>OX419717.1:33665517-36165517 GCA_948474765.1 Patella depressa | reverse complement strand
GCCCCTTTAATATGATTGTGCCAACTTTTAGTAATAATATTTGGAAAACGTAATCAATTACCTTTCAGAATATATATAGCTGGTTGCTCAGAATTTTGTACGATGGTGCGAATTTTGACTCGGAATATTACCGTTCTTTCAGTTTAAAATATTGAAAAATTGTCGACGTTTAGGATGAGAGCGCACCCCTTTAATATGATTGTGCCAACTTTTACTAATAATATCTGGAAAGCCTATTTAATTACCTTTCGGAATATATTTAGTTGAATGTCTAGAATTTTGTACGATAATGCGAAATTACACCTCTATTCTGAGCTAAAGGAATGGATAAAAAATAATATATTATTCTACTTTCATTTGATAGACGTAACGTTGGATTTTATTGGTTGGTAAAAATAGATGAGTTTGGGCGACTGTTGTCTTAATTCTGAATAGGTTGCCAACGAACAGGTTGCCAGCTGGATCGGTCGAATAGCTCGCTAGCCGAATAGGTCGCCAATTTGTGTTCGGTTGGAAGGTGTTCTGATTCAAGTAGTACTACTAGTGTAGGTAATTTGTCAAATAACGAATATGGGCGAATATTAAAATATTTAATTTTACTTAGGCCTATATTCAGTATAATTTAGTGCCTGTTTGCATTTGATGGTTTTACTTGACATACCTATCTCACGGCATTTTCCGAAGATTTATAAAAATAAAATAATACTAGGGGCCATGGGCCCATGAAGATTTTGCATTTTGTGAAGATTTGTAAAGTTTAAATGTAGGCCTACCATAAATATTTTTAAAAAATGACCAGCTATCTCAAAAGTCTTGATAAGCAGGCTAAATATCCCCCTGCATTTTGTGAGGATTTGTAAAGTTAAAATAATATAGGCCCACTAGGCCTCATGAAATAGGCCTACCTATTTCTGAAAACCGTGAGCAGCTGTCAAAAACAAAAAAGCCACAATATGCAGGCAGAATACTCACAGTATTTTATGAAGATTTGAAAACTAAATCTAAAAAAATACTAGGCCTTGTGATATAAAGGAAAAGGTGAGCATTTCACAATGTGCAGGCAGGATATCTCACAGCAGTTTGTGAAATTAAGACAGTACTACTACCTATTTCTAAAAAAAACCAGTGATAAACTATCAAAAAAAAGTATTTAAATTGTGTGGCAGCACATTTGTCTGATATTTATTACATTTTCTTCCTGGGGTGAATGAAAAGGGAAAAACCATTGTGACAGGTTATACCATAATGTTAATTAAATAGAACTTGGTTTTCTGTTAAAGATTGATATGGTTCTATTTGTGTCAGAATTCTAACACAAGTTAGCCATACTTAGCAAAACCCACTTGACCACTTACCTTAGCAGTAATTACATCATGACACTGTTATATACCTCTAACTAACATGATTCCTTTCCCTGTATTTATTTTACAGTGCTATCATGTAATTATCTAACATAATTTGGGGTCACCTCTGGCTTGCGGCTGTGGTTTCGAGCCCAGGTGTGAGCGTATGTGGCATGGAGATAGGGGTGCCTTCTCAACCTCGTGGGTTTCCTCCGGGCACTCCAGTTTCCTCCCACTGCTAAAGACCCCTACGCGCAAGCGGATTATTGAAATAAAATTTTTAAAAAAACATGTTAGTCCCGAAATGACCTAGTTGTGTCGAGTGGACGTTAAACCCCATTTCTCTCTCTCAACATGATTGGGGAACCTGGCTAAGTGAGTAAGATGCTGTCTTGCTAGCCGATAGGTCACAGGTAAGATCTTGTTGGCCAAGAAAGTTCGCCATTTTCTGTTGTGATTTTCCCTTGACAGTGGTACAGGACGAAGGGCCTGAGTAGGATAGCGGTCTCTGTCTAGTCGTTTGGATGGGACGGAAAACCGACGTCCAGTGTAAGTATTGGCGTTTACGTAAAAGATTGATTTGGCAGTTAGAATTTTATATTAGAGTAGGCTATAGCAAAATTTCCCTCATAGCACAATGTTTGGCGTAAGCTGGTAGTCTTCACTAACAGGGGTCACACGGTGGCTAAGTGGGTAAGACACTGGGTCGCTAGCCTGGAGGTTGGGTATTCGATCCCTTCATTGGCTGAGAATATTGATTCAGATTTTCCGGCATGTTTTCCCTTGTCAGTGATGCAGGACGGACGGCCTGACAAGGACAGCTGTCTAGTCGCCTGGATGGGACGATAAACCGAGGTCCTGTATACACATTGGCGTGCACGTAAAAGATCCCTTGACAGATGGAATTCGATATAAGAGTAGGCCGTAGTGCTGCTGCCCGGGCAAAATGTCCCTCAAAGCACACTTCATTAGCCAAATTCGGATGTAAAACTATTTCATTTCGCTTACTAACAAAGAAATTTTGAGTTTGAATCCGGTGTTCGAGAAAATTTCCTGGCTTCATCTTTTGTCAGTGGTGCAGGAAGAAATGTTTCACACATTTGGTAATTTACATGATCAAAGAGAAACTTTACCAAATACATGGCAAAAGTAAAGTATGACATTTCCATTCACTGTGTACATGTTTAGTTTTCATTGCCAATGGTTGGATAAATTTAACTTATCAATGCATTTATGTACCCCAGTACGGTAGTAATAATATCATACATTTGTTGGTGTATGTTTAAAATTAAAAGGCACATACATGTACACATAAATTCAATAGAGTTTCATTGTAAAATGTTCGATTTACATGTACGCACATGCAAGTCTTTCATACATTTAAAGGCAAAAAGAAATGTTATTTCAATTAAAGGAAAATTCTGATAGACAAATTAAAGAAATACCCCACATAACTTGTCAGAGAATTTCAGCTCAATATATTTTGCCATTTGAAAGGGGCTATGTAACCTATTTATGAAATTCGAATTTAATATTTCATGGTAAATGTGGCCAAATGTGAAAATACCTTATATGAATAAAACTCTAGTGTCCCAAAAATATTTTGAAAATTGTGATCTGGGTATAAAAGTTAAAATAAATGATTTTATGCCATCATAAAGGTGGTGCAAGTCAAATTCAATTCAAAAGTGAAAATTTTTGCAGTTTACTGAATACATGTACACATGAGAGCTATATGTGTAATAGAAATTGACTTTTACACAAATATCAGGTTTATTTCATTGAGTGAGGAAAATTCATAATTTCATGAGTAGATAAATAGTCTCTATACCAAGTACATTCTCCCAATATTCAGTCAGAAAGAAATATTTCACAATAATCCAATGATCTCATTTAATATATTTATTGATTTTTTTTTCAAAACAAAGAAATATGTAATTAATTTACAGTTGAGATTTAAATGTATTCAAATTCTTTACAAGAAATATGCATTTCAAAGTCATTCAGGCACTCACATAAAAAGCCTGCTTATCGTTCAATGAAAACTGTTTTAAAATTAGGATTTATGAATGAATTATTAAGCAGTGACGATGGTTATTTAAGCATTATTCACATTGTCCTTCCATCATGTTAGAAATTTAATTAATTTATCGGTTTAAAAATTCCTGTGGTCATCAAATGAAAATTCTTCATAGATGTAGAACTTTTAGTAGAAGTCAATACAGTGGCTGCTATATTGGTGGGCTGAAAAAAAAATACATATATTAATTTATTATTAGTATGTTTGAACATTTAAAATTTAAGGAAGTCTCTAATAAATTTACAAAGTAGGTTCGTTGACAACAGCCAATCAATCAGTCATCACTCCCTCAGTCTCAGTGAAATTCCAAACAAAGGAAGCTTCGTCGTCAGTCCAGGAAAGCCTATCTTATCGTGAATTTGAACAAGGCCTAGTAGATCTACGGGTGCCAGTGGACTTTAGTACATACTACAAGTACGGTCCATGGTAGTGTATTTTACTAGTATTACTACGGTACTACTAAAGACTAGGCCTAGTGAGTAGTTATTGTAGGCCTATCTAATAAATAAATACTTTTATAAAAGTATAACTCTCAGGTTGTTTAACGTCTAAAAATAGTAATAGGCTACGAATGAATAGTAAGCAGTGGGCTAGGTCAACATGAATCAGTGCTCTAGTCATGCATTGTGAGTGTCACATAATAATAGGCCGGCAACTAAAGATAAACACAGTGTACGACAACACTGCTTGTCGTCTCTCACGGGACTGCAAAAAGTGCAAGTCCACGCTGTCGCTGAACGCTTGAATGAACATTTTGTCTTTTAAAAATATAATCACTATTGAATTTCTTACCTGTGGAAGGTTATTCCATTTAATTTTGATGTGGGGTTTTGATAATTTGAGCAGTTTATGACAAAACACTGCGTCCCTTTGGTTGATACGGAAAACGTGAAAGTTCTGTTATCCTTCGCACAATCCGGAGACGCCATTTTGTTGCGCAGGATAAATGTACAAAGATGGCCGACCTCTGCGCATGTCGTGAAAGCGGCTTTTGATTGGCCGTGGCCATTCTAGTCTATTTATATATTTCTATGTAGAGGACGACCCATTGACGTCATATATATGACGTCAATGGGACGACCCCGAGATGTCACGTGGTATAAACAATATCGGGTTCCGGTTTGTGTAGGAGCGTCACTTTATGTCCAGAACTCAAGCAGTAAGTACTCTAAATCTAGTAACAGTGTCGATACGTCCACTCGTTCAATACCAAACTGATCCCGCAGTGAATATTCGCTTGGCCGCTACAATCACTGATAAGCATGACATCGACGAGGCTTAATGAGTACGGCATATTAACTTTTTAACTCCGACAAATTAAATTCTCAAACATTTTTTTGAGGTAAAAGAAAAATAAATAAAGACGTTTGAAGTATTTGTAGTTAAAAAATATTTCCTATTTAGTGTAAATGGGTATTAAAAAGAGTAAAATGCATCATTTTGCCCGAAGCAGTTAGGTGTTAAGTAAACATTGCACGAGCCGTTGAGCCAATGACTAACGGCGCGTGCAGTCAACGCACCTGTTGTGGATTGTCGTCTGTTACAGAGATATTTCGTTAGTAATTCTCTGTGAAACAGATTGGTTCAATACATTTGGCGTCGCCGATGAAGCTACTCTTGAAATAAAGTCATTCATCGTAGGTTATATTATACATAATTTACTGTGATATATTTGCTGATCAACGATTGTTTATCACTATCAGCGTGAACGATTGATAGTGTGAGATAGAGGAAATAGTCCCCTGTCGTTTTCTATTTATCGTAGTCGAAATTAGTATTAATTTAGTTATTTCGTATATAATAATCATACATTTTGCTCACAATATAATACAGGATATTAATTATTGGTATTTTGAATATATAGAGAGCGTACATTGCAGAGTTAATAATATTGTATTACTACGCCGCCCATCGTCTGCGGTGTGTTGTGTATACGTGATAGCGTTCGGTATCACTGAGATTTAACGCTTAGTGATAATTTGAATGTTCACATCAAGTAGAGCACATTGAAAACCATTGCTATAATTCTTAATATTTGATTAAAATATTATAATCATTTAGATTTATAAAATAATTCCACATAGCTGTGTTTTGACCACGCCCACTATTGATTTCATTGGCTGAGTTTTTTTACACCTGAATACTATCAACCCAGCTATAGTAAATAGAGTAGTAAAAACACAACTCACTCATCTATTGTTTAAGTTCAGTACTTGTTGGCCTTTAGCTAACTTGATAAAAGTTGGTTCACATTGGTTAACATTCTATTGAACTTAAATTCACACTTACATTTCAATACCTCAAAAGTATATAAATATATATATATTTATTAAATTATTATTACCACTTTCATACATGTGATACCTCCCGCAATTCGCGGGAGTCTCCCGATTTCACCCCTGATCTCCCGAGCTCCCGATCGGGCGACAATTACTCCCGCTTTTTCAATTCTTGTAATTTTATTTTTTGGTAGTCAAAATTGTAATCAAATAGCATCGAAATAAAACAACACAGGTCTAAGTTATTAGTATTTGTATTATACAGCACAACTCAATTCATTCATTCTTGGTATTTTATTTCTCCATCAGTCTTACCGGATGAAATGGATCTAGATGCTGAAGTCGAGGTGAGAGAGGAAGAAATGAATGTGGTCGATGGTGACAATTAAATACTGATATTAAATAATTAAATACTGATATTAAATAATTAAATAGGCCTACTGATATTAAATAATTAAATACTGACATTGATTACTTACTTATAAAATGTATTAAATACTTACTTTTTGTCATTTTAGGTGTTCGAGGCCGTACGTGAAATGTCTGCAGATAACCTCAGGTTGAGATGTGCTGTGGCGGATTTTGAAAGGGGGATGTGGAGTGGATTCCAGGGTGTATTTCCGGATACCCGTATTCGAGGCTGCAATTTCCACTGGTGTCAGGCCTTCTACAGAAAGGTGGTGGAAATCGGATTAGAACGGGCTTACAAGGAAAAGGACGCAGTATACCGCACCATACGGAAGATCTTCGCACTCCCCTTTCTTCCGGCAGAGCACATCTCACCAGCGTTCCTGAAACTAAAAGAAAAATACGCCACTACGGATTTACTGAGTTATTTTCATATATTCAGAGAACATGGATGGAATCCTGGGACGTCGAAAATTGGTGTGTATTTTTACAGCCAATTAGAACCAACAACGACGTCGAAGGATGGCATCGAAGAATAAACCACAAGGCCGCGAGAAACAATTTGCAATTTTATCTTCTTATCAAATTATTACATGACGAATCAAAAACGGCAGAACTGCAACAAAGACTGGTATCAGAAAATAAATTAAAGAGGCGGCAAAGGAAGAAATTTGAGACGGTAGCTGGGAAAATATTTAAAATATGGGAATTATATGAACAGGGGGAAAAAAATGTATCGGGATTTTTAAAAGACGTGGGTCGTTTGGTGTCGGTATAGGTATTCATTTGTGCATGGGGCTTGTTATATTAATGAACTTGTGTATGAATTTGTTATTTATTGAATTTGTTAAATTTGTTATTTATTGAATTTGTTAAATTTGTTATTTATTGAATTTGTTAAATTTGTTTATGAATATGTTATTTATTGAATAAAAAGATTTACTTTGTTGTTTATTTGCCGGGAGAAAGGGTGATCACGCAGAAAAACTATACTAATTAAAAATAAATTGTACTAAGTCGTGTGGACGACTCCACCAACGAGTTACTATATCCAGAAATTATACTAAGTCGTGTGGACGACTCCGCCAACGGGTGTGGACGACTCCACCAACGGGTGTGGACGACTTAACCAGGTTTTTCGTGTGTACGACTTTGCTTGTGGACGACTTGACTGGCATTCCTTTCTGTTTGACAGATCACATATTTTTGACATCAGTTTAACATCACGTATTGTCCAGTTGCAAGCAGGTTAATGATTTAAAAAATACCCCCGTCCTAATTCTTTAAATGATTAGTTATGTCATAAATATTTGAACATGTCAGCTATATTTCCAAAGAATTTACTACACGTGTTCTTTTCACTGTAGCCATGCTGTGCGGTAGTACCACAGAAAACCAATGACCCGTATGTATGTCGTCAACTTTGACCCCCAACCGACACATGGCATCACTGCTGATGTAAACGATTTTACTGTCCTGACTTTTTTAATACTTTTTATACGCCCACATTGAAATGTGGTCGTATATTGTCCGTCCGTCCGTCGGTCCGTCGGCCCGGCGTCCACAATTGCTTGTGGACGCTCTAGAGGCTAAAGTTAATATCCGATTGACTTTAAATTTAAACACAGTGTTTGAGGTCATGAGACGAAGAAGCCTATTGTTTTTCAGCGATTTCCGATAATAACTACCAGAGTTATGGCCCTTGATCACTTCAAAAAATCTTGTGGACGCTCTAGAGGCCAAAGTTAATATTCGATTGGCTTTAAATTTATACACAGTGTTTACGGTCATAAGACGAAGAAGCCTATCGATTTTCAGCGATTTCCGATGATTAGTGCCAGAGTTATGGCCCTTGATCACTTCAAGAAATCTTGTGGACGCTCTAAAAGCCAAAGTTAATATCCGATTGACTTTAAATTTATACACAGTGTTTAAGGTCATAAGACGAAGAAGCGTATTGATTTTCAGCGATTTCCGATAATTAGTGCCAGGGTTATGGCCCTTGATCACTTCAAAAAATCTTGTGAACGATCTAGAGGCCAAAGTTAATATCCGATTGACTTAAAATTCATACACAGTGTTTAAGGTCATAAGACGAAGAAGCCTATTGATTTTCAGCGATTTCCGATAATTAGTGCCAGAGTTATGGCCCTTGATCACATCAAAAAAATTCTGTGGACGCTCTAGAGGCCAAAGTTAATATCTGATTGACTTTAAATTTACACACACTGTTTAAGGTCATGAGACGAAGAAGCCTACTGATTTTCATTGATTTCAAATAATTACTTCCAGAGTTATCTCCCTTGATCACTTCAAAAAACCTTGTGACGCTACATATGCCAAACTTATCATCCGTTTGACTTCAGATTGATACACAGAGTTTAAGGTGTTGAAACGCACAAGTATTTTGATTTTCAATGAATTTTGATAGGAGAACAGCTAAATCCATGATGTTAAATGTTTCCTATACTAATTGATAGCGTGGGGCAAAACTTTATAAAAAGCAAACAAATTCTAATGATTTTCTGATAATTACATAATGAGTTGTTTCATTACCAAAAAAAGTAAAAATATGCGACAACCCTTGTTGACTGCCCGGACGATTTAGCTGCTGTGGGCGTATGTTTCGTTGCCTGGCAACCTATCTTTTCATCACATTAAACTATAACTTATTATGTTTCCTTTTGATTGAGCTTTTGTTTGTAGAGTGTCGTGGTTAATAAATATTATTAATTTTGTCAACCGGTCGCTACCTATGATTGAGGCTATCTCAGGTTACGTGCTTGGAAAAAAGATTACAAATGACAAGTCTAGTACTAGTAGTAGTATTTATAAAAGATGTATGCAGTGTCTTCAATGACTGAAAACAATGTGGTAGCTACCATTCCTGGTTTTTGAATGTCAAATATGTTATTAAAACGAAAATCCATTTAGTTATTTTTTGAACCGATTGATAAAAGAAATATTAAAATATAGCGATTTAGAGAAGTGGAACAAATATTTCTAATGTTTAAATGAGAACACAGTGTGTTTTCATGTGTTTTTTTAAGTTTGTGTAATTATAACAATCAAATAATAGTAAAATATATGAATTACTTTGTCTTTTATTCATGGTGGATGGTTAATTTTAACGCGCGTGATAAAGTCTCCCTCTTTTGACCTTAATTCCATGGCCAATACTAAGGCTATATTTGGTTCAAAGTCTGTGTCTTTCTCCCATAGACAGGTATCCGTTGACACTGAAGAGTTTGAAGTTCGTTCAGTGGCTGATACATCACTTAAACAGCAACAGGAATGGCGTGAGGAAATGAGGTCCACGAAGGATATCTTAGTGGATATTTAGAGAATGCTTCCGTTTCCAAACCCGCAACAATCCTAAGTCCCCATCGCCATCCAGGTATCAATCGAATTCGCGAGACTATGGGAAATATCCTAATCCTAACTGGCAACCCATTCCCAGGGCTTTCAGCCCTCAACCCTTAAACACCAACGGGGCATCTCCGCAGAGTTACCGCCCATATATCAAAATTGGCAACTCATTCCTAGGACTTTCGATTCACGGATGTCTAATATTCCAGGGATCTCATCATCTAGTTGCCGCCCCTCTTTTTCGAACAGTCATTCTGAGAAGGGAAAATCAAACCAGGAAATAGTTACTACAAGTGTATCTAAGGGTCCAATGTCTAACTCTGACAGTAAGGCATCTAGCTCTTTAAACTTGCAGCAACTGAGGATGGGGACACATAGAAACACAGTGACGCGCAATGCATCCTGGGAATCATCTGTAATAAACACGCGCTGACAATTCGCTCATCGTTACTATATCTATAATATCGATGAACTAAATCTCTTTAATTTCGTAGTTTTATAGTATTTTCGGTAACAAAGCTACTGAGAAATATCACATACAATCAAGTTAGTTTGTGTGTGTGTTTCGGGAATTTATAAAACATGATTCATATTATTGTCGATTTTAATTTTTTTTATTATTATTAACTTTGAAAATAATCCACCAAAAACTATTTGATTCAATTCGTAGATTTGAAATGTAATTTCCATAAACCTTAAAATGGCTCATTTGAAAATGTCAAAGTGCCACGCCCTTTTTGGATAAGGCCTATTTTACTCAACATGAATTATTTTTTCTCCCACAGAAAATTACCTTTGTCTTCTAGAGGCTATTACTGTGTGCTTATCTGATTTATTTTATGTTAATAGAGTAAGCTTTCAGTAAAATATAAAATAATTATTTCAGAATATTAGAATTTAATTTTTCAAATAGGCCTAACACTTTCCAACAAACATGCTGGTGGTTGTTTTCCGAGATAAATACTTTTGGTTGACACATTAACTCACGGTGTACTTTTATGATCTATTAATTAATGTAGGCTTTCATTTTTAAAAAATAAAAAATAAATAATTAAAGATATAAAAATTCTATTTTAAAATTAAATAGTATTACAATTACGTAACATATGTATCGATCGACCCTGTGACTGTTAAATATGTATTAACTTCACATAGTTTATAGCCCACTTATAGTCATATTGTAATTTGCGCATGGATCAATCAAGGATATTTCGAAACACTCAATATTTCTTGCATCATTTTTAAACTTTTAAATACTGCCTTACATAGAAAATACAATAGGTAAACGAAACACCAAATCCTGCGATCGATTACGCCTCGTCGTAAGAATAGCCACGGCGAAAAAGAAATTGGATACATATTTAGGCCTATATATGAATAGCCTTTTTTTTAAAAAAAAAAATAATAATAATAATCACTACATCCGGGCTGTGATTTTTTCCTCTAGAATTAACTGTGAAATTACAGAATAGTCTATAATAATATAGGCCTATTTGTATTTTTAAAGAATAAATTTGGACAGTGATGAGTGAATAAACAGTGAAAATTGTAAAGTGTAGAAAAGAAAATGTGATATAGGTAGGACTATGAAATAAGTAAGATTCTTTTAAGAAGAAAATAGGATGTAGGCCTGCTAAAGCTATGGAAGTTTTTTTTTATCATACAATTACCTCATGTAGGCTATCCTTAAACTTTTAAAAAATATTAGAGTATACAAAATAGAAAAAAAAATTCTTTCTTGTTATATGTATGTATATTGATTATATTTCGTTCATTTTTATTTTTTTCCCTTTTTGTTTCTTTAAACATCAGCGAAAAAATAGTCTCGGTCACCCAGAACCTCCTAGTCTTCAACGCGCGGAGGGTCTGGGTCGGTTCTCAATTTTTGACGAAAATTACTGGATAATCTACCACATAAAATCCAAACATTTGGTTACGCATGGGCAATGGAACCTATTGGCTTAAGTATCCAATGAAAGTATCGGTAAGTGCTAAATCTTATGAAGCCGGGCCGATTTTGCTAGATTCTATAAAACGTATTTGAAATATATCCCACAGTTCACTTGGCACATCTATTATTAGAAACAAAATAGAGACGATGAGGAATTAAGAAGATTGTGAGAAGCATTACGTCTGATTCGTGACGAGAGAAAATTACCATTTCAATTGAAACCTTTACAAACAAAATTTTAAAGAGTGCCATCGTTGACTAAGCGAGCTGTTTTGATAGATTCAGTACGTGGTAACTTAAAAGACTGGATAATCCAGACAATGACCTATTTTCCGTCAAATTTTGCGGACCCATCCAGACTAATATTCGTAGAATATTTGTATGGATGATAAGAGACTAGCGAAAAAAAGAAGTAATAAAAGAAGATAGACACATATCATGAACACATGGGCCTATAATTCTTTTATTATGTGAATAGCCTATAATTTTTAAAATAAAGACTTTAAAATTACAAATTATTCTGTCCAAAATGCCAGTGAAATAACTAACTAACGTCAAATCTTAGTTTTGCCCCCTCTAAAATTATCTGTGAAATTACAGAAAAGTAAAGACGAAAATGGTATATGATGTGGGCCTGTATATTGATGAAAATAAAAATTTTGAATATTTTTTTTTTAATAAACAGTGAAAATACTGAATTTAAAATATTGATATACATGTAGGCCCAAAAGCAAAAAATATAGTGATATAATGTAATCCTATTGTTTATTGTAAATAAATTTGTGCTTTTATTCTCTCTGAAATTACCATTGAAAAACAACATTATAAATAGTAAAGGCGAGAATGTGAATGTGATATAGGCCTATAATATAAGTATTTATTTGTTTTTAAAATAGGATATAGGTCAAAACTCTTAAGTATTTTTTTAAAACAATGATATAGGCCTATAATTTATAATATAAGTAATTTTTAAAAAAATGACATAGGCCTATAATATAAGTAATTTATTTTTAAAGAAAAAAAGATAGGCCTATGCAATTGACTGGTGTTTATTCATATATAGACCAAATAAAGAAAAATAACTTATTACAGGCCTATATTATATCTTTGAACGTTTCTAAAATTACTAGAAATCAGACGCAAATATAGGCCTATATGTGAATAGCCCAGGTTTTTTTTTTAAAAAAAAAATAAAGACCCTAAAATTACAGATTATACTGACCACAAAACGAAAGAAAAAAAAAATAACTGGACAATACATGAGTTTTTTTCTCTCCAAAATTAACTGTGAAATTACAGAAAAGTAAAAGAAAAAATGGTGTAAGGCCTATATACATGTATTTCTTAGTCCTTACATGGATTCATAACTTAATTAATCTACATCTTTGGTGTCCACTATGTAAGGTTATGATTGTTCGTTTTATTAGCCCTTTGATGGTCCATATCAGTTATTGTTTTGTTACCTTATTAATTTGATTTCTTGTCATTATACGGTCATTACTCACTGACTGTTATCCATATTAATTTGTGTTATTTATCATATTTTCAGTTACTAAATGCCCTATAAGGATTTTATCTATTTCTAAAGAACAAATTTGGACTGTTTTGTATTTAATTAACATTGAAATACAGAATTTTAAACTGAGTAGAAGAATATGGGATACAGGCTTGTAAAATAAAGTTATGTAATGTAATCCTATATTTAAAAAAAAGACGAATTTGTGCTATTCTCTTTGGAATTAACACTGAAAACACAGAATTGTAAATTGTAAAGGAGAAAACGGGATGGAGGCCTATAATATAAGTAGTGTTTTTAAAGGAGAGAGAAATGGGGTTTAACGTCCATTGACACAAACTAGGTCATTTTGGGACTAACATATGGTTTCATTTTTATTTCAATAATTCACTTGCGCGTAGGGGTCTTTAGCAGTGGGAGGAAACCGGAGTGCCCGGAGGAAACCCACTTGGTTGAGAAAGCGCCCCTATCTCCATGCCACATACGCTCACACCAGGACTTGAAACCACAGCCGCAAGCCAGAGGTGACCGGCCAGCTAGAGGTCGAAGCGCGGCACTCTAGACCACTAGGCCATCCCACCCCCCCACCCCCATGTCCAGGCAAAATTTCCCTCAAACCTCATTGCATGGGGTTTGCCTGTTTTCATTAGCTCCATATTGGAAATTAAAACCCATTTAAGTTTATTTCATATATAACATTGACAATAACAATGTTAACATTATAGGCGTGCGGTCCTGAGAAAAGAAAAGCAGAAAAGAGGCTTCAGATTTAACGTTGTCAGCAATAAGGTAATTTCTTGTTCTTGTAAAACCCTTTTATACTGAGCCGAATATAGTATGAGGTTTGTCCGCCCAGATTTCATTTACAAAGCATTATCTCATAAACCATTTAACGTAACTTTCAGACTGGCTATTTGGGGTTTTTCCTGGGTTTTCTGGATTCTCCTGGTTTCCTTCCGGTGCTAAAGACTCCCAATGCACAAGCAAATTGTTGAAATCCTGATTCTCCTGGTTCCCTTCCACTGCTAATATTGAACCCTATGTTACTCCCAAAATGACCTAGTTTGTGTCATGTGGAGGTGTATTTATAAAATTTCATTACATTGTGTTGTAAACCTGCATCTGGAACTGTCTCCAATTTGTTGATTCTTTGATGGTAGTGGTGGTAATTTGTAATTTTAGTTAATTTATGTACACTTACACTATGATTAAATTCATTTATTAAAGAAGACTATTTACCATTATTCTTTCAGGCACTGGGATTCCAATTAGTTGTATATCTATGTACAAAACTATTAAAAAGAAGATTCAAGAAAAACTCTCTATTTGCAATGCTACATTTACCATATCTCCAGAATTGCAACTTCCGTGTTTATAATCTTGACAATTTATATGCAACATTTTGTTGAAAGAATCCTCAGTATTTGTTGTGGTGAACAAAACAAAAATAAGCTGTGGAGAGGCAAATTTTATGTTGACCAAATATGAAAAATAAAGTTATACATCTGCATGTTTCAATCACTCTTTTTGTTATGCCTCTTTTCTTTTACAAATTAAGGTCCCAATGTTTTCCGCGGTATGGGGAAATGCTGCATTTGGGCCCAATCTGATGTAAAGAAATGAAATGGGGTTTAACATCCTAGTTTTTACACCTACCTGGCATATTAGGACAGGTATACACCATGCAGTGTGATATGATTGAAATTCCAAGCCCCCACCGCCTTCTCCTTTCTAACCTATTCACAAGAGAGAACAACATCGGAAAAGCATGCCATTATGGCCTTTGCAAAATAGTATTCTTTATTTCAAATTCCAAGCCCCCCCCCCCTCCGTCCTAACCTATTAGGGGGAACAACATTGGAAAAGCATGCCATGATGACCTTTGTCAGTCTACACTGAGTGGAACATTGAGCCACCGTGGAAGGAAACACCCAATGTGTAGGCAAATATTTTCTGTAACACAAGAAAGCATAACACTTTATGATGATTTTATCATACAAAATCCTCCTATAAGAACCAAGCTGAAAACAAATGCTGCTGTCATGGCTGTTGTGACCAAAATATTCTGCTCTGCTGAATAATCTAACTACAATTCCTGCTGTTGGGACTAATCTATATAAAATTCTCCTGTGGTATCTTTTCTGACGAAAAATTCTATTTTGTGGCTATCTACCGAAAATTTTTGCTGTGATGGATAATCTAACGAAATTCCTGATATGATGGATAATCTAAAGAAAAATCCTGCTGTTTAAACAAATCTATAGAAAATCCTGCTGTTGGAACCAAGCTAAAAACTAATTTTGCAGTATATGGCTGTTGTGGTGAAAATATGCTGCTGTCATGGCTATTGTGACGAAAATATTCTGCCCTCTTGGATTTTCTAACGGCAATTCCTGCTCTGCTGAATAATCTAACCACAATTCCTGCTGTTGGCACCAATCTATAGAAAATTCTGCTGTGATAGCTATTTTGACGAAAAGTCTGTTTTGGTGGTTATCTGCCAAATAAGATAATCTTACGAAATTCCCGATATGATGGATAATCTGAAGAAAAATCCAGCTGTTTAACCCAATCTATAGAAGATATCCAAGCAGAAAACAACTTCTGCTGTCATGGCTATTGTGATAAAAATATTCTGCTGTAATCGCTATTGTGACGAAAATTTAAGCTCTGTTGAATAATCTAACCACAATTCTTCCAGTTAGAAAATTCTGCTGTGATAGCTATTCTGACGAATAAGTCTGCTGTGTTGGCTATTCTGCCGAATAAGTCTGCTGTGTTGGCTATTCTGCCGAATAAATCTGTTTTGATGTATATTCTAACGAAATTCCTTATAGGATGGGTAATCTGCTGTTTAAACCAATCTATAGAAAATCCTGCTGTTTAAACCAATCTATAGAAAATCCTGCTGTTCGAACCAAGCTAAGAAAAATTTTGCTGTATATGACTGTTGTGATGAAAACATTCTGCTGACATGGCTATTGTGACGGAAATATTCTGATGGCATGGATTTTCTAACGACAATTTCTGCTCTGCTGAATAATTTAACCACAATTGCTGCTGTTGGGACCAATCAATAGAAAAATCTGCTCTGATAGCTATTCTGACGAAAATTTTGGTGGCTATCTGTCGAATAATATTGAATCCCAAACTTAGGCTGCCTATCTCAAGCTAGCTCCGTCTGAGAATAACATTCTCGGAAGTCTGACGTAGGTGGATCGCTGTGTGCAGTATGATAATATTGCTGTGATGAATAGTCTAACGAAAATTCCAGCTGTTTAAAACAATCTATAGAAAATATGCAAGCAGAAAACAACTTCTGCTGTCATGGCTAATGTGATAAAAATATTCTGCTCTAATCGCTATTGTGACAAAAATTCCAGCTCTGTTGAATAATGTAACCACAATTATACCAGTTAGTACCAATATATATATAAAATTCTGCTGTGATAGCTATCCTGACGAAAAAGTCTGCTGTGCTGGCTATTCTGTCGAATAAACCTGTTGTGCTGGCTATTCTGTCGAATATACCTGTTGTGCTGGCTATTCTGTCGAATATACCTGTTGTGATGGATATTCTAACGACATTCCTTACATACAAAATCTAAAGAAAAAACCCCGCTGTTTAAACCAATCTATAGAAAATCCTGCTGTTTAGTTTAAACCAATCTATAGAAAATCCTGCTGTTTAAAGGGACAATAACATTCTTGCTGGCTTGGTAGCTCCAGAAAATAAATAATACCCTTATTCTAAGTACTAGATGTTTAAATGTCCTACCTGTTGTGTAAATTATCCATTACAACCTATTTTATTTGTCCAGAGGGTTCGAAAGTATTTTAAAATCCAAGTCACATTTGAAAAGGTTTACGTTAGACTTTTCAAATCAATTGGTTGAATTTTTCCAATTTTTTTAAATTAGGTGTGTTAAGATGAAATTTATATCATCATTTAATTGGAATATTCTAAAATAATACGATTTGTTGACCAGAATGAAGATTGGGACATATTTTTCAGTTACAACAAGAGTGTTATTGGGGCTTTAAACCAATCTATAGAAAATATTTCTGTTTGAACCAAGCTAAAAAAACAAATTTTGCTGTATATGGCTGTAATCGCTATTCTGACGAAAATTTCAGCTCTGATGAATAATGTGACCACAATTCTTCCAGTTAGGACCAATCTGTAGAAAATTCTGCTGTGATAGCTATTCTGCCGAATAAGTATGCTGTGCTGGCTGTTCTGCCGAACAAACCTGTTGTGTTGGATATTCTAACGGAATTTCTTATATTACAGATAATCTAAAAGAAAATACTACTGTTTAAACAAATCTATAGAAAATCATGCTGTTTAAACCAATCTACAGAATATCATGCTGTTTAAACCAAGCTAAAAACAAATTTAGCTGTATATGGCTGTTGTGATGACAACATTCTGCTGTGATGGCTATTGTGATGAAAATATTCTGCTGTCATGGATTTTATAACGACCATTGCTGCTCTGCTGCATAATCTAACCAAAATTCCTGTTATTGGGACCAATCTATAGAAAATTCTGCTGTGATAGCTATTCTGACGAAAAATTCTATAGAAAATCCCGCTGTTTGAACCAAGCTAAAAAAAAACAAATTTTGCTGTATATGGCTGTAATCGCTATTTTGACGAAAATTTCAGCTCGGATGAATAATCTGACCACAATTTTTCCAGTTAGGACCAATCTGTAGAAAATATGCTGTGATAGCTATTCGGCCGAATAAGTCTGCTGTCGAATAAACCCTGTTGTGAAAATCTTGCTGATGAAACCAAGCTAAAAACAAATTTAGCTGGCTGTATATGGCTTTTGTGATGACAACTTTCTGCTGTGATTGCTATTGTGACGAAAATATTCTGCTGTCATGGATTTTATAACGACCATTGCTGCTCTGCTGGATAATCTAACCAAAATTCCTGTTATTGGGACCAATCTATAGAAAATTCTGCTGTGATAGCTATTCTGACGAAAAATTCTGTTTTGGTGGATATCTGCCGAATAATATTGCTGTGATGAATAATCTAACGAAATTCCTTATTTGATGGATAATCTGAAGAAAAATCCAACTGTTTAAACCAATCTATAGAAGATATCCAAGCAGAAATGTGATAAAAATATTCTGCTCTAATCGCTATTGTGTCAAAAATATTCTGCTCTAATCGCTATTGTGTCAAAAATTCCAGCTCTGTTGAATAATCTAACCACAATTCTTCCAGAAAATTCTATAGAAAATTCTGCTGTGATAGCTATGCTGACGAAAAAGTCTGCTGTGCTGGCTATTCTGTCGAATAAACCTGTTGTGCTGGCTATTCTGTCGAATATACCTGTTGTGATGGATATTGTAACGAAATTCCTTACATGATGGATAATCTAAAGAAAAACCCCGCTGTTTAAACCAATCTATAGAAAATCCTGCCGTTTAGTATAAGAAGGTTTTTTTTTTAAAAAAAAAACCAAAACAACCCAACTTAACACCTTTTTTAAACAGGCTTTAAAAGGACAATCCCGATAAGAATAGAGTCGCAAAAATTAAAGTCCGAGCATTTACGAAATTTATGGACCAAAATAGGGAGACATGGTGTATTTCCCTTGGCTCAAAGTTTCCGCTCAAAATTTTGAGTCGTTTTGACGTTAACGTCAACACTGCTTATCCGGACACGTAACCCTTTTAAGATTTCGGGTCAATTTTTTGATTGGGTGACCTAATAATCGATTCCCGTTTCTTGAGAGGTCTATACAGTGAATGACCCATGTCCTGTACTTGATAACAAAAGGTAAATTTCACCTACATATCATTTTTATAGAAAAAAAGTCTGGTTTTATCCAGATACTGTATAATACAACGGTCTCCGTTTCCAGACGAAGACTGTCAGGTTTAAGTTATTTACAAGCATATCACAAATATCGGGTTAGTTGGTCGGCCTTAGGTAATGGGATATAAGGGATATTAACACAAAATTAAGCAGTTTTATTCCCCAAAAAGTTACCGGGATTGACCCTTTAACAGACACTGTATACAACTGATATGCCCATAATTTTGCAAGTTGGTTGGTTTTTTATTGTGTGTGTTTTTTATACGATTACATTGTCACTTTGTAAAGTGTCCCTGGACATAACATAAAGGGTGCACTATAAATATGCTAACAACAAAACACATACTTATGGAAAACAGTTACTAGTGTATTTTAGGCGACGTTTCGTAGAGTATTCTCTCAACGTTATCAAGCTCACAATAATAAATATGATGTAATAGTAATATTAATAAATATACTATAATAGTAATCTATAGAAAATCTTATTGTTGATACTAATATATTGAACATCCTGCTGTGAGGGCAAATCGGAACCATTATAAATAATTCCTGCTTTGAGGGGTGGGGTGGGGCAATCTACAGATAATAATGGTGGGGGAGTTAATCTTAAGAAAAATCTTGCTGTGAAAGACAAACTGAACAAAGCATTCTCAAACTTTAGTGAAGATTTCACTCAAAATTGTTCGCCTTATTTTAACTAAAATATAGTCCTGTATTAAAACCTTGGCTGTTTTAATGTATAAAATAGGCCTACATGAATAAGAAACTATGTGCAAAGTTTTGTGTTTCTGGATCAAAGATATTTCTTATAAGCAGTAGGGACTAATTGAAAATTGAGTAAATTCTTAACTTAAGCCTGAGAATGCTTAGTGAACTCGGGGCCCGATGTGATGGATAATCTAAAGAAAACTCTGTTGTGGGGGCTAATACGAATAAAAATTCTGCTGTGACGGGCAATCTATATTAAATCATTGGGACCATAGAAATACTAATATTATTATAACAATATAAGTAGACGGGACCGACCATGCAATATTTAGCAGATCGTGGCGTGGGCGCTAATCTACAGATAAATACCACTGGAGATTAATGTGAGCAAAATCCCCGCCGCGAGGGATAACCTAAAAAAAAAAAAAAAAAAAAAAAAAATCCTGTTGTTGGGACCAATGAAGAAAATACTGCTGTGACACGAATCGAAATGTGTATTGGGGACATTCTGAATAAAAAAAAAATGCTGCTGTGAAAGCCAATATAAATATGGTGTGTGTGTGGGGGGGGGTATAGAAAAATTAAAACATTGAATGTATATTTCTTTCTTTCGTCACTTTTTCTGTATGTGGGGGTAGGGGGAATTAATGGCGTTATGGGCGAAAAAAAGTTTGTCAAAGTTAGCGATATAAATATGGCTATATTAGTTTATTGTTCTACTTTAAATTCGTGGCCTGGAATAGCAGTAGAACGGGTTTTAAGATTTTTGTGGTCTGCCTCCAGTTGTTCAAATTATTTCCCTTGATATTTCCAAGGTGAAGGCTGACAGCTGTCAATCATTCTGCACTGGTGTGTATGATGCCTGTCACTTTGTGGTAGATCCGAAAGAGCGTTATCCGATCCAGACCCTCCGTGCGTTGAAGACTAGGGGGTTCTGGGTGACAGAGACTAAGTCAATTGGCGTGGTTTCGAATCCCCGATTGACAAGGAGTAGGGTAGTCTGTCCAACCTCGTGGGCTTTATCCGGGTCCTCTTGTTTCTCCCCACTGCTAAAGACCCCTATACACGCAAGCGAATTATTGAAATATAAGTAAACCACATGTTAGTCGCGGAATGAACTAGTTTATGTCTAGTGAATGTTACTCACTCTCTCTCTCTCCCTCTCTCTCTCTCTCTCCATCTTGATCTTGAACGAAAAAGTAGATTACATATCTATATCGTGCACGGATAAAGTCTAAACTTTCGTTATAAGTACTTTTAAAAAAAGAAGAATTTATAATTAAAATGTATGACGCAAAGATTTAGAAATTAAAGAAAAATTCCAGTGATCGAGTCTGCAGGCCTTTAACGAAATTTGATATTTGTTGTTTATTTCTTGCTACATCTATTTAGTTTGTTGCGTCCGCAGCGTTCTCAGTGCGATCTCTAATGTAAACTCGTCGGCTTTTAGGGAAGAAACAAGCTTTATTTTGTAGGTTTTGATGTTTAATGACAAAAAGACCAATGTTGACTTTTTTTTCTGAGTAGGTCTTCATTATAGTATTGGAAATGAAATGAAATGGGGTTTAACGTCCTACTCTTCTGAAGCACCTAACCTGGGCTAATGGAAAACGGGCATACGCCACACAGTGTGCTATGAGGGAATTTTTGCCCGGGCAGCGGCGCGTTACGGCGTACTTTTACATGTACTTTTATATGTACTTTTATATCGAATTCCAACTGCCAAGGGATCTTTTACGTGCTCGCCAATGTGTACACGTGGCCTCGGTTTTTCGTCCCACCCGAACGAGTAGACAGCAGTCCTTGTCAAGTCCTCCGTCCTGCATCACTGGCGAAACAGAAAATCTGGGTGAACTTTCTCGGCCAATGCAGGGATCGAACACCCGAACCCCAGGTTAGCGAGCCAGTGTCTTACCCACTTAGCCAGGTGATCTCCTTGACATTTACAACCTTGTAAAATGATCATATTGTTCACATATTTATCATATTTACAATATTGCTGCCACTTGCGGTGGGAAAATCGGACGATATGGTGTCAATATATATATATATATATAAATATGTGTGTTTTCGGGGCGCAGATTCGATTTCTGCCATATACCAATGCGTAGAGTGACCAATTACGCCTGTTTCCAAGATGGTGGAACGAAAATCGAGAAATCGCCTACAGTCCCTCTGGAGGTCACAATTATTATCCGATTTTTAAAAAACGTTTGACTTTATCACCGTTACACCCTACGGAAGGTTGAGTTCAGTTTCGAGAAAATCGGACCATAATTGCCAGAAAAAATGGCCGCCGTTTGTACGCGAATAGTGTAAAAATATGGTATATCAAAGTTGTGGACCCTGAAGAGGTCACAATTTTAATTCGATTTTGATGAAACCTGAAATGCATGTTTATAATCTAAAGATCTTTATTCTTTTCGATATTTGCGCATATCAATTTGTAACTTAATGAATTATGGCCTTTAATTGTAGGAAAAATCACTTTCAGTATTGCTTGTTCTCTATCTATCTCTCGAACAATTATTATCCGATTTAAGAAAAAACTCTGATTATATTACTGTTGCACGGTAAGGAAGGTTGAGTTCGAATTTCGTGAAAATCGTACCAAAATTGCCGGACGAAATGGTCGCTGTTTGTACGCGAATAGTGTAAAAATATGGTATATCATGGTTGTGGACTCTCTACAGGTCACAATTCTTATCCGATTTTGACGAAAAGTCACATTTCTAGGTTGTGTACCGTCATTGTCGGCTTCGAATTTCATGAATATCAGACTGGAACTGACCAACAAAATGGCTGCTCCCAATGCAGTATGAAATACAGGACTTAATGATGTAGGAAAAATCACTTTCGGTATTGCTTGTTCTCTATCCATCTCTCGAAAATGTGGGAGTATCCTGCCTGGCAGTGCCAGTCTATCTTTTCTACAGGTTTCTTGCAGTTACCCGTCAGACAGGGATACGTTCTCACCACACTCGCGTGACATGCCTACCGGGCGGAATACGCTCTCTTGCCACGCCTACAGATACTGTGCCTTGATCACCCGTCCCCATTCACTTTCGAAGCAGAGAACAACCAAAGGTCAAGCAATCAAGAGCATTTTATAGTTTTCTTGATATTTCCTGTTTTCCATGCTAGACTGATGGGCGAAGCTCGGTATCTTCCCTATATATACATAACAGCATAGCATGTATCCGGCCGGGAGCTTCGTTCCAATCTGGCGGCAACGTGGTTAAAGGTGGCGGGGACGTGGCTGACATTAAGAAGCCCTCGTGGCATATATTAGGTTACCAACTGACTCCCAAGCTGTTGTGGGAAAAGCATGTGGAATGCTGTTGAGTTGGAAACATAAAGTATATCACCACTTACACGTCGAACCAGGGCCGTATGCAGGATTTTAAAAGTGGGGGTGCATCAGAGTGGTGACAGGGGGCGCCAATGTTATATCCCGATTTACTGAGCGAGGAGCGGTGACACCGACATATATCCCCCCTCCCCCCCCCCAAAAAAAACAAAAAAAAACAAACCTGTTTTCCACGCACTTTGAGCCAAAATCATGTGTGTCAATTTCGGTGGCGCTATATCTCCATAAGACACTTCTGGTCCTCGAAACTAGAACTAGTCCGAAACACCAATAAGGTCATGTGGATAGTGCGACCAGAACAAAAATCTCTAATAATGTCATTTGATGCCCCCAAAGACCAATAATATAAAGCCCTATCAAATGTGGAAAGGGCGACCAAAACGAAACCCTAATGTCATGTGGTGGAACAGGCGCTGACCTATAAAGGTTGATAGGAGGGGCATTTCGCGTATGAGGATTGTACCCTCAGAAAATTTTGAAAACTAACGCTTCTAGAAACTCCTATTTCGGCCACTCTGGTGATATCTAAAGGACGACTTTTGTATTTTATATGGACGATTTATTTACAGGGACTGCAGATCCGCGTCTGTGGTGGTGCCCCATAGCCTCCACATAGGTAGTATAAGAGTGTGGGCGCCCTTAAAACCGGCCGATTGATCAGTGCCTTAAGAGCATCACTGCGTGATCATAACCACGTGTATTATTTTATAATTGAGAGGTTCTCAATGTTTTTGAGGGGGTGCCATTTCCCGGGGCGCCTTATTTTTCGGGAGGTGCAATGTACCCCCTGCACCCCCGCTAGATACGGCCCTGCATCAAACATGCTGGCTACTTTGACATCACCGCCACCAGTTCATTCAGTGGTGATGGCAGAGCTGTCATAAATGACTTGCACGTCATAGTGGCGATTTAGTTTGTTTTTCCAACGTGACAGTATTTCTCTGAACGACACCTTCCACACGCAACGAAGGTTTCTTACAGCAAGTATTGCTATTTCATTTGTAGTCCTTATATATGTTACAGTCAATGTGTAAAATCAGTCAATCTGTAGATTGACTGGAATTTTTAGTCATTCTGTAGATTGACTGATTCACTCAGTCATTCTGTAGATTGACTAAAAAAATCAGTCAATGTACAGATTGACTGGAAATTTAGGCGGATTTCTAGACAGATTGACTAAAATGAATTATTCTCACTAATGGAATCATATAGGGCTATCAGATTATTTAAAGTGTATCAGATTATTTAAAGTCTATCATATGATCTGTTTTGATAATAGATTGGAAGCCAAAGTTTTAACTCTTTCTTAATCCCTAATTTCTTAAGATATCAGGTATGGTTAATTAGTTGATTGTTATTAGCTCATGTGGTATGTTTTAACAACAGATAGGAAGCCAGTTCAAGTAACAATTCCATTCCTTATTTAATCATGCAGTCAAACAAGGATCAAAAGAACAGAAAAGAATCATGATTATAGCCTATCAAAACACTAATATTGTCATATATGTATAAAAGAAAGTGAACAATAACAGACTGTTTTGTCTACGATATCACCTTAGGTGGAAGTGGACGTTAAACCCCACGAACGAACGAACGAACGAACGAACGAACAGACTGTATCATTGCTCTTTCAACTTTTGCAATGGAGAAGTCAATGGAAGATTCCTTTAGAGAGGAACTTTTAATGAAGAGAGAAGCTGACAAGCATGACAAGTCCTTATTGTTGACGAAAACAGAGTATTGCTCTCTACTTGAAGAGCTGAAAGAAGCTTGTTCTGCCAAAAGTAAAACACCTCGTCAGTATTACATCCTTGGTCGCTATGAGATATTGCAGTGTGGTGACGTGGAAAAGTTAATCAGGAAACGCAATACCAATGATGATGAGCCCATTTACTTTACACATATCGATGATATGTTTGACATTGTTAAGAGAGGTCATATTTCAACTGGTCATGGTGGCCGAGATAAAATGAAGCAATTTTTGAAGAAATATGCCAATGTGACCCGCGATGCAGTAGAATTGTACAAGTCACTTTGCGTAGAATGCCAGAAGAAACGTAAACGCATCACAACCAAAGGAGTAGTGGTTAAGCCCATTCTATCAAAGGATTTTGGATCACGAGGCCAAGTAGACCTAATTGACATGCAGTCAATGGCAAGTGGCTCATCCCGATGGATAATGGTCTACCAAGATCATCTCACTAAATACTGTGTACTACGTCCATTAACATCCAAACGTGCTGCAGAAGTTGCCTTTCAGTTGATGGACATTTTCCTCTTATTCGGAGCACCTCAGATTTTGCAAAGCGATAATGGATCTGAGTTCACGGCATCCGTTATCACAGAGCTGAAACTTCTATGGCCTGATCTTCTCATGGTGCATGGTAAGCCAAGACATCCCCAGAGTCAAGGTTCAGTAGAACGTTTGAACTGCGACATGAAGGACATGCTCACTGCATGGCTAGGGGACAACCACTCAACAGACTGGCCTATGGGACTTCGCTTTGTGCAATTCCAAAAGAACAGCAGCTACCACTCTGGAATAAAGCAATCACCATACAAAGCCCTGTTTGGAAGTGAAGCCAAAGTTGGATTGCGCTCGAACACCCTTCCAACAGAAATACTTGAAAGAATGGTCTCCGAAGAAGACCTTCTTGCAGCATACTCAGCCCCATCATCAGAGAGAGAAGCTACTAGCCATGTAGAACATCAAGATGTGAGTGAAGCTACTGGTACCATGCAACCTGATACAGCATACCCTGAAGATTCAGAGCTAAGAGTGAATCAACAGAACATCGAGGTCCAGAGGAAAAGAGCAGCGGATGGTCAGCTTTCACAAGCTGAACGCATGGTCAAACGTAGTCGATTAGAGCATGTCGCTGGCAATCCGGGTGACAATGTGACCATCCCTATTCCATTAGTTGATCGTGGTAAGGGTGACCCTCGCAACATAATGGGTGTCATTGTAGACAGGAACGAGAATGACCTGTATCGTGTTGCTGTCAAGGCTGGGATTCTTAAGGGACACTATAGCAGAACTCAGTTCGACCTGTGCACCAATAAGCTGTTTAACATTGAGGACATGTCCAGGGATGTTGAAGTTGGTCTACGCCAGGCAGTACAGAGTGAATCTCGATGCGGTGGCCAGGGATATGCTAAATGCAACTGTGCAGCGAGTGGCAAGCAATGTCAGACCAACAGATGTAAATGTTTCAAGTCAGGCGTTAAATGCAACAGCAGGTGTCACTCCAGCACCACATGTCCAAACAAGAACTGAAGTCCTCCATGATATGTCAAGCATCCCATTCACAACTGTAAATGAAATCATACCTGATATATGAATAAAACTATGAACATCTACATAACTGTTTGTTTTGTTTTAATGTTTTTGACCCATTAGTGAGAATAATTCATTTTAGTCAATCCCACAACTGTAACTGAAATCATACCTGATATGTGAATAAAACTATGAACATCTACATAACTGTTTTGTTTTAATGTTTTTGACCCATTAGTGAGAATAATTCATTTTAGTCAATCTGTCTAGAAATCCGCCTAAATTTCCAGTCAATCTGTACATTGACTGATTTTTTTAGTCAATCTACAGAATGACTGAGTGAATCAGTCAATCTACAGAATGACTAAAAATTCCAGTCAATCTACAGATTGACTGATTTTACACATTGACTGTAACATATACATCTTTTTGATTTATTAATTATTTTTCAAAAGTTGCTAGTCTAACAGTTTTAACCATCGTTAATTTTGAATCTATAACTGACAGACAACATAAACTGAAGGTTTCGAAGAAGCCACTGGTGTCCAACTACTAAAACGCGATCGACCAAATAAATGTGCAATTTTCCTGGAAATTGCTACAAACTTATACATAGCAGAAATGAATCGAAAACCTTTTCAGTAAAGTGTTTAGAAAACTCCCTGCCACAAACAGTTACCATCTTGGAAATATGCTGAATGAGTGAACATACCATCATTTCACGCAGTTGTTAATGGCAGAAATCGAACTGTCCGGGCGCCCGTCCGTCCACATTTGTGGACTCACTACAGGTCCCAATTCTTATCCGATTTTGATGAAACTTGAAATATAGGTTTATCCCCATACAATCTCGGCTGCTTTCGATATTGGCATGTATCGGATCGAAACTTCATGGATTATGACCCCTGATTGGCCCTGATTGTCCGAAAAATCACGTTTTTAGCTTGTGGGGACCCTATAGAGTCACAATTTTAATTCGATTTTGATGAAACTTGAAATGCATGTTTATTACTCAAAGATCTTGGTTCCTCTTGATATTTGTACATATCGGATCATAACTTCCTGAATTATGGCCCCTGATTGTACGAAAAATTGACTTTTTTTTAGCTTGTGGTCCCTCTGGATGGAGGTCACAATTATTAACGGAATTAAAAAAAAAACATTTTGATTATATCACCGTTACAGCGTAATGAAGGTTGAGTTCGAGTTTCGTGAAAATCGGACCAAAATTGCCGGACAAAATGGCCGCCGCTTGTACGCGAATACTATAAAAATACGGTATATCAAGGCTTTTGAGGTCACAATTTTAATCTGTTTTTCATGGAACTTTAAATGAATGTTTATAACCCAAAGATCTTGGTTCCTGTTGATATTTGCGCATATCAGATCTTAACTTCCTGTATTTTAGCCTGTGGTACCTCTGGAGGTCACAATTATTATCTGATTTTAACAAAAAACCTTTGATAATATCACCGTTACACCGTAATGAAGGTTGAGTTTGAATATTCTGAAAACCAAACCAAAACTGCCGCGAAATGTCGCGAATAGTGTAAAAATATGGTATATCAAGGGTTGTGGACCCTGTAGAGGTCACAATATCAATTCGATTTTGATGAAACTTGAAATGCATGTTTATAACCCAAAGATTTTGGTTCCTTTCGATATTTGCGCATATTCGAATTGTAACTTCGTGAATTATGGCCCTTGATTGTATTAAAAACCACTTTTTTTTTTAGCTTGTTCTCTATCATCTCTCGAAAATGTAGGCGTACGTACACGACTACTTAATCAAAATCAGCGCATCGCCACATTTCCCGCCACAACTGGCAGTCATATTGGAAATATTCTAAATATGTGATCATTTTTACAGTTGTATACGACAGAAATGGAATCTGCACCCGAAAACTTAAATACTGATATAGACGACTACTTAATCAATCCAGTGCATCGTCCCATTTTCCCGCCAAAAATGGCCGTCATCTTAGAAATTTGCAAAATAGGTAAATTTGTGCTCATTTTACACAGTTGTAATTGGCAGAAAATAGAATCTGCATCCCCAAAACATATAACCTGATACCAAAGACGACTACTTAATCAATATTAGCGCATCGTCCCATTTTCCCGCCAAAAATAGCTGTGAAATATGCAAAGTAGGTAAACTTGTGATCAGTTGTAAATGGCAGAAATGGAATCTATGACCCTGAAAACATATAATTGACACCAAATCGACTCCAAAGTGAACAAACACAACTACTTACTCAAAATCAGCACATGTTTCGATTTCCCCGCCATAATTGGTCGCCATCTTTGAAATATCTTTATGCACCCCTGCCAATATTAATACACAACCAAATCACAGTTGATATGTCGATAACATTATAAATTAGGTGAAAATAAATTAATAAGTTGGAATATTATAGCAAAATGGCTGCCCTCAAATAATGGCGCCTCATATCAAGACCTACTCAGAAAAAAATGTCAACGTTGGTTTTTTTATCTATAAATTAATATCAAAACCGTCAAAATAAAGCTTATTCCACGATTTATACCCGAAAAGCCGTCCGATGGGAATTATGTAACAAACCGAATCGTGCTATTTTAAGTGTACATGTTGGCCTAGTGGGATCCTCCTGTACTTACTATTAGTGACGTAATTAGTTTTCTGATTACGAAGCCGCATCTCTAGGCTTTGACGGAATATTGTTTATTACGTCATACGATTATGCTCGACATGGTGGACATTCTCCAAGACAAGGCTAAATTGTTTGAAACGGAACTTGACATAACAGGTATGAAGGTATCGTTTTAACCCTAATTCTAATGGCAAAATTAACCAGTAACCCACCAAAAATGTGTTAACTAAGTAGAAGCATCCTTTTACTGATATCACGGTTGAATGACTGAAGACCCCGAAGACATTTTGAGGATTTGAAATCCCTCTTTAAAATCGATTACCCATCGCAAATTTACATTTTTTTGCCCTCGGTGCCCCTGTACACGCATTCCCAGGCAAATATTAATCATTATGTAGCCAACAGACCTACGAAAATAATTTGCCCTTAAAATTAAAACCATTTGTAATTTTACCCCTTGTTATTAGTATAAAAATCTGTCGAAGTCAGGGAGCGAATCACAATTAGAAAGCTTTAAGAGCAATTTGCAACAACATTAACTTAAAGTCTATCCCATCGACAAACCAGAAACAAACTCTGCTATAAAACTTGCCACCAAAAATCTAGCGATAATCTAATTCATTACATTGTTTTCAAATACAAGAAATCAGTTTAGGAAACTTTAATTCATATCTTAAAAGAAAGATGTCTATAGCATCTTTACAGTATTTAATTCATTTTATTACAGAGAAAGATCCACCAAGTTTAGAAGATTTTGAATTATTGGTTGAAGATAGAACCTTTTCTGATTATTTCAATGTTTACTTGTCCTTGCCGGTAAAAATAAATTTCGAATATCAATATATCCCTTAAGAAGAGGGTGAACCACCTACATGTATTCTGTCGGGGGGGGGGGGGGGGGGGTTAAAGACGATATTGAGCTCGTCGTCTGTGCCACCTTAAATAGTACTTTCTTGTCAAGGAATCTGATAACCCAGTTGAAAAGAAACGATATCTTGACAATTCTGTTGTTCTTGATGTTTTCGATTTACTAATGCCAATATTTTATTATTTTAAGGTATTTGGCCAAAGAGCCATATATGATGTCATCGAAAGAGATTTTCAGTTTTGCCCATCTGTCAGACGTCAGAGGGATGTAAGTGTATCGAGCAATTTCATTTTTTGAAAAAAAAATTATTAACCCTTTTTTTATTTTGCAACTGAAATCGCCTTAAATTAAAATGGGGTTATTTGGTGAATAATTTGAATAGCAATAATTTTCATTGAGCATGAACTACAATTACTTTGAAAACAAAGAGACTGAATGTATACTATTATTACTTCCAGTTTGTCCACAGGAAAGGACTATTACAATGGTTATACACAGAAAGATATTTACTGTTCTGTAATACAGATCTATATCTAGAATATCTTCTATGCTGTAAACTACAACATGTAGGTTTAGTCTTTGAATCAACTGGCAAGGGTGACACATGTAAGTATACCTGTAATGTTCAAAATCTACATATGGCAATATAATGTGTCTGTGCATACATGCAGTATATTAAGTTAAATGTGAGTTAATCGAGTCTAATTGCATCATGCAGAATAGTACCTAGTGTCTAGTAAATCGAGTCAGTTGCTTAGCAACCGAGCGGATGTTGAGAACATGTGCGATGAAAGTGAAGATGAAAGTGCGTGATGTGAGCTGGTGACAGCGTACTGTTTTCTACCGCTAGTTAAAGCCCCAATAATAACACTCTTGTTGTAACTGAATAATATGTCCCAATCTTCATTCTGGTCAACAAATTGTATTATTTTACAATATTCCAATTAATTGATGATATAAATTTCATCTTAACACACCTAATTTAAAAAATTGGAAAAATTCAACTTATTGATTTGAAAGTCTAACGTAAACCTTTTCAAATGTGACTTTGATTTAAAATATTTTCGAACCCTCTGGACAATTAAAATAGGTTGTAATGGATAATTTACACAACAGGAAGGACACTTAAACATCTAGTACCGGTACTTAGAATAATGCTATTACCGGTATTTATTTTCTGGAGCTGCCAAGCCAGCAAGAGTGTTATTGTCCCTTTAAAGCCCCAATAACACTCTTGTTGTAACTGAATAATATGTCCCAATCTTCATTCTGGTCAACAAATTGTATTATTGTACAATATTCCAATTAATTGATGATATAAATTTCATCTTAACACACCTAATTTAAAAAATTGGAAAAATTCAACTTATTGATTTGAAAAGTCTAACGTAAACCTTTTCAAATGTGACTTTGATTTAAAATGTTTTCGAACCCTCTGGACAATTAAAATAGGTTGTAATGGATAATTTACACAACAGGAAGGACACTTAAACATCTAGTACCGGTACTTAGAATAATGCTATTATTTATTTTCTGGAGCTGCCAAGCCAGCAAGAGTGTTATTGTCCCTTTAACACAAATGCAAACGCTACGATTATCTATGACTATGTATGTATCTATCAGAATATGACTTGTAACCAGTGAACCTTTGTGAAATAACTAATGTGATGGTGAATAAATAGTTGTTATGTTACAGTTTCATATTTCTTATGGACATATCATGGGTTTTTATCAAAGCGGTGACGCGCGTATGTAACGATATGCTGAAAAGGGACTAGCTTAGATTTGTAGCGGTGTAATGTGAATAATTTAGTGGGGTGAACTTCATCGAACTAGGTTTCACCAGCTCGGCATCCACATAATCAAGTAGAAAACATCTGAAAACATCGTGTTGTGTGACTTTCACTTTTGTGACATTAATTTGTGTTTTTCTGATGTCTGGAATGGAGCAACGTGAAATGGGAAACAGGACTCCCCCTCCGCCTGTTTTGGAGCCATACATAGAAATTGTAAGTACAAATTCTATTCGTAAAACTGTCTCGGATCCTGGATTGATTTCCGATGATGTGATGGAAAATGACATTGAAATATTTGAGAATGACGACAGGCCGACTGACCCGCACGGGGCCGGTATTCGTGACAAACAAGTGACAGCAGCACGTGCGCCACACGGGGCCGGTACTATGTCTATGGTTGATGATAAACCCACTGTGAATCCCGAAGATAGTATCTCGAATATTAGTAGTAAAGGGAGTAAAATTTCTTCAGCCTCTAGAGCCAAAATGCGTGCAATTAAACTTAAAGAGGAATTGTTTGCTTTGGAAGAGTCCAATCAACTAGAAAAACAAAAACTTGAAATGCAGCGAGCCAAGGAAGAAATCGAAAGAAAACAAAAGGAAATCGACAGAAAACAAAAAGAAATACGCCTGCGTGCACAACTTAAAGCAGCAACAGAAATAGCAACAGTCTTAGAAATTAAAAGTAGAGTGTCAGACTCAGAAGTAACAACGTGCAAACAAAAACCTATAATTCCTGAACATTATCATAGAAGTGATCCTAATCCTGTGACTGAACCTGAAAGATGTGTGAATATTCAACCGGAAATCCCTGTGAGTTCTGATAATTGCCCTAAAACGGCTGTGAATACTGTGAATAATGTTGATATATCCGATATATTAGCTAAACTTGTTGAAAATCAGAGGGACCAAGTACTTCCTAGTCAGGAATTACATTATTTTGATGGAACTGATGTGTTATCTTATCAAACATTTGTGAAGAATTTTCAATTTATTATTGAACGGAACACTAGTGACCCTGCTAGACTTTTAGAATTTATGTTAAAATACACAAAGGGTGAAGCACACGAACTGATCAAATTCTGCCCTTTGATAGAACCGCCTGTTGATGCGTATCGTGAAGCAAGAAGACTGTTAGACAGGGACTATGGTAATTCGCAACTCATAGCCTCTGCATTTGCATCAAAAGCTGAACATTGGTCGAAAATTCAGAATGGTGATAATGTGGGGTTAAGAAAGTTTTCAATATTCTTAACCAATTGTGTTAATTCAAAACAAAATAATAAAGACATGAACTTTCTTGATGGGTTTGAATTTATTAAGACATTGCGTAGTAAACTGCCTATAGCCATACAACAAAAGTGGATTTCGGAAGTTGGTTGACTCCGTGAAAAGGAAAATCGTTCTCCTACATTAATTGACTTTGAAAACTTTGTAGGTGTTTTATCAAGGAACGAGAACGATCCGAGAGTTAGTGGATTGGGTTACAAACAGAGATCAAATTATCAGTCATTCAGCGTTCAACCAAAAATCCCACAAAGAAGAGTGAACGCAACAAACATTCAACCTGTGGTACAACATGGTACGAAACGTGAAAATCTAGCAGCAAAGAGGCCATGCCTTTATTGTGGACAGCAAACGTATCATTCTTTATTGCAGTGTAGACGATTTGCTGGAATTACTCAATCTGATCGTGATATGTCAGTTCGAAAACTTGGTTTGTGTTATGCATGCCTAAATCCTGGTCATATGAAGGATACGTGTCCAAATCCTGAATGGTCAAAATGCGACAAGTGTACGAGAACTCACCAAACTGTTATGCATGATCCTGCAAGGGACAGGAAAAACTTTAATAATAATAGTAGTGAAACCAGTGTCAAGAAAAGTATTGATAATACGAACTACAAAATAACCTCAGGTTGTGTTAAAGTTGAAATTATGGGTGGAAACCCTTTAATGGCAATTGTTCCTATCTGCCTAAAACCAAAAGTGAATGACGATATAGTTTCAACCTATGCCTTCGTAGATAATGGCTCGCTCAGGTGTGTTATTTTTTAACAATGAGATTTCATATCATCTGAAACTCAGATGTAAACAAACTCAAGTTGTGTTAAAAACCATTAATTTGGAAGAGACTATAAACACTAGTATAGTGACTGATCTTGTACAAGTTAGTGATGTTTGTGGTAAAGCATTTTATGATTTGCCTCCGGCGTACATAAGGGATGAAATTCCAGTTACTATGAAGGATGCACCTCAACAGTCCGATATCAATAAATGGGAACATTTCAAGGACATTAAATTACATGATTTGGGTGGTAACTGTATACCCAAAGTGACAGTGATGATTGGTGTGAACTTTCCATTGGCGACACAGCCACTCGAGATTCGTACAGGCAACCTCGGTGAACCGTATGCTGTAAGATCACCTTTGGGTTGGTTGTTCTACGGTCTTAACGGGAAATTTGAAAATCATATTAGTGTTAATTATTGTCATGTTGATCATAATTTAGAGCTACAAGTTAAAAAGTACTTTAATCTTGAATTCCGTGAAAGGCTGTGTGATGACCGACAATTCATGTCTGTAGAAGATAAACGGTTTATCAGTATTATGGACAATTCTATAAAATTAAAAGATGGACATTATGAAACCAATCTGCCTTTAAGAAATCGTGATGTTGTGATGCCAAATAACAGACTTCAAGCCGAAGTGTTTGCTTATAAACTGAGAAAGAGGTTAAGTGTCAATGAATCTCTTCATAAGCAATATACTGATTTCATGAATAATTTAGAATCGAAAAACTATGCCGAAAAAGTGCCAAAAGGTGAATTGGTGAAACTAGATGGTAAAATATGGTATTTAAATCATCATAATGTTGTGCATCCAAGAAAACCCAATAAGGTGAGAGTGGTATTTAACTGCCCCTTGATGTATGATAATACATCTCTCAATGAACAATTATTGTCAGGCCCTGACTTGACAAATAAATTACTCGGTGTGCTTTTAAGATGGCGACAAGACTATTTTGCTGTTATGAGCGGTATAGAAAGCATGTTTTATCAAGTTAGAGTTAGTAAATCTGATGTAGACTTTATGAGATTTTTATGGTGGCCAAAAGGGGACATAAATCAAACGTTAACTGAATATCGTATGTTAGTCCATTTATTTGGAGCTGTCAGTTCTCCGAGCTGTTCCAATTTCGCTCTCAAACGTGTAGCAAGCGACAATATAGGTAAAGTAAATCAAAGTGTCATTGACTCAATCAACAATGATTTTTACGTGGATGACTTTTTATACGCCCACATTTTTATGTGGACGTATATTGTCGTCGCCCCTGTCACAATTCTTATCCGATTTTGACGAAACTTGAAATATAGGTTTATCCCCAAAAGATCTCGGCTGCTTTCGATATTGGCATGTATCGGATGAAAACTTCATGGATTATGGCCCCTGATTGTACGAAAAATCACGTTTTTAGCTTGTGGACACTATAGAGGTCACAATTTTGAACCGAGGTCACAATTATTATCCGATTTAAAAAACCGTTTGATTATATCACCGTTACACCCTAAGGAAGGTTGAGTTCGAATTTCGGGAAAATCGGACGAAAATTGCCATACAAAATGGTCGCCGTTTGTACGCGAATACTGTTAAAAAATGGTATATCAAGGTTGTGGACCCTGTAGAAGTCACATTTTTTATTCGATTTTGATGAAACTTGAAATTCATGATTATAACCCAAAGATCTTGGTTCCTTTAGATATTTGCACATATCGGAACGTAACTTCCTGAATTATGGCCCCTGATTATACGCAAAATCGCCTTATTTTAGCTTGTGGTCCCTCTGGTGGTCACAATTATTATCCGATTTAATAAAACGGTTGATTATATTACCGTTACACCGTAAGGAAGGTTGAGTTCGAATTTCGGGAAAATCGGACCAAAATTGCCATACAAAATGGCCGCCGTTTGTACGCGAATATTGTTAAAAAATTGTATATCATGGTTGTGGACCCAGTGGAGGTCACAATTTTAATTCGATTTTGATGAAACTTGAAATGCATGGTTATAACCCAAAGATCTTGGTTCCTTTCGTTATTTGCGCATATCGGATCATAACTTCCTGAATTATGGCCCCTGATTGTCCGAAAAATCGCCTATGGTCCCTCTGGAGGTCACAATTATTATCCGATTTGAAAAAACGTTTGACTCTATCACCGTTACACCCTACGGAAGGTTGAGTTCAAATTTCGAGAAAATTGAACCATAATGTCCAGAAAAAATGGCCGCCGTTTGTACGCGAACAGTGTAAAAATATGGTATGTCAAAGTTGTGGACCCTGTAGAGGTGACAATTTAAATTCGATTTTGATGAAACCTGAAATGTTTGTTTATAACCTAAAGATCTTTATTCTTTTCGATATTTGCGCATATCAAATTGTAACTTAATGAATTATAGCCTTTGATTGTAGGAAAAATCACTTTCGGTATTGCTTGTTCTCTGTCTATCTCTCGAACAATTATTATCTGATTTAAAAAAAACTCTGATTATATTACTGTTGCACCGTAAGGAAGGTTGAGTTCGAATTTCGTGAAAATCGTACCAAAATTGCCGGATGAATTGGTCACCGTTTGTACGCGAATAGTGTAAAAAATATGGTATATCATGGTTGTGGACTCTCTACAGGTCACAATTCTTATCCGATTTTGACGAAAAGTAACATTTCTAGGTTGTGTACCGTCACACCATAATCATTGTCGGCTTCGAATTTCATGAACTGACCAACAAAATGGCTGCTCCCAATACAGTATGAAATACAGGACTTAATGATGTAGGAAAAATCACTTTCGGTATTGCTTGTTCTCTATCCATTTATCAAAAATGTGGGCGTATCCTGCCTGGCAGTGCCAGCCTATCTTTAAAATCGTTGCCGAGTGAATCTGAAGCCATTTCCTTAGTGAAAGATATTCGTACTGTATTAAGATCCGGTGGTTTTAATTTGACAAAATGGGTCAGTAATTTGATGAAAACTATCCCGGCATCTGATAGAGTTGATGAAACCAAAAACTTGGATTTCGACAATATCAATGACAATTTACCAGTGCAACGTGCATTGGGTGTGAAATGGAGTGTCGAAGACGATAAAATTGAATTTAGTGTGAGCTCTATGAATCCAAAAGCAACTCGTCGTAACATTTTATCGGTTATGAGTTCTGTGTACGACCCGTTTGGGTTCGCTTCTCCGTTCGTTCTCCGTGCTAAGTTAATCATTCAAGACTTATGTCGCGAAAAACTTGGTTGGGATCAAGAAATACCAGAAAAACATGAACGCGATTGGAGAAACTGGGTAAATGATTTACCGAACTTAGAAAACGTGTCAATTGATCGCTGTTTAAAACCAAAGTCTTTCGGTAATATTGTGAATACACAATTGCATCATTTCGCAGATTCATCGCAAAATGCATACGCAATGGTTACTTATGTAAGATTTGAAAGTGACCGTGGGGAAGTATATGTGTCATTTGTGATAGGGAGATCACGTGTTGCGCCTACGCACACAATTGTAAAGTTGGAATTATCAGCTGCTACGTCAGTTGTAAGAATTAACAATATGTTGAATATGGAATTGACTATTCCAGTGAACCAAGTGTACTTCTGGACAGACAGCCAGACGGTACTGAAGTATATCGCGAATGAGAAAGCGCGTTATCAGGTGTTCGTGTCTAATCGCTTAGCAGTAATACGTGATGGATCGGAAATTGATCAATGGAGGTATGTTCCGTCTAAGCAGAACCCTGCTGATCATGCCTCTCGAGGCCTTAGTGCAGATGGCCTTAAATCTGTCAACTGGATAACGGGTCCAGGTTTTCTGTATGAGTCATCTGAGAAATGGCCGCCTATGCCAGTATTTAGTGAAAAACTTGACAATGAAACTGTGAGTGAAATAAACGTCGGGTGTATCAAGGTAAACCAAGACGATATAAACAAGTTATTTAATCATTATTCGAACTGGAATCGTCTTAAACGCGGTATATCGTGGTGGTTAAGACTAAAGTCTATTTTAAAATTGAAAAGCCAAAAACTCGAAATTCCTGATAGCTTACGTTATGGAATCTTGACCGTGGATGAAGTATCAAGTGCTGAGAAATCTATCATGCAGTGTATTCAGAAATCTGTTTTTTGTGAAGATTATAAAATAATCTCTGGTGATAAAAATAATTCTGTGAAGTCCAATAGTGCTTTGTCGAATTTGGATCCTGTGATTTTTAATGGTCTAATCTGTGTCGGTGGCAGATTAAGAAATGCTGACATTCCTAGTGATGCTAAACATCAAATTATTCTCCCAAAGAATAATCATGTGACGACCTTAATTGTTAAATACTTTCATCATAAAGTAGGTCACCAGGGTCGTAATCATACGACTGCTGAGATACGTCAGAGATTCTGGATCATAAGATCTGGTGTTTAGTGAAAGAGATAATCCGTAACTGTGTCATATGTCGTAAAATAAATTCTCGTGCTGGTCAGCAAAAGATGGCTGATTTGCCTAAAATTCGCGTTCAAGCTGATCTTTAAGCATTTTCTAGTGTAGGCATCGACTACTTTGGTCATTTCGAGATTAAAGTAGGTCGATCGGTGAAAAAGCGGTATGGAGTGATATTTACATGTTTTACTACCCGTGCCATCCATATAGAGGTGTCAACGTCTTTAGATACTAGTTCTTGTGTTAGTGCTATTCGCCGGTTTATTGCTAGAAGGGGTGTGCCGAAGGACATATTTTCTGACAATGGAACTAATTTAGTAAGTGCAAGTAAGGAACTACGCGATGGTGTGAAAGAACTTAATCAAGACGATCTTAACAGATTTGCTGTATAACTTAACTTTAAGTGGCATTTTAACCCTCCTACTGCCTCTCACCACGGTGGTGTATGGGAGAGACAAATACGCACAATACGCAAAATATTACAATCGCTGTTGAGTGAACAATATTTGAAAACCAGTCAAACTGAAGAACAATTACAAACATTTCTTTGTGAGGTGGAATCGATTATAAACAGTCGTCCGTTAACTCGTGTCTCTGAGGATCCGAATGATTTGGAAGTAATTACTCCAAACTCATTATTATTGTTGCAACCCGTGACGTCATTTCCTACAGGTGTATTCTGTGAACATGACATTTACTCAAAACGTAGATGGCGGCAGATACAATATCTAGCCGAGTTATTTTGGAAACGGTGGACTAGGGAATATCTCCCAATGTTGCAACAAAGACAAAAGTGGCTAAAACCAAATAGGAACTTTAAAATAGGTGACGTAGTTTTGATAGTGGACGATAATGCACCTAGATGTTCGTGGCTTATGGGTGTTATTATTGATGTATATCCAAACAAACAAGGTCTAGTGAGAAGTGTACAGCTAAGGACAAAGACCACTACCTTGGTCAGACCTATAACTAAATTATGCTTTTTATTAGAGCAAGATGAGTGAAATGTGAATCGTGCTGACTGTGAATCGTGCTGAACTGTGAACCCGTGAACTTTCTAAATATTTTAGAATGTCATAACTTTTAAGTTTAAAGTTAACTTTAATTTGTGAAATCTGTGTGACTATTGAACTTTTCATTATATATGTGAAATATGTAATCTTTAACTTTAGTTGTGAACCTCAGTAAAACTTAACTTGTGAATTTGTAGATTGTGACATCATTCTTTATAACATTATTATTTATTTTGTTGTAAATTACAGTTTTACTCATTTGTTTAGTTTGATTATAATGTAAAAGCTGTGAAGTGTGAATGCTGAATTGTGAATTGTGAAACAGTGTTTGTGAATTGAAATGGTTTAGTGAATTAACTCTAGTTAAGAGTTTCTTGTTTATTTTTGTTCTTTGAACATTGTAATATTTTTATATCTTATTCTTTGTTATAATAAGATAGAGGCCGGAATGTAATGTTCAAAATCTACATATGGCAATATAATGTGTCTGTGCATACATGCAGTATATTAAGTTAAATGTGAGTTAATCGAGTCTAATTGCATCATGTAGAATAGTACCTAGTGTCTAGTAAATCGAGTCAGTTGCTTAGCAACCGAGTGGATGTTGAGAACATGTGCGATGACAAACTGATCCCGCAGTGAATATTCGCTTGGCCGCTACAATCACTGATAAGCATGACATCGACGAGGCTTAATGAGTACGGCATATTAACTTTTTTACTCAGACAAATTAAATTCTCAAACATTTTTTTGAGGTAAAAGAAAAATAAATAAAGACGTTTGAAGGATTTAAAGTTTAAAAATATTTCCTATTTAGTGAAAATGGGTATTAAAATGAGTAAAATGCATCATTTTGCCCGAAGCAGTTAGGTGTTAAGTAAACATTGCACGAGCCGTTGATCACGAGCCAATGACTAACGGCGCGTGCAGTCAATGCACCATATTCCTGAAGCAATGGCGAGAGAAATCCCTCTCTTACCATTGCTGGATAGAAGTCATATTCTTGAAATTGGGCGGGGCGTGTCTCTTGTTAACGTCCAATCAAATCCCTCCTCTCTTCTCGCATTCGGCATAATTTTCAAAATGGCAGACGAAGAAAACATGTTGGCACTGGATAATCGAGCATAATAAATTTCGCGGGTTATGACGTAAACAAGTCGCGATTGTCATTAGATACATTGCGGTAACATATTTTGAGGTCTGGTTAACCCCGATATTGTTTGTTACAATGTAGGTCATTGGTTGGTAATGGCACTACTGACCAATAATAATTTAGCACAACAATGTTCACTCAAGATAGCAGTGTGAAGTGGATTAGTTCTAATCAAACGAAACACTGCGCAGGAGTATGTCAATGCACCTGTTGTGGACAGTCGTCTGTTACAGAGATAATTCGCAAGTAATTCTCTGTGAAACAGATTGGTGCGATGAAAGTGCGTGATGTGAGCTGGTGACAGCGTACTGTTTTCTACCGCTAGTTAACACAAATGCAAACGCTAAGATTATCTATGTATGTATCTATCAGAATATGACTTGTAACCAGTGAACCTTTGTGAAATAACTAATGTGATGGTGAATAAATAGTTGTTATGTTACAGTTTCATATTTCTTATGGACATATCATGGGTTTTTATCAAAGCGGTGACGCGCGTATGTAACGATATGCTGAAAAGGGACTAGCTTAGATTTGTAGCGGTGTAATGTGAATAATTTAGTGGGGTGAACTTAATCGAACTAGTCTTCACCAGCTCGGCATCCACAATACCAATAAAACAAACTAAAACAAAAAACACAAGCAAATATAGATATACAGTTAAGGGGCTAGGTCGTTCGACTCTTCGGTTTGTTTGGAAATAGTGATGAGTTAATGATATAACCATATGAGATAAGAGAATGTTTGTTTGTCTGTTTTGGGGTTTTTACCGAAATTAAGAAATTTAAAATAACTTCATACTAACCAGTTCTTAATGGTGCTATTCACTTCCAATGTGATGCGATATTTAATGACTAAATAGACAATAGACTGGCCCATTACCTTCGGGCAGCTCAGGGTGACTTAGCTATATTGGTAAATACAAAATAACCATATGTTATCTCAAAATATCCTAGTCGATGCTTAACACTATTTCTTCTTATAACACCACATCGTAAATCTGAAACGATACTTGATTTTATACGAAATGTTTTTATTAGAATACCTGCTGTGTTCTCCATTTTTGTAACATCCATTGTGACACAATAGACACACAATAGCCATTCGTTGTCAATCTGATCTTTTGACTTTCTTTTCATTTTGTTCACGAATTACATTTAATTTATTACTTAGCAGTAAGCATAGACGATCCAGATGCTTCCAAAAACTTTACAAGGAATTTACTAGGACATGTGATGGGGATGCAATTATTTCGAGATGCTTTAAAAGGAACCCATGGAGAGAAGGTCTATCAGTGCTGGCTAGACGCTAAAAAATTACACCGTATTGTGTCTGTGGAAGACAAAAGATATGAAATAAACAGATTTAAGCAAACATATTTGATAAGTGGTGCTGATAAGGAATTGGCTGACAACTATAAGGAAGTTGTTTATCATGGTATGTCATTTGCTTTTTTTGTGGTGGGGATTGAGTTTTGAGATTCATTGAAGTTTGAAGGCACCACTTCAATGAACCTAATATTGCAAAGGGGATGAGGGTACGGTTTCACCTTTGCTTACAATGTATATATTTTTCTTCCTTTTTAGGTTTTCTAAATTTTGAAATAATACCCGAAGAGGATGAACACATGCTCAATGCTGCTGGTGTCAAAGTGAGGTTTGCTGATTTCAACTTTGACACGGACTCTTTAGACACGTTTATTTCTCTACAAACCTTATTACTGCGAGCTTTAACACGATACTGGTTACCAAGATATATTATACATATAATCAACAGTTTACCTGCACCAAAATTACAGGTAGATACACTATACATTTGTAAAAGCCACGGTCGAGTTCCATGAAAACCATACGAAAACGCCGCTGCCAGAAAAAATTTCATCCAAAGCATAATCTATGGCACCCGCCCGCTTCATTAGACCGACTGTGCAGAAAAGTAGAACTCTACACCTCCTTTCATTTCATTCCTATACTGGACAATTATTTTATACAAAGCCAATTTTACCCAGTATTCCCAAATAATATCGGCGTCTTTGAAAATTATTTTCGACGTCATGCTGGAGGGCAGGTAAACAGAAAATGACTAAACAATACGAGAGTGTTAAATTCTTTATCACGATTGGTCCTATTCTAATAATCAAGTCAATTTACGTATGCAGAGTTCTAATTTATTATTAGGCGTAGCGTGGTTCATAAAATTCCAATTAATCCAACAGCCTCTCAACTTCCTTTTCCAGGAATTGTTTGAAAAGGATTCCGTTACAGAAACTGATGTAGCCAATATACAACAATTTTTAAAATGTAGGAACCTATTTCCATCTGTTACTGATGGAGATGAGTCAGATGTTGATTCAATAACAACATCATCGTGTTATGATGACAGTAATTATTTAACTGAGGCAGTTGCTGAGACAGTTGCTACCACTCCACAAGAAGAGGATAAGCAGGGTCAAACAACAATTACAGATCTATTATCATTGTGTGGAGGTAGGTTTATTGGCAGTCAGACGTGAAACCTCTGATTATTCTCATCTTTTTCAAAGTGATACTTTCCAGAACCAGTAACTAACTCCCTATCAAACTGAAAAAAATGCTATCGCATGGGTGGGCTAAGCCATTTACAAATGAAGTTTTTATTGGATACTAATAGTCTCAGTCTCCCATTTTGTCTCTATTTCTGAACACGGTTCATTAAAATAGCATTATGCAAGAGCAAAATCTGCTTATTACAGGTCTTTCTTTAGGCCTGAGATGTTATCTAAATAATCAATTAGACATTAATTAACATATCCAGACCATAATAAACTCTTAAAGTCAAGGTTAGCCTTCTATGTTGGCGGATTGAATTCCTATATGCTGCTTAATGGCCGTTGATAATTAAATCAAGTGGATAATCGAGACTATGCTGTTTATATTAATGATTTGAGTAATGATGACCGAGGCTATGTGAATATTTCAAACGCTTTTTTCTTGGCTAATAGTGGACCAATTTGACTGAAATTTTCAGCAAATTACTTTTACACTATATAGTTTTTAATTATTATAGTGAGAACTGCCATCTGTTTATCTTATCTCCCATAATGTAACTTTAATTAATGACATGCCCAATACATGCATCCTTGCTATGCGCACATTGGAGTTTGTAATAACATGCTCGTATGTGTCAATTGTAATTCTCCGAATTTCCTGACGAATGTTTGCCTATGAATATGATATTTGTGGATTTGTTGTTGTATACTCTTCCTTTCAGATAGCGCCAAATAAAATAGTGCCTAGGAGAAAGATCAGGGTAGATTGTTAGTGCGCATAGCAACTGTAATTCAGAAAAGGAATGCATTGATTGGTCATGTCATTATTTATTGAGCCGTGTTTAAAAATAGTGACAAAATAGGAGACTATTAGTATCCAATAAAAACCTCATGCTTCTGTGTCATTTTTCTGAAAAAAAATTATTAAAGTATTTACATTTAAAAAAGTAGTGTAAAATCAGAAAGGGTAACATTGTATGGCCCGCTTTGTATCATGTATTTCCTCTAGGTATGAGACTGGATGTAAAATCTTCTGTAGAGGAACATTTATCAAGCCCGGATGGTTCTTCATGCACCAGAGATAGTTTAACAGCAATTCCCTCTGAGAAAACCAATTCTAATTTATACAACTCGGTTTTATTCATGGGTTCGGCCAGTACATTATTAGAAATAACATCTAATTCTAACATAGCCGAGAACAGTATCAGTAGCACCACCTTGTCCGGTATCGAACCACCAAAACATGAACCAATGTCTCCTCTTCTAAAACATTTTATCTATGGTTTTAGCGTCGTGGCACGACTTGAAACACGTGTTACTGATAAACTATTGTGTGGCATAGCTTCAGATCACCTAGCCGGATTTCCATTTCGAAAGTTTTTAAGATCGCAAGGCTTATCCCATGAAATTCGATGTTTATCTTTCTGGAATGACGTTCATTATTACAACCAACTAGAAGAAGAAAACATATTATTCTTAAAACAAAAATATGCACAAAGAATAACGGAAACATATCTGTTGTCAAATGATGAGGAAAATGAAATATTCTCTGAAAGCTTAAGATTAACTTTAATTAAAAGTTTATCAGAAAAAGATGAAGAATCATTGTTATATGCAGCACATGATCTTGTTTCAAACGTAAGTTTACCTTTGTTTATTTATAGAGATATCTTTGCCGTTAAATGTATTTTTTGAACCAAGTTGACTTTGTGATTATTATTTCTTTTTTGCGTTTAAACTCTTGGTGTTATGAAGAAACGTTTGTAATATATTTTGAAACTCAAATATTGAGTCAGCAATGTAAGTAATGTTAATGGATTATTTCATTAGGCTTGTTTAAATTTGCGATATATATTTGTATTGAAGGTTTTGCATCTGGCTTGGCGTAAATTCATCAGATATGATAGAAGAATGTTTGTTAAAGTTTCTGTAAGTGTAAAAAACCTTAAATCTAAAACTATAAAATTTACTGACTGTATAGTACTAGTAGGGTAGTGCCGAAAAACCATAAATATATCTAAGAAATTGAAATCATACCCCATTCCGATTTAATCGAACACCGTATATTCTCTAATATGCATACGTTCAATTTTCCTAGTGTGGTAAACGGCTAGACTATTACGCCAGCATAAACCAAAGTTCTGATACGTCACCAACTCTCACCACAGGTGAGGCGGGCTCCAGTCCCTTATACCTCGACCTATCTAAAACAGCATACGGTATGTTAATGGGAGACAAATGCAATTCACCAGAAGAAAGTTTAAAGGGTCAATCATCTGTTAATGAAGCTAGACTTTGTGATGCAACGAGCTTCAAAAGCTTTGAATATGCTATATTATTATCGTACATCAGTAAGTATGACGATTGTATAAATATTTAAATTCAATTTGCAAATTGTCAAAAATAGAATTGAACCCAATCACATATAGCTTGAATAAGAGGATAAGATCTCAAAAACCTGTAATGTTGCTTGTTTTCATTTATGTCACTCTTGAATAGTTTCATGTCATAAAAAAGACTCAAAAGATTTTGCAAGTAAAATTGTAAATCCCCATAATATATAATATAGATATGGTACTCACTTCAGTAAGCCTAATAATAATGTCGGGCAATCTCGAACAATGTAAATGGAAACAAAAATAAAGCAACTAGATAAATCAATTCTCGATGGCTATAAAATAAGTTCTATTTATTAATGTCGGTAACGAAATAGATGGGTAATCATTGGGGGTTCACTCTATGGCGCACTCAAGATACGTATACTCAGTAATACACAACCACGCCAAATCGGGTATTTATTCCATAACGTTTGTTACAATAATGGGTTTTTATATTAACGTCACATCATTTGGAATAGAAAATTATTTAACGACACAACATTTGTATTCTTCATATTTAGATGCAGATGGTTCCACATACAATAGTCCATTAAATATATGGCAAGCATTGAAATCTCCACTCGGTAGTTTGTGTGGTTATTTAGATCAACCAGTTTATAAAGGTATTATTAACCTCCTCTGTGTTCAACAATTATATACCTATATGTTCACTGATGTCATATTTATATGTAGTTATAATGAAATTATGTATGTATAGAGACAATAATTTATATTTTTCATCACGGCATTTGTCTCGTGATGGTATCATTAACATCCAAGAAAGTAAAATAATTACACATAATTTCATTCGTCAAAGCATTCCTAAGTCCGTGCATTTTCTAAACAAACTCAATTATTTACTCATATTTTGATGCTGGGAAAATGATCAGAGATGAACTGTGATCTTGAAGGTCATATCTTTGGCTTAGTTATTGCCCCGCGCAGAACAATTCAGGACGGTTACAATTTTTACCCAAAGTCATGGATTATTTACACATAAACTTTATAATCCCTTAATGCATTTACAGAGTGGTTAAAAAATTTAGTCCATCCCCAAAAAGTGAAAATTGAGGCGATGAAAGTTTCAAAGAAAGTTGAAAAGCCAGTAGAAGAGGAGGGGCTGATTGGGGCATTAGAATTAGAAGGAATATCTAGTCTCAAAGGAAGAAATGGCAGATTACTACGGAGAAATGGCGTCATGTTAGTTCAACCCAATAAACCAAGGTACGACTTTGAAGATTATAAATCAACCAAAACTCGAAGACACGTGTATTCGGGAGATGGTGAAATCCTCACATCTTCTGTTATAGGATTATAGATTTGTTCTTCAATTGTATTTGCGATTATGCAATATCAACGATCCTGTCTTTCTTAATAAAAGTCATCGGTTGTTTTATTTATTTATATCGATTTTTTTTGTGTATTTTTCAGAAGTTTTATGGAGGTCTTGTCGACCAGAGAACATTTTGAATTTTTTCGTCGTTACTTAATAAGTGAGAAAGCTTTGCAACCTTTATTGTTTTGGAAATGTGTAGAAGATATGAAACACACAATGCAACCCCAAACTTGTCAGTTGAAAGCAAATCAGATCTTCAGGAGATTCTTTGGTAGACATGCAAATCACGGTAAGATTTTTTTTAAACATCTAATGACGGGTTCCTATTTCTAAGTCATAAATACAGCATCACGGTAATCCAATGTATATTTGGATTGTTTTGCACCTTGATGAATATTTATAGAATAGTTATGTAAGATATATCTCACTACTCAAGAATCCACATAAACGTCAAAAATAGACTTTAATCACCCAAATTACTATGTAAAGAACACACTGAAGCTCGTATTTTATTTTTAAAATTTCAACATGAAAAATGTTTATTGACATTCTGTCGCGTTGCACCTTGATGATAACACCACACATACATATTAGAACATAATTTTAATTTCACTTTATTCAATTTCTGTTTATAATTTAGGTGAAGCATTAGACAGTAAAGATGACATTATTAAAATGTTATCTTCTGTCAGTAAAGCGTCACCAGGAATGTTATTATGTGCACAAAGTTGTATATATCGCATGATGGAAAGAAAATGGTAATTGTAATTCAGTAACTTATGAATCAGATTTTCTTTACCTTATTATGCACCTTCACTCAAGTAAATTTCACAAGGGACGTTGTTATCTATCACGGTATATAGTATTGTTATAATATACAACTACGTTAGAATTGGTAGATTGTAAAATCAACATCGTTTGACGTATCTCGTAAAAACTAAGATAGTTTATTATGTGTTTGATAAAGATAAATAACAGATATCTTTTTTAGCATGGAATGTGGAATATCGATCGCATATAAAATACATCTCAATTACATTTGTATTGACCTTCCCAAAAGTCTTAATGTGGCTGAAATCTGTTCTTTGCAATAAGTATAACTATTTACGCCAACAATAAATATGTGTAACAAAATGTTAATATAGGTATCCAGGTTATTTGGAAAGTTTCCCACCCAATGCTGAATTAAAGGATGTCCATGCGTCAGAGTCTGATTTGGATTTGATTAAAAGTCGAAACAATTTATCGAATGATAATGTGTCTTGGGTTCCAGAAAAGAAAGTCACCGAGAAAAAAACAGTAAGTACCGTTAAATAAAGTTTTCGTCATTATATTATATATTAGGATAGAGGTGCATAGATCAAAGGTAAACGTGACATCTCGAGATACACATTGCAATAGTGTTCGGAACCAGACGTGAAACAACGTGACATTTTTTTTTTCAGCATCATTTATGGAATAGATTTATAAAACTTTTACGAAAATTTTTATCTGCAATGAGAAATAAAACAGAGGTGATATTATTTGAACGTTATCTGAAACAAATGAATAAAGAACGCCAAGACTCCAGTGATGGAATTGTAAATGAAAGTAAGAAATTTTTTTAAAATAATCGTATTTTGTTTAGTATGGTAGCCTACACCCAAGCACAAATTTACTTATTCGGAACTATTATTTTCAATATTTTGAAAAATTCGAATCAGTAAAATTTTGTTTGGGATTTGAAAGAACAGCCGATATGGGTGATTCTGTTTATTATTGTTAAAGATCAAATTTTGAAAAACAGTGACATTCAAATTCATTCTTAGATTCGGGGTTTAAACTAGTATGTTTCGTGGCGAATATAGTTTTACAATTGTTTCCTTTGTGGATTACAATATTCCAGGTTCCATGAATTTATTGTTTAAAGGAGAAATTCTATGACATACGGTTAATTGTAGCATGGAAGCCATTTATAAACAACCCCTGTCCTACTCCTAATCTCGGCGATACGTTTTCTAACTTTCCTATTCTACTGAGCGACACCTCCTAGCAATATATCACTTTACATGAATTTGATTGGTCTGTTGAAAAGGATGGAAAATGTTGGGCGATAAATAAAATCTTTTTTTATATTAAAAATTATTAACACTCGGTAAAGTAAGAATAAAGACTTGACTCTAAGCGTATCTCGCTATCACCCCTCATCTCGATAAAGCGGTCTATGTAATATCCCGTTGTAACGTTTACAAACTATTTCGAATAACCGCGAGGACATTAATATTTCATAATTGCAGTAATAGTATGTGTTCATGTTCAAACTGTCAGATATTTTGAGCTGAAACATGCAGATAAGGGAAGACGTCGATTTATTTACGTTTTGGCTTTTGATTTGCAAAGTATAGTTTGAGTAAAAAATAAAATAAATAAATGTTTTGTTTGTATAGAGAAGACCAAAGATACAGTGGTACCGACTACCAGTGCTACAGGATCCAATGATGCAAGGATTATATTAAACAACAAAGTTGTATCATTAACCAAGTTGCCACGTGATTTACACTTCTGGTTAGAAGTTACAAGGTAAAATATAAACCATATATATTTTCATAGTACAGTCGAGCGGTTAAGGATTTATACTCCGCACTACAACGGGCCTTCAAATTGTAATGTAGGTAACAGAAGTATTGGAACATGTGTCCTGTAGATGTTTTCGAATAATGTGCACGTATTGCCATTGTTACCTGAGTAGATCTTTAGTGGACCCAGTCTGATTAAATAGTCGCCTAGTGTCGGAATGGTAGGGTGATGCTATTCAAACATTCTGGTCTGTTAAATTAATTTAATACCGCGTTTTCGGTATATCGTTATGTCTTCCACAGAACTGGGGAAATTTACATTAAACCTACATTACGCAAGCGCTAAAGTCTTTCTTTGGGCTGTGGCGGCGCCAAGGGGGGGGGGGGGGCAAGGGGGTCCAAAATCTTGTCTGCCCTCTGTTTGCCCCCCCCCCCCAATAATTTTCGGAAAAAAAATGTCTGAAATGCTACCTGGCTGCATTCTATTTTACAAAATATAGTGGCGAAAATATTCATTCACTTTGAGTCACTCTTACTCCGCCCGTTTGTCACTTTCTTCTCTGGTCGGATAAACTAGTAATTTATCTCGACGATCAATGCTTGAAATACTGCCAGACTGCATTTCGGGCAGTCTACTTTTCAAATTATTGGGGACTTCATTGATTTTCATGTGACACTTTCCTCTCTGGGGTCGGAAAGACTAGTGATCAGGCAACAGGTGACATCTGATCAGCTCTATTTATCTCTACGATCGGTGCCTGAATACTGTCAGGCAGCATTTCCAACAGTCTATTTTTCAAACCCCCCTAGAGGACTCGCTACTTTAGCGCTCACAAAGGTACTTCGTTGAGGTTCGCAAGTCCATTCGTTTGCCATTTTGGTCTCTGATCGTATAAACTAGTGATCAGGCTACGGACAGTATGTGGTCAGATTTATTTATCTCGACGATCCGTGCCTGCTTGAATACGCTGTCAGAGAGCATTTCCGAGAGTCTATTTTTCAAAATTTTCTGGGGAAGGTCCCCCATACCCTCCATAAATACTCCCGACATTGGCGCTCGAGAGTGGGATTCGTCGAGGTTCGCAAGTCCGTTCGTTTGACACTTTACCTCAACGGACATTGCCTGAAATACTGCCAGGCTGCATTTCCGGCAGCCTGTTTTTCAAAATTTTCTGGTGGAGACCCCCCCCTTAGTTTATACTCGTGCCTTTGCCCCCTTAACCTTGGACTTTGCCCCAGCTTTGCCCCTCCAACCACCGACGGCTGGCGCCACCACTGTCTTTGGGTCTGAAATGTTATCTAAACTATTAATTCGACATTTTTAGCTGATTATGTTCTAGTCTCGGAATACAAAACGTATGTTGGTTTGTTTACAAAGTTTAGTTTCCCCGTTGACTTAACCAATTGACAAATGAACTAAAAATTACCCAATGACGTAACCTTGGCTCTAGCTGTTGGCATCATTTTATATAATATTGTAAAACACCACATGAATTTTATTTTTACCCAGATGAAGAAAAAGGCTAGGTCATATTCATATAAGCCTTCTGTACATCCCAGACAAAACGGGTAGGTTGAGAATATATAATGTATTTTTATTATGTGCGATATTTTGATATATTATTTTAAGATAAATCCACCGAATCTATATACTTAATATTCTGTTTGATTCTATTCAGATACAGAGAGCAATATCAAGGTTTTGATTATGCTAAAGGAGGTATAACTAAAGAAGATATGGATTTATTAACAGAAAAAGCAAAAGCTATTGTTAATTGTTTTTTAGCATCAGATATAGCACCCCGTGTCCAGGTATGTAATAAACACGTATATATTTATAAATGCAATAGTAAGGGGTCATGCCATTTTATATTAACGCCTTTGGTTAGGGCTGGACGATATTTGAAAATTTCAATATTGCGTTATTTTTTCAAAATTCTTCAATATATTGTCAGTATTGCGTTATTTTGGTGCACCAAGCAAGTGTTGTCGAAAAGCCTTAGAAAAGGGGGTGCTAATCCTCTCCAACAGCAATGAGGCACCCCTTGAGTTTATTACCTTACTGGTTGTTTTAATTAATCATCCTGCATCATACTAAATATATATTTTATTTAACTAGAACCATGTCATGTTCCGTTCCGAGTTCAGAAAAACAGTTGATCATATTACAGCCAATTAGGCCTACTTCTTCAGAAACAAAACACTTTTTATTTTATAATCAGCATATGTATATGAACACAAAAAGTGAATAATGAAATTAATTTTGTTACAATATAACATTTATCAATCATTCATCCACACTACAGTTATTTTCAGTTCTGTATCACCAAACAATTATACAAAAAATTAAACAAAACACGACTGCAGTTGAAGGGTTTTAAAATAAAATAAAATTAAATCATTTTAAAAACAAAAAAAAACAAAAATATATATTGATTTATCGAAATTACCGTCCAGCCCTACCTTTGGTCGTCCATGAATAACATTTCATTATCCCGGGTTAGGAAATGGATGTTCTTACCTCCCTTGAACTGTCATTTCGTCAGTCCTGTTAGTCGTTGTCTAAGTTTGCGTTGTCTCGGCTGTCTGCTATCTATATTTCATTTCACTGTAAATTGTTCATTGTATTATTTGTCATGGTTTGTTGTTTTCATATAAAAGGTAAATGTAACATCGGATATGGCCATAACAATTGCTAATAATTTACATCTATATGGCCCACAGAGAAGTTTATTTCATGAAACATCAATACTATTATTTCCTGTTCTATATCATTTCTGGAGACGGTATGTAGTTTTTCTTATTACTTCTTAACAATACCATTTATGGACTTCATCACATCATTTTTGAACTTGATCTAAAAGATTATTTAGTTTATCTAAAGAGAGTAGTAAATTTGGTGTCGGTTAATGATTTATGATTTGGTATAGTTATCATCAAGTCTATAGCCTCCCGCTAGGGTCCCTTGCAGAGAAGCGACGCTGGATGTCGTTGGCCGACTTGCTCGAGAGGACGGGACGGGACACATGAGGGGAACGTTGGCTCAAGCGAAGCGCGGCTGCTCTGGCCGCCCCGCGCTTGATTACCGGCGAACGCCGACGCGGAGGCCTTCCCCTCGTGGTTCGCCTTGTTTATTTTTTTGGGGTTGATTTTATCGCAGTCGGAGGGGCGCCCGCTCGCTTCGCTGTGGCTGTCAGCTCGGGGGTGGAGTACGGCGGGGTAGCGCCTCTCCGGCCAACATTTTATAGTTTTTTTGTGTTTTTTTTGTGGTTTTTTTTTGTCTGGGTGCCTGTTCTCAGGCACGGTGGACGGGATGCTGTCGGTGCTGGCGAGCCACGGGTCCGGGCTGCCCATCTCGCAGAACTCGCCTCAGTGCAGTGCTGATCTCGGCGGACCGCCGCACTTGAAGAGGGAGGTGGTAGTAGCGCTTCTGGGTTCCCTCTGAATGTGACATCTGTGCCGCCAGATCGGCAGCCAGGGTCGGGTGCTGCTCGAGCATAGAGCACACGATGGACTTGCGTACGACCCGACTGTTAAACTTTTTCCCCAGGAAATTGCCGTAGCGGCTATTAAGCAATGCACCCATCTCGGAAGGCGTGTAAGGCAAGGCGGACCTGAACTTGATGAACAGCCTGTCCTCACGACTGTGCCTGGCCTGGGCCAGACAACGCATGAACTGGAAATACCGCATGATCTCGTCGTAGAACTTCTCCTCGAGGGGGAATTTAGCCGGGCCGGCGTAACCGGTCTTGTGCTTGTAGACTGAAACCACCCTGATCAATTCGCCGTCGGCGCCCGTCGACGGCACGGCATCCAAAAACTCGCCTATGGCCATGTTACAGACGGCCAGACTGCGCTGACCCGTGTTGAGCAAGATCTGGGCGAAGAGGTAGGCCAGTACGGTGCGGTACCGGACGGCGGTGATCTGAAGCGTGGCATCGGTGTCGATCCGCCCGAGCAGGTCTCGGGCGGTGGTTGTCACGTCGCAGCTGTCAATGTGAGCGACGTCGGTGGCGGTAAGCAGGCTATCGCGCTGTTCCACTACGTGCCTGCGCTCACTAAACCTCTTACGCATAGATCGGCCCCAGCGGGAGATTTTGGTCAGCCACAAGTCGTAACTGGCGTCGACGACGCTCGACCGTTCTCGCAGAAATTCGATGAACAGCCTGAGCGAGGACAGGTACGATTTTACGGTACCAACGGCCGCCTCCGAGGCGAGCATGGGTATCAGCCAGAGGTCCCGCGTCGCTCTGTGCGAGCCGAAGTCGGCAACGGGGTCCCAGTCCTTGGTGATCGCCTGCCATATACGCCAGACCTGCTTGACATGCTGGACGACGGCATAGCCACGCCGAGTGATGCCTTCGGAGAAAGCCACCTCCTTCCGGAAATTGGCTAAGAGGCGCCTTGCGCTCGCAGTCAGGGGCGGCGCGGTGCAAGCCGGCTGGACGGGGGTAACAGGCTGGAGAGCCTCGGCCAAAGTCGACTTTTGCTCCTTGTGTAGCTGCAAGGCGCTTTGATAGCACGGGGAATTTCGTCCCGGATATTTGTGAAAATTTAACAAGTGAAGGTCCACTCGAGCCACGCGGGCCTGGCAGTTTTCTACGGGGCACTCGTATCTGGGCGAGTTGCACTTGTACGTACGTATGCTCTTGGCAACGGCATCCTGTCTGCACATGCCGTGCACTGCCCGATAGTGTCTCGCCAGTCGTACGACTGAAGCCTCACAGAGAGAGCACTGCCTACGCGGTCTCGTCATAGCGAGAGACTGATGGGGACAAGCCCGCTACCCGTGCCACGCGCCACGACAGCATCCCGTCAAATGTTCGAACAGTTGCTCTTTAACAAAATTAAGGGAGAGAATCTGGCCAGGGGAGAGAATAAGTAGGGCGACGCCGCTAAAATCGCAACCCAGCGACGCCGCTCGAAGTGCAAGGGCGCTTCGGGTGGGGAAACATACCCCCCGGCTGCCCCGCACCAAACAAACGTTGACAGCGGCCGATTTCGGCTGAAAATTGAATGCAGGTCAACTCCCGTAATCTGATATGTTAATGAGAAGAGAGATTTTCGCCACTCGGTTACCCGTGTGCGATAATATATGATTACTTTTTAACGAAAATTTTTTTTTCATTCGCCTGGCGGCGGTAGGGCAAGCCAGAGGGTCCCTGTCTGAGAGAAACGACGGAAAGGCAGGGAATTTACAGCACAAGACAGGCAGATTTTCTCGTCTTTCATCGGGCGCGGATCTCAGCGGGGAGACCGGGAAAATGACACGCTGCAACTAGCTACGCTTTCGCAGGAGGAATTTTTTTTCTTTAGTGGCACTGAGCGCATACCACCCATACATCTACTGAACAGGATAAACTGGGCGCTAGACGGGGAGCAGCCGGAATTACTCGAAGCGGTGGAGCGTGGCTTTGGTGGTAGAGAGAGACGGGGAGGCAGTCGCCTTTCCTCTCGGTCTAGAACGGCAGTCCCGTCGAGGGATTTCTCCTGTCGGCCGGCCGCCGAGTACCCGTTTCGGAGTGAGAGACCACCGCGGCGAGAGAGGCGGCCACCGAGTACCCGTTTCGGAGGGAGAGACGACAGCGGCGAGAGAGGCGACCGGCCGGGGCTGAGAGACAGCAGCGGAGAGAGAGGCGGCGGCCGATGTGTGGCTTTGCGGTACTGTCAGTCGGCCGGCGGCCGAGTACCCGTTTCGGAGTGAGAGACAACCGCGGCGAGAGAGGCGGCCGGCCGGCCGGGGGCTGCCGCTCCTCGAGACGGCCGAGGCGCCCGCGAGTGAGTACCCGTTTCGGAGTGAGAGACGACAGCGGCGAGAGAGGCGACCGGCCGGGGCTGAGAGACAGCAGCGGCGAGAGAGGCGGCGGCCGATGTGTGGCTTTGCGGTCCTGTCTGTCGGCCGGCCGCCGAGTACCCGTTTCGGAGGGAGAGACGACAGCGGCGAGAGAGGCGAGGCGACCGGCCGGGGCTGAGAGACAGCAGCGGCGAGAGAGGCGGCGGCCGATGTGTGGCTTTGCGGTCCTGTCTGTCGGCCGGCCGCCGAGTACCCGTTTCGAAAGGGAGAGACGACAGCGGCGAGAGAGGCGACCGGCCGGGGGCTGCGGCGCTTCGAGACGGCCGAGGCGCCCGCGAGTGAGTACCCGTTTCGGAGTGAGAGACGACAGCGGCGAGAGAGGCGGCCGGCCGGGGCTGAGAGACAGCAGCGGCGAGAGAGGCGGCGGCCGATGTGTGGCTTTGCGGTACTGTCAGTCGGCCGGCGGCCGAGTACCCGTTTCGGAGTGAGAGACAACCGCGGCGAGAGAGGCGGCCGGCCGGCCGGGGGCTGCCGCTCCTCGAGACGGCCGAGGCGCCCGCGAGTGAGTACCCGTTTCGGAGTGAGAGACGACAGCGGCGAGAGAGGCGACCGGCCGGGGCTGAGAGACAGCAGCGGCGAGAGAGGCGGCGGCCGATGTGTGGCTTTGCGGTCCTGTCTATCGGCCGGCCGCCGAGTACCCGTTTCGGAGGGAGAGACGACAGCGGCGAGAGAGGCGACCGGCCGGGGCTGAGAGACAGCAGCGGCGAGAGAGGCGGCGGCCGATGTGTGGCTTTGCGGTCCTGTCTGTCGGCCGGCCGCCGAGTACCCGTTTCGAAAGGGAGAGACGACAGCGGCGAGAGAGGTGACCGGCCGGGGGCTGCGGCGCCTCGAGACGGCCGAGGCGCCCGTGAGTGAATACCCGTTTCGGAGTGAGAGACGACAGCGGCGAGAGAGGCGGCCGGCCGGGGCTGAGAGACAGCAGCGGCGAGAGAGGCGGCGGCCGATGTGTGGCTTTGCGGTACTGTCAGTCGGCCGGCGGCCGAGTACCCGTTTCGGAGTGAGAGACAACCGCGGCGAGAGAGGCGGCCGGCCGGCCGGGGGCTGCCGCTCCTCGAGACGGCCGAGGCGCCCGCGAGTGAGTACCCGTTTCGGAGTGAGAGACGACAGCGGCGAGAGAGGCGACCGGCCGGGGCTGAGAGACAGCAGCGGCGAGAGAGGCGGCGGCCGATGTGTGGCTTTGCGGTCCTGTCTGTCGGCCGGCCGCCGAGTACCCGTTTCGGAGGGAGAGACGACAGCGGCGAGAGAGGCGACCGGCCGGGGCTGAGGGACAGCAGCGGCGAGAGAGGCGGCGGCCGATGTGTGGCTTTGCGGTCCCGTCTGTCGGCCGGCCGCCGAGTACCCGTTTCGAAAGGGAGAGACGACAGCGGCGAGAGAGGCCGAAGCAAACTGACGAGCTTTCTCCGCCCGACATTCAACCGCTCCTGGCGGGGCCATGCGCTGAAGGATCTCGACGAAAGTTGCTGGAACGAGGGTCCCTGGCCAGCAAGAACGCCAAGAGATGAATTTGGAAGGCCAGAAAAGCCTTGAAAAGCCAAAAAATTGTGTCGAAACCTACTTTTGCACAGTGGTATACCCTTCAGACGAGTGCGAAACACTAGTATAGGAGGTAGGTGAGAGAGACCGAACCCGGTACGGTGCATGTGTATACCTTTCGAACGAGTGCGTTTTCTCTTACATAGAGGGTGATGCTCAGCCAGTCCTTGGCGGGGTAGCGAACTTTGGCGGAGAATTGATCAGGCGAGTTTCTGCAGACGGGCGCTTCGCGGTGGAAGGTATGCCGGTCTCCCCTTGCGCGGTGCGTACACGGCGGCTGAGTGAAGGCTAGGGAGTGTGTGTTAGTGCAGCTCCCAGCTACCCTTCTCTTCAGCCTCGTCGCGCCACTCGCTCGGGGGGAAGGATGGCACCCGAAGCCGTTCACCCGCGCTGTTCTCTCGCGCCGCGCTCTTTCTTCGCCGGTAGTACCTCTCAGGCAACGAAGCGGTCAGAAGGCGGGGGAACGGTTAGCCCGATCTCTCGTCCAGTTACCGTACGCTTTCGAACGATCCAAGACCCGATGGAGACGGTGGAGCGAGACCAGCCGATAATCACGGCACAGGGTCACAGCTCGTGTAGGTCGGCTGCGCAGAGATTTATTTCTCAGCCAGCCTGGCAGACCCGAAACGTTCCGGTGTACGCTTACACGGCGGGACAGACTGGCTCGTCCGATTTTTAAATCAGCGAGTCTCGACTACCATCCCTGCGGCTAATGCCGCGGGGAGATCCCGATTCGACGCACCCGCCTGAGCCCGTCTCCTGCGTGGCCCGTCGTCTCGGCTCATCTCGGTTCTTCCGTACGCCTAGCGAGGGAACTCTTCTCGTCGGCCGGCTCTCCCGCTGGCCGACAGGGACTTCCTTCCTCGAACCACCAGCAAACGAGGCAGGCGCGGGATTCAGAATTAGGTTTTCCGCCCTGCCGACCCTCGCTCTCTCGCTCACCGGCGATTGGGCAGGCGTTTACTCGTAGTTCTCTTGGAGCTCGCGAAAGGCTATCTGGTTGATCCTGCCAGTGATCATATGCTTGTCTCAAAGCTTAAGCCATGCAAGTCTAAGTTCAGGCTCGTCCCTTTCCAGGAGCGAGTCGAAACTGCGAACGGCTCATTAGTCAGATACGGTTCCTTGGCGAAAAGCGGGTTGGTTTAATGGATAACTGTGGTAATTCTAGAGCTAATACATGCAACACACCGTGGTCCCCCCTCTCTTCGGAACAAGGGGGGGAAACGGCATTTATTCTCTGGACCAGACCGCCCTAGCCTGCGAAGCTACCGTGAAAAGTAGCGACGGGGCGAAGCGAGAGGTGTTGAAATCCGAATAACTGTGCCGATCGCGGGGTCTTTCCGGGCCCCCGACGACTTTGCCATGAAGTGTCTGGCCCATCAATTGGCGATGGTCGGCGACCTGCCTACCACGGTGGTGACGGGTAACGGGGAATCAGGGTTCGATTCCGGAGAGGGAGCCTGCGAAACGGCTACCACCTCCAAGGAGGGCAGCAGGCGCGCAACTTACCCAATCCCGACACGGGGAGGTAGTGACGAAAAATAACGTGGCGGGGCCCTATCGTGGTCGCCGCGGGCGGAATGAGCGCAACTTAAAAAAGTGTGCGAGGAGCTATTGGAGGGCAAGCCTGGTGCCAGCAGCCGCGGTAATTCCAGCTCCAATAGCCTATATCGGAGTTGCTGCGGTTAAAAAGCTCGTCGTTGGATCTCGGAGACGGCACGATCGGGTGCGATACGCTGCGGACCCGATCGGAGAATTCTTGGCCGCTCCTAACTGGTGAGCGGGGCGAGGCGGACTTGACCGTCCTGCGTCGCTTTCTCTCCTTCACGGGGGAGATCCCGCCACAATTTATGTCTACCTTGAAAAAATTAGAGTGCTAAAGGCAGGCTAACCCCGAGCCTGAATATTTCGTGCATGGAATAAGCGGGGAGGCTCTATTCCGGAGGGCGGTCCGGCCGACTTGTTTGACGTTGCCTCCCAGTCGGTCTCGCCGGAGAGCTAGGATTCGAGAGGAACGGTGGGGGGCGAGCGTACCGGGCGGGGAGAGGTGAAATTTTGTGATCCGCTCGAGACGACTCGAGGCGAAAGCGCTGGCCCCGGACGTCTTCCTTAATCCAGAACGAAGGTGGGTGGAGCAAAGACGATCAGATACCGTCGTAGTACCGACGGTAAACGCTGCCGACCGGGCCGCGGACGAGGAACGAGAACAGCGGTTATGGACCCGTTCGTGGCGGCTTCGGGCAACCTGAGAGTTTACGGGTTCCGGGGGTAGTATGGTCGCAAGGCTGAAACTTGAAGGAATTGACGGAAGGGCACCACAAGGAGTGGAGCCTGCGGCTTAATTTGACTCAACACGGGGCAACTTACCCGGTCCGGACATCGTCAGGATTGACAGACGCTCGTGCAGTTCTTTCTCGATTCGATGGGTGGTGGTGCATGGCCGTTCGTGGCTGGTGAAGTGAAAAGTCTGGTTTATTCCGCTAACGGGCGAGGCCTCGCTCTTAATTAGTCGATTCGTGGTTCTCGGTTAGCCTCACCCCGCTTGCGGGGAGACACGGGGGAACATGGGGCGAGTCGTAGCCAACTTCTTAGGGGGATCCCAAGCAAGCTCAAGCTAGGTGAGAGAGATCAATAACAGGTCAGTGATGCCCTTAGATGTCCGGGGCCGCACGCGCGCTACACTGAAGACGAAAGCGCGAGTGCCTACGGTCGTAGTCAGGCCGGGAACCCGCCCCGAGAGGGGGTAGGTAGTCTCACCTACAGCGGGTTAACCGTGCCAATCGTCTTCGTGCTGGGGATCGGGGCTTGCAACTCAGCCCCGTGAACGAGGAATTCCGAGTAGGCGTCCGTCATCAGCTGGCGCCGATTAAGTCCCTGCCTTTTGTACACACCGCCCGTCGCTACCTCCGATAGAATGGCTCAGCGAGGCCGTTGGACTCGGGACTTGCATTTTGCAACGACCCAGGAAGGCGGTCGAGCTTAATCATTTAGAGGAAGTAAAAGTCGTAACAAGGTTTCCGTAGGTGAACCTGCGGAAGGATCATTACCGTACCCTGTCGTCTCCTCCTCGTCCTCGAGAGAGAGAGACAGGCTAGACGAGAACTCCCCCGAAACCCATCAACAGAGACGTTAGGAGGCACGTCCCGTGCTAACCAGTCAGCGGCGAGGAGTGTCGGGTCGCCCGACATGCCCTCGGCACGTCTTCTCTTCTATCGGTACGTGTTCACGACCCTTCTCGCGGCAGGCGCTCTGCCACGCAAGACGGGCACGTTCAAAGAGCCCCGGTCGCCAGCACCGGGCCGCCGTCCATCCGATTTTCACACGAAGAAAGAGACACTGTCAATGCGGACCGTCGTGTTCGGCGGCCCGCAGTTTATAGAGTACGGCCGTAGGCGTTGGATCACTCGGCTCGTGCGTCGATGAAGAGCGCGGCCTGACGCGTTAAGTGGTGTGAATTGCAGTGAAGATCATCGACGTCTCGAACGCACATGGCGGTCGCGGGCTCTCCCGCGGCCACGTTCGTCCGAGGGCCGGCAGGTAAAACTCCCCAAGACTGGGAGTCGCGGTCGCCGGCGCGGCCCCGTCTCCTCAAAGACAGACGGACGGAGGGGAGTGCCGGGACAGCACGGAAGGTATCACGGCGCCAAGCTCTCGCCTGGGACGAACCTTTGGCAGAACGAGCGGCGGCTGTGCCATTAGGGCGAGCGTCCTTCCGGGTACGTCCTCTCCGCCAATTCTTTCTATCACCGGCCTCGGATCGAGCGAGATTACCCGCTGAACTTAAGCATATCAGTAAGCGGAGGAAAAGAAACCAACCGGGATTCCCTCAGTAGCGGCGAGCGAAGCGGGAAGAGCCCATCGCCGAATCCCCCGTCGGTCAGCGGCGGTTCGGGAACTGTGGCGTAAGGGCCCGACTCGCCAGGTGTCTGACTGTCCGAGTAAGTCCCGTGGGACAGGTTTGCTCCCAGAGTGGGTGTGAGGCCTTTACCTCGGTCTGGGTCTTCTGCCTGGCGCAGTCGGTGCCCGAGAGTCGAGTTGCTTGGGATCGCAGCTCAAAGTGGGTGGTAGGCTCCATCCAAGGCTAAATACTGGCACGAGTCCGATAGCGAACAAGTACCGTGAGGGAAAGTTGAAAAGAACTTTGAAGAGAGAGTTCAAGAGACCGTGAAAGCGCCTACGGGCAAACGGGTGGAACCGCCGGTGCGATCAGCGGGATCCAGCTCGCCGGGTAGGCGGCTCCTCGTGCGTTCGGGACCTGTTCTTCTCGGAGGACGGGCTCGGTCGACCGAGAGGGTTCGTCCCCGTCGGCGTATCTTCCGCTGTGTCGCGAGTCGCGACCGGCTCGGAGTGCTTCGTTTCGGCTGGAGTCAGGCAAGGGCCGCGTCTCTCGGGACGCTGAAACCCCCGTCTGCACTGGTCGGTTCTAGGGCGAACGTAGCTCCGGGCCGAGGAACGGCCCCGTCTTCGCTCCCGACCCAGTCCCCCAGCGCCGTCGCGGCCGCCTTGACTGCCTCTCGTAGGCTTAACAGTGCAAGTGCGGTCTCTCGGTCTACGTTGGCGGGGCGGCGGGCATTGGAGGGCGGTATAGAGGGTCCGCGGCTGGCCGTGGCGGCACTCTTCCCGACCCGTCTTGAAACACGGACCAAGGAGTCTAACGTGAGCGCGAGTCACAGGGAAAAACACTCCCTTGGGCGCAGTGAAAGCGACGTGGTCCGATCCTCTCTCTGGCGAGCGAGGCGCAGGACCGGCCCGTCGGGGGTTGTTACGGCCTCGGTGGAGCGAGAGCGCTCGCGTTGGGACCCGAAAGATGGTGAACTAGGCCCGAGCGGGATGAAGCCGACAGAAATGTCGGTGGAGGTCCTAAGTGGTTCTGACGCGCAAATCGATCACGATACTTGGGTTTAGGGGCGAAAGACTAATCGAACCATCTAGTAGCTGGTTCCCTCCGAAGTTTCCCCCAGGATAGCTGGCGCTCGCCGCGACAGTTTCGTCCGGTAAAGCGAATGACTAGAGACATCCGTGCCGAAAGGGCGTGGAGCTATTATCAAACTTTGAACGGGCGACGAGGGGTGTCTTCCGCTCGATCTGGGAGGCTGGACCCCCGCAGAAATGTACGAGTGCCAAGTGGGCCACTTTTGGTAAGCAGAACTGGCGCTGTGGGATGAACCAAACGCCGGGTTAAGGCGCCCGATCGTCACGCTCAGCAGAACCCACAAAAGGCGTCCATCGGTAAAGACAGCAGGACGGTGACCATGGAAGCCGGTACCCGCCAAGGAGTGTGTAACAACTCACCTGCCGAATTGGTGGGCCCTGAAAATGGATGGCGCTATAGCGTGCAGCCTACACCCGGCCGTCTCGGCAAATTCTCTCCGGCCCGCCGCCGGGGGGGACAGACCGAAGCCGAGACGAGTAGGAGGGTCGCCGCGGTCAGCGCTGAAGCCTTAGACGCGAGTCTGGGTGTAGCGGCCGCGGGTGCCGATCTTGGTGGTAGTAGCAAATATTCGAGCGAGAACCTCGAAGGCCGAAGTGGAGAAGGGTTCCGCGTTGCTCCTTCGATCGGCCGCGGGTTAGTCGGTCCTAAGGCCTGGGAGAAATCCTACGGGAAGCCAGACATTTTTGGGCGGAGGGCTCTGGCACTGGGCCGAAAGGGAAACGGGTTAGTATTCCCGTACCCGAAGGTGGAGCACAAGCGGCGACGCAAGGAAGGTCGGAAACGCCGTCGGGAGAGTCGAGAAGAGTTAACTTTTCTTTTTGAGGTGCGCTCGCTGACCCTGGAAGCGGTTCTGCCGGAGATAGGGAGCGAGAGCAATCAACTTTATCCGCAAAGCCGGCTCCAGCGGGGGCCTGTTCGGCTACGACTCGACGGTCCTTGAAACTCCGACGGCTAATCTCAAAGACAACCTCTTTTACGCTCTTGCCTCGGGCCGTACCTTAATCCGCCGCAGGTCTCCAAGGTTCGCAGCCTCTGGTCGATAGAACAATGTAGGTAAGGGAAGTCGGCAAAATGGATCCGTAACTTCGGGAGAAGGATTGGCTCTGAGGGCCGGGCGGCCCGCTGCTAGCTCGGAAAGGGGAATCCTAGGGCGGGAGTCCGCCAGGTGGCATATTATGTTGGGCGCACCTGCACGACGACCGCTCTACCCCCGGATGGGCAGGTGGACGTGAGCGGCGTGGGGCTATCCCCGAACCCGCTCGCGGCACGGGCGCCGCGAACGACTCGATCAGAACTGGCACGGTCCGGGGGAATCCGACTGTTTAGTAAAAACATAGCGTCTCGAAGGCCGGAGATCGGTGTTGACGGGACGTGATTTCTGCCCAGTGCTCTGAATGTCACGGTGAAGAAATTTACGGAAGCGCGGGTAAACGGCGGGAGTAACTATGACTCTCTTAAGGTAGCCAAATGCCTCGTCATGTAATTAGTGACGCGCATGAATGGATTAACGAGATTCCCACTGTCCCTATCTACTATCTAGCGAAGCCACAGCCGGAGGAACGGGTCCGGGGCTGTCAGCGGGGAAAGAAGACCCTGTTGAGTTTGGCTCACGATTGGCTTTGTCGGGCGAGAGCGCGGGTGTAGCCTAGGTGGGACTGCCTCGCGGCGCAAGTGAAAGACCACTACTGCGTTCCTCGTTCGACTCACTCGGTGATAACCGCAGGAGCGGCCGCACTCGGGGCGGCGTCGGCGAGCTCAAGGGGCTAAGCGAGGAATTCCTTTACCTCGCGAGGGTGTTCGAGGACAGATTCAGTTTTGAGCTTAACTGGGGCGGTGTGCCCGCGAAACGATAGCGCGGGCGCCCCAAGGCCAGCCTCACAAGGGACAGAAACCCTTGGTCGAGCGAAAGGGCAAATGCTGGCTTGAGGATGCTTTTCAGTAGGAGGTATCCATGTGAAAGCACGGCCTATCGATCCTTTTGTGTCGCCCCTCGGGCGACGATGGGAGAGCCCAATTTACTGCTTCCCGCAAGAGGTGTCAGAAAAATTACCACAGGGATAACTGGCTTGTGGCAGCCAAGCGTTCTTAGCGACGTTGCTTTTTGATCCTTCGATGTCGGCTCTTCCTATCATTGCGAAGCAGAATTCGCCAAGCGTTGGATTGTTCACCCACCAACAGGGAACGTGAGCTGGGTTTAGACCGTCGTGAGACAGGTTAGTTTTACCCTACTGGTAGGGAATAATTCGAGCGGGTACGAGCGGGTAGGGCCGACTAGTACGAGAGGAACGTTGGCCCGGGATTGAAAGCGTTGGTGCTTGGTGGTGACTGCCATTGGCGCTTTGCCTTTGTCCCCGGGCGTACGGCTGAACGCCTCTAAGCCGGAATCCCATCCCACGACGTCCGCGTCTGCCTCTCGTTGACCGGCAAAGGAACGATTAGGCCCCGCTTCGCCCTCCCGAGGCGGAACGGGGTGGTGTGTGTCCGACCTGTGTGTTTCGGCAGGTGTCTTTCGAAGGCAGGTAAATCTGCTTGCAGACGACTTGGGTTTGTGCGAGTCGGGGTGTCGTACTCGGTCGAGCGGCCTGTTGTGGTTGCGAGGCGTTGAGACTTGTCCCTCGACTAGGAGATTTGTCCGCGGTAGACGGACTGAGCTCTCGGTTTTGCCCGTCCCTTGCAACGCCGCAAGAGATTTACCCGCAAAAGACGGGTAGAGCTCTGCGTGGCGCACGGGGCGGGCAGGGGAGAGAAACCGAGAGAGAGAGAGCCCGCGAGGGCCGAGCGCAGACAAAATACGTCTGGGGTCGAGACCCTCGCTGCAGGCGAGAGCCGAGGTACCGTCGGCCAAAGACAGGCTGGGGAAAGTGTCGGTGGCCGACCCGCAGTCGAGAGATGGCCTGTGGCGGCAGCGGAAATCTGACGTCGGCCAGTGACAGGGAGGAAGGTGTCAGAGGCCGACCCGCGATCTGCCGTCGGCCAGTGACGGGTACGAGAAATTGTCGATGGTCGACCCGAGACGTCGGCCAGTGACCCGGAGTGCCTCTTCTGGTTAGGTCGGCCACGACAAGGAGGAAGGTGTCAGAGGGGCCGGCCCTGCGATCTGCCGTCGGCCAGTGACGGGCACGAGAAATTGTCGATGGTCGACCCGAGACGTCGGCCAGTGGCCCGTAGTGCCTCTTCTCGTTAGGTCGGCTACGTCCAGGCGTCGCCCAGAGGTGGTCGGCGAGGCACAGGTTGCTGCCACGTGCCCGCTACCGCCACCGTCGTTGACAGGTGACGGGACTCTAACTAATTAAATCACATTTCAATACAACAAAAGTTGATTACCTAATGTTCGCATCCAAGCTAATTTGTTTTGTGTAAAGGTTTTGTGATGAATGGTTAAAAGACGACACAGCAGAAAGATATATGAGAAAACATGAGCACAGTTTTAAAAATAGGGTGGTACATACACCACATACAGATTCGCGGCCACCAGACTATCAAAACGTGGACAGTGATGATATCAAAACTTTTACTTTCTCAACTACAGGTAGGATTATACATTTAGCCAAAAGTACACTATCTAGAAGGCTTGTGTTGTTTATTTTGAGGTGGTCTCCGTGGTCAAGGGACTGGTCTCTCGAATACAACCAGAGACGTAGCCGTGAAATATATATTGGGGGTGGGGGGTCGCAAATGAAATTATATAAAATGCTGACTATCTGTGAGGCCGATGTAGCGCAATAGGGAGAGTTTCGGTCTTCTGTAAACACTGTTTTGGCATATTTTACGGGGTTAAACTAAAACATCACATCAATACAATGTTTATCATGTTTACAGACAGCGACGCCGGTCTTCCTCTTCCTCGGGAGGCGAAGAAGTGTGGCTTACCTTGTATGGACCCCCGTCCCCAAGCCGCCTAAGAAAATTTTGGAATAGTTGAAGGCGCCGCTATTTCAGCCCGTGAACAAAGCAACTTCAAAGTGGTCTAATACAGTCTAATTAAGGTGACTGACTGGAAATCCAATCAATCGTTTACATCCACGTAGACGGGACCAGTGGGAGAAAATTTTGAAAACTTAACTGCCACAATCGCGTTTTCCTGCTATTCCAGGCTGTGAATACAGCAACTTCAATTTGGTCCAATATAGCCTACCTGGCGGCCCAGAATTCCAAACAACCAAGCAATCGTCGCGGGCTACGGGGGCCTCACATTCCTGAAGAAAATTTTGAAAATTTAACCACCTCAAATGCGTTTTCTGCTATTCTAGCCTTTGTAAACAACTCCAAAGGTATCCAATGGTTTTGTAACCGAAATCCCACTCTAATTCCAACCATCCAATCACACTGTTGCAGTTGCATTCACAAGTAATAATCGAAGTCCGAAAAATATCGCACAAAGTAGAATGGCTCCAGACAAAATGTTTTATTCAATAGTCAACATAGTCAACTCAGTACAAATTCGTGGTATTCAATTAAAAGAAAAGTGAAATTGGTGTTTTATGAGGGCTCGATGACAGTTAGGGAAGTAAAACTAGAAATGCCCGAAGAAGGTTTACAGACAGCGGCGTCAGTTTTCTTCGAGAGGCGAAGAAGCGGAGCTGACCTTGTTATGGACCCCACAAGAAAATTTGGGAATATTTGACCGCAAACGCGTTTTACTGGTATTCTAAAATAAGTGTTTTATTAGATTTCGGGCAGTTTATTTTGCCAAGTTTTGGGGGTGTGGGGGGTCGAAGTATATTCAGACCCTCCGCCATCCGAAAAACGATTGGGGGTCAGAGTTCGAATTCCGGCGTGGAACCGACGGGGCTTTTCAAGCCAGTTTCTATTTGTCAGGGTTGCGATTACAATATGACACAGGTCATAGGTCTACCCGTGCGTGCTCAGAAATGAATCCATAACAGTTTGTATTCGATGAAGAGTTAACGGAGATACGTTCATTCTCCCTCGCATTGCATATGTGAAGATATGATATTTTGACGAGATGTTAAACGCCATTCCATATAACCAACTTGATATACGATACAGTAATTGCTGGATTAGGTGGAAACCCACTGATTTTCTGTTGTAATACTTCATGTGCTATATAAAGTTTAAAATGGTCATGATTAAAGTATTTGAGATTTCAGTATTGATGAAAGATGTCATTATTTTTTATCTGTATAATAATTGGTTATTTTTTTAGACGATACATGGTTCCGTATAAATTTCACAATACTCAATGGCATTCGTATTTTATTACCAAAACTAAGAGGCTCAAAATCAGGAGAATTTGATGAGGCTGAGGATGAGAGCACGCCTCTAAAATCTAAGTCTGCAGGACGGAGGAGTGTCGTAAGCATTAAAAGTCGCCCAAGTGTCCAGGACTATAAAAAGCAATCGGGAGATTCTAGTCGACATAAAGGCAAGGAAGATGGCAGGCTACCCACTAAACAGCAATCCACCATAGAAGAGGATGCGTTTTTACCCACCAGCTCGAAAAACGATAGAAGACGCAGTAGTACTAAAGCAAAGGATATGGTTAAAGCTGTACAAGCCGCCATCAAGATAAACCATTAAAGCATCATAGTACATTGTGCACTATTATGTGAAACTTGGACCACAGTAAAACATATAAATACTGAGATTGTATGTGTATATTTATTTTATTTTATGGGGGAAGGTGTGGGGGATGATGAATTTTGTAATCTGTTTTAACAAGATGATTTTTTGTCAAATATTTCAGGGAGTCTTGTTCCATTATTTTCGATCATTTTCGATCTCAGTCATTGTATAAGAAAACTGATATTTATCTAAAAGATATTCTCTTCCATATTTGGCGATTAACTAACACCATCAAATAAATGATGAAAAAAAGAAAACATTTGAATAGTATTTTATTATGTCGTTGTAATATATTCGTTATGTATTAAAAAATAATACTAATATAATACTGTGTTATACTTTGGTTTAGGTATGGAAGATTTGGATTATAGTATATTATAGCTATATAGTTCGTTATGGTATGACCATTACTTAAGGCACGTTGATTCGTAATGTTTGTTCAAATACGACTTGAGCGCAAATGTCTTTTTACAGTAACGACACTTGAACTGTTTGAAGGCAGAATGTGTATACATGTGGGCTCTTAAATTTGATCGGTCGGCAAAGGCTTTACCGCAATGGGAACAGCCGAAGGGTTTGTGGCCACTATGAGATCGAACATGGCCTCGTAACAACCACGGTCTGGAAAATGATTTTCCGCAAATTTGACAAGTATGTTTAAGACTGTGTGTTAATATATGCATTGATAAGGCAGGCATACTGACATATATTTTGTCACAATGTGGGCACTTTTTGGCGAGTTGACTGTCAAGGCTTCGATGAGTTTGTTTGTGGCGCGATAGATTTGACGAGGTGGCGTAATCCTTGCCACACTCGTCACAGCGGAATCGTGGTCGCATCACACCTTCGTTAGATTTATTTTTAGTTCTTCCATCCAAAATAAGATAAGCATCGTAACTTTGGCGCCGATCTGCTGTATGATGTACAATTGGGGGATTTGGATCTGGTTCGTATAATGATACATCAGCAGTATATGTTGGTTCGGGACTGGTCATTGATACACCTTCACTCACTGCCTCGTTACTCTCATCTTTAATATAACCATCTGAAATATCATGAATATATCCTGAAACCAAAACATATAATGCTATATTACTCTTTCGCTTTATGGTGCGAAAATAAAAACGAAAAGACTAATTGGATCGAGACCTCCGAAGGAGGGTAGGCAGGCTAAACTTATGGCACTTTATTGGAAAGCATCGCTAATAAATGTTTCGTTCTGTGGAACATGCTAGACTCAGTATGACGTATATAAGAGCCATAACAAACCATACATTGACACTTGTTTGAGAAATAATGATACATGATCTGCACATGGACAACGTTAGCAACAATCAAGAAATTTAGAGGGCCTACAACCTACCAGTAAAGAAAAATATGCATCAAAAGGGACGAGTATTCCTTACAAAAGATACCTGTTAAGTTTCATTCGATTCCGTTCGCTAATGGGGTAGGGGGCGCTTAAGAGTAAACGGGCACAACTCCAAGGACGAGTGGTGGTTCAAGATTTAGATACCAGCCGTGGTATCGGTGTAAAAAGTTTACTTTATGTTACAGAATGAATGTCAACAGGGTTCAGTTTTATGTATGCTAACGGCTAAAGAGCGACCCCGTCGCCACCGTCGCCACTTTTTCATTTCCCAAAATTCAATCACGAAATAAATAAAGCAAAGGCAGATTAAAGATACATTATGGGAGATTAGATAACGAGTTGGCAGTTCTTAATATAATAGTTAAAAACTAGATAATGTAAGGGCATTTTGCTGAAAATTTCAGTCAAATTGATCCAATATGGACCGAGAATTAGGCGAATGAAAGTTCCGCCTAGCCTCGGTCATCATTACTAAAGTCTGGTACGACAAAAATCATAGTCTCGATTATCCATTTAATCATTAAATCGTGAAGGAAAGTTATGCAGCAAATTGGATCATAATCCAACAAATATCACAGGCGTTGACATCGATAGTTGAGTATGGTAGCTGGATAAGTTAGTTAGTGTCTAATTAATAGTTTATATAACAATTCAGGCCTACAGAAAGACCTACTATAGGCAGATTTAGCTCTTGCATAATGTATGTTTGATTGTTTCTGAGTTATGGAGATAAACCCGAATTAAGCTACATGGAGCCCTTAGTCATTGTCCACCACAAGTACTAATACTATGTGTATTGTTGATAGATTTATTCGGCACAAGATAATCTGACTCTGGTGCAAATAGATAGGAAGTTGGCTCGCGAAATCAAATAAAAAGCCTTTCAAAATAATAGCCCCCTGCTTGCGTCGTTTTCTTAAGCAATTTGTACCAAACTCCGACAAGTTTTGGTTCAGGGTAAGTTGTTCTAAGGCAGCAAAGGCTACATAGCCACACGCACGCCCATGTACCCTGGTCGGAAATCTCGTCGGAATCGAACGTTACCACTATCCCGCCTACCCACCCAGCACGCCTCTGGCTAGCATGTAGGCCCTATAATAGTTCTTGATTGTTGCTAACGTTGTTTGTTCAGAATTGTAATAATTTGCTTGTTCGCAGTCAACGTGTGCACACACGTTTTTCAACGGACGCACCGAATAAAAACCAATGTGCGCGCAGATTTTAGGCCATATAAAAACAATATTCTGGTCCACGCCCATATCTATTATTTAAAAAAAAAAGTGGGTTAAAACCGGGATAGTGAGAGGAAACCCACTGTCGATGAATACTAACCGCTAATGGTATTTTTGCTGGAAACATATCTGTTTACGGTCCGAAACTATATCATTTTTGCCTGTAAATACCTGTTAAAATTGCCCCGTGTATGCGATTGGAAACAAACCCTGGTCTATTCATTATAAATATACGGATGCTTTATTTTCAAATGAACGAGTCATACAGATTTTATTATCTATCAAAGTAATTAACAATGTCTGCAGTGTAGTCATGTTGTAAGTCGGTATTGTTTTTTTATTTGGAATATGGAGTGATATAAATAAAGTAAAATGCATTCGGAGCTTTCATGTTTAACGGGAGTTATATTCACTTAACAAAGAAGAGGCATACGCCAAAATTAATACAGAGTATTGGTATGATTTTAGAAAGCAGACTACACAGGCTCAGTTTACACAGTGAGCGGTCAGAAGTTTGAGTATTCCGATAAAATTGGGATAGTTATATGCTATGGTTAGATATAAGTTCACACTATTAAAAGACTATACAATATGTCTTTCGGAAGCAGACAAAAAAACAAAAAAAAAGAAAGGCGAGAAGAAAGGTTCATGTCTTGTTTTGCTGTTCAATGACTCATACTTCTTGAGAATTAGTCACAATGTCATTAATTGTCATGATTCGCGTTTTAAAGTATTGTAATTAGACTAGCTGTTAAATCATGCATCATCAATTTACTTACCATTATCGAGTTTAACAAACAGTGGTTTGGCACTAACATTGGTAACAGGAGAAACGGCACTAACTGGCATCGTAGTGTAACATCTCATTGGTGACTCTTCGTCTTCGAATCCATTCTTGAAACTTCCTAGATGTTTTCCTTCTTCTATTTTAAGTTTGGATTTCTTTACCAGGAATGATCTGGGCATGCTGACACTCGATTTGTTTTAGTTTTATATCACAAAAGCTCCCATTTACTATCAACCACCTGTTTTGTTGCTACAAGTACCAAATCTCCACCATTGCTGTCAAATAGCACCGCCTGTCAAATAATGTCCTTAGTCTATAGCGATAATCTGCGATGAATGTTCTTTCGCCTTTACGGATCGATAGCGCGTGATTTTGGCGTCGACAACGTTGACAAGGCACCAAACAAAGTGCAAATCTTTAACAAAATAAACCGATGATTCATTGATGATTAGTTTCATAAAATAGTCTTTTATTTTCTTAGTATTTTTTGTGTGTAAAAATGGAATCGAACCAACAAAGTGCTAATTTCTACCACAAAGAAAAACAATAAAAAACAAAACAAAACACGTAACATTTCATTCTTGTGAAAACGGAGTGGAAAACATTTTAAAGTTTTCGAATTGGACAGAAAGAAAATGGAATATTTGATAATTAGTGAGCAACTCATGGCTTTTAAATGTTACAAATGTTTTTTATTATACTATAGATCCCTATAATTGCAGAGAATAAACAATATTTGTAAATATATTCAATATTAATTAAAGTTACGAAATGAAATGGGCTGTAAAACCCTACTGTTCTCTACCCACTGGGTTAATGACGAGGGATTAAAGATTATGATAAATAACTCTAGAATGTACAAAATATTATATTAAAGCATGCGTTTCTACACCATTATCTATACTATCATGTATCTTAGAGATGTGATTAGATAATTCAATTCAATGATAAATGCTTTGTTTTACTGTTGATATTATAAATTCCGTAAAGTTAACTAAAAATGAATGCATAAATTGATATAGATTAACATATAACAAAAAGAAACGTAACAGTGGACACTATAACACAATGCAATATAATGAACCTCTAAAGATACATATGAAATACTAATTATATATTTGAAGAGATGAATTCATTTACGTGTATTAAACATAAGATTTACTATTAAATACTATAAATTTCTTTGAATTATTTAATGTGATATTTTCTGAAATTCTCGCAAATTTATATTGTAAAAAATTGAAGGAGAATACAGTTTCTTATTCATAAAGACAATGACATTGTCACGTTAAAGCATGTTCACATTCATATTGGATATATTTGCCTATAAATAGCTAACAATTTGTAAAGGTATTAACAATCATATTCCCCATTATATTTGAAAAAATACAATGTAATAAGTTTTCTTGTATACATACTGATAGAGTAGGGTTGGTATAATATAGTTTGAAATTTATGAATATAAATGAATGTTACACTCTAGTTATCATTGTAAAACAATAAAGAACGCAGAGTAAAATTATCATAAAGTAATGTTAACTTTACACGGCCTAAAGATCTTTTTGTGTCTTTTAGTCTGGAATATTGTAACTTTGATAATTTCTTATTAGTTTAATGAATAACGCCACGGTTATCCTTAAAGCCTACGGAGCGATTGTTTACATGTCTCCAACACTCTTATACAGCACGCTATTGTACTTTTTTTTTCTTTGTTTCGTCCTTGGAGGGAGAATTTAAATCAATAATGAAATGCTTTTAGAAAAAGACGGGGCCGTTAGATTTATTGAACTGGAAACAACCATCTGGCAATAAAGCTAGTCATCTATTTATAGGTCTAGATTGGCGGTTTGACCGATGATTCATATTTAAAAAATTCAAGCATTTCTAATTTTTGTTCATCCATTGTGTGTGAGAAGATAACATGAGTTTAGCACAGATTAATCTATTTGTATAGACTGTAGTATCTAGTAGCACACCATTCAATACACTGAAACACAATCTTTCATTAACTGTATACCCCACGGGAAGTATTCAGAGTATATAATTATAAGTTTTTAAATGTATAATTAATAACTTAAAATAATTGATGTTCACCGTTTATTTCGTGATAATAAAGCAAAATACAAAAACATGAAAATGAAACTTATGTGATATTCAATTGATAAATATTTGTATATATTCCTTTGTTTTGATTTATTTGAATAATTTAAAAGCTACACCAGCGCCGACAGCTCCACCCGTTATTATCATACCAATTGCTAAACCTGCCATAGAACCAGCCGAATACGTACTGGACTTGATATTAGTGAACTGTGTATCATACTCATACTCGACTATAGATCCACTCATTACTGTGATTGGTGTTATCTAATATAGGCAAAAAAAAGGAACATTAATTAATCTTTTACCGATTAGCTTTTAGAAACTGAAATTTAAAACCAAATTGAATTGATCATAATGTCATAAGAGTGACGACATTCATAAATGTCTATTGTTTTGGGGCTTTAGTTTTTATAAATTTATAAATCGTTTAATCCGTTTAATTACCGGGTAATTAGACTTACCATCCAGATTATAACATTTAGTATATTTACTGATCACAATACAGATAACTCTAAATGATATTTGATAGCATGGTACTAACCGTATTATAAGCGAATAATAATATGACAAACTCGCTGTTATTGATTGCTTTAGTTAATATATCAGCTGCTGCATTTAATGTGGTCTCTTGTTTTAAATTGGCGACATCACCAAACGATGGAGCCACATCTAACAGATCAAACCGTATATGTATATCCTCTTGAAAACTTAGCTTAAAAGAAACGTTTCAAAAATGCAAAAAATAAAAACAAAACAATAAAACTAATGCGATAAACTAATGAATAAACACAATACAAACACGTATAAATCCCTAACGCCAACTAATTCCCAGTAAAAATTCAACAAGCGGTTGCCATGCGTTGGGAGGGGTAGCAACATACACGCGTGATAAATCGTTTCAGGGGTTGAGTGTGTGCATTTGTGTGTGTGTGTGGGTGTGAGTGTGTGTGTGTGTGTGAAGGGGTGGGGAGAAACGCGAATATGCCATTTCCAACCAGAAATTGATCCGGACATCCATGAATATATTTAAGCTTTCACAGGCCGGCGGGGGCAATAATTTGGCCGCAAGCACTATTTTGTCCAAGTTATGGCTCGCAAGTCAGGCCCAGCGGAGTGGGGGGGGGGGGGGCTTTAACCCCGCTAATAATTTCGTCGCAAGCACTCTTTTATTTCTACTTTTATCCATCAAATATGGAAGCAACCACACATACATTTCAAGTTTCACCAAAAATGACTTCTAGAATGTTCATGAGCTATAATTCATGCTAATTACGAAATGAACAAAACCGAGATCTTTGGGAGGTAGCCCTATACTTCAAGTTTCGTCAATATCGGATAAAAATTGTGACCTGATATAATTGAACGGTCTTTACAATCCAAATAAAAACTGTTACTTCTACAGGGCCCGTAAACTAAAATGTGATAGTTCATACAAACAATATCGAAAGTTTCATCAAAATAGGATAAAATTGAAACATCTAGAGTATCCACAACCTTGGTATTATTGTGTATTTTTGGGCAAGGTCAGCATCACAGAATTAAACCGATATGTTATAAAAGCAATACAATTTCAGAAAGCGTCTCCGACAATCTAGACCCCCAAGAGCTTCCTCGCCTAGACTTAGGATAGTAACACTCCCCCCCCCCCCCAATCAAGAATAATTGCTTCCGCCGGCGCTGACCGTCATGCCACTATTTATCTCATTCTATTGTGATCTTTACCGTGTGTCAGATATATTCATTCATCCATTATGAAACAGACGCAAATTTGGTAATGTAACTTCTATTTGACCCTTGGGACGTAAGTGCCTACATGTATACACTTTGAAAAGACTATAACACACAACCAATGCCCTACGTCCCAGTGTTTAAACAACTTATCAGTTGATAACTCCCAAGATTACATCACTTCTAAATTTGCGTTCGCAAGCCCAATAGATGACTCAAAATACTCTTCACGCATTTTTTCTGAGATGAACGAATCATACAGCGAAATGCTTTATTATTAGTGTATTGTAATTCGTAATGATAGCTGAAATATATGCCGGATAAGATTCATGGATGTCCGGAACAGTTTATGATTGTTGTTATTTTTATTGTGTAGATCTAGTCGCGAATATATTAAACAATTGCATGCTATCTTCTTGAGGATTGGTTCTATCAGCGTGGAAATGGCATATTTGCGTGTATGTTGCTATTGGTATTGAAAGAATACTTTTCGAGCTCATTTCTGTCGCCATTTTTGATTTTGACGGCAATATATGATCAGTCGTTTGTGTGAAATGATTTGGAAAGTGTCAAAAATGAGTCTGGTGACCAACAAAACCTGTAAAATGATATATTACACGGGTCGTTTCGCCAGCAAAATTGTCAATGTCAATTTTTGACCATTTTGGACCGCCATCTTGGATTTTCGGCTCTCCTTTAATAGCCCGCAGATTTCAAAGGTAGCAACCTACAGATATCTTTACTTGTGTACCTTGCTCCCCTAGAAATGGTCATGGATCTGGGGGATGTGATCAAGTTATCCAGGCCCCATTTTACCAGACATCAAGTATGTAAAAAATGTTTTAGTGTGTACCTGTATATTAGCCACCCTGAGTGGAGACACGTCCATAAAGCCAGATAAAGACATCAATGTACTGTATATAAAAATCTGTCTATTCTGATCGACACTAGTTTTAAAGATTGATGATACTTTGAAATCAAAACGTCTTCTTTTACCATTTATATAACAAGCACTTATATCATAGGTCTTTAGATCCTGTGTCGCTTTAGAAAAACCATATATGTTGTATGAATATTCCATACCAAGCTACAGATATAACATACACGTATAAGGTCAGAATAGATGCCGCTTAAATGTAAATGTGGTTAAACCCAGGTGACAATAACGTTTCGTTTCTATTTTTATGATGTACTACATTCACTTTTAGCCTAAGTATTCTGTTCACTCCCCCCCCCCCCTTTGACTAGTAATATAAGCGACCATGCACATGCATTCAACGCTTGACCAGGTGTTTTTGGGATGACAACAATGAAAATCAAGTCTATAGCGATGGATCGGGTTGTTGGGAATAGCAATAAGAAAGTGCACAGGGTCAAACTTAACTCACCCAAGACAATCTTCAATTTTGAAGTGGGAAAGAATAAAGAAACTTTATCAATGCAGAAATGAATTGAATACCGCCGAATTGTGTGACATACGGTATATTGATTTGAAACGAGAAACCCGTGTATATCTGACTATGGTAAAGTGCCCACTAAAATATATATATTTGTTTGAGTGCAAAATAAATTTCCAGCCTAAAAAATAAGGCAATTCAATCATTCTCTTGAGAAATCTGTAATAGCTAAAGGAAAATAATAATAACTAGACCTGCATGCAGGAATGATGGGTTTCACTGGTGCCACGTTACCCTTTAACATGTCACTTCCGGTGCCACGTTACCCTTGAACATATGTCACTTCCGGTACCAATGAAACCATTACACAGGTTTCCCCACAAGCATTGCACACATCAAATAAATTGGACGCAGAATCAACCAAATCCAGCAAATATCAATTCATTTGTTACTTGTAAGTGATCCTGACAAAATTACATTACTTCCGGTGATAATGAAAATATTCAATTAGTTTTATGAAATCGGAAATGGCATATGACATCATATAGTGAAAATTTTATGTAAATAGAATAATAATTGCCACTTTTATAGACCAAAAACCTTGAAAAGTGACTTGTAGACAATCGACTATTTCTCTGCAACCGCACAAGTTAGAAACCATTTTGTGGTGTCTTTATGATCGTATGGGATCAATCTATTTGTTGAATGGAATCAAATATCATAATTTTGAAAACATTACAAATCAGACGCATTTGAATAAAATATCTGTTTTACAGGCTAAAAATTCAGTTTTTGACAAAATGACATCACTTCCGGTGATACTAAAACAGTTAAATTAGTTCTATGAAATCGTAAATGGCATAAGACACCATATGGTGAAAATTTTATGAAAATCGAATAACAACTGATTCTTTTAGAGCCAAAATGAAGTAAAAAGTGACTTGTGGAAAATCGTCCATTTCTCTGCAACCATACAAGTTAGAAACCATTTTGTGGTATCTATATGATCGTATGGGTTCATTCTATTTGTTGATGGGAACTAAATTTCATAACTCTAAAAATATTACAAATAATACTCATTTGAATGAAAAATGTATTTTTAACTCTAAAAATATTACAAATAATACTCATTTGAATGAAAAATGTATTTTTAAGGCTAAAAATTCAGTTATTGCCTAAATGACGTCACTTCCGGTAACAGTGAAAGTGTTAAAATGGTTTGGAATAGTCGACTGTGGCAATGGGCAACAGACAGTGAAAGAAAATTGAAAATCGAATAATAATTGATTCTTTTACAGCCAAAATAACGTGAAAAGTGACTCATGCAAAATTGCCCATTTCTCGGCAACTGCTTATATTACAAACTAAATTTCACATACATTCTCTTTGTATGGATTATTGCTACAGGTTTATGAAAGTATCGAAGAAATATTTTAATATATGAAGACACTGGATGGTTTGTAAATAGCTTATTTTTACCCCTTTTTTTTTACCTTTTAACCGAAATGGCCCGAAAACAAAATCGAAATTAAAAAAACTGAGTCCGAGATTTTGTGCACCTTAACAGGGCGCATCTTTTGAGTAAGATCAGATTAGTAGAAAATAGTATTTGCTTTCAAAAAGTGGTACCGAACTGTCAATATTGTAGTTTTTGCTGAATTTACGCCACTTCCGGTGGTTACAGGAAACTTTACCGGTAACAAAAAAAAAATGGCATTTTGAACCACGGAACATATGAACATGGTTTTATACAAATCGAACAATAAATAATTAATGTAGGACTGAAAAACTGAATTAACCAATGGCGGCTAAGGAAAATTACGGAAACAAAAAATGTTGACATTTTTGTTCAAATCAGATGACTTTTTAACCTTGGTTAAAATGTCATATAAAAATATTAATAAATAAAAAAGTGTTTTTGTAAAAATTTAAATTTTCAAAATTTGGCGCCTAATATCTTCCAAGATTCGTCGAAAATCAAAAATCAAAAGTAACATAGCTATGTCCCCTGTTTCTGGCTATGTCAAAATGCATCTTATGCTAAAATCCAATGATTATTGTTAATATTACGGCAATATTTCAAAAAACGACATTTTCGGTGATTTCGGATATTTCGCAATGTCGCAGAATGCCGGGAATAGCTTTAATCTCTAAGTCACACCCACTTTCCCAGTAAAACTGAAGAAATTGTATCGATCCGACAAGAAGTTGCTGAGATATAAGCAAATTGGAAAAAAAAAATAATAATAAAAAGAAGAATAATAATAAGAACTAAACCTGCAAGCAGCACTGAACCGGCTTTCAGGAATCATACAGGAAGTTTATTATACTATAACCGATCCAATGAGCTACCAAACTATACTTTAGTTGTTTTGCTTTAGTGACACCCTCTCTAATTTGTAAAAGTAATATTTGCTGGCGAAAAGACCGGTCAAAATTGTAAATTATGGCAAAATTACGTCACTTCCGGTGCCCCCAAAAATGTATAGGTCAAAAATAAGCCGAAAATTTGCAACATCAAAAGTATACATATCGGGCAATAAATAATTAACCTATAACCTTTAATATGAAATTAAGAAGGTAAAAAACATAAAAAGTGACCCTGGGAAAATTGGCTATTTCTCGACAAGGGAATATGCTAGAAGCCTTTTCTTGGCATCAATATGATTTTATTGATCCAATCTAACCGATCCTTAGAATAAACATTATAAAGTTAAATGAATAATAAATATAAATCACTTCAAAAAAATGTTCGTTTTGAAAACTATAAATACGTTTTTTGCAAAAATGGCATTACTTCCGGTGATATTGAAAATGTTAAATTAGTTGATAGGATTCGTAAATGGCATAAGGTTTCAAATGGTGCAAATTTTATGAAAATCGAATAATAATTGACACTTTTATAAACCAAAAACCTTGAAAAGTGACTTACAGAAGATCGCCTATTTCTCTGTAACCGTACAAGTTAGAAACCATTTTGTGGTATCTGTATGGTCGTATGGCTTCATTCTATTCTTTGATGAGGATCAAATATCATAATTTTATAAATATTATAAGGCAGACTCATTTGAATAAAATATTTGTTTTTTAGGTTAAAAATACAGTTTTTGCCCAAATGACGTCATTTCCGATCACATTGAAAATGAAAAATTGGCTTGACCTAGTCCAAATTGGCATTAGGCATCAAATGGGAAAAAAATATTGCAAATCGAATAATAATTCACTCTTTTATAGGCAAAATAACGGGAAAAGTGATGCATGCAAAATTGCATATTTCTCGGCAACTGCTCATATTACAAACTAATTTTCGCATACATTCTCTTCGTCTGGATTATTGTTACGAGTTTATGAAAATTACAAATAAATATTTCAAAATATGAAGACGCTGAATGAATTGTAAATAACTGAATTTTACACTTTATTTTACATTTTATTCGAAATTGCCCGAAAATGAAATTGAAATTAAAAAATCTGAGCTAAAGATTTTATACACCTTTGCAGGGTGCATCCTTTTAGTTATATCAGTTTTGAAAACAAAAATATTTTCTTTCAAAAAGTGGTACCGAACTGTCAAAATTATAGTTTTTGTTAATATTACGTCACTTCCGTTGCCGACAGAAAAATTTCACCGTAACAAAAAAAAATTACAATTGGGACCACGGAGCATATGAACTTTGTTTTATACAAATCGAACAATAAAAAGGTTTTATGGTTACGAAAATCTAAATTAGCCGATGGCGACTAACGCAAATTACCGAGACAATTTTTTTTTATCATTTCTGCTCAAGTAGGATGATATTTTAACCGTGTGTAAAATACCATCAAAAAATATTCATAAATAAAAAAGGTTTTCGTAAAAAAAAAATTTTTTTTCAAAATATCGGACATTTTTTCGACTATTTCCGGTTTTACGACTATTGTCATGACAGCTTTACGAAGTTCTTTGGATATTTAACTTTCTGTACCAGAAGTGTCAGAAACATCCATTGAGTAGTTTTTGACAAAAAGATAAATTAAAGAGCGTTTCCAAAAATTTAACGATTTTTCAATTTTTTTCAAAGTGTGAGGCCATTTTTGGACCACTTATATTATTGGAATACTTTTCATTTTGGATTCACTATATAGACAAACGATAGGACTTTGAGTAAGAAAAGTTTAAGAAAAATCTGCGGCGTCGTTTTCGAGAAAAGGGCGTCTCAGAATGTTAAAAAATCGGAAAATACTAGATTTTTGGCATACGATAATTTATTTCCTTACTATCGAAATCGTATTATTTAGACACCATATGATGGTCCATTAATAGGGCTATCCGGCGACACTTTAGTTCTTTTGGTCCGCTATTACCTAAGTGAGAAATCAAGTTTTTCGGTATGGTTATTATTGTCGGAATAGTTTTAATAGCCGGTTTGGGCACTAAAATAGCCACAGGGCTCTGTAATGATATATTACATTATCTGATCAGATAAAATGCCCCTGAGAAATCCTATGTTCAAAAGTGCTAAAAATGCAAAAAAATTAAAATATCGAAAATTAAATTTCAATAACTATATACATATAATACATCGTTAGAATCGTAATTAGGTCAGCTATCTGAATATAAAACCTTTTTTTGAAAATCTCTTAAAATAAAAAAATAGTAGAGCATTTTCCAAAATTTCACGATTTTTCGACTTTTTTCGATTTTCAGTCCGTTATTTCACCTATTCCAGATATTTCAAAGTCTTATTGGATGGCTTCATGCAAAATACCTCCAAAAGGACTCTCGATAGAACAAATTAAAAAAAATATTGCGGTTAAGTTTTCGAAATACAGGCGTCCAAAAATGCTAAAAATCAGAAAATACTTGATTTTCAGCGTGTCATATTTTGCTGCCTGATCATAGTATCCGTATGAATTGGGTATCATACGATAGTACAATCCTAGTGCAGTCCAATGGTACCCTAATTTCTTTAATCCATTGATATCGGGCGGAGAAATCGCGTTTTTCCCCAAAATATCCATTTTTTTGCATTTTTTTTCAAAATATTGCACATTATTTCGACTACTTCCGGTCTACGGATCATTGTTGAAATTGCTTTATTCCTTGCAATGGTCATTTGGCTTCATGCCTCAGAAGTTTCAGATTCGCCAATTCGGCCATATAACGAAACCCGAGCTCACAAAATAGGTAGAAAATTCGAAAAAAATCGAAAAATAAAGGGTGATAACTCCGAATAAAACTTATATTGCTGGAATCAGATGGACTTAAGGTATCCAAAAATGTAAGTCAAATTTGAAAATTTTGAAAAATGAAAAAAATTGTCTCTTAAACAATATTTTTCAATTTTTGAACGCTAGAAGTCAGCGACGAAGTTTCGAAATTAAAAAATCTTAGATTGCTATTGGCTCGGAAAAGATTCAGGGTTTCCGAAAATGTCATTTGTTTGAAAATGGGTAAAGAATTGACGAAACTATGGCCAATTTTCAATTTTTTGACAACGTACAAAGATCTGCCACTTCCGGTATGCGCAGAATTTTCGAATTACTTTATCAAGTAGCCACTACATGGTTTCTCGAAAGAAAAGTTGATTTCAGATCTATATCTGCTTTCGATCATGGAGAATTTGGCTCCCGCGGTAAATAATAATAATAATTTTAGTAATCTCAATAGGCTAATAATTTTAACAAAAACAATAGTGTTTCACACAAGCTACGCAGTGTGAAACCCTAATAATAATGATATTTTTATCGCGCAACTATTCAATCCACTAGGGAATGCACTAGGCGCTAGAAAATGTTCTCACTTTGGAGTGTTAATGATAGTGACTAAATAACCAAGTTTTCACTTTGGATTTAAAAACCGACAGAGATTCACATTGTCGGATATTTTCTGGAAGTGTATTCCAAACAACTGATGCACTGTATCGAAAAGTTCTAGATTCATATTAGTATTAGTATTCTATTCTTGCCTAACCACGTAACATAGGAGATGTTAATTATACCAAACCAATCAATGTCGCTCCTTGTGGTATAGTTAACAATAAAGCAAGTTTAAAAAAAACAAAACGAACGCAATTTATAAAGCTGCTGTAAAAACCAAAATGCTAAATCGTTATTCAGAATCGTTAACGATATATTTTTACAGCTTTAATAATTGATAGATGTGTAGATATTTATCTATGGCGTGACATCTTAGTATACGAAAGGATATAGCAATCATACGATAAATTAAACTAACCGAAACGACATTGTAATCTTATAATAAATTCGGAAATCAACTAAACGAAAATAAATTCAGAAAACTATATACGAAAAGAAATTGTAATCTTAAAATATTAACATCAGAAAAAATTAAACGGAACTATCCGAAATTGTAATCTTATAGTAAATTCTAGAATAAACTAAACAATAACAAATTCAGACAAAAATAAAGGAAACAAAATTGCAATCTTATAATAAATCCAGGAAAATATTAAACGAAATGAAATTGTAATCTACTTTAATGATAATGGAACCAGTGTTTTAAAAAACGTAAAAACCCAGCACCACTTATTTTTGGAGACGAGTGGTAAACGTCCACAGTGCTGTATACAGTCCCGGGCCTGTAGTGACATAGGCTTCACTCATATTTGTGTATCCATAATTATTAAATTTTATTATGTATATTGTACTAATTAGATACAATACGTACATCTGGAACTTTCAACCTCATCTGTATTGGTGTACCACCTGGATTAGTAGTTTCATCTGTTTGTTCCACTGATGACCATGCATCCTAAATTCACACAAATACAATAATACACTAAAACAAAGTTCACGATTACTACTAATGTCCCGCATCCCATAAATTACACAAACAAACTGTGGAGAATCGGGGTATTTCATTATTAGATATGTCAGCTTTACATTATATAATAAGCTACATGATGTACGTTTAAGAAGGAATAAGTGTGTGATCAATTCTAATCTATGATAATCGAAACCTTTTATGGAGACAGTACTCTGTTGAAATGTTGCCGGTCCTAATATCGAACCATGTGAGTCACCACGTAAAACATTACCCCCTTAACAGATTTATTTTTAAAAAGCTAAATGGGAATATCTGTCAAATTCTTGGAATCACATACCGTTTGAAAGTACCATTCCCATGTAGTATTCGACTTGATTCCTGATGGACTGGACGAGCGTTTCCCAATCCAAGTGTCACATTCCAGATTTCTAGCAGTTTTCTACAATAAAATGTTACAGAAATAATAACACATATTGGTTCATTTTTATCTTGCCGTGAAAATATCTCATCCTAATATTTAAAACATAATGCACATGTTATAATCGGTACACGAGTCGTGTATTCTATGGTTTGGAGCGCCATTTGTATCAACCAATCATAGAGCTTATCTCAGCTTAGCCTTTGTGGAAATGCGCATGGTCGGATTCTGTCAAGGTATTCACATTACAGACATCTACACCAAGTTTGAACATTCCACACAAATTAGAAGGTGGGTTACTGTGTTCTAAAGTCTCGACCAATCGGACTTAAGCAGAAATGCGTATCATCGAACTTAGTCAAGATACGGATGCAATTAAACTATACACGAAGTTTCGCCACTCAATTAGAATCAAAGTTATCGAGCCCCAATTAAATTGCTTATCGCTCTGCCTACCAAGGGCAGAAAGTGCTCATTTTCGTCACTCTCACATGGCCGTTTAGCCTGATGCCAACAAAAAATACTCGAAGAAGAAGAGAAATGTCGCATTCGGCGTTTATTTTAACCAAGTTGTATAAGCATCTACTTACTCTTCCCTCATAGGTCACAACCGTATTATCTGTTGAGAAGAATTCTTTGGCTGTTCTCATTCTTACGGTATGGGCATTAACTGTTGCATCATCAAAATTTCCCTGCTCAATCGGTACCATAGAACAATTTCCTATCATATTATCAATGATATAGGCGACACCTAAAAATAATACCAAGGCATAACAGTGTAAGGGAATGACAGCGTTTTATTGTGATAGTTTACCGCATCCAAAAACGTTATAGTGTGTAAAATGTTCTCGTTAAAGTTAAAAATAAAAAAGAGCGCAAAACCGAGCATGCTCAAGCATAACGAATTAGCTTCAAATCCTTATCTTGGTCAAGTAAATGCAAGAAAGGTTAAAAGTTGTTACTGTTGGCGTGAATCCAAAATTTCTAATTTATAGTTTTACATACCAGTATTGAAATCATGTATTTCTGTAAGAGGATTAAACCCATATTTAGAATCTGTTAATTCTGTTGGTTTATACTCAAATTTTGTTACGTTACTCTTAAAATCGTAGGATTCCTTAAAAATAAGACATAACCAATTACATTATAACAACAAGAAGCATCGGGGTTAGAAAAAAAAACACTTAACTAAAACACCGAGTTTATTCAAATACTGTAAGACAATAAATTAACACGGAAAAGAAATTTTTTTTGTAAAATTCAAGCAACAAACTAGTCATTGGCGATGAGTTGGTAAGCTCTTGCCGTTAATATCACAGGGGTTGAATGATGATTAATTATAATTCGCATTTATGCAAATCCGCAATATATTTGCACTAATTCCATAACGCATTAATGTATCGTCTTACCAGTATTTATCAGTATTGTCACTATATTACTGTCTACAACAGTGTTTGCTTCACACTCTACTAACTCTCAAGCTGTTGCTATATTATGTTTCAACCACCTGACCAAAAAAAAACCCACCTTAAAGCGGAATCTGAACGTTAATTCTAACGAAAGCAAGTCATCTAGCTAAACATCACTACATTGGATACCGACACCGTTTTCCGTAAATTTCCGTCGAGTTCAGACTCACCCCCTAAATTGGAGTTTTACCACTGGTATCTGTTATTGGGCAAATGGTAAAAAAGAACCACATGTTATATGTTTCTGATTAAGGCATTGACAGGGCTTTCCATAGGAGATCATTTCGTTGACCCCACGTGCATGAACCTTGACTTTGACTTTTTTATTTGACCTTTGACCCCCAAAATAAGTTTAACTTTTCCATTTGACCCCAAACAGGCCACAGGGGTTATAAGCTGGTAGGCTTTGTTAGGTATATTCAAAGAAAACAACTATTTTTCCACAAATCTGTGTATTATGCATAATTGTAGCACTAAAATCTAAAAAGTTATGAGCCATTAAAGATGATAAACATTGCGAAAAAATACAGCAATGAAGGTTTCAGTATTCACATTGTAGCAATTGTGATTTAATGAATGGATTTAAAGATAACAAAATTAAATATCACAAATATAATAATGATTAGAATTAAAAAATCAAGACATAAATAAGTAATTATGCAAATGACCTTTGACCTATCATTGACCTTTGATCCCACTATTGACCTTTAAATCAATGGGTTGACATTTGACCTGCCACACTGACTTTCGACCCCAAAATTAGTTTTTTTTATACTTTTGGTGTTGAAATATTACCCACAGCTGCTATCATGAAAATAATACAGCATTTGCCATAAGGAAAACACCATCCTCAAGACAATAGCACTTCTTTATACCGAAATATGAAAGTAGGCACACGGCTGGTAAGAAAAATTCAGAAGGAATACATACAATCAAGTAGATACATGTACACAGGCCTAGGAAAATCATGCAGCAATCAATAATTATATCGTCAACAATAAATATAGCAACGACAAAAAATCTGCTATGTTAACTAGTTTTCACCCTTCAATTCAAACAGACCATGCTCCATTGTGCCAACTGCCAACTCATGAAACTCCAGAAACAGACCATTCCTCCATTGTGCCAACTGCCAACTCATGAAACCCCAGTTCCATGTCTTGGAGTAAACTTCGGTATACTGGGCCCTGTGTCTATACACTGTTCATGCTTCCATTCTTCTGTGCTAATATTATGACTTATCTTCAGACGACCACAAGGCTGGGATGCAGATGGCTGTGTTCTCTTCAATGGTCAATTTTCTTCACAAGAATCTTGTGCATAGGAATGCTTCTATGTTGATTGACCCCTTGACCAGGTGGTACATGTACTTTTGTTATTATGTTGTACCCAAACTTCCTCAACAATATCATTGGGTCTACCACTCTTTCCATCTTCAGATAAGGGCCTTCAAATATAAATAAATAAATGTAAAGCATTCAGTACAATAAAAAAATAACAAAAGACTTCTACGATGAGTATCCATAGGTAAAATAATTGGAAAGAGGAAGGTCATAAATCAATATTTTAAACTACATGTATAGTAAATCTAGGTATACAATCTAAAGCTGTAGAACATTTAGACAGTTTAGGTTTATACTTGTTTTCAATGTAAAAACATATACATTCTACATAACAAACAAAACTCACACATCCCAATCCATGCTTGTATCAGTACCATTAGGTCTACCATGTCCATGTGCAGCATCTTCAACTGAGGTTGAAGGCCTAGAAAAAAAAATTAAATAACACTTTGATTTAAAGTGTACATGTAAAACACAGAAGGATAGTCACACATTTTCGTTTGGCATTTAGAATATACATGTATAGGCCTATTATTTATTTTTACCAAAGGGTAGAAGTACAAATCTAAATTATCATAAGTGATTTAGCCTAACTTGCCCTAGGCCTAAGCTTAGTCCGAACAAAGGCCCAACATCTCGATCATCGATGGAAGAAAACAAACGGAAACTGACAATAATAAGTGGCTAAGCCATTTGACATTTGAATACTATACGTAGGTTTCTGCATTTCATGTCAAAATTGTCTAATTGAAACAGAAAACATCCCCTTTTCATCAAGTCAGCCATACGCGTACTCTACCATACGCACGTGACCGACAAATATACCATTACTATTACATTTTAGGCCCACATATTTGATCTAATTTGCCGATAATTCAATGCTAAATGGGTAATTCATGGTAGAAATGAGCACACAATCTACAATTAAATAATTATCATCATCAAGCTTACGTTTGTTCGGGTGTAAAAAGTAAATTATTAAACAAAACTCACTCATCTAATTCTAATCATGATGTCTCGTTGAGTCGTTGACAAATTCTTCGGCGGACGAATCTAGGTCACCTGTTTGCTCATTTGAATTCATCGGCATCGCTCACATATTCAAGATCACACGTATTTAATCATTGTAAAACTTAACAACAATAATTTCTCTTTTAGACGTAATAGACCACCTCTTTACGGCTATAAGTACACGAAATAATAGGACTTCTGCACAGGCACTTGAAGGGATTAAAATAAAACTTCTTACTACTGCTTGACTATTTACTATTGAGGACACTTTCTGGTAGAGTCAGTTCTTACTCGGCTACTCATTCATGAAACTTACGATTCACTCCCGTCAAGCGACGACGAACAAACTCTTCTCGATCCCTGATCAACCAAGAGCGTATTGACCACCTTCGCCACTCCAGAACTTTGGCTACAGTACATGACAATGGTTGACATACTACGTGATTTTATTCGCTCACAGAGAACAGGGTCCTGGTTGCTGCACAAATATTGTCTTCGATAAATGCTGCCTTATTTCGCTGCCGCTGGTCACAATCACTATGCGAAGAGTGTCCAGATATATCTGCATGACCTTGACGAACTCGAAGCTACGAATCCCCGTATTGGGCTGTGTTATAATATTATTAACATGTGTGAAATGTGGTCTGACTCCATATAATAATAATATCTGAGAGTTATCTCTCTTTTATAGACTCTATCACTTCAGTGACGTTTTAACCGGAAGTCACGAGCACATGTTTACGTGCGCGAATTTCATGTATGTACCTGAAATAAAACCCACTGTCTAAAATGCCTATTTTCTTTTAGTTTACATTCGTAACATGGTGTCAGAAGTGCAAAAGTGACAATCTAAACGGTGAGAGATATTGTTGGACATTTTTTTTTTTGTGGAAACTTTCTGGAGAAACGTTACCGGTAAGAAAATGCCAAAGTTTAACCCACCGCAATCATTTGATTTTCACAAGCCTTCTGTATGGCCTGAATGGAAGAAGAGATTTATGCGATACCGAACAGCAACGAAACTCAGCGAGGACGACGGTAATGTCCAGTTTAGTTCTCTCATATACGCCATGGGTGGTGAGGCGGAGAATATATTTGGAACTTTTCAACTTTGGGAGGACGAGAGTGAGGAGAATTTTGATCATGTCATGAAGAAATTCGACGAATATTTCGTGCCCAAATTGAATGTGATCCATGAAAGAGCTATATTTCACAGCATGGCCCAGCAACCCGGTGAATCTGGTGAAGTATTTATTAGAAATCTGTATGATAAGGCTGAAAACTGTAATTTTGGAGACTAAAAATGTGAAAATATTAGAGACAGAATTGTGGTTGGAATATTGGACAAACGTTTATCAGAACGACTCCAACTAGATCCAGAGATGACTTTAGAAACAGCGACACAGATGGTGCGACAGTCCGAGCTGGTCAAGGATTAAATAAGGGTGCAGGAAAAAGGAAAATCTGACATAAGTTTATCCGATTCTTCTAAAATGGAAGAGGTTTTTCGTAGAAAGACCCAACAGCATCGCACATTTCAGTCGGAAAATAAATTCTACAAGCAAACTCAACAGAATTACAAGCCCCAGTCACACGGTAATCAAGTTTGCGATAAATGTGGAACATCACACTTTAAAGGCCGATGTCCAACCAGGGGAAGACGCTTTCATGCCTGCAATCGTTATAATCACTTTTAGGCCGCATTCTATGGGCACAAATTCTTGCTGCAAAACCATTTTCGTTCCCCTTAATATGGTCTAGAAGAAATTTTATCGGTGTATAGTTAATATAGTAATTAGCGTTTTCTGAAATGTTCCACTAAATATTTAATAGTTCTTTGATGGTATTCGTCTTTGAAATCCGGAAAGTTGTTCGCCGCGTCACGTGTTTTTTTTTACCATAATCGACCAATCGTGTTATCGTCTTCATTCGCGTAATGCGGTTGTTGATAAACACGAAATGGCGACCCCCTTGCAGCGATAGAATATATGTATACGGCCTACTGATACTACATGAAATGACGACAAAATTATCCTGTATTGTTCATCTTGAGGGTGTTAAGAAGGATGGCGCTGAACCATTCACAAAAACAAGGTGGGACAAATGCCGTGAGGTGGCTAGAGAATGGTTAGAGTTGGATGGAAATGAACAATCCATCGCAGCATTTTTTAATACGAATGGGTTGATCACGAAAGATATTGAAGATACAGTCGATTGTGGTTATGGATTTCACCCAACCTGTTATCGACGCTTTACGGATAAAACAAAGCTCATAAAAGCAGTGAAAAGATGTCAGAAAAAAGCCGAAATAGAGAGTAAGAAGGCAGCCTCTACTGTCAGCCCAACTACAACTTCTACTTATACTTGTAGGCCTAGTACTAGTCGTACTTCATCTTCACCATCTTCAAAAACTAAGAGTAAGGGTGTTTCTCATTCACCACCAACTCCACCATTAATATCACCAAAGAAATTAAGGTCACATCATGGCACAGTACTACCTACTACGACTTTAATATCAGAGCTCAGGAAGTCAGTCTTACCAGATATATGCATCATTTGCAAGAAAAAATCAAAGTATTCCAAAGTTAAGGGCACACAAAAGAGGGACAATTTAGTCCAGTGTGAGACAACAGCAGCAGGTTAGACATTATGTATGATTTTATTTATTGTAATAACACTTTTGCTGTTTTGATAAATCTGGTGAAAAAAATATGCTGAATCTAAGTATAAAATAATAAATGTGTCACGGTAATGTCTTATTTCATATAAATCCTCCATTAAATGTTATTTTATATTTAGCCTGGGTAGTAAAAGAATTATTCATGCCTAAGTCACACCTGGAAAAGCCTAACTTTTGACTTCTGCAATCTGCTGGAGCCAGTATTTGTGGAGGGAGTAACATGTAATTGGTGTCAGATTTCATCAAGTTCATCAACTACGTGTACATTGTGTATAGTACCCATTCGGATTGTTTCAAGAAATCTATTTATTGATGATTACACATATATTTGTAAGTGTGCCCCATGTTGACGAGAGTCACTATCTGGTTCTTTCGCATTTGCAGACAATTACATTTTTCTATATTATAAGGAATTTGACAGCTTTTAATGGCAGTAAAGTGCTATTTGAATTCATATATCTATTGTTAGCTTATGTATTTTACAGGTTCATTGCTTGAAGCAGCAAAGCAAAAGAAAGATGAAAGTATTCTGATTCACATTAGAGACCAGGATTGTGTAGCTATTGAAGTAAAATATCATCGAATATGCTATAGAAATTATTGTAGATTTCTATTTCAGAAATCTCCACATGACAGGTAGGCTTAATAATTTTTTGTCTACATGTATCTTCTTATCTCCTTTTCATTTTTGGAAGAATTTTATTTCTTACACACCATATGGATAGTGACAAAGAAAGTGAAAACAGTGATGCGCATAGTGCTTGACTGTGTTTCTTATATGATGGCAGAGAAAGTTCATCCAGATTTTCCGGCGTGGTTTCCCCTTGTCAGTGATGCAGGACTGAGGGTCTGACAAGGACAGCTGGCTAGTCGTTAGGATGAGGCAAAAAACCGAGGTCCCATGTAACATTGCTGTGCACGTTGGAATTTGTTATAAGAGTAGGCTGTAGCGCCGCTGTCTAGGCCAAATGTCCCTCACAGTACACTGTATGGCGAATGCCCGTCTTCATTAGCCCAGGTTAGCAGCAGAACAGTAGGACGTTAAACCTCATTTCATTTTATTTATATGATGTGTACTTATTTGTGGTTTATAATTTTAATTACAATATTTTATATTTCAGTGCTGTTAATGAACCAGATCAACTTTATTCTGGTGTCTATGCTATATTTTGTGAAAATGTGTTACAAACGAAATTGATTGATAATCAAGAGATATTACGGATGACAAAGTTAACAGAGATGTTTAACAATATAATTAAAGATAAAATTGGTGAAAATGCAAGTTTCATCAGGTATTTATTTCATTCCTTTTTACGCTTTTGCTAAAGTATACAGACTGGGCATGCTCAAGATGTGTTCATTGGCATAGTGAGGGTGGGGGTGCTCCATGATGACAGCCTCCCTTACAACCAGTCCCAAAAAATTAAAAGCTCAGTATTTTGCATATTTTTTGTTGCTCTCGGAAACTTTCTTGTGTCATAGGCCCTTTATTTCATTTTGTCATCATTCTTCCAGTCCGCTGTGGCCTTACACTAATAGGCAGTATTGATGTTTTCGTTCACAAGAATTTGTCAATGACCTCCAATTCCATGAAACAGAGTAGAATTTTCTTTAGGGGAGAGAACCTGTTTGAACCCCCCTTCAAGGTTGCTGGCTCATATATCAGGTCATATAAGCAGAATTATGCTACTATACTTAAAACTATGATCTTTGTTGCATAGAAGAATATCATAATTCTACAATATGTGTTGTGTTAAATCAACATTTAATTATTACAAGATGAAACTTCTGAAAAACTTTCTTTTACTATCTTTCAGGACTGATCGATTAAAATATAGAATAAAGAAAGACTTCCCTCAACTAACTTTCTATTCTCAGCCTAGAAAAAATTTAAGTGAATTAGTGTATATAGAATCCTTGCCAGCAGAGAGTTTCATGGACACACTTCAATTTTCATCAACTGATGAGAGTACTTGTACTGATGAAAGCGATGTTGACCAACAGCCACAACCGATTAAAGTATTTGATATTAATCCGAAAAAGACACTATTTGATGCTTCTCTTATTATTAAAAAATCATTAGCAGATAAACCAGGAATGGTATGCCCATGGCCACCAACATCTTCAGACCTTAATATGAAAAGTGCACTCGATATTGTACCCTTGGAACTATTTAATTTTATGTCATGGGTCACCGGATCATCGGAGGAGCCCACCTTAAGTGAAATGGTGAATGTTTCAGACGATACATACCCTAAAATCCTATCTATATGTCAAGATATAGTCTATTTAGCATCAGGTGGCAGAAAACAAACACCTAAAGCACTCAGTCTCGGCTTAACAACCAGGCATCTTACCGGTTCTTCACAGTTACTGACAATTTTACACAAACTTGGTCATTGTTCATCAACTTCTACAATTATTGGCTTTGAAACAAGTTTAGCCGAGTTACAACTCGCCACACAAGGCAGTATTCCAAAAGGATTTGGACGCTCCATTCCTGCTATATTAGTTTGGGACAACATTGATTTTGGGGAAGAAGCTTTGTCTGGAAAGGGTACAACACACCATACAAATGGAATCCTGATACAAAATAAAGCGATGATATCAGAAACAGTTAAACCAAGAGAACTTTCCCTACCAAGGGGTCAAAGGACATTAAAAGCCAAGTCTGTCACAATGTTTGAGTATCACCTTACCAAGAGGCATGGTCCTACAGATATACGAAGTGACATTGAAATAGATGAGAAATATTTTGTGGTCAATCTAAAATCAGCAAACAATCTGGATTTATCTTTTATTATCTTGAAATATTTAACAAGTAGTTATGATGATCATTTACCAGGATGGACTGGTTTCAATTGTGAAATAGATTCAACCATTTTTCCCAAATCTGCTATTCACTATATGCCTGTAATCGAAGCATCACCAACTGACATGACCACAGTAAATACCATTCTTCCAACTTTCCAATATATTACTTGTCTTTGATCAAGCTATATATGCAAAAGCTCAACAGATCAGATGGAAGGATCCTGAATTGAGCAAAAGACTTGTCATAAGACTTGGTGAGTTTCATACCACTATGGCCTTTTTGGCTATAATTGGAAAAGTGTATAAAGATGCCGGTTTGCAAGATATCTTGATAGAATCTGATGTAGTGGCCCAGGGCTCAATTAATGGGGTAATTAATGGACACCATTATAACCGATCCTTGCGTGCTCATAAACTATTATATGAAGCATTGCAACGACTACGATTTTCAGTGTTTTTAGACTCTTTGGGTGAAAATGATGTAATTCCTATCCAAAAGGAAATGACTAATTTAGAATTGGCATATGGTACAAAAACACTAAGTGAATACTTGATTACAGAGGATTACATTATTCTTGTAGATAAATTTGAAACCTTTGTTTCACAGAAATGCAAGGAGAATCCAACGTTTGCATTTTGGAGTAACTACATCAATCTTGTCCAAACTGTACTCATGTTTATTAGAGCTACAAGACAGTCAGACTGGACACTACATTTATCTTCATTACGCTGTATGTTGCCTTGGTTTTTTTCCTATGATCGCATGAATTACGCCAGGTATGCACCCGCTTATTGGTTAGAGATGATGCGTCTGCCCATTTCCCATCCTGAGTTAGATGTTAACATGTTCAAAGATGGTAACTGGACTGTACATAGACAAGACAACAGCCCATTTTCATCAATAGCATGTGACCAGGCTATCGAAGAGACATACAACCGTGATTCTAAAACTAAAGGTGGAATTGTAGGAATGACATTGAATAGAGGTGCAGTTCAAAGATGGATTCTTGCACAACCCGAGAAAGCTGCCATCACTCGGCAGTGTGATGAAATGTCTACAATGGATAAGCCTCACCGAAAACGGAAAGATCTGGATAGAAGTCGACTGAAAAGAGATGAGGGGTCTATCTGTGCTTTAATTTCCACAATTGACTCAATGATAAATCCTTTTGACAATCCTGGTGAACTTGTTAGTATCAGTTCTGGGGTTGTTGCTGGTGACAGTATCACAAAAGACCTTTTGAGTTCGAAAGAAAAAGGTGCCCAGGCTTTAGATTTATTTATGCAGAATCGCCTAATAAAAAAACCAGAAGATTTCTTTGCACCAATCAAGAGTATGAAATTGAAAACTTTTTCTGATGTTTCCAAAACTAAAACAACAAAATCAGTTTCTGGGAAAGATGTGACAATTAAGGTTGATAGAAAATTTTTTCAGAGACTTTTAGTAATTGGACAAAACCGTGAGCTTGATTTAAAAGACATTCTTACATATTCTTTAGGTCCTGTTTCATATCCTTTGGCAAATAGTGTAGGGTCACTAGCAAAAACCAACAAAGCTGCTCTGTTAGTAGCTTTAGAAAACAAATCAGAAAATATTTATAAGTCTACAGTTGACGTGAATCAGCTAACATGTAATCAGCCTTCAGCAATTATTGACGGAATGGCTGTTATTCAGTCAATTGGTAATATTCCATCAACCTTTGGTGAGCTGGCTGACCAAATTTTTGTTCAAATTTACCACCAAGCACAACATTATAAATGTATTCGATTAGATTTTGTGTGTGATAGATATCCGGAATGTAGCATCAAAAACCCAGAGAGAGTTCGTCGAGCCGCCAGTGGCACACAGAAAATTCAAGTTTATAGTAAGGACCAGAGAACGCCAAAACAATGGAAGAAATTTCTATCAAGTGGAGAAAATAAAGAGACTTTGATAGAATTTCTTTTTTCAGTCTGGAGAGACATTGATGGATCTGCATTTAATCAAGACATGGACATTTTTATTTGTCACGGGCCTGAATGTCATCTTTTATCAATCAACAACAAAACCGCTAGTGTGTTACCTATAAAAGAATTAGAGACAGATCACGAAGAAGCTGACACGCGATTACTCCTTCATGCAAAGCATGCATCTGCACATTGCCCTATTGTCATTATCAAAAGTCCAGATACAGATGTGTCTATATTAACCATACACTTTACATGTCAATTTCCATCGACCAAACTTTACTTTCTCACTGGACAAAAAAATAAAGTTCGTCTAATAGACATTCAAGCACTGAGTACATGTCTTGGTCCTGATGTATCCCTTGCATTAGTAGGATTACACAGCTTTTCAGGGTGTGATTCTACAAGCGCCTTTTATGGTAAAGGCAAAAAGCGCGTTTTAGATCTTGTGATGTCAAGTAAGAAATACACTGAATTAATGTGTAAAATAGGAGATACCTCAGATCATAAAGTTGTTGAATCTCTTCTTTCAAAAACTGAAGTATTTGTATGCCATTTATACGGGTTAAATAATGTTCAAAATGTAAATGAAGCTCGTCATACATTATTTTGTACAAAAACAGCACCAGAACAAAATATGCCACCAACAAGTGATGCGCTGAATCAGCATTTATTGCGTGCTAATTATCAGGCTTGCATCCACAAAAGATCTTTATGTCAGTGGATGCAAATGCCATCTCCAAACAATCATGGCTGGACTGTACATAATAACGAATTGGATATTGTATGGATGACTAATGACCCTGTGCCCAAATCCTTACTCGATGTTGTTCACTGTAGCTGTAAAACAGGATGCAACAGTGGACGCTGTGTTTGTTTAAAGGGTAAAGTTTCATGTACTGATTTGTGTAAATGTTTCACATGTAAAAATGTACTCAGTGTTGAAACTGATGGAATTGATATCCATATAGAGTCAGATGATGAAAGTGATGATGAATATATTTTATTATGATTTTTTTTTTTATTGTATCAATGTTATTTCATTTCACACTGATACTCTTTCTTGTTGGGTGAAAAATCGTTGTTTGTGTGTAAATTGAATGGTTTTAATACAATTACACGTATAGAAACAGATGCCTAGTTGTTATCCTTCTAATCTCCCTATTGAGTGTCGTAAAAACCTGACTGACTGTCATATTATGTGTCAATATGGTCAAAATATCTTTTGGGACTCTCTTACACCATTTCCCTACAAGATCTGACTCATTGAATCTCTGTTAGTCCTGACTGCTAGCAATTTGCAAGGTAAATCGTGCCCATGGCTTTGTTTACAACTTTTGTGACCTGGCATTTGACCCCATAACTTCTGACCGCGACCCCTCAAGCGCGACCCGGGATTGGTCAGAATTTGAAATAGCTGCGCAGCATCCGACTCACATATACGCAAATATGGCTACGCACTATAAAGAAATAAGTCATCGATTCCTGGCCTATTTCGAGCTTAAACTATTGAATTAACAAATTATAATGGAGAACTTTGTTGATATGTTGATTGCACGATTATTGATAGTCCGATTTGTAGACCTTTTTTGCGGGAGCGAAGGTGACAGTTTTTCGACCCGAGAATGCGGCCTATTTAAGAAATGCTGTCGAATTACCGGGAAAAGCTGTGGTGAAGTTTTAACAGACAGTAACACTGAAGAAAGCACTGATGAATTCTTTCTAGGATCGATATTTTGTAAAGATGCGTATACATCACCAAGATGGCAAGTTACACTTCTCATGGGAAACACTTAAATAACTTTTAAAATCGACACAGGGGCCGATACAACAATAATTTCTGAAAACACTTACCTATCGCTGAGAGTCAAACCTAAACTAGAGATGCCAACATCGAAGTTATCCTGTCATGGTGGTCCCCTAGAGTGCGTAGGTCAGTTTATTGCAACTGTGTGTCACAAAGGCTCTACCTACAGTTTTAGAGTCAGTGGGTTTTTTTTAAAATAGTAAATAGTTTATTTGCAAATACATACCTAGAAGTATATGTGCATATACAAACGGGATCAGAACAAATTATACAATTTACGAATCTTCTCCCAGTATAATGTAAAATATGTACAAATACCACTGAAATTTAATTTACCACATAGTTATATACATATATACATGCTACCTTAGGATAATATGACCATGTCGTTACATACTAAGTGAGTAGTAATAGAGATAAACCACTGTCGAAATAGAATACTAGCTACAAAGTACATGTGAATCTTTTCGTTTCTTTAATATAATTTTGTACGGTGTGAAATATATGGATATTAAAAAAATTTGGAAATAGTGTAGAGCCTTCTAAGCAAATTTTATGCAATTCAGGTCGCGGTAATGGTAAATTGGCTATAAAGCCAAGTTTATCGAATAAATGATGGCGCTGTAGCCCATATTTTGGGCAGTCAAAAACGTAGTGAAATGAATTTTCAATGCTTTTATTGTCACATGTGCAATATGGATTTTGAACGATAATTGATTTATTAAGATCATAATTTAGACCACTACAGGAATGGCGTATACGATTATGGCAAATTGATAATTTTCTGCTGCCGATGTTTCTTAACTTTGGAGGTTTGACTTTAGTTTTTATATTGGTTTTAAACTCCGATAAAGATATTGTGGATTTTAAACCGGGGCGTAATCTATTGAACTGTTGGATGGGTTTAGGGAAAAGGGAGTTTTTTGTTACTGTTACTTTTATAAGAGTTAGTGTTATAAGAGGTCCAAGTGTGAACAACTTACTGAGCGAAGTGTAGCTGAATCCATGGCTCTTGTAAAACGTATTGATAATGTTAACTCATTCTGGTGGACTCATAGATTGTGAACCTGTTAAAATAATTTTGCGAGATGAAGCGGTTCCGTATAGTATTCCTACTGCGAGACGTGTGTCTTTCCCATTGCTCCTAAAAGTAGAAGCAGAGCTCAACAGAATGCAGCAAGACGGTATTATTGAACGTGTAACTGTTCCAACGGAATGGTGGAGCCCTATGGTTCCTGTTATAAAGCCATCGGGGAAGATTAGAATATGTGTGGACTTAAAGAAACTAAATCAGTCTGTTAAGAGAGGAAAATGTATGCTACCAAACTTGGAAGACATTGCTCCTAAGCTTGTAGGCTGTACAGTATTCAGTGCACTTGATGCTTATCAAGGTTTTTATCAGTTACCCCTTGATGAGGAAAGCTCCAAACTTACTACTTTTATCACCCCACTGGGACGTTTCTGTTTTAAACGTGTTCCGTTCGAAATAACGTCAGCACCTGAGATTTTTCAACGGAAAATGACAGAACTGTTAGGCGATCAGGAAGGTGCAGCTGTCTGTATGGATGATATTATTGTGTTTGGGAAGAACATGATAGACATTTGAATGATGTTTTTCAGAAATTATCTAATGCCGGTGTCTGCCTTAATAAGGATAAGTGTCAAATCAGGAAATCTCAAATAACATATTTTGGACATGTCATAGATTCAAATGGAGTTAGTGCAAGTCCGAATAAATAAATAAATAATACTTCACCAGGAAATCTCAAATAACATATGTTGGACATGTCATAGATTCAAATGGAGTTAGTGCAAGTCCGAATAAAGTTACAGCCATCACTGAACTACTAGCACCTACAAATATTACAGAATTAAGGAGAATTATTGGTTCAATCAACTATCTAGGTAGATTCCTCGACAATCTTTCAGAGATTATCAGTCCAATGACGGAATTACTCAATGCGGACGTTACATGGTATTGGGGTCCAGCACAAGAGGCAGCCTTGGAAAAAGTTAAAGATATGCTAACTTCCACTCCAGTGTTATCATTTTATGATGCCAGGAAGTCAACAATAGTTTCAGCAGATGCAAGTAGCTACGGAATAGGCAGAGCTCTGTTTCAACGACAAGATGATGGTGTGCTCAAGCCTGTATCATTCTGCTCTAGAACTCTTACATCAGCCAAACGTCGTTACGCCCAGATTGAGAAGGTGTGTCTCGCTACTGTATGGACTTGTGAACGTTTCCAAAGATATCTCGATGGAATGGAAAGTTTTAAACTACTTACTGATCACAAACCCTTGATTCCGCTTATGAACACTCAAGACTTGAACCGGGCACCAATCAGGTGTCAGCATCTTTTATTACGTCTTCGCAGATTCAATGCTATTGCGGAATATGTTCCTGGAAAAAACTTGGTCATTCCAGATATGCTGTCACGAAGCCCCGTGTCAGAAGAGAAAAGCTCAGCAATTGAAGAGGAAATAGAAACATATGTCAACTTTGTTGAATCAAGCGTGGCCAGCGACAGAAAAATTCAGCGGATACGTGGGGAAACATTAAACGATCCAGTTCTACAGTCAGTGATAAACTTTACATCTAATGGTTGGCCCGATTACCATAAAGATGTTCCGAATAATATTCAACCGTACTTTGCTTCACGCCATGAACTCTCTATTGATAAACGGTTACTGTTGTTCCGTAATCGTCTCGTCATTCCATCATCTATGCGAACTGAAATTCTGCAAACTGTGCATGGTGGACATTAAATTAGGCATCACTCAATGTATGGAGCGTATCAAAGCCACTGTTTGGTGGCCTGGAATCTCTACAGAAATAAAATCACTGGTATCAAGTTGTGAATTCTGTCAGGTTAATCAACCTACACAAGTTAAAGAACCACTCAAGCCAATTACTTTACCAGACCTACCCTGGTCAAAACCTTTAGATTATAAAAATCATCACTACATAGTTGTGATAGACTACTACTCTAGATACATTGAGATTGCTCCATTAAGAAATCTGTCATCGAGAGATTAAACGGTATATTTGCCAGATGGGGTGTTCCAAAAATCTTGGTATCTGATAATGCGACCCAGTTTACATCTGCAGTCTTTAAGGACTTTGCCTAGGAGTACAATTTTACCAGTCAATTTACCAGTCCACATTATCCACAAGCTAATGGCGAAGCGGAAGTTGCCGTGAAAATTGCGACAAAGATACTTGCCCAACCTGATCCAGCTGTAGCCCTCATTGCTTACAGAAGTACCCCTGTCACATCCACGAAACTAAGTCCGGCCCAGTTGCTTATGGGTCACCAAATGAGAACACCAGTTCCCGTTTTGGATAAAGTCTTAAAGCCTACGTGGCCATTTCATTCCCATGTTAAAGCCACTGATCAGCTGTACAAGGTAAAATCAACGCATTACTTCAATCGTCACTATGGGACTCGAAATCTTCCTTTGCTAAAAATCGGTGATAAAGTTCGAGTAAAGCTAGATGAGGGGAAGAAGTGGAGTGGTGAAACCAGTATTGTTACTTCGACTGATTGATCCATTTGGTAGTTCTTGTAATATTGACTCGTCAAATGTTCAATATCCCCGTAATCGTCGTCATGTCCAGATTGTTCCGGATAAAGTTAGTCCCAAAACAGTATCAAGTCCAGTAGTTAATACTCCACGAAAGTTAGATACTCACAAAACAGCAACCCAGAATCATACGCCAAATAAAACTGTACATCAGACTCCTGTTTCGGCTAAATCCAACAGTTGCTATAAACCATGTATCAATGGATCAACTACTCAACAACAAAATGGTTCTTCAAATAATTCAGCATCGTGTTCAACTAGTCCAAAGAAACAAACCTCATGTGGTCGAAGTGTTCGTCGTCCTTTGAAGTTATGTGACTATGTTTGAAAACTTTAAAGGGGGAGATGTTATTATAATAATTATGAACATGTATGAAACGTGGTCTAACTCCATATAATAATAATATCTGAGAGTTATCTCTCTTTTATAGACTCTATCATTTTAGTGACGTTTTAACCGGAAGTCACGAGCACATGTTTACGTGCGCGAATGTCATGTATGTACCTGAAATAAAACCCACTGTCTAAAATGCCTATTTTGTTTTAGTTTACATTCGTAACAGGCTGGTTTATCGAAAGATCTTGTAATTGAACAGACGCTCATGAGAGCAATGAAAGTCACCGGTGGACTGGTTCATGGCCGAGGGGTAATGAGTGAAAAACAACGAACCAAATGGCTGCTGTCGTTGCCAGTGTGCGCGACATACAATGAATCGATGCAAGAACTGTGGAACCGCAGTTTCGCTACCACTGAACAGCATAAGGAGTTGGCTTTTGCTAGAGTGAAACGTGATAACAAAGACACAATGAACATTTTCAAGTTTATGTGTGGGAACAATCCCTTTGAGCGAACGAAGGACCTACGTAGAATTACTAGTGGTATAATATACTGAATCCAACGGACTGGGGTTGGGAATTATGCGGTGAAACTCTATTGCCACGCCGTATGGACACACCGTTAGCACCGCCTCATCTACTTAAAGTAGTTCGCTGTACATGTGCTACAAAGAAATGCTCCTGTCGTCGATATGGACTAGAATGTACGAATGTGTGCAACGGAGAGACGTGTGCGAATTCATCAAGCCCCGTGGTACTAGATGAAGATGAACTGGAAGAGACGGTTTGGATGGACTTATATAGAAATTGAACTTGTTTTGGGGTGTTGATTGACTGTAATAAAGTAATTTCTGAATTTTACCGTAAATAAATTCTCTTTAATTTCGCCTCTTTCATTGTCGACACACGTAAAGTGATGACGGCCGAATTTGAGTATGATGTTGTCTGATATATGTATGATCGAACGCAATTTGATTAGTTTCTTTTGCAATTTGTTTGGGGTCACTCCGCATTTCGGTTTTATTTGCCCCAAATATCAAGCAGTAGTAAGAAGTTGTATTTTAATACCTTCAAGTGCCTGTGGATTTCTGCTAAATAATATACATTTAAATAACACGACGTCATTTGTTTACGCTCACAGAGTTACCCATGTTTGTTAGACTCTATACTCGTATAACACAACTTCTATGTTGAATAGTCGCCCGTTCTTAGTCTCCTTTTTACGGGGAATCTTCGAGGCTTTCGAATGATATAAATTATATTCGTTTACTGTGAACACTTTTTCGGATATGACGTGATGAATTTATCGATCGCCGGCGACCGATTTTAACAGGGGAGTTTATAGGGTTTTAAGATAAAACATGGGTTAAAGAAGATAGAAGAATGTCAGACTTTTTAATATATATGTCACCGGCACAATGCTCAAAGCCTACAGTATATGATGGTGATTAGCTCTCATCGATCTGATAATATCCCATCCTTGAATGTTGAAGCTATATGAACTTCTACAATAGGCCTGGATTTACTGGGATACATCAAAAGTTCGTGACAGATGTTAACAAAGCTTTCAAAAAATGGTCTTCTGCTAAGTAGTGAAAAATTTTGTAAATTGTGATATAAATAATTATGTATATTGTACATGTTTGTACTTATGTCAATAGAAATTATTGAAAAAATCCAATAGATATCTGTGCTTTTATTTTGGCAGAAAAATATATGGCTAATAAATAAAATTGGCGGTAAAAAAAATGAAACCCGGAGTGAGCACTGGTTAAAGCTGTATTTCTAGTTTATCTTAACCAAGCGCATTAAACTGATGGGGAAACTGAAATCGGGGTAATCTAATGCTCGAGTAACATGTCTTTCAGGTCTAAGTCGAGATGAATAAGGGGTTGACACTAGAATACATGAACCTCAATAGTAAATAACAATATGTCACTGTGGCAATGGGGACCACGGACAAAGTGAAAGTAGAAAAAAAAGAACTTACGGTCATAAATGTGACAGATTGTCGCACAGAATCTATCATTTCTATAGTAAAAGAGAAGCTGTTTGGTAAGTCTGGGAAATTCAAAGTGTTTTTTCTACCAGGACAGACAACCATACTAGGTGTCTGAAAATAGTATTGTAAATATAAACATTGGCGAACATCTATCGTAGTGGTATCGACAAAATATTTGACGAGTAATTCAAATCGTTAAACCATCTGTATGTAAGAACTTCAAGATATCATAGAATTAATTATCTTACCTCAAAAATAGAATTATCAGATATGTAATTTTTAAAGTGAATAAAATCATAAATATGTTCAAACATGTGTGAGCCATTTTCATCATCTTGACTATAAACAATTCCTTTAACATAGGCGCGTATTGGAATCTCGGGTAAACCTATAGCCATATCCCAACTGTCAGGATCTGAAATATTAAATAAAGACATTCAACTGTGTGGGTGTGTATCTTATCGGCAGGTTTGTCTTGTGGGTTTCATTTTGTGTGGCGCCATCCTCCTGCACATACTAGTTATTTCCATTAATTTGGAGGTTTCTCTAATTTTGTAGTATATGTCTAGTTCTCCGCATTTATATAACTTCTATAATTAAAATAACAATTTTTGTCTTTTACTTTTTTTCAGATACATTCGACTACGGAACGCTTCTGTATTATTAAATACATTCAAGCAATACAGCCTTACATATTTATACAGTTTTGAATTTTTACACCAATAAATATTTATACACAGAAATGATCACGCAGATATAATCATATAAATGTATAATATATTTTAAAACAACGTTTGTATCTCAACGATGGATTTGTCGATTTATCATATTGCCAACTTCAAAATAATCCCTTTGTTTTGGGTCGAAAATAAAAGTATTTAGCTGGCTCCACCAATTAGCGAAATAACACATCAGCTAAACCCAATTCAATACTTTATTTTGACCCAAACCAAAAAGGTTTAGTCCCGTAAATGGAAACGAAATAAACTTTTATGAAATAACGTAACAAAATCATACTTGAAAAATACCAATAAACATCCATGGTAGCATCCATATTCTTCCAATATTCACAGGAATACCACCCTCTAACGTTGATCCCTCGTATTACACCAGTACCAATATACCTTTCTTGTGCATTTGCTCCAAAATGTAAAGCTCCAGCAGATGTAAATATATGTCCACCTGCAGCACCCTGATTATAACCAAACAAAAACCGTTCACCGGTCTCACTCAAATCACTGACTGTGCACTCGTCTTTTGATTAAAAAGAAAAAAAAAGAAAAACAGATATAACACATTTCTGTCAGATTTAATTATGTTACTGACCAGCTCTAAATTAAAACGTCAGAAAGGTCAGGCCAGATCAACAGTATCATACCCAGAGGTGGATTGGAAAACCTCACTATCCCCTGGGTGTGCATATAAGATAATCTGAAGTCTAGGGTGAGCTTTTTTAAGTAAGGGTAAATGCATACTCCTCGCAGTGTCCCGTTTGATCTGAGCTAATCCCACCGCTTACTGCTGGGAAGAGTGAAAATTATTGTTCTAAATTATGAATGGTTAATAGTCTGATTAACTACTAATCGCTAACTGCGTTACACAGGCTCTGCGTGACAAACGAGACTATCAACATTGACATAATGTAAACAATACTGTATGGAGACGAACAGACTTTCACCGTTTTTAATACCTTAAATCACTGTCTAAAGTTTTAGGAAAGACCCCAGACTAAACGAAGGACTTGTCACGCTGTTGTACTCAAGTGGTAGATTTGATTGAATGGGAAGAATGGACATTCTCCCTCAAAATTATCAGAAGCCAATCCAGCAATGGCCAGAGTGGGATTTCTCGGGCCATTACTTCAGGAATATGGGGTGAATGGTAATTAAAGGAAGACCAAAGTATTACATTTCCTTAAACATGCATTATGCAAGAGCTAAATCTGCCTATTGTAGGTCTTTCATTAAGCCTGAAATGTTTTCTAAAGTATTAATTAGACATTAATTAACTGATAAAGGCCTTAATCAACCCTCGGTGGCATTTCTCCGATATTAAACAGATTAGGAAGGTTCAGCGATACTTTGATTTAATCAACTATGGAGGACCAAGACTTAGCTTTGATCACCCAGTACCGTGGTTGAAATTATTGCACACGTCTGTTGAACCTTCAAAGGCTAATATCTTATCTTCGCTTGCAATAGATTAATTTGAATGAAATTTTCAAATTATTCATTTTACATTATCTACTTTCGAACTATTATAGCAAGAATGGTTAGATCTAATCTTACATAATGTATCTTTAAATGTAAGTGGCCTTATGGGTGTATAGTGTAAGATTTCAATAAGGTGTTGGCCTACAATTTATTGGTAATGATTGGCCGTACTTACTAGTCGCTGGGAATACACCAATAAATTCAGTTGAATCATAATCGTAATAAGCATAGTAATCTATACCACCCTGTCGTTGATGTACTGTACCCCGATTTCCATCATAATCAAAAAATTCTTCTATCTCCGTAGACTGGTTTTTATTAATGATGATACATTCTATGTGTACCGAATAGGTATTAGGAATATCTGGTTTAGCTGGTCCATTTAGCACTGTAATATTTATTTATGCAAAAGAAATCATTATACAAGGGAAATGCTAATTGTAGGCGGGTGTGGGAGGTTCGGGAATTTCCGGAGTCCACAATAATGGAAGATTTATATAAATGACTATTTTGGAGAATTCTAACCCTAACCCTAACTTTTCCAAAAATGGGTTAGGGTAAACTATAGACCTTTAACATTGTCCGACTATCCACAGATTATATGTAAAAATTATGACATGGCTTAAGATCATTTGCTTGAAACGCGGATAATCGTCTCGTCGTCTACAAATTCTACACTCTCTAATTCTTCTTTGTACTGGGGAATTCTTAACTATGCAACGTTAAGCAGTATTAGTGTCTTGTTTGGTGATTAGGAGTTGAACCACTGAAATCTGATATCTTCCTTTTTATTTTTTATCTTTAAAAGACACCTATAAATTGAAAGCTGTATATTTTATGGCTGCGGTGGCTAAATGGTTCATTTTGGCCATGGAATTAGTTGTTACATGGGGTGTAATTAAATGATCTCGCATTATATAAGGTGCACAATGGCTTTTAGAAAGTTGTAATTTATCCTACTGTGTTATTACACGTCCATTTCTTACCTTCTTTTGGTGGTGTTTTAGTGCAACCATCATCAGCCATCGATAAAGATATTAAACAAAAACTGCATATTGCTAGAATCCAAGCCTTTTCTAAATACAGAATGATTCAATATGTAATAAATATACTAAGCAGCATAAGAAACGTCAGCTTACTTTGAATAGACGCATTGCATAAAACTTGCCAAATGTTTTTATTGAACATTTCTGACCACATCTCCAACTTTACTCGCGCAATAATTAAAGAATCCAGGAGTAGTTCTTGAAACGCAACCTGATTTCTGAGATGGCAATGTGTTCTAAATGATGTTCATGTAACTATTGCTGTACGTGATGTTCACAGGACCAGCCCTATAAAATGCATCCCCCCATGCCAGGTGTTCACAGGCAATGGAGAACTGTTCTGTTCACAGATGAGAGTCGGTAATGCGTATCAACTGCCGATGGCAGGACCAGAATATGGCGTCGACGTGACCCGCGTTGTTCTGACCAATGTGTCATGGAACGAAACGCACGGTGATGTCCATGCGTAATGGCTTGGGGTGGAATCGGCCTGAATCAGAGATATGGTCCTCTGATGTTCCAAAATCTTGATCCAGACAGAGGAGGCGACATCACAGCAGTGAGCTACATCGATCAAGCTCTCAGACCCCATACCACATTTAGCACGTCATCGAAACGTTTTCCACCATTATAACGCCCGTGCACGCACCGCCAGAGTTACCCGAGACTTTTTACAGCAGTTCGGATTTAAACCCGATTGAACATCTTTGGGATGAAATTCAGAGGAGACTTAATGACATCGTTCCGAGACCAAAAACAGCCGAAGATTGCGGTTCCAGTTGCCAATGGCGTTGATCAATCATCTGGGACACTCCATGTACAGACGCTGCACTGCTGACACTGCTGTTATTGATACTCGTGGTGGACACACCAGATACTGAGGTAATAACTGTGTACAGACTCTGAATCTTCTCGCAATGTCTTGGAATGTCACTAATATGTCAACATACTGTTCACAAAAAATTGCTTTGATCCATTTCGTAAGTCGTTTTCTAGAATGATTTGATTAAAGTGCCTGTCTGTTTTTGAATTCGTACTGACATATATTAAAAAAGAATGTGAACTCGATATGCATGTGACTGCTTACCCAAGCCATGTTTATGACTAATCCCAGTTGTTATAAAACAGGGAACTAAATACATACAGACCAGGAATTAAAATGTAGCAAATTCAGTTAAAGACTGTATTAATCACGAATTTAGTGTACTTATAACATATCAATATTGCATTTTCTCAATTGTAAACTAACGATTGTTTTTAATTAAATTGCAAATGCAAGTTTCTTTCGAAAACGTTTTCAATAACCGCAGAGGTATCCTCATAATACCCATTTTTAGTTTTGCAATGTATTGTTCAATAGGCCATGGTGTATCGGGTTGTAAATTATTTTCCTTGTCAATTAAAAGTAAGACCAATTATTTCCATAATATAATTAATAACTTACCATTTGTTCCTCCCATTGTCATTATACCTTTATACTGATCAAAGTTTGTCATGAGATAGCACGTTATTAGTTATCTTTAATAATTGTTGATGATAACAATGTGACGATCACTACCAGATAGCCATTGTATCGTCAACATCCATGAATATATATTATCTATGTTATTGACCTTTTTTTTATCAGTTTTCTAGTCGGGCGAGAACATACAAGTCACTAAACGTTATTCTCGAAATGACCATAGATGTCACAGGCTGAAATAATTTTATTTTTTAAAAATTAAACACTCATTGTCCGTCCCTATTTCTGACATTCTTAATATTTAACAGGTGGCGATTAGTGCTGGTTTTGCTTGAAATGGGTCCTATATGGTCGTCTTGGTTGTTTAGGAGAGGGTGACGTGTGTATTTTTAAAGAGTAACGGAGCCCCGTTGGTCCAGTGAGTAGTGCCCTGGTACAAAAACTAGGAGGCCCAGATTAAGGTTACTGTGTTGCCAGAAAGTGTTCACCGAGGCTACCCTTTGACAGTGGCATATGCCGGAAAGCTTGACAGGGACCAGTGCCTAGTCGTTTGGGTAGGTAGAAAATACGAAATGCCGTTTACAGATATCAGATATCCTCTGTCCGTCACTGTATGGTGACATAATATGACCATGCTAGTCAAAAGTCTTTCATCAATTTTCACGATCACTATTGTACTTTTTTTTAAAAAAAAATCGCAATGAAACCCCCACTCAATTATTGACCTTGGCACACTGCGCATTCATTTCTCGGATGAGAACGAAATTAGGTTTAACGTCCACTCGACACAAGCTATGGTATTTCGGGACTAACATCACATTACAATTTATTTCAATTGTCCTTTGGCAGTTTGGGCAATCCAGGGAACGCGCAGAATCCCATGAAGTTGGGCAGACGACCATACTCCTTGTCCATTTGGTCTAACTGAAATACGATAAAAAGACCTGAATCATATACTTGTAAACGAGGTGGTTTTCATACATATCATAACATTCTGATAAATATCAGGACCTTTAAGGACGAAACAACGTTTTTGGTTCCACTTCATGCCAATCTGCCAAAATTCTGAAGGAAAACGGAAGTAAATAGGCAAAGAGAGAGTCAGCAGTATTGGGAAATAAACGCACAGTCTTTGTAGATAAAAATTAATCATGTCGAGAACTTTCGACGTCTTACATTCTAATGGAAATAACCCGTGTCGAGAACTCTCGACGTACGGCACTAAAGGGCAGTCGGTCTGTGTACATTTTACATGTAAATTCAATACATGTTTGAACGAGAGTTAACTAGGCACCTTAGGGTTTCATCAAAGAATTCAGCCGTCTTAAGGTGCCTAACCTTCAATATCTACTCATAGCTCCAAGATTTCATTGTCTGACAACATTCTAACCGCCTACTTGACTTTTCTGCCCTTTGTCACAAGATCACATGATACAAGATCCAGGAATTTTATTGGTGAGAGTGAACATAAAACTGTTTGAGTGGGAGTGAACCCAAAATTAAAACACAGGCCATTTTGAATTTTTATGATTTAATCTAGGGGGCGTTCCCGTATTAACTAATGTTCACAGGACATAACACCTGCAGATTCGCAAAGATTTGTTATGACAATATCTCACTTTTAGTGAAAAGTGGACATAGAATCAATTAATTGTCGGCCCACGCACTGTCCTTTGAAACTAATGTTTATCGTGATGGTTTTCCCGAAATAGTTTTTATTATAAAATATAGTCAGCTTCAACCATCCTTTCAAAACCAGAAACACATATTTTAGACAATATTTATTACAAATATTTTTTATCAATTTTTACAGTTCAGTTCTGTTAACCAGATCTTTATTATGATTGAGCTCTATCTTAATCGGGGGTTACATTTTAGAAACCCCAAAGGCGTTGATTGGTGGCTGAAACAGAACAATAATAAAATATTGAATTAATCAATTCTAAATTTTGAAACTTCTTTTTAAAAAGAGATTGTTTTAATCCATTAATTAAAAGAATCGGGTGATACCCCTTAAAAGAATATTACCTTGTCTATTATTTGTATGTGTTGGGTTACTTGCCAGGAATTGATTAAACAGAGCCATTAGCTGTTGCTGAAAAGCTGGATTCCGCAAAATGTCACTGATATTGTTGTTTGCTGATGGTGCTGGGCCATTGGCTTGTTGTGGGGGATGAGGAACTGATTGAACTGGTGGTGATACCGATTGAGCAGGTGGTGGTGGTTGAGCAACTACTGGTGGGTTGACTGCTGGTTGAGCAGCTATTGGTGAGCTGGCTGCTGGTTGAGTAGCTATTGGTGAGTTAGCAGCTGGTTGACCAAACATTGGTGGATTGGCAGCTGGTTGACCAAACATTGATGGTGGTGCACCGAAAGAAGGTTGATTTCCCATCATTGAACTCATCAAGAGTGCGCTCATCATTCCACCCCTAGGCATTGGTTTGGGTCCCCAATGTGCTATACAGATTCAGGAAGAAGAACGAAAATATTATATCAGCAGTAAATACTACTGAAGATTAAATAACAAAAATAAACCTAAAATCACATGGTACAGATCCAGAAATATTTAGCAAAGCTATTGGCAGGCGTGCCAATTTTCTGGGAATACATTGGCGGACTTGTTTTAGTTCTCCTTTCTCTTTCTTTTATATTATGTGTGTGTCGGGGGAGGGGATGGGTTCTCAAGTATTATGGCAAATCCTCAAAATCAAATAGCCTAGAATAGAGGCCCAGTGCTGTAAGCTGTTGGGTTGTTTATGATGCACATTTTTGGGTAACTTCTTTCAGGGTATCAATAGTCCAAAAAATCCTGTCAATGTATTGGGAGGTGATGCATCCGTTAACATTGGTTAATGCTGAAGTATCTTTTTTTCATCGCCCATTTCTTAACTCATTGTGGATAAAAAAAAAGCGTTCACATCCACTCTTCTTTTGTCTAAAGAATTACATACGAGAAAGTCACTTAAAACTTTAAGTATTTAGTGGGTATATGACTCGAAGAGTAGAGAGTCTAACAATGACGTCTTCGAAAAAATATTATCTTAAGAATTCTCTAATATTCTTCCATAAATATGTCGATATGAGATGACATTAACAACTGTGTGATCATATAAATAATCACAAATAAATAATATGCAATAATTTAAATAACTTACGATGACAGGTAAATTGGCTACATCCGGCTGTAAGACAAATGACATTGATAAATTTATGTGATCGATCAACAAATAAATATACTGCAATTCTTTAAAGCTGCCTTCTGTAAGAATAATGTAAAGGACTGACCCTTCTTGCTATAGTTGTTAACGAAATGTGAATAATTTGATATTGAAATTTCAGTAAAATTACTTTATTCTGTGCAAGGTTATGAGTTTTGATAAAAAAAAAAATGTAGCACAGTTTGTTTATTACCTTACTTAACAATCTAGACTTAGTCTCGATTATCTATTTTATCGTTGACTTCTTAAAAGGTCACAGGTTTTCTAATCTGTTTAAAATCTGAGCCATCCGATGACCAGAGAGTTGATTATAGGCTATTCGTGTTAATAATTGTTTCAATAATAATTTACATTACATTTCATGCTAGAATAAAGGCGTGGGAAGATTTAGATCTTATATAGTGCATCTTTAATTAAAAAAAACATTTCTGCAGCCAAATGTTTGACAGACATAGTATTACTTTTTAACATTTGTTTATTTTATACAGTAAATTAGTGAAATTAAGTTTGTATACTTACTACTATCTATCAAATCTCCGAACTTATTGGCTGTAAATAAAGTGATAAAATCGATAAAATTTATATTGATAATAATAATGTCAGTATTGTATAATATTTGATCTTTTGGTCTATGAACGCGTAAATTACCATGTTGATCGAACGTAATTAACCTTCAGATAAAGCTAAAAACATTTGAATTATAACCTTCGTTTTCCTTACATTACCATGTTGATCGAACGTAATTAACCTTCAGATAAAGCTAAAAACATTTGAATTATAACCTTCGTTTTCCTTACATATGTTAAAAGTATTTCAAGCAAAATGAATCATAGTATTTCAGCCTTGTAGACAGCTTTCTGATTTACCAACAAATAAGGCGCATTACTTAAAGATTTTCCAGTCCTAAATCAATAAGAATTCTCCACTTGTGTTCTCTAGGTTACCCTTCCGTCTGCATGGAATTTATCCAAAACACCAATCACAATGTCATATGAAATGATATTTAGGTGTATTATCTGTTGAACTAGATCGGCATAAACAGAATTCAGATACATAGCCTATTTAATTTTATTGGCCAAATGATGATAAGAAAGTTACTACAACACAATATTAAAATTGGCTACTACTTACCTAGTTCGGTTGCGGCTGAAAAAAATGGGAGATGATTTAATTACTAAAAGTTCTTGTAGGATAGATTTGTATTCGGTTTTAAAGATTGAGAACTAATTCACTTGATTCACTTAGTTTATTAAGCGATAGCCATCCAAAATACACGAACAAGAGACGATACCTTCTATCCGGTAGATAAGGTTAAACAAAGGTGAGGGGGGGGGGCGGTAACTACAGAGATTGTTTAAAGCTGAATATCGATAGTGTCACTCATCTCACGAACCTTAAAATTTCCACTAAAGTTGAAACGCAAGGGCGGGGAAACCGTAGGATTCATTGTCTCAAGGTTTCAGTGCTTCAAACCAAATTTGAAAAAATATGTTAAAAATGTAAGATCCTTTGCATTCACACTCGGTTTTTGGAAAACAACATACCCCCCCCCCCCTCCCCCAAGAACGGGAGGTATGCACCAAAATCAAACTCACCCAATAAAGTTATGACGCATTCTATAATACAAATTCGCAAAACATTTTATCCACATCACCGTCGAGACTATGTGTTCACAATCAGAAATTGAATGATTTATAAACGATTGAATGAATTTCAGTAAATTAACGTCATTTAGTTGTTTGACGATCGTTATCTCCATGAGTCAATGTATCGTTTTCAAAGTTACTCTAAAAAATAATTATTTCTTAATGACGTTTAAAACATATTATACCAATTCAAGACAAGAAAAGCACGGTATAGTATTTGTGTAGCTTAGAGAAGGATTGAAGCGCACTATTAGTGTTTAACGTCGGCTTCCACCGAGGGGTCTTTCATATGGGAGAAGTCCTGAGTACCCAGAGTATAAGCTCACGAGGTTGAGAAGGTGTTCCTATCCCCAAGCCACATACGCTCACACCAGGGATTAAAACCTCGAGGTGGTCGGCCAGTTAGAACTCACACTTGGGGTCGAAACCACGAGGTGACAGGCCATCTTGTACTCGAAGCGCGACACTCTATGCCACTACTCAAAATGACACTTGTGGACTTCGGACCAATACTCAGTTTAAATCTGCTACCACATGGCAACTTACAAAGATACTCTACGAATTTTAAGACACAATTTTGAAAACTATTTGTCAGAGGTAACTATCCTTTGTCTAATCCAATCAAAATCAATCTAACTGACTTATCGAGCAAATGTTTAATGTGTGTCGATCAGGTTTCTGTACCAGCTAAATGAAACAATCCTAGGGATAATGGTTTAGCATATACCTAACCATTAACTAATAATAAATAGTATTGGTTTTACACCGGACATCTACCTAATTATCCACCGAGAACTATGTCCTATGCAGCGTTCACTGCAGTATTGAATTAAATACAACCAAAACATTATATTTTATCGACATGGTTATGGTTTATGGCCAAATTTAAAATCGTGTTGAATTTGAATAAAATCAGTGAAGAACTTTGACCAGAAGAACTAATTCAGCAGATATTTTGGGCTGACCGGGCGCAGGTGTTGACAATATATTTCCACCTTAGCACCTAGAGCATCCCGAATTAGATTGAATAGACCGTCGTCTGTCAGTAGCTATCGTTTCAAAAAATTTCTATAAAATGGGTTTAGTTGTAAAGTCACACATTAGTAAAATGTGAATTTTTATGGATAAAAAGCCGCCTTCCCGCTTCTAGAATGTCCCAGTTTTTATAAACGAGTCGTCGCAAGTTTCTGTTCGCGCTATGAAGTTTATCAACCATTATTTACACCTGATGCATATCATTAAAACAACCAACCAATCAAAAACACTCTAGAGCCAATTTGACCTCAAGTTCACAGGTCAAAAGGTGAGTCTGAGTTAGCGTGTTTACTTTAAGACGATGAAGTGCCTCATCCACCTCGTAGACAAAGATTGTGGAAAGCTGATTGAATTTACAGATACCAGTTGGAATAAGGTTGTTTTAAGTTTTAAAGAATGGACAAATCTTGATGGCAACGAGCTAAAAGTGTGCCAACAATATAAAGATGTATTAATGGTAAGTTTATCAACTAAATCAAACTAAAATTGAAAGTAGAGTCGCCATTTTATTTTTCAGCGAAACACAAAATGATAGGCGGATTAAATTTTATAGACACCTGTACTTATCACAAATGATCGGGACTGTACAACGCAACGAGAGCTTACGTCCGTATATAATATTTCTTGTTTGTTGTCATTGCTGTGTGCAAGTTGAAGTTACGATAAATAATAATAATGTTTGTTGACATTCACATTGTATATAGTCTCGTTATATAGTTCATAGATAGGTTTGTTTTAAAATCGATAGCATTCACGCTAGCCTTTGGTTTTATTTTATTAACCCCAGATTGTCTAAGTGTCTTTTCACAAATCAAGTGCAAACAGGTGGCAGTGTCTTATTGTTTTTCATAAAAGAAAAGTAATTTTTATTATGGATATTTGTTGCCACCTAAATTCTTCTCTCAGGTTCTAATTTGCTTATTTTGTTTATGTGTGCAATAAAATTAGGAGTCAGTATGTTTGTATTTATAGGGAATAAAGATGATGCACTATGTGACTATGGGTTTATGGCTATCATTCCAAGTGTTATTCGAGATTCACAGACAGAACAAAGATTGAACGAGCTACTAAAAGAGTTGCATTAGGCTACAGTCTGGTGAGAAGCAAACAAGTGATGAGAGTCAATCCACCTCTAGAGAAGGTTTGCGATCAGCCTCCACTAAATCATCAACCACCCAAGCTGTCCACCTGCGAGGACATGTCTTTCCTCCTCTGGGCATTATCTGCAAAAAAATACCTTTGTTCTACAGGTGTCAGAATAAGAATGTCTCTGATAAGCTGGTTTTAGCAGAAATTAAAGATGGGGGTAAGTTTTTATTATTTGTTCAACCGTTGTGATTTAGTATTGTCCCCCCCACCCTCCTTTCCCTTTCCTGGCTATGCCCAGTGTTACCTAGTGGAATAGGCCCATCGACCCTCCTCAGCGTGTCGTAAAAGGCGTTTATTGGGGAGAGTGGTCGGGTGGCCGATAGGTGTTATCTATCAGTCTGTCATCAATAGTCGAGGGTATGAGTCTCATTCTCTGCGATCTCAGTGAAAACGTGTGGGAGTAGCCTATCCAAACACGCAGGGTTATGTACATGTATTTACCAGGTCTGCCAAAAGTTGTCTAGTTCATTGTTAAAAGTAGGCTGCTACATACAAAGCCTATTATACACATAAAACTGTTGCATAAGAATTTTATGGGGTTTTTTATTTATGCATATGTAACCAGAAAACGAATATGCATTCTACTGCTAGTTGATTTATGATATCCATGATATTTACAATTTTCCATATTTTTTTAGGGCGACTTAGAGAAGTAGCAATTAAGAAAGAAGATGAAACCATTCTCAGGCACATCAGAGATAAAGACTGTGTTGCTGTTGAAGTTAGGTACCATCTACGATGCTACAAGAATTATGTTCGATTCCTAACAAGAAAACCCACAGTTCAGTCTTCTGGGTAAATTTATTTCATACTTGTAGTAGTTGTTGTGTCCTTGTGGCTTGTTGTTATATCTATTTTATATCATAGGCCTACATAGGCAACTAGTGGGTGGGAAGGGATTTATATAGCCAAGTGGTTACAAAAAGGTCTGTCATCAATGGACTTAAATTTGAATCCCATTATCAGCGACCTCAATGACAAGGTGTGCGAGTAGCCGATTTATTCTATACTCTATAGTATAAGTAGTGCTGGTATATTTGATGGCAAGGGAATTGGCACAAAATGACTAGATTGTGGTGTCCAAATGCACTAAAACATCCGTTCTAAGAATGTGTCAACATTTTTTACTAGCACTTGTACTAGTTTTGAAATGTTTTAAATTACAATACACAGACATGATTTATATCTATTTTAACCTTTAAAAAAATATATCACTAGATAAAGATGAATAAATATGTACATACTTTTCCATCTTTTGATTTTAGTATTTTGTTTAACTGTTTGTTTTACCTGTATTTTACATACTAACTACATGTATAATATTCAACTACTTTATGTCCAGATTTAATTGAATTATTATTTTAACAAAACAAAGGGTTTTCTTTATTTTAAATTAGTTTTGAAATGTTGTTTTTAATTATAATACACAGGCATGATTCATATCTTTAAAAAAGATAACCAAACAATATATCGAAAGATAAATAAATGTGTAAATACTTTTCCATTTGTTGATTTTAGTACTTTGTTTAACTGTTTTTATATTTTCTTATATTTTATATTTTAACTATTTAAGCTTTAATTATTGCACAACTGTTACAGCAACATTTATAAAAATTATTGATATAACAGTTATTAAAAATGAAAAAAATGTATTCTGTATTTTAAAAAAATATTGATATTGAAATGTTGTTGTAAATTGCAATACAAAGGCCTAATTTATATTTATTTAAACCTTTAATACTAGTCATTACATAAAAGATTAATGTTTTAAATTTGTTTTCATTCTTTGTTTGGTGATAGGGTGGGTTGCCAAGGAGAAATTTAGTCTTTGTTCAATATTTATAGGTCATTTATGATACGAGTTATCTCCCCTTATACTTTTTTACCTGGGACCTGTCTTTGAAATATCACGTTTATGTATTGTTTTTGGGTTGAAATCAAATATTTCTATGCAATTATCAAATTTATGTATGATTTCTGATAATAAATTAAATTCAATATCAATACAATGACGCTGTATTTTCATAAATAGACAAAAACATGCTACGATGTGCAACATTACTGCTTTGTGGGCGCTTATAATTGGTCCTGTGCATATACAAATGGAGATATTTCCATAATTTTTTTTTTCAAATGTTGCTGTGCACTTTGGCAGTACACACGAAAAAAATTATTCACCTGCAGTAATTTTATCATCCAAAATCACAACGTCAAAGTCATGTTAGACAAGCATGATAAAGTGACCGAGACCCTGGGTAAATTGGTAATATTTTAAAAACTGGCAATATCTGAAGGTGGGAATATGGATTTTCCATCACTATAAACCTTGTACTATAAGAAAATGGCAACATTTTTTAGACCCGGGGGGGGGGGGGGGGGGGGGGGTGCAACAAAAATCGATTTTTAAGCACATTTTCCCTATACAGATGACAGTCTAGAATAGTTGTTATTACTATTATCAAATGTGAGCGTTTTAAAAAAATGTCATTATGTTAAGACTATCATAAATGCTAAGTTTCCTTAACATGAAAAATAGTAGTTATCTACTCACGATACTTTGAAGCATAAAACTGAGCGGCACCTAAAAACGACAAAAAAGATAATAAATTACATTACCGTATAACAATTATAAAAATGTCAGGCGCGGATCCAGAGGGGGGTCCAGGGGGTCCGGAGACCCCCCCCCCCTGCTCAGGCTTTTTGTATGCGATTTTATTGGCGATTTTTAGACCTGTAATTTTGGAATTTATCTTCCGGAAATACGTCAGAATGCACCAAATTGAATCTAATTTAACGTTAATCGGTTGAGCGCAATTAGTTAAGCATTTATCAAAAAATCCTGGATCCGCGCCTGAATGTCATATTATATGGAGAAACGGTTGTGTAAATTAATTGTTTCACGAAATCTATACTACACGTGTACAGTAATCGTAAAATATTCAACAAAATTATCGGGTGCATCCCAAATTTGCATAATTTTATTAAAGATCATAAAACGTAAACAAAACAACTTACATTCCCATTTTCCTGTACCGGCCAATGTAGGGTCGAGTCTTAAAACTGAAGAAAACAAAAAGAACAATTCATTATTTAATGGAAGGGGATGAGGATGAAACGGTGTAGGCTAAACGTGTCTTTGGTTAGTGGGTCTTTTATTGGCCAGTCGAAGTATTCGCAACCGACGTTACCCGGGCAACGCAGTGGACACAAGACAAATGCCTGTGTCAATGTCTCGGCGAAGAAGTCGCCTGAAACTAGGTTCAGTCATGCACTGATTCACATTTGGCGACGTTATGCCGTTGAGCGTCGCCATTTTGTTTTTTATTCTATGAATCGTGATACTCTTCGCCGGAATGGAAATGCCGAGGGAGTTGGTGGCCTTAATTAAAGATTTGGGGCGTCAATAATCAAACATGTTTAATATTTGCAGGCGAAATTCGCTGGTGAAGGGTTCGCCCAGATTATTCGTATACAAAATTGGGGTAGTGTGCCCTTTTAATCGATTCCGGGACGAGACATAGTTTCTTACCAGGACCTCCGCCTAGATAACAAATCTTATCTCTCCACACTCCGTGTTTCGAGATAAGATTTTGGCCTATAGTCTCCAATGTAGCACATCCCGTCGTGATTCACTCCTGCTGCGATTAAACAAAATTGACAATATTTTTCATCAAAACAACGATTGATTATTGTTATTTATAATATTTCTGCCACACTCAATTACAATTAAGCATGTAATCCTACCTGGAACGGGTATAAATCATCGCATTTAAAATCGAGGCGTTATGCCGTTACTAAGACCGCCATCTTTTTTAGAGCAGTGAAGTCTAACAGCTGTCATAATGTGGGCGGGCGCTCAATCTTAGGCTTTATAACAGCCAATCAAAAACGCAATTACATGTGGAAATACTAAATGACATCCACGTGTATATCAATGGAAGTGGATGTCTGACAAAATATAGATTCAGTAATTTAAATGCGAATATTTGGAGTTAGGCGATAGTTGTGCCACCACATTGGCCTCTGTAAGTTTAATTAGTGATAAGAGTATTAACTTATCTTATTTTAAAGATGTTACATGCATTAATAAAGAAATTGAGTTTGCAACATAGAACTAAAGCGCCTCAAATCGTAGCTAAAAACAAGAACATCAGTATATCTCAACGTTTTTAGCTACGTTCTCGTAGCTAGACCTCCGCCCTGCACCGGTGAAAAGGGTAAACCAGAATGGAAAATAGCTAATGACTTACGCTGTGCTCTTTTGGTTATTTCTGTACCAACAACATCAGCTGGAAAGATAATAAAATGTTAAACTTGGAATTACTAATAGCCGTTTTTTTCCGGGAAAATTGGCCGGTTTGCCGGGGTCTCTTACACAGTCAATCAAACCAAAATGAGGCTTACAAATCAATATTCAACGGAGTCATTTTAAAAATTACACAATGCTATACTTACTGACTACTTTTCGACCTAACCGGGTGGTATAATTAATTTTTGATTTTCTATTGCTTATTGGGCCGATTGTCTGAAATGTTTCATTCTATTGTATTTATTATTATATTATTGAATACGATAGCCTATCTCATAGACGTAAAACTCCCGGAACTAACGAACGATTCTCAATAAAACTCTTGACCCACTTATATATAAACGTCCGATCTTCATTAATATAACATTTTATAATTTGTTGTTAATAAATACGTATTTAGAATAACTTGGACTTATTAACTCGTAACATTGTCTGGTGAGAGTTACTTCCCTTTGTCAACTTCCTTTCAATTAACGATTTATGGGATTGGCCAATTCAATCGTAATTAAGTGTTCACAAGCAAATCCTACTCGGCAAACCTCGGCAGATTCCGTAACCTCTGGAACCTACATCTAACCTCGGCTGTATGACGAATTCCGCCATATTGGAACTACTTTAAAGGTCCCGGATGAAACATGGCTGCGCCCATACCGAACACGAATTGGCGACCTATTTAGCTAGCAACCTATTCGACCGATCCAGCTGTAAGATAATGACGAAATTACACTTCTATTCTGAGCTAAAGAAATGGATAAAAAAATATTCTACTTTCATTTGATAGACATAACATTGGATTTTATTGGTTGATAAATAGATGAGTTAAGGCGACTGTTGTCTTTATTCTAAATAGGTTTCCAACGAACAGGTTGCAGCTCGATCGGTCGAATAGGTCGCTAGCCGAATAGGTTCCGAATTTGTGTAATAGCGTCAAGTTTTCCTGTTAAAGTATACCGGTAGCCGTATCGCAAATGTATGGGCATAGGTACATCTGCCATACAGCCGAGACTAGATGTAGTTTACGGAATCTGTCGAGATTTGCCGAGTGAAGCGAATCCGCATCAATTGTGGCGATTGTCGATCACCTGACGGTCCGCGTGACCACTAGGTCGTACAAACTGAATCAATTGCCATTTACGCGTGTACCTGCCCATACTATCATGCCTTATTCATTGGACGTTAATACATTATGGGACATTAGATAACGAGTTGGCAGTTCTCACTACAATAGTGAAAATACTATCATGCCTTATTCATTGGACGTTAATACATTATGGGACATTAGATAACGAGTTGGCAGTTCTCACTACAATAGTGAAAAACTAGCTAATGTAAAGGCAATTTGCTGGAAATTTCAGTCACATTGGTCCACTATTAACTTAGAACTAAGCGAATGAAAATTCCGCTTAGCCTCGGCCGTCATTATTAAAGTCGGTAAGACGGAACCAGTAGTCTCGGTTATCCATTTTTATTGGTAAATCACGAAGGAAAATATTTCAGCGAATCGAACTGCAATCCAACAAAATATCTCATGCTAGCCTCGACATCGAGAGTTGATAATGGTCTGAATAAGTTAATTAATGTCTAATTAATAGTTTTTATAACATTTCAGGCCTAAAGAAAGGCCTACAATAGGCAGATTTTGCTCTGGTATAATGCATGTTTAAATTAGTAATAAACAACACAAACATTTACGAGTGATTATCTGCGCTATCTGTACTTACGTGGAAGTGGACGTTAAATAAAGATATTTCGCTCACACTTACACGTGGCCACTTGGTCATACAAACTGGATCAGTTGCCATGTGCGCGTAGTTCCGACTTTTCAGATCACCCGAGTACGATTCGTTGCCGGAAAAGTAGAACACGAGTAACTAGCAGTCGCTGTTTGTAACTGGCTGCTTTCCAGTCGGAAGCGCGTATACACATTGACACACACTGGCAACTGGTCGTATCCACTCAGTTGCTCCCCGTTTCCAGCAACTAATTATCTCCAGTTACAGTTGTCGATGTAGAAGCCTACGCCGGCCTGAAGTCAATGAATATCTAAATCTGTTGCAGTTTTTTTTCGTCACAATAATCGAAACAAAGTGAGCAACAATCATGTTCGCATCATTTCTAAAATTTAATGTGAAATAATGCCAATAACGCTAGAAGCAATCAAGGAAAATTGTTGAAATTCAAGATGATTCTTCGGGGTCTTTTTTACAAATTAAACTATATTAGATGAAAATTAATTAGTAATTGGGAATCTAGTAATAACATGAAAATTTACAATAAATGTGTGTCATACTTACAAAGGTGACCTGTTCCAACCATTGGGTTCACTAAAAACAATAAATGGAAAAATATATTATACAGAAAATATTGGTGACAATTTAAAATTGCCGGTGTTTATTAATTGTATTTTAATCAACTGAGAGGTTTTTTAAAGAACTTAATATGAAATGTGATGAAATGTAACTATAACTGGTCTAAAGTCTCATAAGCGGTTCAAATGACGGGGTGGAGTGAATCGGCAATCTTATCGGGTAAGAAATGTTTCCTAACCCTATTACTAGAATCACGGCCCTGGATGAACTAAAACCCCTTGATTTATATCATACATATCATACATTTAATTTACAGTAGAACATTATTTCCTATGTACATTACCTTCCGGATTCTAAATTGTTTTATTGTATCAAGGTCATAAACAAACACGCCCACCCACCTCACCACCACTACCACCGCCAAATATATTGATGTGGGGATGCGAAGAGGAAGTTCGTTTGTATTTGTATAATTTAAATCCTTGCCAGGATTTAATAGTTCGTCTTTTGCCGTGACAATAATTCTCCGAAATTCAACACGAAAGACAAATACGCTGTGAATTCCAGTGGAATTATTTAAGACCCGATCTGTCTTTCTCAGTGGATCTCTTACATACTAAACGTTATTGAAGATATCGCCAGCAATCATCATGCCAATTTGGTAAGTTAAAATAAAACATATAATAATACCCCGAATTCGGTATATGGCTTTAGCGTTTGGTCACAATAACAATTCTATACAAAATGAAAAAACATTTTCCAACTTACTTGCATGTGCACTACAAATATCTGAAATAAATAAGATATAATAAATTATATGAATCGTTAAAGAAAAGGATATTCGCCTGAGTTTAGTTTATCATGTGGAGCTAATAGCTAGGTGGCTAAGCCAAACTCATCTAACTAGAAACATTTGGTTACTTGAATGCTCGTATAGTGAACTACTAATTAAAAGCCCCAATAACACTCTTGTTGTAACTGAAAAATATGTCCCAATCTTCATTCTGGTCAACAAATCGTATTATTTTAGAATATTCCAATTAAATGATGATATAAATTTCATCTTAACACACCTAATTTAAAAAATTGGAAAAATTCAACCAATTGATTTGAAAAGTCTAACGTAAACCTTTTCAAATGTGACTTGGATTTTAAAATATTTTCGAACCCTCTGGACAAATAAAATAGGTTGTAATGGATAATTTACACAACAGGTAGGACATTTAAACATCTAGTACTTAGAATAAGGGTATTATTTATTTTCTGGAGCTACCAAGCCAGCAAGAATGTTATTGTCCCTTTAATACAAGGATGTCTTTATATTAATTTAAAACCTAGTAAGATATACATATTTACCCTCTACTGTTGGTCCTAAAAAAAACAAAAACAATATATTAGTTGAAATTTATTTTTAAGGTAAACTCATGCTGTTTTTCTTGATATTCACTGTGAAGTAAACATCGGGGCTTTAGACAATGAGGCCATATCATGGGCCCTAGGCAGCTCGACCAGTTGGGCCGCTTGCAGAACTGGTTTTAGAAATCGCTCCCCAGTGGTTAGTCTCTATCATCCAGAAAAATATTCTATGTTGAAGACTAGGAGGTTCTGGGTGACTGAGACTACCTCCTGGTCGGTCGGCGACTCTTTATTCTAGATGATATCATTTGTGTTTACAGCGACTGCGCAGAGTGACCCTGTGGTGTAGTTTTAGTCGCTATTTTCAACATTTCAGCTTAATGTTTCCTCTGTTCTCTCTTCTCCCATCCACACTTTTGAATTTGGGTCATATCAACGACGAACTGGCGAACGTTGAAATGACACGGCCTTCACGTAATGAAGACCAATTACGGGAGAATATCGCAAAAACTCTTTTTTAAATGAATGCGAGACCAGGTACCAGGCAAGCGAGCCACCAGTCTCCCAGCTGGAGTGATCGATCACTCTGAAGCTCATCCCGAGCGCTATGGAGTCACTAACCGTGTGGGCCTTCTTCCCTCATATAGTGAACGGTCACCACAAAAGAGAGGGGTTCGTCGGAAGCGTAGTTCAATGAACTAAATAATGTAAAACATCAAATTTAAAAAAGTCGTCAAAAGTTTTATGGGCAATATTTTTCCTTGGGCGCTAGGCAGCTGCCTACGCTGCCTATAGGGTAATCCGCCTCTGTCCCTTAGTGGATATTAACAGGGATGAGATTATATGTTTTAGAAAATCGGTTGTAGTTTGAACAATTAGCCAAGTTGCTGTACCTGCTCTTGCTTGCTGTAATGTCATCATCGGTGCTTGTGAGGGCGGTGCTGAAAAAATAATACATTTAATTAATTAAATTTTTTATATATTTCTTTATTAATTCAGAATTGTGGCAATAATCATTAAACTAGACAATGGAGTTTATTAAATTTCAAAGGGTCCTAACAGAGAACGGAAAGCAATCGCAAATTTACGAAGTGACATACGTCTACGTTATGTTATCGCTATTGAGCCGCGTAGTTTCAATAACAGACAGTATAAGGGCCTTTTAAAACTAATATCTGTTATTTACACATGAGTACAATCCGCCCTGTTAAACACCAGTGTTTGTCCCCGGTGATTATAGTAGTCTTTTAATAATATATAATTGTACAAGTGTACGTGGTAATAAATACTTACATCCTGCAGGACCCATAAATGGAATACCCATAGATGGAGAACCTGTCCAAATTTAAATTAGATAATAAAATCCATATAATTCATTATTTTCATTATTCATAGTGCATTAAAAATTTGTTCAACTGAATTATAGACCTAGCTTTTTAATTTATATTGTTATTTTATAATAAAGGTAGTTTATTATGGTTTTAGTAGTGTAACATAGGCAGGTACAGGAAGGGGGTTTCAAAATAATAATTCAAATTATTTCACTTGAAGATTTTGTTAGTAAATGTAGTTATAGGTTAATGATAAAAAATTACTTATCTTATACCAATAATAATTGTTATGGCCGTTGTTCTCTTGCATTATGTGATTATGTACAGTCCTACACAACGTCATGTCTTATATTATACACGTATGTTACATTATATCATATCTTATATTCTACACGTATGTTACATGATATCATATTTTCCAGTCTACGGATTTAGCATTCTACGTATGTTATATGATATGATGTTATACATATATTCGACCCATTTCGTTCTATATATTATAGCAAATGTTAAATAGTATATATTGTACCATTCTATAATGTTATAGTAAATATTAACTGATATCAAATCCGTCATTCTATATGTAGTGATTATTAAATGATATCAAAATTAATGTTACGCGATATCAAATCTGCCATTCTATGTGTAACATTCTCTATGTTTCAAATGTTAAATCATATTAAATCTGTAGTAGTAAATATTAAATGATATAAAATCTGCCATTCTATATGAAGGAAATATTAATATCAAATCTGTCATTCTATATGTAGGAAATATTAATATCAAATCTGCCATTCTATATGTAGGAAATATTCATACCTCCATTGCCAACTTCTGAAAATAACGTAGAAAGATCACTATTTATTCGGTTATTCTGAACAATACGGAGAAAAGTCAATCATTAATGTACTTCTTTGTTTTCTTTAAAGAACATCTCAAGGAATTTCACCATGTTGATAACCTATGTGCAATAGCCAAGTAAATGTTCTAAAATAAAAAGTTAACTTACGTGGGGTTGTGCCTGCTATCGGTGGTCCGAAATTAAAAAATCCTACAAATACCAGAAAAAAATAAGTATGTGTACGATAAAATACTCTTAAGTAAGTATTTGCATGAAAAAGGCCTACTGTCAAGCAGGAATTTGTCGGAAAAAATTATGTTAAAGAAGTTTGACAATAACATTGTAAGTGATAAAATACTGTAATTGAAGTATTTGTATGATAAAATACTATTAAACGGGTATTTACATGATACGTATACCATTGATATTATCGCTGTTTCTCTTTATAAAAGATTGTATTAATCCTAACAACAATTCACATTTTATTGCAATTCTCGATTTAGGTACAAGCATGGAACGCCAGTTAGCTGTTTTTGTGACATTCAAATTATAATTTACCTTCTACGTTTATGGTAACTGTGGCTGAAAAACAAAGTTATAATATACGTTATTACAGAGATTTATAAGGAAATCAGGATGGCCCACCTATAAGATACTTCAATTTTAACTGACCGACCCCGTCAATGTCGGTCTTTCATAAAATATGCAATACTAGACATGTTCACAAGACTACAACAATCGACGGATTATAAAATAGTTTGCGGTTATACAAGAATAAACATAACTGTCTGTCTTTCAACTATCACTGTCCAAAATTCACATCCCAATTTTTCAGAACGCGTTTATTTAATTACTATATCTCATTTAATTGACAGATGTACAGGAAACAATTTTCTTTAGGTCTATATTCACTGAATTTGACATCTGTATAATGTGAATAATGAGGTTTACATTCAAGACCCTTAAGCTATCTGTCAGCACAGATTACTGACACACTATATTTCTCTCCTTTGACATGATAAATGCAATTAGAATCCTTATAAAAGATTCCTTCTTGAACGTTGCCATTAATCATTTCCACTGATTTGTTTTTCTGCATGTTTATTTTGCTGGGGGTGGGGTGCAATTAATTTATTAATCTATTTTATTTCATTTTTACGGGTATTTTTTTTTTCATCATTTATTCGTGGTGGAGGTGGAAGGCAATTTTTTAATTATTCAATTGTGTTTTTATTTTGCGCATAGTTCACTTTGCTAAATTTCTAATTTTATCATTTATTTATATTAGTTCGGTGCTATTCTGTTCACGTCATTCGGAGTTTTTGATTGACAGTTTGTTGTTAACGACATAAATACTTCCGATATCCTTACTTTATATCTTACTTATATATTGTCACGATGTTTCTAAAAAATATTGTCGTGTATGACAGGTTCAGAAAGAAAATTAATGTCATATGTATCTTAAAGTCTAAATAAAGATATTTGAGTGGCGTCTCAACTTATTATACCTGGGTTGTTGTTACAATAAAGCTTGTCATATATTCTCAAAACTAATAATTTAATCATTAAATATGTAACTCTATTCTTGACCGTTTATAGGGTTACAATAACAATTTTACCTTCGTTACATATTTCTCTTCGGGGAATTTTAGACTTTATTTCGTCGACAATGACTAATGATAATGTATAACGTTGTTGACCACCAAAATCAAGGCGTTTACACCTAAATATGTAAATAATTTTCTATGATTTAACCTCGCTATGACCTTATTTCCATTTGACGTTGGTATGCTTTTGGTATTATCGCTAAAGTAACCACTTTAATTCATTCTGATTAAAATACACATGTATATTTCATTTCGTTTTTTTTTGTACTTTCGATGGTCTACACTACATGAAAAACTGTCCGTTTGTTACGATAGGCCATACCAGAGGTCATACGAGCGGCTTTTTACTCAATGACGTCAGAGAGTGAGAGAGAGAGAGAGAAATGGAGTTTAACGTCCACTCGACACCAACTAGGTCATTTCGGGACTAACATATGGTATTATTGTAGTTCAGTAATTCGCTTGCGCGTAGGGATCTTTCACAGTGGGGGGAAACCGGAGTACCCGGTGAAAACCCACGAGGTTGGACAGGCGACAATGACCAAACAGCATAGCATTGCTGTTACTAGTGGATTGCCCACAGTTCTAGGCCTAAAGCTCACCGTAACAGACCGTTTCATTGGTTCATCGCTCACACCATTTAGAACACGTCAATGATAACAACTCTTCTAGATCCGTGCAGTAAAGACAAACGAAAGTTTAAAGTATAAAAACAAAATAGGATCTGTGTTTCAATCAGATTGCATTTTAATTGTATTTCAGACACACACGCATTTACTTAAACATAGATTTGGTTTTTGGGCATACATTTACCACAAACTATGCATACTGTGACGCAATGGTAAAGCATCACTGATATAAGAGATAATGCTGCAGAAACAGCCGAACTACTTAAGCGGTGATCTCAGCATTGGTTCCCGTTGAGATAATCAATCAGACATATCTGCAATAGGCCCCAAGGGCTGCCAGCTTACGATGCCGAAATATGTCGTTCTTGTCGATTTCGAATTCTAGTGGGCCATATCCAATGGAAACGATCGGCTATTTGAGGTGTTATCTTGGACACATCGTTGCGTTTTCTACAGATTTGTACTGGCACTAGCGTCACACAATGTTGTAACATTCAAAGTTGTTACAAGAATAAAGGATTTACAACCGTCCATTTATAAAAGCGCCCCATTTCATTTATATAAAAATCTTAATGTAGTGGAGGCCGTTGAAAATATAAAAAGATTTGACACGATGTGTGGATGATTTTGATTTTATATATTTTAATGTTGATAAGTAATTATCATTGAGCGACATGTTATATAGCTAAGTGTAGCCTGCACACTGGCGTAAAATATCGTTTCTCTTGTATTCACTATTTGTCTTTCAGTCTAAAAGAGATCAAACATTTCGAACAGAACGAAAGAGAAGTGCGATGGGTATCCGGTTATTATAATTTGGTATGTCGACTGAACAGATTTATTCACAGTCGATGACCGTTTATTGTAAAGTAATAACCATGTATATTCCAGAAACCACATTTCAAAAATATAATCTGAAAACTTTTCCACGTTTTAGTTTGTTTTTGTTGGTTTTTATTAGTATTAGTCCTCTATTGAGATAAATCAAACTATTTTGTTCCGCGTTTAATTACTACCACAATCTTGGAATTGGTTGTTAAGAAATTTCCTTATTATTGCTTAACTAATCAAATATGAAATTTGAAAAAAAACTTACCTAGTAAGAATAGAGATGAAAGTGAATGCAACATGTTGATATCTGGTTTTGTACTGAATTGGTTTAATCTTGTTTTCTTGTTTCTATCTTATATACATATATTATTTGTTCCCCACGACATGTGCCCTGGGCTATTTCTTACATCATCTGTCTAATTTATTGTAGATGGACGCCACTGACGTTGGTATATCATTCTTCGTGAGGTACACGGCTATTTTTAAAGATAAATTACCCGCTTTCTTGTGTGTAAGTATACCACGCATGTCTAATTGCGAAAGTACCAAGGATTAACGTTTACACCTGTACTGACCCAAAAGATGATCGTTCATAAATCAGATCAAATAGTTTATTTAAAACATGGCAATACATCATTATTCACTTTGTACATAAAAATATTTACGACATTCGCCTTGCCACGTACAATTATAAGAAATTGCACACAGCTTAAAATTACGGATCGAATTTTAAATTACGGATTTTAATCTCTCATTTCATTTATCTGATCATATTTCCCGAAGAGCATGTTTTCTACGTTAATGTGATCATATTACTTAGGTTAAAAAGGTTGTAATATTATGAATAATAAGATTCTCTTATATGGGGGTAGTGGTGAGTTGATTTTAAGGTTAAACATACATTATGCAAGAGCAAAATCTGCCTATTGAATGTCTTTCTTTAGGCCTGAAATGTTATAAAAACTATTAATTAGACATTAATTTATCTATTCAGACGATAATCAACTCTCGATGTCGAGGCTAACATGAGAATTTTGTTGGATTGTAGTTCGATTCGCTGAATGGATAACCGAGACTACTGGTTTTGTCTTACAGAATTCAGTAATGATGGCCGGGGCTAAGCGGAAATTTCATCCGCTAAGTTCTAAGTTAATAGTGGATCAATTTGACTGAAATTTTCAGCAATTTGCCTTTACATTAGCTAGTTTTTAACTTTCTTTAATATATTCTATGGCCTATGGGCTAATACTACATTACTCTAGGTTAATATTATTGTGTTCATGATCCATTGTTGATGTACTGCTGTTTTAGTTTTAATATAATGCTACTCTGGGTTAAACCATAAGGTCCATGGTTAAACTAATAATAGCAGAATAATACTCACCGTACTTTATGTACAAGTAATGGTGGGTTTCTTGCACGAAGCACGTGGTGCTTATTTTTCTACAATAGTAGTGACAGTCCACACATTTATTTAAGCCTTGTATTCATACAATTTTCTTGATAACTGTTCTAGTGAATGAAAGTTATCGTCTATGCAGTTGCTTCTGAAATCGAGTTTTCGACTATTGATCCATTTTGCTATAATAGTCCGGTGGCTGAAAAGGCGGGGGGGGGGGGTCGCCAACCGAGCGGTGAATTTATAAGTTATATTTCTAAAATAAATTAAAATAAAGCCTTAAAATAGATGATATCTATAAACAGTCCTACCGTGTCAAAGAATAATCCTATAATTCACCATTGTCAGTTGAGAAATTGGCAAAAATATCAATTTCAACTTCAAATTCTAACTTTGAAGATAGCTATTGCGTGGGGTGAACATTAAAAAAACAAGGGAGGTAATTGTGTTATTATTTCTGATGTGAAAGATGTTTAAGTGGGGGAAATAATGCTTATGATCGTATAATGGTAAGTTGACAACCTATCGAGCGAAATACATATAGAAATAAATATGTTTTGACTTTCTTAGAAAATATCAAATTATCGCTTTAAATAAGTGTTTATGATGTCCCCGGACAACTGTTTTGATATGTCGGAAGGTGGGCAGGGGCGTAGCCGTGAAATATATATTGGGGGGTCCGCAACGGGGTGGGGGGTACCCCCATAAATTTTGTTTAAAGTCTCAGTCTTCTGTTAACATCACACCAATACAATGTTTATCATGTTTACAGACATTGGCCCCGGTCTTCCCCGAGAGGCGAAGGAGCGTGGCTTACGTACCCCCACCTAAGAAAATTTTGGAATATTTGATGGCTGCAAACACTTTTTCCTGCTATTTCAGTCCATGAACAAAGCAATTTCAAAGTGGTCTGATATAGCCTAATTAAGGTGGCTTGCTGACTCGAATTCCAATCACTCGTTTACACCCACGAAGACGGGACCGTTGGGAGAAAATTTTGAAAATTGACCTGCCACATACACGTTTTCCTGCTATTCCAGCCTGTAGTCTGTGAATACAACAACTTCAATTTGTTCCAGTATAGCCTACCTGACTGCCCAGAACCAATCAATCGTCGCGAGCTATGGGAGACTCACCCTCTCGGAGAAAATTTTGAAAATTTAACCACCGCAAATGCGTTTTCTACTATTCTAGCCTGTGTGAGCAAGTCCAAAAGTATCCAATGGTTCTGTAACCGAAATCCCACTCTGAATTCCAACCATCCAATCACACTGTTGCAGTTGCATTCACAAAGTAGAGTGGCCCCAGACAAAATGTTTTAATCAATAGTCAACGCAGTACAAATTCGTGGTATTCAATTAAAAGAAAAGTGAAATAAATGTTTTATTAGACTCGATGACAGTTAGGGTAGAAAAACTAGAAATGCCCGTAGCAGGTTTACGGGCTGCGGCCAGTTTTCTTCGACCCCTCAAGAAAATTTTGGAATATTTGATGGCCACAAACGCGTTTTACTGCTATTCCAGTCCTAAAATTAGTGTTTTATTAGATTTCGGGCACTTTACTTTGCCAAATTTTTGGGGGGTCCAAGAATATTCAGACCCCCGCCCAGGAAAACAATTGGGGGGGGGGGTCCGACCCCCCCCCCCCGGACCCCCCATGTGTGACGCCCATGAAGGTGGGTGTGGTGTCAGGTGTGCGTGTGTGGAGGGGTACCATGGGGATAAAATAGTCGGGAAATGAGTTCACGTCGATTTAAATGATGATTGTATAAGAGCTTGATGAAACATCTCTAAATATGGGGGTGGACGTCGGAGTGGGTGTGTATGGGCGGGTGTGGTGGGGGGCGTGATAACATGTATTTTGTGTGAACAGAAATCATTACGGTCATAATTGAACTGAAAGTGGTATCTCGTTAGCGTTTTCCTTCAAAATACTAAATCATAATGGCACTTTTCAAGAGATCTGGAAATGTACATGTATATCAAAAACGCAGTAACTAAGTTTATTCTTAGTTTTTATCAGTAGATTAAAAATCAAAAGTTCATATGAGCGAGATAAATATTTTCTTGGTTGCTGGTTGACAGCTCGCATATCCTTTGGATATGCTTCAGAAACCAATTCACATTGTAAATATTCATTTCAGCCATGCAGCAAGGTGGTAATAACGAAAGGTCTGTTATTTTTTCACAAAGAAAGTCTTTTTCTAACGCCATCTACTGATGTAAGTCGGCTTTCGTGTTATTTTCTACCTTTGCCCGTCTCATTATCGATCAAAATTTGTATACTTGGATCATCGTTTGCGAAGAGAATGATTGGGATATCTATTTCGCCCGAGCAAGAATGCGAAATACACTACATGTATGTTTCAGCACCTTGATTAATTTGAAATGCGAAGAGGAGTAAGTAAGATATTTTAGTGTCATCGTGATTGGTTGTCAATTCTAGGATATTCTCGACATTTTCAATACTAATCTTGATATTTTTTGATCTAATCAAGATTAGTATTGAAAGTGTCGAGAATATCTCGACCTACGGTACATGCCTACAATGGTAATGACTAACTTTGTGGAGACACTTATTTAGAGATGGGCAGTCTTAGAAATTTATGTTTTATTAATATATACCATGATCACCATTATGTCAACACAATGCCCAACCCCCTATACCTGCTCCCAGCCCCCCCCCCATTTTGGGCAGCAAATGCTGGGACAATTTGGGCACACAATTGTACTTTGTAAAAGTTGTATAAAAAATATTGCATTCTTGAATGTGCCCAATTTAAATTCAGAGTGTCTATAGTTAGGCAATTATATACAAATATTAAGACTCTAATCCTCTGTTGTTTGAAGTACAGTAAGCCACGAGTTACAGTTACATAACTACATCTTATATTTCGAAAACGACCCTCAAACGCCAGATTCCCACTCAGATTTGGAATCTACACAAAAAACTGGGCCCTGTTTCACGAAATTTTAACTAAAGATAAAATCCAAATTTTAGTAGATACTTCAATTTTGATTGGCTAAGAACTAAAATCAATCTAATATTGTCCAATCAAATTACTAAAATTTGGATATTATCTTAGTTAAAATTTCGTGAAATAAGCCCCTGGTTTAGAAAAATTGCCCCCGCATCTCTCAGCCACCGGACTATAAGTAGTGACTTGTTTATTATAAACTGAAACATGTGTCAGTGATATAAGCGTCTAAACGTAAACGTGTGCTTTGTTTGACAATATTTCACGTCGGAAAACTGATGATTGGTGATGGTCTGTCACATAATATTGTCGGTCCAAAAATTAATGCGACATGATCTTTTCTTGATAATAAAAAGGGAGGTTTATTCCTTTTTGTCTTAAAGAACAAAAAAAAAAAAAAAAAAAAAAAAATTAAGGGCGATCACCAATTACATTTTTACATGGTTTTAACACGAGATGAATATAATGGATAGTATTTAGTAAATTATGTCATTATAAATCCTGAACTTAATTAACCTGTCATGAACTTTTACAGTTACCCTTTGTCTGAGGTCACACACCTTCGTTTTATAATGTTAATATCAAAATAAACCGTCCTGATTTCCCCAGCTCAGTACATAGTGTCGTCCTCATAGGCGCGGATTTAAGGGCAGCGGTTTGCCATGAAACTATAATGTAAGAGCCAATGCATTGTCCTCCCTACCCCACCAGTTCCAATAGCCTGAAGTCAAAAGCAATATAATTCATTATATTATGCGTTGCTAACAGAAATGTTTCCGATGCTATATTGCAATAGATCATCATACTATATATACTATTACTATCATACTCAAGGATAAAGTGAATCGCCCAGTTTGTATTACCACTAGTGAGTGGGTCAACTCTCACTAAAAAAAAAAGACGGTAGTGAATGGCAGATCTGGAACCTGCGATAAGAGCAAAATCAATAACAATCATAATATGACATGAACTTTATGTCAACTTGAATAAAACTGCTTTCCGGCGAGATATCTACCTGGGCGCTCAGTGGTATAATATAGCCAATATTTTGTTGATATTCATCGTGGGGTGGGATTGTTGATGGCGCCCTAAATTTGTCGCACCCCCCCTCCAACAGCGTCTGAGAAAAGTGATCTTTGAGAGTAATATGGATATTGTTATAATCAAACAGATTTAAGGGTTCTACGAATTCACATTTTAAACTTTCTATCGGCTGTGCATAAATAGAAACAGTAGAATTAAAGACTTCAGAGATGTTGAATGAGTTTAACGTCCTATTTTTTCACCAAAAGGGTCGATGAAGACGCGCTGACACCCACTCGTTATATAATCTCAACTGTCATGGGTTCTTTTATGTGTACGCCAACGTATAGGACCTCGGCTTTTCGTCTCATCCGAACGACAAGACCATGTTGCTTCTCAGACCCTCTACCCTTATCAAACCGGGCATGTGAATTGAGCTACCATGACCTGTATTTATAATATTAAATTCTGGTAATTAAACATAATATGAAGTCTTATTTGTTTTCCAAATGCACACTCCATTTTTGCTGTTAATTTGTACCACGTTCGACGTAATAATCAATCGTATTCAAATTTTGAGCATGAATTTTTATTAAACTGATTCCCTTTCTTTTTTTTCTTTTTTCTTTATAGAGGCTTAGGCTCACTTTTTTTTTAATGAGCTTAGGCCCACGGACAGGTAGACAGGTGGGCCCTTTCCGGCACTGGTATTTGCTGAATAAAATAAAATAAAAGTCCTAAAATAACGTTATAGGCAAAATAGTGTAATCAGCAAGTGGGCCGTTTATCGTGTACAAAATAACAATTTGTAGAGACAAATGAACTACAGGTCTACATCATTATAAAACGATCACAAAATTCAAAATGCGGTAGGCAAAAGATATAAGTAGCAATATTGTTATTTTAAATTTATAATGTTAAAACATCTACTGGGGGGGGGGGGAGTTATCAGTTCAGTTTATCCAAGCTGGGTACCATCCATTGCAAAGATTTTTGACGTTTCCTATGATACTGACAACGGTTATAAACCGGTCAATTAATTCGTTATAAATGTGGAATTGTGGGGGAAAATTCTAGGAGTTCTAATTCCAATTCTGGTGAGCCTCTCCGCTTGTTTTGGCTAACACTAATTTGGTCACAATTTAAAAGGGTTGTCTGACATTGTACAACTGACAGTGCTGGGGATCTTAACTGAAGCTAACAAGTACTGCTCAGGGTGCAGAAAACCGTGTTTCCTGAAGTCAAATTTTGCGAATTTCATTTATCAGTCCCAGGTGCGTAGTTAGGGGTGGTGCAAGTAAGCGTTCCGTGAGAAAAAGTCCCCTCAGACCTAAGTTATACATAATCTAATTAAGCAAACAGCTAAGTTACAATAGATATTATACGTAGTTGTCTGAAAATTGTTCAAACCTACAGGGCACGTTTTCATTCTTCCAACTCTTGATCTGTGGCTAAGTGGGTAAGACGCTGACACACTAGTCTTGAGATCGGGTGTTCGATCCCTGCATTGGCCGAGAAAGTTCATCTAGATTTTCCGGCGTGGTTTCCCCTTGGCAAGTGATGTAGAACGGAGGGCCGGGCAAGGACAGCTGTCTAGTCGTTCGGATGTTACGAAAAACCGAGGTCCCGTGTATACATTGGCATGCACGTAAAATATCACTTGGCAGTTCGATTTCGATAAAAGTGTTGGCCGTAGGGCCGCTATCCGGGTAAAATTGACCTCATAACACACTGTACGACATATGCCCGTCTTCCATTAGCCAAGGTTAGGTGCAGAAGAGTAGGACGTTAAACCCCATTTCATTTCATTTCCAGATCTGTGTTCGTATACTATCTCATCGCTATAGTAATCGCCCACTTAGTAGTACTTAGCACGAGTGACTGTACAAATGTTCTGTCAATTCTCACAAAACAGGTGGAATTAACGCGCAGGCCTCGTGATCACGCCCCGTTTCTTATCCTCTTGTTCACAAGAATTTGCTCCCTCCATTAAACACAAATGCCATGAAATTTAGGCCCAGTACCAAAAGATTAAAAGCTTAATTACATATTATACGTTGTTATCTGAAATATTTTCTGTCTACGGTGGTCGATTCTCATTCTTCCTGTGGTCTTATACTATCCTCATCACTATCATATTCACGGTTATTGTGAACCGCCCAGTTAGTAATAGTGCGTGGGGAGAAAAAGTGAACAAACTCCAGCAAAACAGACGGGCAGATCTCATTTCTAATCATCTCGTTCCGAGCATAAAAAAACAGTGTCATAGTTACTTCTCTAAGGTTGACAACGATAGGTTCTCGGACGACGAAACATACACCCACAGCAGCTAAATCGTCCGCGGGTCGACAAGGGTTGTTGCATATTTATTATTTTGTAGGTAATATGGCGAGTGCATTTACAAGACAATTTCATACAAATCAGATTACAATTTCCGTTGTTTGATGGTTCACAATTACAAGGCTCTACAAACTAAACCAAGGGCCTTAATTCTAGAAGTAATTAACAAAAATTGCTGAAATTCAATAGGTGTCTTCGTTTCACTAAAATGATGCATATACAATTCATATAGATAGAATGATAGTGTATCGTTAGAGCATTCTTAAGGTTCAGCAAAGTAAAACAATCGGAGTTATAATCGGAAATTGCGGAAATTCAATAGATGTCTTAATTTCACTAATTTAAATGATGTAAATAACTAGGGCTGGGTAAAATATCGATATAAGTCGATAGTATCGATTGGACGGCCGTGAAAAGCACTATCGATAGCGGTGGGTTACTATCGATTATCGCTCTTCGTCTATTTTTCTTGCGTCTGAAATGTCAGTGGCTTCTTTCAGTTAATCATAATACACCGCTCACTTTAATTACTATCAAGTGAAGTATTCAATGTAACACATAACAAAATTGTGACTGCTTATTGAACAGCCGTTTTCATAAATTCACTCTCATTGAAACGTTACTTTAGTTTTGAAGAAATTATTGTTGAATATCGCTAAATCGGAGATACCCGGATGTGTAAATAAAGTTAGCGTTATTTCCCTTTGCAAGCTTCAGAATTCGTCTGAACAGTTCACTATTTCTGTACGTGTGCCTCAGTAATAGAGTACCCGGTACAATAAATAGTACACATGGACGTCAAAACGCTTGTTGATGTTACCGGCAAAGCTAAAAGTGCCGAGTGGAAGCACAGCGCCAGTGTACTATATATAGTAACTTGACGTTATGTTATTAGTATGCTCATGCCTGTTTGCCGAAGGCTTCTCTGGCATGCGCACTAGGTATCCCGCGATTGTCGAACGCCTTATTGTACACGTCTGTTGAATACAAGTCTAATATTTTCATTTACGAGTTGTGTTGTGTTTGTGGTATTGTGAATGGTCTTTACTGACGTGGTGGCTGTGTCGGGAGACGAAGATACTCAAACCAGTGAGAAATCAACCGTACCTTACATCGTAAAAGTAAAACTAACGCCCACAACATCAACCTCAAGCAGACGACAAAATACAGGTCGTGAATAAGACACAACTCACAATTCAAGTGATAAGTATTGTCTCGTATTATTTTATAATGAGTGCGACATCAAGAGCCCCAAAACAGTGGTCACTCACAGAGAATGAAACACGTACGTCATTCGAAGCATGGCAGGCCAATTTGTTGTACATATTAGCTCTCCATGAACATTTCACACCATTTCTCTCTCTTAACACCACGTGGTACAAAAAGTCTCCGGCAAATCCTAACCGCGGCTTTCAAGATGACGGAGAAAACGTTAGAGCCGCCCAACGCAAAACTGCCACGCAGAAACTACATAGTTTAGAGCTCCTACTGGGGCAGATTGCAAATTACGCTCCCGTTATTTCACGTAACACAATCATACGTAATTCAACGTCAATACCCAGCATTTGGCAGGCCCTCAGACTCCATTACGGATTCCAGACCACAGGCGCCCACTTTCTGGACTTCAATGATATCCGCCCGAAACCCGAAGAAAGACCCGAAACCCTTTACCAACGCATTATGTCATTTGTAGAAGATAATCTACTCCGTCTGGGTTCTGGCCTTAGTCACCATGGTGAAGCGATAACTATAGACGAAGAGCTTACGCCCACCTTAGAAAACTTTGTTGTGCTTTTTTGGCTCAAGTTAATACATAACGGCTTACCCCGTTTAGTGAAACAAAAATATGGCACCGAACTCCGCTCACGCACTCTTGCCTCAATTAAACCTGAAATATCCCAGGCCCTAGACTCGTTAATAGATGAACTAACATACAACGATGTAAAGGGGCTTCGCTCCTTTATAGGTGCTTACAAGGTCTTGGCCAGAGTACTACCTGGGTGCTCCAACTTCCTTACTCCCCTTGAGAATGCCATTGCTGGAAAGGAATCTAAGGCAGCAATTCCATGGGATGAACCACTGCAAACTTTCTTTTCTAAGGCACAGACTCACTTACTTTCCCACAAAACTATTCACCTCCCAAGGTACAACGACAAGCTATGGATTGTAACAGATGGGTGCGTCAGGGACCCTGGTATTGGAGCCACACTATATGCTCAACGCAGTGACAAACTATTGCTTGCTGGTTTCTTTAGCGCCAAACTAAAGAAACATCAAGTCACCTGGTTACCATGTGAGATAGAAGCCCTCTCTATCACAGCTGCCATTCGTCACTATGCGCCTTACATCATCCAATCCACTGCTCGTTCCACAATACTCACTGATAGCAAGCCATGTGTCCAAGCATACCAGAAGTTATGCCGCGGACAGTTCTCTGCCAGCTCTAGAGTGACCACATTTCTTTCAACTGCTAGCCGTTATCAAGTCACCATACTTCACCTTTCTGGCAGTGCTAACACTTCTTCTGACTTCGCCAGCAGAAATGCACCTGAATGCTTAGAACCTTTATGCCAGATCTGTAGCTTCATCAACACCATCGACGACTCAGTGGTATGTAATATCTCCGCACAGGATGTCATCAGTGGCCAATGCTCCGTACCATATTCATCTCGGCATGCCTGGTTGTCCCTACAACACGACTGTCCTGATCTGCGACGGGTTCACGCCCATTTAACACAAGGCACTCGTCCATCGAAAAAAGGCAACTGACATTAAGGACGTGAAAAGATATCTACGACTAGTAAACATCGCCAAAGATGGTCTACTCATTGTGCCAAAAGAAGAACCATTATCTGCTACAACAGAACGAATCGTTGTTCCTAGATCTATTGTTCATGGGTTATTGACGTCTTTACATCTTAAGTTCGGTCACCCATCCGCACACCTGTTAAAACTTGTCTTCCTTGGTAAATTCTACGCCTTAGATCTAGACTCCGCCATTGACCATATTGCACAAGGTTGTCACCTATGTGCTTCACTTCAAAAGGTACCAACCAATCTGGTCGAACAAAGTTCCTGTCCACCTCCTGGCACAATTGGTGTAAATTTCGCTGCCGATGTCATCAAACGATATCGTCAGTATGTCCTCTTATTACGAGAAACTGTTACATCCTACACCACAGCATGTCTTGTCGACAATGAACAAAAAGCAACTCTGAAGTCAGCTCTTGTACAGTTATGCCTTAACTTTATACCCCTGAACAACCAGAAAATAACAATCCGTGTTGACTCGGCATCAGGTTTCGTTGGATTAGTAGACGACGCTCTGTTGCAAACATACAACTTGATATTGGACGCCATAAAAACATAAACAAGAATCCTGTAGCAGAGAAGGCCATTTCGGAATTTACAGACGAACTACTCAAGTATGATCCACATTGCATGGCACTCACCCCTTTAAAGATATCCATTGTTATGGCCAGAAATACGATTTCTAATTATTTAGTTGATTCCGTAATTTTACATGACCCGTGTGTACTCGTAATATTTCGTTTCGCCAATTTTGTATTCCGAATTTTGTTGTATTGGGAACGGAAGTTCAAAGCACATGGCAGAAGCGCTTCATGGCAGTAGCTATTTGGTAGAACATAGCATTTTGTCAGTTATTTATCATTTGTCAGACCTTGTCAGCTATGTAAGAGATTTGAAGGGGATTCGCATAAAAACACGGTATTTGTAGTGTCAATTTAATGTATTATTTAGATATTAATTGTTTTAGTTTTATATGTATTATTGCAACATTGTCATCACGCTGCACACTCGTGAGTCATGCATTTAGCTGATCAGGTTCCCGCCAGGCCCGCTTCGCATGCTATCTGACTGGTCGCTTGTCGTATCTCTATTGTTATTAGGTGTAGTCTGTTTTAGTGAGCTAATTAATATATCTAAACAATAGTGTTGATCTTGGAAGTAAAATGCATTCCACTAATCTATAGTTTTTGTATTATAGCATATTCATAGATTGCTGAAGTTCTAACTTTAGATAAAGTTAATATTAGGAGTTATCTCCCCTTAATCGTATTTTGTTATACTGGAGAATGATAGTACATGTATTATGTTTTGTTCTATGATTATTTATAGAAATTAGTAAAGCCATGATTGCATTATGTACCCTACTGTCAGCATTCATTAGCCTTCCCCTTGGCTTGAAAAGTTGATTACCTTGTGTACCAGTATTATTTTTTTATTTCACACTTATCATAATTATATTCCTATATTTACTCTTGTGTATTTATGTATTTCAGTTAATCGTTTAGTCATGGTTTAGTCATCGTTTTATGTCAACATTTTATGTCATCGTTTTACGACATACGTCACATCATCTACGATCAATGTACAGTTTAAATAATTGAACGTCTTTTCAACTTTAATAATAAACAATATGTTAATCTACATACATCGTATGTCATCATTTAATCCATGACAATAGACGCATTAGTGTTCTCGCCCCGTTGGTAGTAAAATCTCCTACATTGTTATTAACGTGTTTATGTCGTGAGGACAGCAACATGATTGTCATCATATTTATCAGCATATAAACCTTATCAGAATCGAGTGTCAGATAAACTTACTTGCACAATGAGTGTAAAACGTGAATTAAAAATTGTGCCTGACTATAAAATGGAAAACGCTGCTGGAATCAATCCTTATGAAATCAATCCTTATGGAAGGTCGACACCTAATCCAATGTCACTTAATTTGGGTTCAGGTATAAGTGTTCCGTGGGATGATTTGCTGACAGTAGATGGTAGTCACAGTGCCTCTCCAGTCAGTGGTGATAGAGATGAGCTAAACACAAAGGATGAGTTAAAATCAAAGATGGATCTTTTGAGAGAAATGCAGGAACTTGAGAGAGAGAAGTTAAGGATAAGCCAAAAAGAAGAAATGCTACATCTCCAAATGCAGTTACAAGGGGATAAATCAAAAGAAGAAGATAATCCCGATGATAAGTGTGTCGAAGAAGCAAACCAAGTTCCGACATTTCAAGATCCTATCAAATCAATTGTGATGGAACTTAAAAAACCAAAAACAGTCATTAAAAAATTTGGTGGTAACATAATGGAATATAGAAAATTTATGAAGCAATTTGTATACCAGGCTGCAGTTCTGGAAAATTACAATGACAAACTAAATTTGTTAGAACAGTCAACTTATGACCAACCCAATAGAATAGTTAACAGTTACATAAACTTGAGTGACAGTACGGACGCATTTCATGGTGCAATGAACGAACTAAAACGTATATATGGAGATGATAGGCTCATTGTTACCTCATATTATAAAAGGGCTTTGGATTTTCCGGACATTAGACTTGACAGCAAAACAACTGCTAGTGAACTTTTCAATTATTCACTTGTTTTGTCAGAAGTAAGCATGGCAGTGAGCAGTCTAGAAAATATCAAAATGCTTGAGTACCCCGACAATCTAAGCAAACTAGTAAGAAAATTGCCACAAAATCTCCATGGCAAATGGTGGGATATTGTTGATAGAAGGTATGAAAAACAAGATGAAATAAAATTTGAAGACCTAGTGTCTTTCGTCAAAAGAGAAGCAAGAAAGGCAAACGATCCCTTTTTTGGAAAAGAAGCCTTGTCAAGAAAGCCAACTAATCCACCAAGTAATCCTTTCAGCAAATTGAAGTTAAATCACCAATCACATGCAGGTACAGAAATAAACCCTGTGCACGAGATACTTTGTGTTTTTTGCAAGTCAAAAGAACATTCTGTATTAAAATGTCGAAGGTTCACACAACAACCATGTTCAGAAAGAAAAACATTTATGAAGCCATATGGTCTGTGTTATGGTTGTCTAAAACCTGGGCATGGCATTAAACTCTGTACCAGAAAAGAAACCTGCGATATTTGCAAAAGAAAACATCCTACACTCTATCACGATGAAGAGTTTAACAGAATACATCAATTATATAAGAATAACACGGTTGGTACCGATAATAGTTTTATGGAGGCCGGTTACTGTACCATGAACATTATACCAGTGTTAGTCAGACTGAAGGGCAGTGACAGACCTCTTAAAACATATGCCTTTCTTGATTGTGGCAGTACAATAACATTTTGCACTTTAAATTTGATGCATAAACTGGGGGTAAATGGAACTGTTAGAAATTTGTCTTTAAACACAATGGGCAGACCCTTTAACATGAAGACCCATGTATTGCGTAATTTGGAAGTATTGGATTTGAATGGCAGTAATGTTATACCATTACCTACTGTATACACTAAAGACAAGATGCCAGTTGAAAAAGATTCTATTCCGACAAATTCTGATATCAAGAAATGGAAACACTTGGAACAAATATACCTTCATGAGATCGATGCGGAAATTGGAATTTTGATTGGCAACAACATTCCTGATGCATATACACCATTGGAAGTTGTCAGGACCAGCTGGATCTCCCCATGCATCTAGAACCAAACTTGGATGGTCGGTGTGGAATGTCATTCGAGATTATTATCCTGGACAATCGCCATGTACTCAAAGTATCACAGTGAATAGGTGTGAAATTAGAACAATTAAAGAAAACGAAAACTTAGAAGAACTTGTGCATAAGGCAATTAATATGGATTTTCCAGAAAAATTAACAGAAGATAAAAGGGAACCTAGCATTGATGATAAGATATTTATCAAGAAAACCAATGGCAGTATTATACATCTTGATAATGGTCATTATCAAATAGACCTACCGTTCAAATCTGACAATGTCTTAGTCCCAAATAACAGATCACAAGCAGTCCAAAGATTCAAATATTTAGAAAGAAAGTTGACCAAAAATCCAGAATTTAAAAATGATTATGTAAAATTTATGGACAACATTATTTCCAATAAATTTGCTATTAGAGTACCAGAAGAAGATTTAAACAAAGACAATGGAAAAATTTGGTATTTAATACATCATGGCACTTACCATCCACGAAAGAAGAAAATAAGAGTGGTGTATGACCTATCTGGGCCCTGTTTCACGAAATTTTAACCTAAGATAAAATCCAATTTTAGTAGATACTTCAATTTTGATTGGCTAAGCACTAAAATCAATCTAATATTATCCAATCAAATTACTAAAATTGGGATCTTATCTTAGTTAAAATTTCGTGAAATAGGCCCCAGCTAAATACCAAGGCGTTGCATTAAACCAATTATTGTTAAGTGGTCCAGATTTGTCAAGTAAGCTGATTGGTGTTTTGTTAAGATTTTGTTTAGAGCCAGTTGCACTGATGGCAGACATAACATCGATGTACTATATGGTATATGTCTCAAACGACGACACTGATTACCAAAGATTTTTATGGTACCCAGAAAGTGATCTAACCAAGCCACCCGTAGAATACAAGATGTTGGTGCATCTATTTGGTGCAACTTCTTCTGCAAGTTGTGCTATATCAGCTCTACAAAAAACGGCTAGAGAATTTCAAACACCTGAAAACCAGAAGGCAGCTGAAACTATCCTTAAAAACTTTTACGTTGATGATTGTTTAAAATCTGTTCCTACTATTGAAGATGCAAACGTAATGGTAAAAGATTTAATAGACATTTGCAGTAAAGACGGATTTAATCTTTCAAAATGGATGAGCAACAAGAGAGAAGTTCTAGAAAACTTTCCTAAGAAAGACGTTTCAAAAGAAGCTCAAGCATTAAATTTGGACCTAGATGCCTTACCAGTTGAAAGAACTTTAGGTATTTATTGGAATGCAGAAACTGACAGATTTGGGTTTCAAATCAACCTTCCTCAGAAACCAGCAACAAAACGAGGTATCCTGAGTACCATAAGCTCAATTTACGACCCACTTGGCTTTGCAGCACCCTTAATTCTGCCTGCAAAAATTATTATGCAGAACATCTGCAAATTGCATCTCCAATGGGATGAAGAAATACCATCTAGACTGTTAGAAGATTGGAACAAATGGCTGGAACAACTACCAAACATAGAAAAGGTATCCTTACAGAGATGTTACAAACCAGCTGATTTTGGCAGAGTGAAATCGACACAATTACATTGCCTGTCTGATGCTAGTGAATCTGGGTATGGTGCAGTAATTTACCTACGTCAAATTAATGAGCAAAATCAAATTCATTGCTCATTGGTTTTAGGCAAGTCCCGAGTAGCACCAATAAAGAAAATTACCATACCACGAATGGAACTAACAGCTGCTACTATATCAGTTCGTCTCAGCAGAATGGTTATAAAAGAGTTGGAGATTAACTTAGAAAATACTGATATTTTTTATTGGACAGACAGTTATAGTGTGCTAAGATATTTAGCAAATACTACTACCAGATTTCAGACATTCGTGGCCAATAGAATCGAGGTTATTAGAGATTCTACTGAGCTGTCACAATGGAAATATGTTGACAGCAAGGCCAACATAGCCGACGACTATTCAAGAGGCCAAAAATGTAATTCTAGTATGCGGTGGTTGAATGGTCCGAAGTTTTTATGGAATCCTATGTCTGAATGGCCATTGACAAACATTACCCTCAATTTAACAGAACAAGAATCAGAGGAAGTCAAGAAAACTCAAATCGTCGCAGCTCTTAATGAAAATAATATTATGAACCAATTAATAGAGTATCCATCTACATGGTTGAAACTAAAAAAGATTGTAGCATGGATTTTAATTGGAATGACGAATTTAAAGGAGAAGATTGCCAATAAACGGGCAAATAATCAAAATACATTGCAACCAAAAAAGAAGATTAAAAGTTTAACAGTTGATGATTTATTAGAGGCTGAAAGAAGAATACTAATATATATTCAACATCAACATTTTTCCGAAGAAATAGATTGCATTAAGAAGTCAATTCCACTTAAAAGAAACAGTAAAATTAAAAAATTAGATCCTTACCTTGAAGATGATATACTTAGAGTGGGTGGTCGTCTTCAGGGATCACACTTATCAGATGCAGAGAAACATCCAATAATACTACCCAAGAATTCCAGAGTGTCAGACCTAATATTAAATAACATTCACATTACAGTTGGTCACTTGGGCAAAAATTCCATTTTGGCCAAATTAAGAGAAAAGTATTGGATAGTGCAAGCAGGAACAACAATCCGAAGCATATTATCCAAATGTACCATTTGCCGCCATTATAGAGGTCAGTCTGGCGAGCAAAAGATGTCTGATTTACCATTAAATAGACTTATCCCTGATGAACCTTTGTTTACAGCAACAGGCGTTGATTACTTTGGGCCATACCTTATTAAGCAAGGTCGAAGTTTTGTAAAAAGGTATGGTGTCATTTTTACATGTTTAAGAAGTCGAGCAGTACACATTGAAATGGCGTACTCGTTGGACACAGATGCATGCATAAATGCAATAAGAAGATTTACAAATAGAAGGGGACCAGTGAAAACTATGAAGTCTGATAATGGTTCCAATTTTATAGCTTCAAACAGAGAACTTAAAGAAGAATTGAAGAAGTTAGATCATAACAGAATGCAACACCTATTACTGAATCAATCAATAAAATGGGAATTCAACCCCCCAACAGCATCCCATTTTGGAGGTATTTGGGAAAGACAAATAAGAACAATCAGAAAAATACTATTCGCCTTAATGAAAGAACAAACTTTCTGATGATGCCTTACAAACATTATTTGTAGAAATTGAAAATATTATTAACAGCAGACCAATTACAAGAACATCTGAGGATCCCATCGATTTAACAGTGCTAACTCCGAATAATTTGTTACTATTTGAAAATACTGGATCATTTCCTTTAGAAACCTTTCTTAAAACTGATAATTTTGTTAGAAGGAAATGGCGACAAGTTCAATATATATCCGACATTTTTTGGAAGCGTTGGAGTTCAGAATACTTGTCATCACTCCAAGAAAGACAAAAGTGGTTAATTCCTAGGAGAAACTTTCAAATTAACGACATAGTGTTATTAATCGATGACACAGTTTCTAGAAACTCTTGGTGTATGGGTCGTATCACGAACGTTATGACAGACAAAAATGGTTTAGTTAGAACAGTTAAAGTGAAGTCTAAAACAAACATTTTTGAAAGACCTATTGCTAAGTTATGCTTATTGTTGGAAGCAGATGAACCCCAGTAGACTTAAGCTAGAATTGGTACATTACTAGTAAATTAACAGACTTATAGATTATTTAGTTTCATCTGTTGCCACATTAGCATATCTTAAACTACATTTATTATTTGTTGTTTGTGTTTATCGTATTTGAAATTATTATTGAATGTTTATATTTTTCTTGCCATATTGCATATTAATAATTCTAATAAGTATTATAATTAGGAGGCCGGTGTGTTATGGCCAGAAATACGATATCTAATTATTTAGTTGATTCCGTAATTTTACATGACCCGTGTGTACTCGTAATATTTCGTTTCGCCAATTTTGTATTCCGAAGTTTGTTGTATTGGGAACGGAAGTTCAAAGCACATGGCAGAAGCGCTTCATGGCAGTAGCTATTTGGTAGAACATAGCATTTTGTCAGTTATTTATCATTTGTCAGACCTTGTCAGCTATGTAAGAGATTTGAAGGGGATTCGCATAAAAACACGATATTTGTAGTGTCAATTTAATGTATTATTTAGATATTAATTGTTTTAGTTTTATATGTATTATTGCAACATTGTCATCACGCTGCACACTCGTGAGTCATGCATTTAGCTGATCAGGTTCCCGCCAGGCCCGCTTCGCATGCTATCTGACTGGTCGCTTGTCGTATCTCTATTGTTATTAGGTGTAGTCTGTTTTAGTGAGCTAATTAATATATCTAAACAATAGTGTTGATCTTGGAAGTAAAATGCATTCCACTAATCTATAGTTTTTGTATTATAGCATATTCATAGATTGCTGAAGTTCTAACTTTAGTTAATATTAGGAGTTATCTCCCCTTAATCGTATTTTGTTTTACTGGAGAATGATAGTACATGTATTATGTTTTGTTCTATGATTATTTATAGAAATGTTTGGTATTTTAACTTAGTAAAGCCATGATTGCATTATGTACCCTACTGTCAGCATTCATTAGCCTTCCCCTTGGCTTGAAAAGTTGATTACCTTGTGTACCAGTATTATTATTTTATTTCACACTTATCATAATTATATTCCTATATTTACTCTTGTGTATTTATTTATTTCAGTTAATCGTTTAGTCATGGTTTAGTCATCGTTTTATGTCAACATTTTATGTCATCGTTTTACGACATACGTCACATCATCTACGATCAATGTACAGTTTAAATAATTGAACGTCTTTTCAACTTTAATAATAAACAATATGTTAATCTACATACATCGTATGTCATCATTTAATCCATGACAATAGACGCATTAGTGTTCTCGCCCCGTTGGTTGTAAAATCTCCTACATCCATCGTTTGTTCTCGTTTGAATTCTCGCATACGTCAACGTGGTCTTTCCTCAAGGGAGATGTTATGTTTGCGTGATCAGTTTTCTCATGAACCTATCACAGTTTCTAATCAACAACTTATCCATGACCAATCTCATCTACGCTCTATTAATCACCCTTACAGTTCAAAATCTAAAGCACGTGGTAAAGGAACACTTCCGCTCGCTGAACTCAAAGTTGGAGATTTAATATACCTCTACTCAGATTACAGCAAGAAAGCTGCTCGTGACCGCTACATTGTTGTTTCTATTACCAAAAATTGGTGTAACATTCAAAAGTTCACTAGCACTCAACTACGATCGAAGGTCTACACTGTCAAAGTGTCTGAATGTATTAAGGTTCCAGAACACCAATTTTCGCAAAGTCCTCATGACGTTATCTATCCTGATGACGACAATGATAGTTCATTTAATGAGTTTCGGAATATACCTCCTGAAATTTTTATCCCACCAGAACCGACAGACATACCACTCATAACGCCACCGAATGACACTACCAACAATATACCAAACTCCGGAACACCAGTCGTACAAGCAGACGATATCTTACGCCGGTCCACACGTCATAAAAACTTACCAGAACATTTAAAAGACTTTGTGGTTGAACTTTAATTTTAACATTTGATTTCATGTCTCAAATTGCCAACCATAATTTTGTATTTCTTATCACTTCCTTACTTAATATAAAGATAGGCTGGCACTGCCAGGCAGGATACGCCCACATTTTTGAGAGATCGATAGAGAACAAGCAATACCGAAAGTGATTTTTCCTACATCATTAAGTCCTGTATTTCATACTGTATTGGGAGCAGCCATTTTGTTGGTCAGTTCCAGTCTGATATTCATGAAATTCGAAGCCGACAATGATTATGGTGTGACGGTACACAACCTAGAAATGTTACTTTTCGTCAAAATCGGATAAGAATTGTGACCTGTAGAGAGTCCACAACCATGATATCAGGCGCGGATCCAGAGGGGGGGTTTGGGGGGTCCAAACCCCCCCCTGCTCAGCTACATAAAAAAAAATAATGCCTTGCATCAATAAAATTACATCACAAAGTGATCCTACATCAGTATAAATGATTTCTCTGCTTAAAAAGCTCAATTTGTATGTATGCCTATGTAATTTAGAGACGATGATGGCAGATTTCCGTAACAGAAACCTGGCTAACCCCCTCCTGCAAAGATTCCTGGATCCGCACCTGGATATACCATATTTTTTACAATATTCGCGTACAAACGGTGACCATTTCGTCCGGCAATTTTGGTACGATTTTCACGAAATTCAAACTCAACCTTCCTTACGGATACGGTGCAACAGTAATATAATCAGAGTTTTTTTTTTTAAATCAGATAACAATTGTTCGAGAGATAGACAGAGAACAAGCAATAACGAAAGTGATTTTTCCTAGAATCAAAGGCCATAATTCATTAAGTTACAATTTGATATGCGCAAATATCGAAAAGAATAAAGATCTTTAGGTTATAAACAAGCATTTCAGGTTTCATCAAAATCGAATTAAAATTGTCACCTCTACAGGGTCCACAACTTTGACATACCATATTTTTACACTGTTCGCGTACAAACGGCGGCCATTTTTTCTGGCAATTATGGTCCAATTTTCTCGAAATTCGAACTCAGCCTTTCGTAGGGTGTAACGGTGATAGAGTCGAACGTTTTTTCAAATCGGATAATAATTGTGACCTCCAGAGGGACCATAGGCGATTTTTAGGACAATCAGGGGCCATAATTCAGGAAGTTACGATCCGATATGCACAAATAACGAAATGAACCAAGATCTTTGGGTTATAACCATGCATTTCAAGTTTCATCAAAATCGAATTAAAATTGTGACCTCTACAGGGTCCACAACCATGATATACAATTTTTTAACAGTATTCGCGTACAAACGGCGGCCATTTTGTATGGCAATTTTGGTCCGATTTTCCCGAAATTCGAACTCAACCTTCCTTACGGTGTAACGGTAATATAATCAACCGTTTTATTAAATCGGATAATAATTGTGACCACCAGAGGGACCACAAGCTAAAAGAAGGCGATTTTGCGTATAATCAGGGGCCATAATTCAGGAAGTTACGTTCCAATATGCGCAAATATCGAAAGGAACCAAGATCTTTGGGTTATAACCATGAATTTCAAGTTTCATCAAAATCAAATAAAAAATGTGACTTCTACAGGGTCCACAACCTTGATATACCATTTTTTTAACAGTATTCGCGTACAAACGGCGGCCATTTGGTATGGCAATTTTCGTCCGATTTTCCCGAAATTCGAACTCAACCTACCTTAGGGTGTAACGGTGATATAATCAAACGGTTTTTTAAATCGGATAATAATTGTGACCTCCAGAGGGACCACAAGCTAAAAAGGGTGATTTTTCGGACAATCAGGGGCCATAATTCAGGAAATTACATTCCGATAGGCGCAAATATCGAAAGGAACTAAGATCTTTGGGTTATAAACATGCATGTCAAGTGTCATCAAAATCGGTTCAAAATTGTGACCTCTATAGGGTCCACAAGCTAAAAACGTGATTTTTCGTACAATCAGGGGCCATAATCCATGAAGTTTTCATCCGATACATGCCAATATCGAAAGCAGCCGAGATCTTTTGGGGATAAACCTATATTTCAAGTTTCGTCAAAATCGGATAAGAATTGTGACCTGTAGAGAGTCCACAAACAAATTGTGGACGGACGGACGGACGGACAGGGGCGACGACAATATACGTCCACATAAAAATGTGGGCGTATAAAAACACAAAAGAAAAAAAGAAGAGAAAAGTGATTACGCCAGTGTACTATATATAGTAACTTCACGTTATGTTATTAGTATGCTCATGCCTGTTTGCCGAAGGCTTCTCTGGCATGCGCACTAGGTATCCGACGATTGTCGAACGCCTTATTGTACACGTCTGTTGAATACAAGTCACAGAGTAAAAATAAGTCTAATATTTTCATTTACGAGTTGTGTTGTGTTTGTGGTATTGTGAATGGTCTTTACTTACGCAGGAGCAAACGATCTTTCGCAACTTCGTATGGTGTTGAACTTTGAACTTACACTGTATCCAGTCTTGATGACGACCGTGAAAATAAGTTTGTTTTCGATACTATCGATTATCGACCGACATTTCATTGCCGATTATCGATAGTAAAAATCACTATGGCAGACCGTATGGTACAGCGCGCGTATGCTAACCATTCGGCCCCCCCCCCCCCTTCATGACAACTTGAATAAAACTGGTTTTCGGCGAAATACTGATCAGTGAACAACTAAATAGGCAACAAGATCTATGTTCTACCGGGGAGATCAGACAGTGTTATAGCCAGTATTTTGTCGAAATTTATTAAGTGGCGAGATTGGGGATGACATCCTACATTTGGAAACCCCACCATTCACAGCCTTTTTTAGATCTGCTACTGCAAAGTCATATAAAAAATCTTGAAAACTAAAATATCTTAGACCTTTCTCTGCAGATCACATGATACATGTAGCTCTTGATGCTCCAGCTAGTCATATGAGTTTAAAGGTCTAATGAACCCTGGTTACTGGTAGTTTTGGACTGTCCAAGTATTCAAAGGTTATAGAGAATCATGAACACCCACATAAGTAAGCAGTCATTGTTTTTTGAGGCGCGCGATCGCTCGCGAGCGCCTGCCGCGCACCTGAATGTCGGCCGAGGGGCGGTTTTTCTCCCTCGCCTTAAAATTGAAAATCGCTCTCCATATTTGTAAATCATAGACATGTATTCGATCTCCGCCATACTGTCATTGTGAAATTAAATTATTTGGTGTATTCGATTATTATGTGATCGCACATGGTAATAAAATTCCGATGAATATGTTGCTAAAAATAGATGGCGCCAAAGCGCCATTATTGGTTAATTTAACTGAAATGAAAAGTAGAACTCTCGCGAGACGTGAGAAATTACAAGAGATGGCACGTAAAAATTTCTAATGCGAATAATTTCGGAAGAAATAGATTATATTTTGATGGAATTTTCAAGCGTTTATGATTATATTTTGAATGGGGGTTATGTTTACTAAAAATAATTATACAAGCTAAATATATTTAGAAATTTCGACAAGTATTTCTATTGGAATACCGTAAGTAGTTATAGACGATAGCAGAAGTTTTACTTGACCGTACGACTACGAACGAATGATATTATTTAGCAGACGATGTACATTATCAATTATGTAAACAGGAATGACCCCTTGCACCAAGTTATTGATCTTAAGAACCATTTTCCATATACAGAAAACTAGTCACTCTTCTTAAAGGGACAATAACATTCTTGCTGGCTTGGTAGCTCCAGAAAATAAATAATACCCTTATTCTAAGTACTAGATGTTGAATGTCCTACCTGTTGTGTAAATTATCCATTACAACCTATTTTATTTGTCCAGAGGGTTCGAAAATATTTTAAAATCCAAGTCACATTTGAAAAGGTTTACGTTAGACTTTTCAAATCAATTGGTTGAATTTTTCCAATATTTTAAATTAGGTGTGTTAAGATGAAATTTATATCATCATTTAATTGGAATATTCTAAAATAATACGATTTGTTGACCAGAATGAAGATTGGGACAGTTACAACAAGAGTGTTATTGGGGCTTTAATATCAGATCACTCTCCTTAATTTCTAAATCACTCTTCTTATCGAAACTGGGAGAGCTTTTTTTAGGAGAGCGATTTTTTCAATTTCTTCATTTAAGGGGAGCTTTTTTCGACTCTCCTCTAAAATACAAAAAACGACGACTGAGTAAGTGGATGTATTATGTAGTAGTTTGAGAGGTTGGTGGATGCCCAGAGAAACTCACAACATTACTTAAAGGGAGTATCCCAATTTCAAAAGTTTCAAAAATAAAAGTCTGATTATGCATGAATTTAAAGCGCCAAAATATAGAGGAATGGTGTATTTACCGTGTCTCAAAATTTCAGCTCCAAATACTGAATGGTTTGGACGTGAACATCAAAACTGCTTATCCAGACACCTAACCCTTTTAAGATTTCGGGTGACCTGATAATCAATTCCCATTCCTTTAGAGATCTATACAGTAATTGACCCATGTGCAGTACTTGATAACGAAAGGTAAATTTCACCAACACATTATTTTTATAAGATAAAAATCTGGTTTTATCCAGACACCGCATAATACATGTCTCCATTTCCAGATGAAGACTGACAGGTTTAAGTTGTTTGAAAACGTATCACATATATTGAGTTAGTTGCTCGATCCTACGATAGAGGATTTCATGGGATTTTAACACAAAGTTAAGTAGTTGTATTCACCAAAATATTATCAGGAGTGGCCCTTTAAATTAATACATGTCATGATCCCCACAAGTTGGTTTAAGAGCATGGCCTAGTGCCTTCACCATCTAAATATATCATTGATCAATAACTAGAAAGAACTTGAAATATTATGGTAGCCTTTACTTCATTTCATTTATGGTTTAGTTTAACCATATCACCATCTATAAACAACTGGCTCTCTGGCCCACATACTCATTTCTAAAAACATAAAACTACCTTTAAATTAGCAATATATTTTCTGTAATCTTTTTTTCCTTCAGGGCCAAATTACCCTGTCCTTGCCTACATATAGAACTTTAGTTAATGGGATACAGTAGTTAAGATTTATTAAGCTCAATTTCTAAGTTTTAAACTTCATTTAAAGTATGAGAATAACATGAAGTGTCAAGGTAATGAAGGCTTGTGTACAACAAAAAATACACTATCATACTCATAACGTATCATAGATTGGGGATTTTGTATATAAGTGGTTCGTACATCAGTTTCTTCTTTCTGAAAATATATAATGTAAAAAGAACATATTAAGAAAAAAAGAGTTTAAACAAGAATTTCATATCATAGTGACTTATAGGATTTTTCTTTAACAAGGTAGGACTGTTTATAGATACCATCTACTTTATGGCTTTTATTTTTATACATTTTAAAAAAATAACTTAAAAATATCAAATTGTAGCTTTAAACAGGGTTTTACATCTCGTCAACACTAACCAGCTAGTAATGAATATTTCAGAGAAAATAAAGAACAATACTTTTTTTTAAATTTACCTCAAAAACAAACCCAAAGTCCAATATAACTTGTCTGACTTCTTCATAACTTAACTCTACTGAACTTTCTACAGCACTGTCCGCAAAATGGTATAATAAAGGACCTGTTAATAGAAACATTGAGTCAGCGAGTCTGTTGTCCCCCCCCCCCCCCCCCCCCGTCGAAATCCCAAAATAATTAGATGACACATACACTTCGAGCAATCAAACTGATTATCAACTATACACTAAGTTTCATCACTCTCTGTTATCTTGTCCCAAAGCATCGACCAATGAAATTGATTAGCTCTGCTTAGTTTTAGCTCAAAATGTTAATCGTTAAACTCAGTCAAGACATTCATCAAGTATAAACACTCTACTTCAATTAAAAGCAGGGTTGTTATGTTCCAAAGTCTTGACCAATAAAATTGCTTATTGCTGAAAATTCTCACAATCAAACTTAGTTAGGTAATGATCTATATTTAGAGTTTCATCGATCTCACTTCATTACCAAAGTTATCATTTCCCAAAGCATCAACCAATCAGATTGCTTATATCTGCTTACCGCTCTGCTTGCCCTGAGCAGAAAATGCTCATTATTGTACTCAGTCAAATTATTGATAGAAAGAAACTAGACACCAAGTTTCATCACTCTCACTTAATCAAAACTAAAGTTATTGTGTCCTGAAGCATCAACACATCAAATTTGTTATCTCTGCTTACCCTAAGAAGAAAATACTCAACTTCAAACTCCATCAAGGCATTGACCTAATAAATACCTACACCAAGTTTAAACATTCTAGCTCAATTAGGAGGAGAGTTATGGCACCCCAAAAAGTGTGATGGACAGACAGATGGTCAGACAGACAGAAGACAAACCCATTTTAATAGTCCACATACAATCACATCCATGAATGTTGTGTGCATATTTGTACATTGCTGCAAATGTATTTTCTTGGGGAAATTGAAACTTTAAAATACCACTGGGCCTCAAGCACTGAAATTATAATTTTTAAACTGAATTGAGCTTCTGTTGCTTTATATTTTGATACTCTTTCTATGCTATGAATTCATATCATTAAGAGACAGTGGATCCTTTTATTACGCAGCAAGTTTTTCAGGAAAAAAAAGATAATATGCAGACATGTATAAAACTCTAGATATAACAAAAGTATTACAAACCTAGATTTATCCAGTATCCACCTGGTTTTATGATATTGTATATTTTGTATAAAACTCTAGATACAACAAAAGTATTACAAACCTAGATTTATCCAGTATCCACCCGGTTTTATGATATTGTATATTTTTTCTATGTATGCTATAATGTTATGAGCGGTATCTATAAAGAATACAGAAGCCACACAATCAAACACATCTGTAAAATATTTAACAAAATCTATGTAATATCTCAAAGTATTGATTTTTTATAGTTAAAGACATTGCCTGTTTCGGACAAGGGAGCATTACAATCAAAAACCTGCATGACAAACTTTGGTCCAGTTTACACCTCTTTAGAATATACTGTGTTATATATATTTAAATATACAATTCTAACTTAATCTAACATACCAACTCATGGCTAGTGCAACATTAATTTATCACAAAAATATTAATTAGTAGCAATGAAAGATTCACACTACCTGTTACATGTATAACCTGCAGGTATTTATATATTACAATTCATATCTAGAATATTTCAAATATTACTATAAGAATTTACAATATTTCAGGTAATACTGAATAATTTTAATAAATTTAAAACTCCTGTGACAATAATTATTCTTTAAAACAATAATCCTGTGTGCCATTGAAAGGTGACTAGCCAAGGATGAAATAATGTTATTTAATGACATGTAAATTTAATACCAAATTGTTTATAAAATTTTTATTTTATAGATAGAAGGTAACTATCAATGTGACATGTCTGGTGAAAAATTGTATGATAAATCTATTTTGATAAAATTCTATACCATTGTTTTATTTAATAAACACAAAACCATAATATGAAACATAAACAAAATAGCATAATGCAAGAGCAAAATCTGCTTATTTCTTTAGGCCTGAAATCTAAACAATCAATTAGACATTAATTATCTTATCCAGACCATAATAAACTCTTGATGTCAAGGCTATCCTTTGATGTTGGCGGATTAAATTCATATATGCAACTTAACGGCCATTGATAATTAAATCAATCAAGTGGATAATCAAGACTATGCTGTTTATATTAATGATTTTAGTAATGATGACCGAGGCTATGTGAATATTTCACTCTCTTCGTTCTCGGCTAATGGTGGATCAATTTGACTGAAATATTCAGCAAATTACCTTTACACTAATTAGTTTTTATACGCCCACATTTTTATGTGGACGTATACTGTCGTCGCCCCTGTCCGTCCGGACGTCCGTCCACAATTTGTTTGTGGACTCTCTACAGGTCACAATTCTTATCCGATTTTGACGAAACTTGAAATATAGGTTTATCCCCAAAAGATCTCGGCTGCTTTCGATATTGGCATGTATCGGATGAAAATTTCATGGATTATGGCCCCTGATTGTACGAAAAATCACGTTTTTAGCTTGTGGACCCTATAGAGGTCACAATTTTGAACCGATTTTGATGAAACTTGACATGCATGTTTATAACCCAAAGATCTTGGTTCCTTTCAATATTTGCGCCTATCGGAATGTAATTTCCTGAATTATGGCCCCTGATTGTCCGAAAAATCACCCTTTTTAGCTTGTGGTCCCTCTGGAGGTCACAATTATTATCCGATTTAAAAAACCGTTTAATTATATCACCGATATGGGCCGGTCACACAGGCTTCCGCGAGTTGATCACGTGTAATTTTGCTATAAATTTTGCAAATTTTTTCTACACGCGGTGAAAATCAACCAATTTGTCTCAGACATGCTGGACACGCGAATGACAAGTGGACCACACGCGCGCGTGTGCATCGCGTGTCCACCACGAGTCCTCCGTGTGTGAGCGCTTGTGGTCAGAAAATGGGGTCACACGCAGCGCGTGTGTATCACTTGTGCTCCACATGTGCTCCGCGTGTGAATCACGTGCCGATCACTTGTGCTCCGCTTGCCGCCCGCGTGTATAAAAGCCGCCGCGTCCGGTGTTCTGGATCAGTATCGATCAATATTCCGTAGAGTAAAGATCAAAATCATGGCACCGAAATCAAAGAAGGGCAACTCCACGCCCAAGAAGATGAAGAGGCAAGCAAGGCCCATCATCATACATCACCGGAGGCATTCTCATAAAGTTCTTGAAGGCACGGGGGTCCTCGTTCCTCAGCTCCACCATCAGCCTGTCATACAGCCCCAGCTGTGGCCTGCGGTTGATCCATTGGCGCACCCATATGGCTCTGACTCTTCTTTGTCTTCTCCTCACTCTTCTTCTGACATCCAGGGCTTGCTGAACCTGAAGTAGCTGGTTCTGATGTTGCTGGAACAGCATAACCAAAGCATTACGATGCGCCGGATCCATGTTGCCTCTTCAACGTCTTGATCACAACTGATGAAAAATGGCCCACACGCGATCTTTTTATAGCAGAAATAACTAGTGGTACAAACGAGATTGGGTCGTGGACGACACGCGAATCAGTCGTGGTTCAATCGCGATTCAACGCGAAAACACGCGAATGGCCCGCGGATGACTCGTGACACAATCCCTGAGGAAGCCTTTTACACGTGGAGCACACGCTATCACAGGTGGTAGGAACGCTGTAGACACGCGGATCACAAGTGGATGACAAGTGCTACACACGCAGTCACACGAAGAAATTTTGCGTTTGCCCGCGAGTGACCACTTGTCGTCCACTTGTGATCCGCGAGTGTACCACGTGTTATCGCGTTTGGCCCGCGTTTGTACAGCGTTTACACCACGTGTGCGACACGCGGTGGCCGTTGCGCCTAATTTTTGTGCTGCTCAAAAATAAAATCGGACTCCGTGCGCGTGTAAAATTTTTCGCGCGTGTGCGCACTTGTTATTCGCGAGTCCACCACGTTTCATTCACGTGTCATTCACTTGTGACCGCGCTTACTTCGCGTTTGACAGTTCTTCCTCGCGATACACTCGTGATCAACTCGCGGAAGCCTGTGTGACCGGCCCTTCACACCCTAAGGAAGGTTGAGTTCGAATTTCGGTTAAATAGGACGAAAATTGCCATACCAAATGGCCACCGTTTGTACGCGAATACTGTTAAAAAAATGGTATATCAAGGTTGTGGACCCTGTAGAAGTCACATTTTTTATTTGATTTTGATGAAACTTGAAATTCATGCCATACAAAATACTGTTAAAAAATGGTATATCAAGGTTGTGGACCCTGTAGAAGTCACATTTTTTATTTGATTTTGATGAAACTTGAAATTCATGGTTATAACCCAAAGATCTTGGTTCCTTTCGATATTTGCGCATATCGGAACGTAACTTCCTGAATTATGGCCCCTGATTATACGCAAAATCGCCTTATTTTAGCTTGTGGTCCCTCTGGTGGTCACAATTATTATCCGATTTAATAAAACGGTTGATTATATTACCGTTACACCGTAAGGAAGGTTGTGTTCGAATTTCGGGAAAATCGGACCAAAATTGCCATACAAAATGGCCGCCGTTTGTACGCGAATACTGTTAAAAAATTGTATATCATGGTTGTGGACCCTGTAGAGGTCACAATTTTAATTCGATTTTGATGAAACTTGAAATGCATGGTTATAACCTAAAGATCTTTGTTCCTTTCGTTATTTGCGCATATCGGATCGTAACTTCCTGAATTATGGCCCCTGATTGTCCGAAAAATCGCCTATGGTCCCTCTGGAGGTCACAATTATTATCCGATTTGAAAAAACGTTTGACTCTATCACCGTTACACCCTACGAAAGGTTGAGTTCGAATTTCGAGAAAATTGGACCATAATTGCCAGAAAAAATGGCCGCCGTTTGTACGCGAACAGTGTAAAAATATGGTATGTCAAAGTTGTGGACCCTGTAGAGGTGACAATTTTAATTCGATTTTGATGAAACCTGAAATGCTTGTTTATAACCTAAAGATCTTTATTCTTTTCGATATTTGCGCATATCAAATTGTAACTTAATGAATTATGGCCTTTGATTCTAGGAAAAATCACTTTCGGTATTGCTTGATCTCTGTCTATCTCTCGAACAATTGTTATCTGATTTAAAAAAAAACTCTGATTATATTACTGTTGCACCGTAAGGAAGGTCGAGTTCGAATTTCGTGAAAATCGTACCAAAATTGCCGGACGAAATGGTCACTGTTTTACGCGAATATTGTAAAAATATGGTATATCATGGTTGTGGACTCTCTACAGGTCACAATTCTTATCCGATTTTGACGAAAAGTAACATTTCTAGGTTGTGTACCGTCACACCATAATCATTGTCGGCTTCGAATTTCATGAATATCAGACTGGAACTGACCAACAAAATGGCTGCTCCCAATACAGTATGAAATACAGGACTTAATGATGTAGGAAAAATCACTTTCGGTATTGCTTGTTCTCTATCCATCTCTCAAAAATGTGGGCGTATCCTGCCTGGCAGTGCCAGCCTATCTTTAACTATTATAGTGAGAACTGCCAACACTTTATCTTATCTCCCATAATGTATCTTTAATGTTTTAATTAAAGCTATAAATCAGTATCAAAAGAGTATCTTTGTCGTCCTTAGTAAAACAAGCAAAAATGAATTTCAACACCTGAGAAACTAGATGACACAAGCCACGAAAAGGTGTAGAACTTCAGATGAAAAAGCACTTAAATTTAAATAAATTTTTACGAATTCTTTGGGGGTTAAAAACTTGTATTAATAATTCATCTTTCAAATTTTGTAAAGGAAAAGATAACTTGTTGTTCTGTTTTTGTGCAAATACATATTTTGCGGACCATATAAGCTTGTAACAGACGTTACATGTCCAATTAATATTTGCCCCAAATTTGCTAATAACTACCAGCCCAGTTGATTTGAGTGTGATAATATCAAAATCTATATTCTAGAATGTAAAAAAATGTCTTTGTGCGCTGTTTACCCCCCAAAATTGGCAAAGATCTTTCATGGACATCTGGTTTCAAAACAGTGTGAAATGTCTGAACTGATAACTCTTTTACACTCTTTCTTGGGCATGATTTCATTGTCATTCTTAGCCATTATGTTACAATATTTGATCAATTATTATTTTGTTATTAAATTTTACTTCTGTGTACTGTTTTGTCAATATTGCACAAAATATTTGTAACGGACGTGACTCCCTACTATGTAACGGACGTGACCTTTTGTAACGGACGTCACTATTGACCCAATTAACAGTGCGAGGTGTATCTGAGGTGTTTAACGATCTTTTCCATGCATAGTTTGAGGAAATTTAAAAAAGAAGGCAATCTATGTAATTTTATTAAATTTAATAAAGAGTCGTAATTTTCTTTAGGTCATCTTAGCTCCTTGTGTAACGGTAGTGATGTTTGACATTATCAATTTCGTCCACCATCACGTCCGTTACACGTAAAACCGAAAGTCAAGCTGTTATCAATCAAATTTGCATGATTCTTTCATTTTTTTTCGATCACCCGAATGTGTGGAACGGCTCTTGATTTTGAGCGCAAAGCAGGCGGCTTTGACATTTTTAATATCGTCAATTTTTGCCAAATTCTTGTAATAATATAACGGACGTGATTTTGATATAACGGACGTGACGCCAACAAAAGTTTGAGGACGGAATTTCCTTGTGGGGGTCCCGGCGTCGACCATTTTTAATTACCCGCAAAATCGTGAGGTATACAAACTGTGTGTAGAACAAGGGAGCTAATAACCGCGGAAGAGCCATGGATTTGAAACGGGAGGGGAAATATCGATCATCGTAAACGCAAATAACGGACGTGATTCTTTGACGGAATCTCGAGTGGACGATCGAAAACACGAATAGTTTCTTCTCAAACGTCTCTAAATCAACAGAAATACTTACATCATATCACTCAATTATGCCTCTTGATTTGTAACATAAACATACATATAGATGCAGGTGGTGAGCAACTCTTTCAATGCATTAAAAAATCGTTTTTTTGGACGGAATTTGTCACGTCCGTTACACACTTTTTAAACAATTTTTTTTATTGAAAAATATTAAGATTTTTGGAATTTGACACTTCTGATGGATAGAAACACCCTTTATCTTCAATTTAAGAAACAACTTGTAGATTTCAATCTATGTCTTCAGTATCAAAATACTTACCTTTTTTTAACACCACCAAGAGGGACAAATTTAGACATCAAAAAAAGGGGTATTTTTATTTTTGTTTCGCAATAAATACTTTATTTGTACTATTTTGATCATGAAGTTGTGTTTATTATCTCTTTATTATATTTTGTGTATAACCATACCAAAAATTACATTGGATTTGTCCTAGCTTTGGGAAAAATCAATTTTCGCAAAACCATGTTAGTTCTACACCTTATCGTGGCCTGTGTCAGATGCAGAGATGACCAACCTCAGAGAGTGTTTACCACCCTCAACCACTAGTACATGTAATAAAAAAAGATAGGCTGGCACTGCCAGGCAGGATACGCCCACATTTTCGAGAGATGGACAGAGAACAAGCCTATGGTCCCTCTGGAGGTCACAATTATTATCCGATTTGAAAAAACGTTTGACTCTATCACCGTTACACCCTACGAAAGGCTGAGTTCGAATTTCGAGAAAATTGGACCATAATTGCCAGAAAAAATGGCCGCCGTTTGTACGCGAACAGTGTAAAAATATGGTATGTCAAAGTTGTGGACCCTGTAGAGGTGACAATTTTAATTCGATTTTGATGAAACCTGAAATGCTTGTTTATAACCTAAAGATCTTTATTCTTTTCGATATTTGCGCATATCAAATTGTAACTTAATGAATTATGGCCTTTGATTCTAGGAAAAATCACTTTCGTTATTGCTTGTTCTCTGTCTATCTCTCGAACAATTGTTATCTGATTTAAAAAAAAAACTCTGATTATATTACTGTTGCACCGTATCCTTAAGGAAGGTTGAGTTTGAATTTCGTGAAAATCGTACCAAAATTGCCGGACGAAATGGTCACCGTTTGTACGCGAATATTGTAAAAAATATGGTATATCATGGTTGTGGACTCTCTACAGGTCACAATTCTTATCCGATTTTGACGAAAAGTAACATTTCTAGGTTGTGTACCGTCACACCATAATCATTGTCGGCTTCGAATTTCATGAATATCAGACTGGAACTGACCAACAAAATGCCTGCTCCCAATACAGTATGAAATACAGGACTTAATGATGTAGGAAAAATCACTTTCGGTATTGCTTGTTCTCTATCGATCTCTCAAAAATGTGGGCGTATCCTGCCTGGCAGTGCCAGCCTATCTTTATATTAAGTAAGGAAGTGATAAGAAATACAAAATTATGGTTGGCAATTTGAGACATGAAATCAAATGTTAAAATTAAAGTTCAACCACAAAGTCTTTTAAATGTTCTGGTAAGTTTTTATGACGTGTGGACCGGCGTAAGATATCGTCTGCTTGTACGACTGGTGTTCCGGAGTTTGGTATATTGTTGGTAGTGTCATTCGGTGGCGTTATGAGTGGTATGTCTGTCGGTTCTGGTGGGATAAAAATTTCAGGAGGTATATTCCGAAACTCATTAAATGAACTATCATTGTCGTCATCAGGATAGATAACGTCATGAGGACTTTGCGAAAATTGGTGTTCTGGAACCTTAATACATTCAGACACTTTGACAGTGTAGACCTTCGATCGTAGTTGAGTGCTAGTGAACTTTTGAATGTTACACCAGTTTTTGGTAATAGAAACAACAATGTAGCGGTCACGAGCAGCTTTCTTGCTGTAATCTGAGTAGAGGTATATTAAATCTCCAACTTTGAGTTCAGCGAGCGGAAGTGTTCCTTTACCACGTGCTTTAGATTTTGAACTGTAAGGGTGATTAATAGAGCGTAGATGAGATTGGTCATGGATAAGTTGTTGATTAGAAACTGTGATAGGTTCATGAGAAAACTGATCACGCAAACATAACATCTCCCTTGAGGAAAGACCACGTTGACGTATGCGAGAATTCAAACGAGAACAAACGATGGATATCTTTAAAGGGGTGAGTGCCATGCAATGTGGATCATACTTGAGTAGTTCGTCTGTAAATTCCGAAATGGCCTTCTCTGCTACAGGATTCTTGTTTATGTTTTTATGGCGTCCAATATCAAGTTGTATGTTTGCAACAGAGCGTCGTCTACTAATCCAACGAAACCTGGTGCCGGGTCAACACGGATTGTTATTTTCTGGTTGTTCAGGGGTATAAAGTTAAGACATAACTGTACAAGAGCTGACTTCAGAGTTGCTTTTTGTTCATTGTCGACAAGACATGCTGTGGTGTAGGATGTAACAGTTTCTCGTAATAAGAGGACATACTGACGATATCGTTTGATGACATCGGCAGCGAAATTTACACCAATTGTGCCAGGAGGTGGACAGGAACTTTGTTCGACCAGATTGGTTGGTACCTTTTGAAGTGAAGCACATAGGTGACAACCTTGTGCAATATGGTCAATGGCGGAGTCTAGATCTAAGGCGTAGAATTTACCAAGGAAGACAAGTTTTAACTGGTGTGCGGATGGGTGACCGAACTTAAGATGTAAAGACGTCAATAACCCATGAACAATAGATCTAGGAACAACGATTCGTTCTGTTGTAGCAGATAATGGTTCTTCTTTTGGCACAATGAGTAGACCATCTTTGGCGATGTTTACTAGTCGTAGATATCTTTTCACGTCCTTAATGTCAGTTGCCTTTTTTCGATGGACGAGTGCCTTGTGTTAAATGGGCGTGAACCCGTCGCAGATCAGGACAGTCGTGTTGTAGGGACAACCAGGCATGCCGAGATGAATATGGTACGGAGCATTGGCCACTGATGACATCCTGTGCGGAGATATTACATACCACTGAGTCGTCGATGGTGTTGATGAAGCTACAGATCTGGCATAAAGGTTCTAAGCATTCAGGTGCATTTCTGCTGGCGAAGTCAGAAGAAGTGTTAGCACTGCCAGAAAGGTGAAATATGGTGACTTGATAACGGCTAGCAGTTGAAAGAAATGTGGTCACTCTAGAGCTGGCAGAGAACTGTCCGCGGCATAACTTGTGGAACGAGCAGTGGATTGGATGATGTAAGGCGCATAGTGACGAATGGCAGCTGTGATAGAGAGGGCTTCTATCTCACATGGTAACCAGGTGACTTGATGTTTCTTTAGTTTGGCGCTAAAGAAACCAGCAAGCAATAGTTTGTCACTGCGTTGAGCATATAGTGTGGCTCCAATACCAGGGTCCCTGACGCACCCATCTGTTACAATCCATAGCTTGTCGTTGTACCTTGGGAGGTGAATAGTTTTGTGGGAAAGTAAGTGAGTCTGTGCCTTAGAAAAGAAAGTTTGCAGTGGTTCATCCCATGGAATTGCTGCCTTAGATTCCTTTCCAGCAATGGCATTCTCAAGGGGAGTAAGGAAGTTGGAGCACCCAGGTAGTACTCTGGCCAAGACCTTGTAAGCACCTATAAAGGAGCGAAGCCCCTTTACATCGTTGTATGTTAGTTCATCTATTAACGAGTCTAGGGCCTGGGATATTTCAGGTTTAATTGAGGCAAGAGTGCGTGAGCGGAGTTCGGTGCCATATTTTTGTTTCACTAAACGGGGTAAGCCGTTATGTATTAACTTGAGCCAAAAAAGCACAACAAAGTTTTCTAAGGTGGGCGTAAGCTCTTCGTCTATAGTTATCGCTTCACCATGGTGACTAAGACCAGAACCCAGACGGAGTAGATTATCTTCTACAAATGACATAATGCGTTGGTAAAGGGTTTCGGGTCTTTCTTCGGGTTTCGGGCGGATATCATTGAAGTCCAGAAAGTGGGCGCCTGTGGTCTGGAATCCGTAATGGAGTCTGAGGGCCTGCCAAATGCTGGGTAATGACGTTGAATTACGTATGATTGTGTTACGTGAAATAACGGGAGCGTAATTGGCAATCTGCCCCAGTAGGAGCTCTAAACTATGTAGTTTCTGCGTGGCAGTTTTGTGTTGGGCGGCTCTAACGTTTTCTCCGTCATCTTGAAAGCCGCGGTTAGGATTTGCCAGAGACTTTTTGTACCACGTGGTGTTAAGAGAGAGAAATGGTGTCAAATGTTCATGGAGAGCTAATATGTACAACAAATTGGCCTGCCATGCTTCGAATGACGTACGTGTTTCATTCTCTGTGAGTGACCACTGTTTTGGGGCTCTTGATGTCGCACTCATTATAAAATAATACGAGACAATACTTATCACTTGAATTGTGAGTTGTGTCTTATTCACGACCTGTATTTTGTCGTCTGCTTGAGGTTGATGTTGTGGGCGTTAGTTTTACTTTTACGATGTAAGGTACGGTTGATTTCTCACTGGTTTGAGTATCTTCGTCTCCCGACACAGCCACCACGTCAGTAAAGACCATTCACAATACCACAAACACAACACAACTCGTAAATGAAAATATTAGACTTGTATTCAACAGACGTGTACAATAAGGCGTTCGACAATCGCGGGATACCTAGTGCGCATGCCAGAGAAGCCTTCGGCAAACAGGCATGAGCATACTAATAACATAACGTCAAACGTTTTTTTTAAATCGGATAATAATTGTGAACTCCAAGCTAAAAAAAAAGGCGATTTTGCGTATAATCAGGGGCCATAATTCAGGAAGTTACGATTCGATATGCGCAAATATCGAAAGGAACCAAGATCTTTGGGTTATAACCATGAATTTCAAATTTCATCAAAATCGAATCAAAATTGTGACCTCCACAGGGTCCACAACCTTGATATACCATTTTTTAACAGTATTCGCGTACAAACGGCGGCCATTTTGTATGGCAATTTTCGTCCGATTTTTCCGAAATTCAAACTCAACCTTCCTTAGGGTGTGATGGTAATATAATCAAACGTTTTTTTTAAATCGGATAATAATTGTGACCTCCAAGCTAAAAAAAAGGCGATTTTGCGTATAATCAGGGGCCATAATTCAGGAAGTTACGATCCGATATGCGCAATTATCGAAAGGAAGCAAGATCTTTGGGTTATAACCATGAATTTCAAATTTCATCAAAATCGAATCAAAATTGTGACCTCCACAGGGTCCACAACCTTGATATACCATTTTTTAACAGTATTCGCGTACAAACGGCGGCCATTTTGTATGGCAATTTTCGTCCGATTTTCCCGAAATTCGAACTCAACCTTCCTTAGGGTGTGACGGTAATATAATCAAACGGTTTTTTAAATCGAATAATAATTGTGACCTCCAAGCTAAAAAAGATAGGCTGGCACTGCCAGGCAGGATACGCCCACATTTTTGAGAGATGGATAGAGAACAAGCAATACCGAAAGTGATTTTTCCTACATCATTAAGTCCTGTATTTCATACTGTATTGGGAGCAGCCATTTTGTTGGTCAGTTCCAGTCTGATATTCATGAAATTCGAAGCCGACAATGATCATGGGGTGACGGTACACAACCTAGAAATCGGATAAGAATTGTGACCTGTAGAGAGTCCACAACCATGATATACCATATTTTTACACTATTCGCGTACAAATGGTGACCATTTCGTCCAGCAATTTTGGTACGATTTTCACGAAATTCGAATTAAACCTTCCTTACGGTGCAACAGTAATATAATCAGAGTTTTTTTTTTAAATCAGATAATAATTGTTCGAGAGATAGACAGAGAACAAGCAATACCGAAAGTAATTTTTCCTACAATCAAAGGCCATAATTCATTAAGTTACAATTTGATATGCGCAAATATCGAAAAGAATAAAGATCTTTAGGTTATAAACAAGCATTTCAGGTTTCATCAAAATCAAATTAAAATTGTCACCTCTACAGAGTCCACAACTTTGACATAGCATATTTTTACACTGTTCGCGTACAAACGGCGGCCATTTTTTCTGGCAATTATGGTCCAATTTTCTCGAAATTCGAACTCAACCTTCCGTAGGGTGTAACGGTGATAGAGTCAAACATTTTCAAATCGGTTAATAATTGTGACCTCCAGAGGGACCATAGGCGATTTTTCGGACAATCAGGGACCATAATTCAGGAAGTTACGATCCGATATGCGCAAATAACGAAAAGAACCAAGATCTTTGGGTTATAACTATGCATTTCAAGTTTTATCAAAATCGAACTAAAATTGTGACCTCTACAGGGTCCACAACCATGATACACAATTTTTTAACAGTAATCGCGTACAAACGGCGGCCATTTTGTATGGCAATTTTTGTGCGATTTTCCCGAAATTCGAACTCAACCTTCCTTACGGTGTAACGGTAATATAATCAACCGTTTTATTAAATCGGATAATAATTGTGACCACCAGAGGGACCACAAGCTAAATTAAGGCGATTTTGCGTATAATCAGGGGCCATAATTCAGGAAGTTACGTTCCGATATGCGCAAATATCGAAAGGAACCAAGATCTTTGGGTTATAACCATGAATTTCAAGTTTCATCAAAATTGAATAAAAAATGTGACCTCTACACAGGGTCCACAACCTTGATATACCATTTTTTAACAGTATTCGCGTACAAAGGGCGGCCATTTTGTATGGCAATTTTGGTCCGATTTTCCCGAAATTCGAACTCAACCTTCCTTATGGTGTAACGGTAATATAATCAAACGTTTTTTTTAAATTGAATAATAATTGTGACCTACAGAGGGACCACAAGCTAAAAAGGGTGATTTTTCGGACAATCAGGGGCCATAATTCAGGAAATTACATTCCGATAGCCGCAAATATCGAAAGGAACCAAGATCTTTGGGTTACAAACATGTATGTCAAGTTTCATCAAAATCGGTTCAAAATTGTGACCTCTATAGGGTCCACAAGCTAAAAACGTGATTTTTCGTACAATCAGGGGCCATAATCCATGAAGTTTTGATCCGATACATGCCAATATCGAAAGCAGCCGAGATCTTTTGACATAAATCTATATTTCAAGTTTTGTCAAAATCGGATAAGAATTGTGACCTGTAGAGAGTCCACAAACAAATTGTGGACGGACGGACGGACAGGGGCGACGACATAATACGTCCACATGAAAATGTGGGCGTATAAAAACAGTAACTGACAGCACCCGATGTAAAGCACAAGATAAGTCACGGATAAGATTCACTATCCCCTTTAATGGCAAAACGTCATACAAAATAAGAAGATTGTTGCATAATTCTGGTATCCAGGTTATTTTCTCAGACACTTACACTATTAAAGACATCCTCCAAGCCAATGGGAAATGTCAACTAAACAAAGTTCCCTTAAGGATGCATTTATCAAGTAGCTACATTGGGGAAAGCCGTCACTCATTGTCTTATATGCATATATATAATTATAAAATTTAATCATTCCTATAATCACCAATCTGATTAAAACACAGATCCAATTTCGTTTTGTTTTATATAGTTCAAAATTTCGTTTTTACTTGTCTTTACTACTCTTGGATCTGGAAGACTTGTTATTTAAGTCGTGTTCTACCTGAAATGAGGGGTCAGCCAATCAAATTGTCGCTAATTGGTTAATCGAATGACTGACGTTATCGGGTCAAATGTCCCGTGCTTGATACCTGACGTCATAGAACGCGAGTTCCCACTATAACTTGTTAGATCTACATGAGTGTAGGCCATCGAAAGTATAAAAGATAGGCTGGCACTGCCAGGCAGGATACGCCCACATTTTCGAGAGATGGATAGAGAACAAGCAATACCGAAAGTGATTTTTCCTACATCATTAAGTCCTGTATTTCATACTGTATTGGGAGCAGCCATTTAGTTGGTCAGTTCCAGTCTGATATTCATGAAATTCGAAGCCGACAATGATTATGGTGTGACGGTACACAACCTAGAAATGTGACTTTTCATCAAAATCGGATAAGAATTGTGACCTGTAGAGAGTCCACAACCATGATATACCATATTTTTACACTATTCGCGTACAAACGGCGACCATTTCGTCCGGCAATTTTGGTACGATTTTCACGAAATTAGAACTCGACCTTCCTCATCAAAATCGAATTAAAATTATGACCTATATAGGGTCCACAACCATGATATACCATTTTTTTAACAGTATTCGCGTACAAACGGCGGCCATTTTGTCTGTCAAATTTGGTCCGATTTTCCCGAAATTCTAACTCAAATTTCCTTACAGTGTAACGTTGATATAATCAAACGTTTTTTTTGAATCGAATAATAATTGTGACCTCCAGAGGGACCACAAGCTAAAGTAAGGGGGATTTTGCGTATAACCAGGGGCCATAATTCAGGAAGTTACGATCCAATATGCGCAAATATCGAAAAGAACCAAGATCTTTGGGTTATAACCATGAATTTCAAGTTTCATCAAAATCGAATTAAAATTGTGACCTTTACAGGGTCCACAACCTTGATATACCATTTTTTAACAGTATTCGCGTATAAAGGGCGGCCATTTTGTATGGCAATTTTGGTCCGATTTTCCCGAAATTCGAGAGAGAGAGAGAGAGAAATGGGGTTTAACGTCCACTCAACACAAACTAGGTCATTTCGGGACTAACATATGGTTTAATTTTATTTCAATAATTCGCTTGCGCGTAGGGGTCTTTAGCAGTGGGAGGAAACCGGAGTGCCCGGAGGAAACCCACGAGGTTGAGAAGGCGCCCCTATCTCCATGCCACATACGCTCACACCAGGGCTCGAAACCACAGCCGCAAGCCAGAGGTGACCGGCCAGCTTGAGGTCGAAGCGCGGCACTCTAGACCACTAGGCCATCCCAACCCCCCCCGAAATTCGAACTCAACCTTCCTTATGGTGTAACGGTAATATAATCAAACGTTTTTTTTAAATCGGATAATAATTGTGACCTCCAGAGGGACCACAAGCTAAAAAAAAAGGCGATTTTGCGTATAATCAGGGGCCATAATTCAAGAAGTTACGATCCGATATGCGCAAATATCGAAAGGAACCAAGATCTTTGGGTTATAACCATGAATTTCAAGTTTCATCAAAATTCGAATTAAAATTGTGACCTCCACAGTGTCCACAACCTTGATATACCATTTTTTAACAGTATTCGCGTACAAAGGGCGGCCATTTTGTATGTCAATTTTGGTCCGATTTTCCCGAAATTCGAACTCAACCTTCCTTAGGGTGTAACGCTGATATAATCAAACGTTTTTTTAAATCGGATAATAATTGTGACCTCCAGAGAGACCACAAGCTAAAAAGGGTGATTTTTCGGACAATCAGGGGCCATAATTCAGGAAATTACATTCCGATAGCCGCAAATATCGAAAGGAACCAAGATCTTTGGGTTACAAACATGCATGTCAAGTTTCATCAAAATCGGTTCAAAATTGTGACCTCTATAGGGTCCATAAGCTAAAAACGTGATTTTTCGTACAATCAGGGGCCATAATCCATGAAGTTTTGATCCGATACATGCCAATATCGAAAGCAGCCAAGATCTTTTGGGGATAAACCTATTTTTCAAGTTTCGTCAAAATCGGATAAGAATTGTGACCTGTAGAGAGTCCACAAACAAATTGTGGACGGACGGACGGACAGGGGTGACGACATAATACGTCCACATGAAAATGTGGACGTATAAAAACGTTTGACTCTATCGCCGTTACACCCTACGGAAGGTTGAGTTCAAATTTCTTACCCACTTAGCAACATGATCCCCTGTCGAATTTGAAGCCTACTGAAATGCACCTTTATAACCCAAAGATCTTAATTCATTTCGATATTTGCACATATCAAATTCTAACTTAATGATGTAGGAAAAATCACTTTCGGTATTGCTTGTTCTCTATCCATCTCTCGAAAATGTGCCAGCCTATCTTTTTAAATTGGATAATAATTGTGACCTCCAGAGGGACCTTAGGTGATTTTTCGAACAATTAAAGCCATAATTCAGGAAGTTACGATCCGATATGCGTAAATATCGAAAGGAACCAAGATCTTTGGGTTATAAACATGCATGTCAAGTTTCATCAAAATCGGTTCAAAATTGTGACCTCTATAGGGTCCACAACCTTGATATAACATATTTTCACACTATTCGCGTACAAACAGTGGCCATTTTGTCCGTCAATTTTGGTTCGATTTTCACGAAATTCAAACTCAACCTTCATTACCATGTAACGGTGATAATACAATCAAACGTTTTTTTAAATCGGATGATAATTTTGACCTCCAGAGGGACCACAAGATAAAAAGGGCAATTTTTCGGACAATCAGGGGCCATAATTCAGGAAGTTACCATCCGATGGGTGCAAATATCGACAGGAACCAAGATCTTTGGGTTATAAACATACATGTCAAGTTTCATCAAAATCGGTTCAAAATTGTGACCTCTATAGGGTCCACAACCTTGAAATAACATATTTTCACACTTTTCGCATACAAATGGCGGCCATTTTGTTTGTCAATTTTGGTCCAATTTTCACGAAATTTGAACTCAACCTTCATTACCATGTAACGGTGATATAATCAAACGTTTTTTTAAATCGGATAATAATTTTGACCTCCAGAGGGACCACAAGCTAAAAAGGGCGATTTTTCGGACAATCAGGGGTCATAATTTGGGAAGTTACGATCCGATGGGCGCAAATATCGAAAGGAACCAAGATTTTGGGGTTATAAACATGCATGTCAAGTTTCATCACAATCGGTCCAAAATTGTGACCTCTATAGGGTCCACAAGCTAAAAACATGATATTTCGTACAATCATGGGCCATAATCCATGAAGTTTCAATCCGATACATGTCAATATCGAAAGATCTTATGGGGATAAACCTATATTTCAAGTTACGTCAAAATCGGATAAGAATTGTGACCTGTAGAGAGTCCACAAACAAATTGTGGACGGACGTCCGGACGGACAGGGGCGACGACATAATACATCCACATTGAAAATGTGGGCGTATAAAAAACGAAACGAAATATAGATCTATATTTTAATTAGATTGTGTAATCACATTATAAATTTATAAATAATCTCATATCAGTCATATAATATGTTATTGTACACCTTACCAGTTACCACCTACATGTAGGTGGAAGCGGACATAAAATACTACTAACTCACACACACACATATTTTCATCATCATTTGCTTGAAAACATTGAGAGAACTCTCAACGAAACACCGCTTTAAAGCGAGAATTTCATATTTTCTAAGAAGGTCAAAACAAAATCATTTTGATGTCTCTTGCTCAACAGGTTGTCAACTCACTATTATACGATCATAGGCATTATTTCCGACACTTAAATAATCATTCACACTGGAAATAATACCACAATTTTCCACCCACCCCCCCCCCCCACCATGCAATTGCTATCTTTAAACGTTTGAATTTGAAGTTGAAAATGACATTTTTGCCAATTTCTCAACTTGCAATAGTGAATTATAGGATTAATAGGATTATTCTTTAACAAGGTAGGACTGTTTATAGATAGCAGCTATTTAAAGGCATTATTTTAACACGTTATAAAAATATAACTTAAAAATATGAAATTCTCGCTTTAATTATTATGGTTTGTTTGTGTTTATTTCTTGTATCAATTGCTAAACGCGACTCAAAGACAATTATTTTATTTGTTGTAAAATGTGAATGTCAATTGCTAAATGTCATTCAAAGACGATTGTTTTATTTGTTATATAATGTGAATGTCAATTGCTAAATGTCACTCAAAGAGTATACATAATGTGAATGCCAATAGCTAAATGTCACTCAAAGATGATTGTTTTATTTGTTATATAATGTGAATTATTACATCAATGCTCGTTTTTGTCAACACTTGATCTCAGCCATACTCCTCGCAGTGTTCCGTTTAATTAGAGCTGATCCCACTACTCACTGCTGTAACGAGTGAAAATTCTTGTTCTAAATTATGATTGTCCAATTAACAACCAATCGCCAACTGTGTTACAAACCCATTACTCTTAAAACAAAGCTCCAAATTAAACCTAATATCTTTACATAATGTTACGTCATGCCTCACGATTGCTTTATGCCCAATTAACCAGCGCATAGCAGAATATTGAAGTAAAACAAATTGTATGACAAACAAGGCCATAAAATTGAATAAAATGTAAACAATACTGGTGGAAAACGGAAACACTTTTGCTGTCTTTAATACCTTAAATCACAGTTTTAGGGAAGACCCAGATTAAACGTAGGACTGCCATGTTGCTGTACTCAAGTGATAGATTTGATTGAACTGGCAGAATAGACACACTACCTCAAAAGTTCAAGTATCAGAAGCCAGTCCAGCAATGGCCAGAGAGGGATTTTCCGGGCCATTGCTTCAGGAATATGGATCTCAGCAAGCAATTAGAAGTAATCACATGGTACATTTCGACACAATGTGATTAAAATACAGATCTATATTTCGTTGTTTTTTTTATACTTTCAATGACCTAAACTACATGAAGATCTGACCAGTTATAGTGGGAGGTCATGTCAAGGTCATACGAGGGGCTTTTGACCCTATGATGTCAGATATTTAATATATCAGATTCAACTAAAAGATCCATTATGGGGGATTAGATAAAGAGTTGGAAGTTCTCAGTATAAAAGTTAAAAATAAATGTAAAAGTAATTTGCTGAAAATTTCTATCAAATTGATTCACTATGAACCGAGAACTAAGTGGTTGAAACTTCCATCTAGCCTTGATCTTCATTACTAAAGTCAGTTAGTCTTGATTATCTATTTTTTGATTTAATTATCAATGAGCGTTAAGCAGCATATAGGATTCTAATCCAGACAACATCGAAGACTAACGTAGACAATGAAAGTTTATTATGGTCTGGATAAGTTAATTAATGTCTCATCAATAATTTAGATAATATTTCAGGCCTAAAGAAAGACTTGTTTAAGAAAACAGGCAATATTATTATATCTATCTATGTTTTAATGATTTGTAACAATTATTCAGCTGTTGAAATTGGAAAGCACAAAATCAAAAGAAAAAAAAGACTTTAAATGGCGAAAAGTCACAAATTAAAAGAGAAAGATTAAAGACTACATGTATATTTATTGTTTCGTCTCGTAACGTTCGGTCTGTCCATTTTTTGGTTGTGCAGTTATCCTGCATTGCCTATGAGTATCAGCAACTGATAAAACAATATTTTCGTAGCAATGTAAAAAGGAAATCCATCTCACCATTTGTTGCATAAACTTCTAAAAAGTCTCCAGCAGCCATGGAAAAGTTGGTAAGAGATGGACCTTCTGAGGGACATACATCAGGGAATTTAACAGCTGATGTCTGATGATCATGGCTTTTATTATTTGTCCATTCATGTATCCATGGATATATAATGAAACTATTTTTATCACAACATCTACAATTAAACATTTAATATAGTAAATAAAAGTAAGCTAATAAAAGAAAATAGAAATGAGTTTAAAGTCTCAATAAAAGTAAGCTAATAAAAGAAAATAGAAATGAGTTTAAAGTCTCAATAAAAGTAAGCTAATAAAAGAAAATAGAAATGAGTTTAAAGTCTCAACCTCACTATACTAAATGTAATTTTGAGACTAACATTGAATATCTGGTAATATAAATGCAGTCTCAATAATGCTTTAGAAAGCATTGTGAGGACAAATGGATTCTTAACACTGTCAATATCAACACCGACTCATTATGCTATTCAACTAGTAGTATCAGTCTATATTTTTTAAATTTAATTTTCCTCCTTTTTGCATTGTCTCCGAACCAACTTTCTATTAATAAATCTGAAATTGTTTGGCACAGAGACATACACTGTATAACTTTTGCAGTCTATAGATTAAAGAAGAACAAATATTTTATCTGGCATGACATACTCGATTTGGTTACTTGAATGCCACTATTCTATGCTACTTTGAGCTTCATTTCTCCGAGCACCTATGACAATTTGGTTGGTCAATTAGTTCACATGATCTGAACATTAATATCAAATGTCAATGGAGTATAACATCAGAAATAAATGAAACAAAATTGACACCAATTTTAATTAGGTTGACAATCATCCCTAATTTTAAAGATAGGTTGCCAGGCAACGAAACATACGCCCACAGCAGCTAAATCGTCCGCGCAAATTTTTCCTTTTTGTGGTAATGAAACATTTGTAATACACTAAAATCTGATTAAGAGTAACAACTCATTATGTAATTATCTGAAAATCATTAGAAATTATTTGCTTTTCATAAAGTTTTGCCCCAAGTTTTGTCGCAAATTTTTACTTTTTTTGGTAATGAAACATTTGTAATACACTAAAATCTGATTAAGAGTAACAACTCATTATGTAATTATCTGAAAATCATTAGAATTTATTTGCTTTTCATAAAGTTTTGCCCCATGCTAACAATTAGTATAGGAAACATTTAACATCATGGATTTAGCTGTTCAGTTATCAAAATTCATTGAAAATCAAAATACTTGTTCGTTTCAACACCTTAAACTCTGTGTATCAATCTGAAGTCAATCGGTGATAAGTTTGGCATCTATAGCGTCACAAGGTTTTTTGAAGTGATCAAGGGAGATAACTCTGGAAGTAATTATTTGAAATCGCTGAAAACCAGTAGGCTTCTTCGCCTCATGACCTTAAACAGTGTGTGTAAATTTAAAGTCAATCGGATATTAACTTTGGCCTCTAGAGCATCCACAGGACTTTTTGATGTGATCAAGGGTGATAACTCTGGCAATAATTATCAGAGATCGCTGAAAATCAATAGGCTTCTTCGTCTCGTGACCTTAAACACTGTGTATAAATATAAAGTCAATCAGATATTAACTTTAGCCTCTAGAGCCTCTAGCCGGACCGACGGACGGACAGGGGCGACGACAATATACGACCACATTTCAATGTGGGCGTATAAAAAGGGAGACAACTCTTAATACAAATATTCTGTTTCTGTTATAAGAACACAGCTCACCAATTATTCCTGAGCAATCCCCCACTAAACATGTTATTTTTAGTCCCTCTTCCCCGTTCTCTGATCCCCCCCCCTTTTGAATGCGACTTTGGCCTCTAGAGCATCCACAAGATTTTTTAAAGTGATCAAGGGCCACAACTCTGGCACTAATTATCAGAAATCGCTGAAAATCAATACGCTTCTTCGTCTTATGACCTTAAACACTGTGTAAAAATTTAAAGTCAATCGGATATTAACTTTGGCTTTAAGAGCATCCACAAGATTTTTTGAAGTGATCAAGGGCCATAACTATGGCACTAATTATCGGAAATCCCTGAAAATCAATAGGCTTCTTCGTCTGATGACCTTAAACACTTTTTAAAAATTTAAAGTCAATCGGATATTAACTTTGGCTTTTAGAGCATCCACAAGATTTTTTGAAGTGATCAAGGGCCATAACTCTGGCACTAATTATCGGAAATCCCTGAAAATCAATAGGCTTCTTCGTCTTATGACCTTAAACACTGTGTATAAATTTAAAGCCAATCGGATATTAACTTTGGCCTCTAGAGCGTCCACAAGATTTTTTGAGGTGATCAAGGGCCATAACTCTGGTAGTTATTATTGGAAATCGCTGAAAAACAATAGGCTTCTTCGTCTCATGACCTTAAACACTGTGTATAAATATAAAGTCAATCGGATATTAACTTTAGCCTCTAGAGCCTCTAGCCGGACCGACGGACGGACAGGGGCGATGACAATATACGACCACATTTCAATGTGGGCGTATAAAAAGGGAGACAACTCTTAAAACAAATATTCTGTTTCTGTTATAAGAACACAGCTCACCAATTATTCCTGAGCAATCCCCCACTAAACATGTTATTTTTAGTCCATCTTCCCCGTTCTCTGATCCCCCTTTTGAATGCGACCGACGGACGAGGTTGACGACAATATACAACCACATTTCAATGTGGCCGTAAAAAATATAGACTGAAAAAGTAAAAGATAAGGGGATATTACCTCTGGCCATTAGTGAGTGCAAAATACGATATACATGCCCTTGGTTTGAAATCAGTTGCACTAAACCAGTCTACCGACCATTCTCCGGCTGACTGACATGTCTGGATAAACAAGTCTATTTTCTATGAAACATAACAAAAAAGCTAGTACAAACTAGAACGTCCACAAGCAATTGTGGACGCCGGACCTCCGGACAGGGGCGACAACAATATACAACCACATTTCAATGTGGGCGTATAAAAATCAAATTTTGAAACATGCCCGCAAAGCAACACAACAACTGTTTGAAGAAGCTTGTAAAAGCAAAATGAAAATACAACCTGTATTAGTTCTTGGCTTACCCAAGTGTTTCAGTGATTCAGGGATATTAGTTGTACCGTAGATTAATTCTATCTCACTATTCATTATTCAATAATGGTATTAGATTATGTCTCACTATTAACTGATGTCCTAGCTACTTTCCCATTAGTATGTAATGTCTGTGGTTTATTCACGCGAAGGCACGGTTATTGAGCTTAACGGATTAAAAGAGGTCATTTTCGACAACTTCACGGGAATCCAGCTCCTAGGGATTAAAATGGATTGAAAACGCAACATTGGTGTTATAGATTGTTATGATAAGTATTTACACTTCCATAATCCCCACTGTAACTAATTAACCAACATTTTAGTTTGTGGTTATTGTTTAACTTCACTAGAATGTCGGTTAACGCTGCAGTATTACAATTGTTGGTGTTTCATTTCCAAATAGTAGTTGCATCTATTTTTCGTTTACTTGCACGGTACATATACTATTCAAAAAAAGTAGGGGATATTTGATTTTGGGGGCATAATACTAAAATATGCAAATGACTACGAAAAAAGTCACTATAGAACCTAACAGAAGAAACATTTCCAGTTACATGTGACGCCCAAACGCACCAATAGCTACCGCATGGAATGCAGGTGATGCTTGGGATCATCATGGTGGTCCAACCCAAGATTTGCACGACTCTGACTTTGAATGTTACAGTCATTGTGGCATTGAATTCTAGGGTGGAAACATCAGTTTAATTGTTTTAGTGACCAGAAAACAAATTTTGATATGCGTCGGCTTACCCAAAATGCTACAGATCGGCACAACACAGGCGGTTGTGGCGCGGACGATGAATGTTTCTCAATCTGTCATAAGCAGGCTATGGTTCAGATACCGTGATACACAATCTGTACAGGACAGACGACGCTCAGGTCGACCAAGGGCGACAACTCAAGCCCAGGATCGATTTATCCGTACCTTGTCCTTGAGAAATCGTGTCATCACAGCAAATCAGATCAGCGCTCGTCTTCAAACAGACACTGGTGTGAGAGTGAGTGGCCAGACGATTCGGAATCGACTGCATAGGGGTCACCTTCGCGCCCGACGTCCTTGCGTGATCCCTTGTTTGAGAGATCATCACATTCAGGCAAAACGTCGTTGGTGTAGGGATCGTCAACACTGGGATAATCGACGCTGGAGCAATGTGATGTTTTCAGATGAGTCAAGGTTCACTGTTGATTTTTTGGACAGACGTAGGAGGGTGTGGCGTCGTCGAAACGAGCGCTTCCAAGACGTTAACGTCATCAGACATGATCGATTTGGGGGTGGTTCTGTTATGGTGTGGGGAGGCATCACTGTTGCTGGAAGAACGACTTTACATGTTGTTGCAGGGCGGGTTACAGGCCAGTACTACCGGGACAACATCTTGGCAGTCCATGTTGTGCCCTTCGCACGACGTCATGGCCGCCGTTTCATCTTCCAGGATGACAACGCAAGATGTCACAGGGCCAGGATCGTTACAGGTTACCTCCAACAACAGAATATCACCACATTACCTTGGCCAGCACTGAGTCCCGACCTCTCCCCCATCGAGCATGTCTGGGACATGCGTGGACAGAGGTTACGTCAACGTCAACAACGTCCTGCCAATGTCCAAGAACTTGCTGCTGCGTTGCAACAGGAATGGGACAATCTGGACCAAAATGACCTTAGACGTCTCATTAGGAGTATGCCACGTCGGATCAATGCTTGTTTGGCAAACAGAGGAGGATTTACCCGTTACTGACTTTGTTGTGATGCTGTGGTAACTTTGCAGTTTGACCCCGGGTATCATTTTACCCTTATAATGGTCTGTCTGTGCCTTACTTAATCTAACGATCATTTGGAATAAATCGATGAATGTGAACTTCATTTCATTTTGTCATTTGTTTCTTCATCAGTTTCATTAGGTGACTTTAATAACACTTAAAAATCAAATATCCCCTACTTTTTTGAATAGTATATATAACCACCTGAGCAAAGATATCGTCCTCCGCGATTTGTAGGTACAAAGCTGAATTCAATTTGTGCCTTTGCCATTTTAGAATATTATCTGAATTTCGGATAGTGTAACAGGATTTTATACATCTTTAAAGATAGGCTGGCACTGCCAGGCAGGATACGCCCACATTTTCGAGAGATGGACAGAGAACAAGCAATACCGAAAGTGATTTTTCCTACATCTTTAAGTCCTGTATTTCATACTGTATTGGGAGCAGCCATTTAGTTGGTCAGTTCCAGTCTGATATTAATGAAATTCGAAACCGACAATGATTATGGTGTGACGGTACACAACCTAGAAATGTGACTTTTCATCAAAATCGGATAAGAATTGTGACCTGTAGAGAGTCCACAACCATGATATACCATATTTTTACACTATTCGCGTACAAACGGCGACCATTTCGTCCGGCAATTTTGGTACGATTTTCACGAAATTAGAACTCAACCTTCCTCATCAAAATCGAATTAAAATTGTGACCTATACAGGGTCCACAACCATGATATATCATTTTTTTAACAGTATTGTCTGTCAAATTTGGTCCGATTTTCCCGAAATTCAAACTCAACCTTCCCTACAGTGTGACGGTGATATAATCAAACATTTTTTTAAATTGGATAATAATTGGGACTTCCAGAGGGACCACAAGCTAAAGAAAGGGGGATTTTGCGTATAACCAGGGGCCATAATTCAGGAAGTTACGATCCGATTTGCGCAAATGTCGAAAAGAACCAAGATCTTTGGGTTATAACCATGAATTTCAAGTTTCATCAAAATCGAATTAAAATTGTGACCTTTACAGGGTCCACAACCTTGATATACCATTTTCTAACAGTATTCGCGTACAAACGGCGGCCATTTTTGTAAGGCAATTTTGGTCTGATTTTCCCGAAATTCGAACTCGACCTTCCTTACGGTGTAACGGTAATATAATCAAATGTTTTTTTTAAATCGGATAATAATTGTGACCTCCAAGCTAAAAAAAAGGCGATTTTGCTTATAATCAGGGGCCATAATTCAGGAAGTTACGATCCGATATGCGCAAATATCGAAAGGAAGCAAGATCTTTGGGTTATAACCATGAATTTCAAGTTTCATCAAAATCGAATCAAAATTGTGACCTTCACAGGGTCCACAACCTTGATATACCATTTTTTAACAGTATTCGAGTACAAACGGCGGCCATTTTGTATAGCAATTTTTGTCCGATTTTCCCGAAATTCGAACTCAACCTTCCTTAGGGTGTAACGGTGATATAATCAAACGATTATTTAAATCGAATAATAATTGTGACCTCCAAGCTAAAAAAAAAGGCGATTTTGCGTATAATCAGGGGCCATAATTCAGGAAGTTACGATCCGATATGCGCAAATATCAAAAGGAAGCAAGATCTTTGGGTTATAACCATGAATTTCAAGTTTGATCAAAATCAAATCAAAATTGTGACCTCCACAGGGTCCACAACCTTGATATATCATTTTTTAACAGTATTCGCGTACAAACGGCGGCCATTTTGTATGGCAATTTTGGTCCGATTTTCCCGAAATTCGAACTCAACCTTCCTTAGGGTGTAACGGTGATATAATCAAACGGTTTTTTAAATCGAATAATAATTGTGACCTCCAGAGGGACCACAAGCTAAAAAGGGTGATTTTTCGGACAATCAGGGGCCATAATTCAGGAAATTACATTCCGATAGCTGCAAATATCGAAAGGAACCAAGATCTTTGGGTTACAAACATGCATGTCAAGTTTCATCAAAATCGGTTCAAAATTGTGACCTCTATAGGGTCCACAAGCTAAAAACGTGATTTTTCGTACAATCAGGGGCCATAATCCATGAAGTTTTGATCCGATACATGCCAATATCGAAAGCAGCCGAGATCTTTTGGGGATAAACCTATATTTCAAGTTTCGTCAAAATCGGATAAGAATTGTGACCTGTAGAGAGTCCACAAACAAATTGTGGACGGACGGACGGACGTCCGGACGGACAGGGGCGACGACATAATACGTCCACATGAAAATGTGGGCGTATAAAAATGACACTGATTGAGTGTGAGCAAAAAGGTGAACACTATTTGGAGAATTTGATGAAATTCAATCATTATTTGCCAATTGGTGAATAAAATTGAGAGTGAACATAAATTCATAAAATCTTTAACACCGTTAATTGGGTCCTAATAACAACATGTCTCTCTTCAAACGAAAGCCGACAACTCAATAACTGCGCCTTCATGGGAAGGATTAATTTTGGTCACCCTCTGTAACTGCGCCTTCACGGGAATACACCATGTCTGTCTATACCACTAATAAGTAATGTCTCTCCTATGTAATGTCTAAATGTCTACTTACTTATTTAATATAAAATTTGATGCAATTAACATAAAAAGACTCCATTCATTTCCTTGGCAGGTATATCCTCTCTGTGCAATATCGTATGCCAGACGGCCCAATCCAGAACCAGGCACTAAGATATTAATCTTTGATGGATCACTAGAAAAAACAAATATAAATGTTAAGATTAAGAATGTATCAGTTGTTGTGGTTTTAGCAACATATAGATTATTAAATACAAGGAAATTACTGTCAAAGGTGATTTTATGGATTGACAGGTGCCAAAATTAATTTTAAGTCAGTGAGTTTTACACCAAATGTGACTGTGACAGAGAACAGTAATGGCATGTTTTATTCCATTCTTCAATGACCATTAAAATTAAAGGAATTATTTCTAAAAAAAAATAAAAGGTTACTGTACCATTCACTTGCAGGGAAATATTTTTCAATAGCTTGTATAACAGGATTATAACAGGCATTTCTTTCTTCTTGTCCTACAACACTCCAGTCTCTTACAAACTGTCGTAAAGTTGTCTTGACTTTAGATATATCTTGTAAACTTGGTATTGTGTTTTTCAAAGTATCATTCTGTAACAATAAGCACATTTTTTTGCTACAACAGATATTTTCCTTATAAACCATTAAGTACATTTTTTGTTTTTATTTCACCCATTTGTTACCATGGTGACCAGCATCCAATGGCCATTTTCATTATATTATAAGCTATTCTTGTAATAAACTGGAGACTGGTAACCAGTTCTTAGTTCCTCATATTAAAAGAATTCTCCGTTGTCATTATTGTGGTCTTGTCTTATTGCTATTTTAGGCCACTGAGGTGTTGATTTTGCAGTGACCGGGCCCAATGTGGCACATAAATGGAGTGGTTCAACCGAGTTGTGGGTAAACGAGACTACGTGCTCCAAAATTAATATTATAGAGCTTTAAAACTGCTTGTACAGAACTAGAAATCCACACGAATCTCCGAATCTAATTCGCGCAAGGATTCTCGCAAAAAAAAAAAAATGTAAAATCTCGAAGAAATGTTGAGTCTGACTATTGAATGTCAGTGTTCATCATGGGACTGTATTTTGTCGGCTTTGGCCGATTGATGTTCATTCAAGCCGATTGGTAAAACAATGAATATGCCACAACATGGTATCGTAAATAATAAATCTACTTTTTGCTAAATTACAACAGATAATTATTACTTGATAATTAAGAAGACAATCAACTTGCTTGTAGGCTACAATAACAGTCATACCTTAGTGACAATCGGCCATATGTGATTCATAATCCAAGTAATTAGCACATTTAACTACGATTTTGATAATTCAGTAAACTAAACAAAACAAGCTTTTGATTATTCATAATACATGTAGGTTCAGTAAAATAAGCCATGTGGCCATTGAAGATGGTCAAGGCTTTTTTACGAATAGCAAGTCTTCCACGCTCCATCCATGTGAATTCCAGGTACATGTACCGGTAGACATTAAAATAATAACTGGATAATTCATGGATGGATTCACTGACCATGCCAGTTGTAAATTTAAATCTTAATTGAATATAATTCCTTGATAGAACATCGAATACACAGAGAGAGAAACAGTAGGTATTTTCCCTGACAGAATCTCCTTTGTCGAATTTCAATGACATATCGGTTGGAATTATGTCAATCAACCAGTTCTAAATAATAACGTTTACCGTAATGATTATTCATTTTATACACTACTGACAGGCTCAATTTCAAAAATATTATTGATCGGCAAATGACTACAAATTGTGTTATGAAGAGTTGCCACTGCACCGTATCAGCTTATTTTGGCTACGCCATTTTCTGATACTGGCAATAAACATCAAACACAATTTTGTTTTTTATTCAGCATTATTAAGATTCGAAAGATTCATGCGGATTGCATAGATGAGAATCCTCTTAGAGTCTTGCAAAAATGACAAATTTCTAGCCCTGTTGTAAAATGTCACTTTAAATAAAGAGATATTCCCGATAGAGTAGGTGCTACTGTTATCATTATAAAGTTCTTGGCAAACTGACATATTTTACTGTCAATCAATAACTGTTCATCTCTTTTCTGCATAAATTAAATAAAAAAAACGTAACATAATCAGGTAATACTTATATAGACTATATTTACAGCTTTTCAACCTACACAAGCATTTATGAAAAACTAACTTCTATGAGTTTACTTTGATTTTCAAACATGACATCTGCATCTTTAATCAGGATGTTAACAACTTCAGCATTATGATCAACACATGTTTTAACTGTTTCTAAATGATCTTTAAAATATGGTATCATTGCCTTGTGACGCTCTGGTAAAGCTTCATAATATTTCTCTGCTTGTTTTACTCTTTTATATGAGTTGTTTCTATCACAAAAGAGAAAACAAAAATCATAACTAAATGATATAACAATAATATCAATTCAAACCAAGTACAGCTAGGTATATCTATGGTACTATATTCTTATTTCATGAGGTTTTAGCAGTAACATTCAATCAGAAAAACATAGGACTAAAATTAATTCTGTAGAAAAATGTTATTGTGAAACTGATTTTATTTAACCATTCAGATAATACAAATTTTTAGTTGTAAACCTTAATTTGGGCATACTCAGTCTTGGAGAAAATCAAATTTTTGATTTAGAAGTTAAATGACAATATTGGTGCCAGTCATTATCACATATGTGATAGAACTGATTAAACACTTTCCAAATATAATATTAACACAGAGATCATCGCTACCATAGAGGAGTAATAAAGGATTCATGAATCGGAAGTGACGAACGCCAAAGGAAAACACAAGTTATCTTTCTATGTGAGTGACTGAAGTGACGAGTGATGACAGATAAACGGCCGAATTTCTGCTCACTAATAATTCCTTCTAAGACAAAAAGTTGTTATATGGGACCGCAAGAGGTTATCCGACGATACAATTAAGTAATTAAGCGTCATAAGATAAGAGAATACGGGAAAAATAGAAATACTCCGAACAGCCCCTTGTTTTTATTCATTCTATAGGGGAGACCGGGGCACATTAAACCACTTTGTTCACATACATGTTTGTCCTCATTTGATATCAAATGTTTTTATTAGAAGATCTCTTTATTTCATGATCAAAATTTAAAAAAACAAGCCAACAGTGAGGCTGATGTCCCCCGCCGAAATCCCAAAATAAATCGATGACACATATTAATTAATCGCACATTTATTTTTTTCAAACGTATCGACCAATCAAACTGAACACGAAGTGTCATCCAAAAATTGCTTATCTCTGCCTACCGTAAGAAGAAAATGCTCATCTTTGAACTCCATCAAGGCATTGACCTAATAAGCATACACACCAATTTTGAACATTTTAACTCAATTCGAAGGAGAGTTAAGGTATTACTGTAATGAAACTATACACCAAGTTTCATCACTCTCACTAGGGCTGGACGATATTTTCGGTAATTCGATATATCGCGATATTAAAATTTGAATTACGATATTTTATAAACCACCTAAAATATCGCGGTATAATGATATATCGTATCTTGTGTTTTTCTATCAATTTACACGATATTATCACAATATTTACGACATTATGTCACGATCGATGACTCAGATGACTTGTCACTCGTTCATTGACAAGACCTACTAAATACATGACTAGTCTAGTAGTTTTCTAGATTATTAAACTTATTATACTTGTCATTATAATGTCAATCAAACCCATTGCTAATGCTGTGCAACACTCGAATAACCAGCCAGGTAAGTCATGGTGTAATATCTTCTCTTTGCCGTCTTCGATAGATTTATCATTGGCACTGTTTGGAAACAGTTATTATCATTTTACGTATGATGCCTTTGTTAGTTAACTATCATTATTTTGTGCGTGTGTTTGGGTGGTTTTTTTTTTTTTGCCAATTTTTAAAATGTAGCCAAATTAAATAAGAATAAAATGTTATTTGTAAATAAAACCTTATTGCGTCTTGATATACGAGATTTAGACAAACGTGCTGTACCGAATAGGGGAAATTACATCTGGTTCTTTGAGTCTACTCATAGTCATACCCACATGTTATTCAACATTTTGAAAGATGGAGGAACATTGCGAAGCTCAAGCTGATCGAACATTAGTAATAATAAAGCCTAAAAAACATTGCACAAGTCGTATATGGCTTTTGGTTTTGATGAGAACAACGAAGCGCAAACGAAAGTTTATGTAGATTTTGCAAGCGTCGTGTAGCTGCAATAGGCGGCAACACCAGCAACTTGTTACGTTCATTTAAAAATACATCACATAATAAAACTAAAATATCGGGATATTGTGATATATCGTGATATATCGTTAGCTTTTTATGATAAAACTAAAATATGGCGATATAGTGATATATCATCCTTTTTTGAGGAAATATCGCGATATTTGATTTTACTAATATCGTCCAGCTCTAACTCTCACTTAATTAGAACTAAAGTTATCGTGTCTCAAAGCATCAACCAATCAAATTGCTTATCTCTGCCTACCCTAAGTGGAAAATGCTCATCTTCGAACTCCATCAAGGCATTGACCTAATAAGCATATACACCAAGTTTGAACATTTTAACTAAATTAGAAGGAGAGTTATTGTGTTCCAAAGTCTCGACCAATCAAATTGCGTATCGCTCTGCTTACCCTGAGCAGAAAATGCTCATTATCGAACTTAGTCAAGGTATTACTGTAATGAAACTATACACCAAGTTTCATCACTCTCACTTAATTAGAACTAAAGTTATCGTGTCCCAAAGCATCAACCAATCAAATTGCTTATCTCTGCTTACCCTAAGAGGAAAATGCTCATCTTCGAACTCCATCAAGGCATTGACCTAATAAGCATATACACCAAGTTTGAACATTTTAACTAAATTAGAAGGAGAGTTATTGTGTTCCAAAGTCTCGACCAATCAAATTGCGTATCGCTCTGCTTACCCTGAGCAGAAAATGCTCATTATCGAACTTAGTCAAGGTATTACTGTAATGAAACTATACACCAAGTTTCATCACTCTCACTTAATTAGAACTAAAGTTATCGTGTCTCAAAGCATCAACCAATCAAATTGCTTATCTCTGCCTACCCTAAGTGGAAAATGCTCATCTTCGAACTCCATCAAGGCATTGACCTAATAAGCATATACACCAAGTTTGAACATTTTAACTAAATTAGAAGGAGAGTTATTGTGTTCCAAAGTCTCGACCAATCAAATTGCGTATCGCTCTGCTTACCCTGAGCAGAAAATGCTCATTATCGAACTTAGTCAAGGTGTTACTATAATGAAACTATACACCAAGTTTCATCACTCTCACTTAATTAGAACTAAAGTTATCGTGTCCCAAAGCATCAACCAATCAAATTGCTTATCTCTGCTTACCCTAAGCAGAAAATGCTCATCTTCGAACTCCATCAAGGCATTGACCTAATAAGCATATACACCAAGTTTGAACATTTTAACTAAATTAGAAGGAGAGTTATTGTGTTCCAAAGTCTCGACCAATCAAATTGCTTATCGCTCTGCTTACCCTGAGCAGAAAATGCTCATTATCGAACTTAGTCAAGGTATTACTATAATGAAACTATACACCAAGTTTCATCACTCTCACTTAATTAGAACTAAAGTTATTGTGTCCCAAAGCATCAACCAATCAAATTGCTTATCTCTGCTTACCCTAAGCGGAAAATGCTCATCTTCGAACTCCATCAAGGCATTGACCTAATAAGCATATACACCAAGTTTGAACATTTTAACTCAATTAGAAGGAGAGTTATTGTGTTCCAAATTCTCGACCAATCAAATTGCGTATAGCTCTGCTTACCCTGAGCAGAAAATGCTCATTATCGAACTTAGTCAAGGTATTACTATAATGAAACTATACACCAAGTTTCATCAATCTCACTTAATTAGAACTAAAGTTATCGTGTCCCAAAGCATCAACCAATCAAATTGCTTATCTCTGCTTACCCTAAGCGGAAAATGCTCATCTTCGAACTCCATCAAGGCATTGACCTAATAAACACATCAACAAGTTTGAACATTCTAGCTCAATTAAGAAGAGAGTTATTGTGTCCCAAAAAGTGTGACGGACAGACAGACGGACAGACAGACGGACGGACGAACCCATTTTAATAGTCCCCCAACTTTCTTCGAAAGGCGGAGGACAAAAAAAAATCAATATGCCCTCTTATATGGATCAAACCCCGGTTTATCTGGATTGTATAGATTAGACATATATGAACTTAAGTACAAGAATTTCCTAGGCTAAGAAGTTTACATGTGTGGAAAATTTTTCTCTTTTAAGCGCTTTTTTGAAAAATCCACTGCCTAAGAAAATAATTGACAGCATGTGGCTTATTGATGGAGAAATGGGTCTAAGAAATTATCTCACTTCTGTATAGTGTTGGGTTGTTTAGTATTATTTATAAAGGATATATCCACGGTGGTTCAATGTGCCCCGGTCTCCCCTACCTTATAAAACATGATCATGCACGGACTTTTAATCTGTTTTTCTTTCCTGTTCTCTTATCTAGTGGCAGTCAATTCTTTTTATGAATTGTAAGATATTCTCTCGCAGTGTCACACAGCAACTTTAGGTCTTCGAGGGAATTATTAGTGAGCAGATATTCGCCCATGTATCTGTTATCACTAGTCACTTCAGTTAGTTATATAGAGGCATAACTCGTGTTTTCCTTTGGCGTTCGTCACTTCCGATTCATGAATCCTTTATTACTCCTCTATGGTAGCAATGATCTCTGTGTTAATATTATATTTGGAAAGTGTTTAATCAGTTCTATCACATATGTGATAATGACTGGCACCAATATTGTCCTTTAAGGCTTAAATAAGTCAAGAGAAATGAATTGACATGGGGCTTAATGTCCTACTGTTCTGCTGTGACTGGGCGAATGAAGACGGCATGTCATTACACATACAGTGGGCTATGTGGGAAATTTTGCCGGAGCAAAACAAAAACACAATCAGTAAACTGAGTAATTACATCCTTTCCGCACCGATGCATATGTGCATAGTGAGAGAAGTGTCAACTAGACACAACTCATGCCAATTTTGGGATTAAAATATGGTAGACTACAATTTTGTATCAATAACCAGCTTGCAGTTCCATTTAGCCATGAGTACGAGAGGAAACTCTAGACTCTAGCTAGACCCTGGACTCCAGGAGAAAACCAAAACGTTGGGCAGGCGACCCTATCCTTGTCAAGTTGGCCTACTATCTTGTGAACAAAACTTCGCAATAATGATAATAATCAAGAGTGTACGTATTTGAAAATCGGCCTACCAAACCACGCTTCTGCATAGTAAAGTACCGTGTGGAAAATGTATCTTCGGAAGCACAGAGCCCTATGACATTTTGTCATGACGTAATTTACTAATTTATACCGAAAAGACAAAGGCGCCTAAACTTTTCTGTCTTCCACTCCAGATGAACCACTTTTTTTCGTTCTTATTATCCTATTACTATTACTGTTAGGCGCAGATTGCCCTCCTTGCGCAGATTACCCCTGCGCATGCGTGAATCTCCGTCTAATTTTCGATGAGCAATCTGCACGCGTGAAGTGAACTTTGTCCGGACAATTTAATGAGTTACTGCGATGATACTTAATCTTAATCGGTAATCACCATGGATCACTGCCTTAGTATTATAAGTCATTTTAATTAAATTTGCGAGAAATGAACCGAGTGTTTTATAACACAAGGCGTTCAGATTTTACGCCAAATTACCATTTTACCGACTCGAGAGCCGTCTATGTGGTTACGATATATGGTTATAATTACAATTTATAGAAAAATGATTTTGAAAATATTTACTTATTCAACTTGGTCATCGTTTTATTCTTTCTGTTATTCATATTCCATCAAGAGGAATTTTTAAAATAAAAATGGCGTGCACCAAACAGCGTAATTTTTCATTGGTTAGAGTCGTAAAAATGCGGGGAAATTTACAGTAGCTATTAGCTAACAGCACGCATAAACAACCTTATTTGCATATTGCATACTATTTATAGTATTATTGGTTGGAATATGAAGGACCAAATTACTGTGTTTTGCATAGTGTCGAGTAGGGTAGCACAGAATTGTAATAATACATAGTACGCAAGTATAAAATAATTATATTCGTGAAAAATTGTCTTACATTATCGGTGGTCCATTGGTGTATTTCCAACTAGATTAATCCATATTATGTGCACAATGATGATACTATAGCGTACGTATAACAGAAATCGAAGATTACAGGTGCAGATCATTTCGTTCGTTCTTGGGGATTTACGTCCACTTCCACCAAGGGTAATATCGTAGACAATCAGATCATTTCATTTATTACTTAAGCTGATGGTTTAATGTCCGCTTCCACATAAGTGACTAATCATTTCATTTACTATCCTTGTCATATTAACCTGGACGGTGTTGTTTCGGATGAAACCCAGACATGTGTCTGGATTAGGGGATTAATTAAACAATAGGTATAGCGGTCATTCAAAGAATCTATCGACAGGCATTTATGACTGTTGTATATTCCATGTGACGGTGGTGTAATTACACGTCTGTAATATGGTGGTAGTCATTCAAAGAATATAATCTAAATGACGGACATTTATTACTGTATATTCCAAGCGACGGCGGCCTTATTCGTAGACTGGAACCAATCATAGGCCATTGTGTGTTTTTTGGGTTGTTTTTTTGTAAAAATACCGTCGTACAGTAAGTTTCTTTTACATAAAATGGAATCGAAAGCCATTTTTATGTACGTGTAAGAACTGTAACGTTTACCGACCGATGCCAGAAATCGATACTTACAAACACTTCGATATAGTATATTCTCGATATAGTATCATATAAGAAAGATACGACAAGTTTATTACCAGACCCGTAATTGGCCGTATGCATTTGAGGAAAACAAGTGGATGAGTGATCCGTGCTCATGACCCGAACTAGATTTTTTTTTTTTTTTTTTTTTGGTCAAGTTTATTACGCATTTTACGACCAAGCGGATGTTATATATTAATTACAGCATAGTACGTGCGAGGTTATCGTCTTCTTTAGGGCTGCATGCACGCCATCCTACACAAAACACAATAAATATTATGTATGCAATATGCAAATAAGGTTGTTTATGCATGTTGTTAGCCAATAGCTACTCTAAATTTACACGCGTTTAGACGGCCCTAACCAATGAAAAATTATCGTTGTTTGGTGCACGTAGTAATTTAGTCAGCCATTTTTATAAAAAATTTCCTCTTGATGGAATATGAGTAATAGAAAGAATAAAACGATGACCAAGTTGAATCAGTGAATATTTTCAAAATCTTTTTTTTCTATTGTGAACACATAAATTGTAACCATATGTAGTTACGTCAAACTACAGCAAATATTTTTTACATTCAGTTACGTGGTCAGCACCGATTTATGGCGGGGGAAAGCGGCAAAAACCTAATGCTATGTAGAAATGTCTAATTCAAAACACACATGTAACATAATGCCATACCAAATACCTAAAACGTCTAATGCAAAAAACAAAATACAAGAAACCTCTAATACAAAATACCTCATACGTCTATTGCAAAAGACAAAATACAAGAAACCTCTAATACAAAATACTTCTTATGCACAATTGATTTTACAATCTGAAACATCTACCATAAGCATTAGATGACATATCTCGTTGTCATTACTTACATTTCTCCACTGAATTATCTTTATCTAGGTCAATGTCAAGGTCACCGAACACAACTTGGCGACCTATTCGGCTAGCGAGCTATTCGACCGATCCAGCTGGCAACCTGTTCGTTGGCAACCTATTCAGAATTAAGACAACAGTCGCCCAAACTCATCTATTTTTAACAACCAATAAAATCCAACGTTACGTCTATCAAATGAAAGTAGAATAATATATTATTTTTATCAATTCCTTTAGCTCAGAACAGAGATGTAATTTCGCATTATCGTACAAAATTCTAGACATCCAACTAAATATATTCCGAAAGGTAATTAAATAGGCTTTCTAAGTATTATCAGTAAAAATTGGCACATTCATATTAAAGGGGTGCACTCTCTTCCTAAACATGACCAATTTTTTAAAAATTTTAAAGGGAAAAACTGTTAATATCCTGTGTCAAAATTCGGACCATCGTACAAAATTCTGATGATCCAACTAAATATATTCTAAAAGGTAATTGAATAAGCTTTCCAAATATTATTAGTAAAAGTTGGCACAATCATATTAAAGGGGTGCGTTCTCAACCTGAACATAGCCAATTTTTCAATATTTTAAAGTGAAAGAACGGTAATATTTCGAGTCGAAATTCGGACCATCGTACAAAATTCTTAGCAACCAGCTTCTGAAAGGTAATTGAATAAGCTTTCTAAATATTATCAGTAAAAATTGGCACATTCATATTAAAGGGGTGCACTCTCTTCCTAAACATGACCAATTTTTTAAAAATTTTAAAGGGAAAAACTGTTAATATCCTGTGTCAAAATTCGGACCATCGTACAAAATTCTGATGATCCAACTAAATATATTCTGAAAGGTATCTGAATAAGCTTTCCAAATATTATTAGTAAAAGTTGGCACAGTCATATTAAAGGGGCACGCTCTCAACCTGAACATAGCCAATTTTTCAATATTTTAAAATGAAAGAACGGTAATATTCCGAGTCGAAATTCGGACCATCGTACAAAATTCTGAGCATCCAGCTATATATTTTCTGAATGGTAATTCAATAAGCTTTCTAAATATTATTAGTAAAAGTAGGCACAATCATATTAAAGGGGCGCGCTCTCAACCTGAACATAGCCAATTTTTCAATATTCTATATGTAAAGATAGACCAGAATTTTTTTCGAAGTCCGAATTTCGACCATCGTACAAAATTCTGACCATCCAGCTATATATATTCTGAAAGGTAATTGGATAAGCTTACCAAATATTAATAGTAAAAGTTGGCAGAATCATATTAAAGGGGCGCGCTCTCAACCTGAACATAGCCAATTTTTCAATATTTTAAAGTGAAACAACGGTAATATCAATATTCCGAGTCGAAATTCGGACCATCGTACAACCTGAACATATCAAATTTTTCAATATTTTAAAGTGAAAGAACGATAATATTCCGTGTCAAAGTTCGGACCATCGTACAAAATTTGGAGCATCCAGCTATATATATTCTGAAAAGTAATTGAATAAGCTTTCCAAATATTATTAGTAAAAGTTGGCACAATCATATTAAAGGGGCGCGCCCTCAACCTGAACATATCCAATTTTTCAATATTCTATATGTGAAGATAGACCGGTATTTTTTTTGAAGTCCAAATTCGAACCATCGTACAAAATTCTGGGCATCCAGCTATATAAATTCGGAAAGGTATCTGAATGAGCTTTCCAAATATTATTAGTAAAAGTTGGCACAATCATATTAAAGGGGCGCGCTCTCAACCTGAACATCGCCACTTTTTTAATATTTTAAAGTGAAATTTTAAAATTTTTTAAAAATTGGTCATGTTTAGGAAGAGAGTGCACCCCTTTAATATGAATGTGCCAATTTTTACTGATAATACTTAGAAAGCCTATTTAATTACCTTTCGGAATATATTTAGTTGGATGTCTAGAATTTTGTACGATAATGCGAAATTACATCTCTATTCTGAGCTAAAGGAATTGATAAAAATAATATATTATTCTACTTTCATTTGATAGACGTAACGTTGGATTTTATTGGTTGTTAAAAATAGATGAGTTTGGGCGACTGTTGTCTTAATTCTGAATAGGTTGCCAGCTGGATCGGTCGAATAGCTCGCTAGCCGAATAGGTCGCCAAGTTGTGTTCGGTGACCTTGACATTGACCTAAATAAAGATAATTCAGTGGAGAAATGTAAGTAATGACAACGAGATATGTCATCTAATGCTTATGGTAGATGTTTCAGATTGTAAAATCAATTGTGCATAAGAGGTTATATGTATTTTGTATTAGAGGTTTCTTGTATTTTGTCTTTTGCAATAGAGGTATGAGGTACCGGTATTTTGTATTAGAGGTTTCTTGTATTTTGTTTTTTGCATTAGACGTTTTAGGTATTTGGTATGGCATTATGTTACATGTGTGTTTTGAATTAGACATTTCTACATAGCATTAGGTTTTTGCCGCTTTCCCCCGCCATACCGATTATGAGATAATTATGTTGTGATTTTAAAAATTATTCACTACAAAGCCGATAGGGGGCAGGTCATATATATATTTATGCCTGACAGACAATTAACATCTCGTAAAACATCGAGGGGTAATAAGCGCAACGTGGGCAAATATATATACGTCTGACAGACAACTAACATCTCGAAAAACATCGAGGGGTAATCAGCGCAACGTGGGCAATCTGCGCACCAGCTTCATCAGCGCAGATTGTAATCTGCGCGCGCGGAGTGCAATCTGCGCAACAAGATAGCGCAGATTGCAATCTGCGCGAGGGGTGAAGATTGCGCCTAACATTACTAGTATTACAGTCATTACCTGTAACCCCTAAAACTATTAAGAACCCGAATAAAATGTCGCCTTTCTTCCTCATCTTCTGTAATGTGTTCGTTCTTAGTATCCATTCTTTTTTTTTAATGTTGACAAAATGCCGGTACCGGTAATTGGGGTCAGGGTTCAGTCAGGGACTGGTTTCAGTACATTCTCCACGCAAGTCTCGCTATCCAGCAGTATGAACTAATGGAAGACAACTCTGTTTGGGAGATCGGGTTCAGTAAAATTTCTATTTCGAATCGGATATATATTAACCCGAAACGAAATAACACATAATTTATCATCGAACAATTTGACGCTCTTTCCAGATGACACAATAATAAATAATAGCACTTGTTAAAAAGCTAGATTTTTCCTATCACATAGTACGAAATATTGACTATTCGTTTCTCGGTAAAGTGAAGTTAGCACCCACATTTATCGGAGAACGCTAGATCGGCGACGGTCGTACGCATTTTAGCACATATGACGTCATATATAGATTGTGGGTTAAGGTTAGGGTAAGGGCTAGGACCTGTAGATTTGGTCAAAGTCCCGAGATATAAACAGGGCTAGCCCTAACCCTAACCCATGATCAAGGCTAACCCTTACCCTAACCCACAATTCACATATGACGTCACAATTTGCGTAGGACCGTCTCCGATCTAGCGTTCTCCCACACTATCGGAGACATAGAGTTATATAATCAGGGACGGATCCAGGAATTTTTGCAGGAGGGGGTTTGCCAGGTTTCTGTTACGGAAATCTGATATCATCGTCTCTAAATTACATAGGCATACATACAAATTGAGCTTTCTAAACAGAGAAATCATTTTCATACTGATGTAGGATCACTTTGTGATGTAATTTCATTGACAACATGAAATATTTAGTTGTAGTGATGAGTAGGCTATGGGATGGAGTATGTGGTGGGTGTGGGGGCTGGAGCCCATTGCGCCCGTTAAATCCGTCACTGTAATTGAGCAGAGCTACATCAAACCTAATTTTGAAGTCACTCAGTGAGTGATAAATAACGGGGTCACTCGATTCGGAATCGTATTATATCCCTCACGATGATTTGATGAATGGAGGCCGTAACGTTACGACCAAGCCGGGGAGAACGCTAGATCGGAGACGGTCCAACGCAAATTGTGACGTCATATGTAAATTGTGGGTTAGGGTAAGGGTTAGTCTTGATCATGGGTTAGGGTTAGGGCTGGCCCTGTTTACATCTCGGGATTTTGACCAAATCTACAGGTCCTAGCCCTTACCCTAACCCTAACCCATAGTCTATATATGACGTCATATGTGCTAAAATGCGTAGGACCGTCTCCGATCTAGCGTTCTCCCCAAGCCGGACTCGATTTTTGACGAACGTCTATCACTGTAAGTACCAAATGGTTATACGAGATTTAATCAAGAAATCTGAATATTTCGTGTGATCATGATGTGCATCTCATCAAATTCAACAAATAACAACAACAACTACAGCTTATATACAATCGTACGTCACAATCTGAGGTAAAAATCGTGCTACTCGAAATGATGGCATCTCATCAAATTCAACAAATAACAACAGCTGATATCCAATCGTACGTCAATCTGAGGCAAAATTCGTGCTACTCGAAATGATGTAATTTATTTGATGATATGTACAGGTTGTAAGGGTAGATACATAGGGAAAACAGAATTACAATTAAGTATAGACGCTTGAACCTCCATCGTTCTCAAATTAAAAACGCAGAAAATAGAACTATTCCTTTAAGCGAACATCTAGATCTCTGTGGCGGGGGTAAATACACGGTTTTCCCTATGTATAAATTAAATGTATCAAATCAAGCGCTATTAGAAATAAAAGAAAGCGCGTTCATACGGAAATACAATCCCGAACTTAATGTTAAAGTTTAACTCATGTATTTTATACACATATTTCATTACATAAATATGTATATTTCACTGTATATTAAACTGAATTTCAACGTAAATTGTTATTAACAGTAGTAACTCAACATAGTAAACGTCGGATGTGACGTCTTTCTATTGTAAACATTTTTGTTTATATAGTTACGCTATCATATTAAAAAGTCTGAAGAGGTTCCGACGGAACTGAAAGCGCTAACTTTAAATATGTAGTCTGTTTTCTTTTCAAACATCTTATTTATTTATATATCACCTGAGAGTTGTTTCCAGAACTTTTTTTGTATATATATATTTACTACATCTATGACAACATAAATATTTACTAGATCTATAACAATATATTTATAGGCATATAACAATGTACTTGATACCAATAAAAATAACTATTATATCTATAACTATAAATATTTACCATATTTGTAACAGTATTTTTATATATAACGATATAAATATTTATTATATCTTTAAAAATATATAGAGGATATTTGTCGTTTTAGAGTGAATAACATATTTTATTTCATCGAGAAGCAAGAAAACTTATATTTTCACGAGTGAAAATATAAACGTTGTCTTGCTTAGAGATGAAATATAAACGTTGTCTTGCTTAGAGATGAAATAAAATATGTTATTCACGACAAAACGACAAATGTTCTATTTATTTTATGATTTTACAATCATTTTAGGTAAAACAACATGGACTACTGCTAGCCAGTGGAATAAAACTTTTATTTCACTGATAAAACGCGGTATTCCACTACTGATCATAAAATAAAACTATATATTATATTATCTATAACATTATGAATACTTACTAGATCTATAAAGCGGGGCTTATGTCGACTTTGCAACCCAAAGCAACTAGTTGCAGTCAGTTGCAAGAGTGCTTATGTCGATCATATCAGCAACTGAGGACAATTGGGAGCAACTGAATTCGGAGCGCTTATGTCGACTCGGAACTGATAGCGATCACACTTAACACGTGACTGTTAATTTACTCATCACGTGATCAACAAAATGGCGAATAACTTAAAAGAAGCAACACAAAGGCATGGTCGGTCTTACTACAATTCTATTAGTATATTATTGTCGACATATTATTGTTCGATTCCATTTGCCTCTTTATAAAGTCACAAAACACATGTCTCTTATCAACTGACTGCAACTAGTTGCAAGAGGCGCCCAGGTCGATTTTTTTCAGTTGCATTCAGTTGCATTCAGTTGCATTCAGTTGCTTTCAGTTGCTCCCAGTTGCCGAAACGCCAGTTGCTTTAAGTTGCAAGGTCGACATAAGCCCCAGTTAAAAATGTAACTATTTACTACGTCATATGATTATTAAAGGACAATATTGGTGTCATTCATTATCACATATGTGATAGAACTGGTTAAACACATTCCAAATATAATTTTAACGCAGAGATCATTGCTACGATAGATGTTAATGCTCGATTGTTGAATGTTATCATCCGAAATGTATATTTATATGCAACTTTTAAATTTGTGAAACGGGGGTCTATTGGAATTTCAGCAATTTCCATCAATTATTTATGGCCCTTGTTTTGCGTTGTCAACCCTGTGAACGTTCGAATGACAAAATTAATCATCCAATCTGTATGAAATTTATATGCATTATTTAATATTTTAGAGCGTTCACAAGAAATTGTGGTGTGGACGATGGGCGGACGGACAGGGGTGATGGCCATATTTCCATGTGGGCTTTTAAAAATGAAAGAATATTACATAAATCAAGCTGGGTTCTAAATCTAAGTGAAAGTAGTGTTTTATTCTATTATTCAATATAACATAAAATGCTTGGGGAATAAATTATTTGAGGATATCATAACAATAGTTCATAAGAAAGCCTAGAGCAGCGGAACGTCCACTCGATTCAAAGTACATCATTTGTCGACTAACATAATTAAATGTTATTTTCATTAATCCCTTGCGTGCATGTGTCTTTTAGCAGAGGAAACAAATCGCAACGCTACTTCTTGTCGCGTACTAGCGTGGAATCGAAAGAACGTCACTTGACTAAATTACATACATTATGATCTAAAGTGCATACGCTGTACATCCCTTCATTACTGTAAGAAATCCAAAATGTAAGTGATAACGTAATATAAAATTTAAAAAATAAAATAATTAAAAGTTTATATAGGTTATAAATAGAACATAAGTTATAACATAATATAAGTTCTAATATAATATATTAACTCTCAAACATAAAATGATTAAAAGTTTTAATATAATATATTAACTCTCAAACATAAAATGATTAAAAGTTTTTATAAGTTATAAATATAACAAAATGTGGGTAATAACATTATATATAAACTCCCAATAATAAAATAACTACATGTTTATATAAAATTTGAAGTGTTAATTGCACATTCCTTGAGAGACCCAGTCAATGATAGGTTTTTATTTAAACATCCATTATGCAAGAGCTAAATCTGCCTATTGTAGGTCTTTCTTTAGGCCTGAAATGTTACATAAACTATTAATTAGACATTAATCAACTTATCTAGACCATAATCGACTCTCGATGTCAACGCTAGCTTGCGGTATTTGTTGGATTATGGTCGAATTGCTGCATAACTTTCCTTCAAGATTTGGATAATGGAGACTATGATTTTTGTCGTACCTTGGCGAACTTTCAACCGGTTAATTCTCGGTTCATAGTGGATCAGTTTGACTGAAATTGTCAACAAATTGCCTTTATATTATCTAGTTTTGAACAATTATAGCGAGAACTGCCAACTCGTTATCTAATCTTCCATAATGTATCTTTAAGCTGAATCCATGACAAGATTATTAAGAAACTTGTGGTGTGTTTAAAATGGAATTTATGGAATAAGTATTTCTTACGTCTATAGAAACGACTAGAAAACTACCGAGTGAATAACGTATTTTATAAACTATACTATTCAAAAAAAGTAGGGGATATTTGATTTTTAAGTGTTATTAAAGTCACCTAATGAAACTGACGAAGAAACAAATGACAAAATGAAATGAAGTTCACATTCATCGATTTATTCCAAATGATCGTTAGACTAAGTAAGGCACAGACTGACCATTATAAGGGTAAAATGATACCCGGGGTCAAACAGCAAAGTTACCACAGCATCACAACAAAGTCAGTAACGGGTAAATCCCCCTCTGTTTGCCAAACAAGCATTGATCCGACGTGGCATACTCCTAATGAGACGTCTAAGGTCATTTTGGTCCAGATTGTCCCATTCCTGTTGCAACGCAGCAGCAGCAAGTTCTTGGACATTGACAGGACGTTGTTGACGTTGACGTAACCTCTGTCCAAGCATGTCCCAGACATGCTCGATGGGGGAGAAGTCGGGACTCAGTGCTGGCCAAGGTAATGTGGTGATGTTCTGTTGTTGGAGGTACCGGGACATCTTGCGTTGTCATCCTGGAAGATGAAACGGCGGCCATGACGTCGTGCGAACGGCACAACATGGACTGCCAAGATGTTGTCCCGGTAGTACTGGCCTGTAACACGCCCTGCAACAACATGTAAAGCCGTTCTTCCAGCAACAGTGATGCCTCCCCACACCATAACAGAACCACCCCCAAATCGATCATGTCTGATTACGTTAACGTCTTGGAAGCGCTCGTTTCGACGACGCCACGCCCTCCTACGTCTGTCCAAAAAATCAACAGTGAACCTTGACTCATCTGAAAACATCACATTGCTCTAGCGTCGATTATCCCAGTGTTGACGATCCCTACACCAACGACGTCTTGCCTGCATGTGATGATCTCTCAAACAAGGGATCACGCGAGGACGTCGGGCGCGAAGGTGACCCCTATGCAGTGTCTGTTTGAAGACGAGCGCTGATCTGATTTGCTGTGATGACACGATTTCTCAAGGCCAAGGTACGGATAAATCGATCCTGGGCTTGAGTTGTCGCCCTTGGTCGACCTGAACGTGGCCTGTCCTGTACAGATTGTGTATCTGGACCATAGCCTGCTTATGACAGACTGAGAAACATTCATCGTCCGCGCCACAACCGCCTGTGTTGTGCCGATCTGTAGCATGCCAAGAGCACATAACCTTTCATTTTGGGTAAGCCGACGCATATCAAAATTTGTTTTCTGGTCACTAAAACATTTAAACTGATGTTTCCACCCTGGAATTCAATGCCACAATGACTGTAACATTCAAAGTCAGAGTCGTGCAAATCTTGGGTTGGACCTCCATGATAATCCCAAGCATCACCTGCATTCCGTGCGGTAGCTATTGGTGCGTTTGGGCGTCACATGTAACTGGAAATGTTTCTTCTGTTAGGTTCTATAGTGACTTTTTTCGTAGTCATTTGCATATTTTAGCATTATGCCCCCAAAATCAAACATCCCCTACTTTTTTTGAATAGTATATAATAAATTTTATTTCTTTGCTTTTGCTATCTTTTAAACATTTTACAATGATTTATGGCTTGTACCATACATCTTTGATCATAAATTTCTGTTTGTGGTTTTTTTTTTTGTTTTTTATTTTTTTATTTTTTTTGGGTGGGGGGGGGGGGGCAGAGCCTTATACTAATTCTAAAAAAGTCGTTTGACACTGTACATTCAGTCACCTAGTACGAGAGTCAGACAGTTTCGGGGTATGCTTAAATTAACGAAGGTACAAAACAGCTCACGTTTAAGTACATGTAAAACTTGAAATTTCCGAAGGTACGAAACAGCCCACGTGAGGTACGAATGAACTAATTACGAAACAGCCAGGTTACGAAACAGCTGACACCACTTTAAAATATGAATACATGTCAAATCTACTACTTAATTATTACGAAATCGATATTTCGGCAATTAAAGGTTCATTTTCAGAAACTATTTGATAATGATAAACAAAACTAAAAGGCTTTATACAGAAATTTTAAACATACCTTAAATAATTTATAAATATATACAGTAAAGAGAGATGGAATATTATATACTTATACTATATATATAGTAAACAGATAATATATACATCAACAGGGGCCACGAAAGTCATGACGTAAGGTACTAGTAGTGGGGGCCTGGGTAAGCATTTTTTTCCGTCCACCGGAGCCTGGTCTTATGACGTCATATGAGGATTGTGGGTTAGGATAAGGGTTAGGACAAGGGCTGTGGCCTGCAGATTTCGTCACAGTCTCGAGATGTAGACATCGCTAGCCCTAACCCTAACCCTGGGCCAAGCCTAACCCTTATCCTAACCCACAATCCACATATGACGTCATAAGACCAGGCTCCGGTGGACGGTAAAAAACGTTTACCGGGGGCCTGAGTACAGGGACGTTTTCGCCCATGCGCAGACGCCCATAGCAACGGGTTTGCGCATGCGCATGTCACTTCCGGTCATCCTTAGCAACGGTCACTTCCGGTGATGACGTCATCGATGTCGTCACTTTCGGTGATGACGTCACTTCCTTAGCAACGATCGTTTCCGGTGATGACGTCATAGGTGACGTCATGGCGACGTGACGTCGTAGGTTTTTCCCGGATTCCCTAGTGACGTCATCTTTTCTAGTGACGTCATCTTTGCTAGTGACGTCATGTGGGATTTCCTTTTTCCTCGGGATTTCTTGGGGTTCTCTTGAGGTTTTCTTGTGGGAACCCCCTCCCAGGTGCTCATTTACTCTCGGGGATTCCCTCCCTTTCTTTTTTCTTTGCATTTTCTAGGGATTCCCTCCCTTTGCTCATTTACTCTCGGGGATTCCCATTCTCGAGGGGTTCCCTCGCCCTTTCTCGAGGGGTTCCCCAGGACACAGAGTTAATAACAATAAATTTTTAATCACATTTTTAATCACATATGTAATAACAATTTTTAATAACAATTTTTAATCATATTTTTAATAGCAACAGAACAGCAGAACAATTTTATAACGTATTTACATGTTTGAAAAAGAACAACACGTTTGTCCACCCAAACGATTTAAGGATGGAAAATGATTTTGAGCCCATTGATTCACCAGCACATCATTTTGCCGAGTATCTGTGCCAAACAATTGCAGGCACCGTTTCGAGTGGCAGATAAAAAATAAACAATAATGTCCACATACAAAACTTGTTAAACTCTGTAACCATTGGGGTTGATGGGTAGTGGGTCCGTGACGTTGACTGAAATCGGCAAAGGCTTGTCCATAGGTTTCGGGTGGGCATCCGTAAGAATCGAAGAAATACAAATGTCCAGGTCCTTCACACATAAACACGGTCCAGTGGGTGCCGGGGTCCTGTTCGTCGTCGGTATTGACGATGTAGGCTAGAGGATAGGTATGGGGTTGCAACCGGTACAGGTGATTCCGTGACCAAACACCGCCAAAGACGTCAGAATGATACCGCAGGGCCTCTTCTATTTGTAACGTGGATAAAGGACTACCAATCCAGGATGACTTGTCGGTTACGATCGATTTCCAAGACATTGTCGTATTCGGCAAACAGCACAAGATTGAGAGCGTTGGCGGGGGCGGCCGAGAAGCGTAGCTCTAGAGACAGGTTACCGGTGGTTCTGGGGTGTGAATAGGCCTCGTTAGCTCCTCGGTCGTTGGTCAAATCAAAACAAAAGAGTGTGTAACCCTTGATATAATCGTGAAAACTGAGATCCAAATCTTCTCGGGTGTTGAGAACACCCACACGATTCATTAAATCCATGTACGGTGTGATAGCCAATTTATCGGCAAAGTTGAGATCGGCATAATCATCCACGACTTTTCCATTCATGGTCAGGTTATGAAGATGAAATCGGAACGGGTTCCTGGTATTATATCCATCGTAAGCTCGGTTACTGACCAACCCCACAAATAGACGCGCGGGTAAGGTTTCGTTAATGAACAGATTGTCCAGGACGTGACTGGTGCGGTTACTGGGTACGACCACATCTTTGACGACCATGCGTTTCAAGGGGTACTTGGCATTGGTGGTTTGGAGTTGGTTGGTAATTCGCGTGTACGTGGTGGGAGAAAGGGTGACGAACGGAATTTCCAAATAAGCTTTGATGAAATCAATCTTGTAGGGTCCTTTGTTGTCGGCATACATCAGGAAAAATTTGGAGGCTTGTATTTCCAAACTCAGGCGTAGATCGACCCCGTCCAATACGTATCTCTCCTGTAAAAACATATCTAAATGCAACCGCGCTTGTAATTCTACCACCTGACTTTTAGAGATGCGTTTGTAGCGTTCCACCAATCCAGCATTCGCAGGCTCGGGGGAATCTGCATTGACTTTGACGGGTGAGGCTTGATCAAATTCGCCGGCTGTATCCTTGTGCCACAGGACTTGTCGGTCTAAATGGTTCGTCTTGGCTTGTTTTCCATAACTCAGTAAATTCTCTAGGTAAGCTCGATAGGCGTAATTAGGTAGAGGAGACGTGACCAGCGTATCAGAATCTTTTCCCAGCCGCAATTTCACATCCTTAAACAAAGAGTGCATCCAATTATTCACGGGACCCACGGCTTCGTCAGCTGGCAGATTGGTACCATCCTCTTTCACCACTTTGAGTCGCAGGTACAGGGTCGTATTGGCCAAATCGATGAAATCCATACTGGCATTGTTCACCAGAAATTCAATCGGTCCATCGTGATTCAGATCGGGTGTGATGGAATATTTACGTGTTTTGGTCACTCTGGTAATGGCCGTGTGCGTGTCGGGCACTTGGAACAATTCTTGCAGTTCATCTCGAGCACAAGGACAGGAATCGTTACGCATTGCTGAAGCCATGATCGAAGATGTCTGGCCGAGGACGTTTGACTCGTGAAATGACGCCAGGGGATTTTCTTTTCCTTTTTATAGAAGTTTTGGGTTTGGGTGGTCTGGTGTGTGTTGGTCGGCGTTGGGTTTGGGGTGGTCTGGAGGACATGACGTCGGCTAGTGTTTGTCGGAGACGCGGTTTTATGGTGCGCTGGAACACATTCTTCAAACTTTGGCCCACACTTTGTTTTCCCGACACTACACCGAGGGCCGCTTTTCCCAACTCTCCAAACGTCTCTTTGTTCAAGAAATTGGCTTTTAAGCCGTACTTTCCGGCTTGCAGAAAGGGTTTCGCCATGTTCAGTAGCCCCTGTAAACGTCCCGCGCCCTTTTGCCGCAAGACACCCCGGTAGACATTGATGGGCGTGCGGGTCTTCATGTTGGCGCCCTTTTGGCGTAACGCCCCACGATAAAACTGCATATTACGCTTTTCGTCGGAAATGTAGTTTGACGACGACTTTTCCTTTGGTGAATGACACTTTGTGGCCCAGGCCGTTTCTTATATAGATGCCAATGGTGGTGATGCTGTCGTACTTGAAGGGTTGATAATGGATGACCGTCGGGCGATGATAACCGTGAGAACTGGGAAAGACATCCAATAAAGGCGCCACCATATTCCCCACACGTTGAGGTTCCAAGAGATCCGCATACAGATAAAACATGGTGTGTCCCACATTGATGTCAAAGGTGTCCGGGGCCACGATGATATCCCTCTGTTTGAAAGATGTTAAATGGTCCAATCGGGGCATAATCGTGGTCTCGTGAATCCACCCCAACGAGGATACCACGGGGCCCGTCAACTTCAATTTGAGAAAGGGCATAAGTTTGAGATATTTAAAGCCATCTTCCGTATTGATCTGCAACTTGACTTTTTTCGTGACGGCGTCCAGCACAAAGGATATGATCGGTTCTTCTTTGATCGCTTTGCTGTAGGCATTTATTTTGGCTTGATAATTTTTCTCGTGTTCTATTTCGAGTTCCGTGAGTTCGGGATTGTCCGGGTGTTTTCGTCTGGGTTTGGCATGCAGTGTTTCCAGCGTCACGTGATCTTTAAGCAGAGCTCGTATAAGCGAATTTATCTCAGCCAACAAGTGTTGGATACTATTGTACGTTCCTCCAGGAATAGGGTATTGTTTGATCTCAACCTTGGCAGGCTCTTCGACCACCTTCCATTTGTCAATCTTTGGTATGTTGTCTGGCCTGTGTACGTCTGGATTAAAGGGTGCAACCATCACCATCATGAGACTAACCTCACTACTTCCTTCCGGGAGATTGTTCCACGTCGTGGGAAACGACACGGAGGCCAATCCCACTTCCCAGTCTCGGTGGTCCAACTCGATGGGAGAATTCAGCAACATACGATAGCTGGACATTGTGTTGTCGGGATACACTTTCATGGAACTGTCACTAGGCAACGTGAGATAAAACTGGCGGGGATTTGTCATTTTTAGGGGTGGGATTGAGAGCTGGCGCCGGAAGCAGGTAACCAATACTACTGGACAGGAGGGCCGTCCACAGGGTGGTTTGTGGACCGTCTGGGCGTGTGGCTAACTGAGCTAAAGCGACACCGGCCACCACGTACACAAAAATCACTTGACAGAAAAAGACAATTTCCGCTTGAGGGATGCGACTGCCAAAACAAGACCAGTGACGTCGATGTTCGGAGAGGGACGTAGAAATCGTTGACGTGGCATCGTCTTGTGACATTCCCTGGAACACATCGGGACTATTTATAGACAACGGCACTCTTGGATATCCAGGAATTGAAGCTGGCGGGGTATCCCAACCATTTGACCAACATGTCGCCGCGGCGACGGTCCAACACCCGTTCAATGAGAAATTCTTCGTTCGGATCCGTTCTCACACTTTGTAATTCTTGGGGATAAAATGATCCTGCGATAGGTTCGCCACGTTCATCCAATAATTTGTACGTCGACCCACTCTGTCGATCCACACGAAACGTTTCCAGGGTCCAATTGGGCCAGTAGCCTTTGTCGAATGCCCCGTGTTTGGGTAAGGCCAAACGAACGGACGTACGTGGAGGCAATCGGGTTGGAACGACCTTGGTTTTCTTGGAACTGATTTGCCATTCTTTGTCCGGGGTCATGTCCTTGGGTGCCATGCCAATAGTACGATGTCGGGCCGCGCTATACCCCTCACTAGATCGGCCAGTACATCGATGTAACGTTGTGTGTTCCGATGCGTAAAATAACGCCACATGCGTTGTTTGAGCGTGCGCTGAAATCGTTCTACCACACTGGCTTTGGTTTCGACATTGTGCGTGACGAAAAAATGAATCTTTTTCTTCTTCAGGAAAGCTTGAACATGTCGATTGAGAAATTCGGTTCCTTTGTCTGTTTGCAGCCGCAGAGGAATACGTTTTTGTGATAAAACACTCTGTAAAGCCTTCAATAACGTGGGACCCGTTTTATTCTTGAGTGGCACTACCCAGGCGTATTTGGAGAACACGTCAATGATACACAGTAAGAATTTGTACCCATCGTTAAAGGACGCCAAGGACGAGAGATCGGATAAATCGGCCTGCCACTGATGATCTACACCAGCCACGACGGTGGATAAACGAGAGAAACGTTTTCGTATGGGTTTATGCAAGGTGTACGTGCGTTGTCCACGTAACCAGGCCCGGACACGTTTCAATGGAACCCCGGTAGCTTTCTGTAAACGGGTCGCTCCCCCGAAACCCGCAGAGTGTTTGGGGTCGTAGTACACACGAGCCAACTTCTTGTCCATTTTAAAAGTATATTTTAAAAGTATTTGCACTGCTTAACAGTATTTATACTATTTGCAAAGTTTACCAGTATTTATACTATGTCCAAAGTTTTATTTTCAATAAATTATTAGGGTTTCACACTCCGAAGCTTGTGTGAAACACTATTGTTTTTGTTAAAATTATTATTCTTATTATTAAGCTTTCATATTACATATGAAAGCTTATTGGTTTTGTTAAGATTATTATTATTATTAATTTTTTTTTTTGTGTCATTTCTGCAAATCGGATTTCTAAGAATCTAACCATGGGATCTTTCTGAAACTTTGACCTACCCCCCCAAAACTGGGTGGCAGTTTTTGATTAAATATATTTTCAAAACGTTTTACGAATTCTAAATCACCGAATTTTACGAACGAGTGAATTTGACCTGCATTACTGTAACTCTGTGACTATTTGACCTATTTTGAGTACCTTGACAAAAATCATTTTCAACTGCAGTTTCAGATTTTCGAATTTCGAAAAGTCGTCGCTGTGATTTCGAACCGGAAGTTGAGACCAACTTGACACCTTCTTTAATAGTTCTACGATTTTCATGAAATTTAGTATGTAAGTAGATCTTACCCATGTGACTTCAAAAATATAAATAGAAATTTTCTAAATTATCTCCCCTTGGTGAAATTAATGATCAAATTTTTCAAAAAAATCGAATAAATATAGGTCAGAATGACCTGATATTTTTTTTCGATACTAGATAAGTAAATACTGATTCGTACACAAAATATTGAGTTTGTGGATTGAACCGGAAGTGCCGCCATCTTGAAACGTGAAAAATCACAAAGGCTTTTTTGCTATTTTACTTACAGACACGGGAGTTATATTTTCTGAATCCCTCAAGGATGGCCTAAAAAACGTTCGGAGTAGAATTTTGATTTAGGTCAATTGATGGTCGCCATTTTGAAGTGAAAGTGAAAAATAGAAGCAATTTGAAGGGCCGAGAATTTGGAACACAATAACTCTCCTTCTAATTGAGCTAGGATGTTCAAACTTGGTGTAGACGTTCACTAGGCTACTGTCTTGATTGAGTGCAAAGATGAGCATTTTCTGCCTAGGGTAAGCAGAGATAAGCAAGCTGATTTGTTGATTCTTTAGGGCACGATAACTTTGGTTATAATGAAGGGAGGGCGATGAAACTCTTGTCAATCGAGAGTCTAATAGCTAACCTGTTGTGTGAAATCGTTGTATCATTTTTTCTTAAATGTCCGGGGTAGCCGAAAAAAAGAGATTGAAAATCCAAAGTGTCGTATTTTTACAATTTAGAACATGTTTAAAGGTCTTTCTCGTAAAGTCAACATGTGTTTCCTGCAAATCGGATTTCTCAGAATCTAACCATAGGATGTTTCTGAAACTTTGACCTACCCCCCAAAAATGGGTGGTGAGTATTGATTAAATATATTTTCAAAACGTTTAAAGCATTCGAAATCACCGAATTTTACGAACGAGTGAATTTGACCTGCATTACTGTAACTCTGTGACAATTTGACCTATTTTACTAATTCTTTTTTCTTTGAGTACCCTGACAAAAATCATTTTCAACTGCAGTTTCAGATTTTCGAATTTCGAAAATTCGTCGCTGTGATTTCGAACCGGAAGTTGAGACCAACTTGACAACTTCTTTAATAGTTGTACGATTTTCATGAAATTTAGTATGTAAGTAGATCTTACCGATGCAACTTTAAAAATGTCCTAAATTATCTCCCCTTGGTGAAATTAGGGATCAAAGTTTTCAAAAAAATGATCTGATTTTTTTTTTGGATACTAGATAAGTAAATACTGATTCGTACACAAAATATTGAGTTTTTGGATACTAGATAAGTAAATACTGATTCGTACACAAAATATTGAGTTTGTGGATCGAACCGGAAGTGCCGCCATCTTGAAACGTGAAAAATCACAAAGGCTTTTGCGATATTTTACTTACAGACATGGGAGTTACATTTTCGGAATCCTTGAAGGAATGCCTAAAAATCTATCGGATCAGAATTTTGATTTCGGTCACGTGATGGTCACCATTTCGAACTGAATATGAGAAAAGGTGAAAAATCGACATTAACGAGCACGTGAATGAAAGCAATAGGCCATAGTTTGGAGAATATGTCTCCTATTTCCAAAATGAATACATTTCTGGATAGCCGGCGGGATCACGGTCAAAATAATTTTATTTGAAAATGTAAGTAGATCTTACCGATGCAACTTTAAAAATGTCCTTAGAAATTTTCTAAATTATCTCCCCTTGGTGAAATTAGGGATCAAAGTTTTCAAAAAAATCGAAGAAATATAGGTCAGAATGATCTGATTTTTTTTGGGATACTAGATAAGTAAATACTGATTCGTACACAAAATATTGAGTTTGTGGATCGAACTGGAAGTGCCGCCATCTTGAAACGTGAAAAATGACAAAGGCTTTTGCGATATTTTACTTACAGACATGGGAGTTACATTTTCGGAATCCTTGAAGGAATGCCTAAAAATCTAACGGATCAGAATTTTGATTTCGGTCACGTGATGGTCACCATTTCGAACTGAATATGAGAAAAGGTGAAAAATCGACATTAACGAGCACGTGAATGAAAGCAATAGGCCATAGTTTGGAGAATATGTCTCCTATTTCCAAAATGAATACATTTCTGGATAGCCGGCGGGATCACGGTCGAAATATTTTTATTTGAAAATGTCACATTTTCGAATTTTGTCTTTGATGTTTTTTTGTGCCGATAAAGTTGTTCACGATTGAAAAATCATAAAAACTTCTCTATATTTTGACCGATTTTAATGATTTTTTTTTTGTTGATGAGATTATTTACATGACCCATGACATGTGACAGGAAGTGACTGTTAATATGAAAGCTTTAATATCTGCTTTGCAGATCTAGTTATTATTATTATTCTTCTTTTGTTTTGAGTAGATCTCAGCAACTGCTTGTCGCATTGTTACGATTTCTTCGGTTTTACTGGGAAAGTGGGTGTGACTTAGAGGATAAAGCTATTTTGAACGTTCTGCGACAATGCGAAATGTCCGAAATCACCGAAGTTATCATTTTTGAAAATATTGCAGTAATTTTAACAATAATCATTGGATTTTAATTTTCGATAGATTTTGGCATAGCCGGAGACAGGGCACATAGCTACGTTACTTTCAATTTTTGATTTTCGGCAAATCTTCGAAGATATTAGGCGCCAAATTTCGAAAATTTAAAATTTTACAAAAAACTTTTTTATTTATGAATATTTCTTAGTCGTGTTGTGCACAGAATTAAAGAGTCATCTGATTAGCGCAAAAATGTTAAAAATTTTTGTCTCAGTAATTTTCCTTGGCCGCCATTGGCTAATTCAGTTTTTCAGTCCTAGATTATTTTGTTATTGTTCGATTTGTATAAAACAAAGTTCATATGCTTTTGTCATTTTTTTTGTTACCAATAGTGTTATCTGTCGGCACCGGAAGTGGCATAATTTTACCAAAAACTACAATTTTGACAGTTATTTACGATCTTCAAAAACAAATATTATTTTTTTGAAAAATTATATGACTCAAAGAGTGTGTCCTTTCAAGGCGCAAAAAATGGCGGAAGCAGTTTTTTTAATTTCTATTTCATTTTCTTGCAAATTGGATTAAGAGGTGAAAAAAGGCGTAAAATTGACCTATTTACAACCCATTCAGGCTTTTCAGATTTGAAAATATTTTTACATAACTTTTATAAACTTGTAGCTATAATCCATACGAAGAAAATGTATGTTAAAATTAGTTTGTAATATAAGCAGTTGCCAAGAAATGGGCAGTTCTGCATAAGTCACTGTTTTCGTTATTTTGCCTGTAATATAGTCAATTATTATTGGATTTTTATAAAAGTGACATCATTTGATTCAAAAAGCATGTAGCGTCATATCAAGTTGATTACTATTTAAAATTGACACCGGAAGTGAAGTCATTTTGTCAAAAACTGCATTTTAAACTTTTTAAATCAAAGTTTTATTCAACCAAGAATTACTTAATATGTATTAATAATTTTAACTTTTGGTTTAAATTCACATATAAACACAACTCATATGGTCATATAGATATCATAAAATTGTTTCTAACTTGTTCGGTTGCCGAGAAATAGGCGGTTTTCTACAGGTCACTTTTGAAGGTTTTGGGGCCATAAAAGTGTCAATTATTATTCGATTTTCATAAACGCTACACCATGTTATACCTAATGCCATTCGGGATTTCATACAAGTAATTTTCCTTATCACCGGAAGTAACGTCATTTTGGCAAAAACTGTATTTTTAGCCTTCAAAACAGATATTTTATTCAAATGAGTCTGTTTTGAAATCTTTTTCAAATTATGGTATTTGATGCCAATCAACAAATAGAATGAAGCCATACGATCATACAGATATCACAAAATGGTTTCTAACTTGTACGGTTGCCGAGAAATAGCCGATTTTCTGCAAGTCACTTTTCAAGTTTTTTGGTCTTTAAAAGTGACAATTATTATTCGATTTACATAAAATTTTCACTATATGATATCGTATGCCATTTCTGATTTCATAAGACTAATTGAACATTTTCATAACAACGGGAGTAATTTGATTTTGTCAAGATCATTTACAAGTAACAAGTGTATAAAATGAATTGATATTGCTGGATTTGGTTGATTCTGCGTCCATTTTATTTGTGCCCAATGTTAATTTGGAAACCTGTTTAGTGGTTTCGTTGGTACCAGAAGTGACATATGTTCAAGGGTAACTTGGCACCGGAAGTGACATATTTAAGGGTAACGTGGCACCAGTGAAACCCGTCATTCCTGCATGCAGGTCTAGTTAATTTTATTTTAATAATAACAATTTTACAAACATTTTAATAATAACAATTTTAACATTTTAATAATAAACATTTTACAAGCACTTTATTATTAATATTTTAATAATAAACATTTTACGAGCACTTTAATAATAAGAATTTTAATATTTTAATAATAACAATTTTACAAGCACTTTATTATTAATTTTACAAGTCTCTGAAGGGGATCCAACGTGGTGTGGCTCTTCGGCTAGTTCTCGAGGTCTTGTCCAGCGTACCTCCAGGGGTGTACGTGAGGTCTGTGTGGCCTGTGTGGCCTGTGGGTTGGGCCGTGTTTCGGCCTTTCACCTGTGGTCTACGAGTGGGTGGGTGTCTTCCATCGGTCTGTATTCCCTACCCATTCTCGCGAAGCATGTGTCTTCTTTAACGTGGACACAACATCGCTCCACCCCGGAGCTGGCGACACGGTTTTACGGCTTCGCATTAAATCGTTGACGATATCGTAGGCATTCGTTCCTTTAATCACTTGACCATCACGTACCAATTCATAATTGTCGTTCCATTCCAAAGGTGTTTTTTCTTTGATGTGTTTTAACAACAGTTTGGCTTTAGGGCGATACTTGATAGGAACCGATTCTAGGATCGATTGCGAGATATCGGGTTGTTGCGGTGGTTGGGGTGGCAGGGTTGGTGCTGGTGGCGGTGATGTTTAGGGTGTTTGGGATGATGATGGTGGTGGTGGTGGTGGTGGTGGTGGTGGTGGTAGTTGCGATGGCTGGGAGGTCTCGAGTTTCTTCTGCATCGTTTGAAATCTTTCAAACAATTGCCCATACTTTTGCATTTTATCGGCATCAGACATACGGGATTTCAAAACGGTATCCATTTCGGTTGACACTTCTTCCATGATACGGCGAATGGGGTCCCGTTCCCACACGGGTTCGTACGGCTTCATGACCGTGACACTGGGTTCGTCCACCGGAACCAATTTCATTTTCTTTGCAAATTTCATCGTCGTCGTTCCAGCTGCCGTTGAATACAGGGGAAGACGTTTTTCCAAAGAGCTGAAGAATCCAATAAGCGTCTTCGTCGATACCACGAGGTGTTGGGGGTTCCCAAAGAACGCAACACACGTTTTAGACGTTGTAAACGTTGTTTTTCGCTGGGGCTCAGAGGTATGGTGCCTTGCAGTAAATTACCAATACACTCGGATAAACAATTCACCACGTCTCGGGGCGCTTGTTGAATCAGACGTTTTCGCCAAGCTGGAGACCCGTTCAATAACACATTCAAGAGAGGTAATGACTGCATGGTGACGTCTTGGTTTTTATACTGGAGAGCTTTTTTATAGAGCTTTTATAGGGGTCTAGATACTACTCTGGATACTACTCTGGATACTACTCTGGATACTACTCTAGATACTACTCTAGATACTACTCTGGATACTACTCTAGATAGGTAGACCTACCGCACGACCCACCGCCTGACCGACGGTTTTCAGAACTGGAAGCACGAATTTGACAATTTCACCCCAAAAACCACCGCGTTGAACGATTCGTCGTTTCGTTCTCATCGGGGTTTTACGATTTGCCAACAGAGTTAAAGATGGGGGTAGCGGTCTAGAGACTTGGCGGCAACATTCGGAAAGAGTCTGAATAAAAGTATCAGGAGCATGTCTCAGAACTTGTTTCTGCCAAGGTTTGGGTAGGGCCCGTAGCGACCGGATAATGTTGAGATCACGGGATTTCATGGTGTTGTGTAGAGAAGCATTGGCTTTTGGTATTTATAGCCTTTTGGTATTTATCGCTGTCTTCGTCGTTTTTGCCTGGCCTTTTCCACGACTTTGTCATTGTCACCAAAAAATCCACCGCGTTGAACGGCCCGTCGTCTCACGGGTCTCTGTTTTGCAAACGTTCTTTCCAACGAATCAAGATTCGAATCAGGATACCTCCGAAAAATCCCTGTCCACCAGGTTTCATGATCATGTTCAATTTATCGTTGACAGATAAACGATCTCGGGTCAGTTGTTGCAATCTCTCTCGATTTCGCTCTACCCAGCGTTCGTGTTGTTTGTGCAAGGGTCGTATATTTCTTTTCAGCAAATGGTCGGCAGCCAGCTTGAACCATTTCAGCAAACCAATTTGAGCCATCCCTGTATTCTTGGCCAACTGTCCATAAGCCATTTCGGGGGACAGTCGTTTCAAACGGTTAATAAAGCTCCGCATTCCTTTCAGTCCCTGACGTGGTGGTTGGCGGGGCGCTGGACGGCGTCTGACGACACCGTCATCATCCAGACGTAGAGGGCGGCGTGGTGCGGGACAGCGCTTCGTGGGACGGCGGGCGTCATCGTCTGTGACTGGAATCTGATGATGGCGTGGCACACGTACAACCACGGGGGATAAACGTAAATCTGGAGCTAGATTGGTACCCCTATTGGAACCCACATTGGTACCCACATTGGTACCTACACTGGAACCCACATTGCGGCGTCGGTTGGTTCCTGCGGCCTCTGTTGGTGTGGCACCAAATGAATTTTGTCCTTTCCAGGCGGGCGGTGGAAATCTAGCACGAGGTAGTCCTGGAGGTGGATGTCGACGAACGGTGTTCTTCACACGAGCCATGCTGACATTAAATGAAGGTGGTCATCCCAGGGGCCTTTTTATACCTTTTTCACGTAGACATGAGACGGTTCTTCCTCTGGTAAGATACGTGTACGAAGACGTAGTTCATCAGGGGTATCGGGTTTTAGATCGATCAGTAAATAGCTGCGAGGGGTACTGGTGGCATCGGCAAAGGCTTCTTGCATAAATTGACCTTGTTCGGGCTACATTTGTCGGGCCAAGACTCCCATCTGCGAGGCATCGCGGGGATTTTTGAAGAGAACCACATAGTGAGCATTTAAACTGATGGTCCTCTGTTGTTTATCAAACAGAATTTGCACAATGTAAATCACGCTCACATTCCTATGATGACTTTTCTTGGTGAACCAACGTTCTAACGTGTCGGTGTCTTCTCCCATCAAATCATCCACGACTAAACATTGGGGTCCTGGGACTTGTTCCATCACCTCGTCCAAATTGCCCAAACCACGAGTATAAGTATAAGGAAACTGTTTGTAACTGTCTTGCCATTCGCCATAAGCCCAGACAATGCGATCAGGGGGAGTATCAAACAGCGACGCTTGGAGAAATTTCTGCACAAAGACCGTTTTCCCCACACCCGTTGGCCCACTGACTAACATGGTAAAGGGATGTTTGAATGACACGTCCATGGTGAAATAACTTTTCCTTTATTGGACAGTCCCCCTTTTATACTTTCCCTGACAAAATTTAAACAAAAATAAAACAGACAAGATGTGTATAATAACATTTATTAACAATATAATATATTTACAATTTATTTACAATTTATTTACAATCACAACGGTGTTCTCCAAAAAGTTCACAAATTAATGTCATCCAAAATGTTCACAAATTAATGTTATCCAAAGTGTTCACAACTTAACGTTCTCCAAAATGTTCACAAATTAATGTTATCCAAAAAGTTCACAAATGTTATCCAAAAAGTTCACAACGGCAAAGGGTATTCCATGCGCACCATATGCGCATACAGCCACGGAGATCGCGTGGTACCCAATATACGGAACCGATCATTTGTTGTAGAACGTCGTCGTCGACCCAGTCTTCGGCCGTCAAGGTAATACGAAACGGTGGCACATCAAGTTGAATTGGGCAATGAATCAAATCTTGTTTCAAATCTTGTTTCAAATCTTGTTTCAAATCTTGTTCCAGTCTTGTTGCTGTCGTAGTACAGGGCTCGGACGTAGGCCGATGTAAGGTCTTCTTTTTCGTCTTGTCTGAACCGGCGATAGAGTTCGCTGGCTTCTTCGCCCCATTACCAGTTACGGGGTTCGGCGTGAAACAGTTTGTTGGTAAGGGTGTTAAAGTCGTCGATTCTTTCTTGGGGCTGTCTACAGGCAAACAATCCATGGCCAAATTCATTACAGTAGAGGCATCGGTGTACTGTTTCCTTTTCTTTCGGTAACTGGTAACGGGTCGACGGGTAAGGTTGGTAGCGTTGGGGACAGGCGGGAGCCCAGTGTCCGACTTGTTTGCATCGATAACAGGTGTCGTAGCGTTTACTGACTTCTTTGGCTTCTCCTTGCGCTTCTCTATGAGTTTCTCCTTGAGCTTCGCTCTGGGTGTTGACTTCTCCTTGAGTTTTTTTTCCGTGAAATATTTCTCCTTGTGTGTAGACTTCTTGCTGAGTTTCTGTTTGCGAGGTTGAGGCTCTTTGTGGACAGTTTCTCCTTGTGTGTAGACTTCTTGCTGAGCTTCTGTTTGCGAGGTTGAGGCTCTTTGTGGACAGTCTCTGTACCAATGTTCATTGCTTCCACACCCAAAGCAACTGCTGGACTGTTGTTTGGTTTCTGTTGCTCGTTGAGGGGCTCGTTGAGGGGCTCGTTGAGTGGCTCGTTGAGTGACTCTTTGTGGACAGTCTCTGTACCAATGTCCATGGCTTCCACACCCAAAACAGTTGTTGGACTGTTGTTTGGTTTCTGTTTCTCGTAGAGTAGTTCGTTGAGTAGCTCCTTGAGTGGCTCGTTGAGTGGCTCGTTGTGGACAGTCTCTGTACCAATGTTCATTGCTTCCACACCCAAAGCAGCTGTTGGACTGTTGTTGTTGAGTTTCTGTTCGTTGAGTGGTTCGTTGAGGAGTTCGCTGAATATCGTACTGTTGTTGTCCATCACCAGAAGTTTCCATACTACGTCCGAGTACTTGAGTTGATGTCTCCAGAATGAAGTATCGATGTTGTTGTCGGTGTTATATCCCCCTAAATCACGTGATGGATGACGTGGCATTCGATCATTGGTCATATTGGTCATAATAGACAACATCCAGAGCGTTGAGCTGGTTGCGCATGCCCAACGCAGCGTAAACAATACGTCATTGTCACGTGATAGTCCGGTAGTAAACGGGGGGCGAACCAGTGATTAATTGCTTCCTGTGTCATTTGCACTCCATACGTCTTGACTAAACGATCCAATACATCAAAAATAATCCGATCTTCCTCATACCAGGTGACGGCTTGACAACTCATTTTGTAATAAGCAAAATTAATCCGATCTTCCTCGTACCAGGTGATGATTCGATAGCCTTGAGTCTTTTTATAATAGGACTTCCAAAGGTGTGTAAGAGGGTACACCGTGTCCAACATATCATCTAATACCAACGCATCTTCTCTATTCATATTCACAACTGTGTTTTCTTCTCTATTCATATTCACAACTGTGTTTTCTTCTCTATTCACAACTGTATTCTTCTGATCAATGCCGTTTTGAAGCCCGGTACCACCTCCCAGTGTTGTCGAAGTGCGTGTTCCACGTCGACTGCCCATTGGGGATCTGCTTCCCATTCTTGTACCTGTTGTCGCGGCTCGTCCATGAAACTTCCCAATACTTTTTCGACATCGTCGTGGTTGTGGTCCTCTAATACTTGATCCATGTCAACGGGATGGGACGTTTGGCCGGTGGTAGGACAGCCTCCCAAGCCCAGACAGGAATGATACCGCTGACTCGGGTGATTGTAGGAACATCCAATGCAGAAAGTATATTGGTGGTGATCTATAATAGGTAAATAACGATGACTGACGCTATGCGCCAACCACCTCTGTCTCAGTTTCTCCGTGAGGGTCTCCATAAAGTAAGGTGGTCTCTGCCTCAATTTCTTCGTGATGGTATCCGTAAGGTAGGGTGTTGCTCGGCTGCCCGTCTTTGTTCAATATTACAAACCGTTTATTGTATACTATCTTATAGATTTTTCTCCTCCACACGTGACCATAGCCGTCGATCACGTGATCGCTCAATCTTGTGTGGATTGGTGACTGTTATTTTGTCTTGGGCGAGACCAAGCACCATCTGTTTCACGGTGTCGAAATTTAACAGTTGACTGTTGCGGTAGTTGAGCGTAAATCCTCTGATTTTACACACCGTTTCGCCGTTACTCAGTTGATAGGCGTAATTTTTTGGTCCACCAGTTACAAACTGACGTATCGATAATGTGTCGGGTAATTCGTTCTTCCATTCACCTAACGAGTTTCCTTCCGGAGGGTTCCACTGATTGCGATCGTATTTGAAAATGACACTGTCCGTATCAAAGTAGCACACACGTTCTCCCAGTGGTTCCAATACCGAATACGGTTTCAACCGGGCTTGGGCTGTCACAAAAGCAGCCACCACGACGTTGGTAATGGGACATGGTCTCACGTGTTCTTCTGTTTTTAGCTTTTCCACCATAATCATGTTGTCGTTCACGACTCGAACATCTTTGATGGTTTCGGTGACATCAATCATGAGTGGAAAATAATCGGCAGGGTCTGTCATGTACACGGTTTGGGTAAAATTATCGCGTTGTCCGAATTTGCCCCACAATGTGTTCAATTGGAGCTTGCTAAAACTTCTCAGGCCTTTGTTGGGTATCATGGCTTCGTGATCGAGTTGAATGCCTTCCTTGTCATACACGTCTTGGATGAAACGCCGTTTATCGTCGTCCGTGGGACAATCGTCCGGATATCCACTAGCTTCCATCTTCTTTTTCAAGTAATGATCAATGTATCCAGCAAATAATCCTCCAGACTTGGATTGATAGTCGTACTGACTCCATTCGCTCCAATGCCATACTTCGTACACGACGAGGACTTGATAACCCATCGCCACGGGCTTCTTTAATTCCAACGACACAAAAGTTCCTACTCAGGCGCGTTCTTTCTGTTGGTGTGTACAATCGACGTAGTGGGTGATCTCACTTTTCTGCATGTGCTGTTCCACGCAGCTCCGACACAGCGGAAAGGTGAGTTTTCCGTTGTATCGAAACGGGAGTACGGGGTGATAGAGTTGGCGGGGTGGAAGCACAGAACACTGAATCAGACCTTCGTACTGTTCCCAAGCTTGACTAGGTCGAGTGATGATCTTCGGTTCTTTCAGAGGGAATTTACCGTATTTACACACCCAAGGGTAAAGGAATACCACGTCCACGTATCGGATCTCTTCGTCGGGATGTTCGGCTTTGGCCATCAATAGTCGATTTGCCAATTTGCATTGATATAAGCGACTTTTTTTCTTTTACGTAAGCGGCGAACCGGAAGTGACTCTGTTGACCGGACAGACGAACAACATTCATAGTTCTATGGTTCCAGAATAGTTTTTAATATTTCATCGTATTTTTCATATGTTTCCATAAATTTTTCATAATGCCCGTTAAGCACTGCTGTTATGGAAACTGTAATAGTGATTCCAGGTATTTACATGTACGAAATGACATGACTGGTGTGTTTTTTATTCCATTTCCAAAGCCGAAAACGCAGCGTGATAAATGTGAACGATGGTTACGCTTGTGTGGAAGAAAATATTTTGGACTTGAAAATGTTCGCAAAGAGACTTATACATGTTCAAAACATTTTGTTAGTAAAGACGGGCCAAATGAAGCTTTTCCCGACCCTATTCCAGCTACTGCTACAGATTTTGATTTAAAATTCATTAAAAAAACAAGAGAAAAGCTCCAATGCAACGAACCACCAGTGATAATATAATTAATAATAGTAATAAGCCTAATAAAGTTTTTAAAGAAGAGCAAGCAGTTTTTTCAGGTCAAACAATTTTGGAAGAACATAATTATTTTTTAAATGCTAGTTGCAAGCATATTGTCATTGATGATACATGTTCAAGTTTTGATATAGGCCTAGATAAAGATTTTGATGATCGGCCAGATGTTAGGCCTTATGATGATTTTGATGCTCAGCCAGATGTTAGTGATGATTTTGATTCGTATTTGAACTTAAATTTTAATGTTATTACCGTGGACAATGGGTGTAAAATTGATAAAAAAAGAAAGTAGGAGTGAGAAGAGAGAAATTGGCGTACAGACTGATATTGTGTTTGATGATCTGAAGCATTATTCTACTAATGATTTAAAGGACCAACAGCAAATGAAGAGGACTTTATTTTTGAGTAATGTCATGAAAGATGATGATAGCTGTAAATTCTATACAGGTGAGTCACATATAGGCCTACGCTACATGTTACATTATTACATGATTACTATTAATACTATTCTTTTTTTGTAAAGTAGGTTTGACCGCCCCACCACCCCCATTCGGTATTCTGACATAAGGCACTGATCTGTGACAGTCAGATACATAACTAATTGTAGCCTTATCTCAAATGATTTTTTCTTATGGACAGGCACTACTACCGTTACTGAACTAATAGACAACATGTATAAGTAACTTTTTACATGACATAGTAAAAATATCAGTAAAAAAAGTTTTAAAAAAAATAATATATATTTCCCGGACATAATGACAGGCACCATAATGACATTTTCTGTGACAGGTGCCTTTTTGATAGGCTTATAGACAAATATTTATTATCAGATTGACTATTTACACTATCTTTATTTTATTTCAGGACTGTCTATATCCATTTTCACCCTTTTATTGACATGGCTTAATGGAAAAGCAGCTAAACTGAATTACTGGAGGGGACAAGGCACCTCAGAAGCAAAGAATGTAAGTCAATAGTTACACATTTTAAGAAAACGTATGAATATTATGAAAGTAAAAAATATGTGGACGTGTAATTTTGTATTTTTTTGTATGCCAAGGATGCCTTGAACCATTGAGAAATCAAAATGTAAAGTCCAATCGTACTATAATACATTATTGATGTAAGTGAGACAAATATACAATTTCCGCAAATTCTATTTATAAATTTCCATGTTATTATTGCCTTTTAGAATGCCATTGTTGTACGATAGATGCAAATGTACCATCCCTTATCCACGCACACACTTTTTTAAGCTTATGCCTTGTGCACCCTTGAGTAAAGAATAATTTCTGATTACCAAGTTTATTTGCGTCATACAATTTGCAAGTTCTTATTGATATTATGCAGTCAATAAATACACTTGAAAATTGCAAGTATAGAGTTTATGTTACGAAATCTATCAGTCTTTCGATACGATACGTCCAGGGAGAAAAGGCCTGTAGTTGCAATGCTTCATTGCATGACAGTCTATCTTTTTCTTGGTTTATATTAATTTAAATTGATATTTTTGTGTTTAAAACATTATTAATAGTATTAGCTACATGTTCCATAACTATTTTAGATTGCCTTATCCATGTATTTCAGAATCAAAGACCTGGTCCTAAAAGAAAACTCTCTATAAAGGAAGAGCTGATCTTGACACTTGTGCGACTCAGACGTGGTTTTGATGTGGATGTTATTGGCCATTTATTCGGATTACACCCATCCAGCATCAGTCGCATTTTTACTACATGGATTAATTTTTTGTGTTTGGAACTTAGTTTTTTTAATTTCCTGGCCAACAAAAGAACAAGTGAGGGCAAATCTACCTAATCAATTCAAATATTTTCCAAAAACAAGAGTAATTATAGACTGTACAGAATTTTTTGTTCAAAAGCCAAGTCAACCCTCATATCAACGTTTAACTTGGTCCCAGTATAAACATCACAATACTTTCAAGGCTTTGGTAGGAATAACACCAACTGGATCATTCAGTTTTATTTCAAATTTATATTCTGGGAATATTTCTGATAAGCGTATTGTTGATAAAAGTGGATTTTTAGATAAAATTGAATATGGAGATGATGTAATGGCAGATCGTGGTTTTTTAATTCGAGATTTATTAGCCACTCGATATGCAACTCTTAATATTCCTCCCTTTTCTATGGGGAAACAGCTTAGCAGTAAGGCTGTGACCAAGACTCGAAGAATTGCAAGTGCTAGAATTCATGTAGAAAGAGCTATTGGTCGATTAAAAAATTATAAAATATTTCAAGGGATTGTTCCATTGAAATTGCATCCTTTAGTTGACCAGATGATTTTAGTTTGCGCTGCTTTGTGCAATTTGGATTCAAGACTTGTCAAGTAATTTCTATACAGTATTATTCAAAATTAATAACATTAATTTTCTTAGTGAGATAATGCTTTATTAACACTAACTGGTTGTTTTGACAAAAATTCAAATGATAATATTAAATATAAACATTATCGTAAAAAAAAGGTGTTGTTGTTTTCTTGATCAATTTCATGCAAGACACAAACATGTACATGTATGTATACAATGTTCCAGATATGGATGGTAATTTAAATTACCTTTAACAGAGTTATTTGGAACATAGTGTGGATTACAAGGGAAGAGACTGAACTAACATTTACAAATATGGCTGCAGTACCCTTGGTACAACATATTTTATATAAAAGAGTGAAAGTTTTTCAGCCATATCTGAAAAATATTTGGGATCAAAAATCATTCTGGAAACATGAATACCAAGAGAGGTGTATATTACCAAGTCACATTCCTGATAGCCGTACAGCCCAAGTTGGCCTTGCATTTGGGCATAATATGGACATTCTGCAGTCACCATCCAATGACCTGTTGACCTGTCAAGGACACATTTCTTTTCAATGGCGACATCTTTTGGATTTTGATTTCTTTTAGAAAATGGGCATTTAATTTCAATACTCCAATCATTATGTGCGGGTTTACATTTACATGAACACGTTCCATCAATGCTACATCCTAAGCAAGGATATACCTGACTTAACAAAAGACCCTTTTCAATTATTTTAAAGTTTTTATGGCAGTGTTTTTGGAGACGATTGTATATTGCTCTAGCTATACTTTCTTTCCTTCTTCCCCACTTTAATGGAGGGGGCAAAAAGTTTTCATTTAGTCTGTTTTCTCCAAGAATAGAAGAAATAAAGGTCTCAGAAGGCTCACGTCCCTTATCAATACATTTAGCAGCTTGTTCAAAATTAGAAGCTGTTAATAAATTTGTTCTCATTTTAAACCAAAGTTCATTAGATGATTGTCCAATAGTCCTAGTTTGAATATCATGTACAACAGTGGATGTAAAATTAAGACATTTAAAAAAAGATTGACACATTTCATTGAAATTAGCTGAATTTATATGATTTTCTTCACTGAACTTTTTAGCAAGATGTGATATAGAAAACTCTTCAGGTGAATCTGTCGATATTGTAACTTCTTCCATCTCTATGTCATCTGGATGGAGCAAAATATCCAGGGCTTGTGCATTTCCAGAAATCTGTAATTGAACATAAATAAAGTTAAATAATTTTATTTTTGATTAAACAGAAATGAATCTACCTTGTTAACGTTATGAATTTTTTGTGCGGTATATGCAGTTCAAATATTTAATCACTCGGCGTTAGTTTGGGGATTACTGTCATTTTGGAGGTGTATATGATGACTAACCTAATCAATTGTTTAATGATCTGCAGGGGTTTTTTTACAGGTAGAAAAATAAAGTAAATTGAGTAAAAATTTTATTAGCATCAAAATTACAAACCTCTTTTAATCTCAGTCCAAATTCTCTTTTTTGTTCCTCTGTTGTCTCAGTACTCTGTGATTCTGTTCTGGGATCATATAAGTCGCTAAAGGGTTTGTTGGGTGGCAAAACAAAATCTCTTGAGTTATACCTTGCAGCAACAATGTTCATACTTCTGATGTCAATGGCTTTATCAGATTGTCGAGACTTTCTCTTCCATACATTTTCAATTCCTGTGCAGGATTTTACTTCGAAGGCTTCTAGCTCGTAAAGGGAAGCAGCTAAATGACGACAAGCACCATCAGCCCTGTAACGTAAAACAGCGAGGAGATTATAAATCAATGTGAATTCTAGAATTTCAATTAGTGCATATTCAAAAAAAGTTATTGGTAAGCTTACTTGTGGGAGTAGCCTGACATTATCAGTACCGTAATGAAATGTTCAGGTGTCTTCTATCTAAATTTGTTGCTTAGGTCTCTATATATGCTTACCACGTGAGACAGGCTTTACAGTTACAGTATGGAAACACTTACCCTCCTTTACATTCACAGTAGCCAGTAATCACGGATCCATCCTTTTTGTCAACAACAAACCATAGCTCATAATACTCTTTCTGTAAATAGGTTTTATCTCTCTGGGTTGGTTTAACTTTAGCTTTAAAAATACAGCTCTTTGACTCTTCGTGGATTTCATTAAACAAAAGACTAATAACATGACCATCCGAAAATAATCTATAGTCTTCAAATGACTTATAGCCCTTTAACTTTTTGCCGTCATACTCAGACTTGCTAAATTTTAAGTAGTTAAAAATGTCAATTAAACCAAATTCAGGAATACTGCTGAAGTCGTCTGTAAAACCATTTATTTTCAGTGGATCAGAAGTTATATAGGTAGAAAGATTAGCTTGTTGTAACTTATTTTTTATAACGTCTGTTGTGGAATCGGACGAAAGATCAGGGTCAGTGGGTAACTGGAGTTTATCGGCTGCAACGGCAATATCAATTAAAGCTGGCTTATTATATCCACTGACCGTAATTCCCCTCTTGCGCAAATAGGTCTGTAGTTCAAGTAAATTAAAATTAACGAAACGATGGCTCATGATGATTTATAAAGGTAGATGACATAATGTAAACAAACGCGTAGCTAATAGAGAGGTTCCGCAACCAGTACGAAGTACGAACTACGTACTACGAACACAGCTTCGTACTTCGTATTTCGTTTTTGACAGATTTCCGTTTCCGCCAAAACAACGAAGTCCGATGTACGATTTTTAGTTCCACAGTTTTGTTAAATAAAAAGTATTAAATCAAATCAAATTTTAGTCCCCAAGAAGCTCATTGTATTGTGTTTCTTATCGCCGACTGCCGAAAAAAACAAATTTCACAGAGCGAAAATTTGCCCTAAATCAAACCATTAACCGACCACTTTGACGCTGATAAACCTCCTACTGAATTGTAAATGTTCAATCTTACTATAAAATCGCAATAAATACAAATTTCATCCAAAAATCAACAAGAAAATCACGGTACCGTACTTCGTTTTTTAACCACGAACTTTTCTCGATTTCTTCGTAGAAAATTGACGAACCGAAGGCCGCTTATGTCAATGACATCACACAAAGTGATGACGTCAGCACATAAACACTTCGTAGTTCGTAGTTCGTAGTGGTTGCGGAACCTCTCTATTGACGCCATTTCTGCAGACGATGTCCGGTCTAGCTCTCAGCGCAAAGGGAGATAACTCAGAACGCCCAAGCGTGACCTAATTGGCAAATGGCTTATTGACAGGCATTGGTTCTTCCTCCAAAAAAGCCAGCTCTGGGCGACAGGGGATCCGGACAAGGCCATATCTGGGCTTCTAGACTGGCAAAGAATTCTCCATTCTCCGGATTACGACGACGTTCTTCGTTCAGTTCACATTCCCACATAACTTTGATCTCAGATAGGCAATACACGTGACGTAATTTGTAAAGGCGATCTTGGGTGTGTTGATACAAATCACGCATGGTTCTAGACGGATCATAGGGGTGATGATGTTTCACGTCTTGTATGGGTCCCGGGTAGCAGCGAGGACATCCGTGATAGGCACATCCCATGAATTCGTAGCCCGTGTTATCGTCGTAACCGTCTAAATGATACTCGCCAATTCTCACTTCACCCTGGTTACGGGCATGTCGAATCTGTGGAAAGCGTCTTCCCTCTCGCAACGCTTTTAGCGTCTGGCAGTGCTGTTCCCATTCCAACCATCTCAAAGTTGTGTTAGATTGCTGTCGCGGTCGAAATTGTTTCCAATCTTTTCCGGCTTCGGGTTCCTGCATCAACGCTCGAGGAATGATTGCCATAGTGTGAGGTTCAAAATAATGCGTACGAAATACTTTATTACAGGCCGAAGCCAGCGTGAGACTTTCGACAAAAGGATCGAGGCCCGTGTCCATCATAAACAAGTCTCTGAAAGCAGCACAGCCCCGTCTGAGGACATCCACATCGCTCTTGCAATACGTCACCAGCTCGTGTTGAAAATCGAACGGTTCGTGTTTGTGTTGTTGGTACCAAGCGTGAAAGGCTTTCCGTTCAGACACACTCATACCATCCGGATCGTATTCTTCGGCAGGTGGATATGAACCCACGTACGCGTAATGTTCCGGCTTGTTGAAAAAGTGTGGAAAATAACCTTTCTTCAGTTCCGTGACGCCAAACGTCTTGGGTACATCTCGTAAGGGCATCGGTAAAAAGTTCAGCGAATCGACAAATTTAACGGTCCTCAAGGTCACTGTCATAACTTTCCCACCACTCATAATAACTTGAGGAGCAGCTATCGCATGGTCGTGTATCGCCTGTAACATTAGTAAACCATCGTATCCCTTGAAATTATGTGCAGCGGCTATGATTTGTGTAGACTTGATTTGTGTGGACTTTCCTCCCGGAACTGTACCGTGTGCCGATAAATGGATGAACCATTTTCCCACGTCGTCCAACGTACGAAATATCCATTCGCGTTGACCATTCCAGAAAGGATCACAGTAATCACAAGGGTCCGATGACGCCATGCAGAAATGACAACAGCACTGCAGCACACACAAGTTGACTAAATGTTCTCCCGTATCTTGACTGCACTCAAAATCATAAAACACAAAACGCGTCAAGTCTTTTCCTTGCAGTTTCGCTAACTGTTGTGGCCGGTCCGGCTGGGTCAGATCGATGGGTGATTTGAGTTTTTGAATAAAGCACCAACGGTCTCCGCGCTAATGCCATTTCTTACAGATAGAGCACTCGTATTCCCCACACACGTGTTCGGCCAATGTCCGGTGTCTTCTCAGAATATCCCATTCTTTGCCGCACTGTAAACATTTCGTCCATCGTTGACAGATCGTTGGTGTTCCTGGTTGCCGGGGTTGTAGGTGTCGGTCATAACACATCTGATTCGGAAAACGTCGATGGCATGTGTCACAGTCTCGACGGGTGGCGTCTTCCAAACACGAGGGTCCTGACTGTTGACAACTGTGACATATAGCATGACACTCGTGTCGATCAGGATGATCGTAACCTTTCTGGCAGGCCTCGCAGAAATAGTTTCTTTCAAAAAAAGCAGGCATGGACGTGATGACGTCATAGTGATTAGCGTGACGGTATAGATGCAATACTTTAGGCTGGCCACCTACGATGTACTTGGTGCCTTTGAACATGAGTTTTCCAAAAAGTTGTCGCGAATAAACATTGATCTGATACCCCTGGGGACCCAGCACACGTTGATATTGTTCCCAGGTCTCAGGGCCACGACAGGCTTTGTAGGCACCTCCTACCTCCTCAATCAAACGACGGGTCTTTCGTGTCTGCCAGCTGCTGGGTCCACACTGTCTAACAAGTCTTGTTCTTTCTGCTTCCCATTCTGGGGTGTCATTCTTGTTGGCATAGTGTTTGGCCACCACCAAAACACGTTGAAAACAGAGCTGGTCCCGATTTTTAATCACTACGATGGCTCTCTTTCGTTTCAAATAATCTTCGAATGAACTCATGTCCTTCTTTTTGAGCGGTCCACTTCCGGATCCATTAGGCGGCGCTACGTGACACACATGTAGTCTCAGACGTTCATCCATTTTAAATTCTTCGTTGGATTGTAATATTCGGGCCAACGGATCCAATATATGATGTGGTCTGACATCTTGCCATGGTTGAAACGGTATCCATGCCGGCGTCTTGAGTCCCGGGTGCGATACACTAAATCGCACAAAATCGTTGGGTTGACAGGCAACCAAATTTCCAAGATCATTTAATATGTTATCAAAAATATCATGTAAAACTTCTGGAACGTCCGCGGGTGCAATCTGGTCCCAATTCTGGTGAAAATCAATGTTGACATACAAACTTTCCGTGTGAAAACGTCTGGAACGGCGCTGGTGTCCTAAACGGAGGGTGTAGCCTGAGGTGTTCGCCATTGTAGAATGCTATAGCCAACAGTCGCTGGCTGCTTTATATATACAGGATTGATGATGCTTACAGTGAAGTCCTCGCGATTTTTTGTCTTTCCTGTCTTCTTGGAATTCATAGAATTACAAAATGTTTTTTGTCCAAAAAAACGAAGGCTCTCTCACAGGTCCGCGATAGAAGTACAAATAGGCGTGTGAAACCCAACACTTCAATCATGGGTAATTCTCTGAAGAGAGAGAAGCGTCTTGCATGCCAGTGGCAGGGGAAGTTCCAGCAACTCCTCTCTGAACAATGTGCAGAGAGGTCGGCATGGGAGGCCGAGAAAGCGGCGTGGCAGGCCGAACGTCAACGGTTTTTGGAGGAGAGAGGGTACCTCCAGAAACTGTTGCGGCAGACCCGCCGTGAGCTCCATCGCTTAGAGGCCATGGAGTTGGATACACATAGAGAGGAGCTGTTGGACCTCTTTCGGCTACAGGCTGATGGGGTACTCTCCTTACCGCCACCCCCACCGCCTTACAGTCTTTACCCTCGGCTGTAAGGCAAACCGGTCATCCAACGGCCCTTTTCAGGGCCACCCAACGGCCCTTTTCAGGGCCACCCAACGGCCCTTTTCAGGGCCACCAAATCCTTCAGAAAGAGTTTTTTCATATTCTAATTGCAAACCAAAATAATAATCATTAAATCACAGTGTCGCGGCACTTGGCGATCCGATTTGGAGCATGAGACATTTTAAGTTATATTTTTAAAATTTCTTTATGTATATTAAGTGTATTTTAATTGTTGTTTAACGAAAAGTTAAACGTATTTTAAGTGTGTAAGAAGGGCGGGTTCAATGCTCTCTATGAAGTCGCGTTGAGGAGGGTTCGGAAATTTCAACTCCATTTCTCGATCCGATTTCCCAACTCCATTTTTGTGTTCTTATATTTAAGTCTTTTATTGAAAAAGGTGCTGTCTATGAAGTCCGCGCTTGAAGGGGCTCGATCCGATTATTTTGCATAAAAGGCCGCTCGGTCGCACTTTTTTTGTCATTTCATCATGGAATCCCACAGCATACTCGAAGACTGGTCGATGGAAGAGGTGGTGGTAACAGAGGTAGCCGAGACACTACTAACTGAAACCAATTATGACGGCGATGATGAGGATGAAGGGGCCTACAGCGACGAAGAAGAATGGATGTTTGGTGACGAGGAGTGGTTGGTCTCAGACCCATTCCTGACCGATATGGACCAGGAAGAATACAGTTGGCTGTATGAGGAGGCGTTCAGACCGAATGTCACCTCTACACCAGCGAGACCAGCCACTCCACCACCAGCATCCATGTTCGAGCCCTTTACTGACATTGAAACCCTAAGAAGTTGGTACCAGCCAGGGTCAGCCACGCCACCACCACCTACACCCCGTAAACGGAAGATTTACGACGACGACGACGACGACCCCATCATGAGGCATGTCCGCCAACGCCTCGGCTAGGCAGTCCATCAACGGCCTTTTTCAAGGCCACCCAAACGGCCCTTTTCAGGGCCACCCAACTCATTCAGAAAGAGTTTTCATATTCTATTTTGTTTATATCTTTTATAACACCATTTATAAGAACCTTTCATAAGAACGTTTATAAGAACATTTATAAGAACCTTTCACAAACACTTTTACAAAAACTTTTACAAACGCTTTTATAAGAATGGATGAAATGCCTACACGTAGACTACATCCGTCACCACTTTCTCACCGCTTAATATATCTATGATATATCTATAATATATCTATAATATAACTATGGGAATCGCATCCTAGCAGGGAGCTCCCACCAGGAAAATCCAAGATTCTAAAAGAAATCTTATCATAATTTGTATAAGAATCTGTATAAGAACTTGTGATAAGAAGTGTGATTTATCACACTTCACCTAACAGTAACTACGGTTCATTTCCCCAACGTTGCATGACATGTGGATATAGACTAGGCGAGGGAATCCCTAGAGCAAAGGGAGGGAATCCCCGAGAGTAAATGAGCACCTGGGAGGGGGTTCCCACAAGAAAACCTCAAGAGAACCTCAAGAGAACCCCAAGAAAAAGATTTGGTAAGTTGACATGCGCTGACATGCGCATTGTGAGACATGCGCATTGCCAATTTTGCCCAGTGTATCCGGTTCCGGTCTGAAATTTTTTTTAATCAACAGTCTGTGGGTGACATTTTGCTTACGCTCCTGTGTTACCGGAAAAGAGCTTTGCTCAAGCACCGCGCTTCGCGCGATGCTTTAGAGCTTCGTTCTATATTATCATACCGTTGAATTTATCAATTTCTATAGGCCTACACAATTGAAAATAATAAATGATAGAGTAAGGTTTGGAAAAAATAAAATCATCTGACTAAAAAAAATAATTTAAGATACCACCCCATGTTTTTTTTTTAAATTATTGTTTTTATTATGGATTTTAAAAATGTTTGGAAATCAGCAAGTTGTATTCACCCCGAATTTTCTACTATATGTTAAATATTTATGAATACCAAGATTGTATCATGTCCTTTGGTAAAAAAAAAGGGCATAATATCTATTGACATATAGGGTCCATGATAAAATAATAAAAGTATGAGCCGTATTTACACTACCGTTGTCTTTGCAATGGCGCATTACAATATTCAAATTTAAATACTGTTCACAGGGGCGTACATAACGATTTCGTTTGGGGGGGTGTTTAGCCAAAATGCGACCGACTGATGCACATACCCCCGCCCCACACACCAGTGCTACTACAAACTGGGCAGTTCACTATAATCGTGAATATGATAGTGTCGAGACAGTATAAGACAACTGAGGAGTAGAAGAATGATTTTAAAATGGATTCGAGCGCCGCAGGCGCGAAAAAAATTTCAGATATGTAACCGAGTAGAAGAATGATGTTATAATGGAATCGCGCCTTCGCGTGACGCATACATATTTTGATACCGACTACCTCTACTTTGCGACCGACTGCACTGATTTTGCGACCGACTACACCCCCCCCCACATTTACGCCCCTGACTGTTCAGCTATTTTTTTTTGTGTGTGCACATCTTTATCCTTAGAATATATGTAATTTTGATATTTTATAGCTTTTTTCTACATATATACATACATCTAAACCCCTATTCTACTTTCTTTTTTACCTTTTAGGATCTTTGTATAATTTTCCCATTTTCTTTTTCTACTATTCAGTATTTTAGAGGGAAAAGGGGTCAAGATATAAAGAACAGTTATTTTATGTTGTATTATATAATATTATTACCTTCATAGTCTGTAATTCTAGATCCTCTCTCTATATATATATAGGCCTATATCATAGTCCTTAAAACACGGGGGGGGGGGGCTAGTGGTCTAGAGAGCCGCGCTTCGACCACTAGCTGGCCGGTCACCTCTGGCTTGCGGCTGTAGTTTCGAGCCCTGGTGTGAGCGTATGTGGCATGGAGATAGGGGCGCTTTCTCAACCTCGTGGGTTTCCTCCGGGCACTCCGGTTTCCTCCACTGCTAAAGACCCCTACGCGCAAGCGAATTATTGAAATAAAAATGAAATCATATGTTAGTCCCAAAATGACCTAGTTTGTGTCGAGTGGACGTTAAACCCCATTTCTCTCTCCTTAAAAACACTACTTATATTTTAGGCCTATATCCCGTTTTCTCCTTTACAATTTACAATTCTGTGTTTTCAGTGTTAATTACAAATTCCTCTTTTTTTAAATATAGGATTACAATACATAACTTTATTTTACAAGCCTGTATCCCATATTCTTCTACACAATTTAAAATTATGTATTTCAATGTTAATTAAATACAAAACAGTCCAAATTTATTCTTTAGAAATAGATAAAATCCTTATAGGGCATTTAGTAACTGTAATATGATAAATATCACAAATTAATATGGATAACAGTCAGTGAGTAATATAATGACCGTATAACAAGAAATCAAATTAACAAGGTAACAAAAACAATAACTGATATGGATCATCAAAGATGTAGATTAATTAAGTTATGAATCCATCTAAGGACTTAGAAATACATGTATATAGGCCTTACACCATTTTTTCTTTTACTTTTCTGTAATTTCACAGTTAATTTTGGAGGGAAAAAAACTCATGTATTGTCCAGTTATTTTTTTTTTCTTTCGTCTTGTGGTCAGTATAATCTCTAATTTTAGAGTCTTTAGTTGTTTTTTTTTTAAAAAAACCTGGGCTATTCACATATAGGCATATATTTTTGTCTGATTTCTAGCAATTTTAGAAACGTTCAAAGATATAATATAGGCCTGTAATAAATTATTTTTCTTTATTTGGTCTATATATGAATAAACACCAGTCAATTGCATAGGCCTATCTTTTTTTCTTTAAAAATAAATTACTTATATTATAGGCCTATGTCATTTTTTTAAAAATTACTTATATTATAAATTATAGGCCTATATCATTTTTTTAAAAAAATACTTAAGAGTTTTGACCTATATCCTATTTTTTAAAACAAATAAATACTTATATTATAGGCCTATATCACATTCACATTCTCGCCTTTACTATTTATAATGTTGTTTTTCAATGGTAATTTCAGAGAGAATAAAAGCACAAATTTATTTGCAATAAACAATAGGATTACATTATATCACTATATTTTTTGGGCCTACATGTATATCAAAATTTTAAATTCGGTATTTTCACTGTTTATTAAAAAAAAAATATTCAAAATTTATATTTTCATCAATATACAGGCCCACATTATATACCATTTTCGTCTTTACTTTTCTGTAATTTTACGGATAATTTTAGAGGGGGGGAAAACTAAGATTTGGTGTTAGTTAGTTATTTCATTGGCATTTTGGACAGAATAATTTGTAATTTTAAAGTCTTTATTTTAAATATTATAGGCTATTCACATAATAAAAGAATTATAGGCCCATGTGTTTATGATATGTGTCTATCTTCTTTTATTACTTCTTTTTTTTCGCTAATGTTTAAACAAACAAAAAGGGAGAAAAATAAAAATGAATGAAATATAATCAATATACATACATATAACAAGAAAGAATTTTTTTTTTTTTTTCTATTTTGTATTCTCTAATATTTTTTAAAAGTTTAAGGATAACCTACATGAGGTAATTGTATGATAAAAAAAAAACTTCCATAGCTTTGGCAGGCCTACATCCTATTTTCTTCTTAAAAGAATCTTACTTATTTCATAGTCCTACCTATATCACATTTTCTTTTCTACACTTTACAATTTTGTATTTTCACTGTTTATTCACTCATCACTGTCCAAATTTATTCTTTAAAAATACAAATAGGCCTATATTATTATAGATTATTCTGTAATTTCACAGTTAATTCTAGAGGAAAAAATCACAGCCCGGATGTAGTGATTATTATTTATTTATTTTTTTTAAAAAAAGCTATTCATATATAGGCCTAAATATGTATCCAATTTCTTTTTTGCTCTCACTCTTTAAATCAAAGTTAATAGCAAATGAATAAATATAAAAAGGATAAAATATATATAACAAAAAAAAAACAAGGAAAAAAAAGAAAAGAAAACTTGAAGAACTAGACTATATTAAAATACATAAATATGATTATGACTCTTGTAGTTAGCCTTATGATAGGCCTATAAATAGCTGCATGTGTTTAGCCTTTAATGCTTAATCTATAAATCCGATCTGTATTTATTTGCTTTTCTTTTCAACCGTGAATTCACCACATCCCTTCCTTTATAATGTGAAAAGTTTCATTAAAATAATAGGCCTGATTTACGTCTATTTACCATGCAACCATGATTATGATGAATATAAAAAAAGACCAAGGTATGCCCACGTAAAACAGTAATTTCACGTTATACATTATTTTATTTTCATAAACTGTCGGCACATTTCATTCACGACAACTTGTTATTAATTTTGAAAAGTTAGGATTATTTTAAAAACTTATAACGGTATTAATATTATCGAAGTTTACTTGAGGTAAATAACATTACGTCAACGGTAGAAACAAATGTTTTGCGAGGTTAAACATGGCGGGATTGGTACTTCCGGTGACTTCACACTTCTCAGCCAATGAGCTATCCAGTTATTATATAGATCAGTGCTCAGGCCCCCACTACTGTACTGTACTCTCGGTTAGAATGTCCCGGGTCCGAATCTTGGCGTGGACGGAAAAGAACCTTCGGGATTCTACAAGCCCGTGACCTACTTCCCAAGGGCAAAGACTGTGGAACTGAAAAGGAAAGTGTACCTAGTCGTTGGAATGGGACGATGAATCGACATCCACCCTAAATAGTGGCCGAGAGAAGTCATAGGTCCGCTCACTCCGCTTAACTTATTATAACGTTTGTGTAATCTGCAACTGACCACAAAATCTATTGATATATGTGCATGAATGTATGTAGTATACAAACTGGATTAAAATTATGGCCATTATTGTAAGTAAACTTTAGATTATCATCGAAGTTCAACTGATGTTGTATATCGATAAAGGTGATTAGCAACTCACAAGTTCACTCAAGTACACATATACAGTCAGTCAACCAACGCCAACATGGAAATGGAGGCAAGCACAGATGACAAGGATACTAATTGTTTTCTCGATGTACAGTCTCTAAATGAAATCATTGACAAAACGGTTAAATTGGCTGTGAATCAGATGGAACTGGAATTAAGAAAATTATTCAATAAACGTTTGTCATCAATTGAGGAACGTGTGGCTGAACTAGAATTTACTCAGACTAGCATCGGAAGTGAAGAGAGGTTTGAGAAACTCGAAGCCGAAATTAAACTAAAAGAAAGCGAGACAACATCTTTACATAAAAAACTAAATAATTTAAAACAATACACGCGAAAATCTCATATTAGAATATTTGGAGTGAAGGAAAAGTCGGGTGAAAACTGTATAAATATCGTCAGGGATATATTTAAGAGATGTCTTAAACTTCAACAAAATTTTAGCATTGATGCAGCGCATAGGGTTGGACCGGTGCCCAGTAGCAATGGAAATCGCACTGGATCTGATGATAATCAGACCAATCCTAAAGAAGTTAAATCAGAACGTCCCGGTGGTATTATTGTGAGATTTGTCCGTAGAGATGAAAGACAGTTGGTTTTAACTAACCGAAAAAAAACTAAAGCATTCCGGTTAACTATATCGGACGATATGACCATTGAAAATATAAAACTTTTGACAAACGTCCAGAAGCACAGTTTAGTCAAATCTGCATGGTTTGCTAATGGCAAAATACGCACCGAAGGGCATAATGGTAAAGATTGTCGCGTGGAGTTGTATCCAGATTTAGAAGAGCAATTACTCAAATTGAAATCCAGTTGAATCTGAAACCTATTATGTCTGGTATTGTCCTCCGTAGTTTGATTAGTTTTATTCACCACGCAATGACATAGTTTTGTAATAGTTACTAGCACTCATGTGAGTTTCAAGTTCCTATGACTGATTACTTCTCTGTAAATTTCGTTGCACACGTTAAATCATAACATTTCCTAATCATTTCAATTTATTAAGTCCTAAATTATACATTATAACCATTTAAGTTTACATATAGTGCTATTATATTCCACATTAAACGAAACATTCGTGAGCTTTACTTTTGCAATTGATATCACACTTTCGTTATGAATTTTCGGCTAGAATATCCATTCGTGTTTAATATATTATTTAATTAATTTGAAGTAGCAGGTGATAACAGTTTCGGCGATAGAAAGTGAGCTTATATTATGTTAGACTATCATATGATATCAATTAATTTTCATCTTATAAGTGATCTATAACGGTATTTAATTCGAAGTATTTTAATGTGGTTTGTGGGCCAATTTATTTATTTATAAACTAGCTAATAACCATTTATTCTATAGAACCTGCTATCACACTGCTATATTGACCAGTGATTATTTTCATGTGCTTCAGTGATTCTAAGTAGCAAGAGATATCAGTTCAGAGATAGAAAATTATCCGGTTTAAATAACATACCAAAACCTAAAGCATATATATGATAATAAATATGAATGATAGACGGTCGAGAATAATATTGTCCATGTTATACCTCCATATTTGAAATAGTCTAGTGTTATGAATATGAAACCATTATAGCTAAAATCGTTTGTCCTCGACTAAGTTGCCTTTTACACAAATCCTAAACAACCTATATGTTTTATATCATCCACATAACGGTTGTTTTGTATATAATTATATGTTTTCTGTTGCTTGTAGTTTTTATATTGTATTTATGTTTTTTCCCTGCACACGCACCAAGGAACTACAAATAATATATCAAATTGAAATGTCGAAGCCCACTTTATTCTGTAAAACACATTTAAAAGTTTCTGATGTTACTTAGGGCTAACATCAGTAATTTAAGTGACTTCGACTATATTCGACAAGTATGTAACGATAGATTTAACATTTCATTAAATTGTATCAATATCTGATTGTTACTCCTCCAAGCAGGTGACGTAGAACAAATTCCGGGTCCGAATTCTTTGTCGTATGAACAGCTATCCCTTGTTCATCTAAACTCCCGTAGTATAAGAAATAAACTGGATATTATATTCGATGTACTGGACGAACATCATTTAATAGGTTTTACAGAAACTCATCTAAATGATAAAATAAGCGACGATTCTTTAATTCGTACCGGGTTTCAAGCCCCATTCCGACGAGATAGAAATTCTTTTGGAGGCGGTGTCTTAGTTTATGTCAGTGAACTTTTAATATGTAAAAGACGCTTAGATTTAGAAAATATCAATAATGAATCCATCGGGATCGAAATCAATTCTAAACATTGTATCATTTTGGTTGCTATTGTCTATCGGCCACCAAACGCGTCAAATGAATTTTGGACAATCCTAGACTCATCGGTAGAATTAGCCTATCAGACGACAAACAAGATTATAATTTTGGGTGATCTGAATGTTGATCTCATATCAATAAAAAGTAGCAAGTTACACGATTTGATGCTAACCAATGCCCTCAGTAATGTCATTAAACACCCTTACAAGAGTTACAGCCTGGCGTCAACTCTATTAGATGTTATTTTAGTACAAGAAGAGATTAAAATCTGTTTGAGTGAAACTATTGAGTTTGATAACAATATCTCAGACCATAAGGCTGTAAGTTGTGTAATTGATGTTAATGTGCACACCGCCACATGTTACAACAGAGAAGTGGTACTATACAAGGAAGGCAACTACGACAAGTTGAATTCTCTTATTTTGAATTTTGATTGGTATTCTAAATTTTATTGTCTTGAGATAAACCAGGCTTGTGATCAGTTTTACCATACACTGAACTCATTTATCAATGAGTGTGTTCCAAAAAGGACAGTAGTTATCAGACCTAATGACAAGCCTTGGTTTAATTCTGAAATCCGTAAAGAAATTAGAATAAGAGATAGACTTAGGAAACAGGCTATACGTACAAATAAGCCGAGGGATCTCGCTCATTACAAATGCCAACGAAACAAGGTAAATAACTTCAAAAAAATACTTAAATCCCAGTTCAAAGAAGATATCAAATCAAAACTAACAAATCCTAACAGTTCTCCTGATGATTTTTGTAAATCAATAAATCGCCTTTTGTTTGATAAGAATAATGCTATACCACCCTTAGTATCAAATAATAGCGATACAATCGCATACTCTAATTACGAAAAGGCCGAAATATTGAACTTGTTTTTTGGATCTGTCTCCGATAATATAGATTCCACCGACCCCCTCCGTTTGAAAAAAGAACAACTCAATTCTAGAAATACCTGAAATATCAGAAACTGAAATCAGAGATATAATAGCAAGTCTTAACACAAAAAAGGCCAATGGACCGGATAAAATCAGTAGTCAATTGTTAAAATATATTTCTGAATTTATTTGTATACCCCTTAAACTTTTATTTAACAAGTCGTTAGCGGTAGGCACATTCCCTTCGAAATGGAAATATGCGAATGTAATGCCCATATTTAAGAAGGGCAGAAGAACACATGTTGAAAACTACGGGCCAATATCATTATTGAACTGTATCAGTAAAATATTTGAAAAAATTGTTTTTAAGTATTTTTACAACTTTTTCCACACTAATCAATTGCTAAATCATTTTCAGACAGGTTTTACTGGCCAAGCTTAATGTGACAAGGCACAATCATAACTTAAGAAACAATCAAAACATCACTATTCCGTTATGTAGGACCACTCAATACAAAATATCATTTTTTCCTTCTACTATAGCCGATTGGAATTCATTGGATATAACTTTAAGAAACGTCAATGACTCAAAATAATTTTGATCAAAAATAAAAAAGAAATACAGAAATAATCATTCCTCTCCTAATTATTATATTTGTGGAAATCGCTTTGTAAATATCATCCACACTAGACTGCGTCATGGGTGTAGCGTGTTAAATCATGATCTGTATAGGGTAAAATTAATGCTCAACATTACTTCTTTCAGTGCAAGCGCTTTTCGGTTCACAGGAATACACTATTACAATCCCTAACTGATTTCAAAATCACCGACGTATCTGTGTTACTATGGGGTGACGTGGATCTGCCCGAAGAAAAGAATAAATATACTTATATATTTTCTCAATTCATACTTTTATAACATCAACTAAACGATTTGTCTAACTACAATTATACTATTATAATAAAATTATGCGTATAGTAGTTCCTGTGCACTCTTTGTATGTATGTTTTGTTTATTTTGTACGTGTAAATGTGATTAGTTCATATTCCACAAAATTAGAAGTGTTATTTGTCCAAACATTGCATTTATATACCATAAAATGAAATATATTAATGATTAGTTCAATGAAATGAATTTAACTTTGTATCTATCATATATTAATGATTAGTTCAATGAAATGAATTTAACTTTGTATCTATCATTTGAAATATTCTCATCAATTAATAATTTTTAAGGAGAAGACGTTTATAAGTTGTTAGAACTTTTGTTTAATCCTTTTGTATTGTACAATGATATGTCGATGCAATAAAATATGTTTAAACTAATCGACATCCACCCGTGTACACTAAAGTGCACGTAGAAGAACCTTGTACAGTTGAAACAAAAGATGAGTGCAGGGGCGGATCCCCCACCCCCTGCTCAGCTACATAAAAAAATAATGCCTTGCATCAATGAAATTACATCACAAAGTGATCCTACATCAGTATAAAATGATTTCTCTGTTTAAAAAGCTCAATTTGTATGCATGCCTATGTAATTTAGAGACGATGATGGCAGATTTCCGTGACAGAAACCTGGCAAACCCCCTCCTGCAAAAAATCCTGGATCCGCCCCTGGAGTGGGTTTAAATACCACAACCAGGTTGAAATTACCCAAACTCGCATTTCACACATAACCATAGTAAAGAAATAAAGCTTTATCTTAGTCCCAAAATAACACGAGTGAAGTAACAATGAGACGTTAAACATCTACACAACTGCTATGTCTAAATTACATGTATATCCGAAATCATAAACAAGCGGTAGCAAACATTTTTACAATAAGGGGCCATAATCAAGGAACTTAAGGTCTGGTATCCGCGAATATCGAAAGGAATCGTAATCTCTGAGATATAAATAAAATAAAACCAAATACGAACAATCCGGTGTAGCAGTGAAGTCTACTATGGGTCCGGATATAGCGGTATGGAGAATGCAGATGGCGTGTTGCCGATTTAAAATGACATCGAGAAAGTTTAAGAACGGGTCAATCAGAGTGAATAGCTTGACATTGGCAGTTTTTCTTGTGATGAGCGTTTTATTAGTGATATCAGGAGATGTCGAAACAAATCCCGGCCCATATACTAGGCAAGGTCAACTCTCAAAGACGGGGGAAATAATAGATCCAAATAACACCGAAAAAAGTGAGATTAAGTTGTTGACTGAAATGTTCCAGTCTTTGAAACAGGACATAGCAGATCTTAAGCAGGAGGTGAAGGATATTAACATTATGGAAGAAGTGACTAAGATCAAATCGGATGTAAAAGATCTAAAAACTGAGACAGTAGATTTAAAATTAAAAGTCGACATGTGTGAAAATAAAATAAAGCAAAAGAATTTATTAATATTCGGAGTAAAGGAAAATAAACAAGACAGTGTTGAGGATTGTGAAAAGTTAGTTCGTGAGATTATGGTGAATGAATTTCAAGTTGAAGAAGCACGCGACACAAGTCTGATGGGTATTGAACGAGTTCATCGAATTGGTAGGAGAAACAATAGAGCACCCAAGCCAATACCCATACTGATTATGTTTGAAAAGCTCAGGGACAGGGATACAGTACTAAAGAGTGGCAGAGAACAGCTTAAAACATCAAATAGTGAACTTGGGGTGAGTGAAGATTTTACAGTTCGTGTGCGCAAAAGTCGTAAAGCACTAATCCCGAAACTAAAGGAAGCGAACAAAATAGAAAGAAAACTTTTCTGAGATCCGATAAACTGATTATCGAAAGTGAAATGTTTACATACGATTTGGATACACGCTGATAAATAGCAGATAAACCTATCAGAGAAACACTCACATATTAAAAACATAGAATTTGTTTCATTGAATATTGAAGGCTTGAACAGTAAATTAAATAAGAACCCAGTTGAAATTGTTAGTTTTATAGAGACTTATGACATCGTTGGATTTGTTGAAACTTTTCATACAGTAGAAGGCGAATTTAATAACTTATCGGATAGAGTATTTACCATTGACATTGCTCGCAAAAATATCAATAGGAAAGTATCGGGTGGGGTCGTGGTATTTATTCAGAAGTGGCTTGAAAAATATGTCTTACAAATTCTGTCGGATAGTGTTTATGAGGAAATGGTGTGGTTCAGAATTCACCTAGTTGAATTGAGTCGGGATCCAAATCTAGTTGTCGGTGTGGTTTATATCCCACCAGAGGGATCAGTTTTTTATAATGACAGGAATATAACTTGTAATATCGAACATGTCGAGAAAGCTGTTTTTGAGGTTAAGGACAAATTTCCCGATGATGATATACTTATAATGGGAGATATTAATGCCAGGACTGGAACACGCCAGGACTTTGTCGTACAGGACAGTGAACACAATCCATTTCTTAGATCATTCTATGAAGTTGTCACTTGTGATAGTCCCAAAGTGTCACGAAATAATAAAGATAAAATATGTAACAAATTTGGAACGATTCTTTTGGACTTATGTTGTGTGAACAACCTAGCTATTCTGAACGGACGTACACACGATGATTCAGCTGGAAACTTCACGTATCTGAGTTCTTGTGGGACAAGTACAATTGACTATATCATAGTAAATGTCGCCTTATTAAATGTGATAACTTACTTTGCTGTACTTGATACCGACATGTCTAAACATCACCCCGTCAGCTGTAAGATCCCAATTCAGTTTGTACAATCAAACAAGCCACACTGTTACTATTCAAGGCTCGTATGGAAACAACAAAATACGATAAAATTTCAACAAGAGCTTGAAACAAAGCAATTTGGAGACACGTTATCGAACATACACAGTCTAATTGATAGCGATATACACGGTGTTGTTAATGAACTTGTTATGCTTATGGGGAAGATTGGAACATCATCGGGAATGTGTGTTCGCGCAGGTGGTGAACAGAGGACTACTGATAAGCCATGATACAACGACGAGCTGAGAACATTGAAACGGCACAAGGAGCAGCTATTGAAAGAATTTCGTAGAGAAAACACTTCCGATACACTGAATGATTATCTTGAAAGTAAACGCCTGTACCAACATGCGTGTGCATATAATAAGAATCATTATCAGGAACAACTGAAAGAAGATCTGGTGAACTTGTGTAAAAATAACAACTCTAATGGTTTCTGGCAGAAGATTAAAGGCTGTCTGTCCTGAAAGAGACCACATATTCCGGATTTAGAAGAACACACTTGGTTGTCCTATTTCAAGGATCTACTGAATCCAGCCGTGGAGTGTGCTGATTTAGATTTTAGTGTCTATTCGACGACTTATGTTCGCGATCATAATTTGGATTGTCAAAAGTGTGAGTATGATACATCCCAGTTAAATGTACCAATAACTGTTACAGAAATTAAAGACGCTATCAAGAAAATGAAAAACGGTAAAGCGAGCGGCGAGGATATGATTCCACTAGAATTTTATAAGGTTGGGATTGACAAGTTGATGCCAGTGTTGCTTAAACTCTTTAATACAGTATTTTTTAGTGGAACATTTCCAGAGAGTTGGACTTCGAGCATAATCCTCCCTCTACACAAAAAAGGTGATCGAAACAATTCGGGTAACTATAGAGGTATATCACTTCTTAACTCTATTAGTAAAATATTCGTATCGATTTTGAAAACTCGATTAACATTGTGGTCAGACGAGCAGTCGTTGATAGTCGAAGAACAAGCAGGTTTCCGTGAGGGATACTCCACAATAGATAATATGTTTATCCTAAATGCCCTAATTCAAAAGTATCTATCGAAATCAAAAGGTTGTATATTTTACTGTGCTTTTATTGACTTTCGTAAAGCTTTTGATTGGAATTCAATCTCCTCTAATAGCAACCTGAAGAACTCTGAAACAATTGACATATTCAAACAAAGACTCAAAACTTATTTGTTCCAATTACACTTTGGATAATTGGTGGATCTCTTAATCAAACATGCGCCTTTGGAACCATTCATTTGGTGTTTAGGCGCTATATAAATACTTTAATGTTTAATGTTTAATGTTTATAAATAGATGTAAATTGTTTTACTTTTTGATAAAAAACGACATTCATGGTCCAATGATAGACACACTCCAAAGTATATACCACATTATTACTGCTAAAATCAGGATAAATGGCAATTTATCTACTCCCTTCACGTGTAACTCCGGCGTAAGACAGGGGTGCATTTTAAGCCCTTGGTTGTTTGGAATGTATATTAACGAATTGATAGAAATGTTGAAAACTGACAGTGGCCATGGGATATTTATTAACAACTCTATCAATGATATTTTTGCACTCTTATTTGCCGATGATCTGACTTTGTTTGCTGAAACGGTTGGGGACTTACAAAAGAGACTAAATATGTTAGATAAGTATTGTTTGAAATGGAACATGTCTATGAATGTTGATAAATATAATGTTATTGTTTTCAAAAATGGCGGTGGGTTATCACATATAGAAAAGTGGTATCATAGGGGAATTCAGATGAAAACTGTTAATCATTACAAATACCTAGGGATCATGTTTACCAGTCGTTTAAAATGGTCTTCTTGCAGTAAAACACTAGCGCTACACGCCTCCAAATAGTTGAACACAATTAAGCATTGTATGTTAAAATTAGGTAATAGAAATTGTACCCTAGCCTTTAAACTGTTTGACGCAATGGTTGCTCCCATCCTATATTACGGTTCTGAAATATGGGGATTATCATTTCAACCCGAAATTGAAAGTGTACAAAATTCATTTTGCAAATGGCTGACTTGTACCGGGCAAAAAACTACGAATGCTATAACACGAGCTGAGTGTGGCAGATACGAACTAAGTGTAAACTATATGTGTAGACCTATAAAGTATTTCTTAAAATTAAAGCAAATGGAAAATCACAGGCTCCCTAGGCAGTGCTACGAAATGTTATACAACTTGGATCTTGTAGGTAGGACAAATTGGTGCTCTGATGTTAAATTAATGTTATATAGACTGGGGTTTAGCTATGTGTGGAATGCGCAGGGCGTGGGGGATACAAAACATTTTATGTCTGTTTTTAAGATGCGACTTCAAGACATCAATTTCCAAGACTGGCATACATTCATTAACCAATCAAGTAGATGCGAATTTTACTCTGACATAAAAACAGAATTATTTTGTGAACCATATTTAAACAGTAACCTATCTCATGTTCTAAAATTTGCATTGGCTAATCTAAGATGTTCAACCCATACTCTTAGCATAGAAATGGGGCGTCGATCCAATACACCACGTGACCAGAGGTTATGTAACATATGTAATATGCGTAAAATGGAAAATGAATTTCATTTCATTCTCGTATGTCCAGTCTTAAGAGATCTTCGTTTGAACTTCTTACCATTATACTGTCACAATAACCCTCCTGAATATAAGTTACGTAAACTATTTCAATGTAAATCAGAATTTGTATATAAAAATCTAGCTATTTATATCAAATTAGCATTAGACGTGAGAACCGAAATATTAATGTATTGAGTATACTGTACTATATTGTGATCTGTGTATATAGAATTGTATAAACGGCACATGCGATAGCTATGTATTTGCATATTATTTATAATATTGGATTCTGTTTTGTTTGTAATATTGATCACGTTAGATAGGTTTTGTATTTTGATTATTACACATGCTTTACTTGTACTATAGGCTGAAGGCCAAAGGTATTGAATAAACTGTATTTGTATTGTATTTGTATTTGTAACAATCCAAACCATCAGTCAAAAGTCCTAAAAAAAACGGCTGAGGCAAAATAGTGTAATCAGCAAATGGTCTGTTCACGGTGTACAAAATACACGACAAACAGTGGTAACAGGTGTCCGGAAGAGTAAGCTTACCCAACCTGGCGCAACACCCGCAATAGCTGCACCCAAACTATCTCGGTAAAATAGCGTGATTGGCCAATGGATTATCAATGACAGCCTACACCGGTAGTATTCCCCCAAAAAACCGGTATAGGCAAAATAGTGTAATCAGGCAAATAGTGTCAGCATATGGACTGTTCACTATATTCAGTTTCATCAAAGTCATATAAAAATTCTGATCTCTAGAGGATCCACAACCTTGGTACTACATGCTTTTACACTATTTGCGTACAAGGAGCGGCCATTTTGTCGGACATATTTGTTCCGATATTCCTGAAATTCAAATTCAACCATCATTATGGTGTAGCGGTTTTTAAAATCGGATAAAAATTGAGACCACAAGCTAAAGACTTGATTTTTCGGACAATCGAGGGAAACAAACCAGAAAGTCGTTGTCTGATATTCGCGAATATCAAAGGAAACGAGATCTTTGGGATATAAACATACATTTTAAGTTTAATGAAAACCAGGTAGAAATACCTTTGTATTACATACTTTTACACTAGCTGCGTACAATTTTTAATAGGTTGTAACGTTGGTATAGTTAAAAGCATTCGTCTAAAACACAATATTTGTGACAAAAGTGTTTCATCAGAGGGAAAAAATAAATCAATAGTTTGGTGATTAAAGTTTATACTCTTTTCGCTTCCCCGGTTATTACAAATACACTTTTGTGAAGCTTTTTAAGTATGGGTCACCGTATCACTTTATGGTTACAGACACCATATTCAAATTTAAATGAATAAAAAATATTTTAGATTTTAAAAATATTATATTACTGAAGATCACATTTTTATTGTAACTTTACAGTGTTTTCCATGCGCATGGCCATTTTGATTCTGTAACTCAACAACGACGATATACATTGACCTGATATTTAATGATCATTAGGAAAGAAAATTATTAAAATTATTAATAAAGTTGAATATAAGAAATGGACTGCACAAATACTGCGTTTTAGCCATCTTAAATAAGGATAAAAAAAAAATAAAATAATAGTATGGGGGGGGGCACAAGCTAAAACACGATTTTTTTTTTTGTACAATCAGACGTCATAATCTAGACAGTATATAGGGGTGATATGCGTGGATATCAATAGGAACAGACCTTCGGGATAAAAAAAAATTTGGACCTCTGGAGTGTCTACAACCTAAAAACCTGATTTTTCGTACAATCAGGGGCCATAATCCACGAAGGTACAGTCGGATACATGCCAATATCGAAAGGAACCGAGAACTTTTGAAAATAAACCTATAATTCAAGTTAAAATCAGAAAAAAATTGAGCCCTGTTAGAGTTCCCACAAATTCTGGAGGCACGGGTGGATAGGGGCGACGACAATATATAACCACATGAAAATGTGGGCGAATACAAATTGCAGCTGCGAAAAGTCATAGGATTTGTCCTCTCATAATCCTCATAAGTCAAACCAAATTAGTAACTGAAGATCACGGAGTGCTGAATATCAATAGGGTTCATACTCTTATGACACCAAAGCTTCGCGCAAAATTGACAAGCTCTTCGTATTTAAATTATTTAAAAAAAACCTTGCAGACATCCGTCAAAAAGTCCAGCCTTTATCGGTTTTAACAAGAAGGGCGGCGATGACTAATACGCCCAAACTACGCATTGGGTGTACAATGACCGATGTGATTTGATTCAGATATACATTGAATTTAAGTAACAATTTCTAGATTACACAGAACAAATCTAAATATTTTCTATTTTGTTAAAGGGTAGAGAGAGAAGCGGTAGAATATATTGTCTTTCTATCTACTTTACTCCGTGTAAAATCCACCAGGTTGATAACAACCATCAATGTTGTAAATCAAAATTCGGTCATCTTAAAGTGGTCTCCATCTTGCATAGCTGGGATATGAGGTTATGACAAATGTTACACCTTACAAGACCACAATATTCTAACACTCCGCTTGTGACAATGGTGATCTGTTGAGGTTGGGTATTACTTCTGAGAGATTTTCTAGAGGCTTGTCTATCTTTCTATCCTCGATGGACGCGCCGTCTTTTTTACAACTCATTCCCATATACATAATATTTGTATTTAGGTGCGGATTTGAGGTAGTAGTTGTTTGCAATGTGTTCTTGTCTTCGTTTATACATAATTTTACAATTTATATGATGATGACTCATGACTTCTGACCGAAGCGTGGTACCAATGTTTTATATTCAATTACCTTTATTGCTTATTGTGTTTTAATCGGTAGTATTTATATACGTGAAAAACAACGGCACATGCATCTTTCGTCCTTATTTAGTACGCGTAATATAGTCAACAAAATATCCATTGGGTTCTAAAGCGTAGGCACTAAAAGAATTTCTATGAATTTCACAAATATTAGATCGATAAACAATGATTTGTTCAGTCTTACTTTAAAGCGGAAATTTCATACTTTCTAAGAAAGTCAAAACATAATTATTTCTATGTCTTTTGCGCAAAAGGTTGTCAACTTTCTATTTTACGATCATGGGCAATTTTTCACAGGTATACAAATCAATGACACAGAAAATAATAACACAATTACTTGAATTACCTCCCTTGTTTTCCCATTCCCCTCTATGCAATGGCGATCTTCAAACGTTTGAATTTGAAGTTGAAAATGATATTTTTGCCAATTTGGCAATAGTGAATCATAGGATTTATAGGATTATTCTTTAACAAGGTAGGACTGTTTATAGATACAATCTATTTTAGGGCTTTATTTTAATATATTTTAAAAATATAGCTAAAAAATATGAAATTGCTGTTTTAAGCCAAAAGGCCTTGCGGGCTGTTAGGAAGAAGATTTGAACATCTATTCGTTATACATTGTTAAAATACGTTTACAATGTGCGACATTATACTACAAGGATTCAATAACTGCAATTGTTATCTATTAAATTGAAAAAAAAACCCAAATATTCATGAAATGCATATAGGACGTGTACTATATCATTTATAGTCACGTGTTCATATAACATTTTATCAAACATTTATTTCCCTACCATTGATTACACACATTTTAATAGAGAAGTGTTGCTCTTAAGTTGACTTAACAAGCCTTCGAAATAAGAAAAAATCATGACATTTGGTTGTTATGTCTTTTGGCAATCGTGGACGTTCCATAAGTGAACTGTCTAAGTTTTTCACATAGCCAAGAATACTGATTTAAGGCAACAAACACACCTTGTCCCTGTCAGGTCTCTCGATGTACATTTACAAATTGAATGGAACAGGATTTCGCAATTAACACTCTACTGCAATAAAATGAGGGGCGGGTTAGTTATTGTTTTAAAAAAAATAACCTTGTTTTGCTGATCTGTCATTTCCAAAATCAGGTAGTGGCTATAACTAAATAATTGTAGAATTCCAGGAACTCTCATATTTCTTACTTCTTTTGACTGCAAATACTTCATACGCCTCAAGAGATACAAAAATATAAAAAATTATAATGTTCTTCTTACAACATTGTATTTTTTGAACATAATGCTGGAATTTACTATTGGCCATTTCGTTATTTATTAGAGGTTTAACAGCAAACAGTGGGTCTTGCAATCAACCCGAGTTTGTACAACAACCAGCAACAATGGCACCCAAGCAGCTACCAACCACACATAAGACCTGTTGATTGCAAAATAAAAATGGATATTATAAAACATGGACTGGTTAATACATTTCTGGCGTTGGTTATATTGTCAACTAGGACATGGCTTTGAAGATTACCTCATTCGTGATATATAACTATCCCATCATCATCATCATCATCATCATCATCATCATCATCGCCCAGGGTATTGTCATCATCCCTACCACACACACTGGCCTAAACCCAATCATAATTCTGGCATTGATCTGTTAATACAAAGGAACAAAAATAAGTAAATTATTCATAAACGTGTATATGTGAAATATGGCATGAAATTTTTCAGAAATATTTTTAAGTAATCATTATTTAACACATTTATACTGAAAACATACAAACAAAATAGTATGTTACTGCCTGTTGGGCAGGGTAAGTTGGTGTCAGATATTATTACTACGACCACGTGGCTACAAATTTATATTGGTTCAACGCGTGTTGTACGAGGACAGCCCAGAATAAGACAGATATAAAACCTCTATCATCTTTTGAAACAAAAATATATCTTTCAGTAAAACATATCTTTCAGCAAAGGGATAACCCGAAATCATGGTCCAAGCTGAAATCAAGAACAATAATGATTTCATATGCGTCTTTGTTGTAAATATATGCACGTATTTTCTGTGGTTGGTTTTATTGATCTTGAATATATTATTTAGATATGAAATACTTTATGGGTTTGAAATGAATATAACACGTCATGAAAAGCACTCCTCCAGGTATGGAGGGGGGTCACAATGGCTAAGCTGGTAAGACGCTGGCTCGCTAGTCTGGAGGTCGGATGTTCAATCCCTACATTTCCCGGCGTGGTTTCCCCTTGTCAGTGACGTAGGACGGAGGGCCTAACAGGGACAGATGTCTAGTCGTTCGGATGGGACGAAAAACAGAGGTCCCGCGCGCACATTAGCGTGCACGTAAAAGATACCTTGGCAGTTGGAATCCGACATAAGAGTTTCCCTCATAGCACACTATATGGCGTATGCCCGTCTTCATTAGCCCAGTTTGAGAGCAGAACAGTAGGACGTTAAACCACATTTCATTTCTAAGTGAAAATATCATGACGTTGTCAGGCAAAACAAACTACCTTGTCCGTGAATCGGTCGGGTGTTCGATTCCTGCATTGGCCGAGAAAGTTCATCCAGATATTCCGACGTGGTTTACTCTTGTCAGTGATGCAGGACACAGGGTTTGACAAAGACAGCTGTCTAATCATTGGGATGGGACGAAAACGGGGGTCCCGTGTGGCAGTTAGAATTGATATAAGAGTAGGCCGTAGCACATTGTATGGCGTAAGCCCGTCTTTATCAGAACATAGGAGCAGAACAGTAGGACGTTAAACCCCATTTCATTGTATTTGTCCGTGAATCGGTTTACGGATATTTGAAAGATTTTCCACATTACAGGTGTCTACTGTGTGTCTTTATGACCACTGCCCAGCCAAACAACCCAAACAAGTATTGAAATGAATTTTGAAAAAAATAACCCGTCGAGTGTTTACAAGAACTTTGAATGGATCACGTGGGTGACATCAATGTGGGAGTATCAATATGTATTGAAATCAAACACTTCTAGAAACAGCTCACTTGTTACTTATTATACTAGATTTTGCCCCTCTTCAAATCTCCATCACCATGCTCTTAAATTACCTCCCTTTTTGTTGAATGGCATTATTCTCGAAACTAGAATGAAGAATTGGTTGACATTGTCAATTAAAACAAACAATCAAACCATTCATTCACTTATTATACTGTATGTTTACTATGTGGAGAATTTAACAGGGCGATCCAAGGGGGTAAACACTGTGGCGCCCTCACACATTTTGTGTCAAGCCATGAAACGGAGAGTCTATTACAATCCTTTCTCATTGGTGCAAGGGGACAAGAACGCGGTTATTTGATTTTTCAAAAACAAATATTTTTTGGCTGTTATTCCGGGGTTTCAAAATTTGTGATTTTCTTATTTATCTGTTTATTTTGTGCTAAATCAGATAATGCTTACTATAAAACATTGTTGACTTTTCTCTGTGTGAGCTACTGCAGACTCTACATGTAATTGATGTTGTGGTTTTCCTTCAAGGTCCATTATACGAACACAACTTAACAAAACAGGTAGAACAAAATAGAAAATCAAAAATCTAGATATATCACATATACCCCACAGCAAAATTTAAAATCTATTTTCACACCTAAAGAAAAAAATCTCCCTTCAGTTAGTCAGCTAATTTAAATTTGATTTGTCCGTTTGTGAGTTGCCCAGTGACACAAAGCAACAAGATTTATTCACGTGATCTGGCCACTCGGTTACCCAGACGCTAATGGCATATACCTCTTCCAAAGTGAGTCTGGATAAAAGAATCATAAGACTTACTTCACAAAAAGTGATCTGTGATAAAAAAAAAAAAAGTAAACTGTGGTTGGCTAAAACAATGAATCATGTCGGTGATTGGATAGTTTCGGGTTTTGCGACCCCCCTTTATATCAATCAACACTAGACACTTTGTTTCGAACATTAAATTTACTGACTGAAATGAAATAAAATTAAATGAGGTTTAACGTCCTACTGTTCTGCTCCGACTAGGTCAATGAAGACAAGCATACACCATACAGTTTGCTATGAGGAAAATTGTGCCCTGAATTCAGCACTATAGTCTACTCTTACATCGAATTCCAACTGATAAGGGCTTTTTTACGTACACACTCATTTGTACACGTTTTTTCGTCTCACCTGAACAACAAGACAGCTGTCCTTGCGAGATCTCCGTCCATTCATCACTGACACTGAGAAACCATGTGAAAATTATTATGCAGCGAATCTTGTTCGGCTGATGGCGCTTTGGATAACATTAAAACTTTTAAAAGTTGGATTCCATCAATCGAAAATCTTAACAATGGAACGGACTTGGTAAGTTCAAACGTAAACATGGTATGTAAAGGACCAAAGATAACGGCATACATAGCTGTCGACACTTGCCTGTTTATCAATTGCCAGTGATCAAGAATGGGACACCCGCCTTGCGAGTACATCATCTACTCGTTCGGCTGATACTTGATAAGAAATTAAACTAGTTCCGATATACACGTTGGGATGCACATAAAGGAGCCTTGTCGGAGAAAACTATGTCTCACACATGGTAAGTAAACATCAAGGCAATATTTTTACAGGATGTTGTTATTTGTGGCAGCGAAATGCTGTGTGAAAAATCTAATTCCAAACATATCGTCACATACTATTTAATGCCAGAATTTCATATTTTCTAAGAAAGTCAAAACATAATTATTTCTGTCTTTTTCTCAATAGGTTGTCAACTTATTATTATGCGACCATAGGTATCATTCTCACACTTAAAAATCATTCACACTGGAAATAATAACACAATTACCTCCCTTTTTTTTCTATTTCCCTCGTGGAATAGCTATCAATTTCTCAACTGACGATAGTGAATTATAGGATTAATAGGATTATTCCATAACAAGGTAGGTCTGTTCATAGATACCATTTATTTTAAAGGCTTTATTTTAATACATTTTAAAAATATAACTTAAAAATATGAAATTCTCGCTTTAAAAGGACAATTTATTATCTTTCAGAATTATAAGCATTTTATGGCACATTGATATATACAGTGTGCATTTATTGTAATATTGTAATCTAGATGTTTTTGTGCCTCATGCATGTTAAAAAGAAAATCATCCCATCCGAGTCGCTACTCAAATATTTAAGACGGTAACAAAATAAAAGATAGGCTGACACTGCCAGGCAGGATACACCCACATTTTCGAGAGATGGATAGAGAACAAGCAATACCGAAAGTGATTTTTCCTACACCATTAAGTTAGAATTTGATATGTGCAAATATCGAAATGAATTAAGATCTTTGGGTTATAAAGGTGCATTTCAGTAGGCTTCAAATTCGACTGGGGATCATGTTGCTAAGTGGGTAAGATGCTGGCTCGGTAGACTTGAGGTTGGGTGTTTGATCCCTGCATTGGGTGACAAAGTTCATTTAGATTTTCTGGCCTGGTTTCCCCTTGTTAGTGATGAAGGATGGGTGGCCTGACAAGAACAGCTGTTAATTTTGGTCCGATTTTCACGAAATTCGACCTCAACCTTCATTACGATGTAACGGTGATATAATCAAACAGTTTTTTTTAAATGGGATAATAATTCTGACCCCAGAGGGACCACAAGCTAATAAAAAGGTCATTTTTCGTACAATCATGGGTCATAATTCAGGAAGTTACGATCCGATATGCACAAATATCGAAAGGAACTAATACTGTTAAGTTGTAAACATGTGTTTCAAGTTTCATCAAAATTGAATGAAGATTGTGACCTCTACAGGGTTCACAACCTTGATATACCATATTTTTACACTCTTCGCGTACAAGGGCGTCCATTTTTTCAGTCAATTTTGGTCCGATTTTCACGAAATTTTACCTCAATCTTCATTACTATGTAACGGTGATATAATCAAACGTTTTTTTTAAATCGGATAATAATTTTGACCTCCAGAGGGACCACAAGCTAAAAAGGGTGATTTTTCGTACAATCAGGGGCCATATTTCTGGAAGTTACGAATCAATGGACGCAAATATCGAAAGGAACCAAGATCTTTGGGTTATAAACATGCATGTCAAGTTTCACCAAAATTGGTTCAAAATTGTGACCTCTATAGGGTCCACAAACAACCTTGATATAACATATTTTCACACTATTCGCGTATAAACGGCGGCCATTTTGTTTGTCAATTTTGGTCCGATTTTCACGAAATTTTAACTCAACCTTCATTACCATGTAACGGTGATATATTCAAACGGTTGTTCAAATCGGATAATAATTTTGACCCCCAGAGGGACCACAAGCTAAAAAGGGCGATTTTTCGGACAATCAGGAGCCATAATTCAGGAAGTTACGATCCGATGGGCGCAAATATCGAAAGGAACCAAGATTTTGGGGTTATAAACATGCATGTCAAGTTTCATCACAATCGGTTCAAAATTGTGACCTCTATAGGGTCCACAACCTTCCTTACGGTGTAACGGTGATATAATCAGACGTTTTTTTTTAAATCGGATAATAATTGTGACCTCCAGAGGAACCACAAGCCAAAAAAAAAGGTGATTTTTCGGACAATCAGGGGCCATAATTCAGGAAATTACCTTCCGATAGGCGCAAATATCGAAAGGAACCAAGATCTTTGGGTTATAAACATGCATGTCAAGTTTCATCAAAATCGGTTCAAAATTGTGATCTTTATAGGGTCCACAACCTAAAAACGTGATTTTTCGTACAATCAGGGGCCATAATCCATGAAGTTTTGATCCGATACATGCCAATATCGAAAGCAGCCGAGATCTTATTGGGATAAACCTATATTTCAAGTTTCGTCAAAATCAGCCGAGATCTTATGGGGATAAACCTATATTTCAAGTTTCGTCAAAATCAGATAAGAATTGTGACCTGTAGAGAGTCCACAAACAAATTGTGGACGGACGGACGGACAGGGGCGACGACATAATACGTCCAAATGAAAATGTGGGCGTATAAAAATGCGGGTTGTTACGTGTGCGAACGCTCAAACTCAATGCCGAGTCGAGAAGTACAGCTTACTCTTAAATCAAACTTGAATTGTCGTAAAAGTACCGAAAAGTGTTGCAATTTCCTACGCTGTCCCCCTAATACGAAATGATATCCCCCGAAGCGTGACGTAACCAGCTTCAATATTGGTATTTTTCTTAGCCAAAAGTTTATGGGATTTCAATTTTCCAAGAGAAAACTGTTTTTATTCTTTGGGATATTTAGTTGTGCAATGGATTTTATTTAGCGAGAGTTTATTTCAAACACACAGGTAAATTTATAATAACCAAAGTTAACTAGTTTGTTCATAATCGAAGTAATCTGTTAAAAAATTTACGATGGGTCAGACAGCCGGACTGATGTTAATTAACTTTATGTCTTCAAACGTTCTGTATTCCATTACAGCGGCCCGTTCAACAATTATTCAGAATGTCATTCAATATCTTTTAACAAAATGGAAAATTCAAACAAATATTTCGAATGTATTTAGTGGATTAATAAGTTGCTTTGGTTTGAATTCGATTGTGTTTGCTTTTCCCGATGTTCGATAATGAATAACAACCTAATGGATTTTTAAAAAATGTTAATCAATGATGAATAATTGGTTAATAGTTGTCCATATAACATTTTATTGATTTTAAAAATAGTGAGTAAGTGTGACTCGGTGATGTCATCTGAACCTGTCGTGGCCACTATATTCATATATGCAAATACTCTCAACTGACACGTGAACAACATCACCATCAAACCACTTTAATGGAAATCGAGGGTATTATTTTTTGGCGCATTTATCTGGACACTACAAATACAAATTCGCTCTCTTGATTTACAAAGTTAATATCTGTGAGCATGGCGACAAAGAGCTTGCGTTTATGCCCTTTTACAGGGTTAGGGTATACCAGAAAGACACCCATCGCTTTGTATTTGTTTAAAAATATTTCTAGGCGAAGATCCTCAATTGAAGACAATTTTTTTTCTGGTAAGTCAAATAAATTTTAAAGTGTTTCTAACGATAGTAAGTAGTAAGAAGCCTTTAATTTCATAAAATTGTAAAGTCACGTGGATCACGTGACTTTTGAGCAAATAAAGATGAAAAACACGTGCAAACACAAACTCGTGAGGTCAATCGATGCAAGTTTGCTTAAACTGAACACGCACACGTACGGTCACGTACAAAACTCGGAAAATATTTTCCGACTTTTCTCCTCTCCGCAGGGGCGGATCCAGGAATTTTTGCAGGAGGGGGTTTGCCAGGTTTCTGTTACGGAAATCTGCCATCATCGTCTCTAAATTACATAGGCATACATACAAGTTGAGCTTTTTAAACAGAGAAATAATTTTTATACTGATGTAGGATCACTTTGTGATGTAATTTCATTGATGCAAGGCATTATTTTTTTTATGTACCTGAGCAGGGGGGGGGACCCTCCAAACCCCCCATTGGATCCGCGCCTGCTCCGAGTTTTATGAATTGACTCGATTGAAAACACAAACCTCGGAAAACGCGGAAGAAATTGTCCGACTTTTTGTTTCAAACCGAAAAGTCGGAAAATATTTTCTGAGTTTTCTATTCAAACAAAAAAGTCGGACAATTTTTCCGACCTTTCCGAGTTTTCTGTTTTCAATCGAGTCAAATCATAAAACTCGGAAAGAGAAAAAGTTGGAAAATTATCAAAAATATTATTTTTTTTTTAAATTGGCGAAAGTAGTTGTAGTAATACATCTATTTAATAAGTTGGACATAATCTGTAACTTTTCAGTTATATTTTAACCAAAATAATGCAATATGGCAGTTATAATCGAATATCCGAGTTTTCCGATTTTTGTATTTTGGCCTATACGAACACACAAAACTCGGAAAACTCGGAAAGTGGTCAAAAGGTATCAAAATAAAATATTTTTCATTGGATATGGTGTGTAACGGGGATAACTTGGGTGAGATCGAAAACTCGGACATCCAAAGGATGAAATGATTAAAACGAGGTGTGTATACAATTTCAATTTGACACATGGCCCCGAGGCCGACCCTGTCCCGTTCTCCCATACTATATACGTCGTGTCGAGAATAGGCCTACCTAACTTTTAGAAATAAAATTGGCGAAAGGCGTGACAGTAACACATCTATTTAATAAGTTGGACGTGATCTATAACCTTTTCAGTTAGATTTTAACCAAAATAATGCAATATGGCAGTTATAATTAAATATCCGAGTTTTCCGAGTTTTGTATTTTAGCCTATACGAAAGGCGTAGGGCCGCCTGTCCAACCTCGTGAGTTTTCTCTGGGTACTCCGGTTTCCTCGCACAACTAAAGACCATGCGCGCAAGCGAATTATTGAAATAAAAGTAAAACATAATATGTTAGTCCCGAAATGACCTAGTTTTTGTCGAGTGGGCGTTAAAACCATTCCTCCACACCCACCCACCCCTTTTTCTGTTAATCGATGGATTTTTTTTTTAGAAATTGTGTTAAAAGAGTGAATTATTTCTTCAACGAAGCTGCTATTGTACGTATGTTAAAGGAGCTAAATCGCTAATATTTGGGGCCTAGAAATATACCCAAATGGGTTGCAATGCATAAAATAATCTTATTCGAATGTATATAAACTAATTTACATTCATTCATATCCGTCTTTTCTCTAATTTCAAATCACATGTGTTCGGCGAAATACGCATGAAGTCTCAATACCATGCCGATCTTTAGTGTCTGGTTACTCCAGTCTACATTATTGCGTATGCTCTCCATGCACCACCGTCTAGATTCGTTCTCCAGGTCCCTTGTTAAAAATGGGTCAGAAACAGGATATGGTACACGATTCGTGTACCACTGATATTTTTTTTATATTTTGTCTTAAATATTGGATATCAGAAGCCCATCTTTTCCCGGTAAGATCACAACATCAATGTCGAATTAAATTGACAAATAATTTGTGTTTTCATTGTTGAAGATTTTGAATGATATCTAGTTAGAGACTTAGCTACTTTAAATTACCAAGAAAGCCGTGCGTAGTCTAAGATATTAAGCAGCTAGGCATCCAAAAAGCGAATACAGGTGATCATTTTAGCATAACATTCGAAGGGGCATACGTATATTGTGTTGCCTGGGTGCTACTTATTTAGATTTGAGTTGTCCCATCATAGAGGCAATATAGACAGATTGATAACTTTCAACCGCAATTGATGATGTATTTTATCATTATATGCCAGGACTGAGTGGTGTACCCAAAGTCTCCTACCTTCCTAAGTAATGTGCCATACTTGTTTTTCAACATAATCACCCCCCCACACACACACACACACACCACCTTGACATCAATCACCTTTTCTTCAGCATATTTAACCCTTCAGAAAAACCGCTGTTTGTTACGTAACTCTATAAAATCTCCTCCACGGCTTTGATGATCCCATCGTGCATCCCAAATCTTCGGCCCGTGGGAAAAGATTTGAGTTGTGGGAAGTCGGCGAAGTTAGGGGAAACGCAGAGTATATTTTTACTCCTACATTCATGGAAATGACAATGAACAAACAACGTGCGAATCATTGCTACCGTTTTTGCCTCGTTCCATTCTTATCCGATACATGTATACATGCACCTCAGTGAGCAGAAATATTGTTTCATATTTTCTGATTTTATAGAAATCTTGCGGAATCGCTCATACCTCACGCCAAACGTGGACCCACCGCTACTCAAATTCCTTCATAACCTAACTCTTCGTTCAATATTTTCGTTTAAGACCATATTGTGTCTTTGGGATAATTGTTAAAACAACTATTTTTATAAAGTCAAATTCACATGCACCTAGTGCAGTGAATTAAAAGCTATACATAAAAACAAGTGATGTTTTGGTAAAATCCTAATCACTGTCAAATATTCGTCAAGTTCTTCTTGTTATTTAACCTATGGTTGGAAGACCATATAAGGAGTATCACCTGATTGTAGTGGTGAGAATTGTAAGGCTTTATCCCATATTTGGAATGGAATTTAGGGTCAAAGTTAATCTTGAGCCTGCAGGAACTGGGGGATATAAAATAGGGGGTAGAGCGAGATTCGTTAGAAACTCACCCAGATATTCTAGCAGCCATTATCTGTTGAGAACAAGGGACCTGCAAAGTCATTAGCTTGGCAATAAAGTTCTTATACTTTAAATACTGTGGTATTATTTTACGATCACAAACACAACATAGCAAGAAGTCCTAAAAATAGCAGTAGTACTACAAAGACTGAGATACCTTTCTAGCAACACGAGCAATTTGAAGGAATACGGTCTTTGATTTACCTTATGGCGGATCCCTTAAATAATATATTGAATGAAATGCGGTTTACCGGTCTACTCTTCTGGCGAGTTTGGGAATTGAAGACGAGCATATGGCATGTAGTGTGGTATGAAGGAACTTTTGCCCAGACAGCGACGCTACAGCCTAAACTTATTTCAAATTCCACCTGTCGACGGTTCTTCTAAGTCCACCCAGTTGTGTTGATTGGGCCTTGATTTTTAGTCCCATCCGAAGACAATGTATGCCTTGCCAGTACTACTTACAAGGTGAAACCACCCACCCCGTGAAACTTTCTCGGCCAAGACCGACATCGAACCGGGGACCTCCAAATTAGCGATCCAGTGCCATACTCACGTTTTAACCACCCCCTTTATAAGTAAATGAAATAAGGAAAGGGAAGACTAAGAATCATCGTATAAGAATCGGGTATATTAGATAAATGATAACAAATATATTCTACATAATCACAGTATCGATTTATTCTTCTAGCAGAATCGATTACAAACAAACAAATGTCTTAAAGCACAAGTTATAAACATCACAAACTATAGTAGTTTCAAAACTATTGGTTATTTCTAGTATGTACACCAGTAATAATACTTCTAACTCTCATAGTAACCTACAGTTACTGAATATCTGAAAAAATAATAGTACATGGTATAAATAAGCAAATGTTCAAAGGTAAACTATAAATTAAAAGGACAGCAGTTATCAGACCTAATGACAAGCCTTGGTTTAATTCTGAAATCCGCAAAGAAATTAGAATAAGAGATAGACTTAGGAAACAGGCTATACGTACAATTAATCCGAGTGATCTCGCTCATTACAAATGCCAACGAAACAAGGCAAATAACTTCAAAAAAATACTTAAATCCCAGTTCAACGAAGATATCAAATCAAAACTAACAAATCCTTAGTGTCAAATGATAGTAATACAATCGCATACTCTAATTACGAAAAGGCCGAAATATTGTTTTTTGGATCTGTCTCCGATAATATAGATTCCACCGACCCCCTCCGTTTGAAAAAAAAAACAAACTCAATACTGGAAATACCTGAAATATCAGAAACTGAAATCAGGGATATAATAGCAAGTCTTAACATAAAAAAAGGCTAATGGACCGGATAAAATCAGTAGTCAATTGTTAAAATATATTTCAGAATATATTTGTATACCCCTTAAACTTTTATTTAACAAGTCGTTAGCGGTAGGAACATTCCCTTCGAAATGGAAACATGCGAATGTAATGCCCCTATTTAAGAAGGGCAGAAAAATACATGTTGAAAACTACAGGCCAATATCATCATTGAACTGTATTTTTTAAGTATTTTTACAACTTTTTCCACATTAATCAATTGCTTAATCGTTTTCAGACAGGTTTTAGACCTAAACATGCCACTGTTCATCAACTTATTGAAGTATATGATAATATGTTATCAGCCTTAGAAAATAAAGAGTGTTCAAGCTACGTTTTCTGTGACATCTCTAAAGCATTCGACCGGGTTAACCACGTACGTTTGTTACAAATGCTTTCAAGTTACGGAATTTCTGATCCACTCATAGCATGGACACGCGATTATCTTACGGATAGAAAACAAACCGTTTTTGAAAATAATGCAAATTCAAAATATATAACTCCAAAATCCGGTGTCCCTCAAGGTTCTGTTCTCTGGCCGTTTTTGTTCTTGATCTACATAAATGATTTACAAGGTTATTCGCTGACGATACTGCAATAGGGTGTAACAAAATCTCCGTAAATCACATAGAGCGTTCATTGAACAATGACCTTTCTAATTTACACGATTGGTTCAATGCGTGGCTTATAAAATTCAACCCTTTAAAAACTAATGTTGTAAAAAAATTTCCTAAATGTCATGAACAGCCACCTAAATTTACTTTTGGAAATCAGGTCTTACCAAGTGTTGATCACCATAAACACCTTGGTGTAACGTTATCTCGCGACTGTAAGTGGTCTGAACACATCGATCGCATATGCAAATCTGCGTCAAACGTTTAAATATCCTAAGAAAAATTAGATATTCAATTGATAGAAAATCTCTAGATATTATATATAAAACTCATATTAGATCACTATTTGAATATGCATGCGAAGTTTGGGATGGGTGTAACATCAACGATTCTGATAAACTAGAAAAGATTCAGTTAGAAGCAGCTAGAATTGTGACCAGTCTTCCTAAATACACAAGCAAGGAGTCATTATATTATGAGACAGGTTGGACCGAACTATCAAAGCGCCGTGTTATTCGCCGGCTCTCGCTCTTTCGTGACATTTTAAATAATAGGTCACCGTCATATTTAGTTGACATACTGGCCAAGCTTAATGTGACAAGGCACAATCATAACTTAAGAAACAATCAAAACATCACTATTCCGTTATGTAGGACCACTCAATACAAAAAATCACTTTTTCCTTCTACTATAGCCGATTGGAATTCATTGGATATAACTTTAAGAAACGTCAATGACTCAAAAGAATTTAGATCAAAAATGAAAAAGAAATACAAAAATAATCATTCCTCTCCTAATTATTATATTTGTGGAAATCGCTTTGTAAATATCATCCACACTAGACTGCGTCATGGGTGTAGCGTGTTAAATCATGATCTGTATAGGGTAAAATTAATGCTCAACATTACTTCTTTCAGTGCAAGCGCTTTTCGGTTGACAGGAATACACTATTACAATCCCTAACTGATTTCAAAATCACCGACGTATCTGTGTTACTATGGAGTGACGTGGATCTGCCCGAAGAAAAGAATATACTTATATATTTTCTCAATTCATACTTTTATAACATCAACTAAACGATTTGTCTAACTACAATTATACTATTATAATAAAATTATGCGTATAGTAGTTCCTGTGCACTCTTTGTATGTATGTTTTGTTTATTTTGTACGTGTAAATGTGATTAGTTCATATTCCACAAAATTAGAAGTGTTATTTGTCCAAACATTGCATTTATATACCATAGAATGAAATATATTAATGATTAGTTCAATGAAATGAATTTAACTTTGTATCTATCATTTGAAATATTCTCATCAATTAATATTTTAAAGAGAAGACGTTTATAAGTTGTTAGAACTTGCAATAAAATATGTTTAAACTAAATTAAATTAAAATTGCTGTATAGACTTGAAAATATGTATGTTCTTAAATGGAATAATAAATTGAAGATACGGAAATGAGCATTTGACCCGGAAGTAATATATGGGCTAAAGGATGATAAATTATTTACCTTATTTTTTGACTAAGCCCAACGACCTCATCATTTGCATGGTTTCAGCTGGAAAATGAAGAATAACGTATTACTGTTAGTAATAGATAATTTAAAGGACAATGCAACAATAAAATTTTATTTAATATTTACTAAGTTCATTTCAGAATTTTTTTTAAAATTTTTTTTTTCTTTTTTTTAGTAACAAATAACGTTACAAAACACATTTCCGCAATTACGAAAATACACGACAATCAATGAGGGAAAGCTAAGTCACGTGACACGACGTCTTGTGCATTTCCCACATTATCCCAGATGGCATAGACAGCAAATGACAACTTGTTTTACATTGATTTCGCTCGGAATGCTCGTCCATATTAGTATGGGTCTATTGTAAATGTGCGAAGCAAAACAATTCTCGATAACTTCCCTTCATTCACTGGTGTTCACGTTTCATCGGCGAAAGTAACATTTGCAATTGCCATACTGCCATTTATGTATTTATTAATTTGTCATTAGATATGAACTGATTAAAATGAAAACACATACTTCATTAGAAACGAAATAAACCATACAACTAGTTATTTCAGAACTCAAAGATATTGTTTCATAAGTATCAAATTTTACACTATATGGTCGCTTAGCTTACCATTTAATCCATTTGTAGCAGCAGTACCTGTGGCAGCAGGATTGACCCCCGGATTAGTACCTGAAACAAATATATTATATATACAATTGAGTATTGGAAGTAACAACAGTCACGATCCTCGTTGCCTTCAGCTCACTATGGTAGACGATTGGATAAAACAGGAATATTAAACAGAACAGCATGGCATCTTAGCTTAATATTTATTAAAATATAAGCTAGATTAATATTATCAGTCAAATGTATCTAACGTGAATCCAGCGTGTTTTTTTAAAGAGATCATAATATTATAATGTTCAAGTTTTGCAGAAAAGCAGAACTTACTAGGAACACAATTTGCTAACTTCCGCAGTTGTGTTACAATAAAAAGAATAAAAGACTTCAAAGAAAGTGTTCAAGAAATAGATAATAGTCTATAAACAAGAAAATGCAAGACTAGTAGTACAAATGAATTATAAGCAGCGGCGTGGTGATAGGGAGGGCCAGGTGGAATTTATAGCAATTTTTGGGCTTATAATTAACCTATAATTTTATTATATTCCCTGGAAAGCATTCCAATTGTTCCCAAAGTTGCAAAATATTGGTTGGCAATTGCAATTGAAATTGGAATTCAAGAATTCTTAGAGCAATTTAAGCTCAGATATTTTCCTCGGCTTTACTCCCTTAACTCTACAAAGGGCCTTCTGCTGATAGCTTGTGATAGAATTTTAAATAATGTTTAACATCATTTAAAATTAAAACAGCAAAACGAGTTCAAAAGCTCCATAGTTTCTGGGACGTACATTGAGCGTTCCCCTGACCCAAACTGGTTCGCTCGCAACATTCCGACCTACGGTCATTAACAGTGCAAACATGGCATAAAATGTAATGGGGTTTAACGTCCTACTCTTTTGCACCTAACCTGGGCTAATGGAAGACGGGCATACGCCATACAGAGTGCTATGAGGGAAATTTAGACCGGGCAGCGTCGCTACGGCCTACTCTTATATCGAATTCCAACTGCCAAGGGATCTTTTACGTGCACTCCAATGTGTACACGGGACCTCGGTTTTTCGTCCCATCCGAACGACTAGGCAGCTGTCCTTGTCAGGCCCTCCTTCTGCATCACTGACAAGCAGAAATCACGCCGGAAAATTGAGATGAACTTTCTCGGCCAGTGCAGGGATCGAAGCAAACATGGCATAACTACCTACGTATGTACACAAAAAGCAAACTACCAATATAAACCAATACACTACACCAGAAATATGAGTTTGTCTGATATCACCCCCGGTGGAAGTGAACGTTACATTCCAGAAACGAACGAACGAATAACGCCAGAAATGTTAATTAGGGACAACGTCACGGTTCTGTAGATAAGTAGAGAGGGTTCCGCCTTCTCACTATTACTGTTCTATAATATATCTATAAATATCCTTGGAAATAACAAATATCATGCAATGCAGACATATGGTGTACAGTTATAAATAATTGAACAATATATACAATTGTGTTAAAAACACACAAATACAGTTTGTTGATGTTTTATGGGATTTTTTTTTTTATTAAGCTCCATTAAGCAAAATGCGTAACAATATGAAGGTATTGGCACAGCTCATGCATTTGAATACATTCGGTATAACGCGAACAAACTTGGTGTAATAGCTTAATCACAGCCCAATAAATACTAGAAATGCCATGATATATAATAACATGTTGTACAGTAAACTATCCAACAATAGGTCTTTTTTAATGAAAAACATTTGAGGTCATAAGCAAGCGTAAACTGTTAATTTGGAAATAATGCTATAATTCCAGTTCAATTGCCTGTTGTAAGACCAAGGCTGCATTATTATCAATAAAGCTTTGGTGAAAATAGAAATGTGTATATTATACTGGTTAATGAAAGCGTTGCAGCGACAATTCGGTACAAAATATACCTATATCGGAGGAAGCAGATTGTGCTGGTTGCACTGGTGATTGAGCTTGTTTGGGTGAAGCCGGGGTCTTCGCTTGCTGTGCTGATGGATCTGCCCCGGTAACAGGCGATGTCGGTTGTTGAAGACCTATTCACAAATTCAATAGGAACAACTCTAAAACCCTTTTCTATGAATTAATTATGAACACTATAGGGGAGTTTGGGCAATATATTCCAATCGTTCCTCAAGCTGTACCATGATTTTATTGTACACACGGCTCTAGGAAATAAAATACAAGTGAGCATTTTGCAACTATTTAATTCAAACTTAAACTTCAAAGAGCTATTTATAGACCTTTACGCTATTACAAATACATAAATTTTAAGTAAAAAAGGTGTTATTAAGATTATTATTAGGTCAAATATATGATATGGTTATTTATATATACCTAGTGCTGTGCCGCCTGCCAGGTTTTGTCCTTGTCCAGCTGTAGAAATAAGAATAATTATGGTACAGTATCCATATAACAAAATATACTTCATAATATAGACATAATTTTCAATATACATCAATAATTGGATAATATCATTTTTATTAAAATCCCTTTAATGTCAAGTATTGATTCATCTGTTGATAACCAAGTAAACGGACAGGTGGGGACAAAATGGCCGACAAAGTTAGATTTCAACAATTTAAACAGTTCTCGCGACGATCTGATTTCAAAATGACGGAATTCAATGAATAAATATGGCAGGTTGTAAACGATTTGACGAGATTTGAAGTAAATCACAATCTAACTTTGTTTATAAGATGGCTATTACAACAACAAAACAAATGTAACACTACAGATAATAGACCATCAGCATAGTTGGTAGATCTTTTTTTGAGAACATGGAATAGACATAGATCGGAATAGACATAAACTCTGGCTTTATAAAGCATACGGCCATTAAGAATAATGATACATGACAGATTAACTTATTTGGAATTGAGGTTATAGTTTCTATAACTACACCACATCTTTCCTTTATTAAGTCGCGAAGTTCTGCCGAGTGTTAAACACATAGATCATGTGTAGGTTATAAATAACATATGAATAAATAAGATATTTAGTGAGATCGTGCGTTTTGTCAAAACGAGCAGAGGTCATTCGTGTGTTGCCCGTAAATAACATATTGAACACATTAGCAGAAGTTGGATATAGTTGAAAACGTCCAATATAATATAATGTCAAAACTAGCAAAGTTCTATGTATAAATTACTTTGTCACCAAAATCCTGGTTCTGAATAGGAATACATACCCAACACGTAAACAAAAGAAGAAACGAAAACAATAGCTTAAACGATTATAATCCGAGTGGGGATTGCATTTACCCAAATCTATATTATATTATTGATGAAGATAGGCTGGCACTGCCAGGCAGGATACGCCCACATTTTTGGGAGATGGATAGAGGACAAGCAATACATCATTAAGTCCTGTATTTCATACTGTATTGGGAGCAGCCATTTTGTTGGTCAGTTCCAGTCTGATATTCATGAAATTCGAAGCCGACAATGATTATGGGTGACGGTACACAACCTAGAAATGTTACTTTTCGTCCAAATCGGATAAGAATTGTGACCTGTAGAGAGTCCACAACCATGATATACCATATTTTTACACTATTCGCGTACAAATGGTGACCATTTCGTCCAGCAATTTTGGTACGATTTTCACAAAATTCGAATTAAACCTTCCTTACGGTGCAACAGTAATATAATCATCAGAGTTTTTTTTTAAATCAGATAATAATTGTTCTAGAGATAGACAGAGAACAAGCAATACCGAAAGTAATTTTTCCTACAATCAAAGGCCATAATTCATTAAGTTACAATTTGATATGCGCAAATATCGAAAAGAATAAAGATCTTTAGGTTATAAACAAGCATTTCAGGTTTCATCAAAATCGAATTAAAATTGTCACCTCTACAGGGTCCACAACTTTGACATAGCATATTTTTACACTGTTCGCGTACAAACGGCGGCCATTTTTTCTGGCAATTATGGTCCAATTTTCTCGAAATTCGAACTCAACCTTCCGTAGGGTGTAACGGTGATAGAGTCAAACGTTTTCAAATCGGATAATAATTGTGACCTCCAGAGGGACCATAGGCGATTTTTCGGACAATCAGGGGCCATAATTCAGGAAGTTACGATCCGATATGCGCAAATAACGGAAAGAACCAAAATCTTTGGGTTATAACCATGCATTTCAAGTTTTATTAAAATCGAACTAAAATTGTGACCTCTACAGGGTCCACAACCATGATATACAATTTTTTAACAGTATTCGCGTACAAACGGCGGCCATTTTGTATGGCAATTTTTGTGCGATTTTCCCGAAATTCGAACTCATCCTTCCTTACGGTGTAACGGTAATATAATCAACCGTTTTATTAAATCGGATAATAATTGTGACCACCAGAGGGACCACGAGCTAAAATAAGGCGATTTTGCGTATAATCAGGGGCCATAATTCAGGAAGTTACGTTCCGATATGCGCAAATATCGAAAGGAACCAAGATCTTTGGGTTATAACCATGAATTTCAAGTTTCATCAAAATCGAATAAAAATGTGACCTCTACAGGGTCCACAACCTCGATATACCATTTTTTAACAGTATTCGTGTACAAACGGCGGCCATTTTGTATGGCAATTTTCGTCCGATTTTCCCGAAATTCGAACTCAACCTTTCCTTAGGGTGTAACGGTGATATAATCAAACGGTTTTTTAAATCGGATAATAATTGTGACCTCCAGAGGGACCACAAGCTAAAAAGGGTGATTTTTCGGACAATCAGGGGCCATAATTCAGGAAATTACATTCCGATTGGCGCAAATATCGACAGGAACCAAGATCTTTGGGTTATAAACATGCATGTCAAGTTTCATCAAAATCGGTTCAAAATTGTGACCTCTATAGGGTCCACAAGCTAAAAACGTGATTTTTCGTACAATCAGGGGCCATAATCCATGAAGTTTTCATCCAATACATGCCAATATCGAAAGCAGCCGAGATCTTTTGGGGATAAACCTATATTTCAAGTTTCGTCAAAATCGGATAAGAATTGTGACCTGTAGAGAGTCCACAAACAAATTGTGGACGGACGGACGTCCGGACGGACAGGGGCGACGACAATATACGTCCACATAAAAATGTGGGCGTATAAAAATCTACATGTACATATAAAATGCTAGTGGACAGGTCTCCCGTCTATAAAATATCACGTATCTCATGACAATACAAAATACCAGGTATCTCATGAAAATAAAAGATACCAGGTATCTCATGACAATAGAAAATGCTACTTGATCGGTTTATGTCATGTGTTGCATATATATTAGTATAACATAGAACTTTGCTAGATTTGACATTATATTATATTGGACGTTTCCAACTATATCAAACAGGTCACTTATTGATATGACATGTTCGTGAAAAGATACCATTTTCCATAGCAACAACTTGCCAACAACAATAATTATCCGGCCGCATTTTTTGGACCAGACCTGGATGGTAAACTCCAATAATTTGTTTTATAAACTGAGAACTTAAAAAGAACTAAACAAAAATAAAAGGAAACGAAGTATTTATAATATTAGACTTTATACAATCTAAAATTATTAAAATTACATTACGGTAACGAATCGCCATTGGTATATGTCGCTAATATATGCAATTTTCTCGCAGATTAATCTACGTTAATATTTTAAGTCGCATTAAACACGTTATATTAAACATGGTTATATACTCACGTGCCATTCCATTTAATAAAGCCACTGAAATAAACATGATCAAACTTATTAAAACGTTCGCTAAACTTGAGGTCAAAATCTGCAATATTTTTTGTACAGGGGATTTTCTGAGGCCAAATTGCCAGAAAAAGCCAAATCTGGAAAAAAAAATTCTCCACAATGAGTTTTTGGGTTGGAGCCTGGCAATTTTCCAAAATAGCGTCCAATATGGCTGCCAATAATCGGTTTTCTCGTTTTTCACTCAGTTTGGTGGTTTTACATACCTTGTTTGGTGTCGTTTTTGAGGTGTTCAGGGTAACACCATAGTTCAATGATAGCACCATAGTGTCACGTTCACGGTTTTACCAAAAATCCAAAATGGCGGCCAAAATGACGTCATGACCGATTTTCCAAGTAAAAAGTGGATTAACGGAGATTCAGGTTGTGTAATATGGGAGATTGGTGGCGAGTGAGCCAGAACAGGAGGTCTAATTACCTGACGATATCACCAGGGTCGATTTGGTTAAACTGGGCGGCTTAATGACGTCATAAGCCTAATCTATGACGTCACGAGAATTAGTTTTCGGTGATATAGACTTTGCAATGAAGGTATATTCTAGGGTTTTCTGAGCCAATAAGTAAATAGTTAAGTATCAGTTTGGTGCCAGATATATTATTCTGTTAACCGCTATGAGGAAAAACACTTCTAGAATGAAACTTGCACTAAATAAACTGTGCCCAGATAATTTCTTGATTTTCTCATCATTGTGTAATATCAAAATGACCAATAATAAAACATAACACGTGAGTAGAATAGGTAATCAGTTATCATAACATTGAAAATAATCGGAAATCATATCAAACAGAAACAATAAAGATCACAGTTCTGATTTCTGTACATGTAATCCTTAGGATTCTAAGCCTCCTCTCAGTCCAAGTACTTCTATTCAGCTCACCGGTACTCTATCTCACATACGTTCAGTCAAAGCTGCTCTTAGAATAGTGTCAAGGTCATCCTCAACCTTGTTCTCTGGACTCGTTGCTACTTTTATTCCTGCTCGCAATTCAGCGACAGAGAAGTTCTGGTATTTGAATCTATCCCCATCCATGATGCATCGCTTCTGGCGTATTTCAGTGGCCACAGTTAGTCGTAGAAAACTTATTTCAGACAACAGCTGGCTTTCAGTCAGTCTGGAAAGAATGTCTGAATTTGAGGAACTTACAGGTCCACCGTGTCACTTACACTCTCATAGAACGATTGTTCTTTTTCTTCTTCTGTTCCCTTTTCTTCTGGACGGCTAATTGCCTGCTGAACTTAGCCTTTTCTAGGAATTCAGTCTCGTCAGCGAACCAGTTTGCTTTATTACTGCCTTGCGTTGTTATGGCCTCATCCGAGGCACGGTTGATGGGATGATTTTTCCAAGACTACAACTGGTAAAGGGCAGTTGATCAGTCGTGCCTTGGATGAGGCCCACTCGCGCAAGGCAATAGTAAAGCAAAACGGTTTGCTGACGAACACAGACTTCTGTGAGATGAGTGATGAGGGCCAGCTAAAGAAACGGGCGAGGAGTTCCAAGCAGGCTAAGATGGCTAGACGTCTCGAGACCGAATTCCTAGAAAAAGGTTAAGTTCAGCAGGCAATTAGCTGTCCAATAGAAAAAGGAACTGAAGAAGAAAAAGAACAATCGTCTGATAAGAGTGCTGGAAGTATGTAAGCGACATGGTGGACCTGGAAGTTCCACAAATTCAAACATTCTTTCCAGACTGAGTAAAAGCCAGCTGCTGTCTGAAATAAGTTTTCCCCGACTCACTGTCTGTGGCCACTGAAATACGCCAGAAGCGACGCATCATGGATGAGAATAAATTCAAGTACCAGAACTTCTCTGTCACCGAGTTGCTAGCAGCAATAAAACTAGCAGTGAGTCCAGAGAACAAGGTTGAGGATAACCTTGACAATATTCTAGGGAAGAGAAGAAGAAAAAGAACAATCGTTCTATGAGAGTGTAAGTGACACGGTGGACCTGTAAGTTCCTCAAATTCAGACATTCTTTCCAGACTGACTGAAAGCCAGCTGTTGTCTGAAATAAGTTTTCTACGACTAACTGTGGCCACTGAAATACGCCAGAAGCGATGCATCATGGATGGGAATAGATTCAAATACCAGAACTTCTCTGTCGCTGAATTGCGAGCAGGAATAAAAGTAGCAACGAGTCCAGAGAACAAGGTTGAGGATGACCTTGACACTATTCTAAGAGCAGCTTTGACTGAACGTATGTGAGATAGAGTACCGGTGAGCTGAATAGTAGTAGTTGGACTGAGAGGAGGCTTAGGTGGACAGAAATCAGAACTGTGATCTTTATTGTTTCTGTTTGATATGATTTCCGATTATTTTCAATGTTATGATAACTGATTACCTATTCTATTCACGTGTTATGTTTTATTATTGGTCATTTTGATATTACACAATGATGAGAAAATCAAGAAATTATCTGGTGCAAGTGTTTTCCTCATAGCAATTTACAGAATAATATGTCTGCCTCCAAACTGATACGTTACTATTTACTTTTTGGCTCAGAAACCCTAGAATATGTTCATTGCAGTCTATATCACCGAAAACTAATTCTCATGACATCCTAGATTGGGCTTGTGACGTCATTAAGTCGCCCAGTTTGACCAAATCGACCCTGGTGATATAGTCAGGTAATTGGACCTCCTGTTCTGGCTCACTCGCCACCAATCTCCCATATTACACAACCTGAATCTCCATTAATCCACTTTTTACTTGGAAAATCGGTCATCATGACGTCATTTTGGCCGCCATTTTGGATTTTTGGTAAAACCGTGAACGTGGCACTATGGCTGATGCTACCATTGGACTCGGCAACCCTGAACACCCCAAACACGACACTAAACAAGGTGTGTACAACCATCAAAATGAGTGAAAAACAAGAAAACCGATTATTGGCAGCCATATTGGCCGCCATTTTGGAAAATCGCCAGGCTACAACCCAAAAACTAATTGTAGAGAATTTTTTTTTCCAGATTTGGCTTTTTCAGTCAATTTGGCCTCCGAAAACTCGATGCATCTAGCTGGATCAACTGAAAATGCATTTTATTGATACCCCTTAGTTGAAGTTCGATATCGAAGAAAAGAAAAGAATAACAGTGTATCAAAAACAAAACAAATTCATTAAAGTTTAAGAAGGCTGCATTGCAACGAAACATAATCACTGTGGTCAAGTCGTGCTAGCACTGCACATAGGTTGTCTTTGTTCAGACAAATAAAATCCCAAGCTCTAATTATACTGTTTATATTATTAGAGTATTGACAATGATTATGGTATACTACATTGTACTAGGGTAACTAACACCTCTAGATGTAATTATCATATATTCTTGTAGGCTCGTTGGTCGCCATAATTGAAAAAAAAATCATAAACAAGCAATATTATTATTGTCTGTAGTGACGGCATTTAAAATGTACTTATAAGTCATAGCTTACTTAAGGCTGTGTCTTGTGCTCCTGAAAAAAAATAATACGGATTGAATTATTATTTATATACCATAAAATGCCATATTTAATAAATTATAGACACTCTTAACTATCTTATGTCTGTAACTTGGCTATCAATTTTTTATGAAAATCATCAAAGCAGTTTTAAGTGTTCCTTTTTATACGCCCACATTTTTATGTGGATGTATATTGTCGTCGCCCCTGTCCGTTCGGACGTCCGTCCGTCCACAATTTGTTTGTGGACTCTCTACAGGTCACAATTCTTATCTGATTTTGACGAAACTTGAAATATAGGTTTATCCCCAAAAGATCTCGGCTGCTTTCGATATTGGCATGTATCGGATGGCCCCTGATTGTACGAAAAATCACGTTTTTAGCTTGTGGACCCTATAGAGGTCACAATTTTGAACCGATTTTGATGAAACTTGACATGTATGTTTATAACCCAAAGATCTTGGTTCCTTTCGATATTTGCGCCTATCGGAACGTAATTTCCTGAATTATGGCCCCTGATTGTCCGAAAAATCACCTTTTTTTAGCTTGTGGTCCCTCTGGAGGTCACAATTATTATCCGATTTAAAAAACCGTTTGATTATATCACCATTACACCCTAAGGAAGGTTGAGTTCGAATTTCGGGAAAATCGGACCAAAATTGCCATACAAAATGGCCGCCGTTTGTACGCAAATACTGTTAAAAAAAAGGGTATATCAAGGTTGTGGACCCTGTGTAGAGGTCACAATTTTAATTCGATTTTGATGAAACTTGAAATTCATGGTTATAACCCAAAGATCTTGGTTCCTTTTGTTATTTGCGCATATCGGATCGTAACTTCCTGAATTATGGCCCCTGATTGTCCGAGAAATCGCCTATGGTCCCTCTGGAGGTCACAATTATTATCCGATTTAAAAAAAAAAAACGTTTGACTCTATCACCGTTACACCCTACGGAAGGTTGAGTTCGAATTTCGAGAAAATCGGACCATAATTGCCAGAAAAAATGGCCGCCGTTTGTACGCGAACAGTGTAAAAATATGGTATATGGTAAGTTGTGGACCCTGTAGAGGTCACAATTTTAATTCGATTTTGATGAAACCTGAAATGCTTGTTTATAACCTAAAGATCTTTATTCTTTTCGATATTTGCGCATATCAAATTGTAACTTAATGAATTATGGCCTTTGATTGTAGGAAGAATCACTTTCGGTATTGCTTGTTCTCTGTCTATCTCTCGAACAATTATTATCTGATTTAAAAAAAACTCTGATTATATTACTGTTGCACCGTAAGGAAGGTTGAGTTCGAATTTCGTGAAAATCGTACCACATTGCCGGACGAAATGGTCGCCGTTTGTACGCGAATAGTGTAAAAATATGGTATATCATGGTTGTGGACTCTCTACAGGTCACAATTCTTATCCGATTTTGACGAAAAGTAACATTTCTAGGTTGTGTACCGTCACACCATAATCATTGTCGGCTTCGAATTTCATGAATATCAGACTGGAACTGACCAACAAAATGGCTGCTCCCAATACAGTATGAAATACAGGACTTAATGATGTAGGAAAAATCACTTTCGGTATTGCTTGTTCTCTATCCATCTCTCAAAAATGTGGGCGTATCCTGCCTGGCAGTGCCAGCCTATCTTTTATATAAGAAAGAACACCCCAATTAAACGTATTCGATAAGGCTATCATTATAACTGTGGATATTATTGTTAAAGTTCTGGGGGAAGCGGCGACTACGCTTATAATAACTCATGTGTAATTTGACCCTTCTTTTCACAAATCAGATAATCTTACATGGACATTATTTCGACCAATATGAATAATTTAGAAAAACACCATATACAACGTCAACGTCAAGCAGTCCAGATCATTATAATAAAAAGATTATTAAACACTTGACCGCATAAATTGCTTATGGTTAAAATCGATGGTGTTCTTGTTTTCGTTCATACGGGAAACCTCCTATATTAAAACACAATTACGGTCAATACAAGACGTTTATAAAAGATAAAAAAATATATACCAGGTTGTCCGGGCTTCATACTGCCAGCAGCTGAAATACAAAACAGAAAACAGTAGTATTTACCAGTTTTAATGAAAACTATGGTCTGGGTTAATACACCATATAAATATAACCAAATGACTTCACCATATACTCATACTAGCAAATATGTGTTCTTATAGATAGTTATAGTCTTTTATTTATAGCGAATTCGATGTATGCGCATTATTCTACATTTACATCCGAAATTAATTCTAATCGAAATAACACCAGATCAATCGAATTCAATAGATTATTTCAAACTAAATCAAAGAGTGATGTTCAGCCAGATGTGGAAGTTGTAGCATTTGTTAAAGTAGTTCATGAGTTCACTCACCTGGATGACCACCAGTCATCATAGCATCTTTAAAATAAAATAAACAATAATAGTTTCAATATTTACATAAAACTGACTGGCTAAATACCAACCACTTAATAATTAATTATTGCAGTTGAATGTGGAAGGAAACGTGACATAAAATCAATGTAAATTTGAAATAATGTAGGCAAAAAAGTTCAAGAGTATCGGAGGTATTCTTAATATGATCTACTCCGTATTTACTGCCACAAATAATATTTAAAAATGAGTTGAATATGGATGGGAAAAGCTATAAATATTTTCTACTTGGATTGTTATTAGAAATATTTACCAAACGGATTTCCTGTACCAGCACCTTGCATTGTACCTGTAATTTAGTATTGTGTTAGACAGTTACATAATCGCTTAGTGCATTAATTCAAAATGGTCGGTGTGTATACTTTCACCACTGCTTTTAATTATATATCTGATGTAAGTCTAATTAAATTACGCAATTTCGTGTTGCCAATACGGTTAGTATCATAATGATCAGGAATTATAGTGGCATATAAGTTGTTTTCTTCGGGGCCTTTTCTCGACTTGCCATTATTTGAATGCTTTCATAATAAAAATCTCAGAGCAACCAAAAGGTTCCGGTAACAATATAAATAATTGATACATAACTCTGAACTTCAATACTATTCTTCGTTATGACTATAGAAGATAACTAAATTTCAACGATTACACGCTTTCAACGACAGAAGAAATACGTTCGGGAATAAATATGTGTTCCCAATATGTCTTTCAATAGGTTTTCGGGGATGCCGAGTCCAATAAATTACATTCCAGCGTTATTCGAGCAAATGCCGCCATCTTGAATCCAATGTGGTCGCCCAAATTAGCCAATAACAATAACATAAAACAACATATAATACAACTAATACTATACACCTCTTTTTTAAAAATTACAAATGCATCATTATACTATATACTATGACTCAGTTCAAAGGCGAATCCAGGCGAAAGAACGAGTTTAAGCAATGTTCTAATGCAGGAAATGTAGCAATGTAGTGCACGCCAATATGTACACGGGACCTCAGTTTTTTGCCCCATCCGAAGGACCTGTCAAGGACAGCTATCTAGTCGTTCGGGTGGGACGAAAAACCGAGGTCCCGTGTACGCATAAACGTGCACGTAGAAGATCCATTGGCAGTTGGAATTCGATATAAGAGTAGGCGTAGCGCCGTTGCCCGGGCAAAATTTGCCTCATAGCACACTGTGTGGCGTATGCCCGTCTTCAACAGACCAGGTTAGGAGCAGAGCAGTGGGAGGCTAAACCCCACTTCATTTCATTTCTAATCAACAAGTCAGCGACAACAAAATTTGCAAAAAAAAAATCCGTTTTTGGTCCAAATGGCGGCCATATTGGATCCAAGATGGCAGCCATTGCTCGAAACACGTTGGGGTATATTTTTTGGAACTCGGCATACTCGGAAACCTATTAAAAGACATATAGGAATACATAATCTGGCCCATTCGAGACAAAATTCGCGAAAATGACATTTTGGTTGCTGTTTTGGCTGCCATTACCCCACCGCAAAAATAGAGACAGAACAAAAAGTTTACAAAGATAGTTTTTTTCAAACAATTTCACCATAAGAAACACCCTGCAGAATTTTCAGATAGTAGAAGAGTACATTTGGTCCAATCCCTACTTAAAAATTTGACAAGAAATGGCCATGATAGGCAGATGGGAACTCCACTCACCGGTCATATTCTCGATTGTCATGTGATATTGCCATGGTCATCAACGAAGTCTCGATTTCCGGCCACATTATCGTTTAACGTCGATATGGCGGAATTCTCTGATCTACTAGATATCTAAGAATTATTATTATTTTTTTTTATATATACTATATTTTTATTCAGATTTCTGTCTTTAGAGAATTGATTATGAGCTAGCCATGTGAATACTGAATGTCTAAATGATAATGTTGATAAAAGTTTGAATACAGAAACACGTCAGGCAATAGGCAAGCTTAGCACTTGCATTATGCCTCTTTAATATTTTTTATAAAGTGTATCTTACCTTGAGGATCCATAACACCGAATCCTTAATAAATATAAAAGATGTTTGATCATAATATCTTACATTAAATAATTTATATTTAAATGTCCTTGATCAGACAGTGCACGACTAGCCAATAAAATCTATAATGTCAAAGCAAATGGTCAAGCCCTTCACACAACGCCATAAACAAAACCTATTCACGATAAAAACCAATTTCAGATGATTACAAAATATAACAGTAAGTCGTATCATGTGTTCCAGGAGGAGTAAGCATACCTCATTCATGCACGACACTTGCAGCAAATAATGACCTGTTTCAAATGTGTACGTACATTTAAATAAAGAGAGATCGGAGAAAAATTCACCCACCTGGTAGAGTGGATCCAAACATGGCAGCTGTAAGTATATAAAATATTTCAACACTAAATTATGTTCATCGACAGAAAACAACATCAAATTGGTTATTGGGAATATGGAAAGCGGACGCTGCCATAGTTGCACCTGCTTACCATATTAGTTCCTATTCCCAAAATTTAAATCTTTCTCTTGAAATAATCAGAAAGTTTTAAAACCTAAATCATATTAAAAATCAAAATTAAATTTTGTAAATAAATAAGTAAGCAAAATAAAACTGCAAACCTAAAGGGTTTGTCCCGGGTTTGTTTCCTGCATCACCTAATGCTCCACTCAATGCACCAGCCATACCTCCCGGTAAACCAGCTGCACCCATTCCTCCATTTAAACCAGCACCACCTAAATAAAAAAATGTGGAAGTAATAATATTATGGTGGATCATACTGTATTGTTGAGGCCAAAATGCATAAATATCTGAATATTGATTGAATCAAGTAGTATTGTTGTATTTTATCCTGTGCCAAAGTATGTGCAACTTTATTTAGTTCGTTTTTCCTTATTAATAAATGTGAGTCCATATCCGCGAATTAGACGTTCCTGAATCAGGGGGAAATTACTCGTGATGGAGAAACAACTGTGCTGACGAGACATTGAAGAAAGTACTTGTAAGAATTTTGAACTTTTGTTGCCTTTTAAGACACCTTGACAGCAAACAAACTCGGTATAAGTGTCAATATAACTTTTATTAACTTTTTGGTGTATTTTACAACTGTAGTTATCAAAGTATCAAGTATATTTAAGTAATTAGAAACTTTGCTGAAAACCACGTGGTAGACCCGATTATCCGGAACTTGTGTATGGCCATATTTGTGAACTGTAGGTAGAGTGGTTCAGAGACACAGTATTTGTCCTTATAAAAACTGACCCGCTTATCTGTGTGATTGCTCCGTCGAGAAATCTTCTGAAGTGAGCAGAAGTTAGCGCCGCGCACGTGGTTTAGGAAGTCGCAGCAAATATACGTCACATGAGGTATTTATACAAACATGTATTGGTATATAACGCGGAGTAAAAAATACACTCATTACGGGCTTCGTGAGCAAAATTTCGATTTCACTCCTTGATTTGATTTTTGATTTTGGCGATTTTGGGGATTTAAATACAGAGCTAGCTATAATAGCTTCGTTTCATTTCTAACTTTCAAGTAGGTGAAAGCGCCCAGATAAATTCACTACAACCTTTCGAGATTTACTTTTATTAAGTGGCTACATTCTTGGTTTACGCTGGCGACTATTGTGGTTAGGAAATAAATATTTGTTAGCTCTAAATACGCAGAACTATTTGAGACCGGAAAATAACCGAAACAAACTTTTTATTTGTAGTCTTTATTTTCCAGACCCTTTTCGGTAACATGGTGTAAATTATTTTTATAATCATAAAATACCACCCTTATAGGCCTACAGACGAAACTACAAAGTTTGGCTCTAAATTCGGTACATACGCAATAATCGCTGGCTCGGCGCATACGCCACTTACCCAGCAATGTGTTTTTTTTCATAACAAACATCATGCAGTACAAAATATTTATTTATCTGAGGGACAAAAAATAAAGTCTTAATTAATAGTTTTATTGGGGTGTTTATCCCTCTCTCTCACTCCCCGTATTACATGTCATTATATTTTCCTCGTACTTTACCCGGCAATTTATTTTTCATAACAAACATCGTACTGCACAATATAATATTTAGTTATCTTTGAGATAAACATTAAAATGTTACATTATTAGATTTATAGACCCCTCTCTCTCCCTCTGTATAACATGCCGTTATAAATAGGCCAGTGTCTGGGTATAAATAAGTAAACGCACTGTTCATTTTAATATATGTGTGAGGCTAATCTTGAAATAATTCATGTCAAATGCCGATCTTTTCATCTCCAGCTTAACATGTATTTTAATTTCTACTGTAGCATTATAAACACGGTTAATATAAAGACATTTGAAGGCGCGGGTTTACTGTTAAAACAACGAAGCGTTCGCGCATGCGTACATATGTCAAATCCAATCGTCTCATAGAGTGTATTCGGTTACTTTGCAGTATGGAAATAAACGATATTTTCCGACTGCGATCAAGTTATTTCGTTTCCGGGACGTGCGTAGCTTGGAGCATATTTTTTTTAGTACAACCAAGGGACATAGCTCTTATTCTCACCAAGAGATAACTCCTTTGATTATGGAAGCCGGGAAGATTTTGAGCCATTTATAATATATGTCCAAATGATTATATATCCTCAAAATTCAGAAGTGGCCAGACTTCCATTGTTGATCAATGAAGTTTTTATAGTAAGTCTTATCATATAATGTCTTTACTGTCCCGAAATAGTGTCTGTTTGTTATAAAACATTTTTAGCCTGAACCACTCTACTGTAGGACTTGTCCAGCATATAAACTATTCTAAATTACTTTAGAATTAATCGTATATTATATAAATTCTATGGTGCCCTTGTCTGTGACCTGCTTTATTTGTTTATGTTCATTAATCTAGTGTCAAGTGGGCAGCCAACAAGTCGTTGTACAGTTCATTTGAAACCTTGTAGAATCGGTGTATTTTAGAATTGATCTGTTTACTTTTCCTTTGATAATCCTGCGTCTTATTAAGCTGTCAGTCTCAAGTTAGCCCTTTGCATCCCAGATTATTCTTAGTTGTGTCTTTGCATGTGGAACTTAGTTAAGGCTCTTAGTACCTAAATGTATGATTATATGAGTTATTATTTTAGTATTGCTTATGTCAAACTTTGTATTTTTCAGTAAAACAATCCAATCATAAGACAATCCAATCATAAGACAGTCAATCTATCGACAATTATCAATGAATCAACCATATGTTAGAGAATTAGAGAATATTGATGTTGTATAAGAACATTCCCTGTGATTATAGTATATGTCCTGTATGGTGTATAGTAGATATTTAGAGAATAAAGGATAGATACATTATACTGGACCCTTTAGAATATTGTGATCACATGTATAATCAGACTGTTTTTTGTTTTTTTTTCAAAAAGTAAACACTAAAGTCTGTATTATTATCATGGTCCATTATCATCTACAGAAGGTAGACGTTATTATTTGTTTATTCAATAAAACCAAATAAATGAAATGCCAGGAATAGAATCACAATAGTTAGAAAAAACACAATATTGTATACATACCAAAAACATTTGCAGAACCAGTCAATAGGGAAGCTGTAGCAACAAGGTTATATATAATGAGATATAATATTTTTCAAAGTGGCAGTCTCTATATAAAGTAAGAAAACTCGATTCAGTAAGCACCAACCCAATCAGACATAATCTCACAATTAACAAAACTCACGAAAAAAAAGTAATTCTGGTTTAACAGTCCATGGCAGGAGAGACCACCACTTTACAGATATACACAAACACACATATAGCACACCGTATATTAGGCTACCAGCACGTAATAGGCATTAAGCATTTTATGATAATATACACCATATGAACGACAAGATAATAACGTTATATAAGTTTATGCTCACCATTAAAAACCATTTTAATAGTAATTCTCTAAAAATAGCATTGTATTCATTTGCATTGCTTGGCGTTAGGATTAACAAACGCAGATCTATACCAAAATGGTCGGGGTAGATTTTACAAACACAGAAAGCTATATGACCTGTAGTATTTAAGCTAAATATCAATTAAATAATTGGATAAAATAATAGTTTACAATTAAAAACAACAAACCTGCCATTCTCTCTGAAATAATATAAAAAAATATATGATCTTTTAATATAATTACATGTCATTCGGGACCTCAAGTATCTTTCAAAACGGCACTCGAAACTCCCTATATATGCATCTATAATTAGGGGCCAATGTTTATATATATATACAATATGTGCATGAACAATTTGTTTTTTTCCTGGACAAAAAAAGTAGTAACAAACATCTGTCAATATATTTGTACGGTTTCTTTTTAAAATATTAATGGACTCACGTTCATTCATTTCTGCCACCATTTCGGGGTCCATCATAAGATTATTCATCATTCCCGTTGCTCCACCTAAGCCCATTCCTGAACCCATTCCCAGAGCTGCGAAAGGATCGCTCATGTTATTCGAAGGCTGTCCACCGAAACCAAACATGTTATTCATGTTCATATTGTTATTTAGACCTAAAGAAATATAAAAATAAATATGAGATATATTTAAAAAGCTTTAACATGTATACCTGAAAAACGAATTATTCGTTGTCTCATAGCTGAAACCACACGTTCCCATGCCTTTTCTGAAATCAATTAATAACAGATTGCATAGTTTACTAATCAACCGATTTAATAATCCAACCATTTATTTCCAGTTGAATACTCAAATAATTCTGGGTCTGCTGTGATGAACTCAGTGGCCCCGAAATCATTGCTGCTTTCAGTTTAATTTGGTATTTAAAACCAATGTATACTATCATAAGAAAGTTCTATTCAGTCTTCTTTTCTGTACCTTTAATACGATAACCTGCACTGCTTTAAAGCTTGTAAATAATTTGTCAAAACACGATTACCGGTATTTCATAGTAATAGCATAATTCATGTGTAAATAAATATGTAATGTGATATTGATCATTTTAATAAAACAACTGCATGCACTTTGCCATATATAAAACATGTTTATTCCTAGTATGCTTTTTCCCCGTAATACTAAAGTAATTCATTCTTTTCCAAACCTATCATCCCCATATTATCATATTATATTCTTAGAAGAAGCTAAAATTTCAATAATGTTTGATTTACTAAACAATTCTTTACTTGCCAAAAAAACGATTTAACAACACAAATAGAAAAACTACCGCATAAAAAATAGACCGATTCAATTTTCTTTGTACTTTTCATGAAAGAATGAACTGAACTGGTAGATTATTGGCGCTGTGTAGTTTACTTACTGTGGGCACCAGTGGCACTAGCTAACATTGCCATGTATGGATCTGTGACAGCGGGTTGAGTCTGTGCCGGTGTTTTAACTTGTTGGTTAGTCGGCGCTATATTAGTAACCGGCATAGTCCCTAGCAGAACCTTTTTTAACTGTGGACTCATTGCTACAAATGAACAAAAATATATTTTTTTCGTTGCTTGATGTTGATTTTAACACAAAATGTAAGAATAAATTACTAAAGGATGGAGTGATATTTTATGCTTTATACTTACAGTTGTAACCACCATTCCCCAAAATTCCACGTAATGCGTTCTCCATTTCTGTAAAAGTATAATTACTGTTTAAATATATTTTTGAATGAAATATTCCTCATTTTCAACGATCTGGTTAATCAATGTAGATTCAAATCTATTTGCATATTTTCAGTGCTTGTTTTCATATGAAAATTGAAGAGGTAAAATTGGCGTACCTGCGCGTGAAACTTGTGTTGGACTATTTCCAGGCTGGTTTGCTTGAGGGGCAGTATTGGTGTTTAGATTTTGTGGAAACTGTCCCATGGTTTGCTGTTGCTGTTGAGGTTTGAACGATGGTGTTGATTGTTGTGGCTGTTGAGAGCTGGGTTGTGCTTGTCGCTGCTGTTGGGGGTTTTGTTGCAGCTGCTGTTGTGTGTTTTGTAGAGGTTGTTGCTGCTGTTGAGGGTTTTGCTGAGACATAGTGTTTCTAATCGGTTGTTGGTTTGGCAGATTTTGTGAAAACACATTGGTTTGTGGCTGTGTCGGTGTATTTTGTGAAAACACGTTTGTCCGAGGCTGTGTGGTTTGTTTTGGCATGATATTTTGTTGTGTATGTTGATTTTGTGGTCGCCGATCGTTTGGTACAAACCTGCTAGGCTGTGGTAAATTCTGTGAAAACACATTATTTGTTGACTGTGGTTGTTGCTGTGGTTGTTGTGGAAGGGCTATGTGTGTTTGTTGTGGGGTTTGTTGAGACAGTTGATTGGGCTGCTGTAGAATAGTATTGGTTGGTTGTTGCTGTGGTGACTGATTTTGTACTGATGAACTCTGTGGTTGTGACTGGTTTGGAACTTGTGGAGAAGTGTTCGCAAATGTCGGCTGTTGTACAAGCAAGTTGTTTGCAGGCTGCAGTTGCTGTGAAACATTGTTCACTGAGGGCTGTGTTGCTTGCGGATTTTGAGCAGGTTGTTGTGGTGTTTGAACAGGTTGTTGTGGTGTTTGCATAGGTTGTTGTGGTGTTTGTATCGGTTGTCTTGGTGTCTGTACCGGTTGTTGTTGTGCATGGACAGGTTGTCGCTGTGCTTGTACGGGTACCTGATTATTTTGCTGTTGCGATTTAGGTTGTTGTTCATTTGTTTGGGGTTTTGTATCAGCTGGTAGCTGGGCATTTCGTACAGGCCGCTGGGTGGGTTGTTGCTGAAACGTGTTACCAGTAGGTTGTTGTTGAGGGAACATGTTCATTCCAGGTTGTTGTGGATACGGGTTCATTGGTCGTGGGTTATACTGTTGGGGATACTGTTGTTGTTGAAATTGTTGAAATTGTTGAGATGGATATTGTTGATAATTGTTTGGATTGTATGGAAATGGATTATATGGAAACTGATTGCTTTGCTGTTGGAAAGGATTTCGAAACGGCTGCTGTTGTGGTTGGTTTTGCTGTTGTGGCGGTTGCTGTTGTTGCTGATAGTTTTGATAGTTTGGCTGGGGAAACTGTGGTTGTTGTGAGAAGAATTGAGGAGGTGCATTTGTGAAAAATCTGCTTTGTTTAGGAAACTGTTGTTGAATTCCCGGAAATAATCCAGATGATTGTTGATCTAGACTGGGAAAACTTGTTGGCATTGAAGTTGGTGCAACAGGAACACTTATCCCTAAAATAATAAAAGTATCTTAAGATTTTATTACTAAACGATTAATTGAAAATCTTACATAATTTACATCTCGGTAATCCAAGTAATGTTATCATTAATAGCCCTAATGCTATACATATTGTTGGAACTAACATTTACAATCACTTTAGAAATCGGTAATAATATAAAAATCGATTTGACATGATTTGGCTTTACAGTTAGATTCTGTGCCAAGACGAATCATCGAACAAGTTATTGTTTGGATACAAAAATTAACTTTGCGCGTAGGGCTCTTTAGCAGTGGGAGGAAACCGGAGGACCCAGAGAAAAACAACAGCGGCCCTACTCCTTGTTACGCACAACCGGGAAATCGAAACAACGTCAGTTGACTCAATGACAGACCTTATGAAAAAGCCCGCACGTGTTAACCATTTGTCCACCAACCCTCACCCACTCCCACACCTCACATCCCCTGATGAATCTAAGTATAAATCTAATATGTATATGATATAAGTATCACCCCTCTAGACAAATATACCAGTCTTAAAGCGAAACAAATAACAAATAAGCCTTTGTTTAAAGCGCAACTATGTGGCAATTACATATACACACCTGAGAATATACTGCTGTTCAATTTTTTCATATCTGTAAAGGCATTTACTATTGATTATTACTAAGCTTGAACTAAATAGATATAGTTTACATTTGGGTAATAAGTTACTGTCTGAACCGTCGTAAATTTGAATTAAATATCCGAAGGAATGAAAACGTTCTTTCTTGAAAATTTGAATTCTCACAAACTTTTGACAAGGAGCAATTTACCATAATGTAAGCTGGTAACGTAACTCTTCGGGAGAGATCATTTCCTCTAAAGAGGTTACAACATGCCACGTTGAAAGGGTTTTCGGTACTTTTACGACAATTCTAGTCTTGTATAAGAATAAGCTATAAGTCTCGGTTCGATATTCAGTTTGGGTGTTCATACACTGCCCGTATTCATTTATTTTGTTACCATCTTATACATTTTAGTAAGATTTCTGGATTTAGTTTATAGCTTTACGAATTGATCCTTAGCTACGAGAACGTAGCTAAAAACGTTGAGATATACTGATGTTGTTGTTTTTAGCTACGATGAGGAACTTTCAGTTTGACGATGCAAACTCAATTTCTTTATTAATGAATGTAAAATCTTTAAAATAAGATAAGTTTATACTAGTATGACTAATTAAACTTACAGAGGCCAATGTAGTGGCACAACTATCGCCCAACTCCAGGTATTCGCACTTAAATTTATTAAGCGTCGTTTTTACCATCCAAATCCATTCATATTTACAGTGCTTTAGGCATGCGCCAACACTTACGGTTGCATTTTGGATTGGCTGATATGAAGCCTTATATTTAGCACCGCCTTCACGATGACAGTTTCCGGTCTACAAAGATGGCGGTCTTAGTAACATTTTAACACCTCGATTTTAAATACGATGATTTATACCCGTTCCAGGTAGGATTATATGCTTAATTGTAGCTGTTTGGCAGAAATATAACGAATAACAATAATCAATCGTTGTTTTGCTGAAAAATATTGTCGATTTTGCATAGTAATAGCAATTGCGATTCACAATCCCACTTGCAACCTTGAATCATATAGAGACAACTTTCATCTGGAAACACGGGGGGTTGACAGATGATTTTTTTAAAAAATTTTTATCTAATTGATCCTTTGTCCCTTTCTATACAAATCATGAATACTTTCCCTTGTCTCACAAGAGTCAAAACATTGGAATATGCCGAACTTTCAGAGCTGCCGAAACACGTTGAACCGCTTATTGTTGGATTGAAAGAATGATATCAAATTGACGATACACTCGAAAATTTCAAACGTGAACTTCATGTTGTTTGTTGTATTAGTTATAATATAAAGAAGATTGGAATGTTTTATTTTATATATGAATATATATTTACGAGTATAACTGATAGTTTCATTTTGAATAATAAAATTTGGTAGATTAGCGATCAATGGTTTCAATATAAAGCTCCTATGTAATTGCCTTTAGTTTATATTTTTCGTTGCCCAAACTCAAACGACCGAAATGATCGCGCTTTGTTTTGATTGCAACACGTGATTGTCAAACTGTCTGTCAAAGTTAAACTACCCCTTCCTTGGTTTCGCCCACACGTGACGAAAGCCATACTGTTTTGCACTCAGTCGAAAAGGGAAGTAAAGTCAAAGGCATCAACTTGTTCAAGAGCGGAATTTTTTGTTAGTTCGAATATATATTATAATTGTACAATGGATTTTGTTTCTAATCGAAGAAATGAGTTTAAATTTTACGACGGTTCTGGCAGTAGTAGAACATCTGATGGTTAAACAACAAAATAAGCTCACGAAAGCAAAAAGAACATTATATTATATTTTAAGCAAACAAAGATTATAAATGCATAAACATCTAATGTACAATTCAATAAAATCTGAATAGCTTTTTGGTCTAAGCAATCAAAGAAAAATAGGAAAGCATGCATATTACAGCAATTAACAAAAATATACATCACCTGATTGTCCGGACAGCAGAGCCTTAAACGCACTCAAAAGTTCTGTAACAAAGTCATTGGTATATCAAAGTTACTAGAAGCATCTTACACAATGATGGATTTACCGTATACTTTCTTAAATTCTCCATGACATTTCTCATTTTTTATGAGTCTTAGTTGTACTTTAATCTAATGAAAACTACTTCTTATTTTCATTCCGTGTGTTCGACTGGCGAGTCCGTTTCGGGGTCTAGTACTAATAATAGCTGGTGGTTTCAAATCTGTTTCCAGAGTAGTGATAACGCAAGCAATGTTCTGGGCCTACTACTACTATCTGGTTGTTTAATGTCTTTTTTCACAGTTCTTGGCCTGTGACTGACAAACTAATAAATAATTTTGATTTCATTAGACAACCAATAATCAAGGCCTTTCAAAGATTTTGCTTATTTTTTTGTATCATGGGTTTTCATTAGTAGACTAATCACAATCTGCACATAACTTAACGCCGTCTACAAAACGTCTTTGGGCCAATATTATGAACTGCTGGTCTCCGATATCACGTCCGGGGAAGAGTTCTTTAAATAAACATTTTTCAAATACAAGATGAAGTGTTGTAAACGAGCGTAAAATTAAATGCTGATATAGATTGGCTGTACTAAGGTATTTAATTGGAAACTATAAATTTAACTTTCAAAATGGTTTTAGATGCATGTACAATGAGAACGCTTTCGCTCAACAGCACAGTTATTATGTAATTAAAATGAAGAAACTTGTATACTTTACCAAATGCTGACATTTTATTGTTTGCAGATAAAGCTGAAAAATAAAAACGTCATTTAACCTATATACCTGGCTTATAATTTGCATTTATATAAATTATCATTTTCATTTATTTTGAAATTTTTATTTTCATTTTATTTTGAAATTTTCATTTTCATTTATTTTGAAATTCTTATTTTCATTTATTTTGAAATTCTTATTTTCATTTATTTTGAAATTAATAAATGTAAGTTTCCTCCAAATTGTTTCCTTTTTTGTATTCAGACAAATGCACTGTGGAGTGATTCCTACGATAAAGTATATAAATTATGATACTACCAGTTGAGAGTACTTGATGTTCAGCTTACATTATTAATAACACTTAATTTGTACATTTATAATCTACATGTAGATGTAATGTAAATGTAATAAAATTTAAAGTGCATACCTGATTCGGCTGTTGAAACAAAATGTGCCAGATTTCGCATTAGGCTGTTTTCTGCTAATAAAATAAGACAACAAGATTAAAATATATGAAAAATATAAACGCTATGATACATCCATTATTTTTATAATTGTAATTATATATATATATATATATATTTATAATGACTTACTACTTGGCATTATGGACGTTTGTGGAATTTGTTGAGAGGTCTGCGTCATTGGTCTGTCTGAAAAAGGTATAAAAATAACACAATGTGATACAATATAAAAATAACATAATTTAAATAAATTTTAACAATATACAGAATCGAAATATTTTTTTTTTATAATATAAACTTTTTTTGTAAATTGAGCTTTTCCACGGCCCATTATTAAATTCTAATACTATCTATAAGGCGTGAATATGAATAATTTGACAGTCACACAGTTGGTTCCTTCCCCATTCTCGATTCGATCTAATATGCTGAGCGAATTACCGCATTTAAGTGCATAGTCTTATGTCATGCATTGCGGATTTATTTTCGGACTACCATGATATTCAAATCTTTAAATGTTGCATAACTGGAAATGCAGACCACAATTACCTATATAATACTTACATGTATTAAGAGCGCATTTTAAATTGATGTCAGACCATAAACCATCTGCACCACAAGTTACAGTTGTAGTCCCACTTTCATAATGATAGCCATCCATCTCTTTACACCTATACATCACACTAGATCCAAATATTGTTTTATTATACGTAGATGTAGCACCATCAACAACTGGTATTTTATTACCACAATCCTCTAAAATGGATAATGTTCGAGCACCATTATTTAACAGTCTACCAAAGTTACTAATAGATTATTACAGTATACACATAATCTATTTTGTCTAGTTTCAATTAAATCAAGGAAACTTGTATATCATTATTCTTACTATAACATTTACTCTTTGAAAGCAATTCATTTTTCACTAAGTGAGTAAAAAGTTCGATCGCTAACCCGGAGGTCCCCTGTTCGACCCCAGTGTTGGCCGAAAAAGTTCATCGGGAGTTTCCGGCGTGATTCGTTCTTGTCAGTGGTACGGAGGGCCTGGTAAGGGACGACCTATTGTCGTTCGGATGGGACAAAAACTAAGACCTCAGATACACATTGGCGTCCACGTAAAAGAACCCTAGGCAGTTGGAATTTGAATTAAGAGTAGGCAGTAGCGCCGATTGCTGGAGTACGCCCAACTTCATTAACCCAAGTGGTTGCTGAAAAGTAGGACGCTAAACTTCATTTAATTTATTTCCCAGCAAGATGAGCCACAGTATTGTCATTAATTTGCCCAGATAGGTGGATATAATACAGTCACGCGGGCATTATATTTAAAATATAGAATACTAGTATCTAACTACTTACTTGGTTTGCACGTAATATTTGGTGGCAGCCATGTTGAATCAGGGAGACACATAGAAACATAACGAGCAGTTAAATAACCTGGACGACATTGATACACAGCGAAGGCTCCGAAAATTCTATATGAAGCTCCTGGAATATCTACAGGTGTGGAACACGTCACTGAAATTAAAATATTCCTAGTTAATAAAGTACAAATATGACAGTTTTTTTTTATGTTTATATGAAGTCGGGTGGTGTGACTTATGGAAACTGTTAAACGTTTTCTAGGAATTCCGTATTGGAATATCTGGTACCAACACACCAGATCATTCTGTAATGCAAGTCCTTGCATTTGCTTAAATACCGATAAAAATGTACTGCTGGATCCCAGTCAGTCCATTAAACCATATTTCTTCAAACGATCTGTGAATTATGATAATTATCTTTAAATTACATTATTACCGTTATATGAAGTAAGGGTCGTAGGCCATATTAGTTATGTAAATATATTCAGATGTCGACTTATATTATTGTCACGTTATATCAAGTATACATGTTGACATACTGTTTAAATATTACATGGTGATGAAAATATCATGACACAAATTATAACATACACGTGCTCAACTGAGGAAACGACCAGGAGCTCAAAAAGCAGCTGCATATTATAATGTAAAATCTTAACGAATTAAAAAAAAAAAACTGAAAATTTAGAATCCCCCCCCCCCCAACAACAACAACAACAATAATCTATTGACAAACTTAAAAAAACAAACAAACCGCTGAACCATTTGGAAAGTGCTGAACGGAGGAGAGAACTAAAAACAACGATCCATAATTGTGTTTCCATGTCTGACCATTAATGAAAATAATTCCTCGAGTATAATATACAAGTTGTCCAAAACCTTACTAAAAGTTCACATGTCAATGACAAATGTGAGTTGAGCAGTGAAGTTTATAAACATCCTCACATGTCAGTCTAACAGACATTTCGTGGCACAGAAACATACACGTTCTTTTTCTAATATTAATTACACGTGTTCATAAATGACCCGGGAATGAACTTTCATAATTTTAGACGCATATCTGTTAATACCGTCGTGTATTCATTTTTGATGTTCTTATTATTTCAAACACCAACCAACATATTTCTGATGGGTTTTATGGCAGGCAGCTTTACCAAGTACAGGGCTCTATTTTCAGTAAAGGAGAAGACTTTATAAGTTTCAAGATACATTAAAGATACATTATGTAAGATTTAGATAACGAAATTACAAAATGGGAATATTTAAAATTTCATTCAAATTACTTTATTCATAGCCAAGTTATCGCTATTTGTAGTTTTGACAACATTATGTGTTCATCTTTTGTTTATTATCGTAACTACTGTACTGATATATTCATGTCTTAGCCCCGCTTCTCCATTTTCAAATTAAATCATTAAATGGCCGAACCGTTTTAATCTAGTATGAATCTCGATTATGGTCTTGTCATATAAATATCTGTCTAATTTAAAATTTATACATTTAAGGCCTATAGAAAGGCCTGTTATAGGCAAATTTAGCTCTTGACTAACGTATGTTTAATGATATGGTTAAAAATCATTCAAAGTGTCAAAACAGAATTAATACTTACTGGTCATGCCAAAATCGCCAAGGCTTCCCGCGGGCGCTGTTTGGGATTGGGATTCGGGCTGTAGGTCCGGTTGCGTTGGTATAGTTGAAGAAATATTATCAACAGGTTGGAGGCCAGCTGTATTGGGTGTGTTATTAGATTGGGCTTGGGGTTGTTGCACGTTTAATTGGGGTTGAGACATATCGTTGACCGGGGCAATCAACATCGAGATCGTGGTCGTGGTTAGCATGGCCCGTCTTGTTGTTACATCTGCTTGAGTCATTAAACTACCCGTTGATAAAGTGGTCGTTGGCGGAATATTTTGTGCGTCTGATGTAGCTAAGATCGAAATGTTTCCCGGCGTAGATATTGACGAATTAGCTGTGGGCGATGAAGGGGCGACATTACTAGAGTTATTCGAAAGTGTGTCAGTTGTTTGGGAAAGGCTAGTTGAGTTGTCGACACTGGGTGTCGATTGGGAGGTTTGTCCAGCTGGAATAAAGAAACACAATCATCTAGTTATGAAAATAATTTCAGACAAATCCTAAGTAAATAATATAAAATGGGAACAAGCCAACAGTGAGGCTGATGTCCCCCGCCGAAATCCCAAAATAAATAGATGACACATATTAATTAAAGATACATTATGGAAGATTTTGACAAGGAGTTAGCCATTCTTGCTATAAAAGTTCAAAAATAAATGTTGAAACAAGAATATATTGAAAATTTCAGTCAAATAACTTTATCCTGAACAAAGTTGTTACCACTATAATTTTTTACTAGAAATGGTAGTTAAATTCATCGACACCCTTTTCCCACTATGGCCGATTGTTGATTGACAGGCGTTAACTCCACCTACATAGTCTCGATCATCAAGTAATGTTTAAACGTATCTAGTGAAGCTTGTGTATAGCCTCGGTCATCACTGTCTTTTATGAATATTTTCCAGAAGTATGATGACGTCAACGTCACGGAGAAACCCCACCCACGACGCCATAGTGATTAAATCAGTCGACGAAATCCTGTTTTAATCCGAGCCCAATCCAAGCCATCCGTGGGTCTACAGAGTTCATTTTGGGCTTGTTGTTTAAATAAAGATCTAATTTATAATTTCTATGACATCTGAGGCTCAAAGGAAGACCGACAAAAGTCAGTTTTTGCTCTTCCATAATGTATGTTTAATCGCACATTTATTTTTTTCAAACGAATCCAGCAATCAAACTGTACACGAAGTGTCATCCAAAAGTGTTTTATAAAGAAAAATGCTAAAACCGACGAGAGAAATCAAAATGTACCCTAGTTAGGGGGACCCTAAAGGCAGACAAAAGGGCCCCCACGCTTGACAAAAGGGCCCCTCTGGCCAAGGGAAAGGGCCCCTCGTGTCAGAGTCAATCGTTTCTATACACTGTTACTGTCGAATCCATTACTGAATGAGAATGCAGTCATTGTATTGGCATAAAAATCATCAATCAAGATGAACCTAAGTTATCTTTTCCCAAAGTTTCAACCAATCAAATTGCTTATCTCTGCCTACCCTAAGCAGAAAATGTTCATCTCCGAGACCTAATAAGCATACACACCAATTTTGAACATTTTAACTCAATTAGAAGGAGAGTTACTGTGTTCCAAAGTCTCGGCAAATCAAATTGCTTATCGCTCTGCTTACCCTGAGCAGAAAATGCTCATTATCGATCTTAGTCAAGGCATTATACTGTAATGAAACTATACACCAAGTTCAATCACTCTCACTTAATTAGAACTAAAGTTATCATGTCCCAAAGCATCAACCAATCAAACTGCTTATCTCTGCTTATCCTAAGCGGAAAATGCCCATACACCAAGTTCCATCACTCTCACTTAATTAGAACTAAAGTTATCGTGTCCCAAAGCATCAACCAATCAAACTGCTTATCTCTGCTTATCCTAAGCGGAAAATGCTCATCTTCGAACTTCATCAAGGCATTGACCTAATAAGCACGTATACACCAAGTTTGAACATTTTAACTCAATTAGAATGAGAGTTATTGTGTTCCAAAGTCTCGACCAATCAAATTGCGTATCGCTCTGCATACCCTGAGCAGAAAATGCTCATTATCGAACTTAGTCAAGGTATTACTGTAATGAAACTATACATCAAGTTTCATTACTCTCACTTAATTAGAACTAAAGTTATCGTGTCCCAAAGCATCAACCAATCAAAATGCTTATCTCTGCTTACCCTAAGCGGAAAATGCTCATCTTCGAACTCCATCAAGGCATTGACCTAATAAACATATACACCAAGTTTGAACATTTAACTCAATTAGAAGGAGAGTTATTGTGTTCCAAAGTCTCGACCAATCAAATTGCGTATCGCTCTGCTTACCCTGAGCAGAAATTGCTCATTATCGAACTTAGTCAAGGTATTGATGTAATGAAACTATACACCAAGTTTCATCACTCTCACTTAATTAGAACTAAAGTTATCGTGTCCCAAAGCATCAACCAATCAAATTGCTTATCTCTGCTTACCCTAAGCGGAAAATGCTCATCCAAGGCATTGACCTAATAAACACATACACCAAGTTTGAACATTCTAGTTCAATTAGGAAGAGAGTTATTGTGTCCCAAAAAGTGTGACGGACAGACGGACGGACGGACAGACAGACGGACGGACGAACCCATTTTAATAGTCCCCCAACTTTCTTCAAAAGGCGGGGGACAAAAATAGGGTATGTATCTGAAAATGACGGACAATTTCGATATGGATTTGATATGAGCATTATAAAAATTTGAAGGAAGGAATAATAATTCATGAGATAAACAAAAAGTATGCAATCGGGTTAGAGTGCGACTTGTTTGAATTTTGAAGATTATTACGCCGTTTTGGGGGACCACTTCATTCGTGGGAGCATAACCAATTACGGTCGCCCCGCCAATTACATTATGGGCGCCCATGATGTCGTCGTGGGCGATCCACCGATCATGCCGTTTTGGGCGTCCCGTCGATCAAGTCCTGGGCGCCCAACAAATCTTACACGGCATTATGCATTATGTGCGGCCTGACAATCATTTTTTCATTATAAGGCGACCCAAAGAGGCATCCCACAGATTAAGCCGTTTTGGTCGCCCCATCAGTCGTGATATTAATCGTGTGATTCATTACGAGGCGCCTCGTGATATCACCATAAACCAAGTGACACACTGGTTGGGCGCTCAGCCAATCTCGTCGTGGGCGACCAACCTCTGTGGCTCGACTTTATGTGACGCCCATACTGATATCGGCACATTGGGCGTTGGCGTCGCATTGCCCCCCCCCCCCCCTCTATCTACAAGCCTGATAAGACAGATTTAAAGATTGCAGTAGAAACCCCTTATTGTTACCGAGTGAAGTAGAGAACGTATCCGGTACACCATATTCCTTAAGCAATGGCCAGAGAAATCATTCTCTGGGCATTGCTGGATTGGCTTACTTGAACTTTTGAGGGAGTGTGTCTATTCTTCCCGTTTAATCACTTCAGAACAGCAACATGACAGCCCTTCGTTTAGTCTGGGGTCTTCCCTAAAACTTTGGACAGTGATTTAAGGTATTAAAAAACGGTGAAAGTCTGTTCGTCTCCATACAGTATTGTTTACATTACGTCAATGTTGATAGCCTCGTTTGTCACAAAATTAGTTTTACTGCAATGTTCTGCCATGCACTGGTTAATTGGGCATAATAAAATCTCGAGTCATGACGTAACGTTATGTAAACTTTTGGTCCAATTTGACGCTCTGTGTCACGGGTAACGAATTTGTAACGCAGTTAGCGATTGGTAGTTCATCGGACTATTGACCAATCATAATTTAGAACAAGAATATTCTCTCTTTCTAGCAGTGAGTAGTGGGATTAGCTCTAATCAAACGGAACACTGCGATGAGTATGCGGATACACATACCATATTTAGCTCACTGATCATTTCTCTGAAACGAGACTAATAGTTTGAAACCGACTGCCTATTCATAAGATGTGAATTCCACGACATCAGAAAGGGTGGAAAAGTAGGAAAAGCAGTCATTGAGAAATATGGGTACTTCGAGTATATGCTCATTTATTAGTTAATTTTTTCAGTGGATGCAGAATTTAAGAGAAATATTAATATGTCGGATGAATAATAGCTCTTGCTTCTAAATCCCATGTCTGACTCTAAGTGATATGTACGGGGTATGGTATATGTACTCTTTCTAAAACACCTCATACCACTTTCTGTTTCAATAGTTCTCATACCTAGCTAGTTTTACTTGTATATAATATTTCATCAATACTAATTGTTAGCAGATTTTGAATACAAAAGAAATTCCGGTTTGTAATATATATAAGTTAGTAAACCCGTGCGTGAGTCGTGCGCCTCACTTGCGTGTGTTCGGCGCCATAGAAGATCGCAGACTGCCCGTAGAGACTTTTGGTCCTGCAAACTACAAATTTTTCACACGGTTACTTGCGAGCTACAAACATAACTACCAGTACGGGTTGTAAGTCAGGCCTAAAGGTAGCAAATTGCAGCAGCAGAATTGCGGTTTGCAATCTATGTGGCTGAAGTAATAGTCAAGTTACTTTTTAACAAAATGTAAAAAAAAGTATGACGGTACGTACAAAATTAAGTAAGTAAAACTATAGGAAACAATCTGGCAGCTTATCTCTATTTTGTTCTCTTTTTCTGATCTGGTAACAGTCAGTTCTTATGAATAGTAGGTTGCAAACTGACATTCTTTCACAATATCACACTACAACTCAGTGAACTACCCATTCGTTATTGACATGTTGCTATTTCTTTCTTTAATAATATATATATACATACCTATTGATACAAAACCCACATAAACTGAAAAAAAGCCAAATAACCTGATATTAGCGCTATTTATCATATCCATTACACTTTGATTAATATCTTTTAAAATCAACAGATCCACTTTCTGGGTAATGTCCATTTATGTTTATATTTTAATAATGTTTGTAACATTAATGATCACAGACATTATTCCAACTTAAGGTTGTCAACCAGATAGTCGATAAGGGGCATGGCATGGGGCTGGGGTGAGGGCTGAATACATTCGCTGTTGCCGTTCAGCATATAACTAATAACCTAAACAACATGTGACGTTTAACTCCAATCAATGTATCAATGATAAACATGTAGCCTCTAGCTATAATACTAAATTAAGGATGTGAAATAATTTGTTACTAATCTACACGACAGCCAGGTGACAGTCCACGTCTTCCAAAACATCTCTTCGGATATATAATAAATTTACAACTTTGTCAAAAAGACATCTCTTAAAAGATATCACCATATTATTATATTCTTTTAAGTATGCATTAAAAAATATACTGTTTATGTCGTAAAAATTTGCTTTATGTATCACGTAACGTCATACAGTTTAATTTTACACACTAAATAATTACGTTTATTCTTTTGAAAAAAAAATATTTGTGTATCCATTGTTAGAAATATGTTAAGACATTGCTGGTAGACAAGCACGGGAGTAATAAATATCGTTGTTCACAATATTGTGTAGACATATACTGGTGTTTGGTGTCCATTAAATCGGTATTCTAATCACCCGGTATTCCAATAATTTACCCTAGTATTTACAATTTACAATGTTCGGTTTTTGCGACTGTTGGCACATAATATTATAATGTAAGCCATGCATACATTTCAACAGAAGAAAGAAACAATAAATTCGTATTTACAATGTTCAGATTCTGCCATTGTTGGCACATAATATTGTGAGTCATATATATAATTAAACAGAAGAAGAAAACAATAAATTTGACACGAAATAATTGAAATGAAGTTGGGTTTTACGTCCTACTGTCCTGGGCTAATATAGACAGGAAAGGTATAAAAGAAATAAAACTAATATTTGTTTTGTTAAAACCGACTGGGTGTTGATGTTTCCAAAAATCCCTGGAGCTAGACTAACGCGTACTAAGCACCATTGATATATATAACGCGATCCCAGAAAAATAACGATTAAAACTATGTCTGAATGATACAAGAAATCCACTTTGAATCTGAGCATACGGAAACCTGTATCTTATATATTTAAATAAAATAACCCCGACAAAATACTTTTAAAAAAATACTCACCAATTAAACACAGAAATCGCCTACGTATCATTTTAGTGTCCTTCTGTAAATGTGTAATGGAAGAAATCGTATCCCTAACTCGCACTATACTCAATAATAAAATCGTGACTGACAGGCGATAATGTTAGAAAGGGTGTTACGACTTCAACAACGGAACAGCTATAATAGTCCACACTTGTCAAATAGCCTGTCATTCCAACATCAGGGATGTGTCACATTCTGCCCTCCCTTTATATATGAGTGGGGGATGCAATTTATTTACGTCTTTTTGACATGGGTAATTAGATGACAGATAAGGAACCTTTGTGAACATACCTTACGTTTTAAACAACAGAATGTGTCTATGTCATTTTGAAGAGCCTGCGTATGTGCACATAATAAAGTTGTAGTTGTAATTATTTATCCCGTACGTGACGTCACTGGTAAAAAGGGGATCTATATAAAATAATGGAGTGGAGTTTAACGTCTCGCCATTACCATACTTTGATCATTCTGATACAAAAAAAGCCGACCATTGAAAGAACAAGAAAGTATTGTTTTATGAGCTCGCAATATCAAACGAAATAAATCGCTATTATTTTGGTCTAGAAATTGACACAAATTGGTGTAATATGAATGTATATAAACTGATTTACATTCAATCGTTTCTATTTCACTGTAATTTCAGTTATGTTCGGCGAAATATGCCAGAAGTTCCATTCGAATGGCAATCTCTAGAGTCGAATTATTACAGTCTACACCGATAACATATATTGAGCATGCTCTCAAGAACAGAATATGAGGTCACCGTTTGACAAAACTTGTGGAATATGTCTAGCCTTGTTCTTGAGGTACCTAGTTACAAATGGCGCTGAAACGCATTATGGTACACGATTCGTGTACCAATGGTAAAATGTTTATTTTGTCTTAAATATTGTAGATCAGAAGCCCGCTTATTCCCAGTAAGTTCCCAACAACAGTGTTGATTTAAATTGACAAATAATTCATGTTTACAATGTCGAAGACTTTGGATGATATTGACTTAGAGACTTGGTTACTTTAACTTTTTTCCTACTGCAAATTAAATTCAAAAACATTTTTGAAAGAGAGAGAGAGAGGGAGAAATGGTGTTTCATGTCCACTCCACACAAATTAGGTCATTTCGGGACAAACAATAATTCGCTTGTGTGTAGGGGTCTTTAGCAGTGAGGTGAAACCGGAGGACCTACTCCTTGTCACGTACAACCGAGGATTCGAAACCACGTCAGGGAACTCAATGACAGGCTTTATGATGCAGCGAGCACATGCTAACCATTCGGTTATATTTTGAAGTATTAGAAAAACGATAAATACATGTAAAGGTGTTTGTGATATATATAGGTAAACATATTTCATATCTAGTGTAAACATCTGGATGGATTTTTTCTCAATTATAAATTACGCAGAGTCCAACCCAAAGCTGTTAGGGTTACGTGTAAATGACTTATATCACCCAATCAAAAATATTTAAAGTGGCGCCAATATTATTGTGCGTAATTCATTAGCCTAAATATTTAGTTTTTGAATTTTAAGTGTATAAATTTCCAGTGATTTATCTAAAAGCTAAAATGAAACATAAAAATACTTTGAGGATGACAGACGTACACTACAATCTGTAGTCTTGTCAAATTGATGTTGTAACATGATATAACCCATTACAGGCAACTCAATATTAGAAGTTTATGCCTCGTTAACGACGACAAAACCAACATTATATATCACACGGTGGCGACAGGGGAAACGATAGAACCTCAACAGTGTCATTCACTATATCACAGAATTGACCTTGATTTCGCAATTTTGTGATCGACCCCGGCCCTGCCCCTGGGATACCCCGGGGTTCCCTCTCTCAAAATCTGTGTCCCCTGAGGCATTGTCCTACCCGTACATCTCGAAAAACGATGTTTTGACCCCCTGGGACTTCGGTGAGGAGCCAGCCCTTTAATCCTTACACGAATCTGTGATCGCCGCTTCCAACTTGACCAGCGGTGACGCATGTTTGTGGGGACCCCCTAACTGTGGACTCCTGGACATTTTAGTGGCCGTAAAAACGTGTTATGGATCGAAAATGTGATCGGCAATTTTGACTCAAAATCAGTCATTCGAACTTTGTCGAGTCCAGATGTCACGGATGGGGGTGGGAGGCCACGGGTGATCCACGTGGGTGGTCCGGTATCCATTCTACAGGTCGCGCATGAAAACTAAAAAAAAAATTTTTTTAAGTGCCACGCCCACTTTTGGATATGTCGTTCGAAACAAAATTGTACAAAAGGCCCTAAATTTTTGCGTGGGTGAGGTTGGTTGGACCTTGGGGAGGTTAGGGGCATCCCCCGTGGCTTGGGTGGGGTCAGTGCCCGGGTCGGCCATTGGTCAACGAAAAATATTCTTTTCCTCGGTCTGGGTGGCGCTAGCATAATTCAATAATTGCGGTAATTTATCCTTGTAGTCTATTTTTTTTGAGACATTTTTTATTTAATATTAATAAGTTTTAAAAGATACGTCTGCGACCAATGCCAAAATATACGAAGAAATGTGACAATATTCAAATATTCTACGTTTAGGCCCAAAGCGGGGAAAAATCCAACTGAAGCCGTTTGAACCGACATCTGATCTCCCTAATACGCAGTTGTCTCCCACTAACAGCTCGGGGTAATTGCTGTAATTTAACTTCATAGGCCATAATTTCTTCTTAAAGTCTACTTGCGCTTAATTATGTGCAATAGAAATACAGATCCAAGACATACACGTATCTCGTAACAGTGAAAAGGCAAACTACAGAGGTCTTGTGCCATGACTTCAATATAGTTACCTCCCTTTAGTCCTATGACACTGTATTTAAAAAAACAATATTCGAAAGAACGAGCCCAAAGAACTAGAAACCAGGAAAAAAATGTCCTGTGATTCAAATAAAAGGACAATTGAACTTCAACGTCAAACATAGTGTACATTTATTGATAGCTGAACTAATCGAAGATAATTAATTATAATTTAGCGCACATAGACTGTGAGAAGAAATATGTACTTATTTTGTATAGATATCTACTGTCTTGTTCGATTAACGTGTTAATTTAACAGCAATAGTTCTGTAAACTATGCAACTAATGATATATGCAACACTGAACAAATATAGTGAGTTCTTCGTTAAGTGATCTCTTCGGAAAGTCTCATTTGCAAATTGGTCGCACAGTAAGAGTCCTTAATTTAAACTCTATTATATGTAAAACGATCAAATCAATCAGATATCGCTTGAAATCAAAGATGGCGATCTACCTCCAACTAAAATGGGTCAAATGACAACATCTTTGTAACAGTTTAATAAGCGTGATCTGCGCACAAAATAAAAAAGCGGTGATGACTGGTGTCCAAAAGAGACCAATAAACAAGTTTAGTAATAGCAGATTATACTCTTGTTTCGATCTTATCATTGAAAATCAAAGTAGATATGTTTAGTTACGCATAGGCCAAGTTGTCGATTAATTAACGTCATCTGTAAACAAAACTGCGAATTTTATTGAACACCTTAATCCAAGCAGTGTATTTTTATATTCTTAATAAAGAGACTATAAAAATGAATAACAAAAGTTCTATCAGATATTATCTTAAACATTCTTTCGATTTTATTATATTCCTACCGATTAATGGGATTAACTGTAAAAGTGGGTCAAACCACGACTTCTTTGGTGCAGATTAATTAACGGATGCTGGTAACAAAATGGCGTGTAGATTGAGATTTTAATCCATGCATAGAAACTGCTTAATAAGTATCTTAAGTATTATGAAAATCAAACAATTTAAATTCTACAGATAATATTATATATACTGTTCCGATTTTATCAAAGTGAATATGATTTTAGAATGTATTAGACAGCTCTGTTTAACAACCGCTTACTATTTAAGTTTTTTTTCATTTTTATGTCGTTCTAAACAGAAAGGGGATGGATAAATATTGTTTACAAGTTTGTAAAATTTATTAATATCAACATTATTGTCCTGAACAAATAATAATAGTGTAAAATATGAATTAAATGTTGCAAAGTGAGTGGATATCAGAGGTTTTCAATGATGTAACATTGTTAATGGTAACAAGCTGCGAACATACGAGCAATTTATATCATGCTTGTCGCGTGAGGCTTATGTCACTGACCTAAATATACCCAGTTATCAAAGGAAATTGATATGTCAGCTGGGAAATGGTTCTTACTAAATCGCAATAGAGACTGGCCGATACAAAACCACTAACTCCCCTTGAGCAAAGACTATGCAAGCTCCATTTTATATCTCAATGCCCGTGTTACAATGACCTAAGATTAGAACTTGTATTAAAGTTAAAAAATAAAGATTTTAATCTTTTAACCAGATATGACGAGTTTTTATACATTTTAATAAATCCCATTGAATGTCTACTTAGAATGCTCTTAGACAATTCTTTTGTCTGACACTATTTACTCAATACATACTATAAAATTTCACTACATGATTGTGGGATCTGAAATTTATATATATTCACCCCCACCCCCGGGAATGTAATAAAGTATATTGTATAAGATTGTAATCATAAATAATACTGGTGTAAAACTACAAGGTAAATGGGTTTACTCTAATTTAATAAGTCAAAATAGGTTGCCAGGCAACGAAACATACGCCCACACAGCAGCCAAATCGTCCGGGCAGTCAACAAGAGTTGTCGCATATTAAGGAATTATCAGAAAATCATTAGAATTTGTTTGGTTTTTATAATCAAACGTTTTTTTTTTTAATCAGATAATAATTGTGACCTCCAGAGGGACCACAAGCTAAAAAGGGTGATTTTTCGTACAATCAGGGGACATAATTCAGGAAGTAATGACCCGATGGGCACAGATATCGAAAGGAACCAAGATCTTTGGGTTATAAACATACATGTCAAGTTTCATCAAAATCGGTTCAAAATTGTGACCTCTATAGGGTCCACAACCTTGATATAACATGTTTTCACACTATTCGTGTACAAACGACGGCCATTTTGTCCGTCAATTCTAGTCCGATTTTCACGTAATTCAAACTCTCTCTTCATTACCATGTAACGGTGATATAGTCAAACGTTTTTTTTAATCGGATAATAATTTTGACCTCCAGGGGGACCAAAAGCTAACAAAAGCGATTTTTTGGACAATCCGGGGACATAATTCAAGAAGTTATGATCCAATGGGTGCAAATATCGAAAGGAACCAAGATCTTTGGGTTATAAACATACATGTCAAGTTTCATCAAAATCGGTTCAAAATTGTGACCTCTATAAGGTCCACAACCTTTATATAACATATTTTCACACTATTCGCATACAAACGGCGGCCATTTTGTCCGTCAATTTTGGTCCGATTTTCCCAAATTCAAACTCAACCTTCATAACCATGGAATCGTGATATAATCAAACGGTTTTTTAAATCGGATAACAATTTTGACCTCCAGAGGGACCACAAGCTAAAAAGGGCGATTTTTTGGACAATCAGGGGCCATAATTGAGGAAGTTACGATCCGATGGGCGCAAATATCGAAAGGAACCAAGATCTTTGGGTTATAAACATACATGTCAAGTTTCATCAAAATTGGTTCAAAATTGTGACCTCTATAAGGTCCACAACCTTGATATAACATATTTTCACACTATTCGCGTACAAACGGCGGCCATTTTGTCCGTCAATTTTGGTCCGATTTTCATGAAATTCGAACTCAACCTTCATAACCATGTAACGGTGATATAATCAAACGGTTTTTTAAATCCGATAACAATTTTGACATCCAAAGGGACCACAAGCTAAAAAGGGCAATTTTTCGGACAATCAGGGGCCATAATTCAGGAAGTTACGATCCGATGGGCGCAAATATCGAAAGGAACCAAGATCTTTGGGTTATAAACATACATGTCAAGTTTCACCAAAATTGGTTCAAAACTGTGACCTCTATAAGGTCCACAACCTTGATATAACATATTTTCACACTATTCGCTTACAAACGGCGGCCATTTTGTCCGTCAATTTTGGTCCGATTTTCACGAAATTCGAACTCAACCTTCATAACCATGGAACGGTGATATAATCAAACGTTTTTTTTTAAATCCGATAACAATTTTGAACTCCAGAGGGACCACAAGCTAAAAAGGGCAATTTTTCAGACAATCAGGGGCCATAATTCAGAAAGTTACGATCCGATGGGCGCAAATATCGAAAGGAACCAAGATCTTTGGGTTATAAACATACATGTCAAGTTTCATCAAAATCGGTTCAAAATTGTGACCTCTATAAGGTCCACAACCTTGATATAACATATTTTCACACTATTCGCGTACAAACGGCGGCCATTTCGCCGTCAATTTTGGTCCGATTTTCACGAAATTCGAACTCGACCTTCATAACCATGCAACGGTGATATAATCAAACGTTTTTTTAAATCGGATAACAATTGTGACCTCCAGATGGACCACAAGTTAAAAAGGGCGATTTTTCGGACAATCAGGGGCCATAATTCAGGAAGTTACGATCCGATGGGCGCAAATATCGAAAGGAACCAAGATCTTTGGGTTATAAACATACATGTCAAGTTTCATCCAAATCGGTTCAAAATTGTGACCTCTACGCTGTTCACAAGCTAAAAGATAGGCTGGCACTGCCAGGCAGGATACGCCCACATTTTTGAGAGATGGATAGAGAACAAGCAATACCGAAAGTGATTTTTCCTACATCATTAAGTCCTGTATTTCATACTGTATTGGGAGCAGCCATTTTGTTGGTCAGTTCCAGTCTGATATTCATGAAATTCGAAGCCGACAATGATTATGGTTTGACGGTACACAACATAGAAATGTTACTTTTCGTCAAAATCGGATAAGAATTGTGACCTGCAGAGAGTCCACAACCATGATATACCATATTTTTACACTATTCGCGTACAAACGGTGACCATTTCGTCCGGCAATTTTGGTACGATTTTCACGAAATTCGAACTCAACCTTCCTTACGGTGCAACAGTAATATAATCAGAGGTTTTTTTTAAATCAGATAATAATTGTTCGAGAGATAGACAGAGAACAAGCAATACCGAAAGTGATTTTTCCTACAATCAAAGGCCATAATTCATTAAGTTACAATTTGATATGCGCAAATATCGAAAAGAATAAAGATCTTTAGGTTATAAACAAGCATTTCAGGTTTCATCAAAATCGAATTAAAATTGTCACCTCTACAGGGTCCACAACTTTGACATACCATATTTTTACACTGTTCGCGTACAAACGGCGGCCATTTTTTCTGGCAATTATGGTCCAATTTTCTCGAAATTCTAACTCAACCTTCCGTAGAGTGTAACGGTGATAGAGTCAAATGTTTTTTCAAATCGGATAATAATTGTGACCTCCAGAGGGACCATAGGTGATTTTTCGGACAATCAGGGGCCATAATTCAGGAAGTTACGATCCGATATGCGCAAATATCGAAAGGAACCAAGATCTTTGGGTTATAACCATGCATTTCAAGTTTCATGAAAATCGAATTAAAATTGTGACCTCTACAGGGTCCACAACCATGATATGCAATTTTTTAACAGTATTCGCGTACAAACGGCGGCCATTTTGTATGACAATTTTGGTCCGATTTTCCCGAAATTCGAACTCAACCTTCCTTACGGTGTAACGGTAATATAATCAACCGCTTTATTAAATCGGATAATAATTGTGACCACCAGAGGGACCACAAGCTAAAATAAGGCGATTTTGCGTATAATCAGGGGCCATAATTCAGGAAGTTACGGTCCGATATGCGCAAATATCGAATGGAACCAAGATCTTTGGGTTATAACCATGAATTTCAAGTTTCATCAAAATTGATTTAAAAATGTGACTTTTACAAGGTCCACAAACCATGATATACAATTTTTTAACAGTATTCGCGTACAAACGGCGGCCATTTTGTATGGCAATTTTCGTCCGATTTTCCCGAAATTCGAACTCAACCTTCCTTAGGGTGTAACGGTGATATAATCAAACGGTTTTTTTAAATCGGATAATAATTGTGACCTCCAGAGGGACCACAAGCTAAACAGGGTGATTTTTCGGACAATCAGGGGCCATAATTCAGGAAATTACATTCCGATAGGTGCAAATATCGAAAGGAACTAAGATCTTTGGGTTATAAACATGCATGTCAAGTTTCATCAAAATCGGTTCAAAATTGTGACCTCTATAGGGTCCACAAGCTAAAAACGTGATTTTTCGTACAATCAGGGGCCATAATCCATGAAGTTTTCATCCGATACATGCCAATATTGAAAGGAACCGAGATCTTCTGGGGATAAACCTATATTTCAAGTTTCGTCAAAATCGGATAAGAATTGTGACCTGTAGAGAGTCCACAAACAAATTGTGGACGGACGGACGTCCGGACGGACAGGGGCGACGACAATATACGTCCACATAAAAATGTGGGCGTATAAAAACGTGATTTTTCGTACAATCAGGGGCCATAACCCATGAAGTTACAGTCCGATACATGCCAATATCGAAAGGAACCGAGATCTTATGGTGATAAACCTATATTTTAAGTTTAATTGAAATCGGATAAAAATTGTGACCTGTAGACTGTTCACAAAAAAATGTGGACGGACGGACAGGGGCGACGACAATATACGTCCACATAAAAATGTGGGCGTATAAAAACGTTGTATTGGATATAAAATAAATCAGTTAAAATAAGGAATTTAGTAGGAACGTAATGGTTTTAGCTAAATGATTTTCTGATGTTCATAGTACGGAAAGGGCTGTGCGAAACTCTGGTTGTGGTAGGAAGAGAAAGAAAATATTTTCGGAATTGCTGTTACATAATTGCTAAATTCCATATAAAAATCATTGATATTTAATTTTAAGTAGACGATATGATTCAGAACAAGCAGTACCACCTATCAAGAGGCACTTACTATCACCCGATTAGTATTAAGATAAGTTAAATATCTATGTTACATCAATAGTAATTGTATTGAAATGTATAATTTACACGGAGAGGAATTATATAAGCTTCGGCTTGTTTTCTAATCCATTACATCAGTGTTGTGAATAACATTTTTGTACTTGAATAAAAATATTGTTTTAATCAACGGTAAGTTATGTCAATCAAAACACTTCAAGTAAACCCATTAGTACACGTTTAGTATGATCACTGTAGATAAGTATATTGATAAGCATAGTTGATCAAGAAACGGCACGAAAACAATACGTGTAGACATACAAGAATCGGTAATAACCCAACCCGCAAGTTTACACGGTATCACCAAACAGTAGCTGGTAAGTTACAGGACGGTAAGAAGTATATATCACCAAACAGTAGGTGGTAAGTAATAAGACGATAACAAGTGAGTATACCAACATGCATATTCCTGAAGCAATGGCCCGAGAAATCCCTCTCTGACCATTGCTGGAATAGCGTCTGTTTCTTGAACTTATGCGGGAGTGTGTCTATTCTTTCCGTTCAATGAAAGCTATCACTTTAGTACAGCAACATGACAGTCCTTCGTTTAATCTGGGTCTTCTCTAAAACTTTGGACAGTGATTTAAGGTATTCAAAACGGTGAAAGTATGTTCGTTTCGAAACAGTATTGTTTACATTTCATTCGACTTGATAGCCTCGTTTGTCACGCAATTAGTTTTACTGCAGTATTCTGCTATGCACGGGTTAATTAGGCATAATAAAATCGTGAGTCATGACGTATACGTTATGTAAACATAATTGGTCCAGTATTGGCAGCTCGTGATTGGTTGGTAGACGGACTACTGATCAATCAAAATTTAACACAACAATATCCACTGTGTGTAGCAGTGTGTAGTTGGATTACCTCTAATCAGACGCAACACTGCGCGGAGTATGACCAACATGAACCAATATCAAATCATCAGTCTTGAATAATAGACGAAACATCTGGAAAACGCTTTATGGATTGAAATTCTGTAATTGGCTCAAAATGTTTACTTTAAGATTTTTTAGGATTGGTTTTTAACATATCGGATGGATTTTATTATTAGAATAGTATAACACCTTTTATCTCTATTTATTGCCTTATAGTTTTGGATATAGTGTAGATTTTTTTGATTTGAATAGATATTTAAGATACGTATGATTACGTAATTAACTGTTTTACGTATATTTATTGCCTTATATTATTTAATGTTTTATCTGCAGTGTCTCATAGACCTATGTTGCCCAGGTATCATTGGTATTTTGTTGTATAATCTCTGTAAATATTCAACTGATCTGTTTCACTTTAATAAAATAAAATAAATTATTATTATATAAAAATAAGTTCTCGTAGATAATTGTTGCATATTGTTTCGATTTTATTATATCGAACCGATTCTGGAAATTAACCGTATATTATATTATGGCTTCACATGTTCTTTCAATAAACATAGCATGTAATAGAACTATTGATATGTTTGCGCGTTCTTTGTATGAATTATACATATGGAAATTAATATTGATTAAAACCCAGTTGATTTTAGTGTGGTTATTTGATTATTTTAGCGGTTATTTAATGTCTCATTATAGAAAATATAGAATATGAGAATGTTTTTCATTCCAGATTTGGTAGTCCCGAAAAGGACTGTTTGTAACACCCTTAAGGTTGGCGTCTATAGACAAAGGGGCAGCTCTACAACGCTCGAATTTTTTTGATCTTCTAGGATGACATTCCCGCATACGGCCATATACTCTCTCTCCAACCATGTCTACAATCCAAGTCATGTAGGTGCATAGCTTAGCCTTCTCCGAGTCGTTGAGATGCACCCCATCAATTAAACTCTCCGCGAAATAATCTTTCAATCGTCGCTCTTGATAAAAGCAGGTCAGGCCGTAAAATAGGTGTGTGGATCCGGTCAGCAGCTTTTTCATTTCCTTGTTCAGGCGTTCCGACTGTTTGCGGTACATTTTCCAGCCACAGTATAATGGTCGTGCGCGTGGATAGCAGTTTATCCAGACTACAGGAACTTTGTAGTGACGTTGTATTACATATCGTCTAGGATGTCCAACAATTTCTTCGCAAGTTCTTGATGGTTCCCCCTCGAATGGATGTCGTTGCCCCCTAAAATCACAAAAATGATTTCTACTCTTGACGATACGTCGAAGTCCGATGGCCTATATCTTGCTGCTGTATACCCCGACTTGCCATAAAATAGAGTTGATGATCAGATAAATCGGTTGCTGTTGCCCTGCAGAACTTCTCCAATTTCTTCACGTGGGACGAGCCTAAAATCCCGATCTTCATTTTTTTCGATATAATGAGAAAAACCCAAGAAACTTTGTCTTTAATAGCCGTATATAACGCCGGCGAGCTTTCATCAGAGATTTGTGTTTTATTACATGTACAGTACAGTATATAACATATGTTTCAAACAAAATATTAGGCTAAGACCTTCAAAGACATGTCCCTATAAGCCAGAATTGATATATCTTGAACAGATGTTTCTTTGTTTTGACCAACAGGAAATATCTCAAGTTGCTAAGTATGGATTTACAACCACAGTTAATCCCTTGAAAGAAAGCCGCCTTTAAGCCAGAATTGTTTAGATTGATACATTCATTTTCAATCATTCCCACATTCGGATAATATCTCAACAAACTATTGGGTAACAATGAACTCCTTAGTCCATGCAGTATACATATATGGAGCGAATTTCTATAATTCTCATGAATAATAATATAAACATAAAACAAATAAAAAGATCGGTCAAATATTATTTTATACGGGGTGGGGTCACGGTGGCTAAGTGGGTAAGACGCTGTCTCGCTATCATGGAGGTCGGGTGTTCGATATAAATAAATGAATAAACCACAAATGTTAATTGCAATCTTAGTGAAACGCAACATTTGAATAGAAAAAAAACCATTACATCCGCTAACCCATTCACATAAATGCGCCTATAAGCCAGAATTGATATATCTTGAACATAAAATATGTTTCTTTGTTTAGACCAACAGGAAATATCTCAAGTTGCCAAGTATGGAATTACAACCACAAATAATCCCTTGAAAGAAAGTCGCCTATTAGTTGCCAAATATGCAATTACAATTATGTTCATTTTCAATCATTCCCACATTCGGATAATATCTCAAACAAATTATTGGGTATCGGTTGGATATATTCAAGCATACATTAGTAGTTCATATATATTAATATTTTATAAATCAACACGTAATTTTAGAAACGCCCATTTATCTGCGATATCAAGTTAGGTTGAAGTGGATTTAAAACCCGAGGAACGAACGATGAGTATTCAAACAACATTCGCGTTGATATTAGGGATAATAATTAACGCGTTTTTTCTCTCTATTTTGATGTTTTTATTGTTATAGGCATCACAGCGTGGTTCCATTTTCAGAATGTATAGTATGTGTTTAAATTGAAATAAAATTGATTGAATGATAATGGTTGAAAATATAAGCTGATTAATTAATTAATGACACATACAAATGAATAAATACTATCGATTTTTAATTGCATATGGATTGTAGCTGTGAAACATAAAATTAAAATTTTATTTCAATGGACACATTATCTTTCTTTTCCCCCAATTCCTGTAATTGAATCGCACCAGCGGGTGGCCGTCGGGGATAGTGTGAAGTCGGCTTAGGATTTAGATTAATCTTGTAAAATTAGTTGGCATTACACAAATCGTTCCATTCCTGTGGGTATATAAGTACGTTAGAAGCTCTAGATGTCACTTGTCTGCGATATCACTTATGTGGAAGCAGACGTTAAACACTAAGTAGTAGTAGTAGTCTAGATGTCATGGGGGTTGGGATGGCCTAGTGGTCTAGAGTGCCATGTTAACCTTATTATGCGAATAAAAATGTTAAAAAAAAAAAAAAAAAAGAGTGCCGCGCTTCGACCTGTGGCTGGCCGGTCACCTCTGGCTTGCGGCTGTGGTTTCGAGCCCTGGTGTGAGCGTATGTGGCATGGAAATAGGGGCTCCGTCTCAACCTCGTGGGATTCCTCCGGGCACTCCGGTTTCCTCCCACAGCAAAGACCCCCCAGTGCGTGCGCTAAGATAATGAAAATGGAAAAAATAAGACGTGTCTGCGATATCACCTTCGGTGGAAGCGGACGTTAAACACCAAGAACAACAACATCTAGATGTCATTCGTGTTTTGGATTTGTTATAGGATAGACGTACCGTAAGCAGTTAAGTTAATTTTTCTTATTTGTCTTTTTATTTCTTCTTATTTTATATACTTGAATTATACGGGTGAATTTTATTTCAAACAGATTAGAATAAATATTCATTTTTTGTGCTAGGACTTCCCTATCTCCCATATCGTCCAACGCATCAAGTGACATTAATTAGTTAATTTAGTTGATTATAGGTTAAGATTTAAGGGTTTAGTCAGATCCGACATTTTTCGCCATGTCTGGTAGACACGCTAAACAATGTCTTATTTGTTTCATTTCTTCCGAGTACATCACTAGACATTTAACAAAAGTTCACAATAAGAGTAAGGAAGAAGCGTTACGTATATCCCGCGACATTTCTGAGCGTCAGTACGCAATAAACCCCAAGATTCGCTTGACAGATATACTGAAACTTGTACCCGCTAATGATGGCTGGGTAAGCTTCCCGAATGTTCAAAAAATTATAGAGGCAACCGGTGTTGAGGTGGTGATCGACGGTCGTTGGCCCGTTGCAACTGTCAGAGACCAAGATGATACCACCCGCGCCCCCGATGTGTCTTAGACGCACCGATAACGACAGAGGCACTGGTAGAGCCAGAACAGGTTACGGACTCAAATTATTCCCCGACTGCGAGTGAAATGGCAACGGACGAAATTGCGGTAACTCCGACCGATTTTCCCGAAGCCAGTGACCACGAAGACGTTCCAGCTACTCTCCCCGATGCGGACAGTAGTCCAGAGATATCCTCTCGATTAAGAACCCGCAGACAAACTCTTCCGATTATGTCCTCTAGTAGCGAGGATGAGTCTGAAAGCGAGTCTGAAGACGAATTGAACAATCCCCAGACAAGGCATTTGCTTAAAGGGCGATACCCTTAGAGGTACAACTTGGGTTGGTCTCATCCGTGGGATAAGAAAGGCTGCTGGTTTATCAGAGAAAATTGCCTGGAGCACAGTTGAGGGCAAGGGCGACGCTCACTTGTTTTCCCTTTTCAAGCATATAATGCGGTGCAAGGCCAGTAAAAAGAAAATAGCGCCACAAACAAGGTAAATCAAGCTGCCAAATTACTCCATTTCATTCAAAAGAAACAAGAGATGGGCACGAATACAGCAGATCCGAAGTGCCTGTATCACCAAAACACTTTCGGCAGCGGCAAATCCAACATCAGACTGAAGGGGTGCAATACGACGTTGCTGCGTTGAGGGAAGAGTTGAACAAAAACGTTGAAATTAACGACCAATTGACCACAGTTAGGGACAAATTGGCGCGCAGTGGTGGTCGAATTGATAATCAAAGTGACATCATCTTTTTCACGAGGTATTTGTTTAACCGCCTTCAGATGGCTGGCGTTCAAAGGGTATCGGTGACTGGGGGTCTCACCGTGAGGGAGTTTCATAACACCAAGAAATGTATGCAACTAGATGATATGGTATCGATACTGATAGGCGAGCACAAGAACAGTCCTAATAACCCTGGTACGTTTGTGATCCCGACGGACTTGTATCGCTTGATGGACTTCTATTTGAAGAGGATTCGTCAGAAGGACGACCCCAAGACAGAATGCTCCCCCAATTTTTTCCGACAATGGAACACACAAACCCCATACACGAGCGTGTCAAATAACATAAGGCAATTTCGACTAAAATACGGCTTAACGGTGATCACCACGACCAAATGCCGCCACACTGTCCAGTCAAAAAGCAAAGCGGACGGCCTTTCCCATGACCTATCCCGAAAGTGTCCGAGGCGATGGGCCACTCATTGACCACCGCTGAAGCATTTTATCGCGTTGAGGGTAGGAGCCAGGCCGCATTTGAACAATGTTATCAACAACATTTCAGCGCCCCCGTCTGCTGGAGTCATGACTAGCGGAGACTCACGTGTTGAGAACCCGGGGACTAGTACATCTGGAGTCATGGCTGGCGGTGATCCCCGCGTTGTGAATTCGGGGGCTAGTACGTCTGGTGTTGGCCTCTCGGGCGCAACTAGTTCCCCCGTGTCAGAAGAATATACGTCAGCTCCATCTCCGTCGTCGCTATGTTCATTCCCTTCGGTGATTTCGCTTGATGACATAGTCAAGATACTGCACGGAGCCTTATTCGAGGCATATCCCGTTGGTCCCGACGGTTCCGTACCCACCAAGGCAATGGCAGATACACTTTTCAAGGATACGGACTGTTTCAGCAAAGTTGATGAGCAAAAGAAAAAAACGGTTAAAAATGTAACATCCGAATGGCGCGAGGCGCAGCACAAAGTCCGCGATAGACTTTTTGTGAACACTTATCCTCGAATTAAATTACCAGATGCTAAGCGCGCCGTTGCCTTAATTCAGGGGAAGTTCCCTGGCTGGAGTCAGTATCCTAGGATTGCGTATTATGCTTTACAAAACGTGAACAACCAATTCAAATCTAAACGTGGACAAGACAAAACGCCCTTGCAATTGATGGATATCGAACAATTGAGGGAGATGCATGCCAAACAGTAATGGGATCATGTCATCATGAAACGACGTCTACCTGGGCGCGGCAGGGGCCTTTTTGCCATGAAAGCCATCGACAAAGGCCAGGTAGTGATCGATTACAGGGGTATTTATCGGACCGGTTCTGACGGCAAGCGAGTCTACAATTCTGGAACCACCGAAATGGGTTACATGTTCCAGTTCTATCATAACAGCACTAAACACTGGCGCGACGCAACAAAAGATGACGGTAGTTTCGGGCGACTCATCAACCATTCCGCCTGCTGCGCGAACTTGAGAGCAAACGTTGTAGATTTACTTAACGACGGTCGTCCCCATTTATTTTTTACAAGTACCCGCGAGATTCTGCTTGGCGAGGAATTGCTTTTCGATTATAACGACAGGGAATCGCAGGCGGAATTTATAAACGCTTGTCCCATGTGTGGAGTGGATGACCCCATCTTACATGGCTAGCCTCTCCCGACAAATAAACGACCGGGACAGCTGCGCTGCGTTTCCCAGGCACCATTATTTGGGATCGGACCTTGAGCGTTCTGGGAAACGTGGGGGGGGGGGGGCGTAAACCAACCTGCACACCTAATCAAACATAAATTAAACTAGATCTGCTACTGTCCCATATTCATCGTCACGTGTCATCGATTATATCAAGTATCTCAAATAAAAGGATAAGAATAACAAACTATCAAAATTGGTCAAAAACTCACGAAGTTACAAGTCTAAATATAGTATGAAACATTGAGTAATCTGAAAACTAAAGGGAAATAACTGATACTTGTGTTGCTGTAATCGGGATGACTTCCGACTTCAAAACTTTCAGAAAAATGAAATGAAAATGGTAAGAAAACATCGAAAAATTAAATAAGATAACTTTGAACAAAACTAAAAATGTTTGAATCAGGTTGATCCCAATTGTTTGAATATTTACGTTAAATATTTAAATTTGGAAAATTATAAAGACATAATTATCAAAATCGGTCAAAACTCACAAAGTTACAAATTTAAATGTAGTGAGAAACATTGCACCCGGGCAAAAAAAATAATCTTTAAACTAAAGGGAAATAGCCTAAACTTGTATAGCTGTAATCGGGCTTTCAAAATTAGAGATATGTTATATAATTATGGTTTCCAATATGTTTGGTTTTAAGTAGGAAATCGTGACAACTTCTTAAGCATGTTTTAAACAAAGGGTCATAGACTGCAATATACAAGAATGGCACTTTGCATTAAAAAAAAACTGGTCAAAGCAAGATTTCTATGCAGAAATGAAATAATTAATAGAACCAGAAAAACATTTATCCACTATAATAAATAAGCAACATAGAGAAAATGTAATGAAATTGAATGGGGTTTAACGTCCTACTGTTCTGCTCCTAAAATGGGCTAATGAAGACGGGCATACGCCATAAAGTGTGCAATGAGGGAAATTTTACCCGGGCAGCGGCGTTACGGCCTACGAGGTTGGACAGGCGACCATACTCCTTGTCACGTGCAACCAAGAAATCGAAACAACGCCAGTTGACTCAATGACAGACGTTATGATACAGAGCGCACGTGCTAACCATTCAGTCACGCAACCTCCCTAAAATCGGCAAATTGCTGACCTACAGATAGAAACATTTCAACCGGGCGAAATCTTCTATTTTATTAGTTTAATTTGGACGGTACCTTTAGTTATCAACCGAATATTACAAAACTTTTAAAAATATGCTCCCCCTGACCAGCTAAATCGTTCGCAATAAACGTTTTCCCCTTAAAATCGGCAAATTGCTGACTTTAAAGTGAGAAACATTATACAACCGGGCGAAATTTTCTGTTTTATCCCTTTTACAGTATCTTTGATTACCAACCGATTATTACAAAACTTTAAAAATAAAAAAAGAAAGAGAAAAATGCGGCTTAACGTCCATTCAACACAAACTAGGTCATTTCGGGACTAACATATGTATTTTAATTTTATTTAAAAACTCCCCTTGCGCGTACTGGTCTTTAGCTGTTGGGAGGAAACCGAAGGACACGAAGAAAACCCACGAGGTTGGACACCATACTCCATGTCACGTGCAATCTCGAAATCGAAACGACGCCCGTTGACTCAATGACAGACGTTACGATACAGCGCACATGCTAACCATTCAGCCTCCCATAAAAATAAGCTCCCCCTGACCAGCTTAATTGTTCGCAATAAACGTTTGCCCTCTAAAATTGGCAAATTGCTGACTTTAAAGTGAGAAACATTACAACCGGGCGAAATTTTATGTTTTATCACTTTTACAGTACCTTTGATTACCAACAGATTATTACAAAATTTTAAAAATAAAAGAGAAAGAGAGAAATGCAGCTCAACGTCCATTCGACACAAACTAGGTCTTTTCGGGACTAACATATCCTTTTTAATTTTATTTATAAACTTCCCTTGTGCGTACGGGTCTTTAGCCGTGGGAGGAAACCGAAGGACACGGAGAAAACCCACGAGGTTGGACACCATACTCCATGTCACGTGCAACTTGGAAATCGAAACGACTCCGGTTGACTCAATGACAGACGTTACGATACAACGCGCGTATGCTAACCATTCAGCCTCCCTAAAATCGGGAAATTGCTGACTTATAGCAAGAAACATTTCAACCGGGCGAAATTTTCTGTTTTAACAGTTTAATTCGTACGGCATTTTAATTACCAACCGATTATTACAAAACTTTTGAAAATAAGCTACAACTGACCAGCTTAATCGTATACAATAAACGTTTGGCCTGAATTGAAACTTCTGCAACGAGAAAGTTCATCTCGATTTTTTCGGCGTGGTTCCCCCTTGTCAGTGAGGCAGAACGGAGGGCCTGACAGGAACAGCTGTCTAGTCGTTCGGATGGGACGAAAAACCAAGGTCGCGTGTACACATTGGAGTGCACGTAAAATATCCCTAAGCAGTTGGAATTCGATACTGTTGAATAAGCTCTATACGATGACTAAATGTGATGATTGTAGTCACCCACACTGCATGTTTCGCTTAATAATGAAAGGGTGCCGTTTTCAATATTCGATCCTTTTATTCTTCTACTCCAGATATTTTGGACTGTTGATCGAAGTTTTCATATAAAAGACTACCGATAAAACTCTTTGTAGAAGAAGTTCCCAAAAAATATTATGTTGACTTTAAGAGAAAAGAACCTTTAAAGATGCTCCAAATCGTAAACATACGACTTTTTTGATTTTCGATCTCTTTTTTTCTGCTATCCCTGATATTTAAAAAAAAGATACAACGATTTCACACAACAAGCCAGCTATTACACCCTCGATTAACAAGAGTTTCACCGCCCTCCCTTCATTATAACCGAAGTTATCTTGCCCTAAAGAATCAACAAATCAGCATGCTTATCTCTGCTTTCCCTAGGCAGAAAATGCTCATCTTTGAACTCAATCATGACATTGACCCAGTGAACGGCTACACCAAAATTGAACATTCTAGCTCAATTAGAAGGAGAGTTATTGTGTTTCAAAGTCTCGGCCCTTCAAGTTGCTACTACTTTTCATATTCACTTCAAAATGGCAACCATAAATTGACCTAAATCAAAATTCTGCTCTGAACAATTTCTAGGCCATCTTTCAAGGATTCAGAAAATATAACTTCCGTGTCTGTAAGTAAAATAGCAAAAAAGCCTTAGGGATTTTTCACGTTTCAAGATGTGGCACTTCCGATTCTATCAACAAACTTCATATTTTGTGTACAAATTAGTAATTACTTATCTAGTAGCCACAAAAAAAATCAGGTCATTCTGACCTATATTTCGAAGATTTTTTTGAAAATTTTGATCCTTAATTTCGTCAAGGGGAGATAATTTAGAAAATTTCTAATTATATTTTTGAAGTCACATCGGTAAGGTCTACATATATACTAAATTTCATGAAAATCGTACAACTATTAAAGAAGTTGTCAAATTGGTCTAAACTTCCGGTTCGAAATCACAGCGACGAATTTTCGAAACTGCAGATGAAAATGATTTTTTTCAAGGTATTCAAAGAAAAAGAATTAGTAAAATCGGTCAAAAAATAACAAAGTTACGACTATGCATTGTCCATTTTGTCGTTCGTAAATTTGGGGGGGGGGGGTAGGTCAAAATTTCAGAAAGATCCTACGGATAGATTCTGAGAAATCCGATTTGCAGAAAACACACAAAAAAAAAATAACAATAACTAGATCTGCTACTGTCCCATGCAGATATGAAAGCTTTCATATTCATCGTCACGTGTCATCGATTATATCAAGTATCTCAAATAAAAGGATAAGAATAACAAACTATCAAAATTGGTCAAAAACTCGCGAAGTTACAAGTCTAAATATAGCATGAAACATTGCATAATCTTAAAACCAAAGGGGAATAACTGATACTTGTGTTGCTGTAGTCGGGATGACTTCCCACTTCAAAACTTTCAGAAAAATGAAATGAAAATGGTAAGAAAACATCGAAAAATTAAATGAGATAACTTTGAACAAAACTAACATTTTTTGAATCATTGAATCAGGTTGATCCCAATTGTTTGAATATTTACGTTAAATATGTAAATTTGGAAAATTATAAAGACATAATTATCAAAATCGGTCAAAACTCACAAAGTTACAAATTTAAATGTAGTGAGAAACATTGCACCCGGGCAAAAAAATAATCTTTAAACTAAAGGGAAATAACCTAAACTTGTATAGCTGTAATCGGGCTTCCAAAATTAGAGATATGTTATATAATTATGGTTTCCAATATGGTTGGTTATAAGTACGAAATCGTGACAACTTCTTAAGCATGTTTTAAACAAAGGGTCATAGACTGCAATATACAAGAATGGCACTCTGCAATAAAAAAAAAACTGGTCAAAGCAAGATTTCTATGCAGAAATGAAATAATTAATAGAACCAGAAAAACATTTATCCACTATAATAAATAAGCAACATAGAGAAAATGAAATGAAATTGAATGGGGTTTAATGTCCTACTGTTCTGCTCCTAAAATGGGCTAATGAAGACGGGCATACGCCATAAAGTGTGCAATGAGGGAAATTTTACCCGGGCAGCGGCGTTACGGCCTACGAGGTTGGACAGGTGACCATACTCCTTGTCACGTACAACCAAGAAATCGAAACAACGCCAGTTGACTCAATGACAGACTTTATGATAGAGAGCACACGTGATAACCATTCAGTCACGCAACCTCCCTAAAATCGGCAAATTGCTGACCTACATATAGAAACATTTCAACCGGGCGAAATCTTCTATTTTATTAGTTTAATTTGCACGGTACCTTTAGTTATCAACCGAATATTACAAAACTTTTAAAAATCATTGAATCAGGTTGATCCCAATTGTTTGAATATTTACGTTAAATATGTAAATTTGGAAAATTATAAAGACATAATTATCAAAATCGGTCAAAACTCACAAAGTTACAAATTTAAATGTAGTGAGAAACATTGCACCCGGGCAAAAAAAATAATCTTTAAACTGAAGGGAAATAACCTAAACTTGTATAGCTGTAATCGGGCTTCCAAAATTAGCGATATGTTATATAATTATGGTTTCCAATATGTTTCGTTATAAGTACGAAATCGCGACAACTTCTTAAGCATGTTTTAAACAAAGGGTCATAGACTGCAATATACAAGAATGGCACTCTGCAATAAAAAAAAACTGGTCAAAACAAGATTTCTATGCAGAAATGAAATAATTAATAGAACCAGAAAAACATTTATCCACTATAATAAATAAGCAACATAGAGAAAATGAAATGAAATTGAATGGGGTTTAATGTCCTACTGTTCTGCTCCTAAAATGGGCTAATGAAGACGGGCATACGCCATAAAGTGTGCAATGAGGGAAATTTTACCCGGGCAGCGGCGTTACGGCCTACGAGGTTGGACAGGCGACCATACTCCTGGTCACGTACAACCAAGAAATCGAAACAACGCCAGTTGACTCAATGACAGACGTTATGATACAGAGCACACGTGATAACCATTCAGTCACGCAACCTCCCTAAAATCGGCAAATTGCTGACCTACAGATAGAAACATTTCAACCGGGCGAAATCTTCTATTTTATTAGTTTAATTTGCACGGTACCTTTAGTTATCAACCGAATATTACAAAACTTTTAAAAATAAGGTCCCCCTGACCAGCTAAATCGTTCGCAATAAACGTTTTGCCCTTAAAATCGGCAAATTGCTGACTTTAAAGTGAGAAACATTATACAACCGGGCGAAATTTTATGTTTTATCCCTTTTACAGTATCTTTGATTACCAACCGATTATTACAAAACTTTAAAAATAAAAAAAAGAAAGAGAGAAATGCGGCTTAACGTCCATTCAACACAAACTAGGTCATTTCGGGACTAACATATGTTTTTTAATTTTATTTAAAAACTCCCCTTGCGCGTACTGGTCTTTAGCTGTTGGGAGGAAACCGAAGGACACGGAGAAAACCCACGAGGTTGGACACCATACTCCATGTCACGTGCAATCTCGAAATCGAAACGACGCCCGTTGACTCAATGACAGACGTTACGATACAGCGCACATGCTAACCATTCAGCCTCCCTTAAAAATAAGCTCCCCCTGACCAGCTTAATTGTTCGCAATAAACGTTTGACCTCTAAAATCGGCAAATTGCTGACTTTAAAGTGAGAAACATTACAACCGGGCGAAATTTTATGTTTTATCACTTTTACAGTACCTTTGATTACCAACAGATTATTACAAAATTTTAAAAATAAAAGAGAAAGAGAGAAATGCGGCTCAACGTCCATTCGACACAAACTAGGTCATTTCGGGACTAACATATGCTTTTTAATTTTATTTATAAACTTCCCTTGCGCGTACGGGTCTTTAGCCGTGGGAGGAAACCGAAGGACACGGAGAAAACCCACGAAGTTGGACACCATACTTCATGTCACGTGCAACTTGGAAATCGGGAAAATCGGGAAATTGCTGACTTATAGCAAGAAACATTTCAACCGGGCGAAATTTTCTGTTTTAACAGTTTAATTCGCACGGTATTTTAATTACCAACCGATTATTACAAAACTTTTGAAAATAAGCTCCAACTGACCAGATTAATCGTATGCAATAAACGTTTGGCCCGAAATGAAACTTCTGCAACGAGAAAGTTCATCTCAATTTTCCGGCGTGGTTCCCCCTTGTCAGTGAGGCAGAACGGAGGGCCTGACAGGGACAGCTGTCTAGTCGTTCGGATGGGACGAAAAACCAAGGTCGCGTGTATACATTGGAGTGCACGTAAAATATCCCTAAGCAGTTGGAATTCGATACTGTTGAATAAGCTCTATACGATGACTAAATGTGCAGATTGTAGTCACCCACACTGCATGTTTCGCTTAACAATGAAAGGGTGCCGTTTTCAATGTTCGATCCTTTTATTCTTCTACTCCAGATATTTTGGACTGTTGATCGAAGTTTTCATATAAAAGACTACCGATAAAATTCTTTGTAGAAGAAGTTCCCTAAAAATATTATGTTGACTTTAAGAGAAAAGAACCTTTAAAGATGCTCCAAATCGTAAAACATACGACTTTTTTGATTTTCGATCTCTTTTTTTCTGCTATCCCTGATATTTAAAAAAAAGATACAACGATTTCACACAACAAGCCAGCTATTACACCCTCGATTAACAAGAGTTTCACCGCCCTCCCTTCATTATAACCGAAGTTATCTTGCCCTAAAGAATCAACAAATCAGCATGCTTATCTCTGCTTTCCCTAGGCAGAAAATGCTCATCTTTGAACTCAATCATGACATTGACCCAGTGAACGGCTACACCAAGATTGAACATTCTAGCTCAATTAGAAGGAGAGTTATTGTGTTTCAAAGTCTCGGCCCTTCAAGTTGCTACTACTTTTCATATCCACTTCAAAATGGCAACCATCAATTGACCTAAATCAAAATTCTGCTCTGAACAATTTCTAGGCCATCTTTCAAGGATTCAGAAAATATAACTCCCATGTCTGTAAGTAAAATAGCAAAAAAGCCTTAGGGATTTTTCACGTTTCAAGATGGTGGCACTTCCGGTTCGATCAACAAACTTCATATTTTGTGTACAAATTAGTAATTACTTATCTAGTATCCAAAAAAAAATCAGGTCATTCTGACCTATATTTCGATGATTTTTTTGAAAATTTTGATCCTTAATTTCGTCAAGGGGAGATAATTTAGAAAATTTCTAATTATATTTTTGAAGTCACATCGGTAAGGTCTACATATATACTAAATTTCATGAAAATCGTACAACTATTAAAGAAGTTGTCAAATTGGTCTAAACTTCCGGTTCGAAATCACAGCGACGAATTTTCGAAACTGCAGATGAAAATGATTTTTTTCAAGGTATTCAAAGAAAAAAGAATTAGTAAAATCGGTCAAAAAATAACAAAGTTACGACTATGCATTGTCCATTTTGTCGTTCGTAAATTTCGGTGATTTCGGATTCGTAAAACGTTTTGAAAATATATTTAATCAAGGTTCGCATCCCATTTTGGGGGGGGGGGTAGGTCAAAATTTCAGAAAGATCCTACGGATAGATTCTGAGAAATCCGATTTGCAGAAAACACACAAAAAAAAATAACAATAACTAGATCTGCTACTGTCCCATGCAGATATGAAAGCTTTCATATTCATCGTCACGTGTCATCGATTATATCAAGTATCTCAAATAAAAGGATAAGAATAACAAACTATCAAAATTGGTCAAAAACTCGCGAAGTTACAAGTCTAAATATAGCATGAAACATTGCATAATCTTAAAACCAAAGGGAAATAACTGATACTTGTGTTGCTGTAGTCGGGATGACTTCCCACTTCAAAACTTTCAGAAAAATGAAATGAAAATGGTAAGAAAACATCGAAAAATTAAATGAGATAACTTTGAACAAAACTAACATTTTTTGAATCATTGAATCAGGTTGATCCCAATTGTTTGAATATTTACGTTAAATATGTAAATTTGGAAAATTATAAAGACATAATTATCAAAATCGGTCAAAACTCACAAAGTTACAAATTTAAATGTAGTGAGAAACATTGCACCCGGGCAAAAAAATAATCTTTAAACTAAAGGGAAATAACCTAAACTTGTATAGCTGTAATCGGGCTTCCAAAATTAGAGATATGTTATATAATTATGGTTTCCAATATGTTTGGTTATAAGTACGAAATCGTGACAACTTCTTAAGCATGTTTTAAACAAAGGGTCATAGACTGCAATATACAAGAATGGCACTCTGCAATAAAAAAAAACTGGTCAAAGCAAGATTTCTATGCAGAAATGAAATAATTGATAGAACCAGAAAAACATTTATCCACTATAATAAATAAGCAACATAGAGAAAATGAAATGAAATTGAATGGGGTTTAATGTCCTACTGTTCTGCTCCTAAAATGGGCTAATGAAGACGGGCATACGCCATAAAGTGTGCAATGAGGGAAATTTTACCCGGGCAGCGGCGTTACGGCCTACGAGGTTGGACAGGCGACCATACTCCTTGTCACGTACAACCAAGAAATCGAAACAACGCCAGTTGACTCAATGACAGACTTTATGATAGAGAGCACACGTGATAACCATTCAGTCACGCAACCTCCCTTAAATCGGCAAATTGCTGACCTACATATAGAAACATTTCAACCGGGCGAAATCTTCTATTTTATTAGTTTAATTTGCACGGTACCTTTAGTTATCAACCGAATATTACAAAACTTTTAAAAATCATTGAATCAGGTTGATCCCAATTGTTTGAATATTTATGTTAAATATGTAAATTTGGAAAATCATAAAGACATAATTATCAAAATCGGTCAAAACTCACAAAGTTACAAATTTAAATGTAGTGAGAAACATTGCACCCGGGCAAAAAAATAATCTTTAAACTGAAGGGAAATAACCTAAACTTGTATAGCTGTAATCGGGCTTCCAAAATTAGCGATATGTTATATAATTATGGTTTCCAATATGTTTGGTTATAAGTACGAAATCGTGACAACTTCTTAAGCATGTTTTAAACAAAGGGTCATAGACTGAAATATACAAGAATGGCACTCTGCAATAAAAAAAAACTGGTCAAAACAAGATTTCTATGCAGAAATGAAATAATTAATAGAACCAGAAAAACATTTATCCACTATAATAAATAAGCAACATAGAGAAAATGAAATGAAATTGAATGGGGTTTAATGTCCTACTGTTCTGCTCCTAAAATGGGCTAATGAAGACGGGCATACGCCATAAAGTGTGCAATGAGGGAAATTTTACCCGGGCAGCGGCGTTACGGCCTACGAGGTTGGACAGGCGACCATACTCCTGGTCACGTACAACCAAGAAATCGAAACAACGCCAGTTGACTCAATGACAGACGTTATGATACAGAGCACACGTGATAACCATTCAGTCACGCAACCTCCCTAAAATCGGCAAATTGCTGACCTACAGATAGAAACATTTCAACCGGGCGAAATCTTCTATTTTATTAGTTTAATTTGCACGGTACCTTTAGTTATCAACCGAATATTACAAACCTGTTAAAAATAAGCTCCCCCTGACCAGCTAAATCGTTCGCAATACACGTTTTCCCCTTAAAATCGGCAAATTGCTGACTTTAAAGTGAGAAACATTACAACCGGGATAAATTTTCTGTTTTATCACTTTTACAGTATCTTTGATTACCAACCGATTATTACAAAACTTTAAAAATAAAAAAAGAAAGAGAGAAATGCGGCTTAACGTCCATTCGACACAAACTAGGTCATTTCGGGACTAACATATGTTTTTTAATTTTATTTAAAAACTCCCCTTGCGCGTACTGGTCTTTAGCTGTTGGGAGGAAACCGAAGGACACGTAGAAAACCCACGAGGTTGGACACCATACTCCATGGCACGTGCAATCTCGAAATCGAAACGACGCCCGTTGACTCAATGACAGACGTTACGATACAGCGCGCACATGGTAACCATTCATCCATTCAGCCTCCCTTAAAAATAAGCTCCCCCTGACCAGCTTAATTGTTCGCAATAAACGTTTGCCCTCTAAAATCGGCAAATTGTTGACTTTAAAGTGAGAAACATTACAACCGGGCGAAATTTTATGTTTTATCACTTTTACAGTACCTTTGATTACCAACCGATTATTGCAAAACTTTAGAAATAAAAGAGAAAGAGAGAAATTGTTCGCAATAAACGTTTGCCCTCTAAAATCGGCAAATTGTTGACTTTAAAGTGAGAAACATTACAACCGGGCGAAATTTTATGTTTTATCACTTTTACAGTACCTTTGATTACCAACCGATTATTACAAAACTTTAGAAATAAAAGAGAAAGAGAGAAATGCGGCTCAACGTCCATTCGACACAAACTAGGTCATTTCGGGACTAACATATGTTTTTTAATTTTATTTATAAACTTCCCTTGCGCGTACGGGTCTTTAGCCGTGGGAGGAAACCGAAGGACACGGAGAAAACCCACGAGGTTGGACACCATACTCCATGTCACGTGCAACTTGGAAATCGAAACGACGCCGGTTGACTCAATGACAGACGTTACGATACAACGCGCGTATGCTAACCATTCAGCCTCCTTAAAATCGGGAAATTGCTGACTTATAGCAAGAAACATTTCAACCGGGCGAAATTTTCTGTTTTAACAGTTTAATTCGCACGGTATTTTAATTAACAACCGATTATTACAAAACTTTTGAAAATAAGCTCCAACTGACCAGCTTAATCGTATGCAATAAACGTTTGGCCTGAATTGAAAGTTCTGCAACGAGAAAGTTCATCTCGATTTTCCGGCGTGGTTCCCCCTTGTCAGTGAGGCAGAACGGATGGCCTGACAAGGACAGCTGTCTAGTCGTTCGGATGGGACGAAAAACCAAGGTCGCGTGTACACATTGGAGTGCACGTAAAATATCCCTAAGCAGTTGGAATTCGATACTGTTGAATAAGCTCTATACGATGACTAAATGTGCAGATTGTAGTCACCCACACTGCATGTTTCGCTTAACAATGAAAGGGTGCCGTTTTCAATGTTCGATCCTTTTATTCTTCTACTCCAGATATTTTGGACTGTTGATCGAAGTTTTCATATAAAAGACTACCGATAAGACTCTTTGTAGAAAAAGTTCCCAAAAAATATTATGTTGACTTTAAGAGAAAAGAACCTTTAAAGATACTCCAAAACGTAAACATACGACTTTTTGGATTTTCGATCTCTTTTTTTCTGCTATCCCTTATATTTAAAAAAAAAAAGATACAACGATTTCACACAACAGGCCAGCTATTACACTCTCGATTAACAATAGATTCACCACCCTCCCTTCATTATAACCGAAGTTATCTTGCCCTAAAGAATCAACAAATCAGCATGCTTATCTCTGCTTACCCTAGGCAGAAAATGCTCATCTTTGAACTCAATCATGACATTAACCTAGTGAACGTCTACACCAAGATTGAACATTCTTGCTCAATTAGAAGGAGAGTTATTGTGTTTCAAAGTTTCGGCCCTTCAAATTGCTACTACTTTTCATATTCACTTCAAAATGGCAACCATCAATTGACCTAAATCAAAATTCTGCTCTGAACAATTTTAGGCCATCTTTCAAGGATTCCGAAAATATAACTCCCGTGTCTGTAAGTAAAATAGCAAAAAAGCCTTAGGGATTTTTCACGTTTCAAGATGGTGGCACTTCCGGTTCGATCAACAAACTTCATATTTTGTGTACAAATCAGTAATTACTTATCTAGTATCCAAAAAAAAATCAGGTCATTCTGACCTATATTTCGATGATTTTTTTGAAAATTTTGATCCTTAATTTCATCAAGGGGAGATAATTTAGATAATTTCTAATTATATTTTTGAAGTCACATTGGTAAGGTCTACATATATACTAAATTTCATGAAAATCGTACAACTATTAAAGAAGTTGTCAAATTGGTCTAAACTTCCGGTTCGAAATCACAGCGACGAATTTTCGAAATTCGAAAATGTGAAACTGCAGATGAAAATGATTTTTTTCAAGGTATTCAAAGAAAAAAGAATTAGTAAAATCGGTCAAAAAATAACAAAGTTACGACTATGCATTGTCCATTTTGTCGTTCGTAAATTTCGGTGATTTCGGATTCGTAAAACGTTTTGAAAATATATTTAATCAAGGTTCGCACCCCATTTTTGGTGGGGTAGGTCAAAATTTCAGAATGATCCTACGGATAGATTCTGAGAAATCCGATTTGCAGAAAACACACACACAAAAAAAATAACAATAACTAGATCTGCTACTGTCCCATGCAGATATGAAAGCTTTCATATTCACAGTCACTTCCTGACACATGTCATGGGTCATATAAATAATCCGAACAAGAAAAAATAAATATTTAAAATCGGTCACAATCTAGCGAAATTAATGTGATTTTTCACACATAAACAGCTTTGTCGGTACGAAAAAATTAAAGGCGAAATTCGAATTTTTGAAGTATACAAATACCAAAATTTCGACCCGTATCCCGGCTATCCCGAAATGTATTAAATTTTAGACATAGGAGACACATTGAACATACTATGCCCTATTGTGTTTGTTTACAAGTCCGTAAATGTCGATTTTTCACTATGTTTCATATTCTATTCAAAATGGCGACCATCAGCTGACCTAAATCAAATTTCTGCTCTGAAAGTTTTTTAGGTTTTCCTTCAAGGATTCAGAAAATGTAAGTCCCATGTCTGTAAGTGCAATATCGCACGTTCTATTGCTTTTTCACGTTTCAAGATGGTGGCACTATATACATTTTTGAGAGCAATTATGTTACATGTATGAATACCTCTTAATTTAAGTATTTTTTTTATTATTCGTATTAGTTGATTTACACTGAATAAACTTTACATAACAAACAAACATGTGTAAACTGTTTACGCGGCTCAATGAGCAATGTTTTTATATCCCCCAAAGAAAATACGCAAATACTCTTTGTGATACACTTGGGACAAAATTAAAAGACTAATTTTTTATATAGTTTGTGTGTGTGTGTGTGGGGGGGGGGGTCTTTTCTATTGGCAGTGATATTTTTATGACTTATTCGTATTAGTTGATTTACACTGAATAAACATTACATAACAAACAAACATGTGTAAACTGTTTACGCGGCTCAATGAGCAATGTTTTTATATCCCCCAAAGAAAATACGTAAATACTCTTTGTGATACACTTGGGACAAAATTAAAAGACTAATTTTTTATATAGTTTGTGTGTGTGTGTGGGGGGGGGGGGCGGGGGGTCTTTTCTATTGGCAGTGATATTTTTATGGCTTGACTACAAAATATACGCAAAACTCATTAGCCAAAATAGAGCCGCCGTTTTGAATTACCTTTCAAAATGGGGGAGATGAATTCGTCTGACTGAATACGGACACACCCTGTTCCATCTTACTGGATGTTTACGATTTACCTAACATTATTCCACAGGTTTTGAGTTCGAATTCCCTACTGCATAATTAATTCGGCAAAACATCAGAAGTTTCTTGGCCCATATTCAAATTTATATCAAATCCAGACAAGACTTAGCCAAGGTGATCCCGTAATAAATATAGTATTAGTAGGGCTATAGCCAGTTGTAGGTTTCCAGAAATGTCATATATCTCATTTGTCTGTGCGTAGGCTACTCATCTCCTGTGTAGGCCTAGTGTGTTACGTCCTACTCCTATGCTTCACAGACAGAAAATTAAAAAAAGAACATGCTGACAATCAGCCTAAGTGGCAGGAACAATGAATATCTGACACTTCTTTTGGAGACACGTCTAAAAGTGAACTGAATGGGGTTTCTTATTCTTTCGCTGACTTCCAGAACACTTGGCCGACAAGTTGATGTTGATGGTTGATCGGACACAAGCCCAAAAAAGTGTTAAATCAATGAAATAACCATCGTTATACAAACTAAAGCCCTGCTGTCTTAATTTTAAAACTCACGCCAGACTTTTCTTTCAAATATTCAAAAGACAAATCAGCAAGAGGTCCAACAGATTGGCATATGATAGAATGTTTCGCTTTCGATACGAATAATAAAAAACCAACGCAGGTTATTATGGGTTCGGTTTTGGTAGTTATCTTAGACATATGATTCCTTTTTTTTTCTTTTTGTTTGTCCCATTCGGGAAACTGTTTTTTTAATCCTTTTATCCAACTCGTGTAGGTCCTCAATTTCTGCAAGGGGAAATAAATTAGAAAATTTGTAATGATATCAACAAGATCTACTTGCATTCCCAATATCATGAAAATCGAAGTAATATTCAAGAAGTTGCCATGTTGGTTTTACTTCCGGGATAAGATGTCAATAACGTAATATTCGAATTTAAAAAGATCGGAAATAGCAGATTTAAAGTAAATGTTATAAGGTTTTTTTTTAATCCTTTTATCCAACTCGTGTAGGTCCTCAATTTCTGCAAGGGGAGATAAGTTAGAAAATTTGTAATGATACCGATGAAGCTAGATCAACAAGATCTACTTGCATTCCCAATATCATGAAAATCGAACTAATATTCAAGAAGTTGCCATGTTGGTTTTACTTCCGGGATAAGATGTCAATAACGTAATATTCGAATTTAAAAAAATCGGAAATAGCAGATTTAAAGTAAATGTTATAAGGTATTCAAAGAAAAATATTAAGTAAAAAGATCACTAAATCACGAAGTTACAGCTGTCAAGCTCTTTTTTTTCATCAGTTATTTTCGGTGATTTTGGATTCGCAAAACGTTTTGAAAATATATTGATTCCAAGGCCACCACCCATTTTTGAAAGGAGGCTAACCAGAAATGTATTGATTTCCAAGATTTGAGACGAAATCGCGAAACTGCGATCTATTTGATTATTTTCAAGCTGTTAATCGGAGTTATTCACGCGAAAACAACTTTGTCGGCACGGAAAACATCAAAGTCGAAATTTGAAATTTTCAAATACCAAAAATTCGACAATGAGCCAGGCTATCCCCAAATGTATTAATTTCAAAGATAGGAAAGGAATTCAAGAAACTACGGTCTATTCTGATAATTTACATGCCCGTTAATGTCCATTTTTCACTATTTCTGATATTCAATTCAATATGGTGACTATCCATTGACTTAAATCAAAATTCCACTGCCAACATTTTATAGCCATCCCTTCAAGGATTCAGAAAATATAACCCCCGTGTCTGTATGTAAAATAGCAAAATGGCGTTTGAGGTTTTTACATTTCAAGATGGTGGCACTTCCGGATTGAGCTACAAACTCCATTTTTTGTGTACGAATCAGTGGTCTCGTAGCTAGCACCTAAAAAAAATTCAAGATGATCCGACCTATATTTCGTCGATTTCTTTGAAAATTTCGATCCTCAATTTCTCCAAGCGGAGATAATTTAGAAAATTTTCAAAGTCATTTTTAAAGTCGCATCGGGAAGATCTACATACATTCCAAATTTCATAACAATCGTGTATCTATTAAAGAAGTTGTCAAATTGGTCATGACTTCCGGAACGAAATCACAGCGACGAATTTTCGAAATTCGAAAATTTGAAATTGCAGGTGAAATTGGCATTCGTCAAGGTTTTCAGAGAATTTTTTTTTTATAAAATAGGTCTATCAATAACAAAGTTACGACTATGCATTGTTATTTTGTTCGTTCGTAAAATTCGGTGATTTCGAATTCGCAAAACGTTTTGAAAATATATTTAATCAACAGCCACCACCCATTTTTGGGGGGTAGGTCAAAGTTTCAGAAACATCCTATGGTTAGACTCTGTGAAATCCGATTTGCAGGAGAAACACAAAAAAAAAAATAATAACTAGATCTGCTACTGTTCCATGCAGATATGAAAGCTTTCATATTCATCGTCACGTGTCGTCGATTATATCAAGTATCTCAAATAAAAGGATAAGAATAACAAACTATCAAAATTTGTCAAAAAGTCGCGAAGTAACAAGTCTAAATATAGTATGAAACATTGCATAATCTGAAAACTAAAGGGAAATAACTGATACTTGTGTTGCTGTAATCGGAATGACTTCCGACTTCAAAACTTTCATAAAAATGAAATGAAAATGGTAAGAAAACATCGAAAAATTAAATGAGATAACTTTGAACAAAACTAAAACTTCTTGAATCAGGTTGAACTCAACTGTTTGAATATGTAAGTTAAATATGTAGATTTGGAAAATTATAAAGACATAATTATCAAAATCGGTCAAAAACTCACAAAGTTACAAATTTAAATGTAGTGAGAAACATTGCACCCGGGCAAAAAAATAATCTTTAAACTAAAGGGAAATAACTGAAACTTGTATAGCTGTAATCGGGCTTCCAAAATTAGAGATATGTTATATAATTATGGTTTCCAATATGTTTGGTTATAAGTAGGAAATCGTGACGACTTCTTAAGCATGTTTTAAACAAAGGATCATAGACTACAATATACAAGAATGGCACTCTGCAATAAAATAAAACTGGCCAAAGCAAGATTTTTAGCAGAAATTAAATAATTGCTAGAACCAGAAAAATATTTATCCACTATAATAAATAAGCAACATAGAGAAAATGAAATGAAATTGACTGGGCAAATCGTAAAAAATAATTCTTAAGAGAACCACATGTTATATGTTTCTGATAAGAGCATTGGCAGGGCTTTCTACAGGGGATCATTTCGTTGACCCCACGTGCATGAACTTTGACCTTGACCTTTTTATTTGACCTTTGACCCCAAAAATAAGTTTAACTTTTCCATTTGACCTCAAACAGACCACAGGGATTATAAGCTGCTAGGATTTTGGTGTAGATTCAAAGAAAACAACTATTTTGCCACAAATCTGTGTATTATTCATAATTGTAGCACTAAAATCAAAAAAGTTATGAGACATCAAAGATGATAAACATTGCGATAAAATACAGCAATGGAGTTTTAAGTATTCACATTGTAGCAATTGTGATTTAATGAATGGATTTAAAGATAAAATAAAATATCACAAATATATGATTAGAATTAAAAAATAAAGACATAATTAAGTAATTATGCAAATGACCTTTGACATATTATTGACCTTTGACCCCTCTATTGACCTTTGACTCAATGGGTTGACCTTTGACCTGCCACACTGACTTTCGACCCCAAAATTAGTTTTTTTTTTTATACTTCTGTTGTTAAAATAATACCCACAGCTGCTATTATGAAAATATTACAGCATTTGCCATAAGGTAAACACGATCCCAAAGACAATAGCTCTTTTTTACACCGAAATATGAAAGTAGGCACAAGGCGGATAACAAAAATTCAGAAGGAATACATACAATCAAGTAGATACATGTACACAGGCCTAGGAAAATCATGCAACAATCAATAATTATGTTATTAACAATAAATATAGCAATGACAAAAAATCTGCTATGTTATCTAGTTTTCACCCGTCAAACAGACTAAATTCCACTGTGCCAACTGCCAACTCATGAAACTCCAATTCCATGTCTTGGAATAAACTTCGGTATAGCCTACTGGGCTCTGTGTCTATACACTGCCCATGCTTCCATTCTTCTGTGCTAATATTATGACTTGTCTTCTGATGACCACAAGGCTGGGAAGCAGATGGCTGTGTTCTCTTCAATGGTAAATTTTCTTCACAAGAATCTTCTGCATAGGAAAGCTTCTATGTTTCTTGACCCCTTGACCTGGTGGTACATGTACTTTTGTTATACTGTAGTACCCAAACTTTCTCAACAATATCATTGGGTCTACCTATTTCCATCTTCAAATGTAAATAAATAAATGTAAAGCATTCAGTGCAATAAAAAAACCCAAAAGACTTCTACATTGAGTAACCTTAGGTAAAATAATTTGAAAGCGGAAGGTCATAAATCAATATTTTATACTATAGTAAATCTAGGCACACAATCTAAAGCTGTAGAACATTTAGACATTTTAGGTTTATACTTGTTTTGAATAATTTGAATGTAAAAACATATACATTATATACATAAAAAACAAAACTCACACATCCCAATCCATGCTTGTATCAGTACCATAAGGCCTAAGGCCTAAGACTATCATTAGCCTACCATGTCCATGTGCAGTATCTTCAACTGAGGTTGAAGGCCTAGGAAAAAAAATAAATAACATACTTTGATTAAATAGTGTACATGTAAAACACAGAAGGATAGTCACACACGCTTTCGCTTGGCATTTATAATATACATGTGTAGGCCTATTATTTATTTTTTACCAAAGGGTAGAGATAGAAATCTAAATTATCATAAGTGATTTAGCCTTACTTGCCCGAGGCCTAGAGGCCTAGTCCCAACAACGGTCCAACCCCTCGATCATCGCTGGAATTGGAACGAAAGCAAACAAACGAAAACTGACAATAAGTAGTGGCCAAGCCTTTTTGTAATTTGAATAACTATAAGCGGGTTTCTGCATTTCATGCTCAAATTGTCTAATTGAAACAGAAAACATCCCCTTTTCATCAAGTCAGCCATGTGCGTACTCCGCCATACGCACGTGACCGAGAAATATACTACTGTAGTACTATTACTATTAGTATTAGTATTACATTTTAGGCCACATATTTGATCTAATTTACCGATAATTCGATGCTAAATGGATAATTCATGGTAGAAATAAGCACACATTCTACAATTAAATAATTATCATCATCAAGTTAACGTTTGTTCGGGTGTAAAAAAATAAATTAGTAAACAAAACTCACTCATCTAATCTAATCAGGATCTCTCGTTGACAAATTCTTCGTCGGACGAATCTAGGTCACCTGTTTGCTCAATTGAATTCATAGGCATCGCTCACATATGCAAGATCACACGTGTTTAATCATTGGAAAACTTAACAAAACTTCTATTCTTAATTTTCGGTTTAATAATTTCTCTTTTAAACGTAATAAACCACCTTTTACGGCTATAGGTACACGAAATAATAGGGCTTCTGCTAAATATAAATAACACGACGTCATTTGTTTACGCTCACAGAGTTACCCATCTTTGTTAGACTCTAGACTCGTATAACACGACTTCTATGTTGAATAATCGCCTGTTCTTAGTCTCATTTTACGGGGAATTTTCGTGGCTTTCGAATGATATAAATGATATTCGTTTACTGTGAATATTTTTTCGGATATGACGTGATGAATTTATCGATCGCCGGCGATCGATTTTAACAGGGGAGGAGTTCTTAGGGTTAAAATCGGCAAATTGCTGACTTTAAAGTGAGAAACATTACAACCGGGCGAAATTTTCTGTATTATCACTTTTACAGTACCTTTGATTACCAACCGATTATTACAAAACTTTAAAAATAAAAGAGAAAGAGAGAAATGCGGCCTAACGTCCATTCGACACAAACTAGGTCATTTCGGGACTAACATATGTTTTTTAATTTTATTTAAAAAAAAAACCCTTGCGCGTACTGGTCTTTAGCCGTTGGGAGGAAACCGAAGAACACGGAGAAAACCCACGAGGTTGGACATCATACACCATGTCACGTGCAACCTGGAGATCGAAAAGACGCCCGTTGACTCAATGACAGACGTTACGATACAGCGCGCACATGCTAACCATTCAGCCATTCAGCCCCCCCTGAATTCAGAAAATTACTAACTTATAGCAAGAAACATTTCAACCGGGCGAAATTTTCTGTTTTAACAGTTTAATGTGCACGGTACTTTAATTACCAACCGATTATTACAAAACTTTTGAAAATAAGCTCCAACTGACCAGCTTAATCGTATGCAATAAACGTTTTGCCTGAATTGAAAGTTCTGCACGGAGAAAGTTCATCTCGATTTCCCGGCATGGTTCCCCTTGTCAGTGAGGCAGAGCGGAGGGCCTGACAAGCACAGCTGTCTAGTCGTTCGGATGGGACGAAAAACCAAGGTCCCGTGTACACATTGGAGTGCACGTAAAATATCCCTAAGCAGTTGGAATTCGATACTGTTGAATAAGCTCTATACGATGACTAAATGTGTAGATTGTAGTCACCCACACTGCATGTTTCGCTTAACAATGGAAGGGTGCCGTTTTCAATGTTCGATCCTTTTGTTCTTCTACTCCTGATATGTTGGACTGTTGATCGATGGTTTCACATAAAAGACTACCAATAGGACTCTTTGTAGAAGAAGTTCCCAAAAAATATTATGTTAACTTTACGAGAAAGACCTTTAAACATGCTCTAAATTGTAAAAATACGACTCTTTGGATTTTCAATCTCTTTTTTTCGGCTACCCCGGACATTTAAGAAAAAATGATACAATGATTTCACACAACAGGTTAGCTGTTAGACTCTCGATTGACAAGAGTTTCATCGCCCTCCCTTCATTATAACCAAAGTTATCGTGCCCTAAAGAATCAACAAACCAGCTTGCTTATCTCTGCTTACCCTAGGCAGAAAATGCTCATCTTTGAACTTAATCAAGACAGTGACCTAGTGACCGTCTAAACCAAGTTTGAACATTCTAGCTCAATTAGAAGGAGAGTTATTGTGTTCCAAATTCTCGACCCTTCAAATTGCTTTTATTTTTCACTTTCACTTCAAAATGGCGACCATCAATTGACCTAAATCAAAATTCTACTCCAAACGTTTTTTAGGCCATCCTTGAAGGATTCAGAAAATATAACTCCCGTGTCTGTAAGTAAAATAGCAAAAAAGCCTTTGTGATTTGACACGTTTCAAGATGGCGGCACTTCCGGTTCAATCCACAAATCAATATTTTGTGTACGAATCAGTATTTACTTATCTAGTAACCAAGGGGAGATAATTTAGAAAAATTCTATTTATATTTGGTCTCAACTTCCGGTTCGAAATCACAGCGACGAATTTTCGAAATTCGAAAATCTGAAACTGCAGTTGAAAATGATTTTTGTCAAGGTACTCAAAGAAAAAAGAATTAGTAAAATAGGTCAAATAGTCACAGAGTTACAGTAATGCAGGTCAAATTCACTCGTTCGTAAAATTCTGTGATTTCGAATTCGTAAAACGTTTTGAAAATATATTTAATCAAAAACTGCCACCCAATTTTTTTTTTTGGGGGGGGGGGGTAGGTCAAAGTTTCAGAAAGATCCCATGGTTAGATTCTGAGAAATCCGATTTGCAGAAATGACACACAAAAAATAATAATAATAATAATAATCTTAACAAAAACAATAAGCTTTCATATGTAATATGAAAGCTTAATAATAATCTTAACAGAAACAATAAGCTTTCATATGTAATATGAAAGCTTAATAATCTTAACAGAAACAATAAGCTTTTAAAAAGCTTAATAATCTTAACAGAAACAACTTAATTATGAGTATTTCATGACTAAATAATTCATTTCTATTTGTCTTATAAGGATTCGTTTTGCACTGGTATCTCTAATAGCTTTTCTTCCGTTTTCTTTTTCGGATGCGTTTGTGGTAAGACAGGATCCGCGACTTTCTGGCTTTTCGGTTATAACGACAGGGAATCGCAGGCGGAGTTTTAAAAGCGTGCCTCTCCCGCCAAATAAACGACCAGGGGCCTATTTCACGAAATTTTAACTAAGATAAGATCCCAATTTTAGTAATTTGATTGGATAATATTAGATTGATTTTAGTGCTTAGCCAATCAAAATTGAAGTATCTACTAAAATTGGATTTTATCTTAAGTTAAAATTTCGTGAAACAGGGCCCAGGACAGTTTCCCAGGCACCATGACGCGATTAATTGGGATCGGACCTTGAGTGTTCTGGGAAACTAAACAATTAAAATACTTAGCACGACGAAGTGGAAAATGTCTACGGGGGGGGGGGGGGGGGGGTGACATAAACCATCTTTCACGCCTAATCCAACATAAATTAAATTATGGATATTTTATGTTAATAATCTTTTTCTATATATGTCTTACTGGGATTCGGATTGCACTGGTATCTCAAATAGTTTTTCTTCCGTTTTCTTTTTCAGATGTGCTTCGAGAGGACAGTACCTGAAGCCTGGGACTGAGAGGGGTACCATTTTAGTGAAATGTGTTTCCACGCCTTATAGGGATCTGTTTTGTATTTGTTTCTTTTATATTTTTCACTTTCGTTTGTTTTTCAGGTGCGTCAGGGCTATAGAACCGAGAATGGGTCGTGCGTGTTTTGTTTTGTTTTTGTTTTTTTTTTTTTTGTTTTTTTTGTTTTGTTTGAATACAACATCTGGTGTTATCTCACATGTCCTCTTTATTAAAAACTATCTAATATTAAGTTATTGTGACTAGTGCGAAAACACCGGGGGTTATATTCTTCGGGCCATATAGAAGCTACCTCCTCGTGGTATGGCCTGGATACCAATGGAATGAACATATTCCGCGGGTAACGAGACGCTTCTAAGAATAAAATAGCTTCCTCTTTTCATCGTATTTTTCCACAAGCTGGACCGAGGAATGCACACTAGGGGTTTTTTGTCGTCGGTGTGGACACGCAGGGGACGACCAGTCCTGCACGAGACCGCAATGGATCTTGGCTTCTCTCAGTCATCCGCACAACTATGCATGATTCTCCCTAGATATGACAACCCGAAAACAAGTTGATTCGAATAATAATAGGGTGACGGTTTTTATTTCATAGCTTACCGTTTGTACGGCAGATTTATCCACCCACATTCCCTAGTCTTTCGTCACATTTTGCTTTAAGTATATAATCATTTGTCCATCCATAATTAAAATGCATGTACATGTACTTAATTTATCCCGTCATCTTTCGATGTTGATGTTATTCTACTTTCGATTTATTTATAAATAAACGTAAGTCTTGCAAATGAACGTGACGGCGTATTTGCAAGGTATTACGGGAGTCCTCGTTGCCCGCTATTTTACGGGATTTTATATTGTATATAAGCTGTTGCACAGCGCATTTTTGTAGTGTCGGTTGAGAGCTCTCAAATGCTTACTTGTATAACTAAGCAGTATTAGAACGTGAGTGGATGTCTGAAGGTTCCTTTTTCTGTTCTTTATGATTCAGTGCGTATATATGTGACTCCGAGAACGAGGCGGCCAAAAACGATGGTGACGATGAAGAAGACGAGTGTTAATTTAGGACTGTTAAATAGAGACGATGTTTTATGGTTATAGAATATGGATGATAATTTATGGTATGGTTATGGAATGAATGGTGAAGAAGATAATAATTTATGGTATGGTTATGGAATGAATTAAGAAAATGGTTAGATGGTTTTTGGTACACGATGGAAATGGAGATGTTGAAGAAGATTTATATTTATATTTAATTGATATTGTTATTATGATTATGATCTGCTACGTGTTGTTTTTGTATATCGTTTTCTAGATTTTTCATCATTTTGTATGTCTTATGTATGTCTTATATTTCTTTCAAAATTCCATGTGAAACAAGTTAATTCGAATAATAATAGTTGTGTTATGGAGTAAGGGGAGACATTGTGCAAAGCGACAGTGCAGTCGTATTTCATTCAATTATTGGAGATCCCGGTCAAGAACTTGGGAAGGGATTCCTTATAGTCACTTTTTAGCTGACACTTACTCATTACTAACCGAAGAGAGTTGTGATCCCAGGCGAGCTTAGCAAAACCCCTCCCTGGATTACAGATCAGTAGCCGATATTCCACTTGTGAGTCTTTGTGATAGAGGGGCCCACTTTATACCGAATACAACCGTTGGCGCTACAATATTTCTAATGGATCTGATGCGAAACTTCAGATAATCTAGCATCTCCGGGGCTTGATGGGACAAACAACAGTACCTTTTGGCCACAGCAGCGCTATGCCGTGTCGGTAAAACAAAAATGGCTTTTTCAGCGGTGTTCAGCAATACGATGTTCAGGAAATTAGGCAATAATAAGTTATTAAACTCCCTGGGTCTACCTGCCAAATTTTGTGGCCTTCACAGTCTCTGCGGAGGACATTTCTCGGAGCGGAAATGCGAAAGAAGCCTGCTTCTGCACGAGAATGTGACGGATCTTGGCTTCTCTCTGTCTTCCGCTCAACCCGCACGCTGTTCCCCTGGTAATATCTGCGAATGTTTCGGTCGAAAAGCTGAAGATCGTGTGTGTTTAAAGAGTCATCGCACGACAGACCACGAAGAACGCCTAGGAACACGGCAGCCACTTCAAATTTGGCGCCGAGCGCAAAAAAGGGACAAAACGAGCTGCTGATGGGTTCGCTGGCAAGCCGAAGTATAAAACAGTCTCGCGATTTATACAATTCTCCCAAATAATCAAATATAAACTAAAACGTTTTGGCAACGGTAGCGCCATACTGTACCGTTAAAAGAACAAAAGATTGCAGCAAGTTGTTCACGAAATTAATGCGCTCTAAAACTCACTGGAACTCGGGGCGGAAACGCAAAAGAAGCTAGATCCGGCACGAGCATGTGATGGATCTTGGCTTCTCTCAGTCTTCCGCCCTATCACCGGAGCTGTCGATTTTTTCTGGTGTACTGGGAATTAAACCGACCGAAAGATCGTGTGATTTAAAAGAAGCGCTGCACGTGAAGCTACGAAGATCGCAACCACAGCATTTTCTGCAGCAGTTGTATTGCTAGGAAGTTCCTAGATTTGACGTGTAAATACTGAATATGTAGTGCAATACGACGATGTTCAAATAGCCTAAAGTTACCAAAAATAAAATCCGATCTTAGTAAACCAAAACTGTGCTAAATGTATTATGCAAAGACAGATTTGTTAAAAGTTGTGGTATATTGTATTGTATATATCGGTAATCATTTTATAATAATCCTAGTTGAGACATAAAATTGTTAGATATTGTATAATTTATTATCACATATTTTTGGCGGATAAAATATTCAAGTTGGCGGAAAAAATATATGAACATTTCTTTACATAAAAATTATCATCCATTTTGGCGGAAAAAAATTGAAAGCCAGTGTGAGCCCTGCTAGGAACCGTTCGCTGACAAGCAAAAGAATAACACTGTCTAGCGATTTATACAATAGGGAGCTGCGCCGAAGGGATTTATCATTCGTGACCGTTCGAAAGGTGACCGTAACCTGAACATACTATCCGTAGTAACGAATCGCTAATAGCCGAAAACTGTTTACTGTGGTTTTTGGGCATCCAGTTTAAAAGTTTGAGTGCGCTATTCAAGAGATTGGGCGAGAATGCGAACGCAAACTCCTTGGATCGAGTTTTGTGGCCTTCACAGCCCTTGGAAGGGACATATCTCGAGACCTACGAAAACTCCTTTTTAGGCACATTTCTGTGGAGGGTGGTGGTGGTGGTGTTTATCTTGCTTACTGAAAAGCAATAACATTTCTAATGGGTTTGATTCGAAACGTAAGGTGATTTAGCATCTCCCGGGCTTGTTGCGAATTTCCACGCGAACCGTAAGGTGATTTAGCATCTCCCGGGTTTGTTGCGAATTTCCACGCCACGTTTTGGACACAGCAGCGCCATACCGTAGCGGTTAACGACAAAACTTGTCTTTTTGGCAGTTTTTCGGCTCCCAGTTGATAAGTTTCGCGCTCCAATTGTCAAATAAACTAGCATTTAGACCGCTGTTTTCAGAGCACAGATTTTTCAAGCTGGGCTTTTTCATGCGGCGAACATAAACGCAAAAGAAGCCCAGTGCCACACGATTAGAATATTTTCAGTACGATGTGACGATTTATGTGACAATCGCAGCACCCCCCTTTTTGGGGGATGGTGAGTGGTGAGGAGGAATATTTATCTGGCTAACTAAGGTGTTCGGCCAATTCCCGCTGACAATATCTGCGAATTCAGCAATTCCGGCTAATCAGAAGTTGCACGGTCGAAAGCTGAAGATCGCGTGATTTCAACGAGCCGTCGCACGACAGACTAAGAAGAAGGCAACCGCTGCGAATTCGGCGCCGAGTACACGCTAAGGGCAATTACATACCCACAAAGGTGTTTGTTTCTATAGATACGTGCCTCTGGCCAAGGCATCGTTGCACGGACAAAGACTAATTCTAGGTCAAACATTGTCAAAGGGAACCTTAATCGACACCGGGCATGTATGAGCCACTACGATCAATGTGTCTGCCACAGCAGCGCCAGATCGCCGCGGTAAATGGCCAAAAACGGGTGTTTTCGGCGGTTTTCAGGCCCCCAGTTAAAACCCCGTGGTGCGATTCTCTCCAAAATTGGTCAGAATGAGCCTCGGTATACTATCGACCCACGTGCGATAACTACTTCCGGTCGTGATATTTGCCTGCTGCCGGCATAACCAGTGTACAACTTCTTCAAGCTAGGGAGCCGCGCCCCTCGGATTTTTTGTGCGGGGTTTTGCAATCAGAGCTCGCCGAAGGTGAGCTTAACGGGAACATCTTATTCCACACCATAGTTTAGCCACGGCATGGACATTTTTACAAGCGGAAACGCAAAAGAAGCCAGGTGTGGCACGAGTTTGTGACAGATCTCGGCTTCTCTCAGTCTCCCGCCCCATCCCGGAGGTGATCGGCCAATTTCCGATGGCAATATCTGCGAATTCAGCAATTCCGGCTCGAGTTTGTGACAGATCTCGGCTTCTCTCAGTCTCCCGCCGCACCAAAGGCGATCAGCCAATTTCCGATGGGAATATCTGCGAATTCCGCAATTCCGGCTAATCAGGAGTTGTACGGTCGAAAAGCTGAAGATCGCGTGATTTCAACGAGCCGTTGTACGACAGGCTAAGAAGAAAGCAACCGCTGCTAATTCGGCGCCGAGTGCACGGTAAGGGCAATTACATACCAACAAAGTTGTTTCCATAAATACATGCCTCTGGCCAAGGCATCGTTGCGCGGACAAAGACCAATTCTGGGCCAAACATTGTCGAAGGGAACCTTAATGGACACCGGGCATGTATGGACCACTACGATCAATGTGTCGGCCACAACAGCGCCAGAACGCCGCGGTAAATGGCCAAAAACGGCGGTTTTCGGGCCCCCAGTTAAAACCCCGTGGTGCGATTCTCTCCAAAATTGGTCAGAATGAGCCTCGGTATACTATCGACCCACGTGCGAAATTTAGACGGAGTGCGATAACTACTTCCGGTCGCGATTTTTGCCTGCTGCCGGCGTAACCAGTGTACAAATTGTGTACAACTAGGGAGCCGCGCCCCTCGGATTTTTGTGCGGGGTTGTGCGATCAGAGATGGCCGAAGGTGAGCTTAACGAGAACATCTTATTCCACACCATCGTTTAGCCACGGCATGGACATTTCTACAAGCGGAAGCGCAAAAGAAGCCAGGTGTGGCACGAGTTTGTGACAGATCTCGGCTTCTCTCAGTCTCCCGCCCCACCCAGGAGGTGATCAGCCAATTTCCGATGGCAATATCTGCTAATTCAGCAATTCCGGCTAATCAGAAGTTGTACGGTCGAAAGCTGAAGATCGCGTGATTTCAACGAGCCGTCGCACGACAGGCTAAGAAGAAAGCAACCGCTGCAAATTCGGCGCCGAGTGTACGCTAAGGGCAATTACATACCAACAAAGGTGTTTTTTTCTTAAATACGTGCCTCTGGCCAAGGCATCGTTGCACGGACAAAGACCAATTCTGGGCCAAACATTGTCGAAGGGAACCTTAATGGACACATGTATGGGTCACTACGATCAACTTGTCGGCCACAGCAGCGGCAGAACGCCGCGGCAAAAGGCCAAAAACGAGTGTTTTCGGCGGTTTTCGGGGCCCCAGTTAAAAACCCGTGGTACGATTCTCTCCAGAATTGGTCACAACGAGCCCTGGTATACTATCGATCCACCTGCGAAATTAGGACGGTTTGCGATAATTACTTCCGGTCGCGATTTTGGACTGCTGCCGGCGTAACCTGTGTACAACTTCTTCAAGCTGGGGAGCCGCGCCCCTCGGATTTTTAGTGCGGGGGTGTGCGATCAGATCTCGCCGAAGGTGAACTTAACGGGAACATCTTATTTCACACCATAGTTTGGCCACGGCGTGGACATTTCTACAAGCGGAAACGCAAAAGAAGCCAGGTGTGGCACGAGTTTGTGACAGATCTCGGCTTCTCTCAGTCTCCCGCCCCATCCCGGAGGTGATCGGCCAATTTCCGATGGCAATATCTGCTAATTCAGCAATTCCGGCTAATCAGGAGTTGTACGGTCGAAAAGCTGAAGATCGCGTGATTTCAACGAGCCGTTGCACGACAGGCTAAGAAGAAAGCAACCGCTGCAAATTCGGCGCCGAGTGTACGCTAAGGGCAATTACATACCAACAAAGGTGTTTTTTTCTTAAATACGTGCCTCTGGCCAAAGCATCGTTGCACGGACAAAGACCAATTCTGGGCCAAACATTGTCGAAGGAAACCTTAATGGACACCGGGCATGTATGGGCCACTACGATCAACGTGTCGGCCACAGCAGCGCCAGAATGCCACGGCAAAAGACCAAAAACGGGTGTTTTCGGCGGTTTTCGGGGCCCCAGTTAAAAACCCGTAGTACGATTCTCTCCAGAATTGTTCAGAACGAGCCCTGGTATACTATCGACCCACCTGCGAAATTAGGACGGTTTGCGATAATTACTTCCGGTCGCGATTTTGGACTGCTGCCGGCGTAACCTGTGTACAACTTCTTCAAGCTGGGGAGCCGGGCCCCTCGGATTTTTAGTGCGGGGCTGTGCGATCAGATCTCGCCGAAGGTGAACTTAACGGGAACATCTTATTCCACACCATAGTTTGGCCACGGCATGGACATTTCTACAAGCGGAAACGCAAAAGAAGCCAGGTGTGGCACGAGTTTGTGACAGATCTCGGCTTCTCTCAGTCTCCCGCCCCACCAAAGGCGATCAGCCAATTTCCGATGGCAATATCTGCGAATTCAGCAATTCCGGCTAATCAGGAGTTGTACGGTCGAAAAGCTGAAGATCGCGTGATTTCAACGAGCCGTTGCACGACAGGCTAAGAAGAAGGCAACCGCTGCAAATTCGGCGCCGAGTGCACGCCAAGGGCAATCACATACCAACAAAGGTGTTTTTTTCCATAAATACGTGCCTCTGGCCAAGGCATCGTTGCAAGGACAAAGACCAATTCTGACCCAAACATTGTCGAAGGGAACCTTAATGGACACCGGGCATGTATGGGCCACTACGATCGCCGCGGCAAAAGGCCAAAAACGGGCGTTTTCGGTGGTTTTCGGGGCCCCAGTTAAAAACCCGTGGTGCGATTCTCTCCAAAATTGGTCAGAATGAGCCTTGGTATACTATCAACCCACCTGCGAAATTTGGAAAAAAATCCGAAGAGTCGTTTTCCGGGCGGGACGCGTCGGAGGGAAAGCGGGAGGGCGTAAGACCGGGGGACGGGGGGTGGGCAAGCTGATTTCTCGAGACGTAAGGGCCCCACGACGAAAGTTCTGTGTTCGGCGTGCCCCTAAGGGCCTTAGCTTTCGATCGAGACCGGTGGCGACGGCGTGCGATAATTACTTCCGGTCGAGATTTTGACCGGTCCGTCCGCCAGCAATCGGGCGGAATCACGAAAATGCGGCACAGACCGAGCCAGGCTCAAGAAGATTAAGACTTTGATCAACGGTAGCCCTGTAGCTACAACAGTTATTTCTGAAACACTTGGTTTCTGTATTTTGTATTTAAGCAACTGCAACTCCGGTGGCAACAAATTCAAAAGAAGTGAGTATCAAGTAGTGGTTGTTGTACTCAACTTCAGCTTGATTACAGTAGATGACCCGAGGCAGCGTATTCTTATTGATATTACCGCACTTTGTAATGTTGTGTATTGCGGACTATGCATTCTATTGTCCAGTCAACTATTTCATTGCATAAAGTACCACATGTTATGCAAAAAATAGGTTGCCAGGCAACGAAACATACGCCCACACAGCAGCCAAATCGTCCGGGCAGTCAACAAGAGTTGTCGCATATTAAGGAATTATCAGAAAATCATTAGAATTTGTTTGGTTTTTATAATCAAACGTTTTTTTTTTAAATCAGATAATAATTGTGACCTACAGAGGCACAACAAGCTAAAAAAGGGTGATTTTTCGTACAATCAGGGGACATAATTCAGGAAGTAATGACCCGATGGGTGCAAATATCGAAAGGAACCAAGATCTTTGGGTCATAAACATACATGTCAAGTTTCATCAAAATCGATTCAAAATTGTGACCTCTATAGGGTCACAACCTTGATATAACATATTTTCACACTATTCGTGTATAAACGGCGGCCATTTTGTCCGTCAATTCTAGTCCGATTTTCACGTAATTCAAACTCTCTCTTCATTACCATGTAACGGTGATATAGTCAAACGTTTTTTTAAATCGGATAATAATTTTGACCTCCAGAGGGACAAGCTAAAAAGGGCAATTTTTTTGGACAATCAGGGGCCATAATTCAGGAAGTTATGATCCGATGGGCGCAAATATCGAAAGGAACCCAGATCTTTGGGTTATAAACATACATGTCAAGTTTCATCCAAATCGGTTCAAAATTGTGACCTCTATAAGGTCCACAACCTTGATATAACATATTTTCACACTATTCACGTACAAATGGCGGCCATTTTGTCCGTCAATTTTGGTCCGATTTTCACGAAATTCTAACTCAACCTTCATAACCATGGAACGGTGATATAATCAAACGTTTTTTTAAATCGGATAACAATTTTGACCTTCAGAGGGACCACAAGCTAAAAAGGGCGATTTTTCGGACAATCAGGGGCCATAATTCAGGAAGTTAAGATCCGATTGGCGCAAACATCGAAAGGAACCAAGATCTTTGGGTTATAAACATGCATTTCAAGTTTCATCCAAATCGGTTCAAAATTGTGACCTCTACACTGTTCACAACCTTGATATAACATATTATCACACTATTCGCGTACAAATGGCGGCCATTTTGTCCGTCAATTTTGGTCCGATTTTCACGAAATTCAAACTCAACCTTCATAACCATGGAACGGTGATATAATCAAACGGTTTTTTAAATCCGATAACAATTTTGACCTCCAGAGGGACCACAAGCTAAAAAGGGCAATTTTTCGGACAATCAGGGGCCATAATTCAGGAAGTTACGATCCGATGGGCGCAAATATCGAAAGGAACCAATATCTTTGGGTTATAAACATACATGTCAAGTTTCATCAAAATCGGTTCAAAATTGTGACCTCTATAAGGTCCACAACCTTGATATAACATATTTTCACACTATTCGCGTACAAACGGCGGCCATTTTGTCCGTCAATTTTGGTCCAATTTTCACGAAATTCGAACTCAACCTTCATAACCATGCAACGGTGATATAATCAAACGATTTTTTAAATCGGATAACAATTGTGACCTCCAGAGGGACCACAAGCTAAAAAGAGCGATTTTTCGGACAATCAGGGGCCATAATTCAGGAAGTTACGATCCGATGGGCGCAAATATCGAAAGGAACCAAGATCTTTGGGTTATAAACATACATGTCAAGTTTCATCCAAATCGGTTCAAAATTGTGACCTCTACACTGTTCACAAGCTAAAAAACGTGATTTTTCGTACAATCAGGGGCCATAACCCATGAAGTTACAGTCCGATACATGCCAATATCGAAAGGAACCGAGATTTTATGGTGATAAACCTATTTTTTAAGTTTCATTGAAATCGGATAAAAATTGTGACCTGTAGACTGTTCACAAAAAAAATGTGGACGGACGGACGGACGGACGGACGGACGGGGGCGACGACAATATACGTCCACATAAAAATGTGGGCGTATAAAAATGTATTTTAGGGACAGGATGTGGGAGAGTATTCATAAAACTCTCGAAGCCATGCGTACACATTTTGAACTAATTTTCAAAAGTTTATGAAACCGAAGTGCCAATAACTGTACTCAAATACTCGTACTTTCTTTTCTCTATTTAAGGGCGTTTTGGTTGTTTTTATTCATATTTTACGTTTTTTATCCTGGTACCATATAATTTCTGGTCAATAATTTCTACGAATCATAATTAAGTCTGCCGTTAAATATTTAAGAATGTTTAAAGGAACTTTTTCTGGGGAAAATGTCCGATGGCAGAACATAACATTATACCTGTACATGTATATGTAATCCATTAAACATGCATTATGCAAAAGCTAAATCTGTCTATTCCAGATCGCCTGAAATTAATTAACTTATCCATCAAGAACATAATCAACTATCGATGTCATCACCAGCCTTCGATATTTACTGGATTCGGATTCGAGTTGTTGTTCATCTTTTATTCATGATTTAATCATGAAATGACGAATCAGACTATGTCTTTGACTGATCAATTTGACTGAAATTTTAAGCAAGTTGCCTTTACATTATCTATAATAGTTTTTAACTATTACAGTGAGAACTGTTGGTCGTTTTACCTACTCTCCCATAATGTATCTTTAAATTTTATTGTATAAATATTTCAAATGTAACATATAACCAGTAATTAACTGTTAAATCGAGATGACATATTATATCACACCGAACATGTTCCACAATACAATAACAGATAAACATGCTAATAATCTTCCATATTTCGCACACGTGTTACATAATATTTTGTATGCATTGATTAGAATGCATGATTATGCTTAATAGTGATAAAATAGTTTAAGGTATATTTTTAGCATTAAGTGTATCGTCATTTTCAGCTTAAAATGATCTGTTAAGGGGGTTAGTCTGGTCAACATTGATAAGCGCACTTAAGTCAATAATTTGTTGGTATATTTCCGTACACTGCTGACGAGCATTATCTTGAGTAAAGTTCGCGCCTAATCTTAACCGAGACAAATCCTGACCCCGAACTAGTTTTTATCTGTTATATCACTTACCTGACGTTGAACATGAAGGTGGCTAAAGATTTCAAGCTCATATCATGTTTAATCATTATTCTATGTTTATTAGAATTAACAAACTGCGACACAAGGAGAAGGCAACGGCGACCTAACAGAAGAAGACGGCCTAATTCCAGAAGACGGACTACATTACCAACAACGACAGCCGCCAATTCCACACCAGGGCGATGCGAAACAATAGTTGTGCCAATGTGCCGGGGTTTAGTCGGCTACAGACGCACATATCTTCCGAACGAATTTGGTCACACAACTCAAATGCAAGTATACCGATCTTTGGAATATCTTTGGCCTTTCATGGATATTGGCTGCAGTCGTAATTTCAGGGTACTTGCGTGTGGAATGTATCTTCCAAAATGTCCCGGGAATACTAGAGTAGAAGGTGGACTCAAACCATGTAAAGAAACGTGTAGAAGAGCCAGGAGGTGTAGAGCCAAAATGAGGGAACTTCAGTCACAATGGCCAACAGATTTTAACTGTACCGCGCTTCTACCGAGAAAGTCCAAGAAATGTATCCCTCCTGTTTCTGAACGTCCACGCTGTGCGAACCAGCATGTTAAGTGCCAAAGAAACGAACATGATTTTTGTCAAGGTTTAAACTTCCCATTAGGAATGTTACCTAACATGTTCCTGCAGTGCTCAAAGCAAGACATACATCGTGAATTGGATGAATATAGAGTTCTTATTGATAGTGGGTGTTCGGAGCACTTGGCTTTCTTACTTTGTGGAATATATCAGCCGTTCTGTACTAGAGCGGAAAACCCCTTTGCTTTGCCATGCCGTGAGATCTGTGAACTTGTGAAGTCTGATTGTGAGAGCACTTACTCCAGACTGCATGGTGGTCTACCCTGGCCTGGTAAATTACAATGCCACAGATATCCTCTTTCGACTGATGAATTGTGGCTTTGTGCCATGCCAGGTGACACTTCCCTTGCTTTAACCCCGGAAGAAGCGCTGGCGAATGGTGAAATTAGTGAAAATGGTGAAAATAGTGAAAATCAATAAAATAATTATCTGAAAAATAACCATTTTTCTAACTTTTGATATATATACTATACATGCATGTAATCTGTAAAGTTTGCAATAAACAAAGTTTTTAATCTATAAAGACTTTGTTTAGTGTATGTAATATAGACCAATAGTCTACATACAACTCAGCAGACCAACTTGGAATATATCTTGATAACTTCTGAGCATTTAAAAAAAACAAAAAAAAACATATAGCAATCTGGATAATATATTGGTATGCTAATCTATATTTTAGAAAGACAAAAGAAGTGTAAAAACAATTAGGGCATTGACTATAATTGATAATTTGTCAAATTGTGTAAATCAGTATGTATCGGTATACTGTAATTTGATAAAACAAATCTTGATGCTCTTTTTCTTGTGTGGTGATGTGTTCTGGAAAATTATAGTGATAATGAGTTTTTCAATCAAAGTTTCAATTAATGAAAGTATTCAACGTGTATTAGTAAAGGTTTCTTGCATCATATTTGCATGCTAGGTATTTAACCAAAGACAAGCCGTTATCTTAAACATTATTGTGTTGAACAGCAGTTGTGGTTAGATAAAATGTGGATACCTATAAAACTTAGCAACTAAAAAATGGCTACCGATAACCAGAATGAAAACTAGATTGTATTACAGTAAAAACTAGATTGACCTAGATCTCTTTGAATAAAATAATTATAAACTGTCCAACTGCCAAATATAGGGGATTTCTTCTCTTTTTTTAGAGCGGGAGGGGGTGGGTGGGAGCATATTTTTAGAGATAGTTTGCCAGACACATAAAGATCGTCCCGAAGCAGCTTTTGGGTCGATTTCGGTATAAATACCACCAAAAACACAATAATTTGCAATCTTAAAGATCTCTAGAATACAATTCGCCCAAAATGGTCAAGATAATTCCCTCAACAGTCTTTCTCGCGACAAAAAGTTTGCTAATGGCCAAGATAATTCCCTCAACACTCTGTCTCGCGACCAAAAGTTTGCCAATAGCTGTATGATATCTCATTGCCAGACCTGTCCACCTCCAACCCTCGTACAATCTACTTTGGCTACCCTGAATAACGGCAGTATTTATTATTATATTTTGCAAGTTGAATAAGAGTACTCCCAGATGAGATCAGTAGCTTATTCCCACCCCAATACTTGTGTGACAATCGGGCCGGTATCTAGACATCATTAAGCGTGGGGGGGGGGGGCATTACCTTTCGGTAGGGGGACGAACATTTTGAGGAAATTTTCGGAAAGGTCATTCTAACAGACTGTTGTAATCATCATGCTATGTAGTTACCCAGGCGTCTAATAAGCATTTTGAAATAAGTATTCAAACAAAAAAAATAGCTTTTTTAGGTTAATATAAGGAACTGTGTATACTTTAATGATTGTTAGAAATTTCTGAGCGGGGGGGGGGCGAGCATTTCACGCGGGGGCGAGCCCCGTGTAGATACGGGCCCGGTGACAATCCAAATCTAAATACCTGATACCGTTCATCTTTCGGAGAGCTCGTGTAGACCGTGGTGAAACACGGCGATCTTCGTGATAATCTTTCTCTAAGCCTTTATGACCGATTTATCAAGTTCATTCATTTCCGTTAACGTGGTATTTTCACAAAATAAAATGGTTGCTGTGCATAATAACAACTTAATAAACCTAACTAGAAATAGTAATAAGTAAAACAAAATGGAAACAAGTAACATAACACCAAATAAAAGATTTATCTTGAATATTAAAAATTGGGTTGTTATAAAGAGTAGGGTGTTACATAAAGATACACAACTGGGTGTAGTTTTTTTCTTTGATGTTACATCTCATAACAACCTCTCGTGACGTCATCATAGGTTGATATTCGGTTTCAGATCAACCGCTGATGACATCATGACAGGTTGATATATTATATCAACCATAGAAATATATAAATAGACTAGAATGGCCACGGCCAATCAAAAGCCGCTTTCACGACATGCGCAGAGGTCGGCCATCTTTGTACATTTATCCTGCGCAACAAAATGGCGTCTTCGGATTGTGCGAAGGATAACAGAACTTTCACGTTTTCCGTATCAACCAAAGGGACGCAGTGTTTTGCCATAAACTGCTCAAATTATCAAAACCCCACATCAAAATTTAATGGAATAACCTTCCACAGGTAAGAAATTCAATAGTGATTATATTTTTAAAAGACAAAATGTTCATTCAAGCGTTCAGCGATAGCGTGGACTTGCACTTTTTGCAGTCCCGTGACAGACGACAAGCAGTGTTGTACTCTGTGTTTATCTTTAGTTGCCGGCCTATTATATAACACTCAAACTGCATGACTAGCACTGATTCATGTTGACCTAGCCCACCGCTTACTATTCGTAGCCTATTACTATTTTTAGACGTTAAACAACCTGAGAGTTATACGTTTATAAAAGTATTTATTTATTAGATATGCCTACACTAACTACTCACTAGGCCTAGTCTTTAGTAGTACCGTAGTAATACTAGTAAAATACACTACCATGGACCGTACTTGTAGTATGTACTAAAGTCCACTGGCACCCGTAGATCTACTAGGCCTAGTTCAAATTCACGATAAGATAGGCTTTCCTGGACTGACGACGAAGCTTCCTTTGTTTGTAATTTCACTGAGACTGAGGGAGTGATGACTGATTGATTGGCTGTTGTCAACGAACCTACTTTGTAAATTTATTCCAGACTTCCTTAAATTTTAAATGTTCAAACATACTAATAATAAATTAATATGTATTTTTTTTTTCAGCCCACCAATATAGCAGCCACTGTATTGACTTCTACTTCTATGAAGAATTTTCATTTGATGACCACAGGAATTTCTAAACCGATAAATTTCTAACATGATGGAAGGACAATGTGAATAATGCTTAAATAACCATCGTCACTGAATCCTAATTTTAAAACAGTTTTCATTGAACGATAAGCAGGCTTTTTATGTGAGTGCCTAAATGACTTTGAAATGCATATCTTGTAAAGAATTTGAATACATTTAAATTTCAACTGTAAATTAATTACATATTTCTTTGTTTTGAAAAAAAAATCAATAAATATATTAAATGAAATCATTGGATTATTGTGAAATATTTCTTTCTGACTGAATATTGGGAGAATATACTTGGTATAGAGACTATTTATCTACTCATGAAATTATAAATTTTCCACACTCAATGAAATGAACCTGATATTTGTGTAAAAGTCAATTTCTACTACACATATAGCTCTCATGTGTACATGTATTCAGTAAATTGCAAAAATTTTCACGTTTGAATTGAATTTGACTTGCACCCCCCTTTATGATGGCATAAAACCATTTATTTTAACTTTTATACACAGATCACAATTTTCAAAATATTTTTGGGACACTAGAGTTTTATTCATATAAGGTATTTTCACATTTGGCCACATTTACCATGAAATATTAAATTTGAATTTCATAAATAGGTTACATAGCCCCTTTCAAATGGCAAAATATATTGAGCTGAAATTCTCCGACAAGTTATGTGGGGTATTTCTTTAATTTGTCTATCAGAATTTTCCTTTAATTGAAATAACATTTCTGTTTGCCTTTAAATGTATGAAAGACTTGCATGTGCGTACATGTAAATCGATCATTTTACAATGAAACTCTATTGAATTTATATGTACATGTATGTAGCTTTTAATTTTAAACATACACTAACAAATGTATGATATTACTATCATACTGGGCTACATAAATGCATTGATAAGTTAAATTTATCCAACCATTGGCAATGAAAACTAAACATGTACACAGTGAATGAAAATGTCATACTTTACTTTTGCCATGTATCTGGTAAAGTTTCTCATGTAAATTACCAAAAGTGTTAAACATTTCTTGCAATGTGTGAATGCAACTATGGTATATTTCTTGAGCAAATTTTCAAGGTCACAAAAACTTCACAGTTTCAACTATAATGTATAGGGGAGAGAGAAAAATGGGGTTTAATGTCCACTTGACACAAACTAGTTCATTTTGGGACTAACATATGGTTTAATTTTATTTCAATTAATTGCTCTCTTGTAGGGGTCTTTAGCAGTGGGGGGAAACCAGAGTACCTGGCGAAACATCATACGAGGTTGGACAGGCGACCCTACTCCTTGCCTATAATGTATAGGGATAAATCAGCATAGTACAGTCTTTAGATTTTGTGGGCCTCTATTATATTGCAATGTAAATACACATATAAGCTTTATAATCCACAACTATTCATATTTCAGATTTATTATTTCCATTAAAAAACAAAATTAATTATTTCGTTCTGATTCGCAGACCAACAAATGTTCTTGGTAGTCTATGAGAGATGACCTTAATGCCAATCCAAACTTTGTCTTAATATCTAATTCACTCTCTATTTTAAAATATGCTTTTTGTCAAACATCGGTATGCTTGCAGCTTGCATAATATTTACAATGCTATCTGAAATGTAGAAAAATTGAAATGAAATAAAATTAAGAATATTTAACTGAACAACAGCTCCACAGCCTACCCTTATTTCGAATGCCAAATGTCATTGGTTCATTTACGTGCATGCCAACAGACCCTTGATATTTCATCCCATCAGAATGACTAGACATTGTTCCATTCTGGATGCGCCGTCCTGAACCACTGACAAAAGATGAAGCCAGGAAATTTTCTCGATGAACATCGGATTCAAACTCAAAATTTCCTTGTTAGTAAGCGAAATGAAATAGTTTTACATCCAAATTTGGCTAATGAAGTGTGCTATGAGGGACATTTTGCCCGGGCAGCAGCACTACGGCCTACTCTTATATCAAATTCCATCTGTCAAGGGATCTTTTACGTGCACGCCAATGTGTATACAGGACCTCGGTTTATCGTCCCATTTGGGCAACTAGACAGCTGTCCTTGTCAGACCCTCCGTCATGCATCACTGACAAGGGGAAACATGCCGGAAAATCTGAATCAACATTCTCGGCCAATGCAGGGATCGAACACCCAACCTCCAGGCTAGCGACCCAGCGTCTTACCCACTTAGCGACCGTGTGACCCCTGTTAGTGAAGACTACCAGCTTACACCAAACATTGTGCTATGAGGGAAATTTTGCTACAGCCTCCTCTAATATAAAATTCTAACTGCCAAATCAATCTTTTACGTAAACGCCAATACTTACACTGGACGTCGGTTTTCCGTCCCATCCAAACGACTAGACAGAGACAGCTATCCTTGTCACTCAGGCCCTCCGTCCTGCACCACTGACAAGGGGAAACCACAACCGAAAATGGCGAACTTTCTTGGCCAACAAGATCTAACCTGTGACCTATCGGCTAGCAAGCCAGCTTCTTACTCACTTAGCCACAGTGGTTCCCCAATCATGTTAGATAATTACATGATAGGACTGTAAAATAAATACAGGGAAAGGAATCATGTTAGTTAGAGGTATATAACAGTGTCATAATGTAATTACTGCTAAGGTAAGTGGTCAAGTGGGTTTTGCTGAGTATGGCTAACTTGTGTTAGAATTCTGACACAAATAGAACCTATCAACCTTTAACAGAGAACCAAGTTCTATTTAATTAACATTATGGTATAACCTGTCACAATGGTTTTTCCCTTTTCATTCACCCCAGGAAGAAAATGTAATAAATATCAGACTAATGTGCTGCCAAACAATTTAAATACTCCACATATCTTTTGTCCTTATTTAATCTAGCTGGCCGGTCACCTCTGGCTTGCGGCTGTGGTTTCGAGCCCTGGTGTGAGCGTATGTGGCATGGAGATAGAGGCGCCTTCTCAACCTCATGGGTTTTCTCGGGGTTCTCCGGTTTCCTCCCACTGCTAAAGACCCCTACGCGCAAGCGAACTATTGAAATAAAATTAAACCATATGTTAGTCCCGAAATGACCTAGTTTGTGTTGAGTGGACGTTAAACCCCATTTCTCTCTCTCTCTTGCTGTGAGATATCCAGCCTGCACGTCGTGAAATGCTCACCTTTTCCTTTATATCACAAGGCCTAGTATTTTTTAAAATTTAGTTTTCAAATCTTCATAACATACTTTAAGTATTCTGCCTGCATATTGTGGCTTTTTTGTTTTTGACAGCTGCTCACGGTTTTCAGAAATAGGTAGGCCTATTTCATGAGGCCCAGTAGGCCTATATTATTTTAACTTTACAAATCCTCACAAAATTCAGGGGGATATTTAGTCTGCTTATCGAGACTTTTGACTTGAGAGAACTGGTCATTTTTTAAAAATATTTATGGTAGGCCTATATAAATTATTCGCCAAATATTTAAACTTTAGAAAATGCAAAATCTTCATGCTGGGGCCTAGTATTATTTTATTTTTATAAATCTTCGGAAAATTCCGTGAGATAGGTCTGTCAAGTAAAACCATAAAATGCAAACAGGTACTAAATTATACTATATATAGGCCTAAGTAAAATAAAATATTTTAATATTCGCCCATACCATATTATTCGTTATTTGATAAATTACCTACACTAGTAGTACTACTTGAATCAGAACACCTTCCACGTTACGGCCATTTTTAGCCCATCCTCTCTCTGCGCTAAAAACTTGAAAGTCCTCACCATCATATTATATTATAATTCATCAATCTGCTGAAATAAACCGCATACAAGGGAGATCGCGATATGTGAGCGTACGTACTCTATTTTTTTAGAATTTTTTCTACTTTTATTTTAAAACACAAGTAGGCTTACTATAATTTATTTTCCAAGTTTACATTTTACCGGTAGGCTACTTAGAATTATAACCCGTGGGAACAATTGTTTTAGCTTTATATGACAATCAAGACATTAAAATTTAAATTTCTCGAAGCACTAAATGTACAGTCGGAAGAATAATGTACTGGTAATGGGGTTTGTTTGTAAACAAATCTAATTTAGACCGCTACCGGTACCTATCGCAAAAAAACAACTGTGAAACCAAGGCTTAGTTACAGCCTATACTATTTCGAGAATAATGTGAAATATTTTATTAGGATATGTTTAAATAATTGATTTACATACCTTGATAAACAAACTAAAATATCTGTTATTTTTCTTTTGTAAAACAAAAGTAATTGGTACCGCGAACTCGTCATTGATTCACATTTAATTGCAAGGCATAGTATTTTTCGCCATTGCTCAATTGCTGGATGCATGTCACCTCTAGACTAGAGTAGATTACCAAAGAAATCGTCGCCATATCCATAATTTCAAACAAAAAAAATACCACAATTCATAGCCCATCCATCCATCCATCCATCCAGTGTCTTTAATTTGTAGATGAAAATAGGTTCATTTTGACATGGCATCTATAATCTATGTAGGCCTAGCCTATGCTAGTATGTTATGTAGCCTACTGTTTCACCGTGGCTATATTATATTAAAGACTGCCCCGCGAGTCATTCCATTAAATTAGAGAATGAAGATATTAAATTTTACAAACTGGTACTGCAAAACCCGTGAATATGTATGGCAATGGGTTGTTTTTCGACCTTTCTTTCTTTCAAGCGTAACGTGAAACGAAGCTGGATTCATTGAGTTCACCGCACGCGACGTCAATAATCAATGCACAATCATGGCGGACCTATTTACATGTCGCGGGTCACGTGACGGCCATTCTAGTCTATTTATATATTTCTATATCAACCGCTGATGACGTCATCCCAGGTCGATTTATTCGGCTCATATCAACCGCTGATGACGTAGATGATCGAGGTAATACAAAGAACACAGAAATTAATTTTATTCTTTTGACAATAAAAAAAAACATTATAGTACAGTTTGTAGCATTCAGTTTTGTAACGAAATAGACGGCGTACTTATCGGCATATTTAAATCGGTTATCCATGACCATACTTCATCTAAGATATCTTTCAGAATTTTCTTTCCGCCCACACACTCCAAGTTTTCCTCAGGCTTTGGATAGATCCTCATCATATTTGCATTCACATCAATTCTATCGTCATTATGGTGACTAAAATGGATTGATTATTCGTCTGGCTTCGTTTTACTATGCCTTTCGTTTTTGCTTTCTCCAAAATGGCGACGTTTAAATAAATATTTGCACGTGACAGCTTCGGTAATTTTCACATTTTGGCGGAAACTGTCGAGCAATTATCCAATCACTGTTGCCTTTTTTAGAAGAGCCCATTAAATTTAAAGGTGAACCCGTTGTATATGTCAGATATAAACCTACCCTCCCTCGGATTGATATGATAGAGAACGCCCGCGTGTTCTCTATCATATCAACTTTGGGTAGGTTAATATCCTATACGCAGTGTCAAGGGTGAAGCAACAGGGTAACTCAGTTATTTATCTTTCATAACCGTCCAAAATAAGATATTTTAGAGCAAGATCAAAAGTATATAAATCCACTGAGACGTGACCCTTTGTCCCTTAAAAGTTACGTCACTAGCTAACTATGCGTCTCTCAATATCGAGAAAGATCTGAAGACAATATGCCGGTCTAATTTATCGTAAAGGAATCCTCTTTTCAATATAAACAGTCAGATCACACACAAAACAAGATAGCCTTAATTTATTTTTCAAACTATTCGTATAAATTTATCAATCCTAAAGTAAGTTTCGGTTGCGTCTGATTTATTTCAAGGTGCCATCATTTAAGACCAAAATGGCATCTTACCTTCGAATTTTTGTTCAAAAAGACTATTGGCCGTTGGGACTTAACGGGTATATTATAACCTTCTTCTTTTGGAAACTTAAAATCGGCGAAGATGAATAGAAAAGCGCGAATATATTATTATAGTTCCGAAGGTTTATAAACTGATTTATATTAAATTTTTTAAATGTTGATTGTGATTTCTAATTAGTAATGTTTTGTGAATACGTGAGCGGTCCAGATAAAATGATGATCGTTTAAATCTGGTTAGTCACTCCACCAATTTATCTTTTTTCATTTTTCTGTATTTGTGGGTCGACCATATACAGTAGTTCTGCATAATAATATTGGTTTTTTGAATATGTTTTACATCCTGACGGGAATGACGGCGGGTCGGGGCCCGGAGGTGCGAAGGTCCGGGCATGTGGCTTATACATGTAGTTTCTAATTCAGCCATTTTTCCAAAACAAGTCAACTCACAGAATCCGATTCTAATCATACCAAGGCTACTATGTACCCACATTCCTTCTATTTTACCATCTTCTACAATCTATTTTTTATTAATTTATATCAAAAATCTAAACCTCTCATTGGCCCTTGATATAAAACAGCTAAGTCTCTAACTAAATATCATCCAAACTTTTTGACATTGAAAACACGAATTGTTTGTCATTTTAATTAAATCAACATTGACGCTGTGATCTTACCGGGAAAATCGGTTTGCAAATCCCATCCGATTACGTTTACGGCAAAAATTAGCTTAATCGGTTTCACGTAACTGTCGTGTTTACCACGACCATTTACCGATTCGATTTTGCTGTCAGACAATCTGAACGACAGACCCACCCTACATTTAGTTACCATTTAATTTTCGTACGTTAGTTACGTAGGCCGACGGCCTTCCGGATCGACGATTCGTTGAAATTTTGCCCAGTAAGCGGCTGTTTTAAAGATATTGTCTGATCGGAATCAATAAATATATTATATCCATTAATGATCGTACAGTGTTTCGTTTGATAAGAACCAGAGAGTGGTTTCTAGGGCCATTGCTTCTGGCGTATGACTAACCCTGCCCTATCGAGCAGAATCTCTCACACGTATTCCTCCAATCTGTTTCACAGAGAATTACTTACGAATTATCTCTGTAACAGATGACTGTCCACAACACGTGCGTTGACTGCACGCGGCGTAGTCATTGGCTCAACGGCTCGTGCAATGTTTACTTTAACACCTAACTGCTTCGGGCAAAATAATGCATTTTACTCATTTTAATACCCATTTACACTAAATAGGAAATATTTTTTTAACTACAAATACTTCAAACGTTTTTATTTATTTTTCTTTTACCTCAAAAAAATGTTTGAGAATTTAATTTGTCGGAGAAAAAAAGCTAATATGCCGTACTCATTAAGCCTCGTCAATGTCATGCTTATCAGTGTGGGGGGGTTGGGATGGCCAATTAGTTCCCTCCTATATGCCCTGGCAGCACACCCAATTAATGTTATTGTTAAGACTGCAATGTCTATTAAAGGTATAGCTATTCCAAATAGTCCATCGCCGTCTATAATTTACCAACATGCAGATGATGTTATTCTTACACTTGCCGACACTAACTCCGTTATTAACACATTTAAAGAAATGAAAAATTATTGCGATGCCTCCGGAACAAAATTCAATGAGGAAAAATCTGAACTGCTGCCTATTGAAGCAGCTAAAGCTGTGGAAATTAATTTACCCTTGAATATTAATATTGTTAGAGGGTACATAGAAATTCTGGGTGTATATTTAGGACCAGATAAGGCTGACACTAGAGTTAGAAGTATCAAAAACATTCTTAAAGACCACATAAAATAATAATTTTTAATTTCATATATTGATAGCTAAGGGTTACTACATTCATTTTACGTCAAGTTCACTCCAACCTGATTAAAATTAATTGAGATATTAACGTTTAAACATCAGACAGCCAAAAACGGTTTTCAAATTTTCAATTACAACCTTTATCCGGTTGATTGGCTGGTGACGTCACAGGCACTACACATAATCTATACACATTATCTATACAATATATCACTATCTGTACGATATATCACTGTATACACACCGCCAGTTAACACGTGTGTATTTGTCGGTCCAATTAACATTTGACTGGCGTAATCATTAACTCGTAATTTTACACGTAAGCTACATATCACTATACTATATAAGTCAAAGCATTTTCAAAAGCCGAGAGTGGGTTCATGAGCTTCATGATCGAGTTCCTGAGGGTGGCTGTGTCCAATGACGACCAAACAACAAAAATGGCCAGTCTCCTCGGTAAGCTACGAACGTACATGGTCAACGCCGATGTACTGATTGTAATGATTAACTCCATCAATACAGTCAAAAAAAGATCAAGAGAAGAAGACGACGAAGAATCTATAAAAGCCGATCAATCAGTAAATCTCGCGCTCCGTAGAAGGATATCACATGTTCGTCACTACAGCACTGGCGATATGCCCAGTTGCTTGCCGGTGTTAACACCAAAGGCGAACACCAATGAGGTACCTACCTACTACGGAATGTGAGACGCCGATAGATCAGTAAACCCCACAAGACTGAGAGGCATCCATCCAGGCAGTCATCATGGCGGGCCAGGTAAAAGTCCTACAACTTAATATCAATGGACTGGCTCCCCGGTGTGCTGAACTGAGAAAATACATAAACCGCAACCCCAAAGATGTAATATGCCTCCAAGAAACCAAGCTACTACCAACGAAGAGCGACATCTACTTACCCGGATATACTTGTCAGAGAAGGGACAGACCGGGCAGCACGACACGTGGCGGCGGTCTTGCCATTTACGTCAGTGACAACATAAATTACATTTCTGTTCCACTGAATGTAACCAACCCCCTAGAAGCAATGGGCATAGCCATCACATTGAGCAATAAAACAAAGTTGACAATAGTGAATGTCTATGCACCCCCAGAGGTCACAATAGAACCAGATGACTTCCAGTCACTTCTCGATCAGCTTCCATGGGGCGAATCGGTGCTTTGTGGAGATTTCAACGCAAACCACGCTCTGTGGGGGTCACTGAGGAATGACTGCCGGGGGACTAGCCTATGCTCAATAATAGAAGGGAACGACCTATGCGTACTGAATGATGAGAGCCCAACATTTGTTGGAGGAAATGCCCCACCTTCACACCTAGATCTCACATTCTGCACGCCTGGTATGGCAAACCGCTGCGATTGGCTAGTACATGTACATGAAGATGAGACACTTGGCAGTGACCATTTGGTGATAGAATTTAACATCCAAGCTGAAACCAACAGAGAAGTCTATAACGGAAGACCCAATTGGAAAATGATAGAAGCTGATTGGGCTAACTTCCGTGTAGGCTGCCTCGATTGGAAGGAAGAAGATATCATCGACACCGACATCGACGTGTACTGCGCCAATATCACGAATGCAATTATAGGTGCAGCAGACAACTCCATTCCAAAGACTTCTGGCAGGAAACCAAGGAATACAAAACCCTGGTGGTCTTCAGAATGTCAAGAGGCAGTTTACGAAAGAAAGAAGGCACTTCGTCTACGAAAACGCCACTTCAATGAAGTCAACCACCAAAATTACCCGAAGTTGAAATACGCCGCAAGAGACACCATCCAGAAGGCACAAAGTGGGCACTGGAGGACATTCTGTAATGCGATGAACCAAAACACGCAAACAGGTGTCGTCTGGAAGAAACTGAACGCCATGCACGGAAAACGCAGATCGTTCAACATACCAAACCTTGAAGATGGAGACAAGTACGTTACCAACGGCAATGAAAAGGCAGATTTACTTGCTAAGACATTTGCAGATGCAAGTAAAGATGAAAACCAACCACCAGAATTCATGAAGAGGAAAGAAATCTTTTACTCACAGCACCCTTCATTAGTAATTGAATCTAATGTAGAGGCTGAACCAATCAATCTGCCCTTCTCAGAGGAAGAGTTAAATAAGGCTCTTTCCCTCAAGAAGGATAGTGCGGCTGGTGAGGACAAAGTAAAGTACCCAATGCTCAAACATCTGCCAAGAAATGCCAAAAAGATACTACTGAACTTCTTCAACGCATCTTGGTTGACAGGGGAGGTACCTAAAGAATGGCGGAAAGCCAACGTCATCCCTCTTCCGAAACCAGGGAAAGAGAGAACAAAGGCAGAGTCCTATCGACCAGTAAGCTTGACATCCACACTGTGCAAAACCTTGGAGACAATGGTTAACATCCGACTTCAGTTCTACCTGGAGAGTAACCGACTGATCGACGAAAATCAAAGCGGGTTCAGGAAGGGACGATCAACAATGGACCACTTGGTGCGACTACAGCAAGTCATGTCTCAGGCACTCCTCTCGGGGCACCTGCTATGTGCCGTGTTTGTAGATTTAACCAAGGCTTTCGATTTAGTTTGGTTGGACGGGCTGCTTTTCAAGCTGGGACGTATCGGAATAACGGGCACAATGTTTCGGTGGATCAAAAGCTTTCTGAGCGATAGAAGGATACGGGTGAATGTTGGCAGATTCCTGAGTGCCGAGCAAACATTAGAAAATGGCACGCCTCAGGGGTCGGTCATCAGTCCCACTCTCTTCAATATTATGATCAACGACATACAGAAATCTTCATATCTCGACGCCAGAACTGAGCTAGCAAAATTTGCTGACGACAGCACAATATGGAGGAAAGGGACGAGGTTCTGTGAACTTCAAAAGAATATGCAAAAGGCCTTAGACAAATTCATGACATGGGCAAACGACTGGGGATTTAAGGTCTCAGAGAAGAAAACAGTCGGCATGCTTGTGTGCAGGGATAGAGGGATAAGCAGAATGACTCTGTGTATGAACGGGAAAACCATCGAGTTTAAAGACCAAACCAAGTTCCTTGGCGTAATCTTTGATCGAAGGCTGACCTGGAAACCGCACATCGACTGGACTGTAGATAGATGCTCCAAAGTCCTAAACTTAATGAGAAAAATAACGGGTAGCACCTGGGGAGCCAATAGAGTTACACTTATAATGGTGTATCGTGCTCTAATACGCTCTGTATTAGACTACGGATCTTTGGTCTTCATGAACTGCGTGCCAGCACTCTTAAGTAAGCTTGACACCATCCAATACAAAGCTCTGTGCATTGCGACTGGCGTAAGGCTTGGGACCAGGAGAGAGGCATTACTACAGGAAGCCGGAGAGTTGCCCCTATCCCTAAGAAGAAAAGAACTAGCAACAAGGTATTGGGCTAAGATCTCGCAATTGGGCGAGAGATCCCCGGCCTTTGTCAGCCTAAAGAAGACAAGATATGTAAGAGATCCTAGAAAGAAAAGCTTCGGCCAGGGTATCAGGGAAACAGTCAAGGAACTACGACTGGAGGAGCTCGTGATAAACGAACACGACCCACCATCGATCGCTCCTTGGACACTCCCAATACCACCGGTCAATCTAGATCTGCTACAGAAAACCGACAAGAAAAACAACCCCACTGCAGCACGGGCTCTCTCTCTCTCTGGAACACCTGGAAGACAACTGGCCGTCGGATGACTGGGAACATGTTTATACGGATGGCTCACGCAATCCTGAAAGGGGCACCAGCTCGTTTGGAATATACCTGCCAAACGGGGAACAGGGAATAAGCAGGAAACTGCCCAATAACTGTTCGGTGTACACTGCAGAGATTGTGGCCATCCGTGATGCTATATCATGGATCTCTTATCAAAAGACTAGTAAGTTCGTCATCCCAAGCGACTCTCTGAGCAGTCTGATTTCAATCCAAAATGACAACTCGGACTCAAGACCAGAAGTTATTTTGGAAATCAGGCAGCTGTACCAGAGGGTCCTAGAGAAGGGAAGCAAATTAGAGCTCGTGTGGATTCCATCACATGTGAACATTAGACGAAACGAGGAAGCAGATCGACTCGCAAATGAAGGTCTCGGGGACACAGCACCACTCCGCACCATAGAATACAGCACCACGGAAATCTACAGTATGGTAAAAAGACAGGTCAATTCACTCTGGGAATTAAAGCTCGTTGAACTTGACACATACAGATTCCGGCTGGATGACAAGATCTACACGAAGACAGCTATCAATCACCCTAGAAGAGATGCAAACTTATATCGAAACTAAGGGTGAAAGAGCGGCTGCGAGACTACAAACACCAAGTCATCGTCTGTGAGTGCGGAGAAGAATGTACCACCAACCATGTCCTGGTAGACTGCGAGGTATTCAAGGAAGAGAGAACGGAACTAGTGGAGATGATGGAGACCAACAACATACCGCTCAACACTAAGAACCTACTCTTTCCAAGACCCGATCTGAAGCTGCAAATCTTCGAACTAATCCACGATTTAATGAACACCGTTGGATTAAGTAGAATAGTGAAGTAAGAGGGGGCTACGATAAGACGAGCTCGGCATCTAAACACTAAACTACATAGGGGATATACACCAAAGTAGCGGGCTAGTGGAGTAAGGGAGTGTCACGGTAAGACGGGCTCGGCATCTAAACACTAATCCACTACAAAGACACCAAACCTACAAAGTGGGATAAGTGGAGTAAGGGGAGGCCACAATAAGACGGGCCTGGCACCTAAACACTATACCCCAAAAGATGACTTCTACCAATCCAGAGACGAGACACATATATGTCTGCATAAATGCTGTCCCTACAGATCAACTACCAAACAATATGTGTTTTATTAAATAAAGGGAAGAACTTCTCACTAAACCTACTCCATGGCCCGAGGCCGCAAATGGAAAGATTGCAAAATCATATTCTAAAAACAGGAAGAAGCCTCGGCTCCCCTATGTCTTGTCTGCGATATCACTTCTGTGGAAGCGGACGTTAAAACATCAGGTAGTAGTAGCAAAAGCCGACCTTTCTCGTCTTATGTTGTAATAGATTATATATTTGTGACTAGAATAGATTACAATTCCCTAGTTGATCAACATCTCCAGCCCGTAAATCAGTACGTAATATTTTAACACGGTTATCGGTAGTCATATCGACAAATAAACCGACAGAATGAAACGACACAAGACGGTGCAGATAAAAACAACATGTGTCTTCTAAAGGTGCGGCAAAAGGGGAGGGGGCGAATAGAAGAGCCTCCTAAGCTGGTATCTCAGGTACGCGGTAACGTCGCATTCTGATTGTGAATTAAATAATAAAGTAAATTGTTTTTTTTTTCTTTATATTATATAAAATTGTATATTATTAATATTACATTGGTAGTTTAGTAATTTGTAAAAAAGGCATAGCCAACTTTCCTGCCATATGCGACATGCTTTCAGCATGTCTGTTATTGGCGTACGTGACCATTTTCAGCTTTTTCGCGGCAAAATCAACCATTTTACACATTTCTTAGTAAGCCATGCCTAATATGGTAGACGAAGATTTCCATGTGACATTGAGATCGTGTAACGCTATTTTAGTGATAACGGAGCTTTTTGTTATAAATACAGAGTAATTATTCGACAAATACGAGTGAATTTGAGCCATGTTATCTTCGCTACTACAAACTATCGAAGCTATCGATAGTTTGCTTGACTATCGCAATTTTTATCGATAGATTCTTTGTACTATCGATACACACTATCGACAGTCAAACTATCGCGATGCATCGATTGTTCGATGTATCGTTACACCCCTAATGATCATTATTTGAAACCATTTCGTTTCTTAAAAGCCGACAATTGATTATTTCTATCGGCTTAAAAGATGTCCGTAGCGCCGGCTATAACAATTTCACACCAATCTTGTTTCAATCAGAAGCCAATTATTGTTGGCTTACGGTCGGCTTATTCTGATAAAAAAACAACACATGGGGAATATGGCTACAACAACTGTCTTTATAAAACAAATTCTAAATTACAAAACAAATTATTCCGTAGTCAATTGTTATTTAATTAGGGAGATTAAGGAATCAGTCAGGTGTTAACGAATACACACGCCGGGTGTATATAGGTAATTAAGGAATAAACATCCCGAATATGCATTCGGTCACTGTGACGTCACTGGCGTCTGAGGGGATTAAGAGCGTTTTCAATAATTGGCCAAGTCGTTTTTACGGGAGGTCTATATTTGCGACTTTGAGTGACGATATCTGAATTAATTTTCATCAGATCGACGTTAAACTGCCGTAAAATGCATATAGTAACCAATGTTTATAAGCTCAATGAATTTAGTTTACTCATTTTATGTGCTCTTTAAACTGTCAGTCATGATCTATCATATCATAGCAAGAAGCGAGCTGTCAGTAGTAAGGTGACATCTTACGCATGCGCGGCAATGGGATTTTCCCGTTTCCTGTCTGTAGACAGGTGTTTTAAGATGAAATTTGTGTCATCAATTGATTGGAATAATGTAAAATAGTACAATTTGTAGACCAGAATGAAGATTGGGGCATATTATTCAGTTACAGCAAGAGTGTTATTGCCCCTTTAATATGTTTTAAAATTTTATTTTGTAATATACAGGTAACAATTATTTTCGTGATAATTATCAATCTGTTTCACAGAGAATTATTTACGAATTATCTCTGTAACAGACGACTGCCCAGAACACGTGCGTTGACTGCACGCGCCGTAGTCATTGGCTCAACGGCTCGTGCAATATTTACTTAACACCTAACTGCTTCGGGCAAAATGATGCATTTTACTCATTTTAATACCCATTTACACTAAATAGGAAATATTTTTAAACTACAAATAGGCCTACTTCAAACGTCTTTGTTTATTTTTCTATTACATCAAAAAAATGGTTGAGAATTTTATTTGTCGGAGTAAAAAAGTTAATATGCCGTACTCATTAAGCCTTGTCGATGTCATGCTTATCAGTGATTGTAGCGGCCAAGCGAATATTCACTGTGGGATCAGTTTGGATAATTATATCTAGTTTTTCCTTCGCGCTAGGAATATGTGTGCTAATTTGATCTCGAATCCTGGGCCCGATTCGTAGAAAATTCTTAAAAGTAAGCACAAAGTTATGCTTCAATTTTGCTTACGTAAGAAACTTTATGAAATACCGCTTCTATAGAAACTTCTCAAGACCGTTCTTACGTAAGAACAAGCCAAGTACGAGTCTAAGCACAGTGTGACTGGTAAATTGAGACTAAGATGCTCTTTAGCGTCACAAAAACAAATTTGGTATGCAAATTGCACCGTAAATTCGTCTGCATATAGAGTTATAAATAGATCAATGACATTAACTTCAAATAGTCGATTTAGATGTATTTGACAAATGACATGAAATGAAATAGGGTTTAACGTCCTACTGTTTTGCTCCTAAACTGGGATTATGAAGACGTGCATACGCCATAAAGTGTGCTATGAGGGAAAGTTTGCCCGGGCAGCGGCGCTACAGCCTACTCTTATCGAATTATAACAGCCACAGGATCTTTGACGTGCACGCCAATTTTTACACGGGACCTTATTTTTTCGTCCCATCCGAACGACTAGACAGCTGTTCTTGGCAAGTCCTCAGCCTGCATCACTGACAAGGGGATGAACCTTCTCGGCCAATGCAGGAATCGAACACCCTACCTCGGCCCGATTCCTAAAAAATTCTTTAACACGTTCTTGCGCTTACATGTAGATTTTAAGTTGACTTTGCAAATAAGTAAACTTATCTTATTTCGTGTTAACAGAAAATTCTTAAGAACGTTCTTGTGCTTAAATTTTAAGTAGACTTCGGTATAATCACAAGCACGTTATTATGTGTTCCAAGAAAAAAACTTAAGCACAACTTCGTTCTTAAAATCGTCAATCTAAGCACAAGTCCCAAGCAAGGTATAGGGCTTGCTTACCAACCTTTAAGCCTGTTTCTGCTTCAAACAATATGGCTGACCGTGGATTTATTCGACGACATTTGCAACATCTTTTGATACCTAAGAGTCAATTGAAAGACATAAAATCCTTTAGAAACATATTCTCGAGAAGAATGCTATAGAAAATTTCGCTTCTACCCTAAACACAATTCATTTAGGCCTATTTCCAAATTGGTAAAAAACACACACGCGGGCTACTTAAAGATCAGGCGCTCTCACAATTATTCGGTCTGTTTGCATGTGCTTGCGTTTTGGGTTGTTTTCTTTTGTTTAGTTTGTGGTACATTTTATATGTGTAGGCCTATGGGGGATACGTCAAAGGCATCAGGGGATCACGTGGCTAAGTGGGTAAGACGCTGGTTCGCTAGCCTGGAGGTCGGGTCTTCACTCCCTGCATTGGCCGAGAAGGTTCATCCAAATTTTCCGATGTGGTTTCTCCGTGACGGAGGACAGCTGTCTTGTCATTTGGATGGGACGAAAAAACGAGGTGCCGTGTACAAACTGACGTGCACGTAAAAGATCCCGTGGCAGTTGGCATTCGATAGAGAAGGCCGTAGCGCCGCTGCCCGGGCAAAATTTCCCTCATAGCACACTGTATGACGTATGTCGGTCTTCATTACTCCAGTTTAGGAGCAAAACAGTAGGACGTTAAACCATATTTCATTTCATTTCATTTGTTAAATAATAAAATACATCTAAATCGACTATTTTTCGGGAAGTTAATCATGGCATTGGTCTATTTATAACTCCATGCAGAACATAGAGCTATATATAGAAAATCTGTGATGCAGGCGAATTTACGGTGTAATTTGCATACCAAAAATGTTTTTATGATGTTAGAGAGCATCGTACTCTCAATTTACCAGTCACAATGTGCTTAGACTCGTACTTAACGGTCTTGAGAATTTTCTAGAAACGGTATTTTGTAAAGTTTCTTACGTAAGCAAAAGTGAAGCATAACTTTGTGCTTACTTTTAAGAATGTTCTAGCGTCTTACCCAATCAACCACGTGATCCCCTGATGCCTTTGACATGGCCCCTATAGGTCTATAAGCTAAAAAAAAAACCCAAAACGCAAGCACACGCAAACAGACGGAATGATTGAGACAGCGCCTGATTTTAAAGTAGCTAAGTCTCTAACTCAATGTCATCCAGAATCTTCGACATTGAAAACACGAATTATTTGTCAGTTTAAATCAAAATTGATGATGTGATCTTACCGGAAAAAGATGGGCTTCTGATATCCAATATTTAAGACAAGATAAATATTTTACCATTGGTACACGAATCGTGTACCATAATGCGTTTCAGCCCAGTTCTAGCGAGAGACTCGGGGAACAAGGCTAGAAACATTGCACCAAATCAAACGGCGCATGTAGACTGGAATAACTAGACGCTAGAAATTTGCATTCGATTGACACTGTTGGCAAATTTCGCCGCACATAACTGATTTGAAATTGGAGTAAAAACGGAAACCATTGAATGTAAATCAGTTTATATACATTCATATTAGAGTATTATATGCGTTGCGACCCACTTGTGTCCCAAATGTTAGCGATTTAGCTCCTTTCAAGTTGCCTGCGTTTGTGTTATTTACCAATTTGTAAATAAATAAAATGTATTTAGTGTAGAAGCGAAATATTCTATAGCATTCTTGTCGAGAATATATTTCTTAAGGATTTTCTGTCTTTCAAATGTCTCTTAGGTATCAAAAGATGTAGTGAATGCCGTCGAATAACTAACTATACGGCCAGTCATATTGTTTGAAGCAAAAATAGGCTTATGGTTGGTAAGCAAGCCCTATATATTGCTCGGGACTTATGCTTAGTTTGGCAATTTTAAGAACGAAGTTGTGCTTAAGTTTTTTCTTGGAACACATAATAAAGTGCTTGTGCTTACTCTGAAGTCTACTTAAAATCTAAGCACAAGAACGTTCTTGAGAATTTTCTGGGAACACAAAATAAGATAAGTTTACTTAATTGCAAAGTCTAATTAAAATCTAAGCACAAGAACGTGCGGTGAAAGAATATGTGTGCTAATTTGATCGCGAATCCGGGTGTTGGCAATCTGTTTCACAGAGAATTACAATCTGTTTCACAGAGAATTACTTACGAATTATCTCTGTAACGGATGCCTGTCCAAAACACGTGGTTGACTGCACGCCTCGTATAGTCATTGGCTCAACGGCTCGTGCAATGTTTACTTAAAGGACAATATTGGTGCCAGTCATTATCACATATGTGATAGAACTGATTAAACACTTTCCAAATATAATATTAACACAGAGATCATCGCTACCACAGAGGAGTAATAAAGGATTCATGAATCGGAAGTGACGAACGCCAAAGGAAAACACGAGTTATGCCTCTATATAACTAACTGAAGTGACTAGTGATAACAGATACATGGGCGAATATCTGCTCACTAATAATTGCCTCGAAGACTTAAAGTTGCTGTGTGACACTGTGAGAGAATATCTTACAATTCATAAAAAGAATTGACTGCCACTAGATAAGAGAACAGGAAAGAAAAACAGATTAAAAGTTCGTGCATTACCATGTTTTTATAAGGTAGGGGAGACCGGGGCACATTGAACCACCATGGATATATCCTTTATATAATAATACTATACAACCCAACACTATACAGAAGTGAGATAATTTCTTAGACCCATTTCTCCATCAATAAGCCACACAGGCGCGGATCCAGGATTTTTTGCAGGGGGGGGGGGGGTCTAGGTTTGATAATTGCTTAACCAAAGGCGCTCAACCAATTAACGGGGGGTTTGGGGTCTAAAAATGGCCAATAAAATCACATAAAAATTTTTCAAGCCTGAGCAGGCGGGGGGGGGGGGGGGTCCGGACCCCCTGGATCCCCCCCCCCCCTCTCGATCCGCGCCTGCCACATGCTGTCAATTATTTTCTTAGGCAGTGGATTTTTCAAAAAGCGCTTAAAAGAGAAAAATTTTCCATTAGCCTAGAAAATTCTTGTACAAATAAGTTCATATATATGTCTAATCTATACAATCCAGATAAACCGGGGTTTGATCCATATAAGAGGGCATATTGATTTTTTTTTTAAATTTTTATCATGAAATAAAGAGACCTTCTAATAAAAACATTTGATATGAAATAAGGACAAACATGTATGTGAACAAAGTGGTTCAATGTGCCCCGGTCTCCCCAATAGAATGAATAAAAACAAGGGGCTGTACGGAGTATTTCTATTTTACCGTGTTCTCTTATCTTATGACGCTTGATAACTTTATTGTATCGTCAGATAACCTCTTGCGGTCCCATATAACAACTTTTTGTCTTCGAAGGAATTATTAGTGAGCAGAAATTCGGCCGTTTATCTGTCGTCACTCGTCACTTCAGTCATTCACATGGAGGCAGACCACCATTAAATTTTACATCTCGGTACCCACAAATTGTAGTTCGTCTATTTATAGCAGTTCTCTCTCTGTCTCTTTTCTCCCCTTTTGCATGCCCATTTTTGTTGATTTTTTGGCCTAGAATGGACTAAGAGGGTTTGAATTAATATTTTCTGCTAGGTTTTGGTAAATATTCATGATTTTGAGGCGGAAGGATAACGGCGTTATGAGGTTGGCTACGGTGATATGTACGGCAACTAGATACATGTTTTGAGTATGCTTCTTCAAGTTCGTGTATCTCAAAATTTTGGTGGTCAACCTCATAAAAATTTTAGTGCAAAGACATGGCCATGTGTTCCTCTGTCTATAGTGAAAAGCATTTCGCCCAACGAAAATTTGGGGATAAGTTGGAGGTGGGCAAAGAGTCCAGAATTAACATTGAAGTCAATGGGGGAAATTAATGGTGGTCTGCCTCCACATAGAGAGAGATAACTCGTGTTTTCCTTTGGCGTTCGTCACTTCCGATTCACGAATCCTTTATTACTCCTCTATGGTAGCGATGATCTCTGTGTTAATATTATATTTGGAAAGTGTTTAATCAGTTCTATCACATATGTGATAATGACTGGCACCAATATTGTCCTTTAACACCTAACTGCTTCGGGCAAAATGATGCATTTTACTCATTTTAATACCCATTTACACTAAATAGGAAATATTTTTTAACTACAAATACTTCAAACGTCTTTATTTATTTTTCTTTTACCTCAAAAAAATGTTTGAGAATTTAATTTGTCGGAGTAAAAAAGTTAATATGAAGTACTCATTAAGCCTCGTCGATGTCATGCTTATCAGTGATTGTAGCGGCCAAGCGAATATTCACTGCGTGATCAGTTTGGGCTCTTGGGTGTTGGAGGAATACCAAACTGATCATCCCGCAGTGAATATTTGCTTGGCCGCTTCAATCACTGATAAGCAGAGAGAGAGAGAAATGGGGTTTAACGTCCACTCAACACAAACTAGGTCATTTCGGGACTAACATATGGTTTAATTTTATTTCAATAATTCGCTTGCGCGTAGGGGTCTTTAGCAGTGGGAGGAAAACGGAGTGCCCGGAGGAAACCCACGAGGTTGAGAAGAGGTTGAGAAGGCGCCCCTATCTCCATGCCACATACGCTCACACCAGGGCTCGAAACCACAGCCGCAAGCCAGAGGTGACCGGCCAGCTAGAGGTCGAAGCGCGGCACTCTTTTTTTTTTATATATAAATCTTTATTAACAAAGAATATTAACGCTTACAGGTATCATATAATACAATTGTGTATATAATGAATAAATACATATTGTATATAATACAAGGTTAAAAGTTGGTTAATTAATAAAGAAAGGTTAAAAATAAATCTATGTACATTTTAAACGATGCCTGTATTTGAGGTTTATAGTTGTAAATTATAAGAAATTATTTTAGAGTTATGTATGGATTACAATAATGTTGTATTTATAATAATGAAATTGTGGAATTTAGTCCCTCTAATAGAGACCTCAGAAGATGGTACGAAATAGAAGATCTCTATAGGGGCGATTCCACGGTACTCTTATAATTAGTTCGTGATATTTCGGGACTTTTCCACTGGAAAAGTTGTGCTGTATATAGCTATCTGTATATCTTGTGGTGACTAATAACTTCATAATACAAAGGAGACATTTATAAATTAAGATTAATTACGGGAGTAGAATTATGTACATAAATATATGGTGGGTAATGGAGTAATTTCTTAAATTCAGCGTCTTTATAATAGTAATATAAATGTGTAACATGGTTGTATAATAATTTCTGTAATAGCTGTATGATATCTACATAAGAGTTTGTTTTTACAAATAGATTCCTGCGTTTAACAATAGCTAAGCGAACAGTAGATAATATAATGTTTAAAATTGTATTAGTTTTCTTACATGTCGAAAGTTTGTAACTAAATAAAAGCCATTTATGGAACTCCATTTGGCTGAAGCCATCTGGGTTGAAATCTATTAAAATAGAATTTATACCGTCAATAAGTGTTTGAATACTAGGGCATGATATAAATGAATGTTCCATAGTTTCTATATCATGACTATTACATAATTTGCAGTGGGGTTGATCTATCCTTGAATACTTAAATAGCTTTTCGTTAGTAAAAATAATATTATGAGCGATATTAAAATCATTGTTAATACTATTCGAACTTTTCAGTGGGTTGAAAATATTAGCCCATACCAAATTCCAGTTAATATCTACATATAAATTATCCCAATATTCTACTGATGTGGGTTTTTGAAACATCTTATTCCGTAAAAATGTATAGAAAATTCCAGATGTACAATTAGTAATATTAACCGATTTATCATCGCTCGTAAATATGAGATCTTGCGTTTTTACAATTGGATGTGATTCGCTATTAATTATACTAATCCATTCAGTCGGTATGGCATTACAAATTATATTGTACTGATTTTCTATTATAGTATGACTTATATCAATATCTTCACATTCAAACATATCTATAATAAATGCAAGGGGAAATAGTCCGGGTATAACACAGTGAGAAATATCAGCTATTTTAATGATATTACACTTTATGAATAAATTAAAAGATAAAGGGTTGTTATTATGTAATATAAATGGGTTGTAAAATATGGGTTGGTTCATAATGCTATTATATGTACATGGTTTGATACGAGTTTTGCTATTTAAAATATTCCATGCTGTGAGTAAGTTGACGTAGAAGGGTGGCATAGGCCCAAATCCCTTTTTAACCATATTAATTGAAAATACATCAATGTCTAACTTTAGATTACAATATAATGATAGGAAATATGACATCAAATGTTTCCATATACAGTTAAAATTTGGATCGACATATCTTTTTAGCCATACTAGTCGGAAGGCATGCTGTCTACAGAGTATATTAGGTATATTAATTCCGCCTTGTTTATGGCTACCTATTACGGTTGAGGACTTAATTAATAGAGTTTTATTATACCATAGAAACTTTTTGATAGAAGAATTTATATCATTGACAACAGGGTCGGGAATATCAAAAACTCTTAGTACATACCATAGTTTCGATACACAAAGCATATTGACAACTATCGCTTTGCCTATTAAGGATAGTCTTCTCTGGTTCCATTTAGAAAGCATAAACTGTTACGATGCATCCCAAACGATGATTCCATTCTTTCAGGTAAGTTTAAATTATTTACTTATACTCTCTAGCCTTCTAAACGGGGGACAAATTACGAAGTGAATGTTTGGAATTTCGGTACTTGGTTTGTAATAATATTGAATAATACTTCGTCACATTCACAACAAGTAAACGGGTTATCACCACCGGGTTTGCCTAGTTTTAAAATTGTCGTAAATTGACAGATCAAACTGCCTGATTATCTTTAAAATTAGGTGATTGTCTTCATTATTACCCTAGATTTGGCCTAATCTTGGCATGGCTTCACCAAGCTGCATTTTTTAATTATTATTGATTGGATCACAGAACCTTCGGACAGTCAACTCAATCAACTTTCAAGCTAAATATATCATTCGTGACACAAGATTTATTTCTGAAGTTGGGACGGTGTGTTCCCACTTAGCCGGCAGACTGTTAATCCTTTGATTGATCTTAAAACTATAGTCTGTTTAAAAGTAGTCACTCAAGAACTGTTCACTAGTGTTCAGCGTTAATGAGCTCTTAATCCCTCTTAATAAAATTTATTAACCAACTAGTTAAGAAATATCGACAATTTGATGCAAGAATTGAACATTTGAAAACACAGTTATTAAATGGCTCTTTAAGTGTAAATCGGTATGGAACAAATATTTCCTATTTAGTGGGGCTGTAAAATGATTATTATGTTGTAAGGCATTTATTTATAAACAATCCAATTTCGTTTCGTTTTTTATAGTACAAAATTTCGTTTTTACTTGTCTTCACTACTCTTTGATCTGGAGGACTTGTTATTTAACTCGTGTTCTGCCTGAAATGAGGGGTCAGCCAATCAAATGGTCTGTCGAATCGACCGTTTGACCTTTTCATGCGTGGAACTGTGGGTAGATATTACCAGCGGATAGAAATCAAAACAAAACAAAACTAGATTTTAAAAAGCATGTCGGTCGCTAATTGGTTAATCGAATGACTGACGTTGTCGGGTCTAATGTCCCGTGCTTGATACCTGACGTCAAAGAACGTGAGCTCCCACTATAACTTGTTAGATCTACATGAGTGTAGACCATCGAAAGTATAAAAAATGAAACGAAATATAGATCTATATTTTAATTAGACTGATTTATAAATTATATAATGCTATTTAATAAAAGTTAAATGTGTAAATTGTAATGCATTTTTATATGTGTAAATCATTTAATGTTATTTAATAAATATCAAATTTGTTAAAATCAATATATTTTTATATGTGTAAGCTATTTAATGTTATTTAATAAAAGTTAAATTTGTTAAAATCAATACAGTTTTAGTCTTAAAAAAGATATGGACTATAGTTTATAACACCATTGTTCTAGGATTAACTCTGGATTAGCGTCAAAATTTGACATCAAAGCTTGCCGGCTAAGTGGGACGGATAAGAAAAATATCTTGCATATAATTATTTATTTAATTAGACATATTGACTAGAATTTTATATGAATTCTGGAAAACCTTATTTATTTACATTTGCATTTTGGTTTTACACTACAGGTATTTCGAAAGCAGTCGATACAAGATAAGTTAAAACTGGATTGATATCTACCGTTGTTGTGTTGGACATGCCAGGTGGAATCATTAGATTCAATACTATACCTGGTATTGACACCCCCACCTACTTGAGCAACTATGGCAGAAGCTACTAATGCAAAACAACCTATAAAAGTAACAGCACCATCTACATCAAGGACAATTAGATCTAGATGGAAGTTGAAATTACGTGTAACATGTCATGAAACCAGTCACCATCCACCCCACTGAGTCCATAAAAAGGCAAAAATGCCATAACAAGGGAGTGAGTTTAAAGACCCAGAAAGGAATGAACAGAGGAACTCAAAAGTAAGAACAAACCCTTCTTTTAATAGTCGAAATATATTTACACAGAAACGAAAACAGCATACTGGTATAGAGGAATATTTACAAAGAAATATTATCATAAAAAAAAATTGTAAACTCACAATGGATTATTTTTTACACACATTCTTATTATTATATGAAAAACCCAAAATATAAGTTCAAGAGGAACAGTTATTTTCTTATAATTAATTGTATAAATATATAAGCTGCAGATTTACATGTAGATAGAAATACAAAAATATGTATGATAATTTCTGGCAATAATCATATTCAAACAGTATATGAGTTAGGGGTTAATTATTTACAAATTGCATACACAATTTTCAAATTTCAGAAAATGGTAAATGAGCTACATGTACGTGTAGAAGTACAAATGTGGATGACAGAGACTTGTTGCCTTTTGCTGAAATAATGCCTTTAATTTTGTTTGACATTTTGGAAGAAATTGCATATCAACAGTCAAGCCAATCACCAAATCCTATATTTCTGCGGCAGATGTGTAGTCATGCCTTAGGACCAGAGAATTTTATTTCATTACAACCAGTAAGTGATTCTTTTCTGTCATAATACCCCTCGAAAGATTTCATCAAGGAAGACTGGAAATCCATTAATGGTAAAAAGAGTTATCTCCCTTTCTGTCAAATATCGACTATCAGGCGTATGGTGACTTCTAGTTTTTTATGACGCACAAGACCAGGTGTGGGCACACAAGCCTATTAATTATTTTGCTTCTTGGATCTCAGGGATCTTTGAGGGTTGGTTGTTGGATGTTTGCTCAGAAATTATCGCTTTTATGGAACATGCTAGAGTCGATTTGTAGCATATCCTAGCCAGGGGATATGTTTGACAGTAGTTGAGTGATATGCTTTTGAAATAATGGAGATCAGTACCACTTTATAACACATTGAACCACATGATTTTTTTCCACTAAGATAAACATTCTAAACCCACATACATGTTCCCTTTCAATTAGCCACTACAGTATTTTTACAACTGTACATGTACATGTAGCTGTGAACTACTATTTCGGATATCATTAATAGTTAAATTACAAACATACATGTAGATATAAGTTAAAAAAAATAATTCTGTATCTGGGCTGGTATGAAGGGAAAGGTTAGAAAACAGGGTGAACAGTTTCAAAAAAAATTATTACAGTGAAACAATCATTGAAAATCAAAATTTAACAGTTACTCTGCACATCAAATGTCATCAAAGTTAATCTTAATCATCATTGAAAATCAAAATTTAACAGTTACTCTGCACATCAAATGTCATCAAAGTTAATCTTAATCATCACTGTCACTAAATGTATTAACATCAAATTCGGTGATTTCAGGACTAACATATGGTTTAATTTTATTTCAATAATTCGCTTGCGCGTGGGGGTCTTTAGCAGTGGGAGGAAACCGGAGTACCCAAAGAAAACCCACGGTGTTGGACAGGCGACCCTACTCCTTGTCACGTACAACCGGGGTTTCGAATCCACGCCAGTTGACTCAATGGCTGGCGGTAGGCCGTATGATTTTGCATTTGAGCTAAATTGAAAACAATACACGTAATTTAATGTAAGGCTCAGTTTAATTCATTCCAAATTGGTCCCTGAACATTGCATTGAGAAAATATGCAAATTGCTCTGGGGACATTATCAAAGTACACAAATCTGTAGGGTAAATTAGGTAGACATGTCAAAATTGTTGCTGGAAAAATATCTTAGGTGATTTAGTGACTGGACTATTCCTAGTAAAAGCATACATACATTTGGGTGTACCAACCAAGAAGCAAAATGAGACAAAACTAAAATGAATAATACATCTACATGTAACTATAGCTGGAAGCATCAACATTTACATGTTGACTAGCAAGGCGAACAAATATATCATAAAGCTTGACCATTCGAATGATTTCGTGGCCATTTCTGATTATTAAACAGATTGGTCTTCTGTTAAAAAATTTTATTTAGTAAAATTTTGTCTTCATTAAGGTATACCAAAACTTTATAGTTATTGATACCATTTGAATTTCTGTTTTTGCTGTTTGTTATTGTTTGTAAACTTAGTTATAGTTAAAACTTAATGACTTTGTTAAGACATCAGGCCTATGGTCATCAATCGGAGGTTAAGGTGTGTTTTTGGAATGTTGGTGGGATTTTTAGAAAAGGAGAAAGTAAACTTGATGATGATATTTTCATTTCGGAATTACTTCACAATGATATAATACTTTTAGCAGAAACGCATGTGGGGGTCGATGAAAACTTATATCTTCCCGAGTTTAACTACTCTAATGTATGTAGATCCCTTTCAAAGAATGGGAGACATTTTGGCGGTCTAGGTATATTTATAAGACAGACAATTTCCTCACATGTCACAGTGTTACCGAACACTAATAGAGACTACCAATGGTTAAAACTTGACAAAAGTTTTTTTCATTTTAAAAAAGATTTATTTATATGTTTAGTGTACTTTCCTCCTTGTCGATCTGCATACACCAAAAATTTAGACAATGATATCTTACAATTACTAGAAGATGATATTAATAAATAGCTATCAGTCCAACGCAGATGTATTGTCATGTGGTGATTTTAATGCAAGAACCAGTAACCTTAATGACTTCATATGTAATGATAATGGTTCTTATCTTCCTTTATATGATGACTATCGACTTGATGTTAACATCCAACAGAGATATAGTAGAGATGGTGTAATTGATACAAGGGGTAGAGAACTTATTGATACCTGCATTGGCAACCAACTACGGTTTCTCAATGGACGAGTTCTTGGAGACTTGTTTGGAAATTACACTTGTTACACCCCAAATGGGTGCTCTGTGGTCTATTATGCAATCGCATCAGATTGCATGTTAAACAAAATTTTATACTTCGCGGTTTCACCTTTTTTACCCACCCTTAGCGATTGTCATTGTAAGATGTCGTTAAGTATATTAGCTGATTTTGATGTTGACCATTCTGATGAAACCAAGCAAATTTCTTATGATATGCCCACTAAATTTAAGTGGAATGATAGGTCCTCAGATCTTTTTCAGTCAGTCCTAAAAGGAATGGAAAATCAGGAAAAAATTGAAAATTTTCTTAATTCTGCAGTTGCTGATGTTGATGCTGCTGCATTAGATCTAAATTCCATTATTATAGACTCGGCTTCAAAAGTCTTAACCAGACAAAACAAATTTCCGTCCAAAAAGCGAATGGTTCAAACGAAATCAAAAAAATGGTTTGACAAAGATCTGAGGTCCATGCGAAATAAATTGATGTATTATGGTAGAATTTATTCATTATATCCAAATGATAAAGCTGTTCATGATAAATACTATAAATTATATCGCGAATACACAAAATCCAGGGAAAAAAAGGCTAAACAGTTTAAATTAGATCTTTTAAAGAAAATAGAAGAGTTACATAACAGCAACCCAAAAGCGTATTGGAATTTACTTTCAGAATTAAGAGATACGACAAAAACCAACATTAACAACCAAATAAAACCACAGACATGGCTTGATCACTTTCGTGCTTTAAATACCTCCAACTGCTCATTTCATGATCGTATCAAAATACTTGGGCTTGAACTTTCTGAGATGGAGAAACAGAAATGTTTCAACCAATTAGACATGAATATTACCCTGGATGAAATTAATAAAGCCATTTCTGATTTAAAAAACAATAAGGCCACCGGTTTAGACCTAGTTTGTAATGAAATGTTGCAGAGTAGCAAGTTTATTTTAGGGAAATGTTTCCAGAAATTATTTAATATGTGTCTTTTGCAATCATCCTATCCATCATGTTGGGCAGTTGGCTATATTATGCCACTGCATAAAGGTGGTGAACAGGCAAATCCGTCCAACTATAGAGGAATTTCTATAACGAGTAATTTGGGAAAACTTTTTAATGCAGTGCTAAACAACAGATTGAATAAATTTCTATTTTCTAACAACATCATACACGAGTGTCAAATTGGCTTTTCTAAAAATCATCGAACTTCAGATCATATGTTCATTTTGAAAACTCTGACAGACAAATACTGTCAATCAAAGGGGGGGAAACTGTTTGCGTGTTTTATTGACTTCAGAAAAGCGTTCGACACAGTAATTCATGTTGGACTTTATAAAAAACTTCTTCAAATCGGAGTTGGTTCAAATTTTTACTTTTTGATTAAAAATATGTATCAGAAAAGTAGGTCAAGTAGGTCGTCTATCAGAATCAAGGACAAGCTCACAGAGTCTTTCTCCCTGGACCTCGGAGTTCGACAAGGCGATAATTTAAGCCCTAACCTTTTTAAAATTTTTATTAATGATTTGCCAGATTACTTCTCCAATTGCCCTGACCCAGTAACTCTTGGACCCAGCATTACCCATTGCTTACTTTATGCTGATGATGTGGTTATTTTATCCACTAGTAAAAGTGGATTACAATCAAAACTTGATAAATTAGACGACTTTTGCAAAGACTGGTGTCTTTCCGTAAATATTGATAAATCTAAAATTCTTATTTTTAACAAAGCTGGTCGCTTACTTAAACAAGACTTTGTATTTCAAGGTATCACACTTGAAAATGTCTCATCTTACCGATATCTTGGTGTAATATTTTCTGCATCAGGTTCTTTTTCACTAACCAAGAGCAGCTTATATCAAAAAGGCTTAAAAGCATATTTTAAATTGTGTAAAAATGTACTGTCTTTAAATCCTCAAATTAAAACAAGTTTGCATATATTTGACCATACTATTAAACCCATAATATTGTATGGCAGTGAAATATGGGGAGCATTTAATACGTTTAGTCCAAAGTTCAATAATGGTTTCTCTTTAGAAAAAATATATAATGCAATAGAACCTGATAAGCTTCATATTAAGTTTTGTAAATTTCTTTTAGGGGTGCACAAAAAGAGTTCAAATTTTGCAGTTCTGGCCGAATTAGGTCGATCTCCAATTTATTTGGAGATTGTTAAGTCTCTCCTGTGTTTTTGGCATCACCTTGAGAACTCATCTCCAGATTCTTTATTAGCTCATGCCCTTGCAACTAGCAAAGAACTTTCCAAGGTTGGTCAGTCATGGTTTAGCACTGTAACTGAACTATGTCAGTTATTGAAAATGCCCTTAATAAACACTTCATGTCGTAAATTTTCGACATTTAAGACCCATCTGAAAAAGTTGCTGGTCAAATGTCATAAAGAAACTTGGCTCAAGCAAAGGGAATCATTGAAAACTGGTAAACTAGATTTATATGTCCAACTTAAAACTAACTTTGGATATGAGAATTATCTATCCTTGAAGAAATATGAATTCCGAAGGGATATCACTAAGCTCAAAATATCCTCACATAGGCTCAAAATAGAAACTGGCAGGTATATAGGAATAAATCGTGAATCACGCCTCTGTGAAAAATGCCTGTCTGGGAAAGTTGAGGACGAAGTGCATTTTTTAATTGATTGTGCATACCTGGCAGCAGACAGGAAAGGTTTATTTGAGGTTATTAAAAAATCCAATTCAAACTTTATTAACTTGAGTAATCTTGATAAATATATTTGGTTACTAACTTGTGAAAATATAGACATATTAAATGAACTTGGTCGCTTTTTGCACAAGAACTTGCCATAGAACTATTTTCTTTATCTTGGATAAGCACCATACAGTGAATAATAGGCCTACATAGGCTTAAGTAATTGCGGACTTAATTTTGTCCTGTAACATAATATATGGTTAAGTGGATTTATCTCCCTTTCATTAATAATGTAACATGCCAATTGTTTTTTTTTTATTTGGCATGGATCCTTGCTGCATACATGTACTTATATTTTATATCTCCCCTGTTGGGAGCCATGCTATTGGGAGCCATGCTATGTTGTATCATGTTATATTTTATTATTTGTCTGTCATTTGGGTTTTCTCTCTTTGTTGATCTGTAACATGTCCCCTGTGGACCCTTGATTGGAAATAAAGCTATTATTATTATTATTATTATTATTATTATTATTAAAGTTAAAGGCACTTTGTGATGTGACGCCTTGGTACTATAGGGAATCGAGTCCTAAAATCCTCATTTTGTTTCCTGAAGATAAGGAGATTGTTTTAATTCAAGAAGACTATTTTTAAAGATAAATAAATTCTTACATCAAATTCTGGTTCTCTCTTTTGGCTATTTCTGAAGTTGGGCCCCATCAAGAGGTGTTTTCCTTCATTATTTGCCTTTATGCTTCATCCTAAATGGGGAAGATGGGGGGGGGGGGGGGGGCGGGCTTTAGGTTTAATGCCTGTTTCCATTGGGGCGATATCACAGACAAGTGTTTCCTTAGAATTTGACAGAGAAGCCACATAGTAGGCTTAGACCAGTATGGATAGGAAATGTGAGGTCAATAATTGGTAGGCCTTTTCGATTTTGTTTCCTTAAATAAAGACACATTGCCTTTTGCAGAGTGGCATCCAAGGTAAAATTTCACATGGGGTTTGTGTGGGAAACCGTAATATGGCAAGCGTGATCAGTCTGGTCCGCGTTGCAATCGGTGTTGTGAACTTGTGATCTGCCGAGGCTAAGGTTTGTTGATTTGACTGGCATCTGGACCCAGGGGCCTTCACCATATTATATAGCAAGGATAACATGAAGCTATAATGCTTGGCTCTTTTCATTGGTGTAAAAGCCCAGTTTGATGCCCTATTGCAAGTATTTTCTGTGGTACCCGAAAGATTGAAATTGTTGTTTTGGGGCTTAATTATTGTACGACATGCTTAACATTCTTTAGAATAACAAGTAAAAGCCTTGTTTTTCAGTTATTGCTGGGATATTTGCAACTGTAGTAAAAACATTGATATGATGATCGTCAAACACCTCCTCTTGTCATAATTTAAATGCAGGTTACTTGTATAAACATTAGGTCAAATGATCTATTTACCAACTAAATCAAAAGCAAGTCAACAATAAGGAATAAAAATGGAAAATAAACAATTACAAAGCCAGATTCAGAGATCATGGATACAGAATATTACAGATGGCGGCACACGGGCGATAAAGTCAGACTTTACCAGTACGAAGGCCAGGTTGCCTCCCCCAGAAAATTTCGAAAAAATAAGAAGCCATTTCCTGTGGAATGTGGTGCATGCCCCACTAGAATAGATACAATATTTTGATCCTTTTACAAACATAAAGAATTAATTATGTTTAAAAAAAAAATCCACAGCAAAGAATACTTATAAGAATAGGTTAAAATTAGTTTTTACTGATAACAATTTTTTTATTCCAAATTGCCTGTGTTATTAGATATAATAACAGCTTTACCTGGTTGCCAATTCTTCGGCTTTATACTTTTATTTATCATTATGTATTACCAGTATTTAGTATTAGTCTTTCAATTCTACCCACCTAATCTGCTCTGTTCCCAAATTCACATTTGTAAACGACCATCTCTGTCTGCTTGCCTGTGCTTCTTAGCCGAATAAATAGGCATAGTGACATTGTACTGATAATTACACCCATCAACATTCGTCAATCAATGTCGAGCTCGAGCCGATGTGGTATTACTACTAGTACTAGTAGGCCTACCTCAATCTGTTTCACACTCACAGAGGATCAGTTTGGGCCTATACCTACGTAGCCTATATATCTGTTAACAATACAAGCAAATTATTCGCGGACGGACTGTCTATAGAATGATATTTATCAACTTAAATTAATTGTTCAGTAAGTCATTTAATCTCCATTTACGCCGATCTTGTGTATATTTACTTGGGACACTACTGTGACCATTGACGTCATATGACGTCAATGACTGTGACTGACAATATCGCGCGTCACGCGGGGATATCCCAGTGATGACATCACGGAAAGCTATTCTTAGAACAGGAAGTCAATCCCATCTGGAACGTAATTACCTCCCTTGAGAGATTTGGCTCTAAAATTATTTGAACCGATTTACGTTAGACTATTCAAACGTGATTTGGATTTAAAAATACTTTCGAACCCTCTGGACAAGTAAAATAGGATTTACTGGATAAATAACACATCAGGTAAGACACTTACACATCTAGTACTTAGAATAAGGCTATTTTTCTATTTTTTGGAGCTATGAAGCCAGCCAGAATGTTATTGTACCTTTAATGCAAATAACAGATCCCCCGACCCCATCCCACACCCCAAAATATACTATTACCGTAAACATACTAAAATATCGCACACCATGCTAACTAAGTATGCAAAAAAGGTGTGCGTCGACATTTTGCATAAAAAAGCACCCAAACCAGCATTGGTGGGAAAATGTTTTTTTGTTGCACGGAATACAGAGATGAATAAACTACTAGATTACAAAATTTCAGAAGGTTCCTATGCTGGCTTTTGAGATATATTACCGTAAAAATACTAAACATATGCCATGATATGGGGCAGAGCGACATCAAACCTAATTTTGAAGTCGCTCAGTGATAAATAACGGGATTACTTGATTTGGAATCGTATTATATCCCCACGATGATTTGATGAATGGAGTATGGTGGCCGTAAAACTCGATAAAGAAAATACATTTAAACCATAAAATTGCTTTATTCAGTCCACCATAGGATTTATAAGTAAACCTTGTTCATAGCGGTATTGAAACGCGTCACCGTTCCTTCATTAACTTGAAACTCCATCCATGCCGTAGCCAATTGCCGATGTCTTGTTTACCGTTAGCCTTTCACATAGACACGACGAATTGAGACCTTAAACTAGCAGCTTATACAGTTCGCCATCGACACTCAATATCCGTTAACCGTGTGACATAAGTATCGAGCATCTATAGGAAAACTTTAACGTTAATACCGTTGACAACGGTTTCAAATAGTTTGAGACCGCTGTTTACTTCGCCATCTTTCTTTTGCACGCTTCCCGCTTGCTTACATCATCCATTATAATAAAAAGAGTTGCCTCCCTCTAATCGCTAATTGCAATATAACAAATTAACATATATTATGAAAACAGTTCGGCTGCGGGCACATACCCGGTCCCTAAATTAGGAAATCAATTTACAAACTAATATCCAGTCTTAATAACTGCAGCCGTTTAAACACATTAAAATTGTCCACGTTAAACTGTAATACCATTAAAGTCATTTAAATATATATACTATTAAACATTAAATCACTTAAAAGTCACTTTAATACGTTAATCACCATCTTCCTTCTCAAGCAGTAGAATCAATTTAGCAATAGGTCGGCGTAGTTGAGTGGTTGACGTTTTAACTGTAGCAGCTCTAACTAGCCCTTTATTATCAGTTTCTGTTGAAACGATTCGTCCCATTATCCATTCGTTTCTAGGGAGACTATCATCACACACAAGAACAATATCATCAATCTGGACATTACGTTGAGGATGACACCATTTATTGCGTTCTTGTAAACATATCATATACTCCTTCTTCCATCGGGTCCAAAACAGATTGGCGAGATACTGGACTCTGCGCCACCTGCGACGCAGATATAGATCTTCACGTTGAAAACATCCAGGCGGTGATAAAACAACTTGAGTCTTAGTAGTTAAGATGTGATTGGGCGTTAAGGGATCTAAATCGTCTTTATCAGAAGAAAAGAATGTAAGAGGTCTGGAGTTTAAGATGTATTCGACCTCGCACATTAAAGTTCTAAACGATTCATCATCTAGACATCTTCCATGTTCCTTGAGTAGAAAACTGAAGACCTTTCTTATCGAGCGAATTTGGCGCTCCCAAATTCCTCCCATGTGGCTTGCGGTTGGGGGGTTGAATATCCAATCTACGTTGAAATGCAGCAATTTATTTCTAACTTTATCCTTGTCCATTTCATCTAAGGCCTGACGAAGCTCCCTTTCGGCACCAATGAAGTTGGATCCATTATCACTTCGTATTTGTCTAACGGGTCCTCTTCGGGATATGAAACGTTGAAGGGCTTGTATGAATGAATCCGTTTCCAGAGAGTTTGAAACTTCGATGTGTATACTTCTGCTAGCTAGACAAGTGAAAATAGCTCCGTAACGTTTGAGTTCACGTCGCCCGTCCTTAATATAGAACGGTCCGAAATATAGAACGGTCCGAAATAATCTAATCCCACATAGGTAAACGGTGGTGAGGGGTTGACTCTTTCGGCTGGCAAATCCGCCATTTTCTGTATGTTTGGTTTAGCTCGGTTACGTCGACACGGAACACATTTAGTTATCACCTGACGTACTGCGGCGTTGGCTCCTATTATCCAATACTTTTCTCGTAGAGATGCTAGAACATGACCTCTTCCTGCATGAGCAAGTCGTTGATGAGCATGGCGAATGATGAGTTCTGTTAAGTGACCCTTTCTGGGAACGATTACTGGGTGTTTAAGGGGTTCCGAGACGTCGGCTCTGTCTAACCGTCCACCAACGCGGAGAACACCATTATCGATGACTGGATCGAGCTTCCATAAATTTGACAAGTTCTTCGTTAACACCTTTTTGCACTTAAACTGTTGGCGACGATTATTCTGATTGAAGTTTGTTGATCTAAGAACTTTAAGTTCTTCAGCATACTGATGTTCGTGAATGTACTTAAAAATACTATTTTCTGCTTTCTCCATTTCTAATACAGTTATAGGTAAGCTTAAGTTTCTGAATGATGCTTTCCTCCGTTCAGTCATAAAGGCTTCTTCTGATCTATTTAAATGCTTCTGATCTTTTCTGTCCTTACTCAAACGCAGTAGAATTGATTTTAACCGTAAAAATATAACAACAGCACGTTTTAATCTGTGCCAGTCTGAATAGTGTTCAATAATCATCTTCACAGGATTATCAGAACAAGTTAAGTTTGTAACACAATTAGAAACTTCATCCTTTACTTCAGGATCTGATGAGGGAATTAGTCCAGGTAACACTGGTTGTTTGATCCATTCCTCTTCTGGCTTCCATAAGAATTCGGGACCTTTAAGCCATCTATTTGACTGTAGGAATGTTAAGCTTGTTAAACCACGCGAGGCGTCATCAGCTGGGTTACTTTTAGTGTCAATATACAACCATTGAGATGGTTCTGAGTAGTTACGAATCGTTTGAACCCTGTTCGCAACAAAGATTTTGAATCGTCGTTGGTCATTATGAATGTATCTTAAGACAGTAGTTGAGTCTGTGTGATAAAAGACAGAATCCGGTTTATCAGTCAACTCATTTAACAACAGTTGGCCAATACGCGTTGATACTGTAGCGGCCGTAAGTTCGAGTCTCGGTATTGTAACTGTCTTTATGGGTGCAAGTCTACTTTTACCTAGTAAAAATGAACAGTGTATTCGGTCGTTAATATCCTTGAGTCGAAGATAAGCAACAGCTCCATACGCTGTAGAACTTGCATCCGAAAATACATGAACTTGCTTTGATAGTATAGGTCCAAATTCAACCGGTTTAAAACATCGTTGAATCTCTATCTTCTCTAAAGCTAGAAGATTATCCTTCCAGTTTAACCATTGTCGTTGATACTCCACTGGTATAGCGTCATCCCAATCAAGATCAAGGCGGCATAAACCCTGTAATATTCGTTTGGCTGTTAACGTTACCGGGGAAACAAATCCTAAAGGGTCATAGATTGACGATACCATGGATAAAATACCTCTGCGAGTTAAAGGTCTGTCCTTTAAGGTGATTGTGAAACCAAAAGTGTCCGATGAAACAACCCATTTTACGCCAAGTGCTCGTTCTACTGGTAGGTCTAAATTCAAATCCAACTCCCGAACTCCCTTAGCCCTTTCGTCCTCTGGAATAGATTCAAGAACCTCTTTATCAGAACAGATGAACTTGGTCAACCGAAATCCGCCTTTAAGACATGCACCTTGTAACTTTCGTATCAAGTCCTTAGCGATTTCTGGAGTCTTGACACTTTTGAGGCAATCGTCTACATAAAAGTTATTACGAATAACATCTGCAACAGTTTTACCAAACTCTTCTTCTGATTCATCTGCAGTCTTCTTTAATGCGAAGTTTGCGCAGCTGGGGGATGAGGCAGCTCCGAACAGATGTACACACATACGGAACTCCTCTAAGTCGTTATCGATGTCGCCGTCCTTCCACCATAGAAGTCGTAGAAAGTCTCGATGGTGAGGTGGGACCATTACCTGATGGAACATTGATTCGATGTCTCCCATGAATGCGATACGTTCGTCCCGAAATCGAGTTAATACACCAATCAATGAGTTGGTCAGGTTTGGGCCCTGTAGTAGCTGATTATTCAAAGAGATACCTTGGTACTGCGCGCTACAATCGAACACGACTCGTATCTTGTCTAATTTACGATGGTGGTAGACCCCATGATGAGGAAGATACCACAAATGTCCTGCTTCCGGCGAGGCATTTTCAGGAACTTTCTCGATAAAACCCTTAGCGATATTGTCTTGAATAAAACGTTTATAATGTTCATAATACTGAGAATCGCTTGACATCTTTTTCTTCTGCCATTCACAGCGTTTAACAGCTTGAAGTCTGTTATCTGGAAAGAGAATATGCTCGTTACGAAACGGAAGTGGGATCTGATAGTGGCCGTTTACGTTACTTATGCCATTATTGACAATTTCTATGAACTTCCTGTCATCTTGAGACAAACCATATTCTTCTGAGTTTTGATTGATCGGATCCTCGTTAAAGTCTCTTTCGAACATTTCAAGAACTGTTTTCGGTGAGAATATTTCCTTGAACCTTTCTACTTCTCTAACAGTTATGCGATTTACTGAGACTTCGTTTGTTGACGAAGATTCTTCTACGGCAACTGGTCCACACACGGTCCAACCATGAGGCAAGCGCATAGCAAATGGTCCATTTCCTTCACTAGGTTTTACTTCTAACGGTCCTAGAGCTACGGGACAATTACTACCGATGAGAAGCCCAATGTCGCATCCTTGAATAGGTTGAGGGATTTTCTTTGCTATATCTTGAAGGTGTTCCCATTTACTAACAATTTCTGGTGTAGGAACCTGTGAGAGTGTAACGGGTATTTCATCTACTGTGTACGTTTTAGGTAATTCTATTCCATTATTGCCATCGATGTCAAGCACGAACAGGTTATTTATTATTTCTGAGTCTAACATGTCTTGACCATGCATAGTACCTAGTTGTACTTTCGTTGAAACTCCTTTGGCATTTAATTTCGTCTGAGTGTCTTTTAGTAGAAAACAACCGCTACTTCCATTATCATAAAAGGCAAGCGTGATAACCATTTTATCTTTCCACTGTAAACGTACTGGAAGGATGGGTTGTAAAATAATAGAGTTTACTGATCTAGTTACATTGCACACTGTTTTAGGAATAACATCTGATATCATGTTAGCTGTATTTTTACTAGCCTTAGACGATTCAAGATGATTATCAACGATTTGAAGACTGAATCCATCAATATGTAAAGTTGTTGGATGTTTCTTTTGACATTTACTGCATGTAGCCTTTTGTAAACATCCCTTAGCCATGTGATTTGTTCCGAAGCAACTAAAGCAAAGTCTGTTGTTTACCAAGAAAGTCTTCTTGTCTTCCATTGTTTTCTTCGCAAAAGTTGGGCAATTATCTAAACCATGAGCGCCCTTACAAAGTTTACAGCTAAGTCCTACCTCTGATAACTGATTTTTGTACCCGGTCCCGTTTGAGCACCCGGAATTAGGCGATACTGAACCTGTATTTGTAGCAAAGCTTTTCTGTTTGGGTATAAACGGTTTCCTACCATGTCCGTGGAAATCTTTATGCTGATAATGTGGTTTAGTAGCTTGACTGTTCATTGAACTCGATTTCACCAAAGCGTCTTTACCGTAGATGGGATCGTTTGCAGCTTCTGCAGCATCCTTAATAAAGTCTACCAGGTCAGTGAATAATGCAGTTTTCATTTCAAACTTTCGCATTCGGACAACGCGTTCCCTCCATCTTGCTTGAAGACTGTATGGAAGTTTCTGTACAATGCACTGCATATTTGGTGGGTGATTCAAGACTAACATATACGATAAACTACTCATGGCGTTTCTACACTTGATGAGAAACAGAGAAAACTTCCTTAATGCTGACGGATCTTCTTTAACTAAGGACCAATTAAGAACTTTGTCTGTGTACGATATTGAAAGCTTGTATGGGTCGCCATATTCTTGATCCAAAAGTTGTAACGCTTCTTCAAATCCTTCTTCGGGATCTAGATGTAAACATCCGTCGATTAAATGTCTAGGCTCTCCTTCTAAGTGCTGTTCAAGATAATAGAGACAATCGGCACTGTTGGAGACTTTAGACCGAATCCTTGCGTTGAAGGCTTTAATGAATGGCGTGTATTCTATCGGGTCGCCTTTAAACTTATTTACTTCCGGTTGAGGTAATGTCATTGCAGCCATTAATTGTCTATGCATAAAAAGCACGTCGTGTTGAATATTAGAGCTTGTAGCATTCTGACTTTCGTTTGACCTTGTCTGTAACTGTGTTGAATCCAAACATTCAGTGTTTGTCGGATGAAATTCATTGGCTGTTGGGTTAAGGCGTTGACCTTGCGGTGCGGTATTCTTTGAGCAGTTAGGCAGGGTTCGCTCTCGCGGTTGATGATAAATAAGCGGTGTACTTGAGATGGGTTGATTTAAAATACTTGCACTTGTTTGTTTATCATTTACGTGTATCAATGGCGGTATGACTGTATGTGGAAGATCACTTGGTTTTACCGTACTAGGATGATCACTGTTACTTGAGGATTCGTTGACTTCTGAAAGAACAATATATTCATTTGACAATCTATTTGCATTATCTTCATCAACGATTTCACAGAAAGCTTTCTCTCTGGCTTGAGCTTTAGCGATTTTCACTTCAAGTTCTAATTTCTGAATTTGTTGAGTTTTAGACAACATCGCCTGTTCAGTAAGCAATTCTGCAACTTTGGCCTTTTCCCTTGCTCGGATCATAGAACTTGAATATCTTGACGAACTAGACGAGTTCGAACTTTTATGACTTTTCTTTGTGTGCCTCGATTTATTTGTACTGGTGTGTAAAGTACTATCATCATCGCTATCCCGTTTTGCTTCCGTATCTTCATTATTGTTCTTATGAAGTTCTATTATCAAGTCTTTGCGTGAATCCATGTTGATAAACTGTCAACAATTGACTGTATAAACAAACTATCAAAACACTATATGACGTGTCAAGCACATTAATCTATGGAAAGTCACTTAATAATCATTAAACGAAACAGTTTACAACGTTCATTCAGTCTATATGACCTTGAGCGGCTATTCTATTTCAACCATTTGACAATACGTATGGCGAGAAGTCAATAATTATTACTATTTGAAACTAATATGGTGGCCGTAAAACTCGATAAAGAAAATACATTTAAACCATAAAATTGCTTTATTCAGTCCACCATAGGATTTATAAGTAAACCTTGTTCATAGCGGTATTGAAACGCGTCACCGTTCCTTCATTAACTTGAAACTGCAGGTGCAGCCATGCCGTAGCCAATTGCCGATGTCTTGTTTACCGTTAGCCTTTCTACACGACGAATTGAGACCTTAAACTAGCAGCTTATACAGTTCGCCATCGACACTCAATATCCGTTAACCGTGTGACATAAGTATCGAGCATCTATAGGAAAACTTTAACGTTAATACCGTTGACAACGGTTTCAAATAGTTTGAGACCGCTGTTTACTTCGCCATCTTTCTTTTGCACGCTTCCCGCTTGCTTACATCATCCGTTATAATAAAGAGAGTTGCCTCCCTCTAATCGCTAATTGCAATATAACAAATTAACATATATTATGAAAACAGTTCGGCTGCGGGCACATGGAGGCCGTAAAATTACGACCAAGCCGGACTCGATGTTTGACAAACAAAATGGTAATACGAGATTTAATCAAGAAATATGAATATTTCGTGTGATCATGGTGTGCATCTCATCAAATCCAGCTTATACCCACAAAGGCTGTGATTTAGCCACGAAAATCGTTTCATTTTGTCCCAGCAAATTCCAGGCGAAAATCTGACGCTTTGCTGCACAAGTAAACAAGTAAGTCGTCACTGTAGTACACATTTCTATTGCGATGTTTTGTACAATCAGACCAACACTCGAATTACGCCTCGGACTATATTTGTCAAGTGTAGCCATAATGTGCACTCGGCTAATCTCGACAGATTCCGTAAACTATGTAAACTACATCTAGTCTCGGATGTATGACAGTAAGTGATATGTACCTACGCCCATACATTTGCGATGCGGCTACCGGTTTACTTTAACAGGAAAACTTGACGCTATTACACAAATTGGGAACCTATTCGGCTAGCGACCTATTCGACCGATCGAGTTGTAACCTGTTCGTTGGAAACCTATTTACAGTAAAAACAACAGTCTCTATTTATCAACCAATAAAATCCAACGTTATGTCTATCAAATGAAAGTAGAATATATTATTTTTTATCCATTCCTTCAGCTCAGAATAAAAGTGTAATTTCGTCATTATCTTGCAGCTGGATCGGTCGAATAGGTCGCTAGCCAAATAGGTCGCCAACTTGTGTTTGGAATGGGCGCAGCCATGTTTCATCCGGGACCTTTAAAGTAGTACCAATATGGCGGAATTCATCATACAGCCGAGTTTAGATTCCCGAAATCCTCCGAGGTTTGCCGAGTGCCATAATGTGGTGAAGAAATCATATTCTAAGCCAATCAGAAACCATAAAAGCCATAGAAATATTTCTATGATAAAAGCAATCAACGTCATTAGGTCAGGGGTCAATAGCCATAAATAGACCAGGGAATACCTTTTACGAGACGGAACACGTTGGCTTGTTTACATTTGTATGAGAGAATTTTTCTGCAAATATGCCTGAATTACGGGACAATAACATCAGATAAATGTTGTGCTGACACCGTGAACACGGCTGGCCCGTGATTTGCGGAAAAAATATGGTCAAAAGCGAAATTGTATCAATGAATGTGATATTTCCTGGAAAAAGTATTTTTTCCATTTTATTTCAATAAAACAATATGCAAAAGAAATATAAATATAGTATACAGATGAAAACGTTTTTGGCATGATTGAAATACTGGTTCGGTATAATAATTATATATAATGTTGAGAAAAAAACAAAAAAGATAGGCTGGCACTGCCAGGCAGGATACGCCCACATTTTCGAGAGATGGACAGAGAACAAGCAATACCGAAAGTGATTTTTCCTACATCTTTAAGTCCTATATTTCATACTGTATTGGGAGCAGCCATTTAGTTGGTCAGTTCCAGTCTGATATCAATGAAATTCGAAACCGACAATGATTATGGTGTGACGGTACACAACCTAGAAATGTGACTTTTCATCAAAATCGGATAAGAATTGTGACCTGTAGAGAGTCCACAACCATGATATACCATATTTTTACACTATTCGCGTACAAACGGCGACCATTTCGTCTGGCAATTTTGGTACGATTTTCACGAAATTAGAACTCAACCTTCCTCATCAAAATCGAATTAAAATTGTGACCTATACAGGGTCCACAACCATAATATATCATTTTTTTAACAGTATTCGCGTACAAACGGCGGCCATTTTGTCTGTCAATTTTGGTCCGATTTTCCCGAAATTCAAACTCAACCTTCCTTACAGTGTAACAATGATATAATCAAACGTTTTTTTAAATTGGATAATAATTGTGACCTCCAGAGGGACCACAAGCTAAAGAAAGGGTGATTTTGCGTATAACCAGGGGCCATAATTCAGGAAGTTACGATCCGATATTCGCAAATATCGAAAAGAACCAAGATCTTTGGGTTATAACCATGAATTTCAAGTTTCATCAAAACCGAATTAAAATTGTGACCTTTACAGCGTCCACAACCTTGATATACCATTTTTTAACAGTATTCACGTACAAACGGTGGCCATTTTGTATGGCAATTTTGGTCTGATTTTCCCGAAATTCGAACTCAACCTTCCTTACGGTGTAACGGTAATATAATCAAACAGATTTTTAAATCGGATAATAATTGTGACCTCCAAGCTAAAAAAAAGGCGATTTTGCGTATAATCAGGGGCCATAATTCAGGAAGTTACGATCCGATATGCGCAAATATCGAAAGGAAGCAAGATCTTTGGGTTATAACCATGAATTTCAAGTTTCATCAAAATCGAATCAAAATTGTGACCTCCACAGGTTCCACAACCTTGATATACCATTTTTTAACAGTATTCGCGTACAAATGGCGGCCATTTTGTATGGCAATTTTGGTCCGATTTTCCCGAAATTCGAACTCATCCTTCCTTAGGGTGTAACGGTGATATAATCAAACGGTTTTTTAAATCGAATAATAATTGTGACCTCCAAGCTAAAAAAAAGGGCGATTTTGGGTATAATCAGGGGCCATAATTCAGGAAGTTACAATCCGATATGCGCAAATATCGAAAGGAAGCAAGTTCTTTGGGTTATAACCATGAATTTCAAGTTTCATCAAAATTGAATCAAAATTGTGACCTCCACAGGGTCCACAACCTTGATATACCATTTTTTAACAGTATTCGCGTACAAACGGCGGCCATTTTGTATGGCAATTTTCGTCCGATTTTCCCGAAATTCGAACTCGACCTTCCTTAGGGTGTAACGGTGATATAATCAAACGGTTTTTTAAATCGAATAATAATTGTGACCTCCAGAGGGACCACAAGCTAAAAAGGGTGATTTTTCGGACAATCAGGGGCCATAATTCAGGAAATTACATTCCGATAGCCGCAAATATCGAAAGGAACCAAGATCTTTGGGTTACAAACATGCATGTCAAGTTTCATCAAAATCGGTTCAAAATTGTGACCTCTATAGGGTCCACAAGCTAAAAACGTGATTTTTCGTACAATCAGGGGCCATAATCCATGAAGTTTTGATCCGATACATGCCAATATCGAAAGGAACCGAGATCTTTTGGGGATAAACCTATATTTCAAGTTTCGTCAAAATCGGATAAGAATTGTGACCTGTAGAGAGTCCACAAACAAATTGTGGACGGACGGACGTCCGGACGGACGTCCGGACGGACAGGGGCGACGACATAATACGTCCACATGAAAATGTGGGCGTATAAAAAGGCGATTTTGCGTATAATCAGGGGCCATAATTCAGGAAGTTACGATCCGATATGCGCAAATATCGAAAGGAAGCAAGATCTTTGGGTTATAACCATGAATTTCAAGTTTCATCAAAATCGAATCAAAATTGTGACCTCCACAGGGTCCACAACCTTGATATACCATTTTTTAACAGTATTCGCGTACAAACGGCAGCCATTTTGTATGGCAATTTTCGTCCGATTTTCCCGAAATTCGAACTCTACCTTCCTTAGGGTGTAACGGTGATATAATCAAACGTTTTTTTAAATCGAATAATAATTGTGACCTCCAGAGGGACCACAAGCTAAAAAGGGTGATTTTTCGGACAATCAGGGGCCATAATTCAGGAAATTACATTCCGATAGCCGCAAATATCTAAAGGAACCAAGATCTTTGGGTTACAAACATGCATGTCAAGTTTCATCAAAATCGGTTCAAAATTGTGACCTCTATAGGGTCCACAAGCTAAAAACGTGATTTTTCGTACAATCAGGGGCCATAATCCATGAAGTTTTGACCCGATACATGCCAATATCGAAAGGAACCGAGATCTTTTGGGGATAAACCTATATTTCAAGTTTCGTCAAAATCGGATAAGAATTGTGACCTGTAGAGAGTCCACAAACAAATTGTGGACGGACGGACGTCCGGACGTCCAGGGGCGACGACATAATACGTCCACATGAAAATGTGGGCGTATAAAAAGCGATTTTGCGTATAATCAAGGGCCATAATTCAGGAAGTTACGATCCGATATGCGCAAATATCGAAAGGAAGCAAGATCTTTGGGTTATAAACATGAATTTCAAATTTCATCAAAATCGAATCAAAATTGTGACCTCCACAGGGTCCACAACCTTGATATACCATTTTTTAACAGTATTCGCGTACAAACGGCGGCCATTTTGTATGGCAATTTTCGTCCGATTTTCCCGAAATTCGAACTCAACCTTCCTTAGGGTGTGACGGTAATATAATCAAACGTTTTTTTAAATCGAATAATAATTGTGACCTCCAAGCTAAAAAAAAAGGCGATTTTGCGTATAATCAGGGGCCATAATTCAGGAAGTTACGATCCGATATGCGCAAATATCGAAAGGAAGCAAGATCTTTGGGTTATAACCATGAATTTCAAGTTTCATCAAAATCGAATCAAAATTGTGACCTCCACAGGGTCCACAACCTTGATATACCATTTTTTAACAGTATTCGCGTACAAACGGCGGCCATTTTGTATGGCAATTTTGGTCCGATTTTCCCGAAATTCGAACTCAACCTTCCTTAGGGTGTAACGGTGATATAATCAAACGGTTTTTTAAATCGAATAATAATTGTGACCTCCAAAGGGACCACAAGCTAAAAAGGGTGATTTTTCGGACAATCAGGGGCCATAATTCAGGAAATTACATTCCGATAGCCGCAAATATCGAAAGGAACCAAGATCTTTGGGTTACAAACATGCATGTCAAGTTTCATCAAAATCGGTTCAAAATTGTGACCTCTATAGGGTCCACAAACTAAAAACGTGTTTTTTTGTATAATCAGGGGCCATAATCCATGAAGTTTTGATCCGATACATGCCAATATCGAAAGCAGCCGAGATCTTTTGGGGATAAACCTATATTTCAAGTTTCATCAAAATCGGATAAGAATTGTGACCTGTAGAGAGTCCACAAACAAATTGTGGACGGACGTCCGGACGGACATGGGCGACGACATAATACGTCCACATGAAAATGTGGGCGTATAAAAACCGCACATCACTACTTTATGTTCACGGCGCCAACTCAACCCAACATAAAATTGAAGATTTTCGCACAGAATATTATACGACATACCGTACGGCATGCGGACACTACGGATAGTTATGATTACATTTTTGACGTCGATCTCGGATTTTAAAATTCCATGATTTTGGATCTAATTGGAATATTTTGATGAAATAAAAATATTGGGTAGCTTTTTATTTATGTTTTCAAAAAATATTTAAAAAAAAATTGTTTCTGTCATTTGAACCCCCCCCCCCCCCCCAAAAAATAAAAAAAAACCTACCTACCGACCCTACCCTATTTTCCATCCGTTACAGGAAACAGAACTCTTTTTTTTTTTTGGCCTAAGCAATAAGCTACATCATTGATAAATGTTCGACAATAATAATAATGAGACAGTATATTCTGTAATCGGTCGTAGATATTCCTGCGATAACAAGCGAATATGTTTTTGCATACCTAATGAAGTTATTTTAAGAATATGTTATTTGATTGGTCGGTCACTAAGGTCAATGGTTGATGTGCCCAATCAGAAACAAGCAATCCTCCAGGTTAGGTCAATAGGCATGCACACTCAGCTGATGCCAAGGATACGCTTTCTCGTCGGTTTATCACTAATATTATTGATCAATACTTCATTGTTTGTCAATTTTCTGAAATCTATTTTTATGTTGTATTTATTACTTTTATTAAAGATAGGCTGGCACTGCCAGGCAGGATACGCCCACATTTTCGAGAGATGGACAGAGAACAAGCAATACCGAAAGTGATTTTTCCTACATCTTTAAGTCCTGTATTTCATACTGTATTCGGAGCAGCCATTTAGTTGGTCAGTTCCAGTCTGATATTAATGAAATTCGAAACCGACAATGATTATGGTGTGACGATACACAACCTAGAAATGTGACTTTTCATCAAAATCGGATAAGAATTGTGACCTGTAGAGAGTCCACAACCATGATATACCATATTTTTACACTATTCGCGTACAAATGGCGGCCATTTTGTATGGCAATTTTGGTCCGATTTTCCCGAAATTCGAACTCAACCTTCCTTAGGGTGTAACGGTGATATAATCAAACGGTTTTTTAAATCGAATAATAATTGTGACCTCCAAAGGGACCACAAGCTAAAAAGGGTGATTTTTCGGACAATCAGGGGCCATAATTCAGGAAATTACATTCCGATAGCCGCAAATATCGAAAGGAACCAAGATCTTTGGGTTACAAACATGCATGTCAAGTTTCATCAAAATCGGTTCAAAATTGTGACCTCTATAGGGTCCACAAACTAAAAACGTGTTTTTTTGTATAATCAGGGGCCATAATCCATGAAGTTTTGATCCGATACATGCCAATATCGAAAGCAGCCGAGATCTTTTGGGGATAAACCTATATTTCAAGTTTCATCAAAATCGGATAAGAATTGTGACCTGTAGAGAGTCCACAAACAAATTGTGGACGGACGTCCGGACGGACATGGGCGACGACATAATACGTCCACATGAAAATGTGGGCGTATAAAAACCGCACATCACTACTTTATGTTCACGGCGCCAACTCAACCCAACATAAAATTGAAGATTTTCGCACAGAATATTATACGACATACCGTACGGCATACGGACACTACGGATAGTTATGATTACATTTTTGACGTCGATCTCGGATTTTAAAATTCCATGATTTTGGATCTAATTGGAATATTTTGATGAAATAAAAATATTGGGTAGCTTTTTATTTATGTTTTCAAAAAATATTTAAAAAAAAATTGTTTCTGTCATTTGAACCCCCCCCCCCCAAAAAAATAAAAAAAAACCTACCTACCGACCCTACCCTATTTTCCATCCGTTACAGGAAACAGAACTCTTTTTTTTTTTTTGGCCTAAGCAATAAGCTACATCATTGATAAATGTTCGACAATAATAATAATGAGACAGTATATTCTGTAATCGGTCGTAGATATTCCTGCGATAACAAGCGAATATGTTTTTGCATACCTAATGAAGTTATTTTAAGAATATGTTATTTGATTGGTCGGTCACTAAGGTCAATGGTTGATGTGCCCAATCAGAAACAAGCAATCCTCCAGGTTAGGTCAATAGGCATGCACACTCAGCTGATGCCAAGGATACGCTTTCTCGTCGGTTTATCACTAATATTATTGATCAATACTTCATTGTTTGTCAATTTTCTGAAATCTATTTTTATGTTGTATTTATTACTTTTATTAAAGATAGGCTGGCACTGCCAGGCAGGATACGCCCACATTTTCGAGAGATGGACAGAGAACAAGCAATACCGAAAGTGATTTTTCCTACATCTTTAAGTCCTGTATTTCATACTGTATTCGGAGCAGCCATTTAGTTGGTCAGTTCCAGTCTGATATTAATGAAATTCGAAACCGACAATGATTATGGTGTGACGATACACAACCTAGAAATGTGACTTTTCATCAAAATCGGATAAGAATTGTGACCTGTAGAGAGTCCACAACCATGATATACCATATTTTTACACTATTCGCGTACAAATGGCGACCATTTCGTCCGGCAATTTTGGTATGATTTTCACGAAATTAGAACTCAACCTTCCTCATCAAAATCGAATTAAAATTGTGACCTATACAGGGTCCACAACCATGATATATCATTTTTTTTAACAGTATTCGCGTACAAACGGCGGCCATTTTGTCTGTCAATTTTGGTCCGATTTTCCCCGAAATTCAAACTCAACCTTCCTTACAGTGTAACGGTGATATAATCAAACGTTTTCTTAAATTGGATAATAATTGTGACCTCCAGAGGAACCACAAGCTAAAGAAAGGGGGATTTTGCGTATAACCAGGGGCCATAATTCAGGAAGTTACGATCCGATATGCGCAAATATCGAAAAGAACCAAGATCTTTGGGTTATAACCATGAATTTCAAGTTTCATCAAAATCAAATTAAAATTGTGACTTTTACAGGGTCCACAACCTTGATATACCATTTTTTAACAGTATTCGCGTACAAACGGCGGCCATTTTGTATGGAAATTTTGGTCTGATTTTCCCGAAATTCGAACTCAACCTTCCTTACAGTGTAACGGTAATATAATCAAACGTTTTTTTAAATCAGATAATAATTGTGACCTCCAAGCTAAAAAAAAGGCGATTTTGCGTATAATCAGGGGCCATAATTCAGGAAGTTATGATCCGATATGCGCAAATATCGAAAGGAAGCAAGATCTTTGGGTTATAACCATGAATTTAAAGTTTCATCAAAATCGAATCAAAATTGTGACCTCCACAGGGTCCACAACCTTGATATACCATTTTTTAACAGCATTCGCGTACAAACGGCGGCCATTTTGTATGGCAATTTTCGTCCGATTTTCCCGAAATTCGAACTCAACCTTCCTTAGGGTGTAACGGTGATATAATCAAACGGTTTTTTAAATCGAATAATAATTGTGACCTCCAGAGGGACCACAAGCTAAAAAGGGTGATTTTTCGGACAATCAGGGGCCATAATTCAGGAAATTACATTCCGATAGCCGCAAATATCGAAAGGAACCAAGATCTTTGGGTTACAAACATTCATGTCAAGTTTCATCAAAATCGGTTCAAAATTGTGACCTCTATAGGGTCCACAAGCTAAAAACGTGATTTTTCGTACAATCAGGGGCCATAATCCATGAAGTTTTGATCCGATACATGCCAATATCGAAAGCAGCCGAGATCTTTTGGGGATAAGCCTATATTTCAAGTTTCGTCCAAATCGGATAAGAATTGTGACCTGTAGAGAGTCCACAAACAAATTGTGGACGGACGGACGTCCGGACGGACAGGGGCGACGACATAATACGTCCACATGAAAATGTGGGCGTATAAAAATAATACTATCTACATGAGCCCACTGATACAACAGAATATTAATAATGATTCACCTAACAACCCTGAACATGCAATTATACTTGTTTTTAAAAAAAACAAACAATAAAGACATATTATAAGAGATGTCAAATAAGTATACATTTATTTTATAGAAAGAAATACAGTACTAAAAAATAAGAAATGAATGCAATTTTATATACTTCCTCATACAGTATTCCACAACAACACTCGATGGCTTGAGATTTCTCCGATATTAAATAGATTAAAATGATTCAGCGATACTTTGATTTAATCAAATATGGAGGACCGTGACTTAGCTTTGATCAAACAGTACAGTGGTTGAAATTGTTGAACATGACTGCCAAACCTTTAAAGGCTAATATCTTTGCTTGCAATAGAGTAATTTGAATGAAATTTATTCATTCAAATTATTCATTTTACATTATCTACTTTTGAACTATTATAGCAAGAATGGCTAGTTCTTTATCTAAATCTTATATAATGTATCTTTAATGAAAAATGTATATAATAATAATAACATCATTTATATAGTGTATTAATACTGGAGAATGGTTTCTAATCTGCTTTTCAGATTTTTATATCCACAGAATCGGGCCCGTCGCCAGCTCATAAAATTGGGGGGGGGGGGGGTATAGAATTTTTTGGAGGGGCTGAGGATGTGGCCGGCTAAGAATACTCCTAAGAAATCATCAATTTTTTTTTGGGGGGGGGGGGGGGCTAAACCGCACAGACTACATGTATTTACACACAGATCAGGTCTTGTGTCCGTATACACTGTACAAAATTAAAAGATATATGCCAGTAAAGAAAAGTACATATAAGAGAAAAACAAACAGTTAACTAAATAAAATGGTTCCAGTAATATGAATAAGAAATGAAATGGAGTTAAACGCCGTCCTACTGTTCTGCTGTTATACATGTACATGTACGCTATACAGTGTACTCTTATATCGAATTCCAACTGCCTAGGGACCTTTTTACGTGCACACCAATGTTACACAGGAATTCGGTTTTGAACGACTAGACAGCAGTCCTTGTACCTTGTCAGCCCCTCTGCCTGCACCACTGACAAGGAGAAACCACGTCTGAATTGAATTGGAATAAAAAAGGAAAATAAAAACATATATGTCAACTTAAAATAGCTAAATATGATATGAACATTTATCGACATGTACAGTACATTTAAGTAAAACATGTTTAAAATACAAAAATACATATGTATACAGGTTGAGGCCTACTCATAAAAATCACAATTTCATCAATTTGATTTGGCTGTCACTTTCATATTTGAACAATTTTCACAAATCCATACTAGAAAACTTTCACTTCTAAAAAATACATCTATCTGTAGCTCCTATATACATGTACTGGGTTAAGGAAGACGGGCGTGCGCTATACAGTTTATTATGAGGGAAATTTTGCCTGGGCACAGCACTATGGCCTACTCTTATATCGAATTCCAACTGCCAAGGGGTCTTTTTACATGCACACCAATGTCCAAACCGCTTACAAAAATACATACAGGTGTAGGACTATTCATAAAAAATCATGTAATTTCATCAATATCATTTGACTGTCACTTTCATATTCAAACAATTTTCACAAATCCATACTAGAAAGCTTTCACTTGTAACAAATACAACTATCTGTAGCTAATGCAGCCTGATTTGCATCCACAGAGAAAATATTGTTTGGTTCTTGGTCTCTATAGTCAACCTAACCCTGTCATTTGTTACAGTTGAGTTTAACAAGAAGGGCATAAATTTCTGCAGATACAGTAAGGCAACTTTAAAGTAATGCACATGGTATTTCACCTCAATGGTGACACAGTCATTTCCATAGTGGTCTTTTGTCTTGGTCTGAGTTGTCATACATTTAGGAATAGGAGAATATCTTCATCAACTTGCATTTGCAATAAAATTGGAAAATGTTAAGATAATGATCCCCTTAACAAATTAACCAGACCTATTATTCTTTTTCTTATTTCGCTGGTAAAATATTAGCTGCTCTAAACATAGTTCTTTATTCATACACAGTTGTTGGGTTTTTTTTACGTTGGTAATGTATGTGAGAAGTCTGTATTGTTAGAATGAGAGAGAGTTTTGTCTGCACATTCCTGCAATTCTTTGTCCAACATATCAATATTTCCATCTAATTTGATCCACTGGTTAGCACATACCCTAGATTTTTCCCAGTTTCTCACAGTAAACGGTTTTACATCGGTTTTAAACAAAATCTACACGGAGTATACAGTTCTAGTTATTCTTCCGCTTGTTTACTATCAAAACGTAAACAAACCGGTGACTTTCACTCTACACGACCCGTTGACCTTTCGTCGTGTGCGTCTGATTGGTGAGCTTTGTCACGTGATCTATTAAAACCAAATCACCGCGAAATTCAAATACCATCGCACATTGATAAGTAAGCCCATTTTTATTTTGACGTTTTCTGTCAAACGTCAAAGAATTGATAAAAGAAAAGTTGTGTGGAAATACAAAGTAATACTAGAAGAATTAGATTATGTAGTTTGTTTTCCGCCTGAAAATCGTCGGGATGGAGCAACAGAAGCAAGCTTGCTAGAAATTTCACATCACGGCCTACAACAATCTGAGGCAAAATTCGCGCTACTCGAAATGATGGGGACGTGTAATGTGTTAGAGTTATACAATAATTTGAGTTAGACGATGGTCGGACCGATAGGAGATCTCACGACAATAAAAAAACATGTGTTACACCCATCCCCGGATTACACCAAATTCTCGGATGTCGATCGCAACACAACATGTAGAAATTGTTCCACTACTGATGCCTTCTGTCATACTTCACCGGCCGTTGGAATCCTCGGTCCGACCATGCTCGAGGCGTGCAACTGAGATTTTTGTCGGGGGCCCCTAATGTGGCGGGCCCTGGAGCCCTGGAGCCCTGGGGCCTGTGCCCCATGGTTTATCCCGCGTTTCTAAAGTAGCTCTGGTGGCTTCAATATCTTTATTTCACTAAATCGACAGATGCATAAGGTATGCACATGCATAATTTCATTAACTTTCTCAATCTGTTTCACAGAGAATAACATACGAATTATCTCTGTAACAGATGACTGTCCACAACACGTGCGCTGACTGCACGCCGTGGTAGTCATTGGCTCAACGCCTCGTGCAATGTTTACATAACACCTAACTGCTTCGGGCAAAATGATGCATTTTACTCATTTTAATACCATTTACACTAAATAGGAAATATTTTTTAACTACAAATACTTCAAACGTCTTTATTTATTTTTCTTTTACCTCAAAAAAATGTTTGAGAATTTAATTTGTATGAGTAAAAAAGTTAATATGCCGAACTCATTAAGTCTCGTCGATGTCATGCTTATCAGTGATTGAGGCCGCCAAGCGAATATTCACTGCGGGATCCGTTTGTAACTTTCTATGATGTCCTATCGATTTATACCACCGCAAAGTTCCTAGCACTCGGATTCGAGGTGGAGTTTGTGGGTGCAATAAACAACGGGTACGCACACGCTGCATCGAAAAACGACCCAAACCAGCTTTGGTGGGAAAATGTTTTTTGTTTCACGGAATCAAGTGATGAATAAACTACTAGAATACAAAATTTCAGAAGGCTCCTGTGCTGGCTTTTAAGATATATTACCGTAAACATACTAAACATAGGCTATGCCATGATATGGGGGAATCGGGTTAGGGTAGACTCACTGCGCACGCAATAACTTCTAAATTAGCTCTGTTGGCTTTAGACGTTATTGCTTGCACGGTGAGCCCACCCAATTTCCCCAACATATTATTCAACTGGCGTGGTTTTGAATCCCTTGTTGCACGTGACAAAGAGTAGGGTCGCCTCTCCAACCTCGTGGGTTTTCTCCGGGTTCCCTGATTTCCTCCCACTGCTAAAGACCGCTACGCACAAGCGAATTATTGAAATAAAATTAAACATTATGTTAGTCGCGAAATGACCTAGTTTGTGTCGAGTGGACGTTAAACCCCATTTCTCTCTCTCTCTCTCTCTCTCTCTCTCTCTCTCTCAGATATGCAAAATGGACACATGAATATCGATTCACATTTTAACATACCGTATCATTACAAAACGGTTAGTTCGAGAGAAAGAAACTAGTAATTGTACATGTAGTTTGAGAAATATATGACCATAGAGCTGTATATATTGACTAGAGTGTATTGTGGTCACGTGATCCCCATGGACGTAACGTTAACGCCGTGGGCCGCCACTGGAGACCGGCCGCCATGTTTCAACCGGGAAAGAATGACGGAAGTGCCCGGATGAACGCTATGTAAACAAAGGGAAATAGAATGACGAAGTGTTGGTAAGTCCATTAAAAAGCAGTTCTAATTCAACAATATCAACCCCCCCCAAAATTGTGTAAATTGTGCGCAGAACTACGAAATCATGTTTATTTTATTAATTGAGCTAAGTGAACGTCCTCGAATGTCCAGATATCTATAGAGTATTCAGCAAAATTTTGAACATTGCTACCCGCAGTTCACATAAAACTTTATTTTGGATAGATCTAAATAATTTGTTGGACGATTTGAAATGAATGTTCTGCGTGATTGGCAGAGATAACTGACTATACTATAAAATAAATAGCGTCATCCAGATGATGAATAAAGAAATAAAATAGATTTTAAAAATAATCTAGGACTTCTATCATTTACCAGTAGAATAATATCTGATGCCGATGGGATTTTTTTTTTTTTTTTTTTTTTTTTTTTTTTAAAAAGAAAATATAAACAGGACTAGCAAGGCCTTAGTAGGCCTATATGGTTTTCAATTTCCATGAACTGGTGTCTGATTTTTCTTTGCTTGAAAAATACGGCGGTATATTAAATTTTACAAAAAAAAATACAAACCTCTTGATGAGATTTTCGTAGTACTAGTAGCAGCAGCGATTAAAAAAAAAATATTAGGCCTAATTAAAAATTTATTTTTTACAAAATTTGTTCGGGGAATGAAGTTTTCAAGACTTTCACTTATTTGTCCTTAATATAATTAACCTTCCTTTTTTAAAAATTAGTTCGGGGGTTTAAAGGGTTAATCCCGATAACTTTTTGGGGAATAAAACTGCTTAATTTTGTGTTAAAATCCCTTATATCCCATTACCTAAGGCCGACCAACTAACCCGATATTTGTGATATGCTTGTAAATAACTTAAACCTGACAGTCTTCATCTGGAAACGGAGACCGTTGTATTATACATTATCTGGATAAAACCAGACTTCTTTCTATAAAAATGATATATAGGTGAAATTTACCTTTTGTTATCAAGTACAGTACATGGGTCATTCACTGTATAGACCTCTCAAGAAACGGGAATCGATTATTAGGTCACCCAATCAAAAAATTGACCCGAAATCTTAAAAGGGTTACGTGTCCGGATAAGCTGTGTTGACGTTAACGTCAAAACGACTCAATATTTTGAGCTTAAACTTTGAGCCAAGGTAAATACACCATGTCTCTATATTTTGGTCCATAAATTTCGTAAATGCTCGGACTTTAATTTTTGAGACTCTGCTCTTATCGGGATTGTCCCTTTAAAGCGGGTTTTCTGAAGAAAATAAAAGAAGCATAAACTGATATTGCAAGAAACTTTCGCTTTATATTCATTCTGTACATCTGTGAACACAATGTCGTCCTAATTAATTAAATCCGAGGGAGTGAAACTAAAAGATAACAAAGCAACTACTGGCCAGTGAGTGCATGTCTGTGACTAAACACTCCACTCCAATAAACAGACTTACTCCCCGCGATATTTTTCGTATTTATATAAAGCCGCATGTGTGTATAATTTATAATTTGCGCAATTTTCGAATAATTAAATAAAACATTAATTTGGAGGTTTGCTTAACAGACGGACCTTGTAATCATTACATAATAAAAGTATCAGTACTACTAATAAATTAAGTGAATGGACCCACCGGGTTTTCGGCCTCAAGCTTCGAGTGTTCGACGTCTTCTCGCCGTGTTTATTTAATTATTTTACACAATTATCTGATTTTACCGTATCTATTAATTCACTATTTCACTTATAACTTATCATGCCTACTTATGAAATGATAACCCACTCCCTTTTCGTCTGACATTGAATTTACCAAAAAAATAACAACTTTCCGACATATTGGTATATGCCAACGCAGGCTAAATCTTCCCGGTTGTAAAATGGCTGCCAACCTCCATAGTCGGCACGCGATCACGTGACCACCATACACTCTAGTCAATATACACCTCCATGTATATGACAGAGAATGATTTTATTTTAGAAATATAGTTTGGCGCTACGATCATAATATACAATGCTGAGTCACGAATTATCTTCAGTTTTAGTGATACCACTGATACGAATTAACCCAATACCAGAATGCCCCACGCATTAAACAACATCCTGTTTTTGTGACTCAGTGACAGCAAAACTTACTCAATAATTTAAAAATAGGTAGTTATTACTATTAGTCTTTTTTGGTGAACTGCGGTACTTATTTTATATTCTTTTAATACTGTACCTAATATAAATTTTAGAAAATGAGTTTACTAGCAAAATTATTTGGTGGGGGGAAGAAAGACCAGGTTCCTTCGCCAGCCGAAGCTATCCAACGACTTCGTGAAGTCGAAGAGATGTTACTTAAAAAATCTGACTTCCTCGAAAAGAAAATCGGCCAAGAAATTGCAACAGCGAAGAAACACGGGACTAAAAATAAACGACGTAAGTATAAACAAATAAATTACTTTTTCAAGTTTTAAGAATGGTTGGCGTTGGTCTGTCTCATACAGTACACTCGCCCTGGGTGATCGGCTGATAAGATTATAAAGTGATTGAGACCATGGCTGATTGGGACCAGATTTTTGACATTGATTGGGACCAGATTTTTGGCAGATTCGAACCAGAAATGGCTCACTGGGACCAGTGGCAATATTTAAAGGGACAATAACATTCTTGCTGGCTTGGTTGCTCCAGAAAATAAATAATACCCTTATCTAAGTAGCATTGCAAACGGGTTTTCAAATACTACCAATGACTCAAAAATGACAGTGATACTGTAATTGTGAACTATCTAGAATGAATAATCTGAAAAAATTTCCCCAAAATATTGAAAATTAAAAAAGTTATAGCATTTTTAAGATGGCAAACTGGGGGCACAAAAAAACGGCTTTTTTCAAAAACGCAAAAAAACTGACCGAAGTCAATATCTCAGTAACTATACAAGATAGGCCTATGAAAATTGCACTAATTAAAGATCTCGATGTACTTAATAAAATAAAATTGTCGCTATAATATTCTGGCATATACTTTTTGTGTTACAGAGGCTCAAAGTTGAGGTCCGTGCCAATTACGCACAAATCACAGCAAAAAAATTGACAAATTCCTGTATACTTAATTAAAGCTCCAATAGCATTTTTTTAAGTTATATTTTTAAAATGTATTAAAATAAAGCCCAAAAATAGATTGAACCTATAAACAGTCCTACCTTGTTAAAGAATAATCCTATTAATCCTATAATTCAGTACTGCCAGTTGAGAAATTGGCAAAAATATCATTTTCAACTTCAAATTCAAACGTTTGAAGATGGCCGTCCATGGAGAGGAATAGGAAAACAAGGGAGGTAATTGAGTAACTATTTCCTCAATCACCCTGTGTCACCCTTTATAATGCCCAAAAAATTTTGCCCAGGACCGTATAATAGTGAGTTGACAACCTTTTGAGCAAAAGACATAGAAATAATTATGTTTTGACTTTCTTAGAAAATGTGAAATTGGAACTTTAAATTGCAGCACTTTGACATTCATACAGAGGCTTATTTTTAAATGAATATGCACAAACAAAGTGTTTTCAGTCGGTTCTGTTATTTATTTTTTGCATGACAACACCTTAAATCATAATTTTTGACCGATTGGTGTCAAGTGTAACATAATCAGATAATATTAACTGTGGATTTGACTTCTTTATTATAACAGTACAGGAACGACCATTATAAATACATCTATAAGTCTACAACCAATACAGCACACCGGAACATAACATATCATAACATTAGTTTGTAGTCATAATGACCAGTGTCCAAATTCACGTCTGCTTCCATTGTCACACGCCCTCGTTCTGTCTTGTAGAGCAGTCTCCGGTCTGTGGCCTCTCGATAAGATTGTCTTCCATCGTCTCTCTTAAGCTTCTAACTTGAGATCATTTATAAGGCCAAGGTGTTATCCACAACCTTATTAGTATTTAACAGCCATTCACAAGTTATAAAACGTATATATTAGAAGCCTTCATTAAACGGACAATCATATAATATTATCTAATAATACGAGAACATAGTGACTAATTAACTAACTTAAATAATGCACGTGTAACACATATATATATACTAATTTTACGACAGCTATAAACCACAGCTGTTTAATGTTAATGTTGTGTTACAATTTCCTCCCTTTCCTAAGCTGTGAAACAGCCAAAATAATTATGAATTAATCATCATTTTTTTCTTGTTATGGTTGACGGGATGAAATATTTATAAACGCATAAGAATAACATAACGATCTACAAACAATACATAATAAGGGTCTTGTCAAATTGATTTTACTCGAGATAAACGATTATGAATATTTTGAACACATATAATTATCTTCAATAAGATATTTTCTGTTTTATAACGCATCAAATTTTCAAATGATTCATCTTCCTATACAAAACAAACGACAACACAAAGTAAAAATCTACCATAATGCTCTTAACTTGAGCTAAACCCTTCCTCTGGGGGTAATTACATATTAAAAATGTACCATAATGCTCTTAACTTGAGCTAACCCTTTCCTCTGAGGGTATAAATACATGTTCCTCTCTTTTTAGGAATCCAATAAAATACATCCCATTAATTATCGGGGAAAATATATACATAAAACATATTTATAGGAAGATAAAACATTAATTTTGGGATTGCCTCTTTAATCAAAACCGAAACTTTACGGAATACGTCTTAAGCGTTTTACAAAAATCTTTGAGACAACCACAAAATATTTCAATTCGTTTAAGAATAATACTTATTCTATTTCTCGTGCCAAAATAGTTATCATATTATGCCAAAGGATGTGTTCAAATAAAGACAAAAATCGTTTATATTCTTTTAAAACAAAATGACTCACCTTCTACAAAAGTCACTAAACAAAGTTCATATTCCACAGTTCTTTCTTCTTTTATGTTAAAATCTCAGTCTTTTAGAGTTCTCATTATTCGGGTGTTTGTTGTAGAATAACTTCTTATTTCTTCATAACTTGTTTTCTTGTTTTCTCGTTTCTTTTAAAACGACTTCGACGTTGTGTTCTCTTTTTTTTTAACTGTTGATTGACTCGAATTCTGTCTTCTTTTCAACATCGACCAACAGGTTCTTCAGTCACGGACACCAAATGTTTGAGTTGTAACATAATCAGATAATATTAACTGTGGATTTGACTTCTTTATTATAACAGTACAGGAACGACCATTATAAATACATCTATAAGTCTACAACCAATACAGCACACCGGAACATAACATATCATAACATTAGTTTGTAGTCATAATGACCAGTGTCCAAATTCACGTCTGCTTCCATTGTCACACGCCCTCGTTCTGTCTTGTAGAGCAGTCTCCGGTCTGTGGCCTCTCGATAAGATTGTCTTCCATCGTCTCTCTTAAGCTTCTAACTTGAGATCATTTATAAGGCCAAGGTGTTATCCACAACCTTATTAGTATTTAACAGCCATTCACAAGTTATAAAACGTATATATTAGAAGCCTTCATTAAACGGACAATCATATAATATTATCTAATAATACGAGAACATAGTGACTAATTAACTAACTTAAATAATGCACGTGTAACACATATATATATACTAATTTTACGACAGCTATAAACCACAGCTGTTTAATGTTAATGTTGTGTTACACAAGGTCAAAGAGAAACAACTTTTTACATGTATGTAGATATTTTCAAAAATTTTCAAAAAGTGTGTGGTAAAATGAGAAATATACATTTACATGTAAGCTTTTGGTGGATTTGCCGCTTTTTCCACACCAATTGTGTGTACATCAATTTGAGATTGTATGTTTCAGGAATGAAAATTTAACAATTAAACTATGATTTATATAACAGCTATAATTTGGTAATCAACATCATTACAATTTCAAATAAAAACAGTTACATAGACATAATTAAAACATTTAAATATCTTAAAAGAGTCCAAATAACCCTAAACAATGATAATCATGATCACTTCAATTGTCTGATAAATATGCAAAATGATAAAAAAAAAATGTAGCCTACTCTGCTAAAAAATTAATTAAAAAGTAAACTTATAAAAGTAAGGTATGATCTACATGAAAGAGTATTTAAAATAAATCAAAATTGTGATACATATGTGCATTACGATATACTAGATTATAGTATCAGTGTAGAAATAGGCCTATAGCTTTCTTGTTGAGATATTATCCCAAGGAAAAAAAAATATAAAATTCTTCGTCAGTAAAAATGACTGGGAATTTTCTTCTTCCAATTCAATAATCACAGTATGAGCTACACTACTAAATTAAACAATTCTGAAATGAAAAAAAATTTGTTGTAAATTAATTGAGACCTAAGGCTAAGATACCTAGCATGCTAAGCTAACTGGCTTCAACAAAGGACAGTAATACTAATTTTTGTTGAATTATATTATATAAGCAGAAGCTTACTTCTTCAGCTGCAGTTCATGAAAAAAATATCCAAGGTGGTCAACAACATTCACGATATTTATCCTTTGTTAGTGAAATATCTGGCTAAAGTTTGGTAGGTAGCTTTAGTAACATTCAATATAAGAAAAATCCTGTCCAAATCTATCATTTTCTTTTTTACACACTGAAGTCTGTGGCGTTTTCAATTGTGGTCTGAACCCTGATCAACCACAAATTACCTCCCTTTAACGCCACATGGTTCGATTTCTGACAATTTACGGATTCCTACGGGGGATACAGACTTAACAAATGGTCAAACTAAGTAGTTAATGAATTGGGCTTTCCTAATATACCCAAATCTTGAGCGTCGAGGGCCTTTTTCGAAAATTTCTATCAACTTCAAATTTTCAATTGATGAAAAATATGAGAAAATCTTACCTCAGTTTCTCCAAATCCTACTCGACAGCAAGTTCATTCATTTTTCTCGATAGTAAACATCGCGTGGTCAATGTTTGACACTCTGAAAATTCATGAGAAGGCGTAGCACGAAGTATACTTTTCTCGGTCAACTTTTTGTGGTGTCTGAAAATAGTACAGTCAGCGCCCCTAGCGGCGTTTGACATCGCTATTCTAAGTACTAGATGTTTAAGTGTCCTACCTGTAATGTGAATTATGCATTACTACAACCTATTTTACTTGTCCAGAGGGTTCGAAAATATTTTAAAATCCAAGTCACATTTGAAAAGGTTTACGTTTGACTTTTCAAATCAATTGGTTGAATTTTTCCAATTTTTCAATATAGGTGTGTTAAGATGAAATTTATATCATCATTTAATTGGAATATTCTAAAATAATACGATTTGTTGACCAGAATGAAGATTGAGACATATTATTCAGTTACAAGAAGAGTGTTATTGGGGCTTTAAATGACGAGAATATTTTAAATATGTTTGCATATATTTGATAATAAGACAAAAATGACAACATTTCTTAGCAATATACATACACAAATACACATGAAACAAATTTAAAGACCACATCAAATGGCTGAAAAAATTTTTCGGTACGTGTACTCAATAGTTACTAAATCCATTATACGGCAAGTTCAAACTAATCTGATTAAAATTAATTCAGTTATTAAGGTTTAAGTATCTGAGAGCCATAAACGGTTTTCAAATTTTCAAATACACCCTTAATCTGGTTGATTGGCTGGTGGCGTCACAGGCACTACACATACTATACACATCATATATCACTATCGGTACCATATAACGCTATCCAATACACACTTTGAGTTGACGAATGTCTGTTGACTTTCCTAATCATAATCAACGAATTATTGTCTAACATTGTTATAGTTTAGACAATTGTGATTGGTATATTTTAGAGTGAATTTAAAATACTGTATCATGCTGTAGATCTATTCGGCGTCCTTTGTTTTAATAGGCCGCGTGAAAAATGAAGACGACACATGCAATTAGCGTATTTACCGGTAATTCGGATAAACCACTAAATACTCGATATCCCAACCTTTTATCTATAAGTACCGAAATACAAATGATGCCAGTCATTTGTCGATATATTCAGTATTAACTATATGATATATTAAATAAAAAACATTTCTATATACAAAGAATGACTTTTATCGTAACTCCATTTGAAATTCACAGCGAATATGGCATTTTCCAATGACTATATATGCATAACAACAGATCGCCCTAATTTCTCAGCCAATTCTAACGTATATTGAATGATGATAATGGATCTTCATTTACAAATCGCGTTTCAATCATGTTTGATTTTTATGATACATTTTGCATGACCATATCTTTTTACTCCTGTACTCTTTTACTCGGGGAAATTAGAACCACAATACTCTTCTGACGAAAATGTATCTCAAATGGACTACACACGATGGTAGAAGTTATTAAAATCGCAGCCGTGAGAGAAGAGTCTATAAATCTAAATATTATTTTTATTTTCTGAACAAGGTACATGTAGGATAAATACTTTGACTATTTTTATATACATGTACATCATATTCATATTCGACGTAACCGATTTCTGTATTGCTGGTATTAGTTTTCAAAATTGTTTGACTTAGTGAAATTAACATAAATTGGTTTAAACAGTATTTCTACAACATATAATTAAACACAATATTAATTGATTACAAAACAAGCTATGAAGTTTATGAGATAAGATAAAAATGGCATTTAAATTGCATAAAACGTATAATAATTTACATAAGAGTTATAATGAGATAAATCTCTGTTAATGCAGTCACTGTGACTTAACATAATGGAATCTAAGACATTATTAATTGACGCACATAAGCACATATTATAGTCAAGCTACACATGTAGCTTAGATAAAACCCTTTTTAAGTTTAAACTTTAAACTTAATTCAATATCAAAATATCGGTTTCTAGTATTTTTATATCGTGTGGTCCGAATCAGACTAGTTGTGGTCCGAATAAGCCTGGAATGTGGTCCCAATCAGTTTTTATTATTGATCCTAATCAACCATGGTCCCAATCAGCTTGGTTTCTCACCCTGAACGTTCAGGGACTGTCCAATTGAATCAGTGTCGAAAAAAATTGGAGCACCAGTCAATTTTAATTAGCCAATTTTCACTGCTAAGTGATAGGGTGTCAATCTGTGTGAACGCCTGTACAATGTAAAGTAACATCTTTGTGAGAAAATAAGACCTTGCTTACCTCGCTAGAGTCGGTATGAGCAACGTAACAGGCTGTTAAAAATGCATCCCCTCCTATCAAGTTACCTTTTCCCCGCCATGACACGTTAATAAATGACACAACACACCGTATGTAAATTTGTGCGTTACCCTTTCAATGAAATCTTTCAAATTAAAAAAGACAGGGACGTATTTTTTAACGGTTTGTGTCATTACATACTTGTTCTAAATCGGTTAAAAGACGGGAACATATTTTTTAACAGTGTGTTGTGTCATTTCATACTGGTTCTAGCGAGGTAAGCAAGGGTCTTAATTTCTCGCAAAGATGCTTAGTTACATTGGTCAGGCGTTTAGGGACTGACACGCAACCGTTTAATAGTAAAAAGATGCCCAGTAAAATTGATTCAACAGCACAGTCCCTAATCATACGACAGAGCGAGTGTAATGATATATCGCGGTATATTCGGTTTTTCGATATTTTTGACGGTTTTTATATCTGTGACGGTTTTATATCGTGTAGCTCATGCTGGGTGGATAAGCAAAGTCCTCTACAGCTTGAAGCTTTGGACATTCAGAAAACACTTCAAGCTTATAGTGAGAGAGGCAAACGGTCTTAGAGAGAGAGGTGGCAATCTTCTTAGTCCATCATGAGTACCGGTACATCAAAGCTTGGATGGCGGCCCGTCTTGCAGCATGTACACCTTACAATGACCCCCGCCTCATGAAATCATTGTGAAAAGTCAAAACATAGACCTCCCTACTGATATAGGTTATTATTTATTTGAGAATTACTACAATTATATGTTTATATCCTTAAAAATGATACCAATTTTGACATGTAACCGTACTTGTACAAGTTATACATGTAGGTAACAGTCTTGAATGGACAAATTTAAGAATGTTTGAGAATATTGTCTTTATTTTGGATAGGCCCAATAATTTTGAAGTATATTCTACCATACATGTACTGTCTGTTTAATTTGCAAACTGTATAATGAATTTTCCTTATATTTTTAGTTGCATTACAAGCATTGAAAAGAAAAAAGAGATTTGATCAACAATTACAAAAAATTGATGGTACATTGTCAACAATTGAATTTCAACGAGAAGCTTTAGAAGATGCTAGCACAAATACAGAAGTACTCAAAGTCATGGGAGTTGCAGCAAAGGCTCTTAAAGGAGCTCACAATAATTTGTAAGATTTATTATATGTTACATGCTTGTTCAAGTACTATTCATTTTTATAAACTCTGGATGTCACCTTTGTGAGGGAAGGTGTTTTGTAGATATTGACCTTAAATAAATATAGGTAAGATGCTTTTCTTGGGCTTGATGTTTGAGGATAGAAATTAATCAACATTCAGGCATCAACTAACAATCTGGAAGTAAAAAATTGATAGACATAAAAGTGATGCTTTTTAATAAAACAATTTTCCATTCTTATTAACTGGAAGCCAGTATTTGTCTTTCAGTGTGGAAAACTGTGCTTTTTTTAAATACATGTTCTTATGATTTTTAAAGTTCTAGATTTGATATCACAGGCCTATCTGATAAGAATATTTTGTGGTGTCGAATCATCATCATATAAAACAGTGCATGTATTTTAAAATTGCACCAGCGTACCATGATATTGTTATTTGCCAAATAAAATTAATATAGTTAAAGTGTTAAAAGCAATGAGTAGTCGTGTGGAAGTGCCATTTTATCCATGAAGCAGTTTGTGAAACAGAAAAATTAAACGAGTGTGTATTGCATGTAGTTTGGATTGGCGAAAAAAAAATGGGTATCAGGGTATTTTACAGTTTATTTATCTTTATGACTACATGTAGTTTAATGCACAAATTAAAAGTTAGCAGTGAAAGGAGCACAAGTCCAGCCAGGACTATTACAGTTAAATACATGTAGCTCACTAGCCCGTGAGTTATTTTTGGTAGCCACGGGCATCGGGCTAGTTGATTTTTACAACCCTGGTGAAGCATTTTGATTGTTAGAGGACGAATACTATCAATCTTCAGCATTCAGTGACTCTTCGTTCAGAATTACATGTATGCGTATGCCCCTTTGTCCAAAAACATTGTAATCGCAATTGAGTCTGTAGTTTTCGACCAAATTTGATGTAGAGCATTGTGATCACAAGAGAATGAAACCTGTCAAATTTTGTTCCAGGTTTAATCACCCTTTGTCAACAACTTTGTGAACTCAGTTTTTAACAGATTTCTTAAAAATTTGGTGGGAAAGAGAGAGAGAGAGAGAAATCAACACAAACTAGGTCATTTCGGGACTAACATATTGTTTAATTTTATTTCAATAATTCGCTTGCAGTGGGAGGAAACCAGAGTGCCCGGAGGAAACCCACGAGGTTGAGAAGGCGCCCATATCTCCATGCCACATACGCTCACACCAGGGCTCGAAACCACAGCCGCAAGCCAGAGGTGACCGGCCAGTTAGAGGTCGAAGCGCGGCACTCTAGACCACTAGGCCATCCCAACCCCCAATTTGGTGGGAAGCATTGGGGTCATGAGAGGATGAATCCTATTGTTTTTAGCAGATTTTTGTAAAATTTGTGTAAAGCATTGGGTTCATGAGAGGATGTATTCTAACGATATTCCCCATACTATGATTTCCCATTCCAGACCGTTACCCTATTTTCCGGAAAGAACCTTGTGAATGCGATAAAGGGTTCCCTCTTGTCAGTGACAGTTGTCTATTTATTTGGTTGATACGAAAAACCGAGATCCCATGTACACATAGGCAGACACTTAAAAGATTCCTTGACATTTGGATATAAGAGTCGTCTTTACTGCCTTTGTCCTGGCAAAATTTCCCTCATACTCATAGTAGTCATAGAACACTGTATCGATCATCATTAGCCCAGTTCGGAGCAGAACAGTGGAATGTTAAACCTCATTTCATTCTATTTTTATTTTTGATGAATAGCTTGAAGCATTGGTGTCATCGATCCCTATTGATATTCATAATCCATAGCCTGCAATTTCTGAGTTATGTCCCCTTTATTGAAAACCGTGTGAACGCAATACAGGTTGTAGGTTTTAACAGATTTTTTTTTTTAGATTTCAAATTTGCTCAATCCAAGTTTTCCTTTTGGATAAGCTGCAGTTGAGACAAAGAAGCTGCGACTATCGTTTTCATAATATTCTGAGAAAGTCACCCAACAACCATTGGTTCATCGAATGACCCACAATATAAATAAATGTTATCTATATATGGTGAATGTATTTATACACTCACATTGAAATGTTTTTGTATTCTGTCGGAACCTCTGTCTATTGGTCAGGCATCTACAATTTATACAGAGTGTTTAAGATCATAAGATTAAGAAACTTATTAATTTTCAACGATTTCCGATTATATCCCTTTGAAATATCTTGTGGATGCTCTAGAGGCTAATGTTTGACTTTAAATTGATACACAGTGCTTAAAGTCATAAGACAAAGAGTTCATCAATCAATTTTCAACACTTACGCCCCTACTTTGATAATTTTGAAATATTATATTTTGTGGTTAACCTAGAGGATAAAGTTGATATCCGACCGACGTTTTCGGATAATTACTGCCAGAGCTATGGCCCTTGATCACTTTGAAAAATCTTGGTGGTTAATATCTATAGACTAAAATCATAATCCCATTGATTTTAAATTTATACACGCTAAACATGTATATATATATATATATATTCAAGGATTTCCAATACTGTCAGAGTTGTGGCCTTTGATTATTTCCAGAAACATTGCTGATGCGCTACAGACCAAAGTAATCAACCGATTGACTTTAGATTGATAAACATAGTTTAAGGTCTTGGGAGGAACAAGTCACAGGCACTTAAAAGGATTAAAATAAAACTTCTTACCTTTGACTATATATTACAGTAATTACAAGGTGAATCAGCTGACATTTTGTTTTGACTTGTTGGCGACATTTCGTCTGCTATCATCTCACAATACTCACTAGTTCTAACACTTCCTGTTGTTTTTATTGCCCATGAGACTTTATTTGATCATTATATACCTCCCTATGCAATTACATTGGTCATTTTACAGCGTCATTAATTACAAATCAAACTTGAAGCACGATCACTTGGCTATTCCTATATTCAACGGACCGGAAGTAAGACAAAATGAGGTCAACAACATCATGTTGGGGAAGCCCTGATTTTTGATTGATCGAGGCGTGTTACCAAAACTGAAATTGACCTCAGAATGGCAGCTGAATGAATACTTTCATTGGTAGGTAACACACTCAGGAAAATACATACTTGGGAAAATTTAAATTAATGACTTTATACAGATGATATCTATAATTAAACAATTTTATTTTTGCAACTTGCATGGACGCAAAACTGGGGGTGTGTTTGTGTGTGTTGTGGGGGTGGGGCACATATCCTTTGGGTAGACAGGTAAAGTGATAAAAAATTAATATATTTTTTTGGGGGAAAAAAATATTTTGCCTTTTAATCGGCAATAATAAAGTGCCCGAAATATAGAAATAATGAACTGGACATCTCCGATCATGTTTCTGTCGATATCTGCTATAATAGATTTTTCAAACATCCAATTTTATAAAAAGAAATATTTGTTTCATTAATTTTTCAGAAACAGTTATTTTTTTATATTGACTAATAAATTTAAAATATCTAAAATCAGTGCCACTCGATGACATCAAAAGCCAGCCATTTTCACCGGACAAACACAGTAAATGATAGAGCCTACGAAGCGAGGCCGCTGTTGAGCGAGGCAAGCTCTATGGGGCAGCATGTTTGTATTTTGGTGCAGTCTTGATCACCCAGTTCCAAGTCAAATTTCGAGTAAGGGATAGGTTTATAAAGGGACTGATACAGACTGCTACAAATAAAAGCAAAAGTGAATTCTTTTGACCTCATTTCGTCGTACTCCCTGTCCGTCGAAGATACAAATAGCTGATTGAACACACTTCAAGGTTGATTTGTAATTAATAACGCTGTAAAATGACCAATTTAACTACATTGGGGAGTGTATAATGATCAAATAAAGTTTCTTTGGCTATAAAAATGACATGAAGTGTTAGAACAAGTGAGTATTGTGAGATGTTAGCAGACAAATTGTTGTCAACAAGTCGAAACAAAATGGCAGCTGATTCACCTAGTTATTACTGTAATATATAGTCAAAGAGTAGTAAGAAGTTTTATTTTAATCTCTTCAAGTGCCTGTGGAACAAGTATATTGATTTTCATTGATTTTTGATAACTAAAGAGCTAGATCCATGATATTAAATGTTAGCATGGGGTTCCTAGAAACCAAACAAATTCTAATGATTTTCTGATAATTGCTGAATGAGTTGTTACTCTTAATCAGATTTTAATGTATTACAAATGTTTCATTTCTGACAAAAGAAAAAATATGCGACTGCCTGGATGACTAAAGCTGCTGTGGGCTATGTTTCATTGCCTAGCAAACTTATCTTTTACAGGGATGTAGATAAAGTTCATGATCTAATGGATGAAGTAGCTGAACAGAATGAAATAGCTAGTGAAATATCAGACGCTATATCTAATCCTATTGGTTTCGGACAAGATGTTGATGAGGTAAACACCTTTCACTTTATCTCTTTAATCCCTGACTCACCTGTTGTCCACTTTGCAACTTTTTTGTTACCAACAATTTTTTTCTATCTTTACCAACATGTAAATGTGTAATTTAAAAAATTTGAATCTTGTTTCCAAAGGAAATATTAATTATTACAAATTTGATATGCCTTTGTGAAACGATAACTTCAGGTCTAATTAAGTTAAGAGTAAAGACACTTGGTGTATAGTTTCATTACATCAATACCTTTAGTGAGTTCGATAATGAGCATTTTCTGCCCAGGGTATGCAGAGCAAAAGGCAATTTGATTGTTCCAGACTTTGGAGTGTGATTCTAATTGAGTGTGATGGTGAAACTTTGTGTATAGTTTCATTACATCAATATATTGAGTAAGTTTGATGTCGATGATACATATTTTCTACTTAGGCTAAGTAGATACTTAAATCTGATTCTTCGAGACTATGGAACACAATTACTCTCCTAATTGAATGAATGTTCATGAGTTCAATGATTTACATTTTACTGACTGAGTCATAAGTGAATGATTTACATTTTCTGCTATAGCTAAGCAGAGCTAAGCAATTCATTGGAACAAGATAACTTTGAAATATGATCATACATTTGTGGATAGAGCCTTGATGTAGTTCGAAGATTAGCATTTAGCTGGATAAAGTGAGACTTGTGTGGAGAATGACTGATATGTAGTGTCTGCAAGATCACATCAGTGAAAGGGGATGTCAAATAAAACTATTTATTAACACATACTTATATGTTTCTTCTTTGATTGGCATTTAGTAATTGAACATATTAACACAAGGTACAATTTTATCGATACACAATTACTGAGTTTGATACTAAGCGACGTTTCGACGAGGATACTCTCGTCTTTATCAAGCAAATGATACAATTTTGAGATGTGGCTACCAGACTAATCAGAGGGCAAGTACATTAGTAACTTGATTCTTATCTTTGTTGAAGTTATTTTGATGTACTTTTAATTTTGCAAATTGTTTTATATTTTAGGATGATTTAATGGCTGAATTAGAAGAATTGGAACAAGAAGAAATAGAAAAACAACTATTAGATGTTAATGGTCCCGCTACAGAAGACTTGCCATCCGTACCTGTATCTGAACCTGAAAGTAATATATACCTTTATTTACAATTCATTTATTCAATATCAAGTGATTTTAAGTCACTGTGTATCATATATTGCCTGGGTCAGTCATTTTCCTCCCTTGAGTTAACTTCAGCATTCCCAGTGCAGTGACACAGGGATTAAGAATTTGGCAAAACAATCATATGTTAGTTTAGTGAGTGTTTCGGCAAATTTATAAAACATGATTCATATTTTTAAAACACAAATAAACAGAGCGTAGCATGGTACGGCCGGGAGTAAATACGAAGTATTATTATGAAGTGAAAGACGATCTATAAGGCCGTTAATTATAGCCAATTTTAATTTTCTTTTATTAACTTTGAAAATAATCCACCAAGTACTAGTTGTTTCAATTCGTAGATTTGAAATGTAATTTCCATGAACCTTAAAATGGCTCATTTAAAAATGTCAAAGTGCTACGCCGTTTTTGGATAAGGCCTATTTTACTCACTACTCAAAACGATTTATTTTTTCTCCCAAAGAAAATTACCTTTGTCGTCAAGAGCTTATTATTGTGTGCCTGTAGGCCTAACATTTTCTAACAAACATATATTTGAGCCGTTGGTTGTTTACCAAGATAAATACTTTTGGCTGAAATGTTAACTAACTGTGTACTTTTATAATCTATTAATTAATGTAGGCTTTCATTTTTAAAAAATAAAAAAAAAATAATTAAAGATATAAAAATTCTATTTTAAAATTAAATATTATTACATTTTTATACGCCCGTCGGTCGGTCCGGCGTCCACAAGCAATTGTGGACGCTCTAGAGGCTAAAGTTAATATCCGATTGACTTCAAATTTATACACAGTGTTTAAAGTGCACATAAAATGGCCCTGAAAATTTCTCTATGTGAGCAGTCCATGGTTATTTTATCCACTTTACAGCAAATTCACATCAATCCGACTAAAATTAATTCAGCTATCTTCATTCAAAGTCGTAAAAATAGACCTCCCGTAAAAACGACTTTGCCAATTATTGAAAACACTCTTAATCCCCTCGGACGCCAGTGACGTCACAGTGACCGAATGCATATTCTTAATGTTTATTCCTTAATTACCTATATACAGGCGGCGTGTGTATTCATTAACGCCTGACTGATTCCTTAATCCCCCTAATCAAATAAAACAATTGACTACGGAATAATTTGTTTTATAATTCACTTTAATTCAAGATCCAATTTAGAATTTGTTTCATAATGTACGGTCGTTCTGTTTTCTCACGGCAGCGATTTTAATAAACTCTACCATCGTGTACGGTCTAAACGATTCGAGATACATTTTCGTCAGAAGTTTATTGTTCGAATTTAGAATCTGTTTCATTATGTACGGTCGTTCTGTTTACTCACGGCAGCGATTTTAATACAATCTACCATCGTGTGCAGTCCAAACGATTCAAGATACATTTTCGTCAGAAGAGTATCGTCGTTCTAATTTAGAATTTGTTTCATAATGTATGGTTTTCTTAAAGACATTTATCAGAAATGTATGACCATCATCTCTTTTCGGTGTCTTTCTTTCTGCTTGCGAATTTGACTTTATTCCTCTGAAATAGGCCACAAAAATGAAATACGAAAAAATATCTCAATATACGTTAGAATTAACAGATTGAAAAGGGTCACCTAACTATCTATGTGTATCGCAAGTGTAGTGTTGTTAATACCTGTCATTAATCAATCAGACTGAATTTGAACAGTGATTGGGTCATAAAGTAATTTAGAATGCTGATTAGGTAATTATCTTTTTCTTTGCTCACCGATGTTTTTTGTAATAAAGTAGCCTCGTATTATTTGTTGATTGGTGTTTAAACAACATCTAAATATAAATCATTCGATGGATATACGTTTGTGATAAGATAAGGTTATAATGTCATTTAACATCATTTAACTTTTTTTTATAAAGAATACAAGTATTTTACAATTAAATTGACAGTTTAATCACTCACAAAACGGTACCAGGAACTCCACATTTGATCAAGTGTATTTGATATTCATTATTACAAATTGATTTGGCTGGTGTAACAAAAAAGTCGGCTTTTGAAAATGCTTTGACTGATATAGTGATATGTAGCTTACATGTAAATAATTACGCGTTAATGATTACGGCAGTCAAATGTTTATTGGACCGACAAATACACACGTGTCAACTGGCTGTGTGTATATACAGTGATATATCGCACAGTGATATATTGTATAGATGATGTGTATACTATGCATACATGTGATTGGCCACAAGTAAAATGTCAGGAGATTTTTGTAAAAATGTCAGGAGAATTAAGGTCAAAAGAGGGAGACTTTATCACGCGCGTTAAAATTAACCATCCACCATGAATAAAAGACAAATTAATTCATATATTTTACTATCATTTGATTGTTATAATTACACAAACTTAACAAAACACATGAAAACACACTGTGTTCTCATTTAAACATTAGAAATATTTGTTCCACTTCTCTAAATCGCTATATTTTAATATTTCTTTTATCAATCGGTTCCAAAAATAACTAAATGGATTTTCGTTTTTATAACATATTTGACATTCAAAAACCAGGAATGGTAGCTACCACATTGTTTTCAGTCATTGAAGACACCGCATACATCTTTCATAAATACTACTACTAGTACTAGACTTGTCATTTGTAATCTTTTTTCCAAGCACGTAACATGAGATAGCCTCAATCATAGGTAGCGACCGGTTGACAAAATTAATAATATTTATTAACCATGGCACTCTACAAACAAAAGCTCAATCAAAAGGAAACAAAATAAGTTATAGTTTAATGTGATGAAAAAGGTATTAAAAAAAGACAGGACAGTAAAATCATTTACATCAGCAGTCAAGTGTCTAAGTGATGCCATGTGCCGGTTGGGGGTCAAAGTTGACGACATACATACGGGTCATTGGTTTTCTGTGGTACTACCGCACAGCATGGCTACAGTGAAAAGAACACATGTAGTAAATTCTTTGGAAATATAGCTGACATGTTCAAATATTTATGACATAACCAATCATGTAAAGAATTAGGAAGGGGGTATTTTTTAAATCATTTAACCTGCTTGCAACTGGACAATACGTGATGTTAAACTGATGTCAAAAATATATATGTGATCTGTCAAACTGAAAGTAGGCCTACCGGTAAGACTGATGGAGAAATAAAATACCAAGAATGAATGAATTGAGTTGTGCTGTATAATACAAATACTAATAATTTAGACCTGTGTTGTTTTATTTCGATGCTATTTGATTACAATTTTGACTACCAAAAAATAAAATTACAAGAATTGAAAAAGCGGGAGTATTTGTCGCCCGATCGGTAGCTCGGGAGATCAGGGGTGAAATCGGGAGACTACCGCGAATTGCGGAGGTATCACATGTATGACTATGTGTAGTGCCTGTGACGTCACCAGCGAATCAACCGGATTAAGGTTGTAATTGAAAATTTGAAAACCGTTTTTGGCAGTCGGATACTAAAACGTAAATATCTGAATTAATTTTAATCAGATTAGTTTGATCTTGCCGTAAAATGGATTTTGTAACTATTGAGTACCCGTACGTAAAAATTTTCTGAATCATTTGATGTGGTCTTTAAATTTGTTTTATGTGACAACCCTTGTTGACTGCACGGACAATTTAGCTGCTGTGGGCATATGTTTCGTTGCCTGGCAACCTATCTTTAAGGTCATGAGGCGAAGAAGCCTATTCTTTTTCAGCGATTTCCGATAATAACTACCAGAGTTATGGCCCGTGATCACTTCAAAAAATCTTGTGGACGCTCTAGAGGCCAAAGTTAATATCCGATTGACTTTAAATTGATACACAGTGTTTAAGGTCATAAGACGAAGAAGCCTATGGATTTTCAGCGATTTCCGATTATTAGTGCCAGAGCTATGGCCCTTGATCACATAAAAAAAATCCTGTGGACGCTCTAGAGGCTAAAGTTAATATCCGTTTGACTTTAAATTTATCCACAGTGTTTAAGGTCATAAGACGAAGAAGTCTATAGATTTTCAGCGATTTCCGATAATTAGTGCCAGAGTTATGGCCCTTGATCACTTAAAAAAAATCTTGTGGACGCTCTAGAGGCCAAAGTTAATATCCGATTGACTTATACACAGTATCTAAGGTCATGAGACGAAGAAGCCTTTTGATTTTCAGCGATTTCCAATAATTACTGCCAGAGTTATGGCCCTTGAACACTTCAAAAAATCTTGTGGATGCTCTAGAGGCCAAAGTTAATATCCGATTGACTTCAAATTTATACATAGTGTTTACAGTCATGAGACTAAGACATCTATTGATTTTCGGTGATTTACAATAATTACTGCCAGAGTTATGGCCCTTGATCACTTCGATAAAATCCTGTGGAAGCTCTAGGGGCCAAAGTTAATATCCGATCGACTTTAAATTTACACACAGTGTCTAAGGTCATGAGACGAAGAAGCCTATTGATTTTCAGAGATTTCAAATAATTATTGCCAGAGTTATCTCCCTTGATAACTTCAAAAAAATCTTGTGACGCTATACATGTAGAGGCCAAACTTATCATCCGATTGACTTCAGATTGATACACAGAGTTTAAGGTGTTGAAACGAACAAGTATTTTGATTTTCAATGAATTTTGATAACTGAACAGCTAAATCCATGATATTAAATGTTTCATGTATATACTAATTGTTAGCGTGGGGTAAAACTTTATAAAAAGCAATCAAATTCTAATGATTTTCTGATAATTACATAATGAGTTGTTACTTTTAATCAGTTTTGAGTGTATTACAAATGTTTCATTACTGAAAAAAGTATGCGACAACCCTTGTTGACTGCCCGGACGATTTAGCTGCTGTGGGCGTATGTTTCGTTGCCTGGCAACCTATCTTTTAATAAACATTGAGTTGTTTGGTTTCTCATTTTACGTACAAGTATAAACCAAAAACAACTTGAAAAAAATGAATATTTTGCATATTGCTCTAGGTTTCATGTAATGTTTTGACAGCTTTTATAGGCCCCCTAATACTGTGAAATTGTTCTTTTTACACCACTGCACAAGAATGTATTAAATTATTATCGATCTGAACTTCTGAAGTGTGCTCTAGATATCAATGACGTTAGGTCTGATCTGTGTTCTGACTTACTTTTTTTTTAAATTTAGAAATAAAAAATTTAATTTATACTGTGTACTATAATGGAGTTATTTGTAAATAGAAAATTTAATTTATTGTGTTTTATTATTGAATTTATAGGTGGTCAGATTAAAGTAGCTAAGTCTCTAACTCAATATCATCCAAAATCTTCGACAATGAAAACACAAATTATTTGTCAATTTAAAGGAGCTTAATCGCTAACATTTGGGACATAGAAGTGGACACAAGTAGGTCGCAACGCATATAATTCTGTAATATGAATGTATATAAACTGATTTACATTCAATGGTTTCCGTTTTTATACGCCCACATTTTTATGTGGGCGTATATTGTCGTCGCCCCTGTCCGTCCAGACGTCCGTCCTTCCACAATTTGTTTGTGGACTCTGTACAGGTCACAATTCTTATCTGATTTTGACGAAACTTGAAATATAGGTTTATCCCCAAAAGATCTCGGCTGCTTTCGATATTGGCATGTATCGGATCAAAACTTCATGGATTATGGCCCCTGATTGTACGAAAAATCACGTTTTTAGCTTGTGGACCCTATAGAGGTCACAATTTTGAACCGATTTTGATGAAACTTGACATGCATGTGTATAACCCAAAGATCTTGGTTCCTTTCGATATTTGCACCTATCGGAACGTAATTTCCTGAATTATGGCCCCTGATTGTCCGAAAAATCACCTTTTTATACACCCACATTTTTATGTCGATATATATTGTCGTCGCCCCTGTCCGTCCGTCCGTCCGTCCGTCCACAATTTGTTTGTGGACTCTCTACAGGTCACAATTCTTATCTGATTTTGACGAAACTTGAAATATAGGTTTATTCCCAAAAGATCTCGGCTGCTTTCGATATTGACATGTATCGGATCAAAACTTCATGGATTATGGCCCCTGATTGTACGAAAAATCATGTTTTTAGCTTGTGGACCCTATAGAGGTCACAATTTTGAACCGATTTTGATGAAACTTGACATGCATGTTTATAACCCAAAGATCTTGGTTCCTTTCAATATTTGCGCCTATGGGAACGTAATTTCCTGAATTATGGCCCCTGATTGTCTGAAAAATCACCTTTTATAGCTTGTGGTCCCTCTGGAGGTCACAATTATTATCCGATTTAAAAAAACGGACCAAAATTGACAGACAAAATGGCCGCCATTTGTACGCGAATAGTGTGAAAATATGTTATATCAAGGTTGTGGACCCTATAGAGGTCACAATATTCAACCGATTTTGATGAAACTTGACATGTATGTCAAAATGGCTGCTGCTAATACGTGAATAGTGTAGAAATATGATATATCAAGGTTGTGGACCCTGTAGAGGTCACAATTTTTATACGCCCACATTTTTATGTGGACGTATATTGTCGTCGCCCCTGTCCGTCCACACGTCCGTCCACACGTTCGTCCACACGTCCGTCCGTCCGTCCACAATTTGTTTGTGGACTCTCTACAGGTCACAATTCTTATCCGATTTTGACGAAACTTGAAATATAGGTTTATCCCCAAAAGATCTCGGCTGCTTTCGATATTGGCATGTATTGGATGAAAACTTCATGGATTATGGCCCCTGATTGTACGAAAAATCACGTTTTTAGCTTGTGGACCCTATAGAGGTCACAATTTTGAACCGATTTTGATGAAACTTGACATGGATTTTTATAACCCAAAGATCTTGGTTCCTTTCGATATTTGCGCCTATCGGAATGTAATTTCCTGAATTATGGCCCCTGATTGTCGGAAAAATCACCCTTTTTAGCTTGTGGTCCCTCTGGAGGTCACAATTATTACCTGATTTAAAAAACCGTTTGATTATATCACCGTTACACCCTAAGGAAGGTTGAGTTCGAATTTCGGGAAAATCGGACGAAAATTGCCATACAAAATGGCCGCCGTTTGTTCGTGAATACTGTTAAAAAATGGTATATCAAGGTTGTGGACCCTGTAGAGGTCACATTTTTTATTCGATTTTGATGAAACTTGAAATTCATAGTTATAACCCAAAGATCTTGGTTCCTTTCGATATTTGCCCATATCGGAACGTAACTTCCTGAATTATGGCCCCTGATTATACGCAAAATCGCCTTATTTTAGCTTGTCCCTCTGGTGGTCACAATTATTATTCGATTTAATAAAACGGTTGATTATATTACCGTTACATGGTAAGGAAGGTTGAGTTCAAATTTCGGGAAAATCGAACAAAAATTGCCATACAAAATGGCCGCCGTTTGTACGCGAATACTGTTAAAAAATTGTATATCATGGTTGTAGACCCTGTAGAGGTCACAATTTTAGTTCGATTTTGATAAAACTTGAAATGCATGGTTATAACCCAAAGATCTTGGTTCTTTTCGTTATTTGCGCATATCAGATCGTAACTTCCTGAATTATGGCCCCTGATTGTCCGAAAAATCGCCTATGGTCCCTCTGGAGGTCACAATTATTATCCGATTTGAAAACGTTTGACTCTCTGACCATTACACCCTACGGAAGGTTGAGTTCGAATTTCGAGAAAAATGGACCATAATTGCCAGAAAAAATGGCCGCCGTTTGTACGCGAACAGTGCAAAAATATGCTATGTCAAAGTTGTGGACCCTGTAGAGGTGACAATTTTAATTCGATTTTGATGAAACCTGAAATGCTTGTTTATAACCTAAAGATCTTTATTCTTTTCGATATTTGCGCATATCAAATTGTAACTTAATGAATTATGGCCTTTGATTGTAGGAAAAATTATTTTTGGTAGTGCTTGTTCTCTGTCTATCTCTCGAACAATTATTATCTGATTTTAAAAAAAACTCTGATTATATTACTGTTGCACCGTAAGGAAGGTTTAATTCGAATTTCGTGAAAATCGTACCAAAATTCCCGGACGAAATGGTCGCCATTGTACGCGAATAGTGTAAAAATATGGTATATCATGGTTGTGGACTCTCTACAGGTCACAATTCTTATACGATTTTGATGAAAAGTCACATTTCTAGGTTGTGTACCGTCACACGATAATCATTGTCGGTTTCGAATTTCATTAATATCAGACTGGAACTGACCAACTAAATGGCTGCTCCCAATACAGTATGAAATACAGGACTTAAAGATGTAGGAAAAATCACTTTCAGTATTGCTTGTTCTCTGTCCATCTCTCGAAAATGTGGGCGTATCCTGCCTGGCAGTGCCAGCCTATCTTTTTATACGCCCACATTTTTATGTGGACGTATATTGTCGTCGCCCCTGTCCGTCCATCCGTCCGTCCGTCCACAATTTGTTTGTGGACTCTCTACAGGTCACAATTCTTATCCGATTTTGACAAAACTTGAAATATAGGTTTATCCCCAAAAGATCTAGGCTGCTTTCGATATTGGCATGTATCGGATGAAAACTTCATAGATTATGGCCCCTGATTGTACGAAAAATCACGTTTTTAGCTTGTGGACCCTATAGAGGTCACAATTTTGAACCGATTTTGATGAAACTTGACATGTATGTTTATAACTAAAAGATCTAGGTTCCTTTCGATATTTGCGCCTATCAGAATGTAATTTCCTGAATTATGGCCCCTGATTATCCGAAAAATCACCCTTTTTAGCTTGTGGTCCCTCTGGAGGTCACAATTATTATCCGATTTAAAAAAACGTTTGATTGTATCACCGTTACACCCTAAGGAAGGTTGAGTTCGAATTTCGGGAAAATCGGACGAAAATTGCCATACAAAATGGCCGCTGTTTGTACGCGAATACTGTTAAAAAATGGTATATCAAGGTTGTGGACCCTGTAGAAGTCACATTTTTTATTCGATTTTGATGAAACTTGAAATTCATGGTTATAACCCAAAGATCTTGGTTCCTTTCGATATTTGCGCATATCGGAACTGAATTATGGCCCCTGATTATACGCAAAATCGCCTTATTTTAGCTTGTGGTCCCTCTGGTGGTCACAATTATTATCCGATTTAATAAAACGGTTGATTATATTACCATTACACCGTAAGGAAGGTCGAGTTCGAATTTCGGGAAAATCAGACCAAAATTGCCATACAAAATCGCCGCCGTTTGTACGCGAATACTGTTAAAAAATTGTATATCATGGTTGTGGACCCTGTAGAGGTCACAATTTTAATTCGATTTTGATGAAACTTGAAATGCATGGTTATAACCCAAAGATCTTGGTTCCTTTCGTTATTTGCACATATCGGATCGTAACTTCCTGAATTATGGCCCCTGATTGTCCGAAAAATCGCCTATGGTCCCTCTGGAGGTCACAATTATTATCCGATTTAAAAAAACGTTTGACTCTATCACCGTTACACCCTACGGAAGGTTGAGTTCGAATTTCGAGAAAATCGGACCATAATTGCCAGAAAAAATGGCCGCCGTTTGTACGCGAACAGTGTAAAAATATGGTATTATCAAAGTTGTGGACCATAATCATTGTCGGCTTCGAATTTCATGAATATCAGACTGGAACTGACGAACAAAATGGCTGCTCCCAATACAGTATGAAATACAGGACTTAATGATGTAGGAAAAATCACTTTCGGTATTGCTTGTTCTCTATCCATCTCTCAAAAATATGGGCGTATCCTGCCTGGCAGTGCCAGCCTATCTTTTAGCTTGTGGTCCCTCTGGAGGTCAGAATAATTATCCGATTTATATCACCGTTACACCCTAAGGAAGGTTGAGATCGAATTTCGTGAAAATCGGACCAAAATTGCCATACAAAATGGCTGCCGTTTGTACGCAAATACTGTTAAAAAATTGTATGTCATGGTTGTGGACCATGGGTTCCATTTCGGCCTTATATGCCGGTCAAGGACCTGTTAAAAAAAGGTATATCAAAGTTGTGGACCCTGTAGAGGTCACAATTTTAATTCGATTTTGATGAAACTTGAAACTTATGGTTATAACCCAAAGATCTTGGTTCCTTTCGATATTTGCGCATATCGGATCGTAATTTCCTGAATTATAGCCCCTGATTATACGCAAAATCGCCAATTTTTTTTAGCTTGTGGTCCCTCTGGAGGTCACAATTATTATCCGATTGAAAAAGATAGGCTGGCACTGCCAGGCAGGATACGCCCACATTTTCGAGAGATGGACAGAGAACAAGCAATACCGAAAGTGATTTTTCCTACATCTTTAAGTCCTGTATTTCATACTGTATTGGGAACAGCCATTTAGTTGGTCAGTTCCAGTCTGATATTAATGAAATTCGAAACCGACAATGATTATGGTGTGACGGTACACAACCTAGAAATGTGACTTTTCATCAAAATCGGATAAGAATTGTGACCTGTAGAGAGTCCACAACCATGATATACCATATTTTTACACTATTCGCGTACAAACGGCGACCATTTCGATTTTCATGATATTAGAACTCAACCTTCCTCATCAAAATCGAATTAAAATTGTAACCTATACAGGGTCCACAACCATGATATATCATTTTTTAACAGTATTCGCGTACAAACGGTGGCCATTTTGTCTGTCAATTTTAGTCCGATTTTCCCAAAATTCAAACTCAACCTTCCTTACAGTGTAACGGTGATATAATCAAACGTTTTTATACGCCCACATTTTCATGTGGACGTATTATGTCGTCGCCCCTGTCCGTCCGTCCACAATTTGTTTGTGGACCCTCTACAGGTCACAATTCTTATCCGATTTTGACGAAACTTGAAATATAGGTTTATTCCCAAAAGATCTCGGCTGCTTTCGATATTGGCATGTATCGGATCAGAACTTCATGGATTATGGCCCCTGATTGTACGAAAAATCACGTTTTTAGCTTGTGGACCCTATAGAGGTCACAATTTTGAATCGATTTTGATGAAACTTGACATGCATGTTTGTTACCCAAAGATCTTGGTTCCTTTCGATATTTGCGGCTATCGGAATGTAATTTCCTGAATTATGGCCCCTGATTGTCCGAAAAATCACCCTTTTTAGCTTGTGGTCCCTCTGGAGGTCACAATTATTATTCGGTTTAAAAAACCGTTTGACTATATCACCGTTACACCCTAAGGAAGGTTGAGTTCAAATTTCGGGAAAATCGGACGAAAATTGCCATACAAAATGGCCGCCGTTTGTACGCGAATACTGTTAAAAAAATGGTATATCAAGGTTGTGGACCCTGTGGAGGTCACAATTTTGATTCGATTTTGATGAAACTTGAAATTCATGGTTATAACCCAAAGATCTTGCTTCCTTTCGATATTTGCGCATATCGGATCGTAACTTCCTGAATTATGGCCCCTGATTATACGCAAAATCGCCTTTTTTTTTAGCTTAGAGGTCACAATTATTATTCGATTTAAAAAACCGTTTGATTATATCACCGTTACACCCTAAGAAAGGTGGAGTTCGAATTTCGGGAAAATCGGACGAAAATTGCCATACAAAATGGCCGCCGTTTGTACGCGAATACTGTTAAAAAATGGTATATCAAGGTTGTGGACCCTGTGGAGGTCACAATTTTGATTCGATTTTGATGAAACTTGAAATTCATGGTTATAACCCAAAGATCTTGCTTCCTTTCGATATTTGCGCATATCGGATCGTAACTTCCTGAATTATGGCCCCTGATTATATGCAAAATCGCCTTTTTTTTAGCTTGGAGGTCACAATTATTATCCGATTTAAAAAAACGTTTGATTATATTACCGTTATACCGTAAGGAAGGTTGAGCTCGAATTTCGGGAAAATCAGACCAAAATTGCCATACAAAATGGCCGCCGTTTGTACGTGAATACTGTTAAAAAATGGTATATCAAGGTTGTGGACCCTGTAAAGGTCACAATTTTAATTCGATTTTGATGAAACTTGAAATTCATGGTTATAACCCAAAGATCTTGGTTCTTTTCGATATTTGCGCATATCGGATCGTAACTTCCTGAATTATGGCCCCTGGTTATACACAAAATCCCCCTTTCTTTAGCTTGTGGTCCCTCTGGAGGTCACAATTATTATCCAATTTAAAAAAACGTTTGATTATATCACCGTTACACTGTAAGGAAGGTTGAGTTTGAATTTCGGGAAAATCGGACCAAAATTGACAGACAAAATGGCCGCCGTTTGTACGCGAATACTGTTAAAAAAAATGATATATCATGGTTGTGGACCCTGTATAGGTCACAATTTTAATTCGATTTTGATGAGGAAGGTTGAGTTCTAATTTCGTGAAAATCGTACCAAAATTGCCGGACGAAATGGTCGCCGTTTGTACGCGAATAGTGTAAAAATATGGTATATCATGGTTGTGGACAGGTCACAATTCTTATCCGATTTTGATGAAAAGTCACATTTCTAGGTTGTGTACCGTCACACAATAATCATTGTCGGTTTCGAATTTTATTAATATCAGACTGGAACTGACCAACTAAATGGCTGCTCCCAATACAGTATGAAATACAGGACTTAAAAGATGTAGGAAAAATCACTTTCGGTATTGCTTGTTCTCTGTCCATCTCTCGAAAATGTGGGCGTATCCTGCCTGGCAGTGCCAGCCTATCTTTTTAAATTGGATAATAATTGTGACCTCCAGAGGGACCACAAGCTAAAGAAAGGGGGATTTTGCGTATAACCAGGGGCCATAATTCAGGAAGTTACGATCCGATATGCGCAAATATCGAAAAGAACCAAGATCTTTGGGTTATAACCATGAATTTCAAGTTTCATCAAAATCGAATTAAAATTGTGACCTTTACAGGGTCCACAACCTTGATATACCATTTTTTAACAGTATTCGCGTATAAACGGTGGCCATTTTGTATGGCAATTTTAGTCTGATTTTCCCGAAATTCAAACTCAACCTTCCTTACGGTGTAACGGTAATATAATCAAACGTTTTTTTAAATCGGATAATAATTGTGACCTCCAAGCTAAAAAAAAGGCGATTTTGCGTATAATCAGGGGCCATAATTCAGGAAGTTACGATCCGATATGCGCAAATATCGAAAGGAACCAAGATCTTTGGGTTATAACCATGAATTTCAAGTTTCATTAAAATCGAATCAAAATTGTGACCTCCACAGGGTCCACAACCTTGATATACCATTTTTTAACAGTATTTGCGTACAAACGGCGGCCATTTTGTATGGCAATTTTTGTCCGATTTTCCCGAAATTCGAACTCAACCTGCCTTAGGGTGTAACGGTGATATAATCAAACGTTTTTTTAAATCGAATAATAATTGTGACCTCCAAGCTAAAAAAAAAAGGCGATTTTGCGTATAATCAGGGGCCATAATTCAGGAAGTTACGATCCGATATGCGCAAATATCGAAAGGAACCAAGATCTTTGGGTTATAACCATGAATTTCAAGTTTCATTAAAATCGAATCAAAATTGTGACCTCCCCAGGGTCCACAACCTTGATATACCATTTTTTAACAGTATTCGCGTACAAACGGCGGCCATTTTGTATGGCAATTTTTGTCCGATTTTCCCGAAATTCGAACTCAACCTGCCTTAGGGTGTAACGGTGATATAATCAAACGTTTTTTTAAATCGAATAATAATTGTGACCTCCAAGCTAAAAAAAAAGGCGATTTTGCGTATAATCAGGGGCCATAATTCAGGAAGTTACGATCCGATATGCGTAAATATCGAAAGGAAGCAAGATCTTTGGGTTATAACCATGAATTTCAAGTTTCATCAAAATTGAATCAAAATTGTGACCTCCACAGGGTCCACAACCTTGATATACCATTTTTTAACAGTATTCGCGTACAAACGGCGGCCATTTTGTATGGCAATTTTCGTCCGATTTTCCCGAAATTCGAACCCAACCTTCCTTAGGTTGTAACGGTGATATAATCAAACGGTTTTTTAAATCGAATAATAATTGTGACCTCCAGATGGACCACAAGCTAAAAAGGGTGATTTTTCGGACAATCAGGGGCCATAATTCAGGAAATTACATTCCGATAGCCGCAAATATCGAAAGGAACCAAGATCTTTGGGTTACAAACATGCATGTCAAGTTTCATCAAAATCGGTTCAAAATTGTGACCTCTATAGGGTCCACAAGCTAAAAACGTGATTTTTCATACAACCAGGGGCCATAATCCATGAAGTTTTGATCCGATACATGCCAATATCGAAAGGAACCGAGATCTTTTGGGGATAAACCTATATTTCAAGTTTCGTCAAAATCGGATAAGAATTGTGACCTGTAGAGAGTCCACAAACAAATTGTGGACGGACGGACGTCCGGACGGACAGGGGCGACGACATAATACGTCCACATGAAAATGTGGGCGTATAAAAACGGTTGATTATATTACCGTTACACCGTAAGGAAGGTTGAGTTTGAATTTCGGGAAAATCGGACCAAAATTGCCATATAAAATGGCCGCCGTTTGTACGCGAATACTGTTAAAAAATTGTATGTCATGGTTGTGGACCATGGGTTCCATTTTGGCCGTATATGCCGGTCGGGACCTACAGCTTTGGAAAATGACCGAATCTGGATCAGACCCGTAGGTCATTTTGCACGCCGGAAAAATAGCATATTTTGTGCTAAATCATAAACTCTGGGAGACGACGAAACTCCGTGCGTGGCGTGATGTAAACTATTGGGTATAATAAAATTAACAGTGTTCAGTAGCCCACGAATGGAAACCACTGCCAATCAATTATCCGTGTGTATATTGCTCTAATCACAATTAACAAAGGGGCTACATCAAACAGATTAAAAGCTCAACATTTAATCAATTTACTTAGTTTTGTTTTGTTTTATAATTAGTAATACTGTGAGCGTGATCATTCTTGAGTTGTTGTTACAGCATATTTACCAACTTTCATCATTCGTGCGGCAATTCACTGTTTGAACATCAAACAAATTAAAAACTTTTCTTTGATGTCTTCACCTGATCACAAGAGTTAATCATGTCAATCTTGCAAATGATATATATATATATATACAAGAACAATTTACTTAGTTTTGTTTTGTTTTATAATTAGTAATACTGTGAGCGTGATCATTCTTGAGTTGTTGTTACAGCATATTTACCGACTTTCATCATTCGTGCGGCAATTCACTGTTTGAACATCAAACAAATTAAAAACTTTTCTTTGATGTCTTCACCTGATCACAAGAGTTAATCATGTCAATCTTGCAAATGATATATATATATATATATATAAGAATGTTATATATCATTTCAAAATGTTGAAATTCCTCACCTCCCAGAATAACAAAAGAAAGCGAGATGATGATATTGCTTTCAATGAATCCGATCCCCCTTCTTCAACATCAAACCACGAGAATGACAGTTCCGCCCCGAAAAACAAAGTCAGCCGTAAATTCTCTACTAAATGGATACAAATATTCCCGTGGTTAAGATATGATATTCCCACACAAAAATATGTATTCCCATGTATGTTTTTATACGCCCACATTTTTATGTGGACGTATATTGTCGTCGCCCCTGTGTCCGTCCGTCCGTCCACAATTTGTTTGTGGACTCTCTACAGGTCACAATTCTTATCCGATTTTGACGAAACTTGAAATATAGGTTTATCCCCAAAGATCTCAGCTGCTTTCGATATTGGCATGTATCGGATGAAAACTTCATGGATTATGGCCCCTGATTGTACGAAAAATCACGTTTTTAGCTTGTGGACCCTATAGCGCTTACAATTTTGAACCGATTTTGATGAAACTTGACATGCATGTTTATAACCCAAAGATCTTGGTTCCTTTCGATATTTGCGCCTATCGGAATGTAATTTCCTGAATTATGGCCCCTGATTGTCCGAAAAATCACCCTTTTTAGCTTGTGGTCCCTCTGGAGGTCACAATTATTATCCGATTTAAAAAACCGTTATATATATACAAGAATAATTTACTTAGTTTTGTTTTGTTTTATAATTAGTAATACTGTGAGCGTGATCATTCTTGAGTTGTTGTTACGGCATATTTACCGACTTTCATCATTCGTGCAGCAATTCACTGTTTGAACATCAAACAAATTAAAAACTTTTCTTTGATGTCTTCACCTTATCACAAGAGTTAATCATGTCAATCTTGCAAATGATATATATATATATATATATAAGAATGTTATATATCATTTCAAAATGTTGAAATTCCTCACCTCCCAGAATAACAAAAGAAAGCGAGATGATGATATTGCTTTCAATGAATCCGATCCCCCTTCTTCAACATCAAACCACGAGGATGACAGTTCCGCCCCGAAAAACAAAGTCAGCCGTAAATTCTCTACTAAATGGATACAAATATTCCCGTGGTTAAGATATGATATTCCCACACAAAAATATGTATTCCCATGTATGTTTTTATACGCCCACATTTTTATGTGGACGTATATTGTCGTCGCCCCTGTGTCCGTCCGTCCGTCCACAATTTGTTTGTGGACTCTCTACAGGTCACAATTCTTATCCGATTTTGACGAAACTTGAAATATAGGTTTATCCCCAAAGATCTCGGCTGCTTTCGATATTGGCATGTATCGGATGAAAACTTCATGGATTATGGCCCCTGATTGTACGAAAAATCACGTTTTTAGCTTGTGGACCCTATAGCGGTTACAATTTTGAACCGATTTTGATCAAACTTGACATGCATGTTTATAACCCAAAGATCTTGGTTCCTTTCGATATTTGCGCCTATCGGAATGTAATTTCCTGAATTATGGCCCCTGATTGTCCGAAAAATCACCCTTTTTAGCTTGTGGTCCCTCTGGAGGTCACAATTATTATCCGATTTAAAAAAACGTATGATTATATCACCGTTACACCCTAAGGAAGGTGGAGTTCGAATTTCGGGAAAATCGGACGAAAATTGCCATACAAAATCGCCGCCGTTTGTACGTGAATACTGTTAATAAATGGTATATCAAGGTTGTGGACCCTGTAAAAGTCACATTTTTAATTCGATTTTGATGAAACTTGAAATTCATGGTTATAACCCAAAGATCTTGGTTCCTTTCGATATTTGCGCATATCGGAACGTAACTTCCTGAATTATGGCCCCTGATTATACGCAAAATCGCCTTATTTTAGCTTGTGGTCCCTCTGGTGGTCACAATTATTATCCGATTTAATAAAATGGTTGATAATATTACTGTTACACCGTAAGGAAGGTTGAGTTCGAATTTCGGGAAAATACAAAATGGCCGCCGTTTGTAGGCGAATACTGTTAAAAAATTGTATATCATGGTTGTGGACCCTGTAGAGGTTACAATTTTAATTCGAATTTGATGAAACTTTAAATGCATGGTTATAACCCAAAGATCTTGGTTCCTTTCGTTATTTGCACATATCCGATCGTAACTTCCTGAATTATGGCCCCTGATTGTCCGAAAAATCGCCTATGGTCCCTCTGGAGGTCACAATTATTATCCGATTTAAAAAAACGTTTGACTCTATCACCGTTACACCCTATGGAAGGTTGAGTTCGAATTTCGAGAAAACCGGACCATAATTGCCAGAAAAAATGGCCGCCGTTTGTACGCGAACAGTGTAAAAGTATGGTATATCAAAGTTGTGGAACATGTACAATGTAGAGGTCACAATTTTAATTCGATTTTGATGAAACCTGAAATGCTTGTTTATAACCTAAAGATTTTTATTCTTTTCGATATTTGCGCATATCAAATTGTAGGAAAAATCACTTTCGGTATTGCTTGTTGTTGTCTATCTCTCGAACAATTATTATCTGATTTAAAAAAAAAACTCTGATTATATTACTGTTGCACCGTAAGGAAGGTTGAGTTCGAATTTCGTGAAAAATTGCCGGACGAAATGGTCGCCGTTTGTACGCGAATAGTTGTGGACTCTCTACAGGTCACAATTCTTATCCGATTTTGACGAAAAGTAACATTTCTAGGTTGTTTACCGTCACACCATAATCATTGTCGGCTTCGAATTTCATTCATATCAGACTGGAACTGACCAACAAAATGGCTGCTCCCAATACAGTTCTCTATCCATCTCTCAAAAATGTGGGCGTATCCTGCCTGGCAGTGCCAGCCTATCTTTAATCCATTTATTCCGTTTAAATAACAATTGATAGACGTCATTTTGGTTAAAACAATGAGCTTTTACGATCGCCGCCATTTTGAAATATGTGCAAATATCTTTACATGTTATAGAGTTAAAATACTAGCACGATATTATTTGAGCTCTCAAAATATCAATACGAGTTCATAAATTGATAAGTTTAAGAATTATGTTAATTATTGTACATGTGTATTACTTTGAATTATTTACGTGTGCTAATCATTCGGAACTACTTTTTCCCCGTGTATGGAGAAAATAGTCAACCCGCGAATTATGTCACGTACGCCACTGAGAACTGGGATTCTAGCACCAAAACATAATTAAAACCAAGTTACAATGTACCTTGAGCATGAAAAATCTTGACGAATTAATGAGAATTTCTATGAAGGGGCCACCACTTGCAGAATTTCAACCGTCACGTGCTTTACAGAAATGGAAATCCTGTAGAAACCGACGAGTATATACGGGTGATGTCGTAAACAAATTAAAAAAATACTGTACTTTCGATAAATGAATGCATCTTGTTATTGTTATACTTTATGAATGTATAAATAACTAAATGATAATAATTGATTACATGTGTTCTTTTATTTATTAGGGGGATAGGTGGGTGGGTATATAAATGTCGATGTGAGATTGATTTTTTGTGTGACTGTCCTTGACCCAATTAAAGTCGATCGACATTCCGATAGCATGTAGTTTTTGGCTTCTTATTATGTGCTTGAAATAGCACCACTTTCTCCGTGAGAAAAATGACCGGTTGGGAAAATTTTGAAGTGGAAGCCCTGTTGTGTACCCTGTAGAGGTCACAATTTTAATTCGATTTTGATGAAACTTGAAATGCATGGTTATAACCCAAAGATCTTGGTTCCTTTCGTTATTTGCGTATATCGGATCGTAACTTCCTGAATTATGGCCCCTGATTGTCCGAAAAATCGCCTATGGTCCCTCTGGAGGTCACAATTATTATCCGATTTAAAAAAATGTTTGACTCTATCACCGTTACATCCTACAGAAGGTTGAGTTCGAATTTCGAGAAAATCGGACCATAATTGCAAGAAAAAATGGCCGCCATTTGTACGCAAACAGTGTAAAAATATGGTATATCAAAGTTGTGGACCCTGTAGAGGTCACAATTTTAATTTGATTTTGATGAAACCTGAAATGCTTGTTTATAACCTAAAGATCTTTATTCTTTTCGATATTTGCGCATATCAAATTGTAACTTAATGAGTATGGCCTTTGATTGTAGGAAAAATCACTTTCGGTATTGCTTGTTCTCTGTCTATCTCTCGAACAATTATTATCTGATTTAAAAAAAACTCTGATTATATTACTGTTGCACCGTAAGGAAGGTTGAGTTCGAATTTCGTGAAAATTGTACCAAAATTGCCGGACGAAATGGTCGCCGTTTGTACACAAATAGTGTAAAGATAGGCTGGCACTGCCAGGCAGGATATGCCCACATTTTTGAGAGATGGATAGAGAACAAGCAATACCGAAAGTGATTTTTCCTCATTAAGTCCTGTATTTCATACTGTGTGGGAGCAGCCATTTTGTTGGTCAGTTCCAGTCTGATATTAATGAAATTCGAAGCCGACAATGATTATGGTGTGACGGTACACAACCTAGAAATGTTACTTTTCGTCAAAATCGGATGATATGTTGGCAGAAAAAAGTACCCCGGTCGTATCGCCGCTGTCTTGACAGAATTTACCCCGTAATAGGCCTACATGGCATAACATATGCCTGTCTTCATTGATGCAGAAAAGTACATTGGTTGATAAACTAAGTCATAGTTTAAAGCCCCTATAACACTCTTCTTGTAACTGAAAAATATGTCTCAATCTTCATTCTGGTCAACAAATCGTATTATTTTAGAATATTCCAATTAAATGATGATACACACCTAATTTAAAAAATTGGAAAATTTCAACCAATTGATTTGAAAAGTCTAACGTAAACCTTTTCAAATGTGACTTGGATTTTAAAATATTTTCGAACCCTCTGGACAAATAAAATAGGTTGAAATGGATAATTTACACAACAGGTAGATAGGACATTTAAACGTTTAGTGCTTAGAATAAGGGTATTATTTATTTTCTGGAGCTACCAAGCCAGCAAGAATGTTATTGTCCCTGTAAATAAACGTGGTCTGTCCCCATAATGTTTGGTTTTTTATACGCCCACATTGAAATGTGGTCGTATATTGTCGTCGCCCCCGTCCGTCCGTCGGTCCGGCGTCCACAATTGCTTGTGGACGCTCTAGAGGCTAAAGTTAATATCCGATTGACTTTAAATTTATACACAGTGTTTAAGGTCATAAGATGAAGAAGCCTATTGTTTTTCAGCGATTTCCAATAATAACTACCAGAGTTATGGCCCTTGATCACTTCAAAAAATCTTGTGGTTGCTCTAGAGGCCAAAGTTAATATCCAATTGGCTTTAAATTTATACACAGTGTTTAAGGTCATAAGATGAAGAAGCCTATCGATTTTCAGCGATTTCCGATAATTAGTGCCAGAGTTATGGCCCTTGATCACTTCAAAAAATCTTGTGGACGCTCTAGAGGCCAAAGTTGATATCCAATTGGCTTTAAATTTATACACAGTGTTTAAGGTCATAAGACGAAGAAGCCTATCGATTTTCAGCGATTTCCGATAATTAGTGCCAGAGTTATGGCCCTTGATCACTTCAAAAAATCTTGTGGACGCTCTAGAGGCCAAAGTTGATATCCAATTGGCTTTAAATTTATACACAGTGTTTAAGGTCATAAGACGAAGAAGCCTATTGATTTTCAGCGATTTCCGATAATTAGTGCCAGGGTTATGGCCCTTGATCACTTCAAAAATTCTTGTGGGCGCTCGAAAAGCCAAAGTTAATATCCGATTGACTTTAGATTTATACACAGTGTTTAAGGTCATAAGACGAAGAAGCCTATTGATTTTCAGCGATTTCCGATTATTAGTGCCAGAGTTATGGCCCTTGATTACTTCAAAAAATCTTGTGGATGCTCTAGAGGCCAAAGTTGATATCCAATTGACTTTAAATTTATACACAGTGTTTAAGGTCATGAGACGAAGAAGCCTATTGATTTTCAGCGATCTCTTATAATTATTGCCAGAGTTATGGCCCTTGATCACATCAAAAAATGCTGTTGACGCTCTAGAGGCCAAAGTTAATAGCTGATTGACTTTAAATTTACACACACTGTTTAAGGTCATGAGACGAAGAAGCCTACTGATTTTCAGTGATTTCAAATAATTACTTCCAGAGTTATCTCCCTTGATCACTTCAAAAAACCTTGTGACGCTACAGAATTTACAGATGCCAAACTTATCTTCCGATTGACTTCAGATTGATACACATAGTTTAAGGTGTTGAAACGAACAAGTATTTTGATTTTCAATGAATTTTGATAACTGAACAGCTAAATCCATGATATTAAATGTTTCCTAAACAAATTCTAATGATTTTCAGATAATTACATAATGAGTTGTTTCATTACCCAAAAAAGTAAAAGTATGCGACAACCCTTGTTGACTACCCGGACGATTTAGCTGCTGTGGGCGTATGTTTCGTTGCCTGGCAACCTATCTTTTTATTAAAAGTACAGTATATAAATTTTAATAAAAACAATATAGTTTGTAATTAACAAAATAGTATATTAAGTAAGTAAGTAAGTAATTCTTTATTGCTGAAAGTTACTTATAGCAAATACAATGAATAAATTTGTAAATATGTAAAGGTGTTAATGATACAAATAGTACAAAATAAGTTAGAAAAGAATGAAAGTTCTAGGGAAGAATAGCGTCAAGAAAAGACTGACATTTAATAAATTATAAATGTATATATTTTGCTAACAAGTTTAAAATAACTGGTGATGTGGAAGACATAATGTCTATAATTTATAAATTTTTGGAGTGAAGGGCGATTTCTATAATAAAGGTAGGTTGCCAGGCAACGAAACATACGCCCACAGCAGCTAAATCGTCCGGGCAGTCAACAAGGGTTGTCACATATTTTTACTAATGAAACATCTGAAAATCATTAGAATTTGTTTGCTTTTTATACGCCCACATTGAAATGTGGTCGTATATTGTCGTCGCCCCCATCCGTCCGTCCGGCCATCCGGCGGTCCGGCGTCCACAAAAATCTTGTGGACGCTCTAGAGGCCAAAGTTGATATCCAATTGGCTTTAAATTTATACACAGTGTTTAAGGTCATAAGACGAAGAAGCCTATTGATTTTCAGCGATTTCCGATAATTAGTACCAGAGTTATGGCCCTTGATCACTTCAAAAAATCTTGTGGACGCTCTAGAGGCCAAAGTTAATATCCGATTGACTTTAAATTTATACACAGTGTTTACGGTCATGAGACGAAGAAGCCTATTGATTTTCAGTGATTTCAAATAATTACTGCCAACTTCAAAAATTCTTGTGACACTATAATAGAGGCCAAAGTTACCATCCGATTGACTTCAGATTGATACATAGAGTTTAAGGTGTTGAAACGAACAAGTATTTTGATTTTCAATGAATTTAGATAACTGAACAGCTAAATCCATGATATTAAATGTTTCATGTATATATACTAATTGTTAGCTTGGGGTAAAACTTTATAAAAAGCAATAAAATTCTAATGATTTTCTGATAATTACATAATGAGTTGTTACTCTTAATCAGTTTTTAGTGTATTACAAATGTTTCATTACCGAAAAAAGTAAAAATATGCGACAACCCTTGTTGACTGCCCGGACGATTTAGCTGCTGTGGGCGTATGTTTCGTTGCCTGGCAACCTATCTTTATAAAGTTTTGCCCCACGCTAACAATTAGTATAGGAAACATTTAACATCATGGATTTAGCTCTTCAGTTATCAAAATTCATTGAAAATCAAACTACTTGTTTGTTTCAACACCTTAAACTCTGTGTATCAATCTGAAGTCAATCGGATGATAAGTTTGGCATCTATAGCGTCACATGTTTTTTGAAGTGATCAAGGGAGATAACTCTGGAAGTAATTATTTGAAATCGCTGAAAATCAGTAGGCTTCTTCGTCTCATGACCTTAAACAGTGTGTGTAAATTTAAAGTCAATCGGATATTAACTCTGGCCTCTAGAGCGTCCACAGGATTTTTGATGTGATCAAGGGCCATAACTCTGGCACTAAGTATCGGAAATCGCTGAAAATCAATAGGCTTCTTCGTCTTATGACCTTAAACACTGTGTATAAATTCAAAGTCAATCGGATATTAACTTTGGCTTTGAGAGCATCTACAAGATTTTTTGAAGTGATCAAGGGCCATAACTCTGGCACTAATTATCGGAAATCGCTGAAAATCAATAGGCTTCTTCGTCTGATGACCTTAAACACTGTGTATAAATTTAAAGTCAATCGGATATTAACTTTGGCTTTTAGAGCGTCCACAAGATTTTTTTGAAGTGATCAAGGGCCATAACTCTGGCACTAATTATCGGAAATCGCTGAAAATCAATAGACTTCTTCGTCTCATGAACTTAAACACTGTGTATAAATTTTAAGTCAATCGGATATTAACTTTGGCTTTTAGAGCATCTACAAGATTTTTTGAAGAGATCAAGGGCCATAACTCTGGCACTAATTATTGGAAATCGCTGAAAATCAATAGGCTTCTTCGCCTCATGACCTTAAACACTGTGTATAAATTTAAAGCCAATCGGATATTAACTTTGGCCTCTAGAGCGTCCACAAGATTTTTTGAAGTGATCAAGGGCCATAACTCTGGTAGTTATTATCGGAAATCGCTGAAAAATAATAGGCTTCTTCATCTCATGACTTTAAACACTGTTTATAAATTTAAAGTTAATCGGATATTAACTTTAGCCTCTAGAGCGTCCACAAGCAATTGTGGACGACCGACGGACGGACGGGGGCGACGACAATATACGACCACATTTCAATGTGGGCGTATAAAAAGGAATGAGCTGTTCTCTTAAATCTTTATATAAATGACAGCAAAGTAAAAAATGATATTCATCTTCAACGTTATTTAAATTGCATAATTTACAAATTCTATCATTTGATAAGTTATGTGATACACATCTAAATTTGGATAGAGATACACAGTAATTATGATTTGAGATATTTGATAAATATTCTTTTTGTGATTAGGCAATGTTGAAAAGGTTATAATAATTTAGTTTTGAATATTTCGACCGATCTTCATTCCATTCCTGTGAATACTGATCGCTTATTCCATGTTTAAGTTCATCATATACATGTACAGGTAAACAACATATTTCATCAAAAGCGTACACAGGACGTCGGACTAAAAACTGGCCTTATCATGTCCACCTTCGTGCACCTTTAGGTCAATTGGATACCCCACCATAAACAATATATTCCCTTGAAATGAAATGGGGTTAAACGTCCTACTCTTCTGCACCTAACCTGGGCTAATGGAAGACGGGCATTATGCCATACAGTGTGCTATGGGGGAATTTTTGTCCGACAGGGCACTACGGCCTACTTTAATATCAAATTTCAACTGCCAATAGATCTTTTATGTGCACGCAAATGTGTACACGGGACGTCGGTTTTCGTCCCATCCGAACGACTAAAAAACTGACCTTTTCAGGTCCACCTTCCTGCACCACTGACAAGAGAAAACATGACGAAAAACATATATGATTTGATTTGGGATATTAGTAGATTGATTATTATTATGTATTTGGGTAAACTGTGCTGTTGATGGTAATTAGTGAAGATGCGTAGGAATTCTAATTTACGATAGATATATTGAAAGAATACATTAAAATACATATCAACATATAAAACTGACTCTCCTCTGAAATATAGATTCTTAATTTTATGGGTTGTTAAATGCAAATTTAACCAAATGAATTTTTCAATCCTATCTGTGTAATGGTCAGGTGTAGCAAAACAAAACCAAATGCTGAAAAAGCACCATCGCCTCGCCGAGATTAGGTTTCCATACTTAACCGAATACTGCTCGATCATGCGCAGTGATTGACTTCCGAGTCGACAAAGCGAAATAATTGCATTTGGACGGCTTGTCGGGTTGTGAAGAATGTTTAAACTTGATGTAATGTTTATCAGGTGAATGTCATGACTGAGTTCAATGACTAACATTTCGAGCTGAAGCTAAGCAGAGCTAATCAATTTCATTGGTCGATGCTTTGGGACAAGATAATCTTGATCAGGGCTCACACTGGCTTTCAATTTTTTTCCGCCAAAATGGATGATTATTTTTATGTAAAGAAATGTTCATATATTTTTTCCGCCAACTTGAATATTTTATCCGCCAGAAATATGTGATAAAAAATTATACAATATCTAACAATTTTATGTCTCAGTTAGGCTTATTATAAAACAATTACCGATATATACAATATACAACGACTTTTAACAAATCAGTCTTTGCATAATATATTTAGCACAGTTTTGGTTTACTAAGATCGGATTTTATTTTTGGTAACTTGAGTCTCTTTTAACATCGCCGTATTGCACTATATATTCAGTATTTACACGTCAAATCTCGTACAAGGCCAAGGATTGCATGTCAAATAGACCTATTGTTATTTTCAGGTACCGTAACGGTATCTGAATCTCTGATAGAATGATATGTACTTCAATTATATTTGTAAGAAATACTTACAATTATACCCGTCGTTCACCTTTAGACCATTTTAGCGACAGTAATATGATACAAATGGCGAACCGTTTTCTCGCTCAAGAATCGCCGATATTCAAGTAGCCTAGTTCATGCGTTTTCGACCATGATGATACGATAATTTGAAATAATGATATCCAATAGGCATAGTCGTATGTTTTACATGCCATATATGATGCCACAGTAAACGGAATTGAACCCTATTTACTTCTTTTTGATAGAATTGTGGGCCATTTTGGTTACATGTATTACCTTTCTTCGTTTTAAGAAGAAACGAAACATCAAATAATCACCGCTTAATTTAATCATTAAGATTAAATAGTGACTTGAGATAGGTTTAATATACATCATTGGCAATTATCAATCAACTAATCATTAATCTGAGACAATTGATTAGTATTACTCGGCGACGCGATCCGGATTATCAGCCAGTTGATTAATTTATTATTGTGTTTAGCCACGTGATTGACACTCAATAATGGTTAACACATTATGAATACGATTAGAATTTTAAGATTTTTTCCCGCCAGTTCTCAAAAAGAATCGCCAGTACTGTAAAACTTTATCGCAAAAATTATCGCAAAAATCAAATTTTAATCGCCAGTTTCATTTTTTTATCGCAAATTGCGACTTTGGCGACCGACAGTGTGAGCCCTGATCTTGATTATATCTGATAGAGAGTGATGAAACTTAGTGTATAGTTTGATTGCTTCATACTTTTGAAAAAAATAAGTGTGCGATTAATTAATATGTGTTTTCTATTTATTTTGGGATTTCTGCGGGGGACATCATCCTCACTGTTGGCTTGTTATGATATATTGCTGTTATTGTCCCCCGCCTTTCGAAGAAAGTTGGGGAACTATTAAAATGGGTTCGTCCGTCTGTCTGTCTGTCCTTCTGTCTGTCTGTCTGTCTGTCTGTCTGTCACACTTTTTGGGACACAATAACTCTCTTCCTAATTGAGCTAGAATGTTCAAACTTGGTGTATGTGTTTATTAGGTCAATGCCTTGATGGAGTTCGAAGATGAGCATTTTCCGCTTAGGGTAAGCAGAGATAAGCAATTTGATTGGTTGATGCTTTGGGACACGATAACTTTAGTTCTAATTAAGTGAGAGTGATGAAACTTGGTGTATAGTTTCATTACAGTAATACCTTGACTAAGTTCGATAATGAGCATTTTCTGCTTAGGGTAAGCAGAGCGATACGCAATTTGATTGGTTGACACTTTGGAACACAAAAACTCTCCTTCTAATTGAGTTAAAATGTTCAAACTTGGTGTATATGCTTATTAGGTCAATGTCTTGATGAAGTTCGAAGATGAGCATTTTCCGCTTAGGGTAAGCAGAGGTAAGCAATTTGTTTGGTTGATGCTTTGGGACACGATAACTTTAGTTCTAATTAAGTGAGAGTGATGAAACTTGGTGTATAGTTTCATTACAGTAATGCTTTGACTAAGATCGATAATGAGCATTTTCTGCTCAAGGTAAGCAGAGCGATAAGCAATTTGATTTGCCGAGACTTTGGAACACAATAACTCTCCTTCTAATGGAGTTAAAATGTTCAAAATTGGTGTGTATGCTTATTAGTTCAATGCCTTGATGGAGTTCGAAGATGAGCATTTTCCTCTTAGTGTAAGCAGAGATAAGCAATTTGATTGGTTGATGCTTTGGGACACGATAACTTTATTTCTAATTAAGTGAGGGTGATGAAACTTGGTGTATAGTTTCATTACAGTAATACCTTCAATAAGTTCGATAATGAGCATTTTCTGCTCAGGGTAAGCAGAGCGATACACAATTTGATTGGTTGAGACTTTGGAACACAATAACTCTCCTTCTAATTGAGTTAGAATGTTCAAACTTGGTGTATATGTTTATTAGGTCAATGACTTGATGGAGTTCGAAGATGAGCATTTTCAGCTTAGGGTATCCAGAGATAAGCAATTTGATTGGTTGATTCTTTGGGACTTGATAACTTTAGTTCTAATTAAGTGGGAGTGATTAAACTTGGTGTATAGTATAGTTTCATTACAGTAATGCCTTGACTAAGATCGATAATGAGCATTTTCTGCTCAGGGTAAGCAGAGCGATAAGCAATTTGATTTGCCGAGACTTTGGAACACAATAACTCTCCTTCTAATTGAGTTAAAATGTTCAAAATTGGTTTGTATATGTTTTAGGTCAATGCCGTGATGACGTTCGAAGATGGGCATTTTCTGCTTAGGGTAGGCAGAGATAAGCAATTTGATTGGTTGATAGTTTGGGACAAGATAACTTAGGTTCATCTTGATTGATGATTTTTATGCCAATACAATGACTGCATTCTCATTCAGTAATGGATTCGACAGTAACAGTGTAAAGAAACGATTGACTCGGACACAAGGGCCCTTTCCCTTGGCCAGAGGGGCCCTTTTGTCAAGCGTGGGTGCCCTTTTGTCTGCCTTTAGGGTCCCCTTAACTAGGGTACATTTTCATTTTTATACGCCCACATTGAAATGTGGTCGTATATTGTCGTCGCCCCCGTCCGTCCGTCCGTCCGTCCGTCCGTCGGTCCGTCCGTCCGTCCGTCCGGCGTCCACAATTGCTTGTGGACGCTCTACAGGCTAAAGTTAATATCCGATTGACTTTAAATTTATACACAGTGTTTAAGGTCATGAGACGAAGAAGCCTATTGATTTTCAGCGATTTCCGATAATTAGTGCCAGAGTTATGGCCCTTGATCACTTCAAAAAATCTTGTGGACGCTCTAGAGGCCAAAGTTAATATCCGATTTACTTTAAATTTATACACAGTGTTTAAGGTCATGAGACGAAGAATCCTGTTGATTTTCAGCGATTTCCGATAATAACTACCAGAGTTATGGCCCTTGATCACTTCAAAATATCTTGTGGACGCTCTAGAGGCCAAAGTTAATATCCGATTGACTTTAAATTTATACACAGTGTTTAAGGTCATGAGACGAAGAAGCCTATTGTTTTTCAGCGATTTTCGATAATAACTACCAGAGTTATGGCCCTTGATCACTTCAAAATATCTTGTGGACGCTCTAGAGGCCAAAGTTAATATCCGATTGACTTTAAATTTATACACAGTGTTTAAGGTCATGAGACGAAGAAGCCTATTGATTTTCAGCGATTTCCGATAATTAGTGCCAGAGTTATGGCCCTTGAACACTTGAAAATATCTTGTGGACGCTCTAGAGGCCAAAGTTAATATCCAATTGACTTTAAATTTATACACAGTGTTTAAGGTCATGAGACGAAGAAGTCTATTGTTTTTCAGCGATTTTCGATAATAACGACTAGAGTTATGGCCCTTGATCACTTCAAAATATCTTGTGGACGCTCTAGAGGCCAAAGTTAATATCCGATTGACTTTAAATTTATACACAGTGTTTAAGGTCATGAGACGAAGAAGCCTATTGATTTTCAGCGATTTCCGATAATTAGTGCCAGAGTTATGGCCCTTGATCACTTCAAAATATCTTGTGGACGCTCTAGAGACCAAAGTTAATATCCGATTGACTTTAAATTTATACACAGTGTTTAAGGTCATGAGACGAAGAAGCCTATTGATTTTCAGCGATTTCCGATAATTAGTGCCAGAGTTATGGCCCTTGAACACTTGAAAATATCTTGTGGACGCTCTAGAGGCCAAAGTTAATATCCAATTGACTTTAAATTTATACAGAGTGTTTAAGGTCATGAGACGAAGAAGTCTATTGATTTTCAGCGATTTCCGATAATTAGTGCCAGAGTTATAGCCCTTGTTTTTCAGCGATTTTCGATAATAACTACCAGAGTTATGGCCCTTGATCACTTCAAAAAATCCTGCGGACGCTCTAGAGGCCAAAGTTAATATCCGATTGACTTTAAATTATACACAGTGGATGCTCTAGAGGTCAAAGTTAATATCAGATTGACTTCAAATTTATACATAGTGTTTACAGTCATGAGACTAAGTCGTCTATCGATTTTCAGTGATTTTCAATAATTGCTACAAAAGTTATGGCCTTTGATCACTTCGAAAAAATCCTGTGGAAGCTCTAGAGGCCAAAGTTAATATCCGATCGACTTTAAATTAACACACAGTGTTTAGGGTCATGAGACGAAGAAGCCTATTGATTTTCAGAGATTTAAAATAATTATTGCCACAGTTATCTCCCTTGATAACTTCAAAAAATCTTGTTACGCTATAGAGGCTAAACTTATCATCCGATTGACTTTAGATTGATACACAGAGTTTAAGGTGTTGAAACGAACAAGTATTTTGATTTTCAATGAATTTTAATAACTGAACAGCTAAATCCATGATATTAAATGTTTCATGTATATACTAATTGTTAGTGTGGGGTAACACTTTATAAAAAGCAATCAAATTCTAATGATTTTCTGATAATTACATAATGAGCCCTTACTCTTAATCAGTTTTTAGTGTATTACAAATGTTTCATTAGCAAAAAAAGTAAAAATATGCGACAACCCTTGTTGACTGCCCGAACGATTTAGCTGCTGTGGGCGTATGTTTCGTTGCCTGGCAACCTATCTTTCTTGTAGGTTTTAGCATTTTTGGATGACACCTCGTGTACAGTTTGATTGCTGATATATTTGAAAAAAATAAATCTGTGATTAATTAATATGTGTCATCTATTTATATTGGGATTTCGGCGGGGGACATCAGCCTCACTGTTGGCTTGTTATAATCTATTATGTTTTTTTATGTCTCAGTATTAATTATATATTTATAGCACTAGGCCCATGGAGTAAAAATCTGTGCTAGGCCTAGCACTTGACGAGGACTCGTAGTCGTATCATGCTCATAGCAGACGACATGGCATAGACTGAACTCTTTTTCTACAGGAAAGCTCTAAGAATTTGAATCCCTCATTAGTCCCTGAAATTAAACCCCCCGGCGTAGGACCTACTCTGGGTACCATATCGACCGCTCAGATGTTTACATTTTCTTATGTTCAACTGCGAAACGTCTTCTTCAGCCGCCATGTTTAGTGACATTACAGACTAATCTCAAGATGCAATGTGCGACCTGCTTTGTATGCAAATGAAGAAGTTGCCACTCTGGGTATTTTTACTGTGTGAATATTGTCAGCACACATAACTTCAGTCATTCTGGGTCTGAGACTTACATATGGTAATTGTTGATTACAATGGTCACATGTGTAATGCAAGGGGAACAGATTTTGCCCAAACTGTTTATCTAATCAGATATATGAATGCTGGATACACATGAACAGTGTATTAAAGAAATCTTATTCTTGTAATATTTGCAGGAAGAAAACCTGTTGCAGAAGAGGATGATGAAATGAACCAACTGGCAGCCTGGGCATCATAGAGCAACTGTATAAAGATAATTTATGCCTTATAGAGCTGGACCTTGTAATACACACATACATGTACACACCATAATGACAGATTTAAATAACTTTTTAAAAGAAAATACATAGCAATGAGCTGTCAGCATTATGTATTGGTTTATTCATATATCTGTAGTTGAAAATATATCATAAAATCAACCTTTACATTAAGATAGTTTAAAGCATTTGTGATACATTTATTCTAAATTCAGATTTTGTAAGAGTGTGTAAAAGAAACTGCAGGGTGTTAAAAAGCAAATGCTGTCAAATGTCATGGTCCATATCATTTTTTTTATCAAAATTCGAAAAATATGTAATGTATTATAGTGTTGGTTTTATTCTCTCATTGTTTTTGTGGAATATATTAGTTAATAATATGTCTTAACTCAATTGTAATTAAAGCTGTATTTTTGTTTTGCTTTTGCGCAGTAGGAATCAGTTTTTGTGATCTAGATTTGTTGACTTTTAGATAGTGTAATATGATATTGTAAAAATGATATAAATACCTATCCTGGTTCCTAAATTCTAGGTACATTATTAAACTGTGATTGGTTATGTAGCATTTCACTTGCAATACCATTACTATTATTCATATAAAATTTAATTTGAAAATATCACAAGAGATAATATATGAAATTGGATAATACCGTGTCATATTTATTTGTATATTTGACCCATACATACATATAAAATTTTAAAATTTTATATGTATATATCGGTCCAATATTAAAATCGCTTATTTTACAGAGAGGCAAAACCTAGTTTTACTGATGGTATCTATTGTATCACATAAAATTGTTTTACACCATGTTCTATTTCTGTCGAAGAAATAATCAGAAACTTTAATAGAATTTGAGAAAAAAAAATTATAACCTAATTTATCTTTAAGCCTACATAAAATTGACAGATAGCACCCATTTTATTTATATTCTACATATATATATATATTAAAAGTTGTTATATGAACTTTCTGAGTGTAAATATTATTAAAAACTTTAAGTCAGATGTATTTTTATCACAAACATTGTTTACTGTGATACAATAATATGTTTGGCCTTAGTCATCCTCGATATCCCCAGTGGTCTCATTCCGTTCTACTCCACTATACCCTGGGTTAATCCATAGGGTTTTCCACGATTTCAAATTATCTGTCCTGGTCTTGATCGCAGCTTAAGTCTACGAACCAACCAATAAATAGTTTACAAACCTCTGGTTTCGCCTTCGTTTTTATCAGAGTAGATAACCATATTCATGTCCATTTACTGAATGACTTGTGTAAATAATGTATATATTTCTAATTCATTGATATTTAATTCTATTATCAAAATCTGAAGTATGTTTTGCTGATTTCAAATATGCATAACATCTATATGTTTGACTTATGTTATTATTATTGTCCCTTTCCTTTCGAGAGGGAGAGAAATGGGGTTTAACATCCACTCAACACAAACTAGGTCATTTTGGGACTAACATATGGTTTAATGGTTGAGAAGGCACCCCTATCTCATGCCATATACACTCACACCAGGTATCGAAACCACAGCCGCAAGCCAGAGGTGACCGGCCAGCTAGAGGTCGAAGTGCAGCACTCTAGACCACTAGGCCATCATCCCATCACCCCCTTTCCTTTAGAAGAAAGGAGGGGACTATTAAAATGGGTTCGTCTGTCGGTCTATCTGTCTGTCCATCACACATTTTGCTACACAATAACTCTCCTTCTAATTGAGCTTGAATGTTCAAACGTGGTGTAGGTGTCTACTAGGTCAATGTGCTGACAGAGTTGGAAGATGAGCATTTTCTGCTTAGGGTAAGCAGACATAAGCAATTTGATTGGTTAATGCTTTGGGACATAATAGCTTTAGTTCTAATTACTGGTAAGTGAGAGTGATGAAACTTGGTGTATAGTTTTATTACATCAATATCTTCACTAAGTTCGATAATGAGCATTTTCTGCCTGGGGTAATTTGATTGGTCGAGACTTTGTAACACAATAACTCTCATTCTAATTTAGCTTGAATTTTCAAACTTGGCGTAGATGTTTATTAGGTGAATGCCATGATGGAGTTTGAAAATGAGAATTTTCTGCTCACAGTAGGCAGTGATAAGCTATATGATTGGTTGATGCTTTGGGACATCGATAACTTTAGTTCTAGTGAAGTGAAAGTGAGGAAACTTGGTGTATCGTTTTATCACATCAGTACCGTGAAATAGTTTGATAATGAACATTTTCAGCTCAGGGTAAGCAGAGCATTAAGCAATTTGATTGGTTGAGACTTTGGAACACAATAACAATTATTCTAATTGAGGTAGATTGTTCAAACTTGTTGTAGTGGTATTAGGTGAATGCCTTGATGGAGTTTGTTGATAAACATTGTCTGCTTGCGTTAAGCAGAGATAAGGAATCTCATTGGTTGATGCTTTGGTGCATGATAACGTTGGTAATAATTAAGTGAGAGTGATGTATTGATTCATCATATTATTACCTTGACTAAGTTTGATGATGAGAATTTTCTGCTTAGGCTAAGTAGTGATAAGCAATTTGATTGGTCAATACTTGCATAACTCTGCTGTTAATTGAGTTATAATGTTTTAACTTGATGTAGATGTTCATTAGGTGAATGTCTTGACTGAGTTCAGTGATTAACATTTCAAACTAATGGTAAGCAGATATAAGTAATTTGATTGGTCGATGCTTTGGGACAAGATAACTTTGTTTCTGTCTGATAGAGAGTGATGAAACTTATTGCATAGTTGATAATTAGTTTTATCGCTTGATACTTTTGAACAGAAATAAATGTGCAATTAATTAATTAATTTGTCATCTATTTACAGCAGAGTACATCACCATCACTGTTGGCTAGTTACTATTCAAATCTTTGTCTGAAATGTTTCATTCTGTTATGTTTATTATTATTAAACGCATACTTGGTAATTTGATTCACAAACAGTCTACAATATAATGTGGATGTAAAACACTCAGAAAGAACGAACAATTCCTTCAAACATCTGGTCTTCATTATATGATTTGTTGTTAATAAATATGCATATAGAATAATTCAGACAACTCTCATTTAGGCTAATTTCTAACCTTGTTTGATGACAGTTACTTCCATTTGCCAATTTCCTTTGCAATTAACGATTCATGGGATTGTTCGATAAAAAAAACACAATCATCAAGGGTGGGTAACTTGAATTAACCCTGTGATTAGTGGAGTAGAATGGAATGAAACCGCTGGGAATGGGTCTTAGTATGTGTACTAGTTGTAGACCTTTGAATAAGAAAAACTGTGACGATAATAATTCTTGATTTAATAATAAGTTGGTAATTGGGCTTGTCAGGGGATAATAGCTAGCTAGATTGATAAATACTGTCTGAGATATATATTTATCCATTGCTAAAATACCACTCGGATATCAATTTCAACTACATGCAAATGAATAAACAAGATGCAGATAATTGAAAATGAAGAGAAAGTAAATTGTGTTGATTTGCAATTTAGTGATGATATTTTTCAGTGGACGTCGATATTTGTATCATATTGATGTACATTGTTGATTTTTAGCAGTTGTCAAAGTAAAAGAAAATTACATAAGTTTATAGGGGTTGTTGAAATAACATATGAAAAACATTGCCTATATTACTGTTATGTACATTATAACGTGTCTGTTCTAGTTGATTTGTGTAAATAAGTAAATTATATGTGCATGTAAATGTCATGATAATAGCTATTGAGTTTTGACTATAAATAAACATATTTCAACTTCTTGTAACATATTATATGTCTGGTCTATCTGCAATCCTGAATTTGCTGGGGAAAGGGGGTCAAAGTGGCTGTAGTTGTTATACGCCCACATTTTCATGTGGACGTATATTGTCGTCGCCCCTGTCCGGACGTCCGTCCGTCCACAGGTCACAATTCTTATCCGATTTTGACGAAACTTGAAATATATGTTTATCCCCATAAGATCTCGGCTGCTTTCGATATTGGCATGTATCGGATCGAAACTTCATGGATTATGGCCCCTGATTGTACGAAAAATCATGTTTTTAGCTTGTGGACCCTATAGAGGTCACAATTTTGGACCGATTTTGATGAAAATTGACATGCATGTTTATAACCCAAAGATCTTGGTTACTTTCTATATTTGCACCCATCGGATCGTGACTTCCTGAATTATGGCCACTGATTGTCCGAAAAATCGCCCTTTTTAGCTTGTGATCCCTCTGGAGGTCATAATTATTATCCGATTTAAAAAAACGTGTGATTATATCACCCTTACATGGTAATGAAGGTTGAGTTCAAATCGGACTAAAATTGACGGTCAAAATGGCCGCCGTTTGTACCCGAAATGTGAAAAAATTATAAGTTGTGGAACCTATAGATTATATCACCGTTACATGGTAATGAAGGTGGAGTTCAAATCGGACCAAAATTGACGGACAAAATGGCGGCCGTTTGTACCAGAAAAGTGAACAAGCCAACAGTGAGGCTGATGTCCCCCGCCGAAATCCCAAAATAAATAGAAGACACATATTAATTAATCGCACATTTATTTTTTTCAATGTATCGAGCAATCAAACTGTACACGAAGTGTCATCCAAAAGTCTTTTATAAAGAAAAATGCTAAAACCGATGAGAAAAATGAAAATGTACCCTAGTTAGGGGGACCGTAAAGGCAGACAAAAGGGCCCCTCTGGCCAAGGGAAAGGGCCCTCGTGTCCAAGTCAATCGTTTCTATACACTTTTACAGTCAAATCCATTACTAAATGAGAATGCAGTCATTGTATTGGCATAAAAATCATCAATCAAGATGAACCTAAGTTATCTTGTCCCAAAGTATCAAACAATCAAATTGCTTATCTCTGCTTACCTTAAGCGGAAAATGCTCATCTTCGAACTCCATCAAGGCATTGACCTAATAAGCATATACACCAAGTTTGAACATTTTAACTCAATTAGAAGGAGAGTTATTGTGTTCCAAAGTCTCGACTACTCTCGACCAATCAAATTGCGTATCGCTCTGCTTACCCTGAGCAGAAAATGCTCATTATCGAACTTAGTCAAGGTATTACTGTAATGAAACTATACACCAAGTTTCATCACTCTCACTTAATTAGAACTAAAGTTATTGTGTCCCAAAGCATCAACCAATCAAATTGCTTATCTCTGCTTACCCTAAGCGGAAAATGCTCATCTTCGAACTCCATCAAGGCATTGACCTAATAAGCATATACACCAAGTTTGAACATTTTAACTCAATTAGAAGGAGAGTTATTGTGTTCCAAAGTCTCGACCAATCAAATTGCTCTGCTTACCCTGAGCAGAAAATACTCATTATCGAACTTAGTCAAGGTATTATTGTAATGAAACTATACACCAAGTTTCATCACTCTCACTTAATTAGAACTAAAGTTATCGTGTCCCAAAGCATCAACCAATCAAATTGCTTATCTCTGCTTACCCTAAGCGGAAAATGCTCATCTTCGAACTCCATCAAGGCATTGACCTAATAAACACATACACCAAGTTTGAATATTCTAGCTCAATTAGGAAGAGAGTTATTGTGTCCCAAAAAGTGTGACGGACAGACAGACAGACAGACAGAACCCATTTTAATAGTCCCTCAACTTTCTTCGAAAGGCGGGGGACAAAAAATATGATATAAGTTGTGGAACCTGTAGATGTCACAATTTTTATACGCCCACATTTTCATGTGGACGTATATTGTCGTCGCCCCTGTCCATTCGGACGTCCGTCCGTGCACAATTTGTTCGTGGACTCTCTACAGGTCATAATTCTTATCCAATTTTGACAAAACTTGAAATATAGGTTAATCTCCATAAGATCTCGCCTGCTTTCGATATTGGAATGTATCGGATCGAAACTTCATGGATTATGGCCCTTGATTGTACGAAAAATCATGTTTCTAGCTTTTCGACCCTATAGAGGTCACAATTTTGAACCGATTTTGATGAAACTTGCTTGACATGTATGTTGATAATCGAAAGATATTGGTTCCTCTGGATATTTGCGTCCATCTGATCGTAACTTCCTGAATTATGGCCCCTGATTGTCCGAAAAATCACCCTTGTTTGCTTGTGGTCTCTCTGGACGTCAAAATTATTATCCGATTTAAAAAAACGTTTGATTATATCACCGTTACATGGTAATTTAGCATGGGGCAGAACTTGATAAAAACCAAACAAATTCTAATGATTTTCTGATAAAAACTTAATATGCGACAACTCTTGTTGACTGCCCGGACGATTTAGCTGCTGTGTGGGCGTGTTTCGTTGCCTGGCAACCTATTTTTTCTTTAATGTCCAAAGTAGACTTTCTGGGCCGAGTGTGCTTGGTGTGGGCCAGAATTCGGAATCCTGCAATGGGGATTCCGAATTTCATCCGAAAATTTCATCGGATCCCCCCCGGACACTGTCGCCCTCAAATTTACTAATTATAATGTCACCTGCACCATGTTTGTGAGGAAACACCAGAATCCAAAATTCAAAAGCAGCTTTTATGAATTTCACTTTAGTCACTCTGTACCAATGTGTCTCATGGCCTTTCACCACAAGAGGAATCAACCAGCGCTTCCGGCAACAAAAATGGGACATTTTTCAATGAAAATGTTCCTACTTATTCAATATTTCCTAACTGGTTAATCAAATGGTCACAATTTGGGGTTCATTTTTCAAACATTCCAGGGGGAGAGCCTCCGCCCCCACTCCACACGGAGGCGTGGGTAGTGTGGTAAAGCTAGTTTCATTTTGCTGGTATTGTTTTATTTAGTATGTAGACGCCTATATACCGAGACTAAAACACCTATATAGGTCACTGTAGTTATATACAGGCTCATAGCTTGTGTGTGTGGGGGGGGGGGTGGAAGCCTTGAAAAATTCTGCCTGTTAGGGAAGAATTTGCCTGTTAAGGAAAAATCAGCCGCCTCAAGGGGCGCCAACGGACACAATATGAGGCCAATGACCAACGTCTCCATATCAGTATAGGCGCCACATAAAGCCGAGTGACATTGGTTGGGCGCCTACGACAAGATTGATGCACAACTAATGTCAATTAACAACTGATGGGGCACTCAAAAAAACGCTTCGATCTGTGGGGCGCCTTATCCTGGAGAGGCGCACATGATTGGTGGGGGGGGGGCTAGTCTAGTGGTCTAGCTGGCCGGTCACCTCTGGCTTGCGGCTGTGGTTTCGATCCCTTGGACACTCCAGTTTCCTGCCACTGCTAAAGACCCCTATGCGCACGCGAATTATTGAAATAAAACTGAAAACATGTTAGTCCCGAAATAACCATTATGTGTCAAGTGGACCTTAAACCCCATTTTTCTCTGTCTCTCTCTCTGATTGGTAGGTCGCCCACGACTAGTGCACAATGCCGAATCAGATTGGTTGGGCACCCACGACTTGATCAGTGGGGTGCCTCATCCCAGGGGAGCGCCCCTAATGCCGAGATCATGGACGCTAGGTTTCATAAACTATATAGAACAGACGCCGAGGTGGAAGGTCGTGTCTTTGTGAGCTCATCCATTGAAGCGTGAAATCAAGAAAGATAGAATTTCCGTTGTGTATATGTTACAGTCAATCTGTGTAATCAGTCATTTCGCGTAATGACTAAATGAATCAGTCACTTCACGAAGAGCCTGTGAGCACCAGACAATACGTGTAATGACTGAAAATTTCAGACATTACACGAAATGACTAAAATTCCTACTCTTTTTATACACATAATGCCTGATTGCAGATTTTGCAAATCAGGCAATATTATGTGTAGACCTAACACATAACAACATAAACTTTTAAAATAAATCATTTAATATTGGTTTTTAGTTTTATTTAGCTTTTTTCTGGGCATAAGGTCTGTAGAATGGTTGTTTTTATTGGAATTTAACCAATTTCTTTGTTTAAATCCTGCCCTTCTAATAACTTGATTTTAGTTTAATGGGAGGCCGCATTGCCGTTTTAATAGATGAGTGATGGCATTTCAATTTGAAGGAATTGCTAATAGCAACTGGAGTAAATACTACTCACTGATTTAATTACCCGGCCTTTAGAGGGGACCATTGAAGGTTTGTAGGGTCTTTGAGAAATCATATTAAATCTTTATGCATTTAACAACATTTTTCACTGACAATAGTAATTAAATTTAATCTTTTTAAAAGTTTTTATGTATCTAAAAACCAGATAAATCATTGTCAACACTTCAAAACAAGTTATCCATTAATCATTGTGTTTTATCTTCAAGTAGAGTGTCCTATTGGATGTTGTTATTTAAGAAAAGATCAACAAACAATTACTTGAATAAAATTGAATTTATTGACGATGATATGGCACAGCTGAGCGATTTAACTTATTATTATGTTTGAAAGCCGTTAAACTAGTTTGGCGTGTCCCGTGTCCATAACCATGTGTCCATCCATAAATGCTGAAGCCTTCATAGCATACCAAGTTTTAAATTCCAAACACTAAAACACCAATAATTACCAATTTTGAACACATTAACATATAAAGTCGTGGGACTAGGTGAAAATCAGCCAGTTTTCTTCAAATTTTGGAATGTGACCCCCACAGACAATACAGATTTGTTAAAGAGAATCCTGTCATCAAGTTGTCAAAGACAATACCTTGTGATGATGTGGTGTATAGGGCATGTTAAGTACCATATTACACTGCTCTATACATTTAGACATAATACGTCCACATGAAAATGTGGGCGTATAAAAATGATTATAAATAGCTCACCTTTATTGAAAGATGTCAATTTTTATTCTGGCATCCAATACCATTCATTTTAATGATAAAACTTGGTTTTGGGTAGAAATAAACAACTGATACCAATTATAGTAAAGAGCTTTTTACTTTCTAAATCAAAATGTTGTCATTTGATACTCTCAATAGCAGGCAGGTTAAAAGTTGTCAACACTTAACAGGGTAATAATGCTATCAAGTGGGACATGTTGTTTAGATATAACATACCAGCGAATTAAATGTCAGTGAACTGGACACAAGACAAACATCCAAAATTGAGCCCGTTTTTGGTACCTAGTCTGTGTAGTGTATACATGTATATACATTACACAGTTAAGTGATCCTGAGGCGTGACAGGGAATCACTTTGACGTGATACTGAGAATCGGGGAATCAAGCCAGGAAAGTTTTCTAATTGTGTTGCTTGTTATACGCCATTCCACACCACTTCACTTCAGCCGTACCGGTATTACCTGACACTAATTCTTCTGGTCTTCAGGAAGTTTGTTGAAATCTAAGTTAATTCCTTTTTGTGGTATCCACTTCCATTTGTTCACAGTGAAACCTGTCAAGTAGGCCTACTTGTAGTAACTATACTTGGTACAGACTAAGACCCCTTACGCAAGTTCAAATAGGTTCAAACGCACAATTGTCAACACACATCATTACAGTTTGTATTAAAATAAGTAATTCTATCACAAATGTAAGAATATGGTCTTTAAGACCATATTGTGTCTTTGGGGAATTGTTAAAAACAACTATTTTTATAAAGTCAAATTCACATGCACCTAGTGCACTGAATTAAAAGGTATACATAAAAAAACAAGTGATGTTTTGGTAAAATCCTAATCACTGTCAAATATTCGTCAAGTTCTTCTTGTTATTTAACCTATGGTTGGAAGACCATATAAGGAGTATCACCTGATTGTAGTGGTGAGAATTGTAAGGCTTCATTCCATATTTGGAATGGAATTTAGGTTCAACGTTAATCTTGAGCCTGCAGGAACTGGGGGATATAAAATAGGGGGTAGAGCGAGATTCGTTAGAAACTCACCCAGATATTCTAGCAGCCATTATCTGTTGAGAACAAGGGACCTGCAAAGTCATTAGCTTGGCAATAAAGTTCTTATACTTTAAATACTGTGGTATTATTTTACGATCACAAACACAACAAAGCAAGAAGTCCTAAAAGTAGCAGTAGTACTACACAAATAGTGAAGACTGGACCATTGAAATAGTTACCGAACAGTTTTTCTCTGCATAGCGCTGTTTATGTTGTAGGCCTAATGACGTATTACGCAACTTGCGGCCATGACGGTCGGCCAGTTGAAATTTCGCGTAGGAGATGGGTTTCATCAAATCATATAATTATGCGGTAAGGCCTCACCTTTATTTCAATAAGAATTGATTTATTACATGTTAAGTTGCGTGCAGTACTGTTTGGGGTCAGTTTATTTGTAAATTAAGCGAGCTCATAGGCCGGTAAACTTTTGTAGTCATTTGACTAAAAAAACTTGCGCAAAGGAACTCGGTAGGAAAAACCACTACTGCGACTGGAGTAAGACGGAAGACAGCAGTAGTGGAACCATTTCTAGCCTACTTGCAGTATGTAGCCTGAAAATATAGAAGAACATTCTCGGCAGTAAAATTGTCAACAAGTAAAGAAAAAGAGGGCTGGGTTGGGAGGGTTTTGCAAGAATCTTAGATTTGATGAGTTACAAATTGGTTGTAAATTTAAATTTCTTATTAACATGGAAAATTGAACCACCTTTTACTTTCCATAAAAGTTTCAAGAGGAAGATTTATGCCGCCCCCTGGATTATCAACTAGGCTGAACAAGAGAGATAACTATCTTTTCCTATAAGTTAAATATATTGTGATGATCTAGGCTACATGATTGACCTAGTTTCTAATTTAGGTCACATGTCATTGATAAATATTACTGAGTCGGGAACAACCCAGTTGGATCTCTCCTAAATAAACCCATCTATTGAACATACAATAGATGTAATTATTTAAGAAAAGATCAACAAACAATTACTTGAATAAAATTGAATTTATTGGCGATGATATGGCACAGCTGAGCGATTTAACTTATTATAATGTTTGACAGCCGTTAAACTAGTTTGGCGTGTCCCGTGTCGACATAACCATGTGTCCATCCATAAATGCTGAAGCCTTCATAGCATACCAAGTTTTAAATTCCAAACACTAAAACACCAATAATTACCAATTTTGAACACATTAACATATATATACATTACACAGTTAAGTGATCCTGAGGCGTGACAGGGAATCACTTTGACGTGATACTGAGAATCAGGGAATCAAGCCAGGAAAGTTTTCTAATTGTGTTGCTTGTTATACGCCATATGATTCCAATAATGGGCATGTAATGACCGAATTGGGATCACCGCCATGATGAGGAATCAGAGACGCTTCATAATGGGGGACGAAAGCAACACAGGGCTAAGCTGGCCATATCAAGAATTACCGGTACATTTTCTCCATACAAAACAAAAATTAAAATGGATAAACATTTCCATTAGCCAAGTAAAAATGCTCCAAAGAACCTTGAAGTGTATTAATGAATATACTGTTACCATTATCAGAAAGATGAATGTTGTCACTTTGAAACAAGTGACTAATGCCAAATTTTATATCTGGATATCGTATATATGCGCCACCTAATTCCAATATTCTTTTGGCTGCAAAATTATTAAGTCTGGACCTTTGTTTTGATAAGGCCTTAGCGTCTACCAGAAATTTTCGGGGTAGGATTTGCGACCACACTATGAAAGTATTTGGAAACCTACTTATAATAAATTGAAATGTTGTCCTTATTTTTCTACGGAAATCAGCGACATTTAATGTTCCAAGATCATTACCGCCGCAGTGAATAACCAGTATATCTGGTGGTGTTGATTCTATTGTAAGTAGGAATGCCAGCTTTTGTTCAAGGTCCTTGAATTTAAGACCACTGTAACCCTGTCACCAAATATTCATATTCAACCGATCTAATCCAAGGTTTAAGCCACCAGGCCTTGTACGGGCATAAGTGGCGGCCTTTTTCATGATAGACGACCCGACAAACCAGATTCTTACATGGCTTTTACCTGAAATTTTCAAATTAAAATGATGGTATATTAGCAGTGGGGATTCTTATGTAGGATTTGAAGGCTTCTGACTTCCACCTTCCTGCACTTTGAATGGTTTCTTTGGTGTGGCCAGCAATTGATGCAGCTGTAGCTGCACCTATTCTGAATGAATGTGACTTGTAATTTCTAGATTCTACCCCTAATTGCCTCAAACATTTGTTTAGAACACCTGTGAATTGACATCTAGTCAAGGGCTTGGTGTCGAAGTGACAGAAAAGGTGACCGTCAAATTTAGGTCTTGATTTCAAAAATTCAAACATGTAAAACAACGGACAAAGTGTACCATTTGCTTTTGGAATTTTTAGTTTTGTCCCCCGACTAACTTGATCTGTTTTAGAGTGACGAAGATGAATTATAATTTGAGAATGGGTTAATTTAATGTCATGAATTGACAGAATTGTATCCATTGAGTTCCCCTTTGATAAAGCTAGCTCTCCCACTCGAAAAAACCCAAAAGATGCCAGTGTATAAACAGCTTGAAATAATTTTGATTCGTATAGATTGGTACATATTATTGGAAGTACATGAACTATTTTTGAAAGTAGAGGAAGTGTTATAGGAAGACGTTTATCAATTGAGGTCCTTGACCGCCTCATACCTGTCAAGAGTTTTGAAATTATAAAGTTTTGTGTGATATCCAGCTCATTCATAACTTTGCATTTAAAGGCAATTGCTGAAATGTAGGATCTAACTGTAGAATATGTTAAATTCCTCAGAGAGAGATATCCAATAAAACCCACCACATGATCAAGCGAAGGTGGCCAGATACAGGAAAGTATATAAATTGACCTATAATTTTCAAAAGATGTTAATCCAGTCTCATATGCTGCATGGGTGTTTTGCGATATGGATGCATCTAACGAACATCTGACTTCAAATTGGATATCATTCTGTGAAATAGTACTGGTATCGGTTGGGGATCTTCTTTGGCCTCTGGAGCTTCTTGTCTGTTTACGAGAAATAAGATCTGCTATTTTATTATCAATACCTTTAATGTGCTTAGCCTTAAATGTAATATTAGATTTTAAGAGGACAAGAACTAAGAGACGGATTAATTTCATAATTTGTTTTGATTTAGAAGTTTGTGTGTTTAAAATTGTTACAAGTGAAAGATTATCTGTGTGAAATAAAACTTTTTTTTTGTTAAATATTTCGCCCAGATAGTTACTGCTAATACAATTGGTATAAGTTCTAATAGTGAGATATCCCTCAGGATTGGTTCGCCTTGCCAAGATACAGGCCACTGGAAGAATACCCATTCTGATTGAAAATATGCTGCACAACCTAGTTTGTGAGAACCAGCACTGTCAGTATACAGTCTTAATGTTGTGCTGTGAGACCAATTTTCCTCGGGAAAATAGGTAATACCATTGAAGTCATTCAAAAAAGATAACCAGACCGCCATGTCCGACTTGATTTCTCGGGTTACTCTTATCTTATAATGTGGTTTGTTGATCCCTGACATTGCATCATAGAAGCGACGATTGAATCCCCCCCCCCCGCTCTGATAGCTTTGCAAAAAAATTTCAACATGCCAACTAGAGATTGTAGCTCCTTTAATTTGATCTTTTTGCGAGCTAAGAACATACTTAGTAGTGCTCTTAATGTTTCTAATTTTTCTTGAGGAATTTTTATTTGGGATGTTGTTGTATTAATTTCTAGGCCTAAAAATATTAACATGGTACTAGGACCGACTGTTTTGTCATCTGATAGCGGTATCCCCAAATTTTCACATAATGATTTGAAATATGTCATTAGGGTTCGACACTCATCCTGTGTTTTCCCCATGAAAATGAAATCATCGAGATAATGATCTGCACCAACTAACTTGGTTTTGTGAATAATTAACCAATTGAGGAAAGTAGCAAATTTCTCGAAAATATTACAGGAAATTGAGCATCCCATTGGAAGACATTTGTCCAAATAATATTTATTCTTGAATCTGAAACCTAAAAGATCAAAATCTCCTGGAAAAATGTTAATTAATCTAAATGCAGACTTGATGTCCATTTTACCCAAGTATAAAAATTCATATTTTGAAATTTTATCAATAATCTCATCGACTGATGTGTAATGAACTGTACATAAATTAGGATCAATGAAATCATTTACACTGTTATTTTCGGGATAAGACAGGTGTGTTATCATTCGCCACCCTCCATCTGATTTTTGTACTACACCAATTGGGGATATGTGCATGTTAGATATGGGAGGATCTTCGAAAGGACCCACAATTCTGCCTAGACCAATTTCTTTAGTTATCTTTTCCTGTAATTCCTGTTCATATTACCCAGCCGAAATTAGATTTTTACATGAAGCTTTAGTTCTGGGACCATTATACTGCAAGTGAAATCCCAGTAAGAACCCCTGTCTTAATTCTGCTGCTTGTACTTTATTTGGATATAAGAGTAGATATTGTAGAAGTTTTTCTGTTTTAATTGGTGAAGCGCCGAGGGTCCAAATATTTGTGGTTTTGGAAAGTGTTGGATTTCTAGTTTGCATGTTTCTGTTGGGAGTTCTGAAAATTGTTGGCTGGTCTTGTTCTGTTTGTGTTAAATTGGGGACGAAAAGTCTGATATGGTACACTTTGAGGATTATAAGTGTTTTTTAAGGGGCAGAAAATCTTTGGGTGTTCATTATTGCATTGAATACAACAATGTGCATATGAACATTGCGAAATGTGACAAAAACCTTTATTGTTATACTCGAAACATTTTCCAAAAGTAGAACGACCTTTAGTAGAAAATTGAGTCGACTGGTTCGTCACTGGTTCAACATTGGACATGTACAGTAACCAAAGCTCGTAGTCAATGTTACCCCATGAGCCGGATGGATCATTTTTAAGTTTTAGTCTAAATTGTTCGTCATATGTTTTCCACCCCATAGTCCTAATCCTTGAAGCCCCTAATCGGATGGTGCTAATATATTTTAACATATCCTGAAATTTAGTAGGATGAACTGAGGAGTATATACTTAAATAGATTAAGAAGGCGTCAGTCCATTTTTCAATATCAAAAATTTTTATTGTTGACTTCTCTTTAGTCATTATTTCCCCATTAGGACCTAAGGGTAGTCTCCTTTCAGAGTCCTTTTGTGTGGCCAATAATGAAGCAAGATCGACATAGTCACCATGACAAATCTTTTGCTTTATGGTTGGTGAAACCTGTGCTCCCAGAGCGCTATGGATACTCTGAACTTGCAGTGGGTTACTATTTACAGTGTGAGAGTCTAAAAAGCTCTCATTTATTGTAGTACTCTGAGTCTGATTAATATTAACATGAGTCATATTAATTATTTCATTACCTGTATCAAGGTTTGCTGATTCAGTAAGGGCCATTGGGGATGATCTGCTAGCAGTAGGCCTATCGGGTGGGTCTACAGAGATAGCTTCCTTTTCTACACGATTGTCATTTCTGCTTTCTACTCTCTGCCTTTTGTCAGTTGCGGCCCGTCGACCCTGAGCATATGGGCTGGAGCTTGGGCGAGATAACCGTTTTGTAGTTTTGCCTCTACCCATAGTGTCACTCAGTAGCATAGGCCAATATGTAATAAAAAGAAAACAATCATGAAAGAAAATCAACAGGCTATTATCCTGTTGGAAGTTACCTTAATTTGATGTAAAAAAGAAATGCTCAGAGGAAAGGAAGGAAATTTTTTAAAAAATCAAGATACAGAACAGATGATGTTAAAATTGAAGCTGAAACTAAATCTAAACCATTCACTTTAAAATTGTATGCCTTTAAATTGATAGCAACTATTACATATAGGTTCCTGAGCCTTAATGCTAGCCTTTTTGCAAGAATCTTAGATTTGATGAGTTACAAATTGGTTGTAAATTTAAATTTCTTATTAACATGGAAAATTGAACCACCTTTTACTTTCCATAAAAGTTTCAAGAGGAAGATTTATGCCGCACCCTGGATTATCAACTAGGCTGAACAAGAGAGATAACTCTCTTTTCCTATAAGTTATATATTGTGATGATCTAGGCTACATGATTGACCTAGTTTCTAATGATTTAGGTCACATGTCATTGATAAATATTACTGAGTCGGGAACAACCCAGTTGGATCTCTCCTAAATAAACCCATCTATTGAACATACAATAGATGTAATTATTAGCATTACCCTTATCACCCCTTAATCACTTACAATAATTACATTAAGTTAAGTAAGTTAGGTTTCCTTCAAGATAATTAGAAGGGTGTCTCTCATGATTGGTCAGTATTGTTGTTTACATGTTTATATTGTCTTGTTATATTTTATCATGGCTTGATAGTGATTAGAGAAGCCTAGTCAAAACATCATTCAGTAATAAGCAGTAATTTATGGGGCGCCGTTTGTAAATTAATTATTTAGCTTTTTATATAGCAAAAAACACTAGATTTAATTTAAATTTAAATATGTAGTTAAATCTCGACTTTTGTGCAAATTTTTCACTTTTAATATTTAAACTAAAAATACAACAAAAACTCAATATTTAACATAATATATATAAATATTTCTTGATTTGTCTCTATTTTCATATTTAACATTTAGCATTTAGATTTGATGATATATAAATATTTAGCTAAATATTTAGTTAAATGTTTAAACATTTAGCTAAATATATATATTTAGTTAAATGTTAAAATATTTAGTTAAATGTTAAAACATTTAGTTAATAAATGTTAAAATATTTAGTTAAACATTTATATATTTATATATTTAACTAAACATATAGTTAAATTTACAAAGCGCAACCGTACCACGCCGTTTGTAAAATAATTATTGTTGTAAGCGACTTCACACTAAACGATGACGTAGTGTACAACTTTCCATTGACTGCACAACACAGTAGGCTACATAGAGTTATAACTCTATGGTAGGCTACTATCTGGTACCTGAACGCTCAGCTTAGTTCTGACATCCGCAATTCGTTAATAATGCCTACATATATGTAACGTTAGACATCGATCACTCATAAATATGGTAAGTTCACGACATACGGGTTAACGTGTCGGGTACACGTCATCATTTTATGCGCAGTTTTTTGTGTCGCTTACGATAATAGAAATATTGGCGGGACCACAAATATATATTTAGTTAAGTATTTATACATTTAGCTAAACATATAATAATATATATTTAGCATGATATTTATATATTTAGTTAACTGTTTATATATTTAACTAAATAAATATATTTTGTTAAATGTTTATATATTTAGTTAAATGTTTATATATTTAACTAAATATATATATTTAGCTAAATGTTTATTTATTTAGCTAAATGTTTTTATTTAGCTAAATGTTTATATATTTAGCTAAATGTTTATATATTTAGTTAAATGTTTATATATTTAGCTAAATGTTTAACTTTAGATTTTTCAGTGATTTAGTATTTAGCATTTATACCTACGAAAAACAGCACATTTAGCTATATATTTAACTAAGCGATGTGAAATCAAGATATAACATTTAAAGTTTTTCATAGCCCAAAAACTCGACTTTTAGCTACAATATTTTTTTATTTTTACATATATGCCATTTTTGTTCTTATGTTTATCTAAATATATATATCCGGAGTTAAATCTAATGTTTTTGCTATAAAAAAAATTAAATAATTATTTTACAAACGGCGCCCCATAGTAATTGTATTCATTAGAATTGTGACCAGTATTTTCCGGTTCAATTACTAAATGTCATTGAAACAATTTACTTGATATCATCATGGCAGAATCTTATGAAAATCAATTTGACCTAACTATTCGTATATTTTGTTGCCTGGCAACCTAACTTCAAAATTATTTTTCGCCCAGGTGAAATGTTTCTCGCTATATTTAGTTTAGCTTATAACTTCACAGGTTATTGACCGATTTTTATAATTATTTTTTCTTGTTAAGATTCTTCATATAACCCATGAAATGCGACAGGAGGTGGCCGTGAAAATGAAAGCTTTCCTCTCTGCCTGGCAGATCTAGTTTGACATGTTTTGTTCTGTCAGCGTTTTGTGAATATAGGGTGGGTCCGGGGCGTATTTTTCATGCATTAGGCTTACATATATGCATGGTCTAAGTTTCATGTGGACGTATATTGACGTCGCCCCTGTTCGTCCGTCCGTCCGTCCACAGTTGTTTGTGAACAGTCTACAGGTCACAATTTTTATCCGATTTCGATGAAACTTAAAATATAGGTTTATCACCCTAAGATCTCGGTTCCTTTCGATATTGGCATTATCGGACTGTAACTTCATGGGTTATGGCCCCTGATTGTACGTAAAATCACGTTTTTTTTAGCTTGTGAACAGTGTAGAGGTCACAATTTTGAACCGATTTGGATGAAACTTGAAATGCATGTTTATAACCCAAAGATCTTGGTTCCTTTCGATATTTGCGCCAATCGGATCGTAACTTCCTGAATTATGGTTCTGATTGTCCGAAAAGATCTTGGTTCCTTTCGATATTTGCGCCAATCGGATCGTAACTTCCTGAATTATGGCCCCTGATTGTCCGAAAAATCACCCTTTTTAGCTTGTGGTCCCTCTGGAGGTCAAAATTGTTATCCGATTTAAAAAAAACGTTTGAATATATCACCGTTCCATGGTTATGAAGGTTGAGTTCGAATTTCGTGAAAATCGGACCAAAATTGACAGACAAAATGGCCGCCGTTTGTACGCGAATAGTGTGAAAATATGTTATATCAAGGTTGTGGACCTTATAGAGGTCACAATTTTGAACCAATTTTGATGAAACTTGACATGTATGTTTATAACCCAAAAAATCTTGGTTCCTTTCGATATTTGTGCCCATCGGATCGTAACTTCCTGAATTATGGCCCCCGATTGTCCGAAAAATTGCCCTTTTTAGCTTGTGGTCCCTCTGGAGGTCAAAAATATTATCCGATTTAAAAAAAAACGTTTGACTATATCACCGTTACATGGTAATGAAGAGAGAGTTTGAATTACGTGAAAATCGGACTAGAATTGACGGACAAAATGGCCGCCGTTTGTACACGAATAGTGTAAAAATATGTTATATCAAGGTTGTGGACCCTATAGAGGTCACAATTTTGAATCGATTTTGATGAAACTTGACATGTATGTTTATAACCCAAAGATCTTGGTTCCTTTCGGGTCATTACTTCCTGAATTATGTCCCCTGATTGTTCGAAAAATCACCCTTTTTAGCCTGTGGTCCCTCTGGAGGTCACAATTATCTGATTTAAAAAAAAAACGTTTGATTATAAAAACCAAACAAATTCTAATGATTTTCTGATAATTCCTTAATATGTGACAACTCTTGTTGACTGCCCGGACGATTTGGCTGCTGTCTGGGCGTATGTTTCGTTGCCTGGCAACCTATTTTTTAAATATAGTTTTTAAAAATTAATTTATCATATTTTTTCAGGTTTGAGATACTGCAGTGTGGTGATGTTGAGAAACTCATTAAAAAGCGTGCCACCTAAGATGAGGATCCAGTATATTATGTCAGTATAGAGGACACGTACGATGTGGTCAAGCGAGCTCACATAGCCACAGGCCATGGTAGACGTGATCGAATGGCCAAAGAGGTCAACAAAAGGTATGCCAACATCACTCGCGAGACTCTTGAAATTTTCAAGCCCTTCTGCCAGGAATGCCAGAAGAAACGCAAGCGCCCAAGGACCAAGGGTGTGGTCGTTCGTCCCATTCCAACAAAAGAATTCGCTTCACGTGATCAAGTTGATCTGATTGATATGCAACCCATGGCCCAAAATTCATTCAAGTGGATCATGGTCTATCAAGACCACTTGACCAAATTTGTTATTCTGGGAGCATTAACCTCAAAACGTGCTGCTGGGGTTCATGGTAAACCTCGACACCCTCAAAGTCAAGGGTCTGTGTAAATGGCGAATGGTGACATAAAGGATATGCCTGTTGCTTGGATGGGAGGTAATAACACAAATGATTGGTCTGTGGGCATAAAATTTGTACAATTCCAGAAACATTCCAGTCTGCATTCTGGAATCAAACGAACCCCATATATACTGCTATGTTTGGATGTGAAGCTAAAGAATCCGGCTGCGGTGGACAGGGGTATGTCCGATGTAATTGTACTGGTTCCAAGAGATGTGGGACGAATAGATGCAAATGTTTCAAAATCAAACTCAATGCTCCAGTCTTTGTCATAGCAGTCTGTTATACACAAAAAAATGACTTGAGTGATGAACCAGTCAGGATTTTTTAAAAAGTGATTTGACAGTAAAATTTTAGTGATGGAATTAATATTTCGGTTCGAGGGAATTTATATCATTCTACAAAATATGATTTAAAGATGGATGTGAAATCAATAAATGTTTTACGGTGAATATTCGTGGTTTGACAGTACTTCAGCAGTCATTTCGCGTAATGTCTGCCCATGATTCTTAGTTATTTCGTGTAATGTCTGGAATTTTCAGTCATTACACGTATTGCCTGGTGCTCACAGGCTCTTCGTGAAATGACTGATTCATTTAGTCATAACGCGAAATAACTGATTACACAAATTGACTGTAACATGTATATGGTTTAGGACCCTGTTTTAAATATTATCATCGATGCATTCAGCCGGTGGTGGTTGAATGCGAATTTCGTAAATATCAGACCGAAACTGCCCGACAAAATGGCCGCTCCTTGAACGTAAATAGTGTAAAAGTATGTAATATCAATAAATTTTTATCCGATTTTGATGAAACTTCAAATATAATCTATTTATATCGCTAACGTTTCGACACCTTTCGATATTCGCGCGTCAGGCCATAACTGCTTGGTCCGGTGTATATATTGGCGTGCACGTAAATGATCCCTTGACAGCTATAGTTGGAATTCGATATAACAGTATAGCCAGTTCTGTCGCTGTCCGGACAAAATATCCCTTATAGCACACATTATGGCGTATGCCCAGGGGCGTAGCCGTGAAATATATATGGGGGGGGGGTGTCCGCAACGGGGTGGGGTGGGGGGACTTACCCCCATAAATTTTGTTTATAGTCTCAGTCTTCTGTAAACATTGTTTGGCATATTTTAAAATAAACTAAAACATCACACCAATGCTGCCCAGAATTCCAAAACAACCAATCAATCGTCGCGGGCTATGGGAGCCTCACCCTCCCGGCGAAAATTTTGAAAATTTATCTACCGCAAATGCATTTTCTGCTATTCTAGCCTGTGTGAGCAACTCCAAAAGTATCCAATGGTTTTGTAACCGAAATCCCACTCTGAATTCCAACCATCCAATCACACTGTTGCAGTTGCATTGACAAGTAATAATCGATGCCCGAAAAATGTCGCACAAAGTAGAGTGGCCCAGGAAAAAATGTTTTAATCAATAGTCAACTCAGTATAAATTAAAAGTAAAGTGAAATTAGAGTTTTATTAGGACTCGATGACAGTTAGGGAAGCGAAACTAGAAATGCCCGAAGCAGATTTACGGGCTGCGACCAGTTTTCTTCGCGGTGCGACGAAGCGGAGCTGACCTTATATGGACCCCCCCAGCAAATTTTTGAATATTTGATGGCAGCAAACGCGTTTTACTGCTATTCCAGTCCTAAAATTAGTGTTTTATTAGATTTCGGGCACTTTATTTTGCCAATTTTTTTTTGGGGGGGGGGGGGGGTCGAAGTATATTCCCCACCCCCGGACCCCCCATGTGTGACGCCCATGCGTATGCCTATGTGCCAGCTACGTAACTAAAAACGTTGAGATATACTGATATGCTTGGTTGAGGGATGAGATTTTTTAGCCCAGTTCGATCAGAACAGTAGGACGTTAAACTCAATCCAGTTCGTTTCACCTCTCTCTCTCTCTCTCTCTCTCTCTGTTTTGCCAAGGCCGCAAACTAATCCGCAGTAACCCACCCGCACTCCTCCCCCACGGAGGACACTGCACCGAGAGAGGTCTTGCGTTATGAACAGGGAATTGTTTACCCACCCGAAAATTGTTTGACTCGGGGTTCGACAATTAAGCGTTATGCTAATAATAGCCGGCGACACACCGAGTATCATGGGTATCAGCTGGAAACATTTGCGCTGGAGCACAAGCAAGGTCGAGGCCGGTTGTATTGGATTTTGAAAGCTAGAATTATTGACGGCGGTTTAAACCAGTCTATAGAACCCCTAGAATCGAAGAAGTCCATTTATGTAGTTGCAGCGACTCAACCATGAAGATGATGAGTCGTAGAATAATTCTACAGAATATATCGAAATGGCAAGATAAAACCAAACATTGTAGTAAGCTGTTTATTTTAGCGTGTTATATATTGCCTATATCAACAGTATGATAACGTATCAAGCCCATTTGTTAAATAACGGTTTTGGGTTGATATAAATAATAGCAGTCGATTAATAAAATACTCTATAATTATATAGGCTCTCAACTTGCTGGTAAACATAGTAGTTCACTTTAAACTAGTTATTATGTTCGACTATATATATATATATTAGAATAGTTAATTAAAGCTGCTCTTTGGTAATATATAATTGAAATTAAAGATGGCAAAATAAAACTACATTTTTATGCTAACGTTTTCAACGCGATAGCGGCTCATCAGGCGTTTTATTTAACAATAATTGAATATATATATATATACACAGGCATTATTTATTGGGTACAGGGCTACTGTAGTACCTGTCCTAAAGTTCCAATTAACTTCAAATGAACTCTTGTCATATTGTATAAAAATATTAGTTGAAAGGAACTCGTAAGTAATATATATCAGAGACTCTGTCAGGCACCACTGTAAGGGGGGAACCAAGCTGGGGAATCCTAATGAAATTTCTTGGTCATCGAGCTCAAACACCGGACCAGCACGCTAGCGAGCCATGAAATATCGTACGCTCGAGCCACTACGGCTCCAAATAAACATGCAAACACCGGTCACAGCCAATGATTTATACATGCATGCTTAAATCAATTATAGATATTTATCTATTTATTATCAAAATATTTTAGAAAGTGTAGTGTCTGTCATATCACCCAATTTCCTGTAAATTGTGTAGATGAATAAGCAATGAATTCTTTATATGACTGTAGGTAGTGCCAGCTATAGTTCTAAAAGAGAAGTACCAGGTAAAGATTATGTTGCTGATGATTATAAAGTAAGTTGTCAATCAAATTAACCTTTAAAGCCTGATTCAAAACAACATTTTTAAAAACTCATCAGAATAACGACATTAATTTTATGAGTGCATCAAATAGAATAACCATTTGACTAACTGGAGATAAAATGAAATACTTGACAGAATGACTGTAATGAGTAAAACACTTTTTATCTAGTCCATTTTAAATTGTGGTTGTATATTTATCACCCACGTACGTGTTTCGAGGCTATTCTTGGTTCGTATAATATGCACCCAGGTGATACATAAGCAATATATTTCATACATATGGATGAGCTAGGATTGGGGGTGTATATAGCTCATTACTGGAGAAGTATTCTAGTGAAGGTGATCGATGTGCATTATAAGTCCAATTCCAAATCCATTTCAATATTACTTTATATACAGTTTAAAAATACATTATTTACAAGATCATATCAAAGACATCTGATCTCCCTGTCTGTGTGTCATCTCCTTGTGTAGGGGTCTTTTAAAGACGCTAATTTGCATACACACAAAGGGCCAATTTAAACAAATCAAATTCATGATAAAATTAGGGATAAAACAAATCAAATGACAGAAGTTAAATATATAAATATCATTGGTTGAAGTTTCATAATAAAGTTAATAGAATTAGTTAATAAGCTTTAAGTCATAAAGAAAGTAAAGGCGTTGACACTTGATCTGACTGCATTGTTAACTGTATAAATCTTTGCTAAGGTTTCTCTTAATGAGCCAACTGGCATCCAAAGATTATAAAACAGTCAAAACCAATCACGCTCTAGAGGCTATAGTTAATATCCGATTGATTTTAAATTTATACACAGTGTTTAAGGTCATGAGACGAAGAAACCTATTGATTTTCAGTGATATCCGATAATTACTGCCAGAGTTATGACCCTTGATCACTTTGGAAAATCTTGTGAACGCTTTAGAGGCTAAAGTTAATATCCGATTGACTTTAAATTTATCCACGATGTTTAACCCTTTCAGACTACTATACTATGTCATAAAATAAACAACCATTGCGACTACTGTACGTATTATTACGTACCTTGGAGTAATTGAAAGTTTCGGGGAAATTTTACCTTGACCTTTTGACAGTTCATATAGGGGACGTAACTCTGGTTTGTTTACTATCCAGACGACAGCTCGGAATGTTTTTTACAATCTATTTTTGTTGTTAAATGGCCAAAAGAATTGTTGATGAAATCTTAGCAGATCCGTCATTTTTGGGAAAGCGACGATGACGTTGAGAGCGACTTAGAGCGGGACAGCGATGGAGAAGTCTGTTTTAACAGTGATGCAAGTGACGGGGACTCGTTGATCAAGGAAAATGTAGACGGCGATATCGGTAATAATAATAGTGGTAATGTAAACAAACCTTTTCCTGACGTTTTCACGGCAAATGGAACCCCGTGTGATAGATCGTATGGAGACGTAACATTAGAATCTCCTCAAGATGAACGTGGCGAAGTTAGGCCTACATTTGCAGTAAATTCGTTTGAATCAGAATGGAAATATGATTTGACAGAACCTCCAGATATAAAATTTTGTTACGAAGATCAGGTTGGAATTGATCCCAGTATTGGGGATGTGACCACTTTTGAGGCTGTAGATTTTTTTTTAACTGTTTTTCACAGATTACATCCTACGTGATATTGTGTTGGAGACGAATAGATATGCTTTCCAGTCTAAACAAAGTAAAGACATTCATAAAGAATAAAAGATTGGTCTGATATTTCTGTGCCAGAATTAAAGACATGGCTTGGCTTGATAATAGCAACAGGTTTAGTACAGAAGAAGGGTCGTTTGGCAGCTTATTGGTCAAAAAATTGGTTATTGCAAACTCCTGGTTTCAACCAGACGATGACAAGTAGGCGTTTTTTGCAAATTATATCCTGCATCCACTTCGCTGATAATACCTCAAACACTGTTGACAAATCTGATAAACTGTGGAAAATTCGTAAACCCCTGAATTATGTCGTCAAACAGTTTCAAGATGTGTATCACCCTCAAATCAACGTGAAATTGCTGTTGATGAGACCATGCTCAAGTTCAAGGGCCGTTTGGGAATAAAGCAGTACATCAAGAATAAGCCTATAAAACTATTTACTCTAGCTGAATCTACTACAGGTTATGTTCTGAATATTATTCCTTATGCTGGTAAAAGGGATGAAACTTCAATTCCAAAGAGTGCACAGATTGTTCTCGATGTCTGTCAGCCTTATCTTCATAGAGGTCATAGATTGTTTATGGATAATTATTATACAGGTATTGAGTTGATAACTAAACTTTCTGAATTGAAAACGCTGTCTTGTGGTACTGTGAACAGTAATAGGAAAGGTCTTCCTAATGACATGAAAAATGCTTCAACTGCCATCAACTGCCATCAAAAACCTTGAGCGGGGTGATAGTTTGAAACGTCAGTGTGAAAATGTGTTGGCTGTGTCATGGAAAGATACTCGTGTTGTCAACCTTCTTACTAACATTCCTGGAAATTTGGATGATGTTGAAGTTAATTGTTGGGAGAAGAAAAATACAAATCAGTTAACACTAACCAAACCACAAGGTATTGTTACATATAATACATATATGGGTGGTGTTGACCTGTCTGATCAGCGTGTAGCCTCCTACAGACGCCACATGAAGTCTCTTATGTGGTACCTGCAAATTTTCTTTTATTTACTGAGACTTTCTGCTGTTCAGGCATTTCTGTTGTACCGTAAAACTCACAAAGACTCAAAACTCAGTCAGTATGACTTTTTTGTGAAGTTGTCAGAAGGTCTTATTGGTGATCGGTCATTTACCAAAAAGAAAGGACGTCCATCTGCGGAATTGCCCCATGAAATCAGGTTTGATAGGAAGCTTTATCATGCCCCAGTCAAACATTCAACTCAATCTAAATGTGTTGTACATTCAAATCGTGTTGACACAACTTATGGATGTGGTGTCTGTAATAGAAGAATGTGCCCCCATCCATGTTTTTATAGATATCATTATTGTGTAAATTATGCTTATAATGATCCGGAAAAAGAAAATGCTGCTCCTGCCAGAAAACGTAAAAAGCAGAATTAATTAATTTGGTTTGTGGTTACCTGGTACTACATAAGCCTGTATTATTGTTATATTTTTATTGATGTTATAGTTTACTGTGATATCAAATTATTTACATAAGTAGTCATGTAAATTTGCATTGCAACTGGGCGTGGTGACTGCTGATTTCACATTAGGAACAAAATCCCTGACGTCACAAAAAAACAATATTTATATTGTTTGGGGAGTGGGTTGTGTCTCTTCCCCCAGCCCCGAGACATTTTGGGCTGTGCAGAATATGCTTGAGTCGATTTTTATCTGAGTCACATATGTTTGACACAAGCTTATCATTATAGCTTTCAAAACCGCAATGAAATCACTTTAGAGGGACACAAGAACTCTGAACCCATGACAAAAACTGTTAATATCATGAAGTTACCTGTATAATTTTTTAATTTTATTACGATGGATATTTAATATTAACAAAGTAGCATTTATAGCTTATATGGAATGTTTTGACAACAGTATGACTTTATGATAACGATTGAAGTGATAGGATCTCCCTAAGAAATGGAAATTGAATCTATGTATCGTAAATGAAATGAAATAAAATGGGGTTGTCCTACTTTTCTGCATCGACTGGGCTAATGATTTTGGGCATGCAGTGTACCATGAGGGAAACTTTGCACAGACAGGTGCACTATGGCCTACTATTAATCCTAATTCCGACTGTCAAGGTTATTTTATGTGCACAGCAATATGACATACAGGACCCCGTTTTCCCTCTAATCCGAAAGACTATACACTGCGCCTTGCCAGGCTGTTCGTCCTGTACCAGACAAGGTAAAACAACGTCAGAAAATTCCAAAGAAGTTCTTGCCCAACACTGGGAGTGACCCCGAGACCCTATAGTTAGCAAGCCAGAATCTTACTCTCTGAGCCACTGCGGTTCTCTTTGTAACGTCACATGTCAAGTTATCACTCGGTACATAATAATATGGGCACAGTAACAAACTTATCAAATTGCTAAATATTTGATAAATATTTACACATTATAATGTATTATTGCTGTAATTGTATAATATAATGATTTATTTAAATTAACATAAGTGTAAAAATTTGAAATACTTGAACTAAAAGTATTCGGATACTAATCTATAAAATCTGTTGCTAGGCAACCATCAATATTTAGTAGTTTTCCGTTTTAAACATCTAATCTTAATTCATACAATAGAAGCAAGCATGTACATATTTGAACTATTAAAACTAACAATATTGGTAAAACAGTGATTAATAAAATCTGTTGCTATGGCAACCATAAAAATTCACATACCATGCTCACCGGATTTTATACATTACCATGAAATGAAAATGATCAGTATTTCAACCAAATTTTGCAAATTAATTGGATTCCATGGGTATTTTCCTGTTCTGAAAAGTGTAGTCTGAAAGGGTTAAGGACATGAGATGAAGAAGCCTATTGATTTTCAGTGATATCCGATAATTCCTGCCCGAGTTATGACCCTTGATCACTTTGAAAAATCTTGTGAACGCTCTAGAGGCTAAAGTTAATACCCGATTGACTTTAAATTTATACATGGTGTTTAAGGTCATGAGATGAAGAAGCCTATTGATTTTCAGTGATATCCGATAATTACTACCAGAGTTATGACCCTTGATCACTTTGAAAAATCTAATGTTAATATCCGATTGACTTTAAATTTATACACACTGTTTACGGTCATGATACAAAAAAGCCTATTTACACAGTGTTTAAGTTCATGATACGAAGAATCCTATTTGATTTTCAGTGATATCTGATAATTTCTGCCAGACTTATGGTACTTGATCACTTTGAAATATCTTGTGGACGATCGAAGGCCTTGAGACAAACCATCAAAACTATTCTAATTGTTTCTGATAATTACTTAATGGGCGATTACTCGTAATAAGATTATCATGTGTTGTAAATGTTCTCCTTACTGACAAAAGAAAAAATATCCGACAATCCTTGTTGAATGCCCGGACGACTTAGCTGTTGTGGGCGTATGTTTTGTTGCCTGGCAACCTATCTTTATAGACTTAACATCAGACAGACTGATAAACCTTATTGTTAGCTATATTGTCTATATATGTGAATAAAGAGTGAAGACATTAATTATCTATATTCTTAAAATAAAATTTGAAAAAGAACTAAAAATTAATATCACTATTGGGTGGACCATTGTCTGATTTACTTGATACTCCTAATACACAATGTTTGTCTTATGACCCTTGATCTCTTTGAGAAATCTTGTGGACATTTAGAGACTGAAATTATGCACATTGTTTAGGTTTATGTGGCCAAGAAGCTGATTGCTTTTCAACGATTTACTGGAGGCAGACCACCCTTAATTTCCCTATTAACTTCAATGTTAATTCTGGCCTCTTTGCACACCCAAATTTTTGTTGGGCTGAATGCTTTTCACTACAGACAGAGGAACAAATGGTCATGCCTTTACACTAAAATCTGTATGAGGTCGACCACCAAAATTTTGAGATACATGTACACATACTTGAAGAAGCATACTAAAAACATGTATCTAGTTGCCGTACATATCACCATAGCCAACCTCATAACCCTGTTATCCTTCCACCTCAAAATCATGAATATTTCCCGAAACCTCTTTGGCTATTCTAGACCAAAATTTTAAAAAAATGGGCCTGCAAAGGGAAAGAAAAGAGAGAATTGCTATAAATAGATGAACTACAATTGTGAAATGGTTACCGAGATGGTGAAAGTTAATGGTGGTCAGCCTCCTATATGCTTTTATAAGTTCATATCTCATCAAAATTCATTATACATGATCAAAAAAAAACTAGCCTTACGTAGCAGGAATGATGGCTAAGAAATCATTATTGTTGGCGAAATATTGGGGGGAGGGGGGGGTAGGTCCCCCCATAGCCCCTTAGTGGCTACTACGGGCCCGCTTTGAACTTATGTCATTTTCGGTGCCATGTTACCCTTGATCTCATATCACTTCCAGTAGAAATGGAACCAGTAAACAGATTTCCTCATAAAACCTTGAAAAGTGACTTGTAGAAAATCATCTATTTCTTGGCAACTGTACGAGTTAGAAACCATTTCTTGGTATCTATATGATCGTATGGGTGCAATCTATTTGTTGATTGGAATCAAATATCATAATTTTAACAACATGACAAACCAGACTCGTCTGAAAAAAATATCTGTTTTGAAAATTGAAAATGCAGTTTTTATACGTCCACATGGAAATTTGGTCGTATATTGTCGTCGCCCCCGTCTGTCCGTCTGTCTGTCAATCTGTTCGTCCGTCCATCCGCCCGTCGTCCACAATTTCTTGTGAACGCTCTAGAGGCTAAAGTTAAAATCTGATTGACTTTAAATTTATACACAGTGGTTAAGGTCATGAGACGAAGAAGCCTATTGATTTTCAGCGATTTCCAATAATAACTGCCGGAGTTATGGCCCTTGATCACTTCAAAAAATCTAGAGGCTAAAGTTAATATCCGATTTACTTTAAATTTATACACAGTGTTTAAGGTCATGAGACAAAGAAACCTATTGATTTTCAGGGATTTCCAATAATTACTACCAGAGTTATGGCCTTTGATTAGTTTGATCACTTCAAAAAATCTTGTGAATGCTCTAGAGGTCTAAGTTAATATCTGGTTGAATTTAAATTTAAACACAGTATTTAAGGTCATGAGACGAAGAAGCCTATTGATTTTCAGTGATTTCAAATAATTACTGCCAGAGTTATCACCCTTGATTACTTTGAAAAATCCTGTGGATGCTCTAGAGGTCTTAAAAACTTATCATCGAATTGACTTCAGATTGATCCACAGAGTTAAAGGTCTTGAAACAAACAATTATTTTGATTTTCAATGAATTTTGATAACTGAACAGCTAAAACCATGATATTAAATGTTTCATATACTAAATGTTAGCGTGGGACCAATCAAATTCTAATGATTTTCTGATAATTACATAATGAGTTGTTACTCTTAATCAGATTTTAGTGTATTACAAATGTTTCATTACCGAAAAAAGTAAAAATATGCGACAACCCTTGTTGACTGCACGGACAATTTAGCTGCTGTGGGCGTATGTTTCGTTGCCTGGCAACCTATCTTTAAGGTCATGAGATGAAGAATCCTATTGATTTCAGCGATTTCTGATAATTACTGCCAGAGTTATGGCCCTTGATCACTTCAAAAAATCTTGTGCACCCTCTAGAGGCCAAAGTTAATAGCGATCGACTTTAAATTTATACACAGTGTTTAAGGTCAGAAGACAAAGAAGCCTAATGATTTTCAGCGATTTGCGATAATTACTGCCAGAGTTATGGCCCGTGATCGCTTCAAAAAAATCTTGTGGACGCTCTAGAGGCCAAAGTTAATATCATGTTGACCTTAAATTTATACACAGTGGTTAAAGAGCACATAAAATGAGGAAACTACATTCATTGAGCTTATAAACATTGGTTACTATATGCATTTTACGGCAGTTTAACGTCGATCTGATGAAAATTAATTCAGATATCGTCACTCAAAGTCGCAAATATAGACCTCCCGTAAAAACGACTTGGCCAATTATTGAAAACACTCTTAATCCCCTCAGACGCCAGTGACGTCACAGTGACCGAATGCATATTCGGGATGTTTATTCCTTAATTACCTATATACACCCGGCGTGTGTATTCGTTAACGCCTGACTGATTCCTTAATCCCCCTAATTAAATAACAATTGACTACGGAAGAATTTGTTTTATAAAGACAGTTGTTGTAGCCATATTCCCCATGTGTTTTTTTTTATCAGAATAAGCCGACCGTAAGCCTAACAATAATTGGCTTCTGATTGAAACAAGATTGGTGTGAAATTGTTATAGCCGGCGCTACGGACATCTTTTAAGCCGATAGAAATAATCAATTGTCGGCTTTTAAGAAACGAAATGGTTTCAAATAATAATCATTAGGGGTGTAACGATACATCGAACAATCGATGCATCGCGATAGTTTGACTGTCGATAGTGTATATCGATAGTAAAAAGAAACTATCGATAAAAATTGCGATAGTCAAGCAAACTATCGATAGTTTGTAATAGCGAAAGTAACATGGCTCAAATTCACTTGTATTTGTCGAATAATTACTCTGTATTTATAACAAAAAGCTCCGTTATCACTAAAATAGCGTTACACGATCTCAATGTCACATGGAAATCTTCGTCTACCATATAAGGCATGGCTTACTAAGAAATGTGTAAAATGATTGATTTTGGCGCGAAAAAGCTGAAAATGGTCACGTACGCCAATAACAGACATGCTGAAAGCATGTCGCATATGGCAGGAAAGTTGGCTATGCCTTTTTAAACAAATTACTAAACTACCAATGTAATATTAATAATATACAATTTTATATAATATAAAGAAAAAAAAAATTTACTTTATTATTTAATTCACAATCAGAATGCGACGTTACCGTGTACCTGAGATACCAGCTTAGACGGCTCTTCTATTCGCCCCCCTCCCCCTTTGCCGCACCTTTAGAAGACACATGTTTTTATCTGCACCGTCTTGTGTCGTTTCATTCTGTCGGTTTATTTGTCGATATGACTACCGATAACCGTGTTAAAATATTACGTACTGATTTACGGGCTGGAGATGTTGATCAACTAGTGAATTATAATCTATTCTAGTCACAAATATATAATCTATTACAACTTAAGACGAGAAAGGCAGGGGCGGATCCAGGAATTTTTGCAGGAGGGGGTTTGCCAGGTTACTGTTACGGAAATCTGCCATCATCGTCTCTAAATTACATAGGCATACATACAAATTGAGCTTTTTAAACAGAGAAATCATTTTTATACTGATGTAGGATCACTTTGTGATGTAATTTCATTGATGCAAGGCATTATTTTTTTTTATGTAGCTGAGCAGGGGGGGGGGGGGGGGTTGGACCCCCCAACCCCCCCCCCCCCTCTGGATCCGCGCCTGAAAGGTCGGCTTTTGTGTGTGAAATAGCTTTATTTAACGTCCGCTTCCACGTCGGCTTTTGAAAATGCTTTGACTTATATAGTATAGTGATATGTAGCTTACGTGTAAAATTAATGATTACGCTAGTCAAATGTTAATTGGACCGACAAATACACACGTGTTAACTGGCGGTGTGTATACAGTGATATATCGTACAGATAGTGCTATATTGTATAGATAATGTGTATAGATTATGTGTAGTGCCTGTGACGTCACTAGCCAATCAACCGGATAAAGTTTGTAATTGAAAATTTGAAAACCGTTTTTGGCTGTCTGATGTTTAAACGTTAATATCTCAATTAATTTTAATCAGATTGGAGTGAACTTGACATAAAATGCATATAGTAACCAATGTATATAGGCTCAATGAATCTAGTTTTCTCATTTTATGTGCTCTTTAAGGTCATGAGAAGAAGAAGCCTATTGATTTTCAGCGATTTCCGATAATTACTGCCTGAGTTATAGCCCTTGATCTTCTCAAAAAATCTTGGGGATGCTCTAGAGGCCAAACTTATCATCGAATTGACTGCAGATTGATACACAGAGTTTAAGGTCTAGAGACGAACAAGTATATTAATTTTCAATGAATTTTGATAACTGGACAGCTAAATCCATGATTTTATATGTTTCTTATACTAAGTGTTAGCATGGGGTAGAACTTTATAAAAGCCAAACAAATTCTAATGATTTTCTGATAAATACTTTATGAGTTGTTCATCCTAATTTGAGAGTATTATAAATGTTTCATTACTGAAAAAAGTAAGAAGATGCGACAACTCTTGTTGACTCCCCGAACGATTTATCTGCCGTGGGCGTATGTTTCGTTGCCTGGCAACCTATCTTTCTTTTCGTGTCCTCTTATCTAGTGGCAGTCAATTCTTTTTATTGATTGTCAGATATCCTCTCGCAATCTCAAACAACAACTTTTTGTCTTCGAAGGAATTGTTAAGGAGCAGAAAATCTATTACATATGTAACCAGTTCTATTACATATGTGATAATGGCATCAATATTTTCCTTTAAATACCCATTTCCTTCTATCCCTGGCTTGTATACCTACATACACAGTTAGTTATTATAAGAAGTATGAATTATTTATTGAAATATGGATTGATAAATGTAAAACAAATGCTGTATTTATGTGATAACCAGCCACTGCAATAAAAGGGTCAAAAAGCAGCAAAGCACTTTTTCATAAGTTTTTTTTTAAAATGGGAATATTTCAGTATTTAAAATACTTTAACAATCAGAGGTATCCTTGAAAAAACATAGTGTAAATATTTTGTGGAAGAAAGTCGTATTAATCTTTACATCAATTTCCTTACAAAATGAGGTGGAAAAAGGGGGTTATGACATAATGAATTTACATGAACATAACATTAACATAAGCTGCCAAAGACACATCTACAACATATCTACATGTATTTTGGGGTGTGTACTCATTTGGAAGAAATGTCATAGGATCACATGTTTAGTCTTAAAATTCCTTGAAATCTTTTATGTAATTATTTGTTTTTGCCAAATAAAATGCTCGGTTACAATTCAAGCACAAAATCCAACTAGACTTGCATGCAGGAATGACGGGTTTCACTGGTGCCACGTTACCCTTGAACATGTCACTTCCGGTGCCAAGCTACCCTTGAACATGTGTCACTTCCGGTACCAACGAAACCACTAAACAGGTTTCCAAATAAACATTGCTCACATCAAATAAAATGGACGCAGAATCAACCAAGTCCAGCAATATCAATTCATTTTATACATTTGTTACTTGTAAATGATCTTGACAAAATTACATTACTTCCGGTGTTAATGAAAATGTTCAATTAGTTTTATGAAATCAGAAATGGCATAGATATCATATAGTGAAATTTTTTTTGTAAATTGAATAATAATTGCCACTTTTAAAGACCAAAAAACTTGAAAAGTGACTTGTAGAAAATCGGCTATTTCTCTGCAACCGTACAAGTTAGGAACCATTTTGTGGTATCTGTATGATCGTATGGGTTCATTATATTTGTTGATTGGCATCAAATATCATAATTTGAAAAACATTTCAAAACAGACTCATTTAAATAAAATATCGGTTTTGGAGACTAAAAATACAGTTTTTGCCAAAATTACGTTACTTCCGGTGATAATGAAAATCATAAATTACTTGTATAAAATCTTAAATGGCATTAGGTATAACATGGTGTAAAGTATATGAAAATCGAATAATAATTGACACTTTTATGGCCCCCAAACCTTCAAAAGTGACGCGTAGAAAACCGTCTATTTCTCGGAAACCGAACAAGTTAGAAACAATTTTAAGATATCTATATCGTCGGTGTCATTCTAAAGTCGGCATTTTTTCGAAAATCACTTTTTTGCATAATTCGATAGGTCACCATGTAATACATCATATATAAAAAAATCAGAGCTCTACGACAAATAGTTTTCATTTTATTAGCGTGTGACCAAACCTCGTATCACGTTTCGCTCTATTTTGTTCTTTTCTAAATACTCGTATCTCGGCCACGTGTTAGCGTCGAAGACGACAAGGGCTTAAAGCGATTTAAATGACCACAATTCGTTCCATAACATGTAAGTATTTCATTATTTTTATCATATTATTGTAGCATCATACGATGTGTCATATTAGGCGTAATTTATAGGGAGAGAACAATAATATTTGCTGTTGTGTTTATGTTTTTAAGGTAGAAAATAGCGATCTTATCGGTTTTGTTTACATGCTGCTCCTGTACTTACTATTATAGGGGTCATTAATGTCTATGTTAGTAACAAGGGGTATGTGGGATTATTAATACTTTGTTTGTCGACATTTAAAATATGTATCTGCATTTTCTGTTATTAGTGTAAACAAATCCCGAGATACGAGCTTTTAACACTGTACATAAATTCACTAAAGTCGATATACGATCTTTTGGCACAAACCTTTACAATATTACAATTAACCAATTATCTCCTTTTTTTTGTTTTTAGATGATCGTTGTCTTCCAAAATGTCTCGTCGACAGATATTTTCTTCTAGAGGTATGATGTTAGTCCACTTAGCTAAAAAGAAGCAGGTGTTAGATCTACCAGCTTGTAGTAATGGTCACATTTTTAAACACACGTTTGATCCAGACAACCCTTATCAAAGATGACGACGGTGTTAAAGACAACGAAGTACAGTTGAATAATAATAACGACCGTAATGAAGAAACACAGTCAAATAAAGATGCTGATATTGAAGAAAAACACTTGAATTATAACGGTGGTAATGACGAAATACATTTCAATAATAACGACAACAATGGAGAATTGCACTTAACACATTTTTTACGGTAGCGAAACAACTCGCGGCACGTGGCTGACGGTAGCGAATCAACTCGCGGACCCTTCATACTTGGCAATGGCATTAGCGAACCCAAGCAAGAAATCAATCAACTTACTTCTATTGTTTCTATTTCATTAATTAATGGTGATTGGGTAATAAAAGTAAAACCCGCGATGAAAAGGAATGTTTAATTCGCTAATCATCCAATAAAAAATATATGTTTCAACACCGGATCTTTCAGTATTTACGTAACAGGTCAGAGGTGAAAATTCACACCGTGTCATTCAATTTGGCACTATTCCAATATTTTCACGCTGTCACTTTCGGCTAATAATTATACGATATTGAGAGTGAAATAGAATCAGATTTTATGATTTACTGCCAGGTATATTGTGGAATATGATAATGTCGAAGAAATCAACTATTTATTATTTTTTTTGACGTTATGATGCGAAGAATGCGTATACTCGAGCCGAGATCAAGCGAGTCGCCGCCATCTTGGATTCGCTCGATCAAACAGATGACAACACGAAACTTACGGTTAATAATTCTAGACTTTGGAAAGCTAAATTGAATCAAAACTTTTAGGGTTTAACACAAGCTAAATAGAGGAATATTACACTGTCGAAGATTTCAAATATATATTTTTATTTTCGACGCAGTGAAGCAAAGAAAACGACAATTCCTGTCATATATCCAAAGAACGGCAGAAATGTTAAATGCCGTAGGCGATGAAGGGACCGTTATTTGGGGTGATATTTCTTTTTAAAAGTTATATTTATATTTACTTAGAACACTGCTGCCAACACGAGGGATTATATTTTTGTTTTATTTTTTTTTAAAAAATCGTAAGGGATACTTTTTCACATGATTTTGCCAATATGATAGAGAAAAGTCATAATTTTAGTGGAACTGGCTTTTCAATAATATTTATAGTAATATACATGCTACTTTGTAAAATTGTATTATATATCATTGGAAAGAGCACGGCAATGTGAACATTTTTGTAACAGAGTATTTTTATGTATAAAAAATATTTTTTAAATTATTTGCAATTTTGTAGAGGGTATTAGGATTAACAATAATCCCCTAATTGGCTTAGGAAGATGGGCCCTGCTGGTTCAATGAGCTTAGGGTTAGGGCAGCTAATCTTTTAATTGGCAATGAAAGTAATGGAGAAATACAGTTGTATAATAATGATTATTGTATAGAAGAAATACAGTTGTATAATAATGATTATTGTATAGAAGAAACTAAATCAAATAGTAACAAAAGTAATGAAGAAATACAGTTAAATATGGAAATTAATAACAAGGATGTAGACGGGGTCAATTTGAATGCAAATGATATGATGGAAATTTCTATGAATCAAAGTGAACTGGACAGATTAATCAATAATACTGCTTATGATACAGGTGACACAAATATTGAGGTTTTGGCCATAGTTAATCCAGAGGAATTTGAAAACATTTTTGATACAAACCATTTCGATGATTTATGTGAAGAAGATGTGTTAAAACTTGGTAATGTTAACATACCGCCTGTCAATGGTGATGAAGAAGAACTGCAGATAAATGATGGTAACGTGGGAATTGATAGTAAACAGGGGGTCGAAACAGAAATGGGTGTTATTGGAAATGAAGAAAAGATAAGTAATAAAACTGGAAATAACTGGAAGAAAAATATCAATAAAAAGAAATGTATGCACGGTGAAAACTATGAAAGAAAGTTAACAGATGAAGATGGTGTAACATCAACTGTAATGGGCGGAGAAAGAAAATTAAAACCAAGGGGTTGTGGAGCAAGGTGTACAGAGGCATTTAAAAGATCATGTTGGTCATTTGCTGAAGCAGACAGGAGGAGAATATTTGAGAATTTTTGGAAATTAGAATGGCAGGAAAAAAAAGTCATTTGTTGTGAGTATTATAGAGAAAAAAGAAGTCAAAGAGAGAACGGTAGATCAATCCACTAGTAGAAGGAAACAATCATTAAACTATTACTTGACCAATAACGAATCCCGATTGAGAGTCTGCAAAAATTTCTTTTTAACAACTTTAGACATAGGTGAACAGACAATATATAGCTGGTTAGACGGCACTAATGATGGAATGGTGAACGAATCGTCAAAAAGTAAGAAGAGGAAGGTTGAACGAGTCTCAGAGAAGCTGTCAAGTGCAAAACTGTTTTTATCATCTCTGCCCAAAGTTCCTAGTCACTACTGTCGGGCTTCGTCAAATAAGTCTTACTTAGAGCCCTTGTTTATCAGCTTTACACACCTTTACAGAGAATATAAAAGTAACTGCAATACTAACGGCCAACAATACATTTCTCGGTCAAAATTTTACCAATTATATTTAGACATGAATCTTGCCATTTACAGGCCCCAAAAAGATTTATGTGATATTTGTTGCAGTTTTCAAGCAAAAAATCTCGCTGAATCAATTTATAATGATCATATGATTAACAAAGAAGCCGCGCGGGCGGAGAAATCTAAAGATAAGGAAAGGTCGAAAGTGGACCCGAGTCTGTGTGTCCTTACCGTAGATTTACAGGCCGTACTTCTTGCCCCATTTCTAAATGCAAGCGCCATGTATTATAAAACAAAATTATCATGTCATAATAATACGGTTTTTGATTGAAGTAGCAAAGATTGCACTTGTTACTTTTGGCATGAAGAACAAGGAGAATTAGATGCAAGTATATTTGCTTCTTGTCTGTGTGACTACATCAGTAACGTAGTTGCTGACAACCCTATTGTAAAAGAAATTATTATATTTTCAGACGGTTGTACTTACCAAAACCGAAATGTAACATTGTCAAATGCTTTATTGAAACTTGCCAATGATAAAGATGTAACAGTTGTACAGAAATATCTGGAAAAGGGCCACACTCAAATGGAGTGTGATTCTGTTCACAGCTCCATAGAACGCCAAATAAGGGTGAAGCAAATATATTCACCCTACAATTATGTTGAAGCTATCAAAGCCGCAAGAATTGAGCCTAAGCCTTATAATGTTAAGCATTTAAACTTTAGCTTTTTTAAAGATTATACTAAACTGAAGATGTATACATCAATACGCCCTGGTATTAAAACAGGTGACCCGTGTGTCACGGATATAAAGGCTTTGAAATACACACCTGGCAGTGACTGTAGAAGTATCAAATTTATATGAAGATAGGTTGCCCATAAAATCTACCAAATATAAACATCTACAGGAACTGAAATCCGTTATTCCTCCAATATTTCATCATTACTATGATAATCTGCCTCATGCCTAATCGTTAAATATGTGATTATACTGTTATTTACAATTAATTAAAGTTCTAAATACTGCTACTTTGTGGTATATTAATTAACAATGAATTTATGCTAATATTAAATTGTGTTTTAATTGATTATTTTATTTTAGTACCATAAAACAATAAAAGTTGTATATCTAGACCGATCTTTCAAGTAATTTACCATCCTGTGGACAATATCTCTCAGCGTAGGTATCCTACTGGGAATCTAGACTTACCTGTTGGTAATATCACTCAAGTCGCACTGAAAATCTAGATCTTCCTGTGAGCAATATCCCTCAAGTCACTTACATACTGAGCATCAAAACCTATCTATGAGCAAAACCCCTCAAGTAATTTACAGTATTGAGCACCTTGCAGGGGCGTGGTGAGGGCAATTATTGAGAAGAAATTATGAGTAACAAAAAAGATTTTGGCACAAAAACCCTTTTACTGACCGCGGAGGCGCGAGCCCGCGGCGGGGGGTCCGGGTGGCCCTCCCCCGGGAAAATTTCGAAAATTAGAAGCCCAGAAACGCAATCTCCAGCAATCCGAGACAAGAAATACGGTAATAAAATATGATTAAATTTTCCAACTTGACTCTTTCAAAATTTTTTTAATTGGGTCAGATGAAACAATTTTTCCACTTACAAATGTTTTTCATTTTTTGAGTAATTTGATTGTGATTTTGGCGCAAAAACTTTTTGGCGCATGAGTATGGCTACTCATGAACTCATTCTCACCACGCCCCTGGCACCTTGTCCTGCCTATGGGCAATATCCGTCCAGTAAGTTACCTAAGTGAGCATCTAGACCTACCTGTGGACAACAGCCGTCAAGTATTTTACCATACTGAGAATCTAGACCTACCTATTGGCAATATTCCTCAAGTTTATACCCTACAGGGCATTTGGACCTACCTGTTGGCAATATCCCCCAATTAACACCCCCTACTGAAGATCTAGACCTACCTGTGGGCAATATACGTCAAGTAATTTACCATATTGAGCATCTAGACCTACCCGTGGGCAACATCCCTCAAGCAATTTACCGTGCTGAACATCTAGATCTACCTATAGGCCACGCCCCACAAGTCACTTATTGTGCTGAATATCTAGACTTACCTGCTGAATCAATACCTACCTACCGTCAATATCCGACTATGAAATAGTATAATACAAAACCTGTAATGTTTTCCTTCATTCTAATGCAAAACCGATCTCTAACGACGCAAAAAGAAAACGCATAAATCACATAATTATAATACAACAACGTTCCGAATCCTCGTATCTCGACCGAAAAAAACAAATTTTGGAGTGAAAACCTCGTAAGTCCAAAATGTTAATATGGAACAAGTGTCAACTTCTATTTGACTTACCATCAAATTGGGCATATTTTAAAATGTAGGAATATAAATTTTTACAAAAATCCGCCAAGTATCTAAAAAGTTGTAAAGTTTTTTGTTCCTCCTGAAAAATTTTGTTTATCGGACTTACGAGGTTTTAGAATGACACCGACGATATGAACATATGAGTTGTGTTTATATGTGAATTTAAACCAAAAGCTAAAATTATTAATACATATTAAATAATTCTTGTTTGAATATAACATTGATTAAAAAGGTTAAAATGCAGTTTTTGACAAAATGACGTCACTTCCGATGTCAATTTTAAATTGTTATCAACTTGATATGACGCTACATGCTTTTTGAATCAAAGGGTGTCACTTTTATAAAAATCCAATAATAATTGACTATTTTACAGGCAAAATAACGAAAACAGTGACTTATGCAGAACTGCCCATTTCTTGGCAACTGCTAATATTACAAACTAATTTTAACATACATTTTCTTCGTATGGATTATAGCTACAAGTTTATAAAAGTTACGAAGAAATATTTTAAAATCTGAAAAGCCTGAATAGGTTGTAAATAGGTCAATTTTACACCATTTTTAGCCGCTTAATCGAATTTGCTCGAAAATGAAATCGAAATTAAAAAAACTGCTCCAGACATTTTTTGCGCCTTGAAAAGGATCACTCTTTGAGTCATATAATTTTTCAAAAAAATAATGTTTGTTTTCGAAAATAGTACCTAACTGTCAAAATTGTAGTTTTTGGTAAAATTATGCCACCCCCGGTGCCGACAGATAATACTTTTGGTAATAAAAAAAATGACAATTGAGACAACGAAGCATATAAACTTTGTTTTATACAAATCAAACAATAAAAAATTAATCTAAGACTGAAAAACTGAATTAGCCAATGGCGGCCAAGGAAAATTACTGAGACAAAATTTTTTAACATTTTTGCGCTAGTCAGATGACTCTTTAATTCTGTGCACAACACGACTAAAAAATATTCATAAATAAAATAGTTTTTTGTAAAATTTTAAATTTTCGAAATTTGGCGCCTAATATCTTCGAAGATTTGCTGAAAATCAAAAATTGAAAGTAGCGTAGCTATGTGCCCTGTCTCCGGCTATGCCAAAATGTATCGAAAATTAAAATCCAATGATTATTGTTAAAATTACTGCAATATTTTCAAAAACGATAACTTCGGTGATATCGGACATTTCGCATTGTCGCAGAACGTTCAAAATAGCTTTATCCTCTAAGTCACACCCACTTTCCCAGTAAAACCGAAGAAATGGTAACGATGTGACACGTAGTTGCTGACATCTATTCAAATTGGAATCTGAATAATAATGATAACTAGACCTGCAGACCTGCAGTGCTGAATCGGCTTTCAGGAATCAGACAGGAAGTGTGTCATACAATAGCCGATCCATCGAACTACCAAACGATACTGTAGTTGTTATGATTCAGTGACACCCTCTATCAGATTTGTAAGTAATATTTGCTTGCGAATACACCGGTCAAAATTGTAAAATCTGGCAAAATTACTTCACTTCCGGTGCCAAAAGAAATCATTATCGGTAACAAATAAGTTGAGAATTCGCAATTGAGAATTGTTTTATACACACCAGGCAATAAATAATAAACTTGGAACCCATAAACTGAAATGAAAAAGGTAAAAAACTTAAAGGGAGACAAACTATATCTCAAATTAACCGGCACTACCGAGATGAGAGAAATGGGGTTTAACGTCGACTAGACACAAACTATGTCATTTCGGGACTAGCATGGTTTAATTTTATATCAATAATTCCTGTGTAAAATATCATCAAAAAATATTCATAAATAAAAAAGGTTTTCGTAAAAGGCTGAAGGCTTTCACCTTACCCAAGACAGCACAAAATGCCCACCACTCAAGTGATGCATGCAAAATTGCATATGTCTCGGCAACTGCTCATATTACAAACTAATTTTCGCATACATTCTCTTCGGCTGGATTATTGCTACGAGTTTATGAAAATTACAAATAAATATTTCAAAATATGAAGACGCTGAATGAATTGTAAATAACTGAATTTTACACTTTATTTTACATTTTATTCGAAATTGCCCGAAATTGAAATTAAAAAATCTGAGCTAAGGATTTTGTGCATCTTTGAAGGGTGCATCCTTTTAGTTATATCAGTTTTGAAAAAAAAAATATTTGCTTTCAAAAAGTGGTACCGAACTGTCAAAATTGTAGTTTTTGTTAATATTACGTCACTTCCGTTGCCGACAGAAAAATTTCACCGTAACAAAAAAAATTACAATTGGGACCACGGAGCATATGAACTTTGTTTTATACAAATCGAACAATAAATAATTTTTCTGGGTACGAAAAACTAAATTAGCCGATGGCGGCTAACGCAAATTACCGAGACAATTTTTTTTTCTCATTTCTGCTCAAGTACGATGATATTTTAACCCTGTGTAAAATAGCATCAAAAAATATTCATAAATAAAAAAGGTATTTGTAAAAAAAAAAATATTTTTCAAAATATCAGACATTTTTTCGACTACTTCCGGTTTTACAATCATTGTCGCGATAGCTTTACGAAGTTCTTTCGATACTTAATTTTATGTACCAGAAGTGTCAGAAACATCCATTGAGTAGTTTTGGAAAAAAAGACAAATTAAAGAGCGTTTACAAAAATTTAATGATTTTTCAATTTTTTTCAAAGTTTGATGCCATTTTTGGACCACCTATATTATTTCAATGCTTTTCATTTTGGATTCACTATATAGACAACCGATAGGACTTTGAGTAAGAAAAGTTTAAGAAAAATCTGCGGCGGCGTTTTCGAGAAAAGGGCGTCTCAGAATGTTAAAAAATTGGAAAATACTAGATTTTTGGCATACAATAATTTATTTCCTTACCATCGAAATCGTATTATTAAGATACCATATGATGGTCCATTAATAGGGCTTTCCAGCGACACTTTAGTTCTTTTGGTCCGCTATTACCTAAGGGAGAAATCAAGTTTTTCGCAAGTGCGACAATGTTTTTAACCTTTTTTTTCATATTTTGAATACTTCCGGTATGGTTATTATTTTCGGAATAGTTTTAATAGCCGATTTGGGCACTAAAATAGCCACAGGGCTCTGTAATGACATATTGCATTATCTGATCAGATAAAATGCCCCTGAGAAATCCTATGTTGAAAAGTGCCAAAAATGCAAAAAATATAAAATATCGAAAATTAAATTTCAATAACTACATACATATTATACATCGTTAGAATCGTAATTAGGTCAGCTATCTGAATATACAATCTTTTTTTGAAAATCTCTTAAAATAAAAAAATAGTAGAGCATTTTCCAAAATTTCACGATTTTTCGACTTTTTTTCGATTTTCAGTCCGTTATTTCACCTATTCCAGACATTTCAAAGTCTTATTGGATGGCATAATACACAAGACTATCGAATGGACTCTCGATAGAGAAAGTTAAAAAAAAAGTTGCGGTTAAGTTTTCGAGATACAGGCGTCCAAAAACGCTCCAAATCAGAAAATACTTGATTTTCAGCGTGCCATATTTTGCTTCCTGCTCATCGTATCCGTATGAATTGGATATCATACGATAGTACAATCCTAGTGCAGTCCAATGGTACCCTAATTTCTTTAATCCCTTGATATCGGGCGGTGAAATCGCGTTTTCCCCAAAAATATCCATTTTTTGCATTTGTTTCAAAATATTGAACATTATTTCGACCACTTCCGGTTTAAAGATCCGTGTCGAAATTGCTTTATAAGTTGGTATTGGACTATAACTTCATGTTCCAGAAGTTTCAGAAACGTCAATTCTACCATAAAACGAAATCTGAGCTTGCAAAATGGGAAGAAAATTCGAAAAAAATAAAAAAATAAAGGGCAATAACTCTGAATGAAACTTATATTACTGGAATCGGATGGACCTCAGGTATCCAAAAATGTAGGTCAAATTTGAAAATTTTGAAAAATAACAAAAATTGTCACGTAAACAACATGTTTTCAATTTTCGAACGATAAAAGTCATACACGAATGTTCGAAATTGAAAAATGTGAGATAGCCATTGTCTCAGGAAAGATTCAGGGATTCCAAAAAAGTAATTTTTTTGAAAATGGATAAAGAATTGACGAAACTATGGCCGATTTTCGGTCACTTCCGGTATGCGCAAAAATTTCAAAAATATTTTATCAAGTAGCCACCACATGGTTTCCCAATAGAAAATCTAATTCCAGATCGATATCTGTTTTCGATCATGGAGATCTAGGCCCCCGCAGTAAATAATAATAATAACTAGACCTGCAAGCAGCACTGAACCGGCTTTCAGGAATCATACAGGAAGTTTATTATACCATAGCCGATCCATTGAGCTACCAAACTATACTTTAGTTGTTTTGCTTCAGTGACACCCTCTATCATATGTAAAAGTAATATTTGCTAGCTAAAAGACCGGTCAAAATTGTAAATTATGGCAAAATTACGTCACTTCCGATGCCGAAAGAAATTTTTATAGGTGAAAAATAAGTCGAAAATTCGCAACATACAAAATACAAACTTTGTTTTATACATATCGGGCAATAAATAATTAACCTATAACCCATAAACTGAAATTAAGAAGGTAAAAAACTTAAAAGTGACCCTGGGAAAATTGGCTATTATTCGACAAGGGAACATGCTAGAAGCCTTTTCTTGATATCAATATGATGGTATTGATTTAATCTTACTGCCCATTAGAGTCAGACGTTATAAAGTTAAACGAATAATAAATATAAATCCCTTCAAAAAAATGTTTCTTTTGAAGGCTTAAAATACGTTTTTTGCAAAAATTACATTACTTCCGGTGATATCGAAAATGTTAACTTGGTTCATAGAAGTTATAAATGGCATAAGGCATCAAATGGTAAAAAAAATTATAAAAATCGAATAATAATTGACACTTTTATAGACCAAAAACCTTGAAAAGTGACTTATAGAAGATCGACTATTTCTCTGTAACCGTACAAGTTAGAAACCATTTTGTGGTATCTGTATGGTCGTATGGCTTCATTCTATTCGTTGATGGGAATCAAATATCATAATTTTAAAAATATTATAAGGCAGACTCATTTGAATAAAATATTTGTTTTTATACGCCCACATTTTCATGTGGACGTATATTGTCGTCGCCCCTGTTCGTCCGTCCGTCCGTCCACAATTGTTTGTGAACAGTCTACAGGTCACAATTTTTATCCGATTTCAATGAAACTTAAAATATAGGTTTATCACCCTAAGATCTCGGTTCCTTTCGATATTGGCATGTATCGGACCGTAACTTCATGGGTTATGGCCCCTGATTGTACGAAAAATCACGTTTTTTAGCTTGTGAACAGTGTAGAGGTCACAATTTTGAACCGATTTGGATGAAACTTGAAATGCATGTTTATAAACCAAAGATCTTTGTTCCTTTCGATATTTGCGCCAATTGGATCGTAACTTCCTGAATTATGGCCCCTGATTGTCCGAAAAATCGCCCTTTTTAGCTTGTGGTCCCTCTGGAGGTCAAAATTGTTATCCGATTTAAAAAACCGTTTGATTATATCACCGTTACATGGTTATGAAGGTTGAGTTCGAATTTCGTGAAAATCGGACCAAAATTGACGGACAAAATGGCCGCCATTTGTACGCGAATAGTGTGAAAATATGTTATGTCAAGGTTGTGGACCTTATAGAGGTCACAATTTTGAACCGATTTTGATGAAACTTGACATGTATGTTTATAACCCAAAGATCTTGGTTCCTTTCGATATTTGCGCCCATCGGATCGTAACTTCCTGAATTATGGCCCCCTGATTGTCCAAAAAATCGCCCTTTTTAGCTTGTGGTCCCTCTGGAGGTCAGAATTGTTATCCGATTTAAAAAAACGTTTGATTATATCACCGTTACATGGTTATGAAGGTTGAGTTTGAATTTTGTGAAAATCGGATCAAAATTGACGGACAAAATGGCCGCCATTTGTACGCGAATAGTGTGAAAATATGTTTTATCAAGGTTGTGAACAGTGTAGAGGTCACAATTTTGAACCGATTTGGATGAAACTTGAAATGCATGTTTATAACCCAAAGATCTTGGTTCCTTTCGATATTTGCGCCCATCGGATCGTAACTTCCTGAATTATGGCCCCTGATCGTCCGAAAAATTGCCCTTTTTAGCTTGTGGTCCCTCTGGAGGTCAAAATTGTTATCCGATTTAAAAAAACGTTTGATTATATCACCGTTACATGGTTATGAAGGTTGATTTCGAATTTCGTGAAAATCGGACCAAAATTGACGGACAAAATGGCCGCCGTTTGTACGCGAATAGTGTGAAAATATGTTATATCAAGGTTGTGGACCTTATACAGGTCACAATTTTGAACCAATTTTGATGAAACTTGACATGTATGTTTATAACCCAAAGATCTTGGTTCCTTTCGATATTTGCGCCCATCGGATCGTAACTTCCTGAATTATGGCCCCTGATTGTCCAAAAAAATCGCCCTTTTTAGCTTGTGGTCCCTCTGGAGGTCAAAATTGTTATCCGATTTAGAAAACCGTTTGAATATATCACCATTTCATGGTTATGAAGGTAGAGCATCAAAATTGACGGACAAAATGGCCGCCGTTTGTACGCGAATAGTGTGAAAATATCTTATATAAAGGTTGTGGACCTTATAGAGGTCACAATTTTGAACCGATTTTGATGAAACTTGACATGTACGTTTATAACCCAAAGATCTTGGTTCCTTTCGATATTTGCGCCCATTGGATCATAACTTCCTGAATTATGTCCCCGGATTGTCCGAAAAATCGCTTTTGGTCCCTCTGGAGGTCAAAATTATTATCCGATTTAAAAAAACGTTTAACTATATCATCGTTACATGGTAATGAAGAGAGAGTGTGAATTACGTGAAAATCGGACTAGAATTAACGGACAAAATGGCCGCCATTTGTACACGAACAATGTGAAAATATGTTATATCAAAGTTGTGGACCCTATAGAGGTCACAATTTTGAATCGATTTTGATGAAACTTGACATGTATGTTTATAACCCAAAGATCTTGGTTCCTTTCGATATTTGCGCCCATCGGGTCATTACTCCTGAATTATGTCCCCTGATTGTACGAAAAATCACCCTTTTTAGCTTGTTGTACCTCTGGAGGTCACAATTATTATCTGATTTAATAAAAACCCGTTTGATTATAAAAACCAAACAAATTCTAATGATTTTCTGATAATTCCTTAATATGCAACAACTCTTGTTGACTGCCCGGACGATTTGGCTGCTATGTTTCGTTGCCTGGCAACCTATTTTTTAGGTTAAAAATACATTTTTTGCCCAAATGACGTCATTTCCGGTCACAGTGAAAATGTAAAATTGGCTTGACCTAGTCCAAATTGCCATTATGCATCAAATGGAAAAAAATATTGCAAATCGAATAATAATTCACTCCTTTATAAGCAAAATAACGTGAAAAGTGATGCATGCAAAATTGCATATTTCTCGGCAACTGCTCATATTACAAACTAATTTTCGCATACATTCTCTTCGTCTGGATTATTGCTACGAGTTTATGAAAATTACAAATAAATGTTTCAAAATATGAAGACGCTGAATGAATTGTAAATAACTGAATTTTACACTTTATTTTGCATCCTTTTAGTTATATCAGTTTTGAAAAGAAATAATATTTGCTTTCAAAAAGTGGTACCTAACTGTCAAAATTGTAGTTTTTGTTTTCACCGTAACAAAAAAAAATACAATTTGGACCACGGAGCATATGAACTTTGTTTTATACAAATCGAACAATAAATAATTTTTCTGGGTACGAAAAACTAAATTAGCCGATGATATTTTAACCCTGTGTAAAATACCATCAAAAAATATTCATAAATAAAAAAGGTTTTCGTAAAAAAAAAATTTTTTTTCAAAATATCGGACATTTTTCGACTACTTCCGGTTTTACGATCATTGTCGCGATAGCTTTACGAAGTTATTTGGATACTTAACTTTCTGTACCAGAAGTGTCAGAAACATCCATTGAGTAGTTTTGGAAAAAAAGATAAATTAAAGAGCGTTTCCAAAAATTTAACGATTTTTCAATTTTTTTCAAAGTTTGATCCCATTTTTGGACCACCTATATTATTTCAATGCTTTTCATTTTGGATTCACTATATAGACAACCGATAGGACTTTAAGTAAGAAAAGATTAAGAAAAATATGCGTGTCGTTTTCGAGAAAAGGGCGTCTCAGAATGTTAAAAAATCGGAAAATACTAGATTTTTGGTATACAATAATTTATTTCCTTAAAATCGAAATCGTATTATTTAGATAACATATGATGGTCCATTAATAGGGCTATCCAACGACACTTTAGTTTTTTTGGTCCGCTATTACCTAAGGGAGAAATCAAGTTTTTCGCAAGTGCGACAATGTTTTTAACCTTTTTTTTCATTTTTTGAATACTTCCGGTATGGTTATTATTGTCGGAATAGTTTTAATAGGCGGTTTGGGCACTAAAATAGCCACAGGGCTCTGTAATGATATATTACATTATCTGATCAGATAAAATGCCCCTGAGAAATCCTATGATCAAAAATGCAAAAAATTTAAAATATCGAAAATTAAATTTCAATAACTACATACATATTATACATCGTTAGAATCGTAATTAGGTCAGCTATCTGAATATACAATCTTTTTTTGAAAATCTCTTAAAGTAAAAAAATAGTAGAGCATTTTCCAAAATTTCACGATTTTTCGACTTTTTTCGATTTTCAGTCCGTTATTTCACCTATTCCAGATATTTCAAAGTTTTATTGGATGGCTTCATGCAAAATACCTCTGAAAGGACTCTCGATAGAAAAAATTTAAAAAAAAGTTGCGGTTAAGTTTTCGAGATACAGGCGTCCAAAAATCCTAAAAATCAGAAAATACTTGATTTTCAGCGTGCCATATTTTGCTGCCTGATCATAGTATCCGTATGAATTGGGTATAATACGATAGTACAATCCTCGTGCCACCCAATGGTACCTTAATTTGATTAATCCGTTGATATCGGACGGAGACATCACGTTTTCCCCGAAAACATCCATTTTTTGCATTTTTATACGCCCACATTTTCATGTGGACGTATATTGTCGTCGCCCCTGTTCGTCCGTCCGTCCACAATTGTTTGTGAACAGTCTACAGGTCACAATTTTTATCCGATTTCAATGAAACTTGAACTATAGGTTTATCACCCTAAGATCTCGGTTCCTTTCGATATTGGCATGTATCGGACCGTAACTTCATGGGTTATGGCCCCTGATTGTACGAAAAATGACGTTTTTTAGCATGTGAACAGTGTAGAGGTCACAATTTTGAACCGATTTGGATGAAACTTGAAATGCATGTTTATAAACCAAAGATCTTGGTTCCTTTCGATATTTGCGCCAACTGGATCGTAACTTCCTGAATTATGGCCCCTGATTGTCCGAAAAATCGCCCATTTTAGCTTGTGGTCCCTCTGGAGGTCAAAATTGTTATCCGATTTAAAAAACCGTTTGATTATATCACCGTGCCATGGTTATGAAGGTTGAGTTCGAATTTCGTGAAAATCGGACCAAAATTGACGGACAAAATGGCCGCCATTTGTACGCGAATAGTGTGAAAATATGTTATATCAAGGTTGTGAACAGTGTAGAGGTCACAATTTTGAACTGATTTGGATGAAACTTGACATGCATGTTTATAACCCAAAGATCTTGGTTCCTTTCGATATTTGCGCCAATCAGATCGTAACTTCCTGAATTATGGCCCCTGATTGTCCGAAAAATCGCCCATTTTAGCTTGTGGTCCCTCTGGAGGTCAAAATTGTTATCCGATTTAAAAAACCGTTTGATTATATCACCGTGCCATGGTTATGAAGGTTGAGTTCGAATTTCGTGAAAATCGGACCAAAATTGACGGACAAAATGGCCGCCATTTGTACGCGAATAGTGTGAAAATATGTTATATCATGGTTGCGAACAGTGTAGAGGTCACAATTTTGAACCGATTTGGATGAAACTTGACATGCATGTTTATAACCCAAAGATCTTGGTTCCTTTCGATATTTGCGCCAATCGGATCGTAACTTCCTGAATTATGGCCCCTGATTGTCCGAAAAATCGCCCTTTTTAGCTTGTGGTCCCTCTGGAGGTCAAAATTGTTATCCGATTTAAAAAAACGTTTGATTATATCACCGTTTCATGGTTATGAAGGTTGAGTTCGAATTTCGTGAAAATCGGACCAAAATTGACGGACAAAATGGCCGCCATTTGTACGCGAATAGTGTGAAAATATGTTATATCAAGGTTGTGGACCTTATAGAGGTCACAATTTTGAACCGATTTGGATGAAACTTGACATGTATGTTTATAACCGAAAGATCTTGGTTCCTTTCGATATTTGCGCCCATCGGGTCATTACTTCGTGAATTATGTCCCCTGATTGTACGAAAAATCACCCTTTTTAGCTTGTTGTGCCTCTGGAGGTCACAATTATTATCTGATTTAAAAAAAAACAGGTTTGATTATAAAAACCAAACAAATTCTAATGATTTTCTGATAATTCCTTAATATGCGACAACTCTTGTTGACTGCCCGGACGATTTGGCTGCTGTGTGGGCGTATGTTTCGTTGCCTGGCAACCTATTTTTTTCAAAATATTGCACATTATTTCGACCACTTCCGGTTTAAAGATCCGTGTCGAAATTGCTTTATCAGTTGGTATTGGACTATAACTTCATGTTCCATAAGTTTCAGAAACATTTTGGCTGTAAAACGACACCACAGCTCACAAAATGGGTAGAAAATTCGAAAAAAATCGAAAAATAAAGGGCGGTAACTCTGAATGAAACTTATATTACTGGAATCGGATTGACGTCAGGTATCCAAAAATCTAGGTCAATTTTCCAAATTTTGAAAAATAACAAAAATTGTCTCGTAGGCGACGTGTTTTGAATTTTCGAACGATAAAAGTCAGCGACGAAGTTTCGAAATCGCAAAATGTGAGATTGCTATTGTCTCGGAAAAGTCTCAGGCTTTCCAAAAATGTGATTTGTTTGAATATAAGTAGAGAATTGACGAAACCAGGGCCGATTTTTAATTTTTTAACAACGTTCAAAATTTGGCTACTTCCGGTCTGCACAGAAGTTTGAAAATTGCTTTATTGGGTAGCCACCACCTGGTTTCCCGATAGAAATATGGATAGCAAATCGGTATCTCTTTTTTCGATCATAGAGAAATAGGCTCCGGCGGAAAAGAATAATAATAAAAAAAACTAGATCTGCTACTGTCCCATGCAGATATGAAAGCTTTCATATTCATCGTCACGTGTCATTGATTGTATCAAGTATCCTAAATAAAAGGATAAGAAGAAAAAATTATCAAAATTGGTCAAAAACTCTTGAAGTTACAAGTCTAAATATAGTATGAAACATTGCACCCAGGCATAACAATAATCTGAAAAGTAAAGGGAAATAACTGAAACTTGTATTACTGTAATGAGACGGATGAGAAAATGAAATGAAAATGGCGGGAAAAACAAATTAAAAATGGCAGGTTGGACAGGCGACCTTACTCCTTGTCACGTACAACCGGGCATTTGAAAACACGCTAGTTAACTCAATGACAGGCGCGCGTGCTAACCATTCAGCCACCCAACCCCCCTTTGAAATCAGACACGTGCAATATGTCATATAGGAAGAATAAGAAGTCGCTCACAAGAAAATGGTAAATTAATCAGTTTAGGTCAAAAGGTTGAGCTACTGTTTTAGAGTATTTAATAGTTTTAAAGAGACACGTTAAGGGTTGTTCATAGTTAAATGAAAGTTTAATTTTAAATAAGAACAATAAAATTAGGATTTAATAATGCCAGACTAATATTTCCAATATGTTTGGTTATAAGTAGGAAATCGTGACGACTTCTTAAGCATGTTTTAAACAAAGGATCATAGACTGAATTATACAAGAATGGCACTCTGCAATAAAAAAACTGGCCAAAGCAAGATTTCTATGCAGAAATTAAATAATTGCTAGAACCAGAAAAATATTTATCCACTATAATGAATAAGCAACATAGAGAAAATGAAATGAAATTGAATGGGGTTTAACGTCCTACTGTTCTGCTCCTAAAATGGGCTAATGAAGACGGGCATATGCCATAAAGTGTGCAATGAGGGAAATTTTACCTGGGCAGCGGCGTTACGGCCTACGAAGTTGGACAGGCGAACATACTCCTTGTCACGTACAACCAAGAAATCGAAACAACGCCAGTTGACTCAAAGACAGACGTTATTCAGTCACGCAACCTCCCTAAAATCGGCAAATTGCTGACCTGCAGCGAGAAACAGTTCAACCGGGCCAAATTTTCTATTTTAACAGTTTAATTTGCACGGTACCTTTAGTTATCAACCGAATATTACAAAACTTTAAAAATAAGCTCCCCTTGACCAGCTTAATCGTTCGCAATAAACGTTTGCCCCTTAAAATCGGCAAATTGCTGAATTTAAAGTGAGAAACATTACAACCGGGCGAAATTTTCTGTTTTATCACATTTACAGTACCTTTGATTACCAAGAGTTTATTACAAAACTTTAAAAATAAAAGAGAAAGAGAGAAATGCGGCCTAATGTCCATTAGACACAAACTAGGTCATTTCGTGACTAACATATGTTTTTTAATTTTATTTAAAAACTCCCCTTGCGCTTACTGGTCTTTAGCCGTTGGGAGGAAACCGAAGGACACAGAGAAAACCCACGAGGTTGGACATCATACTCCATGTCACGTGCAACCTGGAGATCGAAACGACGCCCGTTGACTCAATGACAGACGTTACGATACAGCGCGCACATGCTAACCATTCAGCCATTCAGCCTCCCTGAATTCGGAAAATTGCTGACTTATAGCAAGAAACATTTCAACCGGGCGAAATTTTCTGTTTTAACAGTTTAATGTGCACGGTACTTTAATTACCAACCGATTATTACTAAACTTTTGAAAATATGCTCCAACTGACCAGCTTAATCGTATGCAATAAACGTTTGGCCTGAATTGAAAGTTCTGCACGGAAAAAGTTCATCTTGATTTCCCGGCGTGGTTCCCCGTTGTCATTGAGGCAGAACGGAGGGCCTGACAAGCACAGCTGTCTAGTCGTTCGGATGGGACGAAAAAAAAAATATCCCTAAGCAGTTGGAATTCGATACTGTTGAATAAGCTGTATACGATGACTAAATGTGTAGATTGTAGTCACCCACATTGCATGTTTCGCTTAACAATGAAAGGATGCCGTTTTCAATGTTCGATCCTTTTGTTCTTCTACTCCTGATATGTTGGATTGTTGATCGATGGTTTTATATAAAAGACTACCAATAAGACTCTTTGTAGAAGAAGTTCCCAAAAAATATTAAGTTGACTTTACGAGAAAAACCGCTAAACATACTCCAAATTGTAAAAATACGACTTTTTGGATTTTCAATCTCTTTTTTTCACCTATCCCTGATATTTAAAATAAATGATACAATGATTTCACACAACAGGCTAGCTATCGGACTCTCTATTGACAAAAGTTTCACAGCCCTCCCTTCATTATAACCGAAGTTATCGTGCCCTAAAGAATCAACAAATCAGCATGCCTATCTCTGCTTACCCTAGACAGAAAATGCTCATCTTTGAACTCAATCATGACATTGACCTAGTGAACGTCTACACCAAGTTTGAACATTCTAGCTCAATTAGAAGGAGAGTTATTGTGTTTCAAAGTCTCGGCCCTTCAAATTGCTACTACTTTTCATTTTCAATTCAAAATGGTGACCATCACGTGACCGAAATCAAAATTCTGCTCCCTACGATTTTTGGGCCATCCTTCAAGGATTCAGAAAATATAACTCCCGTGTCTGTAAGTAAAATAGCAAAAAAGCCTTAGGGATTTTTCATGTTTCAAGATGGTGGCACTTCCGGTTCGATCGACAAACTCCATATTTTGTGTAGGAATCAGTAATTACTTGTCGAGTATAGAAAAATTTTTTTAGGTCATTCTGACCTATATTTCGACGATTTTTTTGAAAACTTTGATCCTTAAATTCACCAAGGGGAGATAATTTAGAAAATTTCTAATTATATTTTTGAAGTCACATTGGTAAGATCTACTTGTATACTAAATTTCATGAAAATCGTACAACTATTAAAGAAGTTGTCAAATTGGTCTAAACTTCCGGTTCGAAATCACAGCGACGAATTTTCGAAATTCGAAAATGTGAAAGTGCAGATGAAAACGATTTTTTTCAAGGTATTCAAAGAAAAAAGAATTAGTAAAATCGGTCAAAAAATAACAAAGTTACGACTATGCATTGTCAGTTTTTACGTTCGTAAAATTCGGTGATTTCGGATTCGTAAAACGTTTTGAAAATATATTTAAACAACGTTCGCACCCCATTTTTGGGGGGGTAGGTCAAAGTTTCAGAAAGATCCCATGGTTAGATTCTGAGAAATCCGATTTGCAGAAAATACACAAAAAAAAAAAATAATAATAATCTTAACAGAAACAATAAGCTTTCATATGTAATATGAAAGCTTAATAACTAGATCTGCTACTGTCCCATGCAGATATGAAAGCTTTCATATTCATCGTCACGTGTCATCGATTATATCAAGTATCTCAAATAAAAGGATAAGAATAACAAACTATCAAAATTGGTCAAAAACTCGCGAAGTTACAAGTCTAAATATAGTATGAAACATTGAGTAATCTGAAAACTAAAGGGAAATAACTGATACTTGTGTTGCTGTAATCGGGATGAATGAGATAACTTTGAACAAAACTAATACTTTTTGAATCAGGTTGAACTCAACTGTTTGAATATGTACGTGAAATATGTAGATTTGGAAAATTATAAAGACATAATATCAAAATCGGTCAAAAACTCACAAAGTTACAAATTTAAATGTAGTGAGAAACATTGCACCCGGGCAAAAAAATAATCTTTAAACTAAAGGGAAATAACTGAAACTTGTATAGCTGTAATCGGGCTTCCAAGATATCTTATATAATTATGGTTTCCAATATGTTTGGTTATAAGTAGGAAATCGTGACGACTTCTTAAGCATGTTTTAAACAAAGGGTCATAGACTGCAATATACAAGAATGGCACTCTGTAATAAAAAAAAACTGGCCAGAGATTTCTATGCAGAAATTAAATAATTGCTAGAACCAGAAAAATATTTATCCACTATAATAAATAAGCAACATAGAGAAAATGAAATGAAATTGAATGGGGTTTAACGTCCTACTCCTACAATGGGCTAATGAAGACGGGCATACGCCATAAAGTGTGCAATTGAGGGAAATTTTACTCGGGCAGCGGCGTTACGGCCTACGAAGTTGGTAAGGCGACCATACTCCTTGTCACGTACAACCAAGAAATCGAAACAAGGCCAGTTGACTCAATGACAGACGTTATGATACAGAGCGCACGTGCTAACCATTCAGCCACGCAACCTCCCTAAAATCGGCAAATTGCTGACCTACAGCGAGAAACATTTCAACCGGGCCAAATTTTCTATTTTAACAGTTTAATTTGCACGGTACCTTTAGTTATCAACCGAATATTACAAAACTTTTAAAAATAAGCTCCCCCTGACCAGCTTAATCGTTCGCAATAAACGTTTGCCCCTTAAAATCGACAAATTGCTGAATTTAAAGTGAGAAACATTACAACCGGGCCAAATTTTCTGTTTTATCACTTTAACAGTACCTTTGATTACCAACCGATTATTACAAAACTTTAAAAAGAGAAAGAGAGAAATGCGGCCTAACGTCCCTTCGACACAAACTAGGTAATTTCGGGACTAACATATGTTTTTTAATTTTATTTAAAAACTCCCCTTGCACGTACTGGTCTTTAGCCGTTGGGAGGAAACCGAAGAACACAGAGAAAACCCACGAGGTTGGACATCATACACCATGTCACGTGCAACCTGGAGATCGAAACAACGCCCGTTGACTCAATGACAAAGGTTACGATACAGTGAGCACATGCTAACCATTCAGCCATCCAGCCTCCCTGAATTCGGAAAATTGCTGACTTATAGCAAGAAACATTTCAACCGGGCGAAATTTTCTGTTTTAACAGTTTAATGTGCACGGTACTTTAATTACCAACCGATTATTACAAAACTTTTGAAAATAAGCTCCAACTGACCAGCTTAATCGTATGCAATAAACGTTTTGCCTGAATTGAAAGTTCTGCACAGAGAAAGTTCATCTCGATTTCCCGGCATGGTTCCCTTGTCAGTAAGGCAGAACGGAGGGCCTGACAAGCACAGCTGTCTAGTCCTTCGGATGGGATGAAAAACCAAGGTCCTGTGTACACATTGGAGTGCACGTAAAATATCCCTAAGCAGTTGGAATTCGATACTGTTGAATAAGCTCTATACGATGACTAAATGCGTAGATTGTAGTCACCCACACTTCATGTTTCGCTCAACAATGAAAGGGTGCCGTTTTCAATGTTCGATCCTTTTGTTCTTCTACTCCTGATATGTTGGACTGTTGATCGATGGTTTCATATAAAAGACTACCAATAAGACTCTTTGTAGAAGAAGTTCCCAAAAAATAGTATGTTGACTTTACGAGAAAGACCTCTAAACATGCTCCAAATTGTAAAAATACGACTTTTTGGATTTTCAATCTCTTTTTTTCGGCTATCCCTGATATTTAAAAAAAATGATACAATCATTTCACACAACAGGCTACCCATTAGACTCTCTATTGACAAAAGTTTCACCGCCCTCCCTTCATTATAACCGAAGTTATCGTGCCCTAAAAAATCAACAAATCAGCATGCTTATCTCTGCTTACCCTAAGCAGAAAATGCTCATCTTTGAACTCAATCATAACATTGACCTAGTGAACGTCTTCATTTTCAATTCAAAATTGTGACCATCACATGACCAAAATCAAAATTCTGATCGGATAGATTTTTAGGCATTCCTTCAAGGATTCCGAAAATATAACTCCCGAGTCTGTAAGTAAAATAGCAAAAAAGCCTTTTTGATTTTTCACGTTTAAAGATGGTGAGTCCACAGTAATGCCGTATAAATTCGAGCCTAGTTATTCTCGAGAGGAAATGGAACAGAGGAAGAAAAAGAAAAGTCAAGAAAGTATGTCAACAGAAACTTATGATGGAGAACTGTCACTTGGTAGTACTAGTAGTAGTAAGTCCAGAACAAGTGAAACATTCTGGTGTTCATGTGACAGATGTGTTTGTTTACCAACCGAAAGTGAGTGCATATATATGCTGTCATGAAGTTCCACAAGCCCACCATATTGTGGATAAATTTTCCCCAGTCCCTGACAACAATGACTGTGATTATCATCAGAAATGTGTGACTTTTCACCAAGACTTTGATGCACATTTGAAATCAGGAGTGTTGGACACATATTTCCGGAGCCATAGCAACAATTGGAGACGGTTTCCAAAACCTAAAGGACCTAGAGGAACCCTTATAAATGCGTACGTTTATACTATTTTTATATCCTTACTCCACTCACCCACAGAAAGTCACATCTGATGACTGATACAATTACTTGAGTAAATAGTATACAGTAGGGCCTATTCTATATGTGATTTCACCATTTCACCATCATAAAACTAGGCTTAGAATAAGATACATGTTGTGTCATGTAATATAAATTATTGCAATTCAGAGTAACTTTAGTTATTTATTTATGTGTTCATATCATTCTTACATACCAATACATGTATCATGAAATGTTCAAATTTACATTTCGAAGTGTAATATAATTTTATATACATTTCATTATTAGATATCAATCTTTATTGCATGTTTTACAATGCATAATTTGTATACATGTTACATCCACTACTTTGTCCCAGATAAAGAGTTTACAAGTTATCCTAATCTGGCATGTTCTGTTTATTTACAGGCAATACCGATTAGTTGCGTATAGATTTATACTCGACTGGCTACTACAGGGTGAAATGCTAGGGAGAAAAAACCGAATTCCTCTACCAGCATGTATTGTCAACGTTATACGTACAAAATATCCTGCAGATGATGGAGAGTATGCTGGGTTCAAATATGCAGATCTACCAACAGTGTAATAGTAAAATACAAACAATAAACAGATTATAAATTTGTTGATCTCAGTTTGAGTTGACGATTGAAGTGCCAAACTTTGGCGGAAAACAAGCTTCATATGAACACAAATCAAAAATATTACTGTCATATATATATAAACAAACTAGAAATGTCAGTGTTTTTGTTTTCAATTATCTTGGTGTTTATTATACAGTATGCTTTTTAAAGTCCCCACAAAATCACTAGCATAGACCACTTAATGAATTAGCAGTTTTCTTTCTCCTTTTACACAGCATCTCTTCCACGTCAGGTCTCGGATGTTTTGAAATATTTCTGGGCAGAGGAGGTATCTCAATGTGAGAGTCTTTAGCCCTATAAATAACGGATTGATCATTTCGCCTCTTTATTACATCAGTCATCATATCTTTTGCATAATGATATGACTTTGATTCCATTATTTTCTTGGCTGTCCATTCCCCTCCATTCATTTTACTGGCAACATACTTGTATAGTTTATTCCCTGCAAAATATACATTTTTTTATTTGAATATATGATTAAACAGAACAATGTTGAAGCATAAAAGTTTATTGTAACTCATTATGTGTAATTCCCTCGTACTGCTTGACCATTTCTTACACTAACAGGCTGGTCTCATTGAGATGACAATGACAACTACAAAAAGTGGTTCATGCATAACCCTTGGGGCAATGCGGCGCTTCACTTTATGAACACAAGGCTGTAGGGTTGAGTTATACATGATTGACATTTTCTTTTGTCATTGAAGCTCATTTATACTTATATGTAATATCTTATATACCCATAAATCGTATTTCATTTAGTAGATTTCGAGTTTGTTGATGACCATAAAGAGAATGAATTGTTATGTGGAAGCCATAGTAACATTTTTTCCTAAAAAGTAAAAATAAAATATGTACCAACCTCCAGTTGAACAAGCTTGTTTGCGTCCGGTGTTATAATTATGGTCAATGACTGCAAGTTGCATACGTCCTTTCATGGCTGCATAGTGGAAGTGTAAACGCTTAGGTGCAAATTTCAACATGGTTGAATGATATGCTTCCAGGTCGCCTGCAAAGATATGGACAAAAATCATATTAATAAATAACAGATTAGTTTCTATGTCATAAACAACAGACTCACTGGAAATATGCTCAAAATATAGAAACATTTCCATCTTGTTTGGGATTGTTGTTGTAGAAGAGGGGGGGGGGGGGCTTTATCTGTGAGGAGTATGGATAATATAGTACCCCTGATCTCTCCTACATTGAATAGTACATATAAATACATATTACATGCCAACCGAAATTACCTGTGTACTTGAAGAGAGTCAAATGTTCTAAATCTTTGTTAAGCCTCTTATCATACACTGTTTGTCAGATCTCGGTAGACGGTTAAGTTGGATCAAACCACATACGAGATTTAAGTTGTTCATGATCACATGATTGTGCAGTTCCATCTTCATCCTCCCAACAATGAACACCAGTAACATGATGTAGAATGGAATGCCAAATTTGCTTCAGCTCCTGTGAATTCAATAATATCAACAATTATATAATTTTATATTTTTTACCAGTAATATGTCAGTTATCTTTAGAGTAATGAGGGGGTTGGATGGTCGAATGGTTAGTGTGCGCGCTGTATCATAGGAGCTGCCATTGAGTCAACTGGTGTGGTTTCGAATCCCCAGTTGTACGTGGCAAGGAGTAGGGTCGCCTATCCAGTCTTGTGGATTTACTCCGGGTTCCTCCCACTGCTAAAGACCCCTACGCACAAGCCAATTATTGAAATAAAATTAAAGAGAACTAATAAGAGAAAATGTAATGTACTAAAGCTGAGATCATTAGTAAAATATAGGAATAAATATTACAGTTCTATTTGTCTGAATCATTATTGGCCTGTAAATAAAATGTAGCACTCACCTTTACATATATGCCAACAATCAAACTGGTGAGAAATTCCTCCATATTCTTCCCTCATTAGGCTTTCAGACTTTCATCTGAAAGCCTATTGAGATTACTAAAATTATTATTATTAAGCTTTCATATTACATATGAAAGCTTATTGTTTCTGTTAAGATTATTATTATTTTTTTTTTTGTGTATTTTCTGCAAATCGGATTTCTCAGAATCTAACCATGGGATCTTTCTGAAACTTTGACCTACCCCCCCAAAAATGGGGTGCGAACGTTGTTTAAATATATTTTCAAAACGTTTTACGAATCCGAAATCACCGAATTTTACGAACGAAAAAACTGACAATGCATAGTCGTAACTTTGTTATTTTTTGACCGATTTTACTAATTCTTTTTTCTTTGAATACCTTGAAAAAAATCGTTTTCATCTGCACTTTCACATTTTCGAATTTCGAAAATTCGTCGCTGTGATTTCGAACCGGAAGTTTAGACCAATTTGACAACTTCTTTAATAGTTGTACGATTTTCATGAAATTTAGTATACAAGTAGATCTTACCGATGTGACTTCAAAAATATAATTAGAAATTTTCTAAATTATCTCCCCTTGGTGAAATTAAGGATCAAAATTTTCAAAAAAATCGTCGAAATATAGGTCAGAATGACCTAAAAAATTTTTTCGATACTCGACAAGTAATTACTGATTCCTACACAAAATATGGAGTTTGTCGATCGAACCGGAAGTGCCACCATCTTGAAACATGAAAAATCCCTAAGGCTTTTTTGCTATTTTACTTACAGACACGGGAGTTATATTTTCTGAATCCTTGAAGGATGGCCCAAAAATCGTAGGGAGCAGAATTTTGATTTCGGTCACGTGATGGTCACCATTTTGAATTGAAAATGAAAATTAGTAGCAATTTGAAGGGCCGAGACTTTGAAACACAATAACTCTCCTTCTAATTGAGCTAGAATGTTCAAACTTGGTGTAGACGTTCACTAGGTCAATGTCATGATTGAGTTCAAAGATGAGCATTTTCTGCCTAGGGTAAGCAGAGATAGGCATGCTGATTTGTTGATTCTTTAGGGCACGATAACTTCGGTTATAATGAAGGGAGGGCTGTGAAACTTTTGTCAATAGAGAGTCCAATAGCTAGCCTGTTGTGTGAAATCATTGTATCATTTATTTTAAATATCAGGGATAGGCGAAAAAAAGAGATTGAAAATCCAAAAAGTCGTATTTTTACAATTTGGAGCATGTTTAGAGGTCTTTCTCGTAAAGTCAACTTAATATTTTTTGGGAACTTCTTCTACAAAGAGTCTTATTGGTAGTCTTTTATATAAAACCATCGATCAACAATCCAACATATCAGGAGTAGAAGAACAAAAGGATCGAACATTGAAAACGGCACCCTTTCATTGTTAAGCAAAACATGCAGTGTGGGTGGCTACAATCTGCACATTTAGTCATCGTATAGAGCTTATTCAACAGTATCGAATTCCAACTGCTAAGGGATCTTTTACGTGCACTCCAATGTGTACACGGCGGGTGGGGGGACACGCCAGAAAATCGAGATGAACTTTCTCGGACAATGCAGGGATCGAACACCCGACCTCCTGGCTAGCAGGCCAACGCCTTAGCCACATAGTGTGGACACCCATCGTACATTTCATCCGTCAAATCAAAGCATTTCATTGCATTAGACCAATAATTAATTATTCTTAATTGAAAACTTTATTTTAATATTAGTCTGGCATTATTAAATCCTAATTTTATTGGTCTTATTTAAAATTAAACTTTCATTTAAGTATGAACAACCCTTAACGTGTCTCTTTAAAACATAAAAAAATACTCTAAAACAGTAGCTCAACCTTTTGACCTAAACTCATTAATTTACCATTTTTTGTGAGCCACTTGTTATTTTTCCTATGACATATTACACGTGTCTGATTTTAAAGGGGGGGTGGGTGGCTGAATGGTTAGCACGCGCGCCTGTCATTGAGTTAACTAGCGTGTTTTCGAATGCCCGGTTGTACGTGACAAGGAGTAAGGTCGCCTGTCCAACCGGTCATTTTTAATTTTTTTTTCCCGCCATTTTCATTTCATTTTCTCATCCGTCTCATTACAGTAATACAAGTTTGAGGTATTTCCCTTTAGTTTTCAGATTATTGTTATGCCTGGGTGCAATGTTTCATACTATATTTAGATTTGTAACTTCGCGAGTTTTTGACCAATTTTGATAATTTTTTCTTCTTATCCTTTTATTTAGGATACTTGATACAATCAATGACACATGACGATGAATATGAAAGCTTTCATATCTGCATGGGACAGTAGCAGATCTAGTTATTATTATTATTATTATTTACCGCGAGGGCCTAGATCTCCATGATCGAAAACAGATATCGATCTGGAATTAGCTTTTCTATCGGGAAACCATGTGGTGGCTACTTGATAAAATATTTTTGAAATTTCTGCGCATACCGGAAGTGACCGAACTTTGTACTTTCTCTAAAAATTGAAAATCGGCCATACTTTCGTCAATTCTTTATCCATTTTCAAACAAATTACATTTTTGGAATCCCTGAATCTTTTCTGAGACAATGGCTGTCTCACATTTTTCAATTTCGAACATTCGTCTATGATTTTTATCGTTCGAAAATTGAAAACATGTTGTTTACGAGACAATTTTTGTTATTTTTCAAAATTTTCAAATTTGACCTACATTTTTGGATACCTGAAGTCCATCCGATTCCAGTAATATAAGTTTCATTCAGAGTTATCGCCCTTTATTTTTCGATTTTTTTCGAATTTTCTTCCCATTTTGTGAGCTTGGGTTTCGTTTTATGGCAGGATTGACGTTTCTGAAACTTCTGGAACATGAAGTTATAGTCCAATACCAACTTATAAAGCAATTTCGACAAGAATCCTTAAACCGGAAGTGGTCGAAATAATGTGCAATATTTTGAAAAAAATGCAAAAAATGGATATTTTTGGGGAAAACGCTATTTCTCCGTCCGATATCAATGGATTAAACGAATGAAGGCACGATTGTTGGACTATCATATGATACCCCATTCATACGGATACTATGAACAGACAGCAAAATATGGCACGCTGAAAATCAAGTATTTTCTGATTTGGAGCGTTTTTGGACGCCTGTATCTCGGAAACTTAACCTGCAATTTTTTTTAAATTTTTTCTATCGAGAGTCCTTTTGGAGGTATTTTGCATGAAGCCATCCAATAAGACTTTGAAATGTCTGGAATAGGATAAAAAAGGGACTGAAAATCGAAAAAAGTCGAACAATCGTGAAATTTTGGAAAATGCTCTACTATTTTTTTATTTTAAGAGATTTTTAAAAAAAGGTTGTATATTCAGATAGCTGACCTAATTACGATTCTAACGATGTATAATATGTATGTAATTATTAAAATTTAATTTTCGATATTTTAAATTTTTTGCATTTTTGACACTTTTTGAACATAGGATTTCTCAGGGGCATTTTATCTGATCAGATAATGTAATATATCATTACAGAGCCCTGTGGCTATTTTAGTGCCCAAACCGGCTATTAAAACTATTCCGACAATAATAACCATACCGGAAGTGTTCAAAAAATGAAAAAAAAGAGTAAAAACATTGTCGCACTTGCGAAAAACTTGATTTCTCTCTTAGGTAATAGCGGACCAAAAGAACTAAAGTGTCGCTGGATAGCCCTTTTAATGGACCATCATATGGTATCTAAATAATACGATTTCGATGGTAAGGAAATAAATTATTGTATGCCAAAAATCTAGTATTTTCCAATTTTTTAACATTCTGAGACGCCCTTTTCTCGAAAACGACGCCTACGATTTTTCTTAAACTTTTCTTACTCAAAGTCCTATCGGTTGTCTATATAGGGAATCCAAAATGAAAAGCATTGAAATAATATAAGTGGTCGAAAAATGGCCTCAAACTTTGAAAAAAACTGAAAAATCGTTAAATTTTTGGAAACGCTCTTTAATTTAACTTTTTTTCCAAAACTACTCAATGGATGTTTCTGACACTTCTGGTACAGAAAGTTAAGTATCCAAAGAACTTCGTAAAGCTATCACAACAACGATCGTAAAGCCGGAAGTAGTCGAAAAAATGTCTGATATTTTGAATAAAAATAATTTTTTTACGAAAACCTTTTTTATTTATGAATATTTTTTGATGATATTTTACACGGGGTTAAAATATCATCGTACTTGAGCAGAAATGAGAAAAAAAAATGTCTCGGTAATTTGCGTTAGCCGCCATCGGCTAATTTAGTTTTTCGTACCCAGAAAAATTATTTATTGTTCGATTTGTATAAAGCAAAGTTCATATGCACCGTGGTCCCAATTGCAATTTTTTTTGTTACGGTGAAATTTTTCTGTCGGCAACGGAAGTGACGTAATATTAACAAAAACTACAATTTTGACAGTTCGGTACCACTTTTTGAAAGCAAATATTATTTTTTTTCAAAACTGATATAACTAAAAGGATGCACCCTGCAAAGGTGCACAAAATCCTTAGCTCATATTTTTAAATTTCAATTTCATTTTCGGGCAATTTAGAATAAAATTTAAAATAAAGTGTAAAATTCAGTTACTTACAATTCATTCAGCGTCTTCATATTTTGAAATATTTATTTGTAATTTTCATAAACTCGTAGCAATAATCCAGACGAAGAGAATGTATGCGAAAATTAGTTTGTAATATGAGCAGTTGCCGAGAAATATGCAATTTTGCATGCATCACTTTTCATGTTATTTTGCCTATAAAAGAGTGAATTATTATTCGATTTGCAATATTTTTTTTCCATTTGATGCCTAATGCCAATTTGGACTAGGTCAAGCCAATTTTACATTTTCACTGTGACCGGAAATGACGTCTTTTGGGCAAAAACTGTATTTTTAACCTAAAAAAACAAATATTTTATTCAAATGAGTCTGCCTTATAATGTTTTTAAAATTATGATATTTGATTCCCATTAACGAATAGAATGAAGCCATACGACCATACAGATACCACAAAATGGTTTCTAACTTGTACGGTTACAGAGAAATTGGCGATCTTCTATAAGTCACTTTTCAAGGTTTTTGGTCTGTAAAAGTGTCAATTATTATTCGATTTTTATAATTTATTTACCATTTGATGCCTTATGCCATTTATGACTTCTATTAACCAAGTTAAAATTTTCAATATCACCGGAAATAATGTAATTTTTGCAAAAAACGTATTTTTAGCCTTCAAAACAAACATTTTTTTGAAGGGATTTATATTTATTATTCGTTTAACTTTATAACGTCTGACTCTAATGGGCAGTAAGACTGAATCAATACCATCATATTGATATCAAGAAAAGGCTTCTAGCATGTTCCCTTGTCGAATAATAACCAATTTTCCGAGGGTCACTTTTAAGATTTTTACCTTCTTAATTTCAGTTTATGGGTTATAGGTTAATTATTTATTGCCCGATATCTATAAAAAAAAGTTTGCATTTTGTATGTTGCGAATTTTCGACCTATTTTTCACCTATAAAAATTTCTTTCGGCACCGGAAGTGACGTAATTTTGCCATAATTTACAATTTTGACCGGTCTTTTCGCCAACAAATATTACTTTTACATATGATAGAGGGTGTCACTGAAGCAAAACAACTAATGTATAGTTTGGTAGCTCAATGGATCGGCTATGGTATAATAAACTTCCTGTATGATTCCTGAAAGCCGGTTCAGTTCAGTGCTGCTTGCAGGTCTAGTTGTTTTTCTAATAGATGGTGACCGGTCAGTTGTCATTGTCTTTATGTTAATTCCATGATGCAAAATACTTTCCATGGCTCCTCCCACTGCTAAAGACCCCTACGCGCAAGCAAATTATTGAAATAAAATTAAACCATATGTTAGTCCCGAAATGACCTAGTTTGTGTTGAGTGGACGTTAAACCCCATTTCTCTCTCTCTCTCTCTCTCACTTTCCATGCCCCTTACAAAACCCTCCTTTTCCATCGCAACAGATGATGTCGTCTCTGTAACTTGTACCAGTTGCATGTCAACAATTTTTTGTGTTGCTTCATCCATAATAGAATTAGTTGTATATTTTGCAGAAAATCCAGGGGAATCTGAACGCCCATCTCCCATAAGGGACACGCTACCACCATCGAGGGTCTCTCCAATAAGTTGTGCTATGTTTTCTATGTATTGTGTTTGATATGTCTTGTCTATCACAGGAAGTACATAAGTGTTTTGGATGTTATTGAATGTTGATTTACTGAACATCTGTAAATTAACTACTTCAGCTAAACTGCTAAAACTCTGGTAAGTTGTACCTGAAAACACGATAGCACTGGCCAGTTTGATGTTTGTGAGTGGCATACCTCGAATATCATCGCAACTATTCCAACATCCTTCATGTCCCTGTATACATTCCCAATTTATCACAAGTTTTGTACCAATATGCATAGTTCTCTTTGAAATTATCCCTTGGCCACAAATTTGACATGTTTTAAATAATTCTGCTAGGTTTTTATTCGACACCAATACACAATCATTGTCATTTATGCCCCCTTCACCATAAAATTCAGTCTCTGAGTCGGTGGTGTTAAAATCAGTCTCGCTGTTTATACCTGGTGTAAATAATGGACTTTGAGTTGCATTTATTTTAAAAGGAGAGCTACATTCCAATTCAGTGCTGATGCTAGGTACAGTCTGAGAGTGCGAAACAGATGAAGTTGAACATTCACTTTGTTGTTTCGATGAGCCAAATGCAAATGGTAGTGGTGTCACCCGTGACTCTGACTGAACTCGCATCATTTGTCTTTTTGCAAATGCTGTCCTGTCATTTTGTTGAATTTCTAGTAAGAAAGGGAAAATACGTGGAATAGCGTCTTTCTTCAATATAGATTTTCTTTTTGATCCAGTCAGTTCATGCTGTAAATCTCTGACATAATCGGATGGTACAAAATGTTTGCCACACACTCTCAAATTCTTTACTTTTTTAAATGAGGAATTTATTGGGAGATTCTTGTTTCTAATTTTCACAAGCCAGTCTCTATGACGCCTTGCATCTGATGGAAACCGATGAAATGCTTCTTGTAATCTCGTAGTTCTCACAACCTGGCACATTACAAGAGGGCATTTTCTATTGTTTACGTGAAGCCTGCTTATTTAACCCAACAAGAACAAGTCATAAACCTCAACATTAATTGCCAAAAGTCAATATTATTCACAGGCCGCTAATATAGGTCTGTTTAATTTTTTTAAATGTAAAAAGATACGCAGTAAGTTACTAAACAACGGTGCAGACGAAATAAATATGTGTCAGCTATCACGTGATGTACAAATATCTGTCACGTGCCAGCTATCACGTGATATAAACAACTAAACATGTGGCTTAAATTGGGTCACAGTGTCCAGTTTAGAAACTTAATTTACGCAGGGGTTTTGTGTATTATACCTTTAAAAAACCGTAAGTTAATGTTTTTAATATCCTAATAAAGATTTCCTTTCATCAGATGTTCTGCGAAACGTCGAAACGATCACAAAATACAGCGCTAAACTTACTCCAAATTTGAATGTTTACTATAGAGACCAGTGAGTGTGTTGAACCAACTACGTCACTTCCGATATTAATAAAAATTAATTTCTCGCTTACAACAGAAGCTAAATTTTAACCCTTAAAAGTGTTCCAAAAGGTGAATAATTCATGTTGCTCTAAAACAGAGCTACAATGTCACAGAAAACAAAATTCAGAATTATTTTACCTGACATATTTATTTGCAGAAAACAAAATTCGGAATCATTTTACCTGACATTTATTCAAATTTATATTAGGGCTTATAGTCCAGTCATTTTATGAAAAAAGGGGGGTAAACCCCCAACAAATTGCAATAAATGGTTTTTTGATGGTTTTTGGTAGCATTTTGGTGTACTGAATGACATCCTAAAAGTTTACCAAAAATGGAGTACCGGAAAGTCCCAAATTTTGAGGGCAAAGTTAGGGATTTAAGCCATTTTCCTTCAAAATGTACAACTTCAGACAAACAAAAAATTGTCAATTTTTAACAGAAACACATGAAACTGATACCATGCATTAGCTTGTCGGGGTCAAACTTTTGTATGGCATGGTTTCCATAGATGTCCGGTGCTCTCTTGATCCATTTTCGGGAATTCATTACCTGAGAAACAAGCTGACAAGAATCCAAATTTATAAAGGGGCATAACTCTGCATGTTTTGTCATAAAATAGCAATTGTAGTCTCAACATTAATATATTTGGGGTCATTATTTCATTTGAAGATATGCCCAGTGGTGTTAAATGGTTCTTTATACCATTTTCGGGAATCCACTACCCCAAAACGTTTTGACACGAACCCAAATTTACGTATATTCGTAACTTTGCACTTCTTCATCACTTACTGGCATATTTGGTATGTACATGTTCTGGGGTCACTACCCCCAATAACCTAATGTCCTGAAAGATGAGTGTAACAAGACACGAAAAAAGATGGGCAAGAAATTATTTACAAATTTGTTCTTCAAAGAATGAAGGGTTATGTCGTCCCTATGATTGCCACGACACACAAGGGTGTTTTTCATTAACTGAGCAAATTTTGCTAAAATAAGCACCAATCTGAGTTTGCTCAGCTGTAGAACGTTATTATTTGAATTACATTCACTGTTATATATTCAAATGACCTTAAGATAACGTCAGTAGTAGATCTAGGAGCTGTGAATAGGGTAGGGCAGTTCCAAATCTAGGGTGTCATCCATAATCCCACCCCACAATGAGCATAGATCCACCCCACATAAGAGTGTGTTTCATTAACTGGGCAACTTTTATACATTCAAAGGACATTAATGTAACGCCAGTAGGAGATCTAGAAGCTGTGAATAGGGTGGGGCGGTTCCAATTCAAGGGTGCTATCCATAATCCCACCACGCAATGAGCATAGATCCACCCGTTCAAAGAGCATAGATCGTATTGCCTATAGTTTTTTGTAGTTCGTTATCTTACCAGAAAGTAGTTTTATTAAAGTTGACATAAAGTTCATGTCATATTGCCATTGGTAATGATTTTTTGTAAACTGTAGGGGCAGTGGCTATACCGCCGAATAATTCGAAGGCAAGAAAAATCATGCCTTTTGAGAACACTGTTGTGGGTAAATTCTTGTGAACGAGAGGATTTGAAATGCCAGTCAATGGGGCAGAACCTTGGGATCTGTCTGTCAATTCCGCCTGTTTCGTGAGAGTTGACAGAACAGTAGTACAGTCTGTCGCCCCTCCGGTACTAACAGGGTGGTTCACTATAACCGTGAATGTGATAGTGTTCAGATATTATAAGACAACAGAGGAGTGAAATAATATCAGATTAATTATTTTTGACTGGGCCTGAAAATTTTAGTCAATTCCCTGGAATTTGGGTTCATTGATGGAGCGAATTCTTGTGCATGAGAGGATAAAAGAACAAATTTCAGATAAGGACATATAATAACGGAGTATTTGATTATTTTGCATTGGGCCTGATGATAAGAAATTGGAAAAAATCTCGGTGCCTGCCAATTTCGTGTTTTGTGAGAGTTGAAAGACCATTTCTACAGTCTATGGAATCAAGCGCCTTAGGTGCGAAAAAATTAAGATATGGACAAATGAAATGAAATGGGTTGTAACGTCCTACTCTTTTGCACCTTACCTGGGCTAATGGAAGACGAGCATACGCCATACAGTGTGCTATGGCCTACTCTTATATCGATTTCCAAACTGCCAAGGGGTCTTTTACGTGCACTCCAATGTGTACACGGGACCTCGGTTTTTCGTCCCATCCAAACGACTAGGCGACTGTCCTTATCAGGCCATCCTTCTGCATCACTGACAAGGGGGAATCACGCCAGAAAAAGATATGGACAAATAATAACTGACGTTTTTTAAGCCCACATTGAAATGTGGTAGTATATTGTCGTTGTCCCCGTCCGTCCGTCCGGTGTCCACAATTGCTTATGGATGCTCTACAGGCTAAAGTTAATATCCGATTGACTTTAAATTTATATACAGTATTTAAGGTCAGGAGACTTAAGACGCCTATTGATTTTCAATGATTTCAGATTATTACTGCCAGAGTTATGGCCCTTGGTCACTTCAAAAAATATTATGGTCACTCTAGAGGCCAAAGTTAATATCCGATTGTACTTTAAATTTATACACTGTGTTTAGGGTCATAAGACGATGAATCCTATTGACCTTAAATTCACACATAGTGTTTAAGGTCATGAGACAAGGAAGTCTATTGATTTTCAATGAATTTTGATTACTGAACAGCTAAATCCATGATTTTAAATTTTTCGTATACAAAGCGTTCGCATGGAGCAGAACTTTATAAAAAACAAACAAATTCCAATGATCCTCTGATAATTATTTTATGAGTTGTTAATCTTAATCAGATATCAGAGTAGTATAAATGTTTTATTATCGAAAAAAAAGTAAGAATATGCGACAACTCTTGTTGACTGCCCGGACGATCTAGCTGTTGTGGGCGTATGTTTCATTGCCTGGCACCCTATCTTTGATTATTGTGGATTGGGCCTGAAGAGACTTTGTCTAATTATAACATGGCACTTACTTGGTCTCATGAACCCCCAACCCCTCTCTTTAGATGCTTTGTTAGGTAGATATCTGCCATTCTGGATTTGAACAGATTTTACTGCTTTAAAGGACCAGTGAAGACCACAGGATATATCTTCAAATGAAAGAATGACCCCCAAAATATTAATTTACATGTTCATATTACACTTATAGGGTCTTAAACAGGACGTTTGGAATTTTCATCTTCAAATGAAAGAATGACCCGAAGAGCATTAATGTATGTTCATTATACATCTTACGAGTCTTAAAAACCATTTAGTTTTTTGTGTTCATTCTTTTGTGTCAGCCATCTTGGATTTTACCAGAATTTACCACTTATTATGATAAGGGACCAGTGAACACCCCAGGATATTTCTTCAAATGACAGAATGACCCAATAAATATTAATTTACATGTTCATATTACAATTATAGGATTTTCTTCTACATTCATTTAAGGGACCAGTGAGCACTACTGGCTATATCGTTAAATGAAAATAGAACCCCCAAAAGCATTCATTTAGATGTTCATAAATTTATAGGGTTTAAAGTTTAGGGTTATCTGGAACATTAAGTAGGCAAATGTCGCCCATCTTGGATTTTAACACTTCACGGCTACGCAAAAATTTGATAAATTTTTGGGATTTTATAAAGTACACCTAAATAAACGGAAAAATGCACAAAAACCTTTTCTTGCCTTTGGTTGGGGGTAAAATCATAAATTGACTGGACTATAACCTTTTACACCAATTTACTTATTTCAGAGAGTTCGCATGGTTCTGACATTTTCAAAATATGCTTTAATTCAGTGAAAATTTTTGAGCGAAATAAGTGGGCGAATTCTCCTTCACAAGACGTTTCTAAATGAATCCACCACATTTATTAAGTACCTGTCTACCCTAATGCGATATGCAAGTGTCCCATTTAACGCACACACAGTCGTAATGTTTATATTTTGAGAACGTGACAGTGTCGAAATATATGAAATTTACAAAGAATACTGGATTTTATCAGACTTCAGTCATTTATTCCAAGGGGAGAAATCAAAGGGATGACAATTCCAGGTATGTCACAAAGTTTTACCCATTTTTATTAAAAATTGAAGGCATGGCAAGCATTTTTTGAGTTAGAGTATTACCTAGAACAGACAGTAGTCGTTTAAAAGGGACAAAAATCAAGGTCCCACGTACACATTGGATTGGCGTGCATGTAAAAGAACACTTGTCACTGGTTCTTTTTCCAGATCCTTTCTCCCATGGGGGATACCATTAGAAATTATTCATAATAGTATCAAGTATTTCTTAATAGGTTTGTTTTAGTAAAGAGAGATAGTTCAATACAGATAATAACTTTCGCGCAAGCTGACTTTTCGTGCAGACGGGTAAAGTGAAAAAAAATTTTTTTTATTTCATCCACTTGGCAAAATAAAGCGCCCGAATTCTAATGAAATACTAATTTTACGGGCTGGAATAGCAGGAAAACGCGTTTGTGGCCGGCAATTATTCCTAAATTTTCTTGATGGGGAGGTCCATACAAGGTCAATTCCGCTTCTTTGTCTCTCGAAGATAAACGGCGACACTGGTTGTAAGCCGAAATTGTGTGACATTATTCGGCCAGTGATTATTATTTGTGAATGCAGCTGCAACAGTCTGATTGCATGGTTGGAATTCAGAGTGGGATTTTGGTTACGATACTATTGGATACTTTTGGAGTTGCTTACACGAGCTAGAATAGCAGAAAATGCATTTGTGGTGGTTTAATTTTCAAAGTTATCTCCGGAAGGGTAAGACCCCAAACCCAACAACGATGATTGGTTGTTTGGAATTCGTGTCAGCCAGGGAGGCAAAATTCGACCAAATTGAAGTTGGTGTATTCACAGACTGGAATAGCAGGAAAACGCATTTGCAACAGTTAAATTTTCTCCCAACAGTTTTGAATTCTTCGACTCTAGATGATTGATCAGAATTCGAGTCAGTCACCTTAATTAGACTATATTAGACCACATTAAAGTTACTTTGTTCAAAGGACTGAAATAGCAGCAAAACGTGTTTGCAGCAATCAAATATTCTAAAATTTCTTTTGAAGGTGGGCGGCATACAATGTAGGCTCCGCTTCTTCGCCTCTCGAGGAAGACCAGTGCTGATCTCTGTAAAACCGAAATTTTTTCGGGTTCTGATCCCTTAACTGTAATCAAGCCTGTACGCCTATGCTGTTACTACTCTCTATAAACAATCCCTTTTTATACGCCCACATGGAAATGTGGTCGTATATTGCCGTCGCCCCCGTCCGTCCGTCTGTCGGTCCGTCCGTCCGTCCATCGTCCACAATTTCTTGTGAACGCTCTAGAGGCTAAAGTTAATATCCGATTGACTTGAAATTTATACACGGTGTTTAAGGTCGTGAGACGAAGAAGCCTATTGATTTTCAGCGATATCCGATAATTACTGCCAGAGTTATGACCCTTGATCACTTTGAAAACTCTTGTGAACGCTTTGGAGGCTATAGTTAATATCCGATTGACTCTAAATTTATACACAGTGTTTAAGGGCATGAGACAAAGAAGCCTATTGATTTTCAGCGATATCCGATAATTACTACCAGAGTTATGACCCTTGATCACTTTGAAAAATCTTGTGAACGCTCTAGAGGCTAAAGTTGATATCCGATTGACTTTAAATTTATACACAGTGTGTAAGGTCATGATATGAAGAAGCCTGTTGATTTTCAGCAATATCTGATAATTCCTGCCAGAGTTATGACCCTTGATCACTTTGAAAAATCTTGTAAACGCTCTAGAGGCTAAAGTTAATATCCGATTGAATTTAAATTTATACACAGTGTTTAAAGTCATGATACAAAGAAGCCTATTGGTTTTCAGCGATATCCGATAATTACTACTAGAGTTATGACCCTTGATCACTTTGAAAAATCTTGTGAACGCTCTAGAGGCTATAGTTAATATCCGATTGACTTTAAATTTGTACACAGTGTTTAAAGGTCATGAGATGAAGAAGCCTATTGATTTTCGGTGATATCTGATAATAACTGCCAGAGTTATGACCCTTGATCACTGAAAAATCTTGTGAACGCTTTAGAGGCTAAAGTTAATACCCGATTTAATTTAAATTTATACACAGTGTTTAAAGTCATGATACAAAAAAGCCTATTGATTTTCAGCAATATCCGATAATTACTGCCAGAGTTATGACCCTTGATCACTTTGAAAGATCTAAAGTTAATATTCGATTGACTTTAAATTAATACACATTATTTACGGTCATGATACAAAATAGCCTATTTATTTTCAGCGATATCCGATAATTACTGCCAGAGTTATGACCCTTGATCACTTTGAAAAACCCTGTGAATGCTCTAAAGGCTAAAGTTAATATCCGATTGACTTTAAATTTGTACACAGTGTTTAGGGTCATGAGACAAAGAAGCCTATTTGCTTTTCAGTGATATCTGATAATTTCTGGCACTTGATCACTTTGAAATATCTTGGGGACAAAGGCCTTGAGACAAACCATCAAAACTATTCTAATCATTTCTGATAATTATTTAATGGGCTATTACTCGTAATAAGATTATCATGTGTTTTAAATGTTCTCCTTACTGATAAAAGAAACAATATGCGACAACCCTTGTTGACTGCCCGGACGACTTAGCTGTTGTGGGCGTATGTTTCGTTGCCTGGCAACCTATCTTTAATCACAGCAACCCAAAAGAGATCAAATTTGTCTATCTCTTTCTGGATCTCCCAGTGACATAATCCTGTGTTACAGCTTCAAATAAAAAGACACGAGGCAGCAAATCATATATTTGTCACGGAAGAACAAGACAGCAACTATGTTATTGGTATTTAAACGTGTTCAAAACCTATGATATCTATTTGGAGGAACCTTAATCCGGCCTTTTCTTATAAAGTGGATATTAGACACTTCATTTAGCTGATTGGTCTCCTGCACAGAAGGTGCCCTGTCTTTCTCCTTTCAGGCCTATGGCCTTATTTTCAGTGTTGTATAATATAGTGTTTTTCAGAATAGACATGTACTTTATATTTTTGTTCACAGGGTATGAGCTATGAAGAAACCATCAAAGTTAGAAAGACAAAATTGAGTCCAGCTTTGCTGACTTATTATAAACAACCGGTTATGGTACATCAAGGTAAAATGCAATATTTGTTTGACACCAATGGTAGAAGATATATTGATTTATTTGCTGGTATTGTAACTGTCAGCGTTGGACATTGTCATCCGTAAGTCTTTAACTGTGTAAGGTATATAAAAATATCAGCCATTTGCTTAAAGGTACTATGTCTTATTTTCTCAGGTTGCAAAACTATTTAGCTTTATACTTTTAACAGATCAAATTTTCATTTCATACTCATCATAGTACTTTTCTTTATGATTTAATATTTTTATTTGTTTTCACTTATTAAACACACTGAGAAATGATCAGTTATTCCAAATTTTTGTTAATACAGTCTCTTAATCCATTGATTTAATGTAAAGAAGATTTTTGAAGATACCATTATATGGTACTCTAGCCAAATTTATTTTATTCTATCGCTATATAGAACTGCATGAATTTAATTTGTAATAAATTCTAACATATCTTTTTAATATAATACAAAAAAGAGATATAGTACCTTTAACATCATATAATAGCAAAGAAATATTAATGTTTGTTTTACATTGATGACCATATCTCTAATCTATTATAATTTACAGGTATAGATTGTCCAGCAGAGAAGTACATTATATTATACCTTTAACATTTGAGGTAACATATTGACTAGCTAAACATGATACAGCTACATCAGAAATAAATCCAATTTCAGTTTATGAGCATGTTGAAATTACAACAATTTTTGTTTTGATTTCAACATCTTATAAGTGTTTGACTATTATATAGTTTTAGTCTCATATCTGATGTTTATTTGTCAACAATTGTAATTGCTATTGAACAACAATGTACCATTTCATAAAGCATGTTAAAAGTCCATGGACAGATATATCTAACAGGTGTAACTAAACAGCTCCCTCTACAATAAATTTCCATGGGCTTTGTGAAACGGGGTCCATTGTTACACATTTTGGGCATTCTGTAAATCTATGATTTGTTTGAGCTTCATAAAGTGACTACTGGTCTGAGGGCCATAAGAACATTTTAAAGGACAATATTGGTGCCAGTCATTATCACATATGTGATAGAACTGATTAAACACTTTCCAAATATAATATTAACACAGAGATCATCGCTACCATAGAGGAGTAATAAAGGATTCATGAATCGGAAGTGACGAACGTCAAAGGAAAACACGAATTATCTTTCTATGTGAATGACTGAAGTGACGAGTGATGACAGATAAACGGCCGAATTTCTGCTCACTAATAATTCCTTCGAAGACAAAAAGTTGTTATATGGGACTGCAAGAGGTTATCTGACGATACAATAAAGTAATTAAGTGTCATAAGATAAGAGAACACGGGAAAAATAGAAATACTCCGTACAGCCCCTTGTTTTTATTCCTTCTATAGGGGAGACCGGGGCACATTGAACCACTTTGTTCACATACAAGTTTGTCCTCATTTCATATCAAATGTTTTTATTAGAAGATCTCTTTATTTCCTGATCAAAATTTTAAAAAAAATAATCAATATGCCCTCTTATATGGATCAAACCCCGGTTTATCTGGATTGTATAGATTAGACATATATGAACTTAAGTACAAGAATTTCCTAGGCTAAGAAGTTAACATGTATGGAAAATGTTTCTCTTTTAAGCGCTTTTTTGAAAAATCCACTGCCTAAGAAAATAATTGACAGCATGTGGCTTATTGATGGAGAAATGGGTCTAAGAAGTTATCTCACTTCTGTATAGTGTTGGGTTTTATAGTATTATTTATAAAGGATATATCCATGGTGGTTCAATGTGCCCCGGTCTCCCCTACCTTATAAAAACATGGTAATGCACGGACTTTTAATCTGTTTTTCTTTCCTGTTCTCTTATCTAGTGGCAGTCAATTCTTTTTATGAACTGTAAGATATTCTCTCACAGTGTCACACAGCAACCTTAGGTCTTCGAGGGAATTATTAGTGAGCAGATATTCGCCCATGTATCTGTTATCACTATTCACTTCAGTTAGTTATATAGAGGAATAACTCGTGTTTTCCTTTGGCGTTCGTCACTTCCGATTCATGAATCCTTTATTACTCCTCTATGGTAGCGATGATCTCTGTGTTAATATTATATTTGGAAAGTGTTTAATCAGTTCTATCACATATGTGATAATGACTGGCACTATTGTCCTTTAACTCAACCAAAAGTTACCAAAATATGTAACTCAGATTTGAATTAAAAAACATCAACACATTTGGACTAGGTTGATATTATAAATGAAACAAATAAATTGTTGATATATAATTAGAATCTTTTATCTTGTGATGAAGATTTGTATAAAACTTGATTTGAGTTAAACCAAACTTGACTTGAGTTAAACCAAGTTTTATGGCCTTACCACTGATAATTATTACACTATTTCTTGTGAGGTTTTGCTTTTTTTTATACACCCACATCGAAATGTGGATGTATATAGTAGTCGCCTCCGTCTGTCGGTTGGTTCGTTGTCCATAAATTCTTGTGAACACACTACAAACTACATTTATCATTTGATTGTTTTGAGTTTTGAAATGTTGTTAACATTAGTGAGCTGAAGAAGTCTAATTAATTTGAATAATTTATGTTAATTTCGTCTGGAGTTATGGTGTTTATTTCAATTTGTTTGCCCCTTGTGAACGTTCGAACAACAAAAATTTTCATATCTGTATGAAATTTATGTGCAACCTTTAAATTAGAGAAACGAAGAAGAATATTGAATTTCAGTTATTTCTTTTAATTATATCTAGGGTTATGGGAAGTGTTTCACTTTGTCATATCCTGTGAACACACTAACAACAAAATTGATCATCCAATCTGTATATGCATTATTTAAATTAATAAAACGAAGAATCCTTTTAACCTGTTAAGCGCGTAGGGCGTTATATTACGCCCTGGAAAACTGTCCCTTACTGTGTGTATGACGTAATATTACATCTTGGGAGGTATTTTTCCCCCCCATGGTTGCAGTACGAGAAAGCAACCTGTAAGGGAAATAACTCCAGTTAACCTGTAAGGGGAATAACTCCATTTAACAAGCTTTGGAATGAGACCAGCCATTATTAATTATCTTCAAATTTACGTTTTTTCCAAGCTGGACCCTTTCTTGACTGACACTGACACAACTATCATTAATTACGCAATGGGGGGAAGTTAACGTTTTAAAAAGGACACGCTTAACAGGTTAAATTGTAGCAATTTCTGTTAATGAGGTCTGGTGTTGAGGCTGGTTTCACTTCAAAAAAAGTTTTCATCTGATCTGTATGAAATTTATATGCATTATTTAAATTAGTGAAATGAAGAATAGGATTGAATTTCAGCAATTCACGCTAATTATGTCTAAGAGCTATTGCTTTTTATACGCGCACATTGAAATGTGGTCGTATATTGTCGTCACCGCCGTCCGTCCGTCGGTCCGGCGTCCACAATTGCTTGTGGACGCTCTAGAGGCTAAAGCTAATATCCAATTGACTTTAAATTTATACACAGTGTTTAAGGTCGTGAGACGAAGAAAGCCTATTGTTTTTCAGGGATTTCCGATAATAACTACCAGAGTTATGGCCCTTGATCACTTCAAAAAATCTTGTGGACGCTCTAGAGGCCAAAGTTAATATCCGATTGACTTTAAATTTATACACAGTGTTTAAGGTCATGATACGGAGAAGCCTATTGATTTTCAGTGATTTCCGATAATTAGTGCCAGAGTTATGGTCCTTGATCACTTCAAAATATCTTGTGGATACTCAAGAGGCCAAAGTTAATATCCGATTGACTTCAAATTTATACACAGTTTTTATGGTGATGAGACGAAAAAACCCATTGATTTTCAGCGATTTCTGATAATTAGTGCCAGAGTTGTAGTCCTTGATCACTTCAAAAAATCTTGTGGATGCTCTAGAGGCCAAACTTAATATGCGATTGACTTCAGATTGATACACAGAGTTTAAGGTGTTGAAACGAACAAATATTTTGATTTTCAATGAATTTTAAAGACTGAACAGCTAAATCCATCATATTAAATGTTTCCTATACTAATTGTTAGTGTGGGGCAAAACTTTATAAAAAGCAAACAAATTCTAATGATTTTCTGATAATTACATAATGAGTTGTTACTCTTAATCAGATTTTAGTGTATTATAAATGTTTCATTACCGAAAAAAGTAAAAATATGCGACAACTCTTGTTGACTGCCCGGCCGATTTAGCTGCTGTGGGCGTATGTTTCGTTGCCTGGCAACCTATCTTTTTATCTCGTAGCTTGTTTTCTGTCCATCTCTTGCAAAATGTGGGTGTATCTCGCATGGCAACTGCTTGTTTAGCTTGCGGATCCTCTAAAGTTCGCAATGTTTATCTGGCTTAAAAAAAAACTTCCACCATAAGGAAGGTTGAGTTCAGATTTCCTGAAACTCCCTGACAAAATGGCCACTCCTTGTATATGAAAATTGTGTGAAAGTATGTAATACGAAGGTTGTGGATCCTCAAGAGGTCACAATTTTATATGATTTTGATTAAACTTAAAATATATCTTTTGTCCCAAAGATCTCAATCCCTTTTGATATTCATGCCTTTCATATCATGACATCCTGGATTATGGCAAATAAATCACTTGTTCTCTGTCCCTATCTTGCAAAATGTTGCCTGGCAACCACTTGTTCAGAATGTATTTGTCCATTTACCATACATATTGAAGCCTAAGTAAATTCTTGAACTGTTTTTGTTTTCCACCGTTTAATTGCAGATTCTGTTTACACCCATCAATGATCCCCAAACCACCTAACCATTTGATAAGAATTAACAACCGCTCCCTAAGTCAAGCTGGCAGACAATATGCCATCAGATTTCTAGTTAGTGATACCAGGACATTTTTGCCCAGTGCTTACCCCATGGGAGTTTTTTCCATTAATCCAGTACTTTCCATATCTACCAAATTTGCCATAATTTTATTGGAAATAACCACCAACTAAATACCTTCGCAAGAATGTATCTTTAAGCTGGAATGCTTTATTCTCTGATGAAATAGAATGATGAAAATTATCTACGTTGTGTTTACATGTTATTATCATCAGTTTTATCTTCTATTAAATCTTCAGTAAAGTTACTGCTGCTGCCACAGAACAAATGAAGAAATTATGGCATACAACGAATATATATCTTCATCCTTCTATCCATGAATATGCTTCAAAACTAACAGATACACTACCTGGAGATCTCAAGGTAGGCTAAGTTATCAAGTATTCCACCAAAGACCTTAACAGCTCTATCATATTCTCTTAGTTAATAATACCAGGGACATGAAACTGAAGTGATAATAAATAGTTAACTGTACAGTTATGGAAAGATGGAAAGTATATATTGGATTTATTTCACTTAAATAATGTAATACAAATAGCAATGTATTTGGAGATGATAGAATCAAGCCTTGAAATAACAGATTTTCAGCCAAATACCATTAATCCAAGAAGTGGAAAATTCCCTCATATATTTAATATTATAATACTTTACTCTGAGTTCATATTTTAGTGCTGTCACAAAACCATCGTCTTCTTTGTATGTTAACCACACGTCAGCATTGGATTTTGCTAAGTCTTTTTGATCCACTTTTCTACGGTTCTTATGTAATTTTCGAACTGGTGATGGCGATGGCCCCCATCATTTAGAAGAGTCCTTATGAGAGACACTGGACACAGTACCAGTCTTTTAATTTTCTGGAACAGTCCCACTATCCGGGATATCCGTGTCCAAGGGTTGGGAAAAATAAGAAGTTATTTTATTCGACATGTTTTCAAGACTCTTCTATTTACATTCACATCGGAAGTGTTCAACAAAGTGAGATATTTTCGTATAAAAGTCTGTCCCAATCTATTATAGCCTTAATCAACTTGGAAATTTTCTTGTAAACTAATTTAGAATATTATTATAACTTTTATTACTAATAATTTATATAATTACATGTCATGTTAGGTGTGATTTAGAGCTAATCATACAAAACTTACGCAAAGCTAGCTACTACATATAGACTGGAATAACCAGTGTAAAAGAGCCGATTCTCAATATTATTCATTCGTTCATCTTCGAGCAGCCAAGATGAATGTATAAATAGTAATATTTTTACTATGACTCGGGTCGTTGATATAACCAGAGTAAAAGAACCGATTCTAAAAAATTGTAATATTTTTACTAGGACTCCGGTCGATGATATAACCAGTGTAAAAGAGCCGATTCTAAAAGTATTGATTATTTTATCTGCACACAGCCAAGATATTAATAGTAACATTTTCACTATGACTCAGGTAGTTGATATTTTTGTGCCTGGATTTTCAATTCTAATTATAATTAGCGATCGACTCGAATCCCCGAATTAAATTAATATTTTTAGCTTAATGTTTTACCAAAAACATTTATTCCCCCCCCCCTTCGAAGATAGCAGGAGACTATTGAAATTTATCTCTCTGTGTGTCAACTGAGCTAGAATGTTCAAATTTGGTGTAGGTGTTTATTAGATGAATGCCTTGATGGAGTTCAAAGATGTGCATTTTCTGCTTATGGTAAGCATAGGTATGCAATTTGATTGGTTGATGCCTTGGGACACGATAACTTTAGCTCTAAATGAAATGAAATGAAATGGAGTTTAACGTCCTACTCTTTTGCACCTAACCTGGGCTAATGGAAGACGGGCATATGCCATACAGTGTGCTATGAGGGAAATTTTGCCCAGGCAGCGGCACTACGGCCTACTCTTATATCGAATTCCTACTGCCAAGGGATCTTTTATGTGCACTCTAATGTGTACACGGGACCTCGATTTTTCATACCATCCGAACGACTAGGCAGCTGTCCTTGTCAGACCCTCCTTCTGCATCACTGACAAGGGGAAATCACACAGCAAAATCGAGATCAACTTTCTCGGCCAATGCAGGGATGGAACACACGACCTCCAGGCTAGCGAACCAGCGCCTTATCCACTTAGCCACCGTGACCCCAACTTTAGTTCTTATCAAATATAAATTATGCAAGAGGTAAATCTGCCTATTGTAGGTCTTTCTTTAGGCTTGAAGTGTTATAAAAACTATTAATTAGACATTAATTAAATTATCCAGACCATAATCAACTCTCGATGTCACCGGATATCTTCTATATTAAACAGATTAGAACGGTTCAGCCATATTTTGATTTAATCCGAAAATGGAGGTGCAATACTTAACTTCGAACAACCAGTACGGTGGTTGCAATTAATGCACACGTCTTGTCAAACCTTCAGAGGCTGATATCTTCGATTTGTTATTTGAATGAAATTTTGAAATTATTCATTTTACATGTTCGAACTATTATTGCAAGAATGGCTAGCTCTTTATCTAAATCAAGTGTCAACGCCTTTACTTTCTTTATGGCTTAAAGCTTATTAACTAATTCCATTAAAATAGCATTATGCAAGAGCAAAATCTGGCGGACTGAAATTTTCAGCAAATTATCTTTACACTATAAAGTTTTTAACTATTATAGTGAGAACTGCCATCTCTTTATCTTATCTCCCATAATGTAACTTTAATTTAAATTTACTTTAAAACTTTTACCCAATGAAATTTTATAATAATTTAACTCTTTTTCATTTGATATATTGATTATCCCAAATTTTATCTTTCATCTGATTTGTCGAAATTGTTCCTTTGTGTGTATGCAAATTAGTGTCTTTCAAAGACCAATACACAGGCAGATGAAGAGACACACAGACAAGGAGATCGAATACCTTGTATATAATTTGTAAATAATGTATTTTTAAACTGTATATAAAGTAATATTGAAATGGATTTGGAATTGGACTTTTAATGAACAGTGACCGCCTTCACCAGAATACTTCTCCAGTAATGAGCTATATACACCCCCAATCCTAGCTGAACATAGTTATCACCAGTGTAATTTTTGACTAGAAATGGGATTGAATTCAATCTTCTCCGATTCTTAGTATGGCCGATTGTTGATTGACAGGCGTTAACTCGACTTACATAATCTCTGCTGTCATCATATTCGAATTTTTTGGATTTTTATAACAATTGGACAAAGTGAGAGGGTAAATTTTCATTCTAACTTGTATATTGGGCATGCATTAAATCAATTGAATATAGGACATAATATTATAGTACAATTATGATAAATCTATAGGCCTACACCAGTGGCGTGGTGCCTATTGGGGAAATAAAAATATTTTTATTGATATTATTAAGACAGAAGACCTGTCCGTCTGTATTAGTCATCACACGGTCTCCAGGTATTGTATAATTTGTCATTATCTGTGTTTAGTTTATTGCACTTTAAATAGTTTAGATGTCATTTGTTAAGACCTCGCTCAACAGCGGCCTCGCTTTGTACACTCTATCATTTAGCCTCGATCCGAGAATATGATGTCAACGTAACGGTTAATCTCCTCTCATGAGTAGGGTGCCCCACGTGCCTACTGAAAAGTTGTTCTTGCCACGTTGATTGTGCACGATTTAGTTGAATGACTAACTACGGATTTCTGGCTGTCTCGCACACTCGTTGAGGCTATAAATAGCAACAGCATGCGGGAATGTTCAAAACACTATAAACTACTACAGTCGTAAAAAAATCTATTGTTGACGATTCTTAATAGCAATAATATTTAACTTTTTGGTTATTACGGCATCTTTAGAAATTACGCTTGTTTTATTGTTTAAACTGCCTTATTATTAACTGTACATTAGAAGCTGTATATTTTGGTTTAGTACAAATATCTCTGAATCACATCCGTAAAGCTAGAATATGACACTAGCAGTGGTTTCATTTTACTTTTACAAGGTTCTTAAAAATATTGTTGAGGTGTCTAATGTGTGTGTTTCTAAATTCAATTTCTTGTTCCATCTTTTTTAAAAAAAAGTAGTCTTGATTATCCCGACCTGTCAATTAGACGTAGAATGATCGGTAGGCTGGTTAAGCGAGACTAATTTCTAAACACGGGTACGTAACCTATCTTTCACTCAAAAGTATCTGGATGTTATGGACGCCACTCCAAACTATTTTTCAGTATTATTTATGTATGGTTAAATGGTCATAGCTTATTAAGTACAGCATGGTCGTTTATTTAGTGACTATAAATGTGTGAAACCGATTTAAGGCTTGGTAAATATATTAGTATTGTGGTGTAATTGTCGAGATATTTGGAGATATTCATTAGGGGTGGGACAGCCTATCAAGAGGCCATTTATAATTAAATCAGTCAACGAAATCCTGTTTGAATCCAAACTGAATCCAAGCCATCTGTGGATCTGCAGAGTTGATTTTGTGCTTGCTGTGTAAATAAAGATCTAATTTATAATTTCTATGGCATCTGAAGCCTAGATAAAGACTTGCAATAATTAGATTTAGCTCTTGCATAGTTCGATCATGTTTAAGGGAGAGGGATGAAACTTGGTGTAAGCAGAGCAATAAGCAATTTGATTGGTTGAGACTGGAATACGATAGCTTAGGTTTTAATTGGGAGAGTGGGATGAAACAGAGTATATATTCATTATACCAATACCTTAATTAAGTTCAATGATGAGAATTTTCTGCTTAGGCTAAGTAGTGATTTGATTGGTCAAGACTTTGGAACATAACAACTCTGCTTTTATTTGAGGTAGAATGTTTAAACTTGATGAAGATGTTCATTAAGTTAATGTCTTGACTGAGTTCAATGATTAATATTCCTGCTAAAGCTGAACTGAGCTAAGCAATTTGATTGGTAGCTGTTTTTGGACAAGATAACTTTAATTCTAAGCGATGAAGAGTGATGAAATATAGTGTATAGTTTCGGTACCAGGTACTTCAAAACCTTGACAGATTTTGATCGCGAACTTTTTTTGTTTAGACTAAGTGTAGATGATTAGTTTGCTTGCTTGATATTTTTGAAAAAGATAAATGTGCGATTAATTAAATGGTAATTAGATAAAATGCTGACAGTTCTCACTATAATAGTTAAGAAATGGATTATGGAAACAGAATATGCTTTAGATTACAGTCAAATTGCTTCATTCTGTACCTAGATATTAGTGATTCATTTTCAGACTATTCTCTAATGTCATTACTTTCTTGGGTGGGTGTGATAATAAGCTACGTCTGCATTATCCATGTTTACATTAAATTATCCATCACAGAATGTATTCAAATCTACAAAATATGGCAAGCTAATGATGGCATGAAGAGTTGATTATGACCTGGATTAAGTTAAATAAAGTAGAATTGATAATTTAGTTAACATTTCAGGCCTAAAGAAAACCCTGCAATAGGCACATTTAGTTCTTGCATAATGTATGTTTAACCCTTGTCGGTGCACGTGGGGTCTCCGTGGACTAGATGCACTTGTTTTATAGTGTTTTGTAATAACTACTGGGCACTGCTCTCTGAGTCTGAAATTTAGTGACTTTGTCTCCAATATATTTTTAAACATGGCGAATAGATTGGTATTCATCTGCTTCCCACATGAAGAGTTATGTTACATGCCAAACAGGCCCAACGCTTGAAGGGAACAAGGGGTCCAAACGGACCCCAAACTTACAACTCGCTGTAGGAATTTGCTAATGTGTTTGCTGTCTGATTCCATATTGTGTATGCCAGACTATTCTCTCTTTCAACATCTGCATGTTACAAATACCAAAAATTAAATGATGAATTCCAAAAATTCTATGGTTTTTGTATCAAGCGTGAATCGCCATTTAACCTCGTTATAACATAGTACACAAAGTAGCAATTTTGTGAGTATTATTAAATCTGTTCAAAATATCACTTAAATGTTTTTGTATAATAATTTAGTTATTTTTCAGTTGTCAAATATATATGCAAATAAAAACTTAACCGCTGCTTTTAAATTCAAATACATCTGTACGTAAAAACTTTGAATTACAACTGGGGTCCATACGGACCCCTTGTTACCTGCTATGTGATTCTCACCACGTGCACCCACAAGGGTTAATAGGTCAATTTATTTTAGGATTTTGGTGGGGATATCAGCCTCACTGTTACCTTGTTGATCTTGCAATAGAAGGATAAGAAACTCACATATTTTAGAATAATACCTACATACCTACATCTGAATTTGAATTCCATGTTCAAAGTTTATAAACATAGCTGGAGGGGGGGAGGGTATGCTTTGAACAGGAAGCATATCTCAGTGAAAATTGATATATTCAATTTTGTTCTAAATGCTGACATTGATAATGTTTTAATATTTAAAAACTGTAAGAGTGTATAGATTTATGTATGATTTAAGAATGTTTTTATAGATTTATGTGTGATATATTGTTATAGGTGGTATATTTTACAAACAGTGGTTCTGAAGCTAATGATTTAGCTCTACATATGGCCAGATTATACACTGGAGTTTTTGATACTCTATCTCTCAGGTAATATAATTATCAGTCAATTTACAATGATTAAAACCTCACTGCAGGGTCAGAAGTTCAGAGTACGTTTTTTTTTTCCAAATTGCAACAAAGAGCATAACAACACATAGCCTAGAGGTTAAGAATCATGATATTGTTATGTCATAATATTATACATAAAATGTCATATTTTTCAGATCATATGAAATCTTTCTTTAAATATATATATATATATGATGGCAGGCTGAAAATTTCTAAGCCTATCTGTGAAAGAGTTGAAAAATGTTGAGGGCCATTTATTTTTTTTAGATAGTCCCTGTTGACCTGTACACACTTTTGCCAATGATTCATTCAGTGATTGTACTTGTTGGTGGCAAAAGTTTTTTTCAACCAAATTGACCTAATATTTTCAGTAGAAAAGTAAATATAGAGAATCTTTGTTTACCAATAAATATTTACTGAAGATACATTTACTATCAATAATTACATCTGACCATGTTCTGTCTAACAGACAATCTGATTATAACACACTTCCAATTTTGTTTCATTTTTATAGTTCAAAATTTTGTTTTACTTGTCTTCATGAAACTAGGATCTGGAAGAGTTATTATATAACCCGTGTTCTGGTTGATGTGAAGTATTAGATATGAAACAATCTGTTACAGGATTTCAATAATTTGCTTGCGTGTAGGGTCTTTAGCAGTGGAAGGAAACCGGAGTGCCCGGAGAAAACCCACGAGGTTGAGAAGGTGCCCCTGTCTCCATGCCACGTACGCTCACACCAGGGAGTATAAAAAAAGAAACGAAGATCTGTATTTTAATCACATTGTTTAACAGATGGACATTTTTCTTCAGTTTTTATATGCCGACATGGAAAGGTGGTCAGATATTGCCGTCGCCCGTCCGACAGATGGTCAGTCAGTCTGCCGTGCACAATTTCTTGTGAACACTCTGATTGTTTACATTTGTGAGATGAAGAATCCTATTTATTTCCATTAATTTCTTCTGGAGCTATGGCCATTATTTCACTTTGTTGCATGTTGTGAACACTTCAACGACAACAGTTTTCATCAGTTCTATAAGAAATTTATATGCCTCTTTTAAATTGGGGAAACAAAACATTTCTATTGAATTTCAGCAATTTCAATTGCTTCTAGAGTTATGGCCCATGTTTTGCTATGTTGAACCTTGTTACTGCTCTAACAACAAAGTTTATCACCCAATCTGTATGAAATTTATATGCATCATTTGAGTGAGTGAAAGAAAGAAGTTACATTTCAGCAATTTCCATTAATTTAATCGATAGATAATTGCCCTTGTGTCACTTGGTTTAACCTTGTGAATGCTTTATCGAAAAAGTTATTATCCGATCTGTATGAAATTTATATAAATTAGTGAAACAAAGACGTCTTTTTGAGTTGGTTCTAGAGTAATGACCTTTTGTTGAACCTTGTGAATGCTCTAATGACAAAAGATATCATCTGATCTGTATGAAATATATTTATGTCATTTATATTAATGAATTAACAAAATAACATATGGTTAAAATGGAATATTTTGACTGGAAACACAATGAAAACACTCTACTAATTTAACTTTAAACACAATTAAAACACACTACTGATAATGAAAACACAATACTGATGAAAAACACTACCGGTACCTACTGATTTATCTGGAAACACACTGCTGATTTGACTGGAGTGCTGGGGCGACCTATTGGAGCCGAAATGTGGTTTTTGGCATGATTTTATCCTGGGCATTTATAGGATGTAAAAAAATCCACAATAAATGAGATTTACAATCATCCATTTACACAGTGCTGCATTTACTTGGATGTAAATTTCTATATTTAACCTTTAACCTCACATGCTTGTGGCCCTTAAACTAGTATTATTTACTGCATATTTTTTTTATTATTATCAGGAACGCTTACCATGGTGCCAGTCCATATTTAATGGGGCTAACAGCTTTATCTACGTGGAGATTTAATACACCAACAGGATTCGGTATTCACCAGGTATAAAAAATATGACTTAATAATTGATCACAAAAAACAAAGGACAAAAACTCAATATCATCCACAGTCTTCGACATTGCATAGACTTCTGATATCCAATATTTCAATCTAATTAAAATCAGATCTATATTTCGTTTTGGTTTTTATAGGCCCACATTGAAATGTGGTGGTATATTGTCGTCTCCCCTGTCGGTCCATCCGTCGGTCCGCTAGAGGCTAAAGTTAATATCCGATTGACTTTAAATTTATACACAGTGTCATGAGACGAAGAAGCCTATTGTTTTTCAGCGATTTCCGATAATAACTACCAGAGTTATGGCCCTTGATCCCTTCAAAAAATCTTGTGGACGCTCTAGAGGCCAAAGTTAATATCCGATTGACTTTAAATGTATACACATTGTTTAAGGTCATAAGACAAAGAAGCCTTTTGATTTTCAGCAGCGATTTCCGATAATTAGTGCCAGAGTTATGGCCCTTGATCACTTCAAAAAATCTTGTGGACACTATCTAGAGGCCAAAGTTAATATCCGATTGACTTTATTATACACAGTGTTTAAGGTCATGAGACGAAGAAGCCTATTGATTTTCAGCAATTTCCGATAATTAGTGCCAGAGTTATGGCCCTTGATCACTTCAAAAAATCTTGTGGACACTATCTAGAGGCCAAAGTTAATATCCGATTGACTTTAAATTTATACACAGTGTTTAAGGTCATGAGACGAAGAAGCCTATTATTACTACTAGAGTTATGGCCCTTGATCACTTCAAAAAATCTTGTGAACACTCTAGAGGCCAAAGTTAATATCCGATTGACTTTAAATTTATACACAGTGTTTAATGTCATGAGACGAGGAAGCCCATTGATTTTCAGTGATTTTCAATAATTACTGCCAGAGTTATGGTCCTTGATCACTTCAAAAATTCCTGTGGATGCTCTAGAGGCCAAAGTTAATATCCGATCGACTTTAAATTTACACACAGTGTTTAAGGTCATGAGACGAAGAAGCCTGTTGATTTTCAGCGATTTCATATAACTACTGCCAGAGTTATCTCCTTTGATAACTCCAAAAAATCTTGTGACACTATAGAGGCCAAACTTATCATCCGATTGACTTCAGATTGATACACAGAGTTTTAGGTGTTGAAACGAACAAGTATTTTGATTTTCAATGAATTTTGATAACTGAACAACTAAATCCATGATATTAAATGTTTCATGTATATACTAATTGTTACCGTGGGGTAAAACTTTATAAAAAGCAATCAAATTCTAATGATTTTCTGATAATTCCATAATGAGTTGTTACTCTTAATTAGTTTTTAGTGTATTACAAATGTTTCATTACCGAAAAAAGTGAAAATATGCGACAACCCTTGTTGACTGCCTAGACAAATAAGCTTGCTGTGGGCGTATGTTTTGTTGCCTGGCAACCTATCTTTATAATTTCGATGGCCTACACTACATGTAGATCTAACAAGTTATAGCGGGACGTCACGTTCAGCCAGTTCAGATGTCAACCATGCGACATTTGACCCTATAGCCTCAATCATTCGATTAACCAATCAGAATCGTTGTTGCTTTGTTTTGATTTCTATCGCTGATAATGCCTACACAATTCCGCGCAAAAAAGGTCAAACCCTCGATTCAACAGAAAATTTGGCTGGCTGACCCCTCATTTCAAGCAGAACACGAGTTAAATAACAAGTCTTTCAGATCCTAATGTAGTAAAGGCTAGTAAAACGAAATTTTCAACTATAAAAACTAAATAGGATCTGTATTTTAATCAGATTGCCAATATTTAAGACAAAATGAAAATATTAAAATTAGCACATAAATCTTGTGCCAGCGTGCTTTCGAGTGCCATTTGTAATGAAGTGTCTAAACATATCCCACAGGAGAATAATGTTGGTGTAGACTGGAATAACCAGGTGCCAAAGACTCCCATTTAACTTGGACTCATATTTCACCAAACATAACTGATTGAGTAAAAACAGAAATGATTGAATGTAAATCAGTTTATGTACATTCATATTACATATTATTATATGCGTTGTGACCCATTTGTGTATATTTCTAGGTCCAAACATTAGCGATTTAGCTCCTTTTATTGAAATCCACAGCACAAACATACTTTTAAAATTGAATGAATTAATACCAACTTTTTGAAGTGACCGGTTTCATTTAAAAATATATTATGCAAGAGCAAAATCTGCCTAGAAACGATTAAGGATAATCGAGACTATTAGTTTCGTCTTACCAACTTTCATCCGCTTATTTCTCGGTTCATAGTGTTTCAATTTGACTGAAATTTTCCGCAAATTGCCTTTTCATTATGTAGTTTTTATACGCCCACATTTTTATGTGGACGTATATTGTCGTCGCCCCTGTCCGTCCGTCCGTCCACAATTGTTTGTGAACAGTCTACAGGTTAAATTTTTATCCGATTTCAATGAAACTTGAAATATAGGTTTATCACCCCAAGATCTTGGTTCCTTTCGATATTGGCATGTATCGGACTGTAACTTCATGGATTATGCCCCCTGATTGTACGAAAAATCACGTTTTTAGCTTGTGAACACTGTAGAGGTCACAATATTGAACCGATTTTGATGTTTATAACCCAAAGATCTTGGTTCCTTTCGATATTTGCGCATATCGGATCATAACTTCCTGAATTATGGCCCCTGATTGTACGAAAAATCGCCTTTTTTAGCTTGTGGTCCTTCTTGAGGCCAAAATTATTATCCGATTTAAAAAACCGTCTGATTATATAACCGTTACACCGTACAGAAGGTCGTTTTCGAATTTCGTGAAAATCGGACCAAAATTGACAGACAAAATGGCCGCCGTTTGTACGCGAAAAGTGTAAAAATATGGTATGCTAAGGTTGTGAACACTGTAGAGGTCACAATATTGAACCGATTTTGATGAAACTTGAAATTCATGTTTGTAACTCAAAGATCTTGGTTCCTTTTGATATTTACGCATATCAGATCATAAGTTCCTGAATTATGGCCCCTGATTGTACGAAAAATTGCCTTTTTTAGCTTGTGGTACTTCTTGAGGCCAAAATTATTATCCGATTTGAAAAACCGTCTGATTATATCACCATTAGACCATAAAGAAGGTTGTGTTCGAATTTTGTGAAAATCGGACCAAAATTGACGGACAAAATGGCCGCCGTTTGTACGCAAAAAGTGTAAAAATATGGTATGTCAAGGTTGTGAACACTGTAGGGGTCACAATTTTGAACCAAATTTGATGAAACTTGAAATGCATGTCAATAACTCAAAGATCTTGGTTCCTTTCGATATTTGCGCATATCGGATCGTAACATCCTGAATTATGGCCCCTGATTGTACGAAAAATCACGCTTTTAGCTTGTGGATATTATAGAGGTCACAACTTTGAACCGATTTTGATGAAACTTGACATGTATGTTTATAACTCAAAAATCTTAGTTCTTTTGATATTTGCGCCCATCGGATCTTAACTTCCTGAATTATGGCCCCTGTTTGTCCGAAAAATCACCCTTTTTAGATTGTGGTCCTTCTGAAGGTCAAAATTATTATCCGATTTAAAAAAACCTTTGATGATATCACCGTTGCGTGGTAATGAAGGTTGAGTTCGAATTTCATGAAAATCAGACTAAAATTGACAGACAAAATGGCCGTCGTTTGTAAAGATATGTTTATCAAGGTTATGGACCCTATAGAGGTCACAATTTTAATTCGATTTTGATAAAACTTAAAATACATGTTTATAACCTAAAGTTCTTGGTTACATATTTGCGCATATCGGATTGTAACTTCCTAAATTATGGCCCCTGATTGTCCGAAAAATCGCCTTTTATTGCTTGTGGTCCCCCTGGAGGTCGCAATTATTATCCAATTTAAAAAAAAAACATTTGATATATCACTGTTACACTGCTGCTTGTACGCGAATAGTGTAACAATATTGTATATCAAGTGGACCTGTAGAGGTCACAATTTTAATTTTATTTTGATGAAACTTGAAACAGAGTTTAAGGTCTTGAGACCAACAAATATATTGATTTTCAATTAATTTTTGATAATTGTACAGCTAAATCCATAATATTAAATATTTCGTATACTAGACATTAGCATGGGCCAGAACTTTATAAAAAAAACAAACAAATTCTAATGATTTTTGATAATTACTTAATATGCGACAACTCTTGTTGACTGCCCAGACGATTTAGCTGCTGGTGGGCGTATGTTTCGTTGCCTGGCAACCTATTTTTAACTATTATAGTGAGAACTGACAACTCATTATCAAATCTCCCATAATGCATCTTTAATAATTACTGGTATCTTATAGGTAATGAATCCCGATCCATACCGTGGTCCTTGGGGTGGAAAACATTGTAGAGATTCAATTTGTCAGGTAAGAGTTTACATCCTATGTTTATTTAGAAGAAAGATTATTTTATGTTTTTCTATTATTATAGTTATTAACCATGAATGTGTTATATTTACAGACAGGGATTTTCATTGTCAGCAGTGAATGAAAAGCACAATAGAAACTGCCATAAAGTATTTTTGCTCTATATAAATTGTGAATTATTATTAACCCTTAACCGGTCAACGTCATTTTGACGTTATGACGTCAAGTGGTCAGACTAAAAAATAACTAACGTCAAATATTTTGTATGCCTATTACAATCGACTACTGCCGAATAATTATAAGTGATAGACTATTGACACCGATAAAAAAGTTGAAGAGGATAAGTTGCTCTATAATTTGCATATCATTTTAAATCATTTTCATTAGAAATATCGTCTTCAGAATCGGTGTAATGGATATAATCCGACTCAGAATCATATATAGGCACTTCAATGACTTTTAGCGTCTTTAACATTCCCGACATTGTTAAATTACGTTTTTTGTCAAAAAATGTTGAACGAAGACATGTTTTTCTCAATGTTATGGACAAGACAAGTTCCTGTCTGAGACGCATGCGTGGTGATATCAATTAAATACGAAACTAAATACTCAAATGCGGCTTATAAAAAAGGTTCTTGCTATGGTCGCAAATATGCGACCGTGACCACTTTTGGATATAACGTTGTGGTGCAAATATGCGACCCTGACCGGTTAAGGGTTAAACCATGTAGATGTATTATATTTACAGACTGACAGAGATTGTGATTGTAAACCAGATGAATGCATTAGCTGTGATTTATATGTTGATCAGCTTGAAGATGGACTGCGCTTTTCAATGCCGAAAGGAAGAGTTGGTGGATTTTTTGCTGAATCAATTCAAGTAAATAAATTCTAGGGTACAAAGTTAAACACCAAATTGTGAAGAAATATCCACAGCGATTTAGCCTTTTGGAAGATTTATAGTTTATGATAAGCATATGGGTTCAACGTGAAATTACCGGAATTCTGCATCATTAATGCACTTCCAATATCTTGTGTTAATCTTTGTGGAACCCTCATGCGACTAGCAACTGTGACTGTATATGTTTCGTCGCCTGATTTTTTATTCATTCATTTTTTAAAATTTTTCAATATTGTATATCTAATGGAAAAAGAGCTCTTTTTCAAATACACACCTATCAGTTGAGTAATATCTGTTGATTTATTATCTGTGATAGAGGATTATGACTGCAGATAGTTGTACAGGACTAGGATTAACATGCATAATTCACTAGAATATAATATTTGAGATAACTCCATTAAATATTGTTATTATAGGGAGTTGGTGGAACCGTTCAATATCCTAAAGGTTATTTAAAGAAAGCTTATGATGCTGTACATGCAAAAGGAGGTGTATGCATTTCAGACGAAGTAAGTAATGAAATATTTCGATTTCATTAACTTTACATAAATATGTCAGAGGGCAACATATATTGTATTTAATGATGCATTAAGAAATACAGAATCTTTCTTTGTATATGGGTCATTCCGTAAATGAGGGGTCCAATTGAAAATTCATACATATCATTGCTCAAAGCAGCAAAAATACCTATTTGCTGATCACCAATTATTTAAAAAAGTAATTCATCATGTAATATGTTTATTATTTTATACTTATGTTCTATAAAAACATAGAAAATCGGTTTGTGGTTAAAATTTTCTATGTTGCAATTCATGGTGTTCCTGAAATTTTGTGTTACGTTTTGGGGACATTTTTTACTCAAACATTTTAACAACTAGACCATGTTGAGCAAAATACTAATATTTCCAAATATTTTCATAAGACATGCAGCAGAAGATGTAAAATTTCGTTTTGGTAATTTTTCATTTCTAAACAAATGTTAAATAATCTCAGTCGGAGGATTTTTATTCACACCTCACAAGGTAAATTTTTGTGTCCCCAATATTTACGTTGTATTTTTGTCAATTTAGCCACGATATTAACTTGAAAAATAAAACCAAAATGTTTCATCTCTATCCCATCTCATTGGCATTGTAATAAATAACAAATTCCGAATATGTAATCAGTTGTATTGTGTAAAATTGTCCGTAAAAATTTTATTAGCTTTATCGATATTCAAAATTGCGTCCCTCGTTCAATTTACGAAGTGCTTGTTTATGCCACCGGTAACGCCGTCTATTACCTGTAAATTACGTCAGCGAGAGATGTTTAGTTTACGGTCACATGATAAACATATCCAAAGCAATCGATGGCCCGGCGAATGGATATTTTCTGAATAAGTTCGAATCAAAGTTTAGTGTCCCAGTATTTACGTTGTGATCGAAATTACGTTGTGACGCGAATTTTCCTCTTGCATACGGTGCATTGCTGAACGTTATAATTGCCGAGTCTAAAATAACAGTATTCTTCGATACCTGAAAATTATCGTTTCCTTGGTATTCGGGGATCACGTGACAGAATAGTTGCAGTGTCGGAATATTATTATAAAAATGGGAAACCAAAAATGTCGTGTCCCTATCATTAACGAGATATTTTATTAGTATACACATATGTAACTAATGCTCCATTATTTTCTTTGCTTTCCTGTGACAAGCTGACAATTTTGAAATGTTACCTTGCTCTTTCAAGTCTTTTTATACGCCCACAATGTCCGTCCGTCCGGCCACAATTGTTTGTGAACAGTCTATAGGTCACAATTTTTATCCGATTTCAATGAAACTTGAAATATAGGTTTATCACCCCAAGATCTTGGTTCCTTTCGATATTGGCATGTATCGGACTGTAACTTCATGGATTATGCCCCCTGATTGTACGAAAAATCACGTTTTTAGCTTGTGAACACTGTAGAGGTCACAATATTGAACCGATTTTGATGAAACTTGACATGCATGTTTATAACCCAAAGATCTTGGTTCCTTTCGATATTTGCGCATATCGGATCATAACTTCCTGAATTATGGCCTCTGATTGTACAAAAAATCGCCTTTTTTAGCTTGTGGTCCTTCTTGAGGCCAACATTATTATCCGATTTAAAAAAACGTTTGATTATATCACCGTTACACCGTAAAGAAGGTTGTGTTCGAATTTCGGACCAAAATTGACGGACAAAATGGCCGCCGTTTGTACGCGAAAAGTGTAAAAATATGGTATGTCAAGGTTGTGAACACTGTAGAGGTCACAATATTGAACCGATTTTGATGAAACTTGAAATTCATGTTTATAAGTCAAAGATCTTGGTTCCTTTCGATATTTGCGCATATCGGATCATAAGTTCCTGAATTATGGCCCCTGATTGTACGAAAAATCGCCTTTTTATACGCCCACATTTTCATGTGGACGTATTATGTCGTCGCCCCTGTCCGTCCGGACGTCCGTCCGTCCGTCTGTCCGGATGTCCGTCCGTCCACAATTTGTTTGTAGACTCTCTACAGGTCACAATTATTATCCGATTTTGACGAAACTTGAAATATAGGTTTATCCCCAAAAGATCTCGGATGCTTTCGATATTGGCATGTATCGGATCAAAACTTCATGGATTATGGCCCCTGATTGTACGAAAAATCACGTTTTTAGCTTGTGGACCCTATAGAGGTCACAATTTTGAACCGATTTTGATGAAACTTGACATGCATGTTTGTAACCCAAAGATCTTGGTTCCTTTCGATATTTGCGGCTATCGGAATATAATTTCCTGAATTATGGCCCCTGATTGTCCGAAAAATCACCCTTTTTAGCTTGTGGTCCCTCTGGAGGTCACAATTATTATTCGATTTAAAAAACCGTTTGATTATATCACCGTTACACCCTTAGGAAGGTTGAGTTCGAATTTCGGGAAAATCGAACCAAAATTGCCATACAAAATGGCCGCCGTTTGTACGCGAATACTGTTAAAAAATGGTATATCAAGGTTGTGGACCCTGTAGAGGTCACAATTTTAATTCGATTTTGATGAAACTTGAAATTCATGGTTATAACCCAAAGATCTTGTTTTTTTTCGATATTTGCGCATATAGGATCGTAACTTCCTGAATTATGGCCCCTGGTTATACGCAAAATCCCCCTTTCTTTAGCTTGTGGTCCCTCTGGAGGTCACAATTATTATCCGATTTAAAAAAATGTTTGATTATATCACCGTTACACCGTAAGGAAGGTTGAGTTTGAATATCGGGAAAATCGGACCAAAATTGACAGACAAAATGGCCGCCGTTTGTACGCAAATAATGTTAAAAAAATGATATATCATAGTTGTGGACCCTGTATAGGTCACAATTTTAATTGATTTTGATGAGGAAGGTTGAGTTCTAATTTCGTGAAAATCGTACCAAATTTGCTGGACGAAATGGTCGCCGTTTGTACGTGAATAGTGTAAAAATATGGTATATCATGGTTGTGGACTCTCTACAGGTCACAATTCTTAACCGATTTTGATGAAAAGTCACATTTCTAGGTTGTGTACCGTCACATCATAATCATTGTCGGCTTCGAATTTCATGAATATCAGACTGGAACTGACCAACTTAATGGCTGCTCCCAATACAGTATGAAATACAGGACTTAATGATGTAGGAAAAATCACTTTCGGTATTGCTTGTTCTCTGTCCATCTCTCGAAAATGTGGGCGTATCCTGCCTGGCAGTGCCAGCCTATCTTTTACCTTGTGGTACTTCTTGAGGCCAAAATTATTATCCGATTTGAAAAAACGTCTGATTATATCACCGTTACACCATAAAGAAGGTTGTGTTCGAATTTCGTGAAAATTGGACCAAAATTGACGGACAAAATGGCCGCCGTTTGTACTCGAAAAGTGTAAAAATATGGTATGTCAAGGTTGTGAACACTGTAGGGGTCACAATTTTGAACCGAATTTGATGAAACTTGAAATGCATGTCTATAACTCAAAGATCTTGGTTGCTTTCGATATTTGCGCATATCGGATCGTAACATCCTGAATTATGGCCCCTGATTGTACGAAAAATCACGCTTTTAGCTTGTGGATATTATAGAGGTCACAACTTTGAACCGATTTTGATGAAACTTGACATGTATGTTTATAACCCAAAGATCTTAGTTCTTTTGATATTTGCGCCCATCGGATCTTAACTTCCTGAATTATGGCCCCTGTTTGTCCAAAAAATCACCCTTTTTAGATTGTGGTCCTTCTGAAGGTCAAAATTATTATCCGATTTAAACAAACGTTTGATGATATCACCGTTGCTTGGTAATGAAGGTTGAGTTCGAATTTCATGAAAATCAGACTAAAATTGACAGACAAAATGGCCGTCGTTTGTAAAGATATGTTTATCAAGGTTATGGACCCTATAGAGGTCACAATTTTAATTCGATTTAGATAAAACTTAAAATACATGTTTATAACCTAAAGGTCTTGGTTACATATTTGCGCATATCGGATTGTAACTTCCTGAATTATGGCCCCTGATTGTCCGAAAAAACGCCTTTTATTGCTTGTGGTCCCCCTGGAGGTCGCAATTATTATCCAATTTAAAAAAAACATTTGATTATATCACTGTTACACTGCTGCTTGTACGCGAATAGTGTAACAATATTGTATATCAAGTGGACCTGTAGAGGTCACAATTTTAATTTTATTTTGATGAAACTTGAAACAGAGTTTAAGGTCTTGAGACCAACAAATATATTGATTTTCAATGAATTTTTATACGCCCACATTGAAATGTGGTCGTATATTGTCGTCACCCCCGTCCGTCCGTCCGTCCGTCCGTCCGTCCGTCCGTCGGTCCGGCGTCCACAATTGCTTGTGGACGCTCTAGAGGCTAAAGTTAATATCCGATTGACTTTAAATTTATACACAGTGTTTGAGGTCATGAGACGAAGAAGCCTATTGTTTTTCAGCGATTTCGGATAATAACTACCAGAGTTATGGCCCTTGATCACTTCAAAAAATCTTGTGGACGCTCTAGAGGCCAAAGTTAATATTCGATTGGCTTTAAATTTATACACAGTGTTTACGGTCATAAGACGAAGAAGCCTATCGATTTTCAGCGATTTCCGATAATTAATGCCAGAGTTATGGCCCTTGATCACTTCAAAAAATCTTGTGGACGCTCTAAAAGCCAAAGTTAATATCCGATTGACCTTAAATTTATACACAGTGTTTAAGGTCATAAGAAGAAGAAGCCTATTGATTTTCAGCGATTTCCGATAATTAATGCCAGAGTTATGGCCCTTGATCACTTCAAAAAATCTTGTGGACGCTCTAAAAGCCAAAGTTAATATCCAATTGACCTTAAATTTATACACAGTGTTTAAGGTCATGAGACAAAGAAGCCTATTGATTTTCAGCAATATCCGATAATTACTGCCAGAGTTATGACTCTTGATCACTTTGAAAAATCTTGTGAATGCTCGAGAGGCTAAAGTTAATATCCGATTGACTTTAAATTTATACACAGTGTTTAAGGTCATAAGACGAAGAAGCCTATTGATTTTCACGGATTTCCGATAATTAATGCCAGAGTTATGGCCCTTGATCACTTTAAAAACCTTGTGGACGCTCTAGAGGCCAAAGTTAATATCTGATTGACTTTAAATTTACACACACTGTTTAAGGTCATGAGACAAAGAATCCTACTGATTTTCAGCGATTTCAAATAATTACTTCCAGAGTTATCTCCCTTGATCACTTCAAAAAACCTTGTGACGCTATAGATGCCAAACTTATCATCCGATTGACTTCAGATTGATACACAGAGTTTAAGGTGTTGAAACAAACAAGTATTTTGATTTTCAATGAATTTTGATAACTGAACAGCTAAATTCATGATGTTAAATGTTTCCTATACTTATTGTTAGCGTGGGGCAAAACTTTATAAAAAAGCAAACAAATTCTAATGATTTTCAGATAATTACAAAATGAGTTGTTACTCTTAATCAGATTTTAGTGTATAACAAATGTTTCATTCCCCAAAAAAGTAAAAATATGCGTCAACCCTTGTTGACTGCCCGGACGATTTAGCTGCTGTGGGCGTATGTTTCGTTGCCTGGCAACCTATCTTTTGATTAATTTTTTGGCTAAACGGGTTTACAACATAAGCTAGTGAAAGGGACACAAGCAATTCTCAAAGACTGCTACTCATTTTGATTGTTGAAAGTTTTATTTTTTTTTAATATTTGAAAGTTCATTCATTGTTCAAGTTTTAAAGTTGAAATACTACTTAATATGGCTTGATTAAATTATTAGTAGGCAAGTCGTCAACATTTGGTGTCCCTTTACACGTGAAACTGCAATACTCCGGATCACATTAAACCTTTCCTTGGTGATTTTTCATGATACAATACATGTCGAGTGTTAGGGTCATACAAACTATTTTGTAAAATCTTTTTTTTTTAAACATCTAAAAACACTTTTAAGTTTGTATCGAGAAGTTGGGAATATCCATGTATTCGACATTGGCTGACAAGAGGTGTTGGCACAAATATTCACTATTTCTGCTTAGATTTCTTATGAAGGTGCCTCATTTGAATAATAATACACCATAAACATATAAATAATGTTATACATCCACAAAAATTTAGCATTAAAAGTCTAATTTGGTGTCCCTTTACACCAGAAATCTGTATGTGACCTGTCATGTAAAATCGTTCATTACTTTTTTTTGGAACTCAACAATGAGAAATCATTAACTGTCCCTCAAATGGCATACATTACTGCTATTATTGGTATAAGTTTATCAGTGATTGAGATTACTTAAAATTTTAGTACCCATGTCACACTTTGGACCCCTCATTTGTGGAATGACCCATATTCTATCTAAAAACATACAACATTCTAATGTTTTTGTTGTAAGTAAACCCTATTTTCTTTCAGGTTCAAACTGGATTTGGAAGACTAGGCAGCCATTTTTGGGGATTTGAAACCCATGCTGTAAATCCAGATATTGGTAAAGAAATTTACCTGTACTATATTTTTGAGGATGCCATAATAGAATATTTATTTTGTCCTAACCCTTGTTCGTCCTTAATTGTCTGCCCGTCTGTTTGTCTCTCATTCATATTTCTTGTTAGCACAATAGAGACTACTCTGATCCATAAATCTTTCTGAAATTAATTCCTGTCAATGACCCAATATTTTTATCTTCTTGACAAGATCATCATCTTATTATTATGTTTTATTACAGTAACTATGGCTAAAGGTATGGGTAATGGGTTTCCAATGGGTGCTGTGGTTACAACTCCAAAAATAGCAGAAGTGATGGGTACAGCTCTTCATTTTAACACATTTGGAGGAAATCCTGTCGCATGTGCTGTCGGTATGGCGGTACTAGAGGTAAACCATATATGAATTTCTCACAACAATTAAATGAATGAATATTATTCTACTATATACCATACAGTAGGACGTTAAACCATATTTCATTTCACCATATACCACTTAATACAAAGATGTTAATGAAACTGAATCACAACAAAGAATAAGAAGAACCAATAAAAGTTTAAAGAAGAGTTAACAAGAGATGGCGTGACATGTTATGATATTCCAGACCAAAAGACAAATTTAGACTTCCAAGTTATCACAGTCTCACACAATATAAAGTAGTCTTGTCTTGTCAATTTCGTTTGGAGGCAGATCACCATTAATTTCTCCATTGACTTCAATGTTAATTCTGGACTCTTTGTCCACCTCCAACTTTTCCCCAAATTTTTGTTGGGCTGAATGCTTTTCACTACAGACAGAGGAACAAATGGTCATGCAAAAGGGGATAAAAGAGACAGAGGAAGAATTGCTATAGCCTATATAGACGAACGACAATTTGTGGGTACCGAGATGGTGAAATTTTATGGTGGTCTGCCCCCGTTTATTACATCCAGTGTTATGGCCTTGTTTTACTTTGTTAACCCTGTGAAATTTATATGCCTTATTTGAATTAATAAAAAGAAAAAGCCTGTCAAATTTCAAAATTTTCTGTAAATTACTTCCAGGGTTAAGGCCCTTGTTTCAGTGTGTAGTAGATTGTGAAACCTCAAACGACAAATATTATAATCAGATCTGTATGAAAGTGTCTTTTAAATGCACCAAATATGTGTCAACCCTTGTCGACGGCTCAGACGATTTAGCTGCTTTGGGTGTATGTTTTGTTGCCTGGCGACCTATCTTTCTGTTTTGAGAAAGGAATCATTTTCACTCTCTGGTGGAAAATTTGCGTGTCATCAGCATACAAATGGTGAGAAAGATTGTGACTTTTAATTATAGGGGCTACTTGGCTGGTCTCTGGAAAACTTTGTTAATAATTTGAAAATTCTATATGTTGTATGTAAATTTACAGATTATTAAAGAGGATAATTTACAAGAACATTGTGCTGAATTAGGATCTTATATGTTAAAAGAATTACAGAATATGAAGTCTGAGTTTACATGTATTGGAGATGTAAGAGGAAAAGGTTTAATGATTGGTGTTGAAATGGTGGAAGATAGGGTATGTTTAAATATTTCGGCATAATATTAGCTAAATTTGCAAAGTTTCATGCAACTTGTGAATATACGCCGAAATTCCAGAAACCCAAATGTAAATACTGGTTAGTAAACATGTTACAGAGAATATATAGATTATGATGTCACTTGGAACTGCAAAATGTGTATCCTTGACAATGCCTGAGGTCTCAAAAGGACAGATATTAAAATCCATTCCTTTACCTCCACAATGTACAACACATCCTCAAGATAAACTATATACTTGTATTTTAATGTAATTGTAATATTATATTGAACAGAGCTCCAGAAAACCCTTACCAGCTGATAAAATGGCTGATATATGGGAAGAAACTAAAGACCAAGGTATACTTTTGGGCAAAGGAGGTTTCTATGGAAATGTAAGTGTAAAGACATTCATTTATTTTTTTATATAAATAATATGATTATTTTAACTGATGGTGCCAATCGCTCAAGAGACATGTCATCACTCGTATTCTATCAAAGAATATTCAGACTTGTTGTAGATGTTTGAATATTAGATGGATGTCTTGACTGAGTTTAATGAGGAGCATTTTCCACTAAGGCAACACCATTGTGAACATTTTGATTTGTTTAGGCTTTGGAGTATCATAACTTTGATTGAGTAATTAGATCACTATAAATAAATCTGTTTTAATTTAGGTATAATGTTCATTCTTTGTGTAGATGTTCATAAGTATCTACTCTAGCTAACTTATTATACATTCTATGACATTGTAGCCCACTTTCTTTCAATATTGATTGTGTTTACAGGATGTATTTTATTTAATTGCCAATTCAGCTTTATATCAGTCTATTTTCTATTTGATATTCATAAATAAATCATGTAAACAAAGAAATGTCTCTTTTGATTGACCAATATAAAGTGTTGAATGCATGGCCTCCGGGCCCTTGGACAAGCAACTGGGTGAGGGGAGGGGCTCTCCTCCCACAGGATAGAAATATTTTGAAAGATATGTGGTCTCTATCATAATAAATACATGTACTACGTTTAAGTTTTACTAATGTAATAATAAACAGATGTACACAATTTTGACTGGAATTTTTAAGCAAGCAAACAAATGGAAAAACAAAATATCAAAAAGATACATTTTTATCAAATAAACTATTCAGCCTACCTGTAGCAATCGACACAGGCATGCTCACTATTGTCTTACAGTCCCAGAATAGCCTGATGGTGATGAAAGCCTTAAATGGAACGAGGAAGGGTCAAGGCCCCATGGTGTAAAGGCCTGGGCAGGTGGCTTATAGTTTTTCCAAACAAAGTGGACTAACATTCAGAAGTCACCAGTTTTCTTCTACAATGTATTTTTTTAGTAATTTATACCCACAATTTTTTTTAAAGACAGCTGTCTCCCCTGTTTGAATGTCTGAATTTTGTGTGCATTAATTATAACAGGTTTGTTTGTAACAAGCCCTGTGATTGGTTTAGTTAGATAACTTCACATTCACTTCACATTCAGATAAAATGGGTTGTACACCTATAAGGTATGATGCAAGACATTGTGAGGTATCTTTTATCATGTCATTGCAAATTGTGAGGTATCATTTCTATGGTTATTCTATAATTATTTGATTATGGAAAAATGTTGGAAATTTGGAGAGTTTGTTTGTCAAATATGATAGTGTAAAATTTACCAAATAATTATTGTATGTGTTAATTATTCTTTTGGACATTTAAATTAGCAATATTGTTCTCAATCCATATAATACAAAAAAACAGTATATGGCCATTTACAACTAACTGTATCCGAAAACCTTTCACATCTTAATCTTATTGACTACATCTAAAGACATTAGCGAACAGTTGAAATTGTTGTAAAGAAAAGTGGAGGAATGGTATTTAGGTAAATGGTTGTCAGTAATTGTTAATAATTGTTTATTTACTGGATTTTAACCAAATCTTGGCTGTGTTTACCACTGTTTATTGGCTATTATATACTTTTTTATACGCCCACATTTTCATGTGGACGTATATTGTCGTCGCCCCTGTTCGTCCGTCCGTCCACAATTGTTTGTGAACAGTCTACAGGTCACAATTTTTATCCGATTTCAATGAAACTTGAAATATAGGTTTATCACCCTAAGATCTCGGTTCCTTTCGATATTGGCATGTATCGGACCGTAACTTCATGTTTTTTAGCTTGTGAACAGTGTAGAGGTCACAATTTTGAACCGATTTGGATGAAACTTGAAATGCATGTTTATAAACCAAAGATCTTGGTTCCTTTCGATATTTGCGCCAATTGGATCGTAATTTCCTGAATTATGGCCCCTGATTGTCCGAAAAAACGCCCCTTTTAGCTTGTGGTCCCTCTGGAGGTCAAAATTGTTATTCGAGTTCAAAAACCGTTTGATTATGTCACCGTGCCATGGTTATGAAGGTTGATTTCGAATTTCGTGAAAATCGGACCAAAATTGACGGACAAAATGGCCGCCATTTGTACGCGAATAGTGTGAAAATACGTTATATCAAGGTTGTGAACAGTGTAGAGGTCACAATTTTGAACCGATTTGATGAAACTTGAAATGCATGTTTATAACCCAAAGATCTTGGTTCCTTTCGATATTTGCGCCAATCGGATCGTAACTTCCTGAATTATGGTCCCTGATTATATCACCGTTCCATGGTTATGAAGGTTGAATTCGAATTGACGGACAAAATGGCCGCCGTTTGTACGCGAATAGTGTGAAAATATGTTATATCAAGGTTGTGGACCTTATAGAGGTCAAAATTTTGAACCAATTTTAATGAAACTTGACATGTATGTTTATAACCGAAAGATCTTGGTTCCTTTTGATATTTGCACCCATCGGATCGTAACTTCCTGAATTATGGCCCCTGATTGTCCAAAAAAATCGCCCTTTTTAGCTTGTTCCTCTGGAGGTCAAAATTGTTTTTTGTGAAAAACAGATCTTGGTTCCTTTCGATATTTGCGCCCATTGGATCATAACTTCCTGAATTATGTCCCCGGATTGTCCGAAAAATCGCCCTTTTATGCTTGTGGTCCCTCTGGAGGTCAAAATTGTTATCCCATTTAAAAAATGTTTGATTATATCACCGTTTCATGGTTATGAAGGTTGAGTTCAAATTTCGTGAAAATCGGACCAAAATTGACGGACAAAATGGCCGCCATTTGTACGCGAATAGTGTGAAAATATGTTATATCAAGGTTGTGGACCTTATAGAGGTCACAATTTTGAACCGATTTGGATGAAACTTGACATGTATGTTTATAACCAAAAGATCTTGGTTCCTTTCGATATTTGTGCCCATCGGATCGTAACTTCCTGAATTATGGCCCCTGATTGTCCGAAAAATCACCCTTTTTAGCTTGTTGTGCCTCTGGAGGTCACAATTATTATCTGATTTAAAAAAAAAAACGTTTGATTATAAAAACCAAACAAATTCTAATGATTTTCTGATAATTCCTTAATATGCGACAACTCTTGTTGACTGCCCGGACGATTTGGCTGCTGTGTGGGCGTATGTTTCGTTGCCTGACAACCTATTTTTTTTCTATTTTATTTTACAGACATTCCGTATTAAACCTCCAATGTGTCTCAAGAAAGATGACGTAGATTTTTCACTGGAAGTTCTTCGTAGTTCTATTAAGAAAGTGATGGGATAAAGATGCTGCATAAATTTATAAACTCTTTACTCTTTGATTCATTCATTATGTTAATGAATATGTATATTGCGTCGGTGAAGTGTCAAAAGGGTGTATCTCGGGAAATTAGTCAAATACACATTTTTTGGCATTTTTAAAATCTCCCAATTAATATGCACATTTCTGCCTAAGCTGTGTATCTCTACGCCAATTAAAACTGTTCTGGGTATCATGTGTCCAAATGTTGTATCTTGATTTGTGGAAATTTTGAAATGCAAAAGGTTCTATTTCTTAATCTTAGAAATTCTGAGATACACCCCTTTGACACTTCACCGACGATTGACTTTCTCGCCTTATTAGTTTTACATTAGTCAATCAGTTAAGATTTTTGGGCATAATTCTGATTAGTATAAATCTAATGAATGTGTTCGTGCAAGTACAAAGTTAAATTTGACACAGAATGGATTTAGCTATAGGCTATTAGTATAACATTTATCATCCTCGGTTACCCAGTGTACTCATTCCGTTCTACTCCACTATACCCTTGTTGAGAGTTACTTCCTTTGCCTATTACCTTTCCAAGTAACGCTTTATGGGATTGGACGATAAAAATATCACAATCCGCCAGGACAGATAATTGGAAATCGTGGAAACGCTATGGATTAACCCAGGGTATAGTGGAGTAGAACGGAATGAGTACACTGGGTAACCGAGGATGTACATTTATATGTTGGTATAACTTGTTAGCTTATTGCTTAGTGCTTGCTGTCTATAGCCATATAAATTGTCATATTTGATGGCTAAAAATGACAGCCTATTGAAACAATTTCAATCTTAATGAAATCGAAGCTACTGATTTGTGCACATGCAAATATTCTGTTGTTTTGAGAATTGTCAGTGATTTCCACACATGTAAATGTAGTAATTAGACACAGCTTCCTTCTGACAAAATTATTTTTAACACATACATACTGGTATATAAGTGATCTCTTGCCAAATAACAGTATTTTTTAAATATAATCTTTGTATTTTTCATCAACTGGCATTTACCGGGTACAGTGACTCGTGGGGCCAATTTAGTAACAGTTTCTCCACTATCAAGTCTTATAGCAAATATATTGCAATGAACTTTTGTAATTACTTTACTTAAAGTAATGAGTTGGCAGTTCTCACTATAATAGTTAAAAACTAGATGATGTACTAAAGTCGCTACAATAAAAAGCACAGTTTCGATTATCCATTTCATGATTTAGTATTGTGAGAGAAAGTGATGCAGCAAATTAGATCATAATCCACTAAAGATCACTGGTCAGCGATGCTATCGATAGTTGATTATGGTTTGGATTAGTTAATTAATGTCTAATTAATAATTTAGATAACATTTTAGGTCTAAAGAAAGACCTGCAGTAGGCAGATTTAGCTCTTGCATAATGTATGTTTATCAATAAATGAATAGAAAATATGTCTTTGATCATGTATTATCAAGTTTTCAATAATATATTGTATATTGAAACTTGATGCTGGTTATAAGTGTTATAACTGAATATAGAAATTGCCTCAAAGTCTTCTCTGTCCACCTTTATACAGTCATCAACAGATTTTCTTGTATATTTAGTTTGTTCAAATATGATCAAATTATGTTATATCTTACTTAAAAAACATTAAATTGGGTGTGAAAGTACATGTATTTTATTGTCGTGTTTAATTTGATGTTACTCCTGGTTGTATACCAGTTTTACAACTTGTTTACAATCTGTCCATCATTCAGTCTGTCTGTATTGCCAATCTGATTAAAACACAGATCCTATTTTATTGTCCCCCGCCTTTTGAAGAAAGTTGGGGGACTATTAAAATGGGTTCGTCCGTCTGTCTGTCTGTCTGTCCGTCTGTCTGTCCGTCACACTTTTTGGGACACAATAACTCTCTTCCTAATTGAGCTAGAATGTTCAAACTTGGTGTATGTGTTTATTAGGTCAATGCCTTGATGGAGTTCGAAGATGAGCATTTTCCGCTTAGGGTAAGCAGAGATAAGCGATTTGATTGGTTGATGCTTTGGGACACGATAACTTTAGTTCTAATTAAGTGAGATTGATGAAACTTGGTGTATAGTTTCATTACAGTAATACCTTGACTAAGTTCGATAATGAGCATTTTCTGCTCAGGGTAAGCAGAGCGACACGCAATTTGATTGGTCGAGACTTTGGAACACAATAACTCCCCTTCTAATTGAGTTAAAATGTTCAAACTTGGTGTATATGCTTATTAGGTCAATGCCTTGATGGAGTTCGAAGATGAGCATTTTCCGCTTAGGGTAAGCAGAGATAAGCAATTTGATTGGTTGATGCTTTGGGACACAATAGCTTTAGTTCTAATTTAGTGAGAGTGATGAAACTTGGTGTATAGTTTCATTACAGTAATACCTTGAATACGTTCAATAATGAGCATTTTCTGCTCAGGGTAAGCAGAGCGATACGCAATTTGATTGGCCGAGACTTTGGAATACAATAACTCTTCTTCTAATTGAGTTAAAATGTTCAAACTTGGTGTATATGCTTATTAGGTCAATGCCTTGATGGAGTTCGAAGATGAACATTTTCCGCTTAGTGTAAGCAGGGATAAGCAATTTGATTGGTTGATGCTTTGGGACACGATAACTTTAGTTCTATAATTAAGTGAGAGTGATGAAACTTGGTGTATAGTTTCATTACAGTAATACCTTGACTAAGATCGATAATGAGCATTTTCTGCTCAGGGTAAGCAGAGCGATAAGCAATTTGATTTGCCGACACTTTGGAACACAATAACTCTCCTTCGAATTGAGTTAAAATGTTCAAAATTGGTGTGTATGCTTATTAGGTCAATGTCTTGATGGAGTTCGAAGATGAGCACTTTCTTCTTAGGGTAGGCAGAGATAAGCAATTTCATCTTAGGTTCATCTTGATTGATGATTTTTATGCCAATACAATGACTGCATTCTCATTCAGTAATGGATTCGACAGTAACAGTGTATCAAAACTATTGACTCGGTCACGAGGGCCCTTTCCCTTGGCCATAGGAGCCCTTTTGTCAAGCATGGTGGCCCTTTGGTCTGCCTTTAGGGTCCCCCTAACTAGGGTACATTTTCATTTTTCTCGTCGGTTTTAGCATTTTTATACGCCCACATTGAAATGTGGTCGTATATTGTCGTCGCCCCCGTCCGTCCGTCCGTCCATCCGTCCGTCCGTCCGTCCGTCGGTCCGGCGTCCACAATTGCTTGTGGACGCTCTAGAGGCTAAAGTTAATATCCGATTGACTTTAAATTTATACACAGTGTTTGAGGTCATGAGACGAAGAAGCCTATTGTTTTTCAGCGATTTCGGATAATAACTACCAGAGTTATGGCCCTTGATCACTTCAAAAAATCTTGTGGACGCTCTAGAGGCCAAAGTTAATATTCGATTGGCTTTAAATTTATACACAGTGTTTACGGTCATAAGACGAAGAAGCCTATCGATTTTCAGCGATTTCCGATAATTAATGCCAGAGTTATGGCCCTTGATCACTTCAAAAAATCTTGTGGACGCTCTAAAAGCCAAAGTTAATATCCGATTGACCTTAAATTTATACACAGTGTTTAAGGTCATAAGAAGAAGAAGCCTATTGATTTTCAGCGATTTCCGATAATTAGTGCCAGAGTTATGGCCCTTGATCACTTCAAAAAATCTTGTGGACGCTCTAAAAGCCAAAGTTAATATCCGATTGACTGTAAATTTATACACAGTGTTTAAGGTCATAAGACGAAGAAGCCTATTGATTTTCAGCGATTTCCGATAATTAGTGCCAGAGTTATGGCCCTTGATCACTTCAAAAAATCTTGTGGACGCTCTAAAAGCCAAAGTTAATATCCGATTGACTTTAAATTTATACACAGTGTATAAGGTCATAAGACGAAGAAGCGTATTGATTTTCAGCGATTTCCGATAATTAGTGCCAGAGTTATGGTCCTTGATCACTTCAAAAAATCTTGTGAACGATCCAGAGGCCAAAGTTAATATCCGATTGACTTAAAATTCATACACAGTGTTTAAGATCATAAGACGAAGAAGCCTATTGATTTTCAGCGATTTCCGATTATTAGTGCCAGAGTTATGGCCCTTGATCACATCAAAAAATCCTGTGGACGCTCTAGAGGCCAAAGTTAATATCTGATTGACTTTAAATTTACACACACTGTTTAAGGTCATGAGACGAAGAAGCCTACTGATTTTCATTGATTTCAAATAATTACTTCCAGAGTTATCTCCCTTGATCACTTCAAAAAACCTTGTGACGCTACAGCTGCCAAACTTATCATCCGTTTGACTTCAGATTGATACACAGAGTTTAAGGTGTTGAAACGCACAAGTATTTTGATTTTCAATGAATTTTGATAACAGAACAGCTAAATCCATGATGTTAAATGTTTCCTATACTAATTGATAGCGTGGGGCAAAACTTTATAAAAAGCAAACAAATTCTAATGATTTTCAGATAATTACATAATGAGTTGTTTCATTACCAAAAAAAGTAAAAATATGCAACAACCCTTGTTGACTGCCCGGACGATTTAGCTGCTGTGGGCGTATGTTTCGTTGCCTGGCAACCTATCTTTCTTTATAAAACACTTTTGGATGACACTTCGTGTACAGTTTGATTGCTCGATACTTGAAAAAAATAAATGTGCGATTAATTAATATTATGTGTCATCTATTTATTTTGGGATTTCGGCGGGGGACATCAGCCTCACTGTTGGCTTGTTTCTTATTATAGTTCAAAATTTCATTCTACTTCTCTTTACTACACTATGATCTGGAAGAGTTATTGACGTGTTCTGGATCTGAATGATGTGAGGCATTAGCCAATACAATCTGTCATGGCAAGCTTTAGGCGTGTTTTTCGCGGAACTGTGGATAATCCCCTATTAACATCAATGCTGGTTAATTAAATGTCTGACATCATAGGATCAAAAGGCACTTGTATGGCCTCTGACGTGAACTCCCACTATATAACTTGTCAGATCTTCATGTACATGTAGTGTAGACCATCGAAAGTATAAGAAAGGAAATGAAATATAGATGTGTATTGCCATTGCGTGCCCTTACCTAAGATAAAGTTTTAGATAAATTGGACAGATTCAGATATTTTAACCCCAGTTATTACACCAAATTATTTTGTTCATGTTACAATCTACAAATTAATAAGGTATTATCTGTATTATTTCAAATACAAGGTGAACTTCATTTTCCTACATGTGACGGATCATGGCGAATGGCTTTGGGGCCCAGCAATTTGGTGCTAAAAAGTAAGACACATTTTCATTGATTTCTGATAATTACTGGCGTCTTTCGAATTCCCGGTGGTACGTGTCCAACCTCGTAGGTTTTCTCCTGGTCCTCCGAGTTTCCTCCCACTGCTAAAGACCACTATGCGGAAGCGAATTATTTAAATAAAATTAAACCGTATGTTAGTCCCGATATGATCTAGTTTGTGTCGAGTGGAAGTTAATCTCTCTCTCTCTCCCTCCCCCCTCTTTCTTTCCTCCTCTCTCTCCCCTTCCCTATCTCCTTTCTTTATGTCCCTTTCCCTTGATGACGCTCTAGAGGTCAAACTTCCAGTGTCATTGACCAAGGCCCACACCAGTACGCGCCGCAAGCGTCCGAGGGTGGGGGTTTTGGCGCATTTTTCCATTGGAAAATTGACATTTACCAACATTTTTCAATGCTAGTTTAAGTTAGCCACACAACGAAATACAACAAAGACGAATATTATGAATTGGCACAACGTTTTAATAGCCCGGACTCCCAAGATCTTGGTTCCTTTCGATATTTGCGACCATCGGATCGTAACTTCCTGAATGATGGCCCCTGATTGTCCAAAAAATCGCCCTTTTTAGCTTGTGGTCCCTCTGGAGGTCAAAATTGTTATCCGATTTAAAAAAACGTTTGATTACATCACCATTCCATGGTTATGAAGGTTGAGTATGAATTTTGTGAAAATCGGACCCAAATTGACGGACAAAATGGCTGCCATTTGTACGCGAATATTGTGAAAATATGTTATATAAAGGTTGTGGACCTTATAGAGGTCACAATTTTGAACCGATTTTGATGAAACTTGACATGTATGTTTATAACCCAAAGATCTTGGTTCCTTTCGATATTTGCGCCCATTGGATCATAACTTCCTGAATTATGTCCCCGGATTGTCCGAAAAATCGCTTTTGTTCGCTTTTGGTCCCTCTGGAGGTCAAAATTATTATCCGATTTAAAGAAACGTTTGACTATATCACCGTTATATGGTAATGAAGAGAGAGTTTGAATTTCGTGAAAATCGGACTTGAATTGACGGACAAAATGGCCGCCGTTTGTACACGAATAGTGTGAAAATATGTTATATCAAGGTTGTGTGGACCCTATAGAGGTCACAATTTTGAATCGATTTTGATGAAACTTGACAGGTATGTTTATAACCCAAAGATCTTGGTTACTTTCGATATTTGCGCCCATCGGGTCATTACTTCCTGAATTATGTCCCCTAATTGTACGAAAAATCACCCTTTTTATACGCCCACATTGAAATGTGGTCGTATATTGTCGTCGCCCCCGTCCGTCGGTCCGGCGACCACAATTGCTTGTGGACGCTCTAGAGGCTAAAGTTAATATCCGATTGACTTTAAATTTATACACAGTGTTTAAGGTCATGAGACGAAGAAGCCTATTGTTTTTCAGCGATTTCCGATAATAACTACCAGAGTGATGGCCCTTGACGACTTCAAAAAATCTTGTGGACGCTCTAGAGGCCAAAGTTAATATCCGATTGGCTTTAAATTTATACACAGTGTTTAAGGTCATAAGACGAAGAAACCTATTGATTTTCAGCGATTTCCAATAATTAGTGCCAGAGTTATGGCCCTTGATCACTTAAAAAAATCTTGTGGACGCTCTAAAAGCCAAAGTTAATATCCGATTGACTTTAGATTTATACACAGTGTTTAAGGTCATAAGACGAAGAAGCCTATTGATTTTCAGCAATTTCCGATAATTAGTGCCAGAGTTATGGCCCTTGATCACTTCAAAAAATCTTGTGAACGCCCTAAAAGCCAAAGTTAATATCCGATTGACTTTAAATTTATACACAGTGTTTAAGGTCATAAGACGAAGAAGCCTAAAAGCCAAAGTTAATATCCGATTGACTTTAAATTTATACACAGTGTTTAAGGTCATAAGACGAAGAAGCCTATTAATTTTCAGCGATTTCCGATAATTAGTGCCAAAGTTATCTCCCTTGATCACTTCAAAAAATCTTGTGGACGCTCTAAAAGCCAAAGTTAATATCCGATTGACTTTAAATTTATACACATTGTTTAAGGTCATAAGACGAAGAAGCCTTTTCAGCGATTTCCAATAATTAGTGCCAGAGTTATGGCCCTTGATCACATCAAAAAATCCTGTGGATGCTCTAGAGGCCAAAGTTAATATCCGATTGACTTTAAATTTACACACACTGTTTAAGGTCCTGAGACGAAGAAGCCTACTGATTTTCATTGATTTCAAATAATTACTTCCAGAGTTATCTCCCTTGATCACCTCGAAAAACCTTGTGGCGCTGTGGATGCCAAACTTATAAATCATCCGATTGACTTCAGATTGATACACAGAGTTTAAGGTGTTGAAACGAACAAGTATTTTGATTTTCAATGAATTTGGATAACTGAACAGCTAAATCCATGATGTTAAATGTTTCCTATACTAATTGTTAGCTTGGGGCAAAACTTTATAAAAAGCAAACAAATTCTAATGATTTTCAGATAATTACATAATGAGTTGTTACTCAGATTTTAGTGTATTACAAATGTTTTATTACCAAAAAAAAAGTAAAAATATGCGACAACCCTTGTTGACTGCCCGGACGATTTAGCTGATGTGGGCGTATGTTTCGTTGCCTGGCAACCTATCTTTAGCTTGTGGTGCCTCTGGAGGTCACAATTATTATCTGATTTTAAAAAAACGTTTGATTATAAAAACCAAACAAATTCTAATGATTTTCTGATAATTCCTTAATATGCGACAACTCTTGTTGACTGCCCGGACTATTTGGCTGCTGTGTGGGCGTATGTTTCGTTGCCTGGCAACCTATTTTTCTATTTCTAAATAATTCCATTATAGTACACAGTGTAAATTAAATTTTCTATTTCTAAATAACCAGTTGACAAAAATATCACAAAAATAAAAGCAACTCTGAACACAGATCAGACCTAATGCATGATATCTAGAGCACACTTCAGATTGATAATAATTTAATATATTCTTATGCAGTAGGGTAAAATGGACAATTTCATGGTATTAGGGGGTCTATATAAAGGCGGTCAAAACATTACATGGCACCCAGAGCAATATGCAAAATATTCAATATCAAGTTGTTTTTGGTTTTGTAAAAAGAGAAACTAATCAACTCAAATATGTTTATTGAAAAATGTAATACTATTGAAAATAAAATATCTAATTATTTTTTTTCATTTTTTAAAAATTAAAGCCAACATTAATTAAAAGAACAAAAATCATAAAAGAAGACAGGGAGTCAACATTGGAGCCGAGGGCATTATTTCTTGGAAAACAACCAACGGCTCAAATCTGTTTATTGAAAAATGTTATAGGGCTATTTAAAAAATTCAATTTTAATATTCTTAAATTATTATTTAATATTTTAATGAAAGCATACTTAATTAAGTAATACGCTCTAGAAGACAGGGGTATTTTTCTTTGGGAGAAAAAAATAAATCATGTTGAGTAAAATAGGCCTTATCCAAAAATTAAAGATAGGCTGGCACTGAGTAGTAGGGGCGCCTGTATACGGACGCACGTGCGCGCATGCGCGTGCATGCATGTGCGTGCACGTGACCTTGCACGTGCGTGACCCCTTGCACGTGCGTGACCCCTTGCACGTGTGTGACCGTGACCTTGCACGTGCGTGACCTTGCACGTGCGTGACCCCTTGCACGTGCGTGACCTTGGGATTGCACGTACGGAGAGAGGGGCGCGCGCGCGGGAAAAGAGAGAGAGAGAGAGAGAGAGAGAGAGAGAGAGAGTGAGAGAGAGAGAGAGAAGAAGAAGAAGGGGAAGAGGAGAAGCAGGGAAGAGAGGGAGGGAAGGGGAAACAACTCTTTTACATTGATTAAGTTGGCCCTGAAAAGGGCCGTTGGTCCACACAATGTGTGGGTTAGCAGGAGCACTTCGGCTGCTCCCACCGATTCGGCTTCTTGGTGCATTTCACCGAATGCTTGCTCCGCCTATGACAGGTGTTGCCAATTTCGGTCCCGCACCAAAAACAGACTAGATAATCGGCATCGGGCCGATTCCCCCTAAACATGGGGTAATACCCCCGACAAGTAGCGCAAAATCTTTTATCGTTTCGATCCATTTTGCTTGTGACTTCTTTGGGCTTTGACACTCCTATTTATAGCTCCAGACGGGACGAGTCTAAGGTGTTGGGACGATACCATTTTCCACCAATCAGAATAGCATGACGTCACATGACGTCATATGACGTCACAAACAACAGACACGTGATATGTTGTCGACATTTTATTGAACATATTTACAAAGCATTTTATTCAACACAAAATTGAACACAAAGGCATAGAACACAAATTTAATTGAACTTGAACATATTTACAGAGCAAAAAAGCATCGACATCGTTGTCCCTTCTTCTGGTCTTTTTGCAAGTCGGGAAAATGATCCCTAGCCCATTGTTCGACGAGTATATCGTTCACACGATACACGTGCCCGAACACCGAAAGGGCGTACGGGGAGGGAACGTGAAACCGATGACACAAATAATACAAACAATAATGGCCGCAGACGACACTCTCGAGTCCCTGAATCCATCGGGGTTGGTAGTGGAGTTGTAGATCTTGGACGAAACGTCGAAAGGCTTCTCCGTAAACATCAGGGGGACACCCGTAGGAATCGAAGAAGGTAATGTGATCTGGTCCTTCGCACACAAACACGGTCCAGTGTCTACCGGGTTGGTCTTCGTCGTCCGTGTTGATGACGTAGGCTTTGGGGTACGAGGTCGGGCGCAGTATATCCAAATGATTACGAGCCCACACACCCCCGAACACGTTAGAGGGGAGGTGTTTTTCTAAAGCCCGTGTCAGTTGTCGATTGGAGAGAGCCTCACCAATCTGTGATGACTTGTCGGTTGGCGTCGATTTCCAAGACATTGTCGTATTCGGCAAACAGAACAAGACTGAGGTGATTGGTCGGGGCCGCACCGAACTTGAGTTCCAAAGACAGGTTACCCGCTGCTTTGGGATGAAAGTAGTTACCGTCGGCTCCGTGGTCGTTGGTCAAATCGAAACAATACAAAGTGTACCCATTGATATAGTCGTTGAAAGGGAGGTCCAGGTCTTCTCGGGTGTTTAAGACGGCCACTCTTTTCATCAAATCCAGGTATGGTGCGATGGCGTGTCGCTGGGGGAAATCGACGTCGTATTCGTCCACAATTTCCCCGTTCTTGGTCAATTTGATGTTCTGCAATTGATTGTGTTCGAATTGGAAGGGATTTCTGTTTTTTCTTCCGTCGTAGGCCGTGTTACGTACCATACCCACGATTAATCTCTTGGGAAGGCTTTCGTTGACAAACAGATTGTCTAGGACGTGACTGGTACGATTGTCGGGAATGACCATGTCGCGGACCACCACGCGTTTCAGGGGATACTTGGCGTTGGACGATTGAAGTTGCGCGGCCACCCGTGTGTAGGTACTGGGAGCTAGAGTGACGAACGGGATATCCAGGTAGGCTTTGGTGAACTCGACTTTGTAGTCTTCGGCATCATTGCCTTCGCCGTACATCAGAAAAAATTTCGGGGATTGCTTTTCCAATTTCAACCGCAAGTCCACACCGTCCAGTAGATACCGATCTTGTAAACACATGTCCAAGTGTAGACGCGACTGCAATTCAAAGGTGCGACTGGCAGCGATGGTTTTCTGGCGTTGTTCCAATCCTTTGTTATTCGGAGCCTGTCGTCCACCGTCTCCGGCTGTGGCGACGGATTTCGTGGAATTGAACTGCCCGGCGGTATCTTTTTCCCACAGGACTTGTTTCGACAGGTGGTCGTTCTTGGCTCCCTTACCGAAACTCAGCAAATTCTCCAAGTAAGCCCGGTAGGGATAGGTGGGCAGAGAGGTGGTGACCAAAGTTTCGGCATCCTTTCCCAGGCGTAATTTGACGTCTTTAAACAACGAATGAAACAAGTTGTTAATGGGTGCGACTTGACTATCCGCGTCCAGGTCATCCCCGTTGTTTTTGGTCACCTTCAGGGCCACATGCAGTGTCATGTTGGCCAGATCGATGAAATCGGTGGTGGCATTGGAAATATAAAATTCGATGGGTCCGTCGTGGTTCAAGTCGGGCGTCAGTGGATACTTTCTGATTTTCGTCACCTTGTTTATGGCCGTCTGCGTGTCGGGTACACTGAACAAATCCTGCAATTCGTCTCGCGCGCAGGGACAGGAATCATTGCGCATTACCTGCGTAGCCATGGTCGAAGATATCTAGTTTACGTCGCTTGTGAGAGGTGACCTGTGTCTTCTTCTTCCTCTTCGGACGATGTGAAGTGGACGGGGTTCGTGAGGGGTCTTTTATAGGTTCCAGGTGGGCGACCACGTTCTTGAGTGTGTCGGACATCGTGTTTGACACCGCGGGGCGAAGCGTGTCCTGGGCGACTTTCTTCCAGTTCCATTTTTCACGACCACTGACGGCGTCGAGCACGCTTTGCCCCACTTTGGGTAACACTTGGGCCACATTCTTTTTCACGGCAGCTTTACCGGCCGACCACAAGGTCTTCCCAACCGATTTGACGGCATTCAATAACCCCGACCATCGACCGGCACCCTGTTGTCTCAGAATTCCTCCCCTGTACACCACCAGACCATTGCCAGCCCCTCGCTGTCTGAGCACTCCACCTTTGTACACTCGAATCATCATCGGCGGCGAAAATGAAGTTGGGTCACCACCTTACCGTCGAGAAATGGCACGGCTTTCCCCATTCCGTTCCTTATATAGAGACCAATGGAGCTTAGTCGACTGTACTTCAGAGGTAAGTAGTGAATCCTGGCGGGGCGGTGATACAATCGTCGACTGGGAATCACGTCCAACAAGGTAGCCTTCACGTCGCCCACGGTCTGGGGTTCGATAATGTCCGTGTAGATGTAAAACAGATCGTACTGGATTTGAAGATTTGGGGTGTGGTGGGCGTAGAAATACCGTAGACTTTGGCCATCGGCGCCGGTCATATCGATTGACTGCAGGGACACCAATAGTTCGTTTCCAGGCCATCCCAACATGGATACGATGGGTCCACACAGACGAAGTTCGATTTTTGGCAACACGTCAAAATACAAAAGCGCTTGCACGTTATTGATCTTCAGGTACACTTTGTCGTTGGTGCCGTCTTTCTTGAAAGACACGAAGGAACCTTTTTGTGCGGCCCCTTGGCGCATCGCCTCTCGAGTTTCGTACTCGTCCTGCTCTTTCTTCTCGTGGTCGGTCATTTCCTTGTTATTGGGATCCAAACGAACGGGTTTATGGGCCAAATGGTTGTAGATGGGTGGCAGGTACCACAGCACCTTCAAGTGTTTGTTTAGGACATCCAGGATATGCCTCAGCGAGTCGTAGTCGCCACTCTTGATGTGCGTTTCCATTTCGATGGATCCCTTGATCTCATCACCCTTTACACCTTTGAAACAATGCGACGGGTCGATCTTGTGGGCACTGTAGAAGTCCTGGCATATCTTTACTTCGGGTTCGTCGCTCGACGGCGACCAAGGATGAATGCGTAAGCCGATCGTGTTGTCTCGGTGATCGATGTTTTGCCATTGGTCAGGTAACGTGATCATGGACAGACCCACTTCCCATTCCCGGTGATCGACGAGAAGTGGCGGGTCCAGATGTGTATGATACGTGGAGACTTTGTTGTCGGGATACCACGACATGGAACTGTCACTAGGGAGCGTGAGGTAAAAGGGCCGGTCGTTGTTCATTATGTTTGGTTTTCAAGGTTGGAGAAGGTAACAGGTAACCCAAGGTACTGGAGAGCAAGGCCGTCCACAACGTGGTCTGCGAACCGTCGGGTTTGAAAGCCAGTTGGGACAAAGAAACTCCCGCCACGACGTACACTAAAATCACTTGACAGAAAAAGACGATTTCCGCTTGTGGCACACGTTTTCCCAAGAGTGACCAATTGTGGGCACTCGCGGACGTAGACGTGGTTTCGTCTTGCATGTTGACTGATGTCGGCGTCTGTCGCTCCTATTTATACGTTTTGGAGACTGGTCCTGTCGATCCACGAATTAAAACTGGCCGGATAGCCCAGCCATTTCACCAATACTTTGTCTTTTTTTCTTTCGAGTACTCTTTCGATGGGAAAGATCTCATCGTCGTTGACTTGGACCGCTTGCAATTCTTCGGGATAGAAGGTGCCCTGTATGGGTTCGCCTCTTTCGTCCAACAGTTTGTAACCGGGACCGACGTTGGGTGCGACGTTGAACGTTTCCAGAGTCCAGTTGGGCCAGTAACCTTTGTCGAAGGCACCATGTTTCGGCAAAGCCAAACGTACGGTCGTACCAATGTCCATTGATTTTTTTCTTTTTCGGGGGACGTGGAGGAGGCGTTGTCAACATCCACTCGTGTTCGGGGCGAACGTCTTTGGGCGCCATTCCGATGGTCCGATGTCGTCTAGCATTGTAAGCTCGAACCAGGTCGTCTAGTACGTCAATGTACCGTTGTGTTTGTCGATGAGTAAAGTATCGCCACATGCGTTCTTTCAGGGTCCGTTGAAATCGTTCGACCACACTGGCTTTGGTTTCGACGTTGTGTGTCACGAAAAAATGAATTTTTTTCTTCTTCAGGTACGCTTGCATTTTTCGATTGAGGAATTCGGTACCTTTGTCCGTTTGAAGTCGCAAGGGTTGTCGACTTTGAAAGATTTGACGAAAGGCATCCACCAAACTGTCCCCCGTCTTGTTTTTGAGGGGCAACACCCAAGCGTACTTGGAAAACACGTCGATGACGCACAGCAAATACCGGTATCCCTCATTCTGTTTGGCCAAGGCCGACATGTCGCTCAAATCGGCTTGCCACTGATGATCTATGCCGGGCACCACCGTGGGAGACCGCGAGAATTTCTTTTTCAATGGTTTGTGCAAGGTGTACGCCCTTTGTTGTTTCAACCATGCCTTGACTTTGTCCAAGGACACACCGGTAGCTTTGTGAAGACCCAGAGCGCCACCGAAAGCGGCCGGGTGGTTCGGGTCGTAATACACTTTCTTCAGCTTTCGTTCCATGTTTCAGCAGGTGTCCCTATGAACAGGCTATTTATAGTTTTTGCAAGGAGAGCCATCTTCTGGTAGATGTACTAGGCGTATCCGAACTGGAGATTTTCTTCTTTCTCGGGCGTCGCGGCGGAGTCCGTGTCGGTGGCGTGGACAATACGTTCCATCGTTCTTGATTCCCGATGGCTTCGCGCGGTACGTTCGTGGCCTTCAAACTTTGCATCACGCCAAACCATCCCACGGGAGCCTGGGTATTCTTTCGCCGACGAACCAAATCGTTCACAATGTCAATGGCATTGGTGTTGGGTACGGGTACCCCATTCCGAACCAATTCCAAGTTCTCGTTCCACGACCAAGGTGTCTTCTCTTTCATGTGTTTCAACAAAAGGCGAGCTCGATGTTGATAGGGTCGAGGGACCGACTCCAGGATGGGTGCCTCCGAAGTTTCTTCTTTTGGCTCGGGTATGTTGTCGTCCAACAAGGGAACAACCTGTTTTCTTTTCCTTTGCATCGTTTGATAACGATGTAACAACTGTCCGTACCGTTGCATTTTATTTTCGTCGGTTAGGGAGGGATCGTTTAGCACGTGTTGCATGTCTTGGTGGACATTCTCGACGGCCTGCTGCAGTGGATCTCGATCGTACACGGGTTCGACTGGCCTGACTTCGACGGGTTTGACGTCGGATAGTCCGTCGAAGGGTACCAGTTTCATTTTCTTGGCGAATTTCATCTTTGGGAAAGGACCGAAACAATCGGGTGAAGAAACCCCCTTTCTGTTGCTTCAGAAGTCGCCGACGGGTCTTCCAAGGTGTTTTAGACATGCCCAAACGTCGTAGCAAGGGGGCGTCCTTTTTCAAGCGCTTGACTTCTTTGTCGGTCACAGGAACGTTGCCGCGAATCAGGTTTCCAATACACTCACATACACCGTCGACAATGGGTTGGGTCTCGAGTAAAAGGGGACGTTCTTTCGGTGCAGTGTTCAAGAGATACCGCAGTGTCTCCATGACTGAGCTCGGGGTCGTTCTCCGATCCCCTTTTTATACCTTTCTGTTCCCCGGGTTATCCACCAAATAGTTTAGATAGCTCGGCAGCCATAGCGTTCGCTCTATCGCGCTGTCTAAGGAAGGGATGTTTACCACCCTTTTGTCCACCCAATAGATTAGATACCAAGGGGGCCAAAACTGGGAGGGCCATGGCCAACAATGCCCCGATGGCACCACCCTGTTGATCGACAAGTCGCCGTTTGACGTCGGGTGGAACATTACTCAGTTTGCGAAGCAACGCTCGATGTTTGTTCAATTCTTCGGTACTCAGTTCCCTTCCGCGCTGTGCGGTCCGTCGAACGAATTGATTTCGTTTCTTGTTTCTTTCCTCTTGCAGCCTTTCCTTCCATCGCAGCAAGATACGAATCAACACACCCCCAAAAAATCCACGTCCCCCAGGTTTCATGATCAGGGAGAGATTTTCGGTCGTCGGCATGTTTCTCTCCGTCAGTTGGGTCAACACTTGTCGATTTCGTTCCACCCATTTCTTGTGCTGAGCGTGCAGTGGCTGAATGTTACCCTTCAGCAAATGGTTGGCCGCCAACTTGAACCACTGCAGCAATCCAATACGTGCCCGGCCCGTATTCTTGACCAACTGCCCATAAGCCATATCGGGAGTCAGATGTTGTAACTTGCGAATGAAGGACTTGAGTCCTTTCATAGAACTCTTCTTTTCTCTTCGTGGTCTGCGAAAGATCGGGGAGAGAGACCGAGCAGGGGAAGGTGGTGACGAGGGACGTGGAGGTGTGACCGGTAAGGTGAGACGTGGTGGTGTGGCCGGTAAAGGAGACATGGGACTCGTGGGTGGTGTCAACGACGGTGGTGACCATTGTGTTCTGGGGGCCCTCATTCTCGGGCGAGTCTGACTTCGTACCGTGGGATCACGAAGGTCCGGTGCCAACGTCGGGAACGTCGCCCTGGGAAGGGTGGAAGGTGGGTGTTTCCTCTGCGTATTCTTCGTACGAGCCATCGTGACAAACAAGAGTCAATTCGAGGTACAGGTCCCCCTTTTATACTTTTTGGACGTAGACGATGGGTGGTTCCTCTTGGGGTAAAATGTTGGATCTCAGTCGCAAAGCTTCGGGTGTGTCGGGCTTCAAATCAACGAGTAAGTAACTGCGAGGGGTACTCGTCGCATCTTCATAAGCTTCTTGCATATACTTGGAACGGGAAGGGTACATCTGACGGGCCAACACACCAATTTGCGAGGCGTCACGGGGATTTTTGAACAAGACCAGGTAATGCGCATTCAGACTGATGGTACGCTGTTGCTTGTCAAACAAGTTTTGCACAATGTAAATGACACTCGTGTCGTGGTGATGACTCTTTTTCGTGAACCACTTTTGCAATATCTCCGTGTCTTCTCCCATCAAATCGTCCACGACTAAGACTTGTGGACCTTTGACTTGACCCATCACGTCGTCAATATCCGTCAAACCTTTGACATAAGTGTAGGGAAAGCGATCGTAACTCTCTTGCCATTCGCCATAAGCCCACACGATACGTTGAGGAGGGACGTCGAACAGGGACGCTTGAAGAAACTTCTGCACAAAGACCGTTTTCCCAACACCCGTTGGACCACTGACTAACATGGTAAAGGGATGTTTGAACGTCACATCCATCTTGCACTGTTTTCCCCCATTCCCTTTTCCCCTGCCTTTTATACCTTCGCGCCAGAACAACAGACATGGAGTAAAATTAGAACACAATTTATTTTACTAAAAATACAAAAAGAACATTCAATGCAACAAACATATCATACAAAGGAAAAGAACATTCAATAGAACATATCATACAAAGGAAAAGAAAAAACTGTTAGTTATCGCGTTCTCTCTTCAGGATCTCTTGTCTCACCCAGGGTACATTTCTCAGGACGCGAGGAATCCAATACACATGTCCCAAAAGCTTCTGCATCGTGTCGTGTGGGTGCCAGTCTTCCACTTCAGCAAACGTGACGACGACGGGTATCCATTCACTCATATCGAAACAAGGGGGATACGACAAGACTTCGGTCATATCTCTCGGACCCGCATATTGGATGAGTGCTCGGGAAAAACTTTCTGCTTCCTTCTCTGCCAACAAGAGGACAGCCGTCTTCGGGATTTCACCGTTCGAAGTTTCACCGTTTTCACTGGTAGTCGGGAGAATAGTGGGTGGAATAGAAAGTTTCGTCGGCTGTTTTCTTTTTTTCTTTGTATCGTCTGTAGAGCTCGAACGCTTCTCCGCACCAGTACCAGTATCGCTGACTGCGGGTGTTGTCTCTGGGCATGTCGATGTTGTTGTCGAACATGCGACTGGCAACGGCTTCAAAGTTGTTTTCTGTTTGGATTTCTTCTTGGCACTCGAGCAGGCCGTGTCCGAGCTGTCCACAGTTGAGGCACTTGTGATTTTCGTCGGTGGGTCTCTTGATTCCGTAACACTTTCTTTTGACAGTTTCTTTTCTTTCTTCATCACTCTTCGCTTTTTGGGCTTCTGTTCGTTTTCCTGGTTCTCCGCAGAGGTAACAACTTCCATAGGAACCATAGGCTGGTCTGTCTTGTCTTGGTTTTCGTTGCTGCTGTTGGGAACGAGTAGGGCAGTCTCTATACCAGTGTCCGACATTGTTACAGGAGAAACAAGCTTGACTAGCCATCGAGAGCAGAATGAAATTTCAATCTGACACTTCGCTTCTTATAGTCTTGGTCGTGACGTCACTCGCTTTTGATTGGTTCTTTCTTTTCCTTCGTTTTGATTAGTTCGTTGTTTAGTCTATGATTTCCAGGCTGTCCACGTACTTTTTCACTTCGTCCCAATCGATCAAGGCTTCATTCACGTGACAGGCTTCCAACAAAGTCATCAGGTCGGCTCGATTACCGTGTTTTTGTCGCCATTGATTGAACACGGTGAAGATTTGCATGCGCGCGTTGTTGGGATGACTCATCTTGGCTTGACTGATTCGCGCTTCTCTGATCCCCAGATGTCTGCCAATACATTCCCAGCCTTCTCCCATGTTGCCGGACATGACATTGATATACATTTGATCCAGAGACCATCGTTTCTTTTTCTTCGGCAAGCCGTCCATCCACTGGCGTATGGGGTCTTCTTTCTGTTCGACAAACTCGTCTTTGCGTTTGATCAACGCGGTCTTAAAGCCCGGTACCACCGTCCAGAACTTTTTCAAGGCTTTCTCGACGTCTTCTCGCCATCGTTGTTCGTCCTCCCACGTCTTGACTTGATCCCGTGGATCATCCATCATACTGCCTAGCACGCTATCGATGTCTTGCAGTTTCGGTTCGTCCACCCAAAGGTAGTGATTGTAATCGTCCACGGGATGCGAGGGTTGACCCGTTATGGAAGAAACGCCTAGTCCCAGACACGAGTGGTATCTCTGACTGGGATGTTCGTACTTGCAGCCGATACACTCTTCGTGTTGCCTTTCTTCTATAATGGGCAGGAAACATTTCAACACTCGAAAGTTGAGCCATCGTTGTCTAAGTTTCTCGATCAAATTTTCTGCCGGTTCGTCATCTTCTTTGTTTGTTCGCCATCGTCCTGAGACCCGCAAGTCAGTATCCATAGGGGTAAGTGTTGCTCGGTTGGCCATCGTCATTGAATTGAACAAACCGCTTGTCATACACGATTTTATATCGTTTGTTCTCGGGGCGTGTCCAAAGACGGCGGTCACGTGATCTGGTAATCTTGAACGGATTGGCTATGACCAGAGGTTCGTTTTGATGGACATGCCGTACATTCTCCTTCATGATGGCGTAATTCAGCTGCTGGGAGGCACGGTAATTCAAGGTGAATCCCCGGACTTTACATACAGTTTTACCATCGCTCTGGCGGTACGCGTAATTCTTTGGCCCTCCGCTAACAAATTCTCGAATGGTGACATCTTCGGGCAACTCATTCTTCCACTGACCCAAACTCGAACCTTCCGGGGGATTCCATGACGTGGCGTGGTATTGGTAGATGACGCTATCGGTGTCAAAATAGCATACGCGCTCTCCCAACTTTTCCAAGACGGAATAGAGTTTCAAACGAGCCTGAGCCGTGACAAAGGCGGCGATAACCACGTTGGTGATGGGACAGGGTGCCACGTGTTCTTCTTTTTTCAGCGTTTCCATCAAGACCATGTTATCGTTCACTAACTGCACATCTCGTACGGTCTGGGTCACGTCCAACATTTTTTCAAAATAGACGCTGGGCTCCGTGATGTACTCGGTCTTGGGAAAGTTGTCTGTCCGAATTTACCCCATGCTGTGTTCAATTGTAACTTGCTAAACGCCCGCATCCCTTTGTTGGGTTTTATCGACGCGGGATCCAGACGAATACCTTCGGTGTCGTACACGTCCTTGACGAAGCGGGTCTTGTCTTCTTCGGTGTGGCAGGTGTCGGGATAACCGCTGCTTTCCATCTTCTTCTTGAGGTAGTGATTAATGTACCCAGTAAACAGACCACCCGTTTTGGCCTCGGGATCGTAAGTGCTGAATTCTTTCCAGTGCCAGACTTCGTAGACTTTCAGTACTTGGTATCCTAGGGCCACCGCTTTCTTGAGTTCCAGGGTGACAAACGTACCCACCCAGGCTCGCTGTTCGTCGGTGTGCTCACACGGTTGGTATTCGGCAATCTCCCCTTGTTGCATGTGTTCGTCGACGCAGCTTCGACATAGGGCAAACACCAATTTCTGTTTGCGTCGAAACGGGAGCACCGGGTGGAACAGGCCACGGGGCGGCAAGACGGAACACTGGATCAATCCTTCGTACTGCTGCCACTGGTCTTGATCGGGCTGTGTGACGATCGTGGGTTCCTTGATGGGAAAGGTACCGTACTTGCAGATGTACGGGTACAAGGACACCACGTCGATGTAGCGCATGTCTTCCACCGACTCGTTCACCAACAGTTTGATGGCATTGGTTCTTCCGCCGAAGAAAGCGTTGCGGGGCATCAGTGGTTCGGGAGCGGGCCATTGCTGATCTTCCAAGCCTTGTAAAAATTCGTTCATCTCGGGATCATGGCGTCGTTCTTCCTCCATCTCACACTCCCACATGACGCGGATGGTCTGCATACCGTACTGCTCCTGGAGTCGACGGTGACGTTCTTGGGTCTTCTGGTACAAGTCCCTCATACTGCGAGATGGATCGTAGGGATGTTTATGCTGAAGGTCTTGGACGGGACCCGGATAACATTTGGGACAACCGTGAAAGGCACACCCGTGAAACTCGTACACCGTACCTGTGGTCGTGTCCATACCATCTAAACTATAAGGACCAACTCGGCATTCACTACCGTTACGGGCGTGTCGAATGTTGGGTAGTGGGGTCTGGTTTCGGAATGCAGCCATGGTCTGTCGATGTTGTTCCCATTCCAACCATCGAAGGGCTTTGTTGGACTGTTGTCGGGGCTGGAAGCGGTGCCAGTCCTTACCAGGTTTTGGCTCTTGCATCAGGGCTCGAGGAATGACGACGAGGGTGTCTTTCTTGAGGTAGTGCGTGCGTAACACGCGACTGCAGGCAGAGGCCAGGGTCAAGCTTTTTTCGAAGGGATCGATGCCCGTGTCCATGAGAAATATCTCGCGAAACACACCACAGCATCGGCGAAGGACATCGACGTCACTCTTACAGTAGGCGAGAATTTCCTGGCGAAAATCAAAGACGTGGTGACTGTGTTGCTCGTACCACTCGTGAAATTTTTCTCGTTCAGTCACACTCATGCCATCCGGATCGTAATCGGTGTCGGGAGGATAGGCGCCCACGTAATCTTCATTCTCCGGTCTGTTAAAGTGGTGAGGGAAATAACCTTTCTTGAGTTCTTGCAGGCCAAATGTCTTGGGCATGTCCTGTAAAGCCATCGGTAGAAAGTTGAGGGAATCAATGAATTTTACCGTCCCGACAGTGATCGTCATCGCTTTACCACCATTCATAATGACTTCGGGTTGCGCCACGGAATGTTTGTGCAGCGTCTGTAAAATCAGCAGTCCGTCGTAACCTTTAAAGTTGTGAGCCACGGCAATCACAGGACTCGATTCGTGACTGTCATGTTTCCGACCATCTACCACCGTACCGTCAGCAGCAAGTTGTAGAAACCATTTTCCCACATCGTCCAGCGTGTCTGGGCCTTTAAACACAATTTCCCGTTGGTGATTCCAGTACGTGTCACAGTGCTCGCAGGGATCTTGATTGTCGATGCAAAAGTGACAGCAGGTTTGCAGGACACATAGGTTGGGAATGTGCTCACCGGTATCTTGCTGGCATTCAAAGTCAAAGAAGACGAAGCGGGTTAATGTTGTCTGCTGTAGTTTGTCGATTTGTATCTTTCGGTCTTTGTTCATGTCGATGGGTGATTTCAGTGGTTGGATGTAACAAAACTGTTTCTCGGCCGTGTGCCACTCTCGGCAGATGGAACACTCGTATTCTCCGCATCGGTGTTCTTCCAAATTACGCTTGGCTTTGATGACATCCCACTCTTTTTGACATTTCTCACATTTCTTCCATCGATAACACACACTGCACTTGGCTCTGGAACGGGTGGCGAGATGGTTGTCGAAACACTGACGGCTCACAAACACACGATGACATCGGTAACACGTCTTTGTGTTGGGATCAGGTGGACAGGGTGGACCCACTGTCTTACATCCTTGACACATGACGTGACATGAATGTTTCTCTGCATGATCGTATCCTACCTGACAGGTCTCGCAAAAATACGAGTTCTCCACAAAGGCGGGCATGGAGGTAATGACGTCATAATGTCTGTCGTGTAAATACAGGTTGAGATGTTTTGGTGTGCCTGTGACGTGTTTTGTTCCCCGATAGATCGCCTTCCCAAAGATGGCCCGAGAGAAAACGTTGAGCTGATAACCTTGCTCTCCCAAATACTTGGCGTACAATTCCCAGGTTTCCACACCCGTGCAGGCTTGCCTCGCTCCACCGACAGCATCGATGAGTGCTTCCGTTTTCTTCGTCTGCCACGAGTGGGGTCCTGCCCTCCTCTGTAGTCTGGTCTTCTCTCTTTCCCATTCAGGCGTGTCCTGTTTGTTGGCATAATGACGGGCGACGACAATAGCTCGCTGAAAACAAAGTTCGTCGGCATTCTTTATGGTGACCAGACATCGCTTTTTCTTTAAATATTCTTCGAAATTAGCACTGTGTCTTTTCTTCGTGTTTGTTCCGTTACCTCTGCCATCGGGAGGGGACACGTGACAGATACTCATGGACATGCGTTGATCTAATCTAAATTCTTCGTTACTCTGTAACACGGCAGCCACTTTTTGCAAAACGTCTTCGGCCTTTAACAAACGATGTTCACGGAAAGGTAACCAAATAGGCGTTTTGAGTCCTGGGTGACTGATGGCGATTCTAACATAGTCACTTTCTCTGGCGTCCAAGGTTCGACGAATTTCCTCGATGATGGCCTCAAAGGTGTCGTGTAGTTGTTGTGGTACATCGTTGGCTGGAACGTGGGACCAATCTTCCAGAAAATCTATCTCCACACACAGTGATTCGGTTCGAAATAATCGGCTGTAGCGTCTATCCACGGGTCGTAAAGAATAACTCATCTTGCTTCGCTCGCTGATCGCATATCAATGTTCGAAGCTGTCGCCTCCCTTCCTTTTATCCCCTGTATGTCGTGACGTCATCAAACGTTCGATATCGTACACCCTACGTAGTATAACGTTGCACATGCGCTGTATAACGTTACATCGCGTCTATATGTAGCCTCCAACGTACGCATAACGTTGCATCACGTCTATTTTTAGCCCCCAACGTTCAACCTACGATGCATAACGTTATGCTCAGTACTGTGACGTCACTCCATGAATGGACTCGTCCGTGACGTCATACCCTTCAAATGGATTCGTCCGTGACGTCACCCATGAATGGACTCGTCCGTGACGTCATATCCTTCAAATGGATTCGTCCTTACGGTTTTAAAACGGTACAACACCCGTCACTCTATCAGTATGAGAATGGCTGCTCCGGTCGTACGCATCGAAGAAAACCGCAGCACGGATACTCTCATGTATCTCAGGGGTCACACGCTTGCCGTGATTACCCCTGACGATATCTTTGTCTTACCTGACGAGGTATTAAAAACACCTCCCAGGAAAAGACCTCCTCCCGAATTAGTGGAGGCCATTAGACGCAACCGACATAAAGTGCGTCGTACCCTCACATTCTAGTGCTCGCATTCGAGTGAGGACAACGGCCCTTTTCAGGGCCAACTTAATCAATGTAAAAGAGTTGTTTCCCCTTCCCTCCTCCTCCTCCCCCTCCTCCTCTCTTCCCCTTTCTTCTTCTTCTTCTTCTTCTCTCTTTTCCCGCGCGCGCGCCCCTCTCTCCGTACGTGCAATCCCAAGGTCACGCACGTGCAAGGGGTCACGCACGTGCAAGGTCACGCACGTGCAAGGTCACGGTCACACACGTGCAAGGGGTCACGCACGTGCAAGGGGTCACGCACGTGCAAGGTCACGTGCACGCACATGCATGCACGCGCATGCGCGCACGTGCGTCCGTATACAGGCGCCCCTACTACTCACTGCCAGGCAGGATACGCCCACATTTTCGAGAGATGGACAGAGAACAAGCAATACCGAAAGTGATTTTTCCTGCATCTTTAAGTCCTGTATTTCATACTGTATTTGGAGCAGCCATTTAGTTGGTCAGTTCCAGTCTGATATTAATGAAATGATTATGGTGTGACGGTACACAACCTAGAAATGTGACTTTTCATAAAAATCGGATAAGAATTGTGACCTGTATTGAGTCCACAACCATGATATACCATATTTTTACATTATTCGCGTACAAACGGCGACCATTTCGTCCGGCAATTTTTGTATGATTTTCACGAAATTAGAACTCAACCTTCCTAATCAAAATCGAATTAAAATTAAGACCTATACAGGCTCCACAACCATGATATACCATTTTTTTAACAGTATTCGCGTACAAACAGCGGCCATTTCGTCTGTCAATTTTGGTCCGATTTTCCCGAAATTCAAACTCAACCTTCCTTACAGTGTAACGGTGATATAATCAAACGTTTTTTTAAATTGGATAATAATTGTGACCTCCAGAGGGACCACAAGCTAAAGAAAGGGGGATTTTGCGTATAACCAGGGGCCATAATTCAGGAAGTTACGATCCGATATGCGCAAATATCGAAAAGAACCAAGATCTTTGGGTTATAACCATGAATTTCAAGTTTCATCAAAATCAAATTAAAATTGTGACCTTTACAGGGTCCACAACCTTGATATACCATTTTTTAACAGTATTCGCGTACAAACGGCGGCCATTTTGTATAGCAATTTTGGTCTGATTTTCCCGAAATTCGAACTCAACCTTCCTTACGGTGTAACGGTAATATAATCAAACGTTTTTTTAAATCAGATAATAATTGTGACCTCCAAGCTAAAAAAAAGGCGATTTTGCGTATAATCAGGGGCCATAATTCAGGAAGTTACGATCCGATATGCGCAAATATCGAAAAGAAGCAAGATCTTTGGGTTATAACCATGAATTTCAAGTTTCATCAAAATCGAATCAAAATTGTGACCTCCACAGGGTCAACAACCTTGATATACCATTTTTTAACAGTATTCGCGTACAAACGGCGGCCATTTTGTATGGCAATTTTCGTCCGATTTTCCCGAAATTCGAACTCAACCTTCCTTAGGGTGTAACGGTGATATAATCAAACGGTTTTTTAAATCGAATAATAATTGTGACCTCCAGAGGGACCACAAGCTAAAAAGGGTGATTTTTCGGACAATCAGGGGCCATAATCCAGGAAATTACATTCCGATAGCCGCAAATATCGAAAGGAACCAAGATCTTTGGGTTACAAACATGCATGTCAAGTTTCATCAAAATCGGTTCAAAATTGTGACCTCTATAGGGTCCACAAGCTAAAGATAGGCTGGCACTGCCAGGCAGGATACGCCCACATTTTCGAGAGATGGACAGAAAACAAGCAATACCGAAAGTGATTTTTCCTACATCTTTATTAAGTCCTGTATTTCATACTGTATTGGGAGCAGCCATTTAGTTGGTCAGTTCCAGTCTGATATTAATGAAATTCGAAACCGACAATGATTATGGTGTGACGGTACACAACCTAGAAATGTGACTTTTCATCAAAATCGGATAAGAATTGTGACCTGTAGAGAGTCCACGACCATGATATACCATATTTTTACACTATTCGCGTACAAACGGCGACCATTTCGTCCGGCAATTTTGGTACGATTTTCACGAAATTAGAACTCAACCATCCTCATCAAAATCGAATTAAAATTGTGACCTATACAGGATCCACAATCATGATATATAATTTTTTTTAACAGTATTCGCGTACAAACGGCGGCCATTTTGTCTGTCAATTTTGGTCTGATTTTCCCGAAATTCAAACTCAACCTTCCTTACAGTGTAACGGTGATATAATCAAACGTTTTTTTAAATTGGATAATAATTGTGACCTCCAGAGGGACCACAAGCTAAAGAAAGGGGGATTTTGCGTATAACCAGGGGCCATAATTCAGGAAGTTACGATCCGATATGCGCAAATATCGAAAAGAACCAAGATCTTTGGGTTATAACCATGAATTTCAAGTTTCATCAAAATCGAATTAAAATTGTGACCTTTACAGCGTCCACAACCTTGATATACCATTTTTTAACAGTATTCGCGTACAAACGGCGGCCATTTTGTGTGGCAATTTTGGTCTGATTTTCCCGAAATTCAAACTCAACCTTCCTTACGGTGTAACGGTAATATAATCAAACGTTTTTTTAAATCGGATAATAATTGTGACCTCCAAGCTAAAAAAAAGGCAATTTTGCGTATAATCAGGGGCCATAATTCAGGAAGTTACGATCCGATATGCGCAAATATCGAAAGGAACCAAGATCTTTGGGTTATAACCATGAATTTCAAGTTTCATCAAAATCGAATCAAAATTGTGACCTCCACAGGGTCCACAACCTTGATATACCATTTTTTAACAGTATTCGCGTACAAACGGCGGCCATTTTGTATGGCAATTTTCGTCCGATTTTCCCGAAATTCCAACTCAACCTTCCTTAGGGTGTAACGGTGATATAATCAAACGGTTTTTTAAATCGAATAATAATTGTGACCTCCAAGCTAAAAAAAAGGCGATTTTGCGTATAATCAGGGGCCATAATTCAGGAAGTTACGATCCGATATGCGCAAATATCGAAAGGAAGCAAGATCTTTGGGTTATAACCATGAATTTGAAGTTTCATCAAAATCGAATCAAAATTGTGACCTCCACAGGGTCCACAACCTTGATATACCATTTTTTAACAGTATTCGCGTACAAACGGCGGCCATTTTGTATGGCAATTTTCGTCCGATTTTCCCGAAATTTGAACTCAACCTTCCTTAGGGTGTAACGGTGATATAATCAAACGGTTTTTTAAATCGAATAATAATTGTGACCTCCAGAGGGACCACAAGCTAAAAAGGGTGATTTTTCGGACAATCAGGGGCCATAATTCAGGAAATTACATTCCGAAAGCCGCAAATATCGAAAGAAACCAAGATCTTTGGGTTACAAACATGCATGTCAAGTTTCATCAAAATCGGTTCAAAATTGTGACCTCTATAGGGTCCACAAGCTAAAAACGTGATTTTTCGTACAATCAGGGGCCATAATCCATGAAGTTTTGATCCGATACATGCCAATATCGAAAGGAACCGAGATCTTATGGGGATAAACCTATATTTCAAGTTTCGTCAAAATCGGATAAGAATTGTGACCTGTAGAGAGTCCACAAACAAATTGTGGACGGACGGACGTCCGGACGGACAGGGGCGACGACATAATACGTCCACATGAAAATGTGGGCGTATAAAAACGTGATTTTTCGTACAATCAGGGGCCATAATCCATGAAGTTTTGATCCGATACATGCCAATATCGAAAGCAGCCGAGATCTTTTGGGGATAAACCTATATTTCAAGAATTGTGACCTGTAGAGAGTCCACAAACAAATTGTGGACGGACGGACGTCCGGACGGACAGGGGCGACGACATAATACGTCCACATGAAAATGTGGGCGTATAAAAAGGGCGTGGTTCTTTGACATTTTCAAATGCGCCATTTTAAGGTTTATGGGGATGTATATTTCAAATCTAGGAATCGAAACAACAAGTATTTGGTTGATTAGTTTTAAAGTTAATAAAAAAAAAAAAAATCAACAATAGTTTACGGCCTTATAAACCAATTCGTAAACCGCCACAATTGCCGTCTTCCACTTCATTTCATATTCATATGCATGTTTTAAAAATATTAATCATGTTTTGTTTTATAAATTCCCGAAACACACACACACTTTACATGATTGGGTGTGATAATTCTCAGTAATTATTTTTTACCAAAAATACTATAAACTACGAAATTAAAGAGATTTAGTTTATCGATATAGGTATCGTAACGTTGAGCGTACTGTCAGTGTGTGTGTATTACAGACGAATCCCATCATGCATTGCGCGTGGGAGAAATGCGAGTCGCCACTCTGGTTATTTTTACTCTGTGCTATCATAGATCGTTCTATGGTGCTATACGTGGTGGCGTTGAGTTGAGAACGAGGCTTGGCGGCAACTAGAAACAATGACGTAATGTGCGGTTAAAGGTCAAATTCCACTAAAACATTATTTAGTAAATATATAATTTACCAACATTTTTCAACGCTAGTTTAAGTTAGCCACACAACGAAATACAACTAAGACGAATATTATGAATTTACACAACATTTTAATTGCCCGGACTCCCAAGCAATAAATGAACTCATATAAAACATAATAACAAAAACCCCTTACAAAATAAAGTATGAACTTAGAATGTACATAGTAGTGATAAAACTTAGTAGGTCCCAAACCCAAAGAGTTTTTATTTCATTAGTGGGTTTTGGTGTATGGCAAGTTCGAGCTAAAGGAAGCAACTGCTGATAACCGTAGTTTATAGTCTGTGTCCAAGTAACGTAAATAGCAATCACTCGACCAATATCCCAACAACTTGATTTGGGATGCCGTAAGACCGACACTACTAGCCCAGGTGGCAGCGCCACGTCTGAATGAATGACCCCCCATAAGTAGTTGGATCATAACCCAAAAGTCGCAAAATACGATACAAAGCTTGGAGGAAAGCAGTATAAGATAATTTTATGAACCATCATTCAGAACAAAAAGGGGGTGATGAGCTTGTCCGTGACTGGACAAAATGCGTTGCAACGCCGTGCAAGGGCATAGCGGGTTCGAATCCAATTTTGGCAAGATAATGTGAATAGGAGTTGCACGAAATTGCAATGTCTTAATAATTTGCAGGGTCACAGTGGCATGATCACTGTGAATAAACACATCCTTGCGTTGTAGATGTACATTACTATATAACTATCAAATTTGCCAATGACCAAAAAATTATTAGGTCGTAGAAACCCATAGAAGCCAACTAAACAGGCTGCCCAAAAGACAGCATTGTCGTGATTTTGCAAATCTAATATAGACAAAACAGAAAGCAAAATATTCGGCGTTATGGGAGATTTGCATGACTGACTAGCGCCTAGTTCGCGTTTAACACCTTTATTAATATGACAAATATTCCACGAGTTTGCAATTGGGTCTGCAAAGTTATGTAGTTTATGCAAAATAGAGACAATATTCAAATAAGTTTTTACAGAATGAAAGGTTAGGCCCTTAACATCGACAAGATATGCTATGTATAGTTCAATATATTTCCCATTTACGGGTAAAGTTTTTAAATGCAATTTAAAACAAAAATCAACAAAACACTTCAGATGTGTACGATAAGTTCGTAATGTGGATTTAGCCCACCCCTGTTTTTTGATGCGGAGAGCCGCTTGTTGTAATCTTTGAATGGTCACCCCATCTGGAAGTAAAAAATTCAAGAGACATATGACAGAGAAGTTCTTGTGCGTAAAAACCATAGAGCTGATAACTGGACAAAATGTCATAAAGTCTGGCGAGTTGGTCTGGCTCGTGAAGCTTTGATGCAGCATCGGCGGCTTTGTTGTCTCGTGTACATATATACCTAGCTTTAATGTCGGAAGTTGTGAATGGCTGATAACCAAAATAGCGTTCGCAAGTATGACATCAGTACCTGGTTGCTTGAAGTACCTTTGTTTAATACGGATTTTGTCGTCATATTGTCGGTTTCGACAAGAACAGTCTTATTGGACCATATGTGCCCCCATCGCATCGCGGATAACACGACAGCTAGACATTCCTTGATGTTTATATGTTCCTTGGCAATAAAAGGGAGGTCAATATCCCAGTTGATATAAAAATAATCGCCGTTATAAATTCCTGCCCCTCCATATTTTGAGGCATCTGTCTGTAAACCGGTGACCGGCTTTAAGTCTAAGAATTTGACAGTACCGTTGAATACATTCATGAAGTCCAGCCACCATTTAATGTCTAAGAAGAAGGCTTGAGATAATACAATTTTTGAGCTTCGCTTTTTAATGGGGGTGATGATGTCGATAAGGCGGCGTAAAAACGTTCGACCCCCTTTAATCATCTGACACGCCCAATTGAGTTTTCCGCACAGTGACTGTATCTGTTTCACACTTGCTCGTTTACGACCTAAAAAGTTTGACAACACATTATAGAAATCGGCGCGTTTCTGACTGGGCATCGACAGGGTTAAGTCTTGAGTATTTATGATTACACCTAAAAAGGTTAAACAATGTGAAGGCCATTCCACTTTTTGCCAATTAATATTAAAGCCCAACTCCCTTAAAGTTTTCACTAACAAAGTAAGACCGCGATTACATTCTGAAAAAGAGTCCGCGATGACCAAGAAATCATCGAGATACGCAATACATGTAACATTATGACTGTTTTTCATAATTGTACAAACAGCTGAGCTCAAAGCCTGAAAAATCATTGGGCTCCGCGCATGACCGAAAGGTAGCTTTCGATCAAAAAGGTAAGTTGGTTCTTTGTCTCCAGAGAAAGTCCTCTGAAAACCTGTCAAAGGAAAATCAGACATGTGACATTTGACAGATCTGTAAGCACTCTTTAAGTCCACCTTTGCAAGATAGCTATCCGGTTTGATGATTTTTAAGGCATGTCGGAGATCCATATATTCACAACTTGTATTTGAGGTATAGGAATTGAGGGATAAACCGTCTGGTTGACTAGCGTCGTGAATAATGCGGATATCGCCGTTATCTTTCGGAATAGCCCCTAAGGAACTCACAATAGTAGGCCTGATGTCGGCAATACGGTAATTCCCATTCTCGATCTCTTTACGTATCTGACGTTCAGCGAGTTCGTGAAACTGTTGCGTTGAGGAATAATTATTACGGTGAACTTGCACATAGGGACCAAAAACAGTGGTTAAACGAAAACCATTTTCCACACCATCTAACAAAAAATCTCTATTTTCTATATCATAAGGCAATAAGCGACCCCAGGCCTCAAGATTTAAGGAATTAGTAAACAAAGCAGTTGTCGCAAAAGCCTGCTCCGATTTGACACTTAAGGCCGGTTCAGGTTTTTTGGAGTGTTCTGGCGGTGTCCATCTACACCTGAATGGTTATTTGAGAAGCAAATATTACAATTGTGCATAAGTTTACAGTCAACCCGGGAACAGAGGTTGTAATTGAAGTTTCTGCATATTTCACGACCGTCCGGAAGGAAAGGTCCTTTAATTCTACGCTCACTGGGTTTCCAATAATTGAAAGCTTTCTGAGTGTTGGGCGCTGTAGAATAAAAAATTCTGTGGAGTAGAGAGACCTGTATCGCGAAAAGCTCGAACCGTGGCGTTATCACGTTTAGGAATCAGTTGAAAATCCCGAATGTCCCGAAGATAAACTCCCCATTCAAACTTCAATTCGACTTGTTTCTCTCTGTATTCCTTGTCATACAAAAGTACTGAATACCAGACATACTTTGAAGCTAGCCGAAAAATATCTGCCATGTAATTCATATAATAACCAGTAAAATCCTGGAGTACACCAGTTTTGACCAAATGTAGCATGATTCGGTTATTTGCGTAGCCCCACTCTTCTAAAGTCACCTTATCCAATGTTTTCTTTTTCCCCACTCTGAACTCAACATCAGATCCAAAAACATAACTACTGTATTGAGAAGAAGTATCTGGCCAAAGAAACTGTAAGATATCAAGAGCTTTACTCGTTTCAGACGAAAATAAGTCCCCAAAAGGAGACGGCTCACCTGCTTGGGCGTGTACCTGGGTGGGCCTACTCGTGGCCTTTTCCGCTTCTGCAAGTCGTTGGTTTTGATGTGTGTCAAATTGTAAGGCGTTGTTATTAATGGTATGCTGAATCGCACTAGTCCTGGTGTTGTCAGGCAAAGGATGCCTAGTTATAGTAGTAGGCCTACTACTGGTGCTCGGCTGATTAGACAGTGGATGTCCATTTAATTCTAATGCCAGTAGTCGTTTTTCTTCGGCAATTTCACGTTGGATATAGGCCTTTTCTCGAAGGGATCGTATGTGACAAAGTTCCCGTGTAAGAGTATCCAAATCATCAGTACTAACCTCTGCAGATTGGGCGTTTCTGTGGTGTTGGTCAGCTGAGGGATCGCCTTGTGCTTGTTCAGCGATCTCTTCGTTGAATGGCGGAACGACTGTGTCGTCCGATTGAGGTTTTGTAAAAGGTGTTGCATCGTTGTTTTCGGCCTCCGATTCGCTGTCTTCACTTCTTTCTTTCAATACATTTAATGCTTCGGTCAGACGATTACCGGCTTTTGTTCGTCTCGGTCTACTGTCATTTTTTGACATAACTTATCAGAGCAAAAGTTCTAAGCAGGCCTAGCACATAGCGAGCTGCAAGCTATACGAGAAAGCGTGGTGGCGTTGAGTTGAGAACGAGGCTTGGCGGCAACTAGAAACAATGACGTAATGTGCGGTTAAAGGTCAAATTCCACTAAAACATTATTTACAAGTAAATATATAAACCGCAAACCCATTTCCAAGCATTTCAGACCAAAGCAGAGGAAGGCAAATTTTTGATTTCCTGATACAATTAGATAACAGAATGACCTAAGAGCACTATCATTAGATGAATTTGAGAATTCTCTTGTGTGTCAAAAACAAAAACCTTTTATTCTCCGCGATGAAAATAATGCAAATTATAATATATACATATTAATATCCGATTGACTTCGAATTTATACTCAGTGTTTAAGGTCATGAGACGAAGAAGATTATTGATTTTCAGCGAATTCCGATAATTACTGCTAGAGTTATGGCCCTTGATCACTTCAAGAGATCTTGTGGACGCTCTCGAGGCCAAAATTGATATCCAATTGACTTAGAATTTATACACAGTGTTTACGGTAGTGAGACGAAAAAGCCTATTGATTTCCGATAATTACTGCCAAAGTTATCTCCTTGGATAATTTTGTGACGCTCTGGAGGCCAAACTTATCATCTGATTGACTTCATATTGATACACAGGGTTTAAGATCTCGAGACGAACAAGTATAGTGATTTTCGATGAATTTTGATATAACTGAACAGCTGAATCCATGATATTAAATATACTAAACATTAGCATGGGGCAGAACTTTATAAAACCAAACAAATTCTAATGATTTTCTGATTATTACTTAATGAGTTGTTACTCTTAATCAGATATTAGTGTATTATAAATATTTAATTTCTGAAAAAAGTAAGAATATGCGACTTGTTGACTGCTGGGACGATTTAGCTGCTGTGGGCGTATGTTTCGTTGCCTGGCAACCTATCTTTTTTAATGAGTTTAGGCCCACCTGTCCGTGACAGGTGGACAGGTGGGTCCAGTCCGGCACTGCAAACTTCAGATTGATACACAAGAGTTTAAGATCTTGAGACGAACAAGTATATTGATTTTCAATGAATTTTGATAACTGAACAGCTAAATCCATGATATTAAAAGTTTCGTATACTAATCGTTAGCATGGGGCAGAACAAATTATAATAACTTTATGATATTTACTTTATGAGTTGTTACTCATAATCTGATTTAAGTGTATTATAATGTTTCATTACCGATAAAGGTTTAGCTGCTGTGGGCCCATCTTTTCAGTGAGTTTTGAAATTATTAGGTATGGGGATGCCAAGGGGCATCGGTCATAAAAAAATGAATTGGTTGACAACAGGGAGTAAATACCAGAAATGTTTCCATAAACCGAAACCCGAAATATTATTTCTGGTTGTTTGGTAGCGGTCTTGTTAATTGTCCAATAATTCAGTCAGGCCCCTTGTTTCTCACTCAACCAGCTTGCCCGACAGAAAGAATCCCAAACGGTGTCATCTGTTTCACACTGTATATCACACTTTTTCTCTCTCTGTGATAGTTTTTTTCTGGGTGAAATAAACCTTGGTTTCCGTTGGTGCCCCCGACTTCATGATCTGTCACTACCTATATTATGACCTTTGACTCTGCTATTTTGGAGAACCTATTTTCTTTGTAGTCTAAGCAGAGAGAACATAAGCTGGAATAAAACTCATTTCATTATGAACTTAACTACCGTTATATTAACTTGCATAATTAGTCCATTTTATGGCTGCATACATATAATGTTTTTGAATTGTCTATCTATTTAAATAAAGTTCCAACCATACTACATGATTCACAGATATTTCAGTTGCTATTTGGTGAAATGTGTACCCGGCTTGAAGAAAAAAGATTTCGGAATATGGCAAATAGAAAAAAATGGCAGTAACTTGAGTTACGTGTAATATGATTTTTAGTTCGTGATTGAGTAATCCTGAGAACCCTATCCTTATATATATTTACAGTTTTTTTTACAACCACATATCCATGTGGACGTATATTGTGTCCGTCCATCCACGATTTGTTTGTGGTCACCCTATAGGTCACAATTCTTATCCGATTTTGACGAAACTTGAAATAAGGTTTATCCCCAAAAGATGCCGGTTCCTGTCGATATTGGTATGTATCGGATCGAAACTTCATTTAGCTTGTGTACACTCTGAAGGTCACAATTATTATCCGATTAACAAAAACAAGAAAAAAACCGCTCGAATAACACCGCAGTGATGATTGATTTAGAATTTCGTGAAAATCTGATCAAAACTGTCGGACAAAATGGCCGCCCCTAGTACGCAAATGGTGTAAAAAAAAATATGGTATATCAAGGTTGTGGAGCCCCTAGATAGAAGTCATAATTTTGATCCGATTATGACGAAACTTGAAATACCTGTTTATAGATAGAATAACATGTTATTAGAATGTACACGGGTTTCATGTAATGTAAGTATGATGTGACATTAAAGTCATTTAACACCTGGCTTAAAATACTGCTGCCTATTTTGTTACATAGTTTATTGTAATGAAATCTAGTGTTTTATGCCAATTGTTGATGTGGTTAATTAACGATTTTTTGTTTTGCATGCAAGTTTTACAACCCTTTATAATTAGGCATGCAATGTATAAAACTTGCCTATATTCATATAAATAAATGAAAATCGCAAAGATCGAAATGCCTTATCTTGTCTCAAATATATTAACAAACCTATGTTACACCCAAGATCCACAACAAAGAGAAACAGACCGTACTAGAATTTTCAGTGTTTTCTATTCAGGCGTAAACAAATTTCAAGATTTTTCTTAACCGGTCGGATTGTACAAAAACGGAATTCATCGTCATCGTGCAACAGACTTCAAGCAATATTCTCCATTGCATTCAACATGTAATTAATGTTTTTAAAAGACATTAATAAATTCCTTCCCACCATACACCATAATAATAGTAAAACATTAGACAGTTTATTTACACACATTCAGGTGTCAACTAATATGCACAATTTGAAGAGTTTTTTGATCAAGAGATCAAAGAATGTCTAGATGAAAATAGAAAAATTTAGACATCGATAAAAAGTTTTATATTTTTCAACCAATTTAAGCATTGTTGTCTCCTTAGTTCTGAATTCACAATTTGGGTAACAGCGATGAATTATTTCAAAATTACATGTATATGGCCAGTTTTAGGCTTGAAGTAGCTAATTAAGTCTCTAACTCAATATCACCCAGTCTTCAACATTGAAAACACGAATATGTCAATTTAAATCCACATTGATGTCGTGATCTTACTGGGAAAACATGGACTTCTGATATCCATTATTTAAGACAAAATATACATTTTACCATTGGTACATGCACAATAAAAACTAAGGTCAGAAGGTTCTTGAAAAAATCGTCAACACCAAACAAATCTGTGAAATGTCACGGAAAGTGCTGATCTGTTTCACAGAGAATTACGAATGTAATATCTCTTGTCACAGATGTCTGCCTTCAACACGTACAATGACATAATGCGCAGGGGCGTAAGTGTGGTGGTGGTACCCCCCAGGAAAAAAATAGTCGGTCTCAAAATCAGTGCAGTCGGTTGCAAAATAGGAGTAGTCGGTATCAAAGTAAGTGCTCACTGTATACGCCACGCTACTCACGCAAAACTTTAGCATAAAAATAGTCGGTCTTAAAATCAGTGCAGTCGGTCGCAAAATGGGAGCAGTCGGAATAAAAAAAAAGTGCTCATTCTATACGTCACGCTACTCACGCAAAACTATAGTATAAAATAGCCTTGTCAACTTATCATGTTTGAAAAGATACTGTGTTTCACTCTCATTCGGTTGTGAGTATGTTAGTCTATCAACAAAATTTCACCCAGGGAAATAGTCGGTCAAGGGGCGTACATAACGATTTCGTTTGGGGGGGGGGGGTGTTTAGCCAAATGCGACCGACTGATGCACATACCCCCACCCCTCCCCAGTGCGAGTGACGCAATCAGGAGCCGAGAACCACGTGTGAGTTTTCTAGGCAATATGGGGGGGGGGGGTGGAGTAGGGGCGGTTTCAAATCTAGGGCGCCATCAACAATCCCACCCCAAACTGATCCCTCGGTGAATATTCGCTTGGCTTCTACAATCACTGATAAGCATGACATCGACGAGGCTTAATGAGTACGGCATATTAACTTTTTTACTCCGACAAATTAAATTCTCAAACATTTTTTTGAGGTAAAAGAAAAATAAATAAAGACGTTTGAAGTATTTGCAGTTAAAAAATATTTCCAATTTAGTGTCAATGGGTATTAAAGATACATTATGGGAGATTTTGACAAGGAGTTAGCCATTCTTGCTATAAAAGTTCAAAAATAGATGTTGAAACAAGAATATATTGAAAATTTCAGTCAAATAACTTTATCCTGAACAAAGTTGTTACCACTATAATTTTTTACTAGAAATGGTAGTTAAAATTCATCGACACCCTTTTCCCACTATGGCCGATTGTTGATTGACAGGCGTTAACTCCACCTACATAGTCTCGATCATCAAGTAATGTTTAAACGGTATCTAGTGAAGCTTGTGTATAGCCTCGGTCATCACTGTCTTTTATGAATAATTTCCTGAAGTATGATGACGTCAACGTCACGGAGAAACCCCACCCACGACGCCATAGTGATTAAATCAGTCGACGAAATCCTGTTTTAATCCGAGCCCAATCCAAGCCATCCGTGGGTCTACAGTGTTCATTTTGGGCTTGTTGTTTAAATAAAGATCTAATTTATCATTTCTATGACATCTGAGGCTCAAAGGAAGACCGACAAAAGTCAGTTTTTGCTCTTCCATAATGTATGTTTAAAATGAGTAAAATGCATCATTTTGCCCGAAGCAGTTAGGTATTAAGTAAACATTGCACGAGCCGTTGGACCAATAATGACTACCGCCGCGTACAGTCACCGCACGTGTTGTGGACAGTAATCTGTTACAGAGATAATTCGTAAGTAATTCTCTGTGAAACAGATTGATACCACCCCACAATGAAAGTAAACAACATACTGGTTATAACATTTAGCGTCCCGGTAGAACATATAGTAATTATTGTAGAATTATATAGTTGTTCGCCAATCGTTGTCTAGCCGGAAAGCAGTTTTATTTATATTCACATAGTTTATGTCATATTAATGATTGTGCCTATAACACTGAGTAATTTGAGAAAATTTTGAAAAATTGATTCAATATCCTGCCATTTGAGACCATTGTTGGAAGGAATTTCAGATATGTAAGCGAGTAGAACAATGATGTCATAATGGAATTTCGTCTCAAAATAAGTGCAGTCACTGCAGTCGGTCTCAAACACAATGCCAGAATAGATCCCAAATACTATGTATTTGCGTAAATCCGTGAGCCTAAATTGCATACGTCACTCTTATTCTGTTGTGAGTATGTTGGTCTAACAACAAAATTTCACCCGGGGAGAAAAAAAGTTGGTCAGAAAATAAGTGCAGTCGATGTCAAAAACAATGCCAGAATAGATCCCAAATACTATGTATTTGCGTGAATCCGTGTGTCTAAATAGCATACTTCACACAAAACTATAGTATAAAATAACCATGTCTGCTTGTCACTCTTATTCTGTAGTGAGTATGTTGTTCTACATGTTCCTTAAGCAACGCTCGCGAGTTTTACAACATCTAACCGTTGCTTGAATACTCAGCAATTCCCGAACTTTGCGCTTGTTGTTTATACAAGTGACTAATTAGCATTGTCCAATCAAAGTTCGTTGCACATAACACACTATAAACAAACGGGGTTTTTTTAATTGAGAAACTCGTGGAAAAACAGCAACCGTGACATTAATCGATCTTTGAACTTTGCAACTCGATTGTCACATGTATGCATTTTAGCTAAAAGCACGAGACTTGGTATTCACGACGACCGATGAATCTGATAGGTTCCCAAGCTGGGCTTGTGCCAATCGAATTTAGTGGCGAAATATGCAGAGTATTACGTGAAGGGGCTCGATTCCATTTTAAAATTATTCTTCTACTCCTTATACTAAGTTATACTGTCTCAGCACTATTATATTTACGATTATAGTGAACTGCCCAGTTTGTAGTACCACTGGTGTGTGGGGCGTCAGATTGTACGGATGTTATGTCAACTCCTGCAAAACAGATCTGGAGATTCTGTCCCGTTGACTGGCATTTCTGGTCCACTCGTCCACAAGAATTTCTCCCAGCAATGACCCCATATGCCAGGATATTGAATCAATTTTTTAAAATTTTCTCAAATTACTCAGTGTTATACTGTTATAGGCACAATCATTAATATGACATAAACTATATGTGAACTTAAATAAAACTACTTTCTGACGAGACAACGATCGGCGAACAACTATTTAATTATATAATACTATATATGTACTACCGGGACGGGACGCTTAATGTTATAGCCAGTATTTTGTTTACTTACATTGTGGGGTGGGATTGTGGATGGCGCCCTAGATTTGAAACCGCCCCTACCCCACCCCCATATACCCTAGCAAACTCACACGTGGTGCTCGGCTCCTCTTTGCGCCACTGGCACTGGGAGAGGGGGGTATTAGACTGGCCCAGTCTCTTCTATTTATTTTACATTTCGATTTATATAAAAGTATTAATTTTTAGTAAACCAACACTTTCGTTTCCATTTGTATAAAAAAAAAATATAAAAAAAATTTTTTGAGTAAACCTGTAACCAGCACCAGAGCTTCACAATAAAATGGGCGTTCCTGTCCTGTTTTACCTTGTTCCTTATTTGGAATGATTGACAGTTGTCAAGCAAGCCCCAAGTCACGTGACACGTTTTTGTTTCCATTCGCCATTCGGCTTCGTCCCGATACGCATGAACTGGCTTCGTTAAGTTGTTATAATGATGTCGTGTGTAATTATTTATGTTCATTCACCTCATCCCATACGTTGTATCCGTTCATTCGACAGATATTGTCCGTCAACAAAATTCATAGATCGTTAAAGTATCACTAAATAACAATAACTGTTATCCACAACAAACATCTCGCACCTACGTATTGTGCCGCACCTACACCAGTTTGCCAGTTAGTCGACAGCCATGTTTATTATCACGTGATGTAAGATATGTCGTGATCACGTGCACGACGTCACACGACCTACATAATGCAGATTGACCTACTAGATGAGAATGAAGCTCTATTTGCCCAGTCTCTAGAGATCACGGTTTTTTTTTCGTTTTTTTTTTGGAGAGGACTGGCCAATTTTTGGTGTGTGGAGAAGACTGGCCACCAGTCTAGGGGGTATGTGCATTAGTCGGTCGCATTTTGGTTAAACACCCCCACTCCCCCCCCCCCAAAAAAAAACGAAATCGTTATGTACGCCCCTGATCACGCGACGTCAATCATTGGCCCAATGGCACGTGCATTGTTTACATAAGACGTAACTGCGTCGAGCAGAATGATGCCTTTTACTAATTTTAATACCCATTTACAATAAACAGGAAATATTTTTCAACTACAAATACCTCAAAAACGTCTTTATTTATTTTTCTAATACATAAAAAAATGTTTTAAAATTTGTTATGTCGGAGGAAAAAAGTTAATATTGGGGTCTTATTAAGTAGCATCGATGTCATCCTTATCAATAACTATAGCGGCTTAGCGAATATTCACTGCTGATCAATGTGGGAAAGTGCTTACCAGTTGAAACTTGTCTTGTTGTAGCTTGATGAGTTTTTAAGCAGGTCATATTAGCGGCCTAGTGAATATTCGCTGTTGATCAGTGTGATCATTTGGTGCATATGTGCCAAGTTTTACACGATCTGATTTAAACTGGTTTTAGTTTTCAATTTAATGAAGTCTAGGTCAACAATAAACATTACTCTACTATTATTGTTAATCTATTAAGCCCCCGTCAGACTGGAGAGGTGACCCTACTGCGCTCTGCGACCGAACGGCGGCCTGGAAATACACAAGGTTGTCGGCAAGCGTGAACACAACGCGGAAAAATGTCCCAAAATTACAAACTTCAAAAAGTCGCGTTCTTACTGCGACCTGTGCTTTATACAGCATTCTCGCGACGGGTTCGTCACAATCTCTCCGCGCTTATGGCGTTTCGATTGAGATCTATAAGGCAGCTTGGCAACGGCGGTCATCGCGAACCCGCGTCGCTCAACCACACGTCTTATCTGGACTACACGTGCGTTTCCATCACGTGATCACGGCGACTATACAAGCTGGTTAAATTTTTTTTCGAAATTTCAAGATGACCTTTGAATCGCCCGTTTTCAAAGCAAGTCGTACATGAAAAGCATGGTCGCCATAGTCGAGTAATGCAAGCTTGGTAACTGCGCTATGGTCGTATTAAGAACTCCATACACGTTGTGGGAACCTCATAACAACATCGCTATATGCTTTAAAGGTAGCCCCATGAGGTCGTGATGCAATCGCGCAACAGTAGTGGAATCATCGTAACATCGCCATGACAACGCCATAAGGACTCAGAGCGCTTGGTGGGGTGAGGGTTGTGGTGAAGACGCCAGGAAGGCACCGTTGCAAATGTTACAATTTTCGCAGCGTCTTTGCCACGTGTGTACTGCGCGTGTACTACGTTCATAGAGATGTTACCACGCTTATCTCGCGACCTTCGCGACCCACCACGTTCTCTCGGCTTTCCAGGTCATATGGCAGAGCCTTGGCGTTTGCTTTGAACATACTCAAAGCAAACGCCGTGGCTCAGCGATCATTGGCGACCATGGAGACCACAGCACGATTTCTCACGTTTCAACAGCGCTTATGGTGATCTTGGCACGCTCTGAAACCATTATTTGTCGCCGTAGCAGCGCAATACGGCCTTTTGCGACCCCATCACGTTCTCGCAGCTTTCTAGATCATATGAGCATGTTCAAAACAAACGTCGTGGCTCGGCGACCATGGAGACCACAGCACGATATGTAGCGTTTCCACCGCGCTTTTACCACGCTTATGGCGATCTTGACTCGCTCTGAGACCATTTTTTGTCGTCGCAGCAGAAGCGCAGTAAGGACGCAACCCCGGTCTGACGTGGGTATTAGTGTGTGTATATGTCTTGTAACAAAAATATCAACGTTGTTATTGTGACAACTTTAGTTATACCCCCATCAGACCGGGTTTGCGTCCTTACTGCGCTTCTACTGCGACACAAAATTATGGAAGCGTATAGGGGTCAATAGCGCGATAGATACCGCAATATTAAGTTGATAATAAGTCAACATATTGTGATTTTTCTGACGATTTTATCTCTGAAAAGGCAATTTTTGCCGAGTTAATTGAATAACACGCTAATTTGCATGTCGTCATTTTGTTTTAGAAGCACACGTCGACATAGCGCGTGGCAAAATCTTAAAGATCTTGGATATAAAAACAATAAAAATGATAAAGCAAACATTGTCTTAAATGTTAATGACACTAATATCCATGACCCAAAGTCTGTTTCAACCCATTTTAATAACTTCTTCACAACGGTTGCATCAACTCTTGTGCAAAAGTTACCCCCTGCTAGCAATCGTTTTAACTTTAAATCACTTTTGTTACAGAATTTTTACACTAATAAGAACGAAAATAATAGCACTTTTAATTTACATTATGTAACTGAGGATTTTATTTTCAAGCAACTTTGTTCTCTTAATCCCCAAAAAAGTACAGGTCTTGATGAGATTCCGGCAAGATTCTTAAAAGACGGCGCTGACGTCTTAAAAGTTCACAATCAATTTCTTATCAATTTATCTATATCAGAAAACACAGTACCTGGTGATTTAAAGCTAGCCAGAGTTAAACCTTTGTACAAGAAGAATAGCTCTTTGGATGTAGGTAACTATCGACCTATAAGTGTCTTGAGTATTGTGTCGAAATTGCTTGAGAAATCTATATACATTCAATTAGAGTCTTATCTCACTCGAAACAACCTTCTCTATTAGTACCAATCAGGTTTTCGTGCAGATACTCAACAGACTCATGTCTGATCCACCTTTTAGACCACTTGAAAGACCAAAATGCAAAAGGTCTATTTAAAGGAATGATAATGCTTGACCTCCAGAAAGCATTTGACACTGTCGATCCTGCTATACTATGTGAAAAACTAAAACTGATGGGCGTTCAGTCAATTGATTGGTTCTACTCATATCTGTCATGCGGGAAACAAGTAGTCAACATTGGTGATACGTTATCAGAACCTGCCCCCATAACCTGTGGTGTGCCCCAGGGTAGTATCCTTGGACCGTTGCTATTTCTTTGTTATGTAAACGATATGGTTATTAGCATCCTCACTGAATGTAAACTTATCTTATACGCTGATGACAGTACAATTTTATTTTCCGACCAAAATTCTGAAGTCGTCTCACAAACACTTAGTTGTGCTCTTGATTCCTGTTCAGAATGGCTTATCGATAATAAACTGTCACTCCACCTCGGTAAAACCGAATGTATTCTCTTTGGGCCTAAACGTAAATTAAGACATATTAAACAGTTCACAATAAACTGCAATAACCATACCGTAAGGGCAACGGATAGCCTAAAATATTTGGGTGTATATTTTGAAAAATACTTGTCTGGTGAGGACATTGTTAACAATATTGTTAAAAAAGCAAACTCAAGATTAAAATTTCTGTTTCGCTACAATAAATGCCTAAGCAAAAAAACCAAAAATTTACTTTGTTCTGCACTTATTCAGTGCCACTTTGATTATGCCTGCTCAGCCTGGTATTCTGGTGTGAATCAATCACTTAAAAATAAACTACAAGTTGCTCAAAATAAGGTTCTTAGATTTATACATGAGCTTGGACGTAGAAATCATGTTTCATATTCAGATTTCAAAGTACTAAATGTCGAAAACCGAGTTAAACAGTTAAAACTAAACCACGTACATAAGATTTTTCATAATAATTGTCCATCATTCCTTAAATCAAAATTCAAATGTGTTAGAGATACTCATCAATACGGTACAAGATCTAGTTTATTCAATTTTTCTGTTCCAAAATGCGCGGGTAGAGATCAGTTCACATCATTTTATTACACAGCCATAAGTATCTGGAACGATTTACCGAATGAAATTAAGTCTTTAGAATCACTATACAGCTTTAAAGCTGCAACCAAGAAGTATTTATTGTTAACCCAAAATTAATTTGTGAAAGGCCTACATGCTTGATTATCTACTAAAATTGGTTGATGTGTAACATGTAGACTTAACTATTTTTAATTATTTATGATACATTGCTGTGATGGCTTAGTTATTGAATTTTGTCTCCTAATGATGACCTGACGCGACCTTGACAACCCTGGACCCCAATGGAAATAAGCAATTGATGTTATTTACGTCCAGCTTTTTGGGCTATCCTAAGTAAAGGTCTCTTCATGACATCATACCTATCATACTTCTCATTTCTCATTCCTAATCATACAATGCTCCAGAACGTCCTTTATTTTATATGCACAACTTAATATATTGTTGCCTCTTTCCAGATCATACAATGCAGCTCATGTACTTTAATTTATTGTTGTCATGTTGTAACCTTTACTTGAAGAATAAATAAATAAATAAAAAATAAATAAATATTTTGCGAATATGTCGACATATACTACGGCGAAATGGAATATGTCGCCAAAGCTTCCGAATAGCAATATCTTACCGCAAACGTGTACATTTAAGACGAAATGGGGACATAAAACATAGCGTGTTGACTCAATTACCTCGGCAAAAATTGACTTTTCAGAGATAAAATCATCAGAATAATCACAATATGTTGACATAATACCAACTTAATATTGCGGTATCTATCGCGCTATTGACCCCTATACGCTTCCATACAAAATGGTCTCAGAGCGAGTCAAGATCGCCATAAGCGTAGAAAAAGCGTAATGGAAACGCTAGATATGGTGCTGTGGTCTCCATAGTCGCCAATGATCGCCGAACCACGACGTTTGTTTTGAACATGCTCATATGATCTGGAAAGCTGTGAGAACGTGATGGGGTCGCAGAGGTCCTTACTGCGCTGCTACGGCGACACAAAATGGGTTCAGAGCGTGCCAAAATCACCATAAGCGTGGTGGAAACGCGAGATATCGTGCTGTGGTCTCCATGGTCGCCAATGATCGCTAAGTCACGGCGTTTGTTTTGAGTATGTTCAAAGTAAACGCCAAGGTTCTCCCATATGACCTGGAAAGGTGAGAGGACCTGGTGGGTCGCGAAGGTCCCGAGATAAGCGTCGTAACATCTCTATGAACGTAGTACACGCGCAGTACACACGTAGCAAAGACGCTGCGAAAATCATTCTCCACGCAAGTCTCGCTCTATCAAGCATTAGTGTGGACTGCAAGGGAAGACAACTCTGTTTGGGAGATTGTGCGAAAATTAGAACATTTGCAACGGTGACGTCATGATGTCTTCACCACAACCCTCACGTGTCGACCGCGACCCCACCAAGCGTTCTGCGTCCTTATGGCGTTGTTATGGCGATGGCGATGTTACAATGATTCCACCACTGTTACGCGATTGCATCACGACCCCGTGGGGCTGGCTACCTCTAAGCATATGGCGATGTTATAAGGTTCCCACTACGTGTATGAGGTTCTTAACACGACCATGGCGCGGTAACCAAGCTTGCATTACTCGCCTAAGACGACCATGCTTTTCAAGTACGACTTGCTTTGAAAACGAGCGATTCAAAGGTTATCTTGAAATTTCGAAAAAAAATCTAACCAGCTTAGGCCTATATAGTCGCCGTGATCACGTGGTGGAAACGCACAAGTAGTCCAGATAAGACGTGGGGTTGAGCTTATAAATCTCAATAGAAAAGTCATAAGAGCGGAGAGATCGTGATGAGCCCACCGCGAGAATGCTGTATAAACGCACAGGTCGCAGCAAGAACGCGACTTGTTTAAGTTTGTAATTTTGGGACATTTTTCCGCGCTGTGTTCACGCTTGCCGACGACCTTGTGTATTTCCAGGCCACCGTTCGGTCTCAGAGCGCAGTAGTGTCACCACTCCGGTCTGACGGGGGCATTATGCCGTTATTATAGGGTATGATAAGCATAGCACATAGGGTCATGTCTTTGTAGTGGTTGTAAAGTTATGATTCACTCTTCCTTCTGTAGTATGGGCTATTTGTAGTATTTGATTCACGTCAAGTTATCCTCAGAGTACGTATAGATGCTAATTGGGTGCCGGCTGGGAATTATTTTGGGGAAAACTAACCCTAAACCGTTTTAATGTGGTAAAAGGTTTTTTCAGGTCCAGTTTTCTAAAAAAAAGGAGTAGTATTCTCAAAAATACTCATTTTTATAAAGCGGCCATTGTGGACACCTTTTATTGGTAGTGGCGAAACAGGGTGGGTATAGTTTGATATTTTAGCGAAAATACAAATGACCGCTTGATGCACAATTTTAAAAAAACAAACAGATTGATTTCAGACGAATTTTCTTTTAATGTCTAACCATTGTAATGTCTAAACTATCTATCTTAATGGTGTTTCACGTCTGCTTCCACTATTGTAATGTCTAAACATCAAAATTTTGGAAATATACAGCTGGGTTGTTGGTATCACAGTCAAATGTTTCAGCTTGACCGACTACCACCTTTTCTTGTGTTGATAGCAATTCACAAACAATCAAAGCGCCTCCATCACCCTGTAATACAATAAGTTCCAACTTATAAAAACGAAAACAAACACTTCTTAAATAAACCAAAATAACTAATAGGGTTACTTATAAAACCTGTATATTTACGATATATTGCACGATATATTCATATTTGCGACACATTTGTCACTTTGCGGGGTTTTTATAAGCCGCGAAGACACATTTATTGAAAAATACGGTAGCAAATCAAAGTTCAGTGGATTTATAATGTAAAATCAAACTTACAGCACAGGCTGCAGAATTTGGTTCCAAAGATGCACATCCATAGGAAGCCCCTGGAATAGTTAAACTTGTGTCCATGCCATTACAAGCTATAGCATTGAATGTGACCTTAGATGTCTGTGCAACTGTCTGTAGTTCTAGAGAAAAAACATTATTACGAATTTTATTAACTAATGGTAACCTAAAAAATATAACCAATCCTAATGTTGATCATAACGAATAACAACCCTCGTCACCATACTCGAAACAATACTGTACGTTACGAAATTTATTAATAGTAACTTAAAGGAGCTAAATCTCGGACTCGATATTGTCTATAGTATTCAAAATTAAAAATAAGAAATGGTATTCAATACTTGTCCATTTCAATCTATATTATTTCGCCGAGAAAACATAGGATCCTAATATCCAATATTTAAGACACAATGAACATTTTAAAATCAGTACACGAGTCGTGTATCGTATGGTATTGGGCTCAATTTGTACGTGAATTCACTTTAGAAAATTTACTCTAGATAATATTAGATAATATAGTATGAGAAAACTTAAATAGTATAATTCAAACATTATTTCAACATAAAACTCACGGTTAGTGGTATCAGTTCCATAGCCAACAATTTCACAATTACTAGTACTGTAGGCACCCATATTTTTATTATATATACAGGCCTGTGAAGGAGCAGCATTTGTATCAACTGGTGTAGACAGGGTAGCAATAGCTAAAGGTTTAGAACCTATATTAATATAAATAACAAACCTTTAGTAACTTGTAAACTGGCGTGGTTTCCCCGGTTGTACGTGGCAAGGAGTAGGGTCGCCTGTCCAGCCTCGTGATTTTACTCTATATTGACCCCCAATTTGACTAGTGAATCATTATACTGAGCGCCATAGAAAACGCATCACTTAGTTTTTCGTATAACAAAATGATCCTGTAAACATATCTTATTTATTTTGCTTCTTATTGTGAACAATATTCAAATGGGAACACATCAATAACAACACATTTGTACACTTATGGATGTTTAATCTGTAATCAACGGTACAAAGTCAGAGGGGTAAAAACCAAAAGTACGAAACAGATGGTTAATTCCATGCTGCGTCGCTGCACATCGTGCGTAAAAGCCAATGGAGGACACACGCGCTATTGACATCTGTGTCGTACTTTTGGTTTTGACCCCTCTGACTTTGTACCGTCGATTACAGATTAGTGTAGAAATGTGTTGTTATTGGTGTGTTCCCATTTGAATATTGCTCAGTATATTAGGGACCTCTGTGGACACAGTGGATCATTGTTTTGTGCATAAATATTATTATTCGCATATAAATATTATATGAACGTATTTCCATAAAGGTGGATCATGTTATCGGAACTTACAATTGACTGAACAGCATACAATTAACATTTTATCGCGCACGTGTCAAGTAATCTGGATTTGTGCCATTATAATGAGTCACCACTGAGCCACCGCGGCCCCTGTTCTCATACTTATGTACGGACATTGAAAATTTAAATTTGTAATCTACATACTTGAAATTGATGAAATAGTGATTTGTGTTCCATCGACAACAGCCACATCATTGGTGGCCCTATAATAATAAAATAAAACAAACTTTATAATTTATACATCTAAATTTATATTTTAAAAAATGTTTATATTTATTTCATATTTTAAGATTAAACTTTTAAATTTGTATGTCGTCGATTATTGTCGTCACCCCAGTGTTACTCGTGATCAGCAAATACCCTCATTATCGACAAAAGAACAACTGTGGCGTGGGAGCACGATTCGTTGTTTGGGAACCGACCCTTTTAATATGTCCATTCTAATTTATGATACTAAAATCCGACGCGAATGTATGCTTGATTTTAGACAGTGCCATAAATGTTCTTTTGCTTACCCAGCAAGATTTAGTGTTTCGGCACAGTTACTCGGAAATTGTACTTCGGTTTCACTGAGGAGTGCTCCAGTACACACAGTTACAACGTCACCATTTGGTGCTGTAGCCTGTATAGCAACGACGCCTGGGTAGTCACATGTTGAGGTTACTGGAGTACCACCTAGAAAACAAAAAAAAAAAAAAAAAATACCAAAGGTACAGTATACATTTAAAGATAAATACACCAAAGTCCTGAACAATCAAAATACATATAAATAATGGTATCAGGCAATTCAAAGGAACAAATAAAGTCTTTAATTTGTCAGACACCCATCGCTCTTTGTGGATAAATGGGCGATAATGTTATCAGTTTGAAAGCTCTCTTCAAATTTGATCATAAATAACACTCACATATTCACACCAATCTCTTTATTTTGTAATAATCGTATACCAGTTCATGAAAAGAAATAAGTAAGATAGGTTACCTGCAATTCTTAATGCCTTGAAGAAACTATAAGCTTCCCTCTTTCGTCTCGTACAACCACTATTAGGGCAAACTGAAAACATTTTGTTGATCAAAAAAATATGTGTTTTGTTTTTAGTGAGCGTAGGATTACATCCGTGATGATAATAACATAATATAGATATTAGTGGAATATTTAGTAGGATTACATCAGTAATATATTATATAGATACTAGTATTACACAAATAATGCATAGACATTAGTAGGATTACATTAATAATAAATACTAGGATGACATCAGTAATACTATTATAGACAATAGTAGGATTACATCAGTAATAACATTTAATACAGATGTGACCCATCCTTTGATATTTCCAATAATGTACGGGCAACTTGCCAATCGTATATTATCTGTACTAGATACAATATTGGACTCGCGTGACGTATTTCATTGAAAACCACGTGCGGGATAGTGTCAGCATTTTAAGTTGTTTAATGGTCTCGAGCTAAAGACGTTGCGTAATATATTGAAACAGAAACAACACTCGGCTAAAGCCTCTTGCAGTATCAATATATTACTTAATGTCTCGCTCTCGACCATAAATAAATACATGTAGTAGCATTACATTTGTTGGATAATACTAGCATTACATCAATAATAATATGTATACAATTACATTAAATTGTATCGCATTACATCAATAATAATATGTATACAATTACATTAAATTGTATCACTGAAAAAAACATCGTGGAAAGGATGAGGCATCATCCCATAAAGTGGAGATCGTGTCGGCATGCATCTATGTTGGGGTTAGTCCTTGCAGTATCAGGTACTTGGTGTTTTGTTCATTTCTGGAGATTTCAATGGGTAGATTCACAAGTGTAGCAATATCGTCGTTGCGACATTGTTTTCAATTTATAGAAAAGGAATAGAGAAATAAGATTGCATTTTAATTGTATTAATTAATGTTTTGCCAAGTTGTGGGATTCAAACATATTCACATATGTACTTAAATCAAACTAGTATAATATGAGTGAATATGGGTACATAAAAAGAGTAATAGGGCCAAAACATAGCTGGTTCCATGTGTCAATAAAATGCTACGAGATTACACATGCTTGAAAATTACTAATTGCATCATTTGACTAAAGTAACCAATCATAATCAGTAATTGCACAGGTTCAGGGTCATGGCTGGCTTATTATGGGCATGATATCCATGAGTCCTATAAAAGAAATTGTGGTAAACTTTTAAGACAGATTTCATTAGATTTCGGAGAGATTACCAAAAATGTAAAAACGAACTGTTGCATTACTGAGAAGACAAACGTCTTACGGAAACAGTAAGAACATACACAACGAGAAGCAGAACCAAAGACTGCTAGAGACAAATTGTAGACGATCACGGGGCAACTAAAATGTGTAATAAGAAAATATGCATAGGTCATACGTAGGACGTGGCGACCTGATTTGTCTTCCCCCCCCCCCCGCTCTTCACGTCTGACACAAGGCCACGATGTACACACGATGGTCTGGCACGAAGGAAATAATAATACTACAGTTATATTTCATTCAATAATTATATTGGTTGGTGGCAAAAGTTCCTTGTAACCTAATTCACCTATCCTTTTCAGACTTAAACTTTTCAGCCAGCCAACTTAATAAAATACATATCAATAAGAAAATAGTAGGTACTAGGAGATGAAGGAGGTAAATCTGTAGAACTATTTATTTTTAACGAATTGCAAACATTCTTAGTGGATGTATCCAATAGTAATTCCAAACTTCTTATCAATGGAGATTTTAATTTCTATTATGATAAAGACAATGATAAATCATCTTCAAGATTAAAATGTGTTTTTGATACACTTCATCCTGCAAAATTAAGCGTGCAGGAAAACCAAGCTTCATACACATCGAGAATTATACCTGTTTGGCACGAATGGTAGTATGCAATCCTACTACTCTACAATACAAAACAGAAGTATAGGGTCAACGAAAATCAAGAAAAGTTATAGGCCCGTGTCAAACTAAAGCTTTGTATCCAAAGTCCTGGAACGTGTTATTTCTAAACACGATCTACTAGAATCTTTTCGGGGTGCATTTGCGAAGAAACAAAGCACTGAAACGGCATTACTAAGCGTTCATACTGATATATGGATAATCATAAATGTGTTTTATTGATATTGTTAGACCTACCAGCTGCTTTCGATACAGTTGATCTCCATATTCTTTCGGAACGGCTTGAAACGGACTTTGGAATTAAAGACGATACGCTGCAACTCACCCAATAATACATCAGCAAATTTTACAAATTTTAAACGTGCCAGGCACGATACCAGGCAAGGCACGGTTACTTTTTATATAGCATAAACGGGTTAAACATAAGCGTGCTGTACTGGGTACCGTGCCAATTTGGCCCACAGAAGTGAGGTGGTCTAAGTACGATGCCCGGTACGGCACGGTTACATTTTAGTAGTGCAAATGCTATACGGTCTGAGAAAGGTTCCCAGTAGGGATTACTGCGCATGCTCAAAATGAACCTTGACCTGTTTCCCGCGAACTTTGACAGTTTTGTCATCAGTTCTGTCAAAATGGCCGCCCAAACTAAATCAACCGACATCCGGATAATTTACATATGAACTGAAATTAACTTTTCTGTGAAGAATTCCACATTTGGCATGCCTGGCACCGTTCCGAGACAGGTTATTTTAGAGTAATATAAAAGGGTCAATTACATGTGGCTATTGGTTGATAAAGAAATACGTGAAATAGACAGATTTAGAGCTTGTATAATGTCTGTTTTAGTCTTTGCTTTGCGTGTTTGTAAAATGTAAAACGGGTTAAAGCCACATACCAAAAGAGTGGTCAATCGACGGTAATGCAAGGCAGAGATCTAATGATTATGACTATATTTTACAGTTTTATAATGTATAGCCTACACTTGCTTTATTTTAGTGTGTGTGGAGGGGGGGGGGGGGGCTTCGATCTCTAGCTGGCCGGTCATCTCTGGCTTGCGGCTGTGGTTTCGATCCCCGGTATGAGCGTATGTGGCATGGAGATAGGGGAGCCTTCTCAACCTCGTAGGTTTCCCCCGGGCACTTCGACGGTTTCCTTCCACTGCTAAAGACCCCTACGCGCAAACGAATTATTGAAATAAAATTAAAACCACATGTTAGTCCCGAAATGACCTAGTTTGTGTCGAGTGGACGTTAAACCCTATTTCTCTCTCTCTCTTTTATTTTAGAGAAAATGTCTGATTCTTGTTATACAAAGAGAGGGTACAAATATAAACACATCACTTACATTTCTGTTGAGCTGTTGTTGTCGGAGTCGTAGTCGTTGTTGTTGTTGTTGTCGCAGATGTAGCAGTTGTGGCAGTGGTAGGTGCAGCTGTTGTAATAGCTGAAGTAGCAGCTGTGACTGTGCTGGCAGGACAACTGGAGGCCAACATTGCAAGTTGTTGGTATGCATTAACACCCACACAACACTTGCAAACTAGAATTGAAGTAATAATATGGGTGCACAATCGCTGAGTAACGAGTTTTGGATTATGAGGAGACAAAATAGTAGTACAAACATAGGCGTACGAGCCAGGGGGGGGGGGGGGCAGGGGGGGGGGGGCAGCTGCCCCCCTAACTTTCGGGCAAGCCCACTTTTCGGGCAGACAGGTAAAGTGAGAAAAAAGAATTATTTCATCTACTTAGCAAAAATAAAGTGCCCGAAATTTATTAAAACACTAATTTTACCGGCTGAAATAGCAGTAAAACGCGTTTGGTGCCGTCAAATATTCCAAAATTTTCTTTGGGGCGGGGGTGGGGGTGGGGTCTATACAAGCTCAGCTTCGCTTATTCGCCTTCCGAAGAAAACCGACGCCGCTGTCTGTAAACCTGAAATTGTTTCGGGCATTTCTAGTTTTGCTTCCCTAAGAAAACACTAATTTTACTCTTCTTTCAATTGAATACCACGAATTTGTACTGAATTGACTTTTCGGGCATTGATAAGTATTTGTGAATGCAGCTACAACAGTCTGATTGGATGGTTGGAATTCGGAGAGGGATTTCGGTTACAAAATCATTGGATACTTTTGGAGTTACTTACACGGGCTAGAATAACAGAAAACGCATTTGCGGTGGTTAAATTTTCAAAATTTCCTCCGGGAGGGTGAGGCTCCCATACCCCGCGACGATTGATTGGTTGTTTAGCATTCGGGTCAGCAGGTAGGCTGTATTGGACCAAATTGAAGCTGCTTTATTCACAGGCTGGAATAGCAGGAAGGCGCGTTTGCGGCAGTTAAATTTTCAAACATTTTCCCGTATTCGTGGACTGAATGATTCATTGAAATTCGAGCTAACCACCTTAATTCAGCTATATTAGACCACTCTGAAGTTGCTTTGTTCATGGGTTGAAATGGCAGGAAAACGTGTTTGCATCCGTCAAATATTCCAAAATTTTTTTGAGGGGGAGGGTGGGAGATGTCTGTAAAGCCAATTTTTTTTTCGGGCAATTCAGGTTCTGCCCCCTCCCCCCCTAACTGTCATCGAGCCCGTACGCCTCTGAGTACAAAATCCCTAATGTTAGTTGAGTGATATTTCGTAAAATTACTATCCTTTCCTTCCACTTACTACATAAAAGTTATGTAAAAAACAAAACAAAACAAAAAAAAAAAACCGATATAGATAGATGCGTCTCTATCAATAAAGATAAATATATTTGTTAGCACGTTATTTAAGATGCCTTAATTTTCTTTTCTGTGTTGTGTTATTTCACAAATTAATAAACAAGGCAAATATGAATATTTTTGTGCTTTGACTAAGACAATGAAGACATTATATACTTTTTATTTTCACAAGAAATTGGCACAATAAAGTCGATTAACTCGTCAGTGGGGCATTTGCGTGGTCCTGTATTACAAATTCATACAAAACCTTTTTTTGCTGAACATTATATGGGGAAGGGGTACTGGACCGACCATGGAGCGATGATGATCATGTTGTGTGTTACCGGTGGCTTTAACGAGCAGCCACGTCCTCACTGGTGTCTGGAATGGGCTGGTATAATAGACTTTATGGGTCGGGAGTGCTGGGTGTGGGCCAGAATTCGGAATCATGCCATGGGGTTTCCGAATTTCATTCGAAAATTTCATCGGATTCACCCGACACTGTCGCCCGCAAATTTACTAATTATTAAGTCACTCGCACCCTGTTTGAGGATACGCCAGAATCCAAAATTTAAGAAGCAGCTTTTATGAATTTCACTTTCGTCACTGTGTAGCGTGGCCTTCCATCACAGGAGGAATCAAGTAGCGCTCCCAGCAACAAGAATGGGACATTGTTCAGTGAAAATAATTCCTGCTGATTCAATATTCCTAACTGGTTAATCAAATGGTCAAAATTTTCTCAACTAGTCCCATTTTTTAACCAGTAAAATTCTCTTGACTCTAGATGATGCAATGATAATACGTTTATTAATAATATGACGATTATATAATTTCACAGGTTGATATTTGTAAATTACTTACAGGTCGGGGTTTTGGCATACGTTAATCGACTTATGAAATATATTATTTGACAGAGATTATAAGATTATAATCAGATATTTGGGGTTCATTTAACAAAAATTTCCAGGAGAGAGCCCCCCCCCCCCCCCCCCGCGGGCGCCGCGGTCAGTAAAAGGGGCTGCTCCGACACGGGAGCCCTGGCCGCCCCCGATTGTGTATTGTATGGTATATTACATTATAATGTCTTGTACAGTCTTATACCCTTTGTAGCTAGAGTCAGGATCATTAAATACCCAAACGACATATCAATGTCATCATATATACACATATTTATATAATGTCTACATTTTACCTATATGTCACAAGGCATTTAGTCTTGAATAAAATACATTAAATATTAAATAGTATTAATATATCAACTACCTCTGTATTAAAGATGACGAAACTTTCAGATGTAAGAAATTGGAACGATAGACAGATCTGGCAACTGTATACTCATTATGAATATCTGTTGAAAACGAGCTGGTTATTTATTATTATTTGTTGTTTTTAGTTTATAAAACAAGGTAGTCCTATATGGTTTAATAACACGTTGAGATATTGTAAATATACTTACCAGTCAGTGGTAATCCTGAAATAAGTATATAATTAAATATTTATTTGTTGTCAAATAGCAGTAATACTAAAGTTTATACTATTTCTCAGAGCAAATTCATATTTTTATAATCACCTTTGAATCATCCATCACATATATTATCATCAAACGAAAGATCGTATTCTTGTATTCGAAGTAAAAAGCGTTTTGTTTGATCTGACTATGCAGTGCAAGAAAACAACAAAACGGCCATTGCGTCACATTGACATTGGTTTTATATATTATATATGGTTAATACTTACATCAGTTTGACATTGGTTTTTTAACTTTATTTAACATAAATACATACATCAGTTTGATATTAATTTTGTTAATTATATATTGTTAATACTTACCAGTATATCTGCTTGTTCCAGACTCTGTAAAAAAACAAACATTGATTATTTCTTTTTATGAAAACAAAGTGAACCCAAATAATAATGACGACGTGGCTCGCTACTCGAAACATCATTCGGACACCCCAAAAACCCTTCCCCGAAAGATTTATCTATGAAATTCAGCTTACGCTCTGCTAATATGCACCGACTGGCCTAATGAAGACGGTAATGATTTGCACATAGGTACTTAAAACGTCCTGAAAATTCTATACTAAAACGCTATATTTCACTACGTGACCTAGTTTGTGTCGAGTAGACGTTAAACCCCATTTTTCTCCCCCCCCCAATCCCAAAATCCAGAAATGGATTTGAATAGTATAATGCTAAATAATTTTAAAATAATTTTTAATTACTATTTTTAATTTTGGATTTTGTAAATTAATTTATAATTTTGAAAATTAATTTATAATTTTGAAAATTAATTTATAATTTTGTAAATTAATTTATAATTATTAATTTTGTAAAGTAATTATTAATTTTGTAAATTAATTATTAATTTTGGCATGATCAATTTCAAATACCCGCAACCAGCTCTCTACAAATAGTATAGGGGCGCCTTCTAAACCTCGTGGGTTTTCTCCGGGCACTTCGGTTCCCCCCCCCCCCCCACACACACACTGCTAAACACCCCTACGCGCAAGCGAATTATTGAAATAAAATTAAAAACCATATGTTAGTCCCAAAGTGACCTGGTTTGTATCGAGTGGACGTTAAGCCCCATCTCTCTCTCCCTCCCCCTCTCTCTCTCTCTTTCTCTCTCTACAAATAGTGCAGCTATATGCACGGGATTATGGTAGAAAACAATGTTATAAAATATTAAACTTAAACATACTAAGCTGGCATCCTGCGTCTTTAAATGCTTGTGACTGGCAGCAATTTTCACTTGCATACAGATTTTGTGGTGGTGGCGGTGGTTTATGGTAGAAGAAATATGGAAAAGGATGAAATGAATAATGTCGTTCCTGGTCCTGACACACTGTAACAGTTATATACATCAAGGTAAGCAAAATCGAATTCATCTTGTCTCGGATGTTGGATCTATACTGACTAACGCAGGGGAAAACTATCTTTTATAGTAGAGTCGGGTCCGTTATAAAAAAAAACCCATCTGGTGTATTTCTTAGCAGCATCTTAATTACCCCGATAGGCATCTGTCTTTGTTGACACTGGCTTTTTTTCTCTCACTAAATATTACAAAGAGGCTGCCGAGGGTGGTAGACCTTGTTTGTTTTTATTATCTTACAATACAGATTTTGTGGATTTACCTTTGTTTACATACTACTTGTGGAAAGTGAGTGTGCTTTATATTATCAATACAATATTTACAATTATTAAAATAGGGAATAGTCGTTATTTGTTCGTTTTAAATATTGCGTGATATTTTCCCTAATACACGAGGCCTGATTAAAATAATATAGTATAATTATATGTTTATTCAATTAGTTTCAAGCTGTGGGAGTGAGTGTTATCATTAAAGCTATTATCCCAGTATGAGAACAGAGCAGTATATGACTTTAAACTCCATTTCATTTCATTTCATCATTAAAGAGCTGTCTGAAAATTTCTGTGTCCCATAGACAGTCAGTATTAGTACTAGTGGACGATGTGGATCTATTCGTTTTAGACAAGGAAACTTGGCTACAAGCTCGCATCTTCTTGTTTTTTCCTTTGGCGGGGGGGGGGGGGGGCTCTTGAAAAATACCCCCAGATCACACAGTAAACTTAATATTTTCTCCATCCGGGCCACTCTCAGCCCAAATTCCAGGACACGCCTTGCTACAGTATAAATACGAAACATTAATGACTTTAAACTATAGATAACATTACCCTAATGTTGCTATATCATAGATACAAAATATTAGTGTAGCTATAATATAGATACACAACCATAATGTAGCTAGAATATAGCTATCAGTATCAGTAAAGCAATACTTCTCTTTTCTGTGAATTTCGCGTTCATTTCTATTTATGCAATAAAATATAAACATCGTTTACGGAATAATATTATATTAACGAAAATAAACAATAATTGAAATAATATACAACGTGAAAAATCGATCAAAAACTGTCGACCTTTCAAGGTGAGAATCTGTGTTGTGTAGAGCTTTGTGGTTGGGAAACTGCTCTTGCTACCTCGAGCGTCTTCGTTGAGCTCAACGTGGATTACCATTTCCTCGGGCGCAGATCCTGTATAGGATAGGTCTGTTTTAACAGATCTTGGATTAAGATGGGGGAGAGGTGGAACTTTTTTGGTCCAAAGGAAATGAATAAAATGTTGTTTAGAGTCATACTTTTCAACACCAAGCGGGATTATGCAAAGGTACCCTTTTCTGGATGCCAGGTTTTACTGGCTAACGCTGGCTTACTGTTTTCGGTCAGTAACCATCGAAAAATTCGGATGAAATAATACATTTAAATTTTAGTAAATGCATTAAGAAACAATAGGGCCAAATTTGTTGCGTTTTGAAGAAAATGTAACTAGATTGTGAAGTTATTTGTGGATATCTCATTTTACTTTTGCTTATATTTTAAAGTTCTGTCTACATAACTTAAGCCCATCGGAACTAGTTTGTAATTTTACAAAAATAATAATGAGATTTTAAGGTGTTTTTGTGTTCTAATTTTAGAAAACGACTTGAAATGAGATCTCACAAACTATTTAATACTCGAAGACTACTTAAATGTTTTATACACGCAATCAAATATTACCGTTTTAAAATTAGTCCTTCAAGCTCGTAAAACTATTTGGTTGCGATTGAACCATCTAAATTTCTATGGCAGGACCATTTAGAAGCCGTTTTGAGAACTGAGTACCATTTCGGCAGGTTCAAATGTTTCATATTTAAGTCTAGTTCATACGAACGGCATCATTTTTGTTTACTTTTCCCCAAAAAAACGATCTCCTAAGTAATGCTACGCTCTGATAAGCTCTGATACGAATTGGTTAAGCTTTGGGGATGAGATATTTTCCGATTTGATCAGGCCTTGTTACGTTTTGTTACGAATTAAATCAAGCTTTGATGAGCTTTATTACGCTTTGATGCCATTATGACGCCTTAGATCACGCTCGGATACGATTCTCAAGCTCTGTTGTGCATTGTTAAGCTATGTTACGCTTGGGAAATTTCGAGATCACCGATTTCATGCCGCTTATGATCCAGAACAGATTCACAAAATCACCGCATTTTTGACTCCACAATGTTCCAGATGTACCAGAGCATAATCTATCTGAAGAAGAAATAATGTTTGTCTCCCTACTGTATACATACATCCTAGCCCTTACGGCGGAGGTAGAACAGCAAAGACAAGGGGAGGTTGACCTACCAGCAGGAGGGAGAAGTCTAATCATCAAGAGCTGTTGGACCAGGCCATGGCTCACTGAATAAAGAAAACAATAGTATGGCCAATACAGTAGCCTCCTGGATACACAACTCAGATTAGAAGACCCTGCTGCGTTCAGAAACTTCACCAGATTTACCCCTGGGGTGTTCGATGATATCCTGGAGAGGGTGGCAGCAGCAGCAGACTAACTACATGCACCCCCTGTCCGCTGGCCTGAAGCATGGAGAAACCTGACCCAGCAGTTTGAACAGAGTTGACATGTCCCCCTTGCAGTTATTGCCTTGGATGGAAAACATATAGCCATCAAGAAGCCAGCAAACACAGACAGTCTCTACCACAATTAACTACAAGGGCTTCTTCTCCATACTTATGCTAGCCTTGGTAGATGCACAGTACAAGTTTATCTGGATTGATCTGAAAGGTAACGGACACATGTCTGACTCCCAGATATTCATAGACTCTGAGCTCTTTGGATGCCTAGCAGGTGGGTTCATAGGGCTGTCCCCATCACGCCCTCTCCCTGGGGAAACTGAGCCAGATATTCCATACTACATCCTGGCTGATGATGCTTTTGCCCTGAAGAGTTACATGATGAAGCCATACAGTAGAAGAGGGATGACAGATCTCAAGGGGTAGAAGCGTGGTGGAGAATGCCTTTGGCATCTTTGTTGTAACTCTACCGCTCTTGGGTCCCACTTTTGTGTTGTTTTTCAGGATCAGAGCTAGGGTATCCTAGCAGAGCGTGAGAGAGCGTGAGAAAGCTTGTCAAGCGTAACAAAGCCTAGCAAAGCTTGTCAATCCTTGATCAAAGCTTATTAATTCGTGGGAAAGCGTAACAATCTTCATGTCATATCGAAGCAAATCTTGAGACATCCTAACAAAGAGTGTCAAGTTGTGACAGACCGTGAAGACTGGGGTTCTCGCTTTGAACAAAGCTCTTGGCGCTTTAATCAATTCGTGACAGAGCGCTCAATATTTTGAAACAGTCTTAAAGTCATCAAAGCGCCGTTGGTGTGAACAGCATCCAACTATCATTTTATTTAATTTTATGTTTAAATACACACATAAACTAAAAGTAAACATTGTCTCGGACTACTTACAACCGTCAATGCTGTTTTGATCACCACTTGCCATCTCCATTGTACACCCCTTTCCCCTTTCAAACATACCCTGGCCCTGAATGGTCTTGTTAAATTTGTTTATTTACGTGTGTTTCCTATTGTTTTGTTTCGTGTGTAATCGGGCAGTGTTACCAAAGCAGCTAGTGATTTTCAACATTTCTAAACTCTCCATTCTGTGTCTCGAGAACCAAAGTGATGAAAAACTGATCATTGTGGTTTGAATGTAAATGTGTGTTTTGGGAGATTCTGCCCGGGTAGCACATGAAGTAAAACATGTGTGGTCGGAGGATTCTGTAAGGGTAGCAAATGTGTGGTAGTGTAGCAACTGTTTTCCCATTCTTTAGATATATTGGTTTATGTTAATACTTAGTGTTTAGCATAATTATATTTATTATTATGTTTATAGATTTATTCGTCTTTTATGTCTTTTTTACATTTAAGTGTCTGTGTGATAAAGTCTACATAACAACTAATGTGTATATCACGTGAGACGCGTTACCACTGAAACGTGAGTGTTTTTCACACACACATGAGCGTTAACACTGAAGCGATCGGGGCCAAGTTTTTAACTTGGAGACTGTTTACACTTCATTATAGTCAAGTTTTTAACTTGACGGGTTTTTTTTAACGATCGATATCTTAGTTACCACTCTGTTTCTTACTTTCCTGGGAGTCTCATTTTTAATGGTGCCAAAGCTTGTAAGTGGTCAATCTATTTGAATTATATTTTTCATATTAATTAGTCTAAACGAATGTAACAACAATCTATATAATCTATATATCTACATATATATATATATACCTGCTATAATATAATATACCGGTACTATAAAAATTGCTATTATTATAAATATCTTAACCATCTTTGTTCATGTTTCAGTGAACGAGAGAGAGAAAGAATTTGTAAATAAACTGTATCAAGCTAAACACCATCGTTTTTATTTTCAACCCCCTCCCGGGAAAGACAGTTCAAAGCTATAACCACTACTGAGGTCTGTCATAGTATGCTGTTTACCACGTTCCTGTCAGTTCAACACTTAATGACCAAGCCTGCTCCTGTTTCATAGTCATTCATCTACAGAACCATCTTTAGAAGACACAACATGGAAGAATCAAGACGATCGCGAACTTATAAGAAGATACCATTTACACGCGAATTACATAAATTACAATCTCATTTGTCTGAAAGTAGTCCAGAAGACACAAAAGTAAGTTTTGATAAGCTAAAACATTTGTATAGAGAGCTAATAATAGCTTGTGAACATTATGAAGATTCTCTACTAGAAATCGATGATCCTGATAAATTTAATGAATTGTGTAGTGAATCTGATACGTATATATCAGAAATCCATAATAAGTATTGTTCTGTTATAGATCAGGCAAACACATTTTTAGAATCATTTTCGTTACTTAAAGAGTCAGAACCGCGTTCAATTAAGCATGATGAGTCTACGAATCCGAAGGCTATAATTGCTGGACAGTCAGCTAGTGATAGCACACATGTTATAAGTCAGTCTGTTAATAAATCCGCTAGTTTAGATAGTAATTTAACTGAATTAATAAAATTGTTACAATTGCCAAAGATAGAACTCCAAATATTTAATGGCTCACATAGTAAATATTATAAGTTTATCAATCAATTCAAACAATCTGTTGAAAATTTTACTGAGGACCCTTTAACCAGACTTAACTTGCTTCAGCAATACTGTACAGGTAAAGCCGCTAAATTGATTTCTGCTTGCTCTAAGTCTTCTTCAGCCGAAGGATATTCGGAAGCCCTTGATATTCTAGAACAACGTTGCGGCAATCCTCATGTTATTTCCGAAGAGATCATTTCATCTCTAAGAATGGGTAAAGCTGTAAGAACAGCACGTGATTTGATGGAATTATCTGATTCTCTTCAGGAAGCTTATAGCACCCTTCTTCAGTTACATAAACTTAATGAGGTGAGTTCCCAATCATTTTTTTAAAGATATCTTGAACAGAATTTATATACGATCTGTTAAAGGTAAATGGAGAAATCTTGCTGCTGATTTATTAGATAAAACAAATGAATATCCCTATTTCCCTGACTTCGTCGACTTCATTTTTTAAGGAAGCAAAACATTTAAATGACCCTGTCTACGGATTAGATGTGTTTAAGTCGGATCCTGTTGGTACCAGCTATAAAAAGTCTTATTGTTCAGCCACTTCCGTGTCGTGTCCATCTTGCAAGGAAGAACACGTTTTGTTGAAATGTCCTGCTTTTAAACGGTTGTCAGTTGATTCTAGACGAGCGTTCGTTGAAGCGCACAACCTTTGTAATCTTTGTCTTGGAGGTCATGCTGATACCTGTAAAAGTAATTATAAGTGTTCGAAATGTAAACAAAGGCATTCGTATTTACTTCATCAAGAATCGACACGAGACTTGCCGGTTTCTGTTAATTTGTTGAACCACAACTCGTCTATCTTGCCACTCGTCCCTGTCATTGTAAACGGCAGCTACAAGACTCATGCATTAGTTGATTCTGGCGCAACGGACAGTTTCTGTACGCAACGTTTGTTAAATTATTTTGCCGGCAAACTTGATGTTATAAAGGCCAGGTTTCCTTTAGACACTGTTACTTGTGTATGCACGGAAGATAAGAAAGTTGTCAAACGGCTATCACTTTCTTCGCCATCTAATGGAGACACTTTGCAAATGTTTAATTTGGCTGTCATTGACCACATTCCCGTGAATAATGTTAGAATTGATGTTTCTCTTTACCCACATTTACAAGATATTCCAGGTTTATGTCTTGGGGGTGATTTCAATGTGGATGTATTAATTGGTCAAGATCACAGTGAAGCTTTGTTACCTTTGGATGTTGTTGCGGGTAAAAAAGGGAAACCCTTTGCTTGTAAATATTTACTTGGTTGGGCTGTGTCTAGGTCAGTAAACCTTCCTAGTGTACCACCCCATAAGGCCATCAGTAATTTCATTACTTCTACTCACGTCCCATATTGTACGAGTACTTCTTCAAAATCTCCACAGAGTCTTGATCTGTTGTGGAATGAAGAACTTCAAGACTTGAACGATTCGTGTTTGTCAGTTGACGATAAATTTGTTTTAAATTTATGGGACAAAGAGACCTTTCTCAGTGAATTCAGTCATTATGTGATTCCTATACCTCTCAGGTCTAACTCTGTCATTCCAGATAATAGATATATATGGCTGAGCATCGTTTGAATAACTTATTGAAAAGTCTTTCAAGGAAAAACACGTATCAAAGGTATGATCTAGAAATCAATAAGTTGATGCATTCAGGTTATGCTGAACCTACAAATTTAGTTTCTAGCGGCCCTACATGGTATCTTCCTCGCCATGCTGTTATAACAGATAAGAAACCCGACAAGGTTCGTGATGTATACGACTGTGCCGCTAAATTTGAAGGCGAGTCATTAAATGATAAATGTTATCAAGGACCCGATCTTGTCAATAAATTATTGCACGTTTTACTCCGTTTTCGCGAACACTCTTACGCAGTCTGTGCCGACGTTGAGTGCATGTATTATCAAGTCATCATTCCGCCGCAGCAGCGCGATTGTTTACGGTTTCTCTGGTTTGATACTTTAGGTCAAATCACCACGTATCGTATGACAGGTCATGTTTTTGGAGGTGTATGGTGCGCATCGAGTTCTACGTACGCTTTACGTCGTACTGTTCACGATGATCCGTTCGTTGACTCTCTCATTAAGGACGCCATTTTGAATTCCTTTTATGTCGACGATATGCTTCGATCTACTCCTACCGTTGAGGAACTTTCTCTAGTCATTGAGGGCTCTAAACGTCAATTAGCCAAAGGCGGTTTCAATCTCACAAAGTTTATTACGAACAAAGAGAGTACCTATGAAGCGATACCTATGGACGATAGGGCTAAGGAATCCAAAATATTTGAAAATACAATTACTAAAACTTTAGGTATACGCTGGAACGTCAACGATGATTTCTGTTACTTTTCCTGCAATTTCTCTTGGAAGAATGACATTTTAACACGTAGAAACATGTTGAAAATGGTTGCGTCCATTTATGATCCTTTAGGTTTAATAAATCCGCTTACCGTTAGAGGCAGGGTTCTCTTACAAGATGCCACTAAAAATAGTTGGTCTTGGGATGAAGAAGTTTCCCCCAATATATGCGCTAAATGGACGAACTGGTTGCTTGATCTTCGTTCTTTGGATGCTATAAGAAAGTGGATGCTAGAATCTGAGAAATGATGAAGTTCCTTCAGAAGGTGTATTTAAAACCAAAAGAGTTCAATAACGCCTTATTTGAACTTCATCATTTCTCAGATTCTAGTGAGTCAGCATACGGATGTGTTTCATATTTGCGTTGTGTCAATCCTGACGGTAAGATACACATTGCATTAATTCTGTCCAAAGGTAGGGTAACCCTGATTAGGGCAATAACTATTCCTAGACTGGAATTACAGACCGCAGTTTTAGCCGTTAAGATTGACGAGGTCCTCAGAAATCAGCTAACGCTTTCTTTAAACGAGTCAACTTTCTGGGTTGATAGTAATATTGTTTTATAATATATCAATTCTGACACTGGTCGGTTTAAACGTTTGTTGCTAATCGTGTCAGTGCTATTAGATCACTCACTAATACACATCAATGGAGACACATTAATGGCGATAGAAATCCTGCAGATATTATTACTCGTGGTGTATCTAATTTATCTTCCTCGCGAGAATGGTTTTCTGGTCCAAGTTTTCTTAGTCTTCATAGATGTCATTGGCCAGAGAGTGTTATCCCAGGATATCAGTTGAATCTCGACGATCCTGAACTGAAGAAATCATGTGTTCATGCTACTATCGCACTTCCGGAAAATCCTGTTGTCAAATTAGCTCAATATTATTCCGATTGGCGAAGACTGTGTAAAGCTGTTGCTTGGCTTACTCTAGCCAAAAATTTTCTTCTCAAGCGAACAGTCACATGTCAGCTTTCTGCTTCATGTCTTCAAGACGCTGAAATTTTGATCATTAAAACTTTTCAGAACATTTCCTACGAGTCAGAGGTAGACTCACTTGGGAAAGGTAAATATGTAAAGAAGTCGTCACATATTATACGGTTAAATCCCAAATTAAACCCTTCTGGTGTATTGACTGTTGGTGGTCGCATTCCGGGTTATTCATCCTTACCTATAATTCCAAAGGGTGTCTTAGCTACACTGATTGTTAACTGGTATCATATGAAATTTCATGTGAGTACAGAATGGTTAATGTCCATTATTCGAGAAAAATACTGGATTATTGGTTGCAGATCTGCCATTCGTCATGTGAAATGTTTCAGATGTAGAAAACTATTTGCCAAACCGATGGAACAGGTTATGTCCCCATTACCCCTGGATAGGGTTACACCATGTGAACCCCCCTTTAGTAGAGTAGGCATTGATTGTTTCGGACCATTTTATGCGAAATTTGGTAGGAAATATTCAAAAAATTATGGCTGTATTTTTACATGTTTTGTTTCTAGAGCGGTTCACATTGAAGTACTTGACTCTCTTGACACAAATAGTCTGATTAATGCTTACGTTAGGTTTAAATCTCGTAGGGGCAAGCCTTCCAAAATTATTTCAGATAACGGTTCGAATTTGATAGGTGCTAATAATGAATTTAGATCTGCAGTGAATAGTTGGAATGTTAACAAAAGGTTTTCATCTTTTTTCAGTTTGGAAAATGTTGAATGGGTCTTTAATCCTCCAAAAGCTTCGAATTTCGGAGGCGCTGGGGAAAGCCTTATTGGTGTTTTTCGTCGTGTGTTCACTTCAATGTCACTATCAAAGGATCTCTCTCACGATTCTTTAGTTACACTGTTCACGGAAATTGAAAGTATTGTGAATTCTCGTCCAATTACTAAAGTAAGTGATGATGTCACGGATCCTAAAGCTCTTACTCCCAACCAAATCTTGCTTCTTAATAGCGGTTCCTGTAAACCTCTAGCAGTCACCTCTGTCAATGATTTTTATCATCGACGCTGGAAATATGTTCAGCATTTAGCTGATTTATTTTGGAAAAAATGGTTAAAGTTAGGTTCGTTATAAATTTTTAATGGTGCCAAAGCTTGTAAGTGGTCAATCTATTTGAATTATATTTTTCATATTAATTAGTCTAAACGAATGTAACAACAATCTATATAATCTATATATCTACATATATATATATACCTGCTATAATATAATATACCGGTACTATAAAAATTGCTATTATTATAAATATCTTAACCATCTTTGTTCATGTTTCAGTGAACGAGAGAGAGAAAGAATTTGTAAATAAACTGTATCAAGCTAAACACCATCGTTTTTATTTTCAAGCCCCTCCCGGGAAAGACAGCAACGGAAGTAAAACATATTGTAGTCCAGTCAGGGGGTTTCTGTCAGCATAATGACGGTAGCAATATATTTCTCGGGCTTAAAGTCTTCAATGGGCGTGGGTGAAACAAGTTCGATATATCTGACAAGATGTTAAATTTCGTAAAAACTGTGTTTATGAACATTTATGTAAAAATATAACTTTTAACATCCGAGATCGTGTATTTTAACAGAATACTCAAGTTAATTAACAAATCGGTACGCAATCTAGCAATTACTCGTTTGAACATTTTCAACGTAAATTCTTTTTAAATAAATATCTTACTTTGTCACTTTTTTTGTCCGAATTTCTATATTCACGGCGGTCCCTGGTTTCTTTTGGAAAGTCTCCCAACGTTCTTATCCGTTCCTATTAACAACAGGCCTAGCTAATATGAAATAACGCTCTACCACATCTCTGATTTACGGATATGGTTGGAAATCTTACGTAATGCATCTTTCAATGTTGATTTGTATATTATAATTAATATTTCTTATCAAATATTTTTTTTCTTTTTTTTACTTATTCGGAATCACATGTTTCATCAGCTTGTAACTTTACAAGTATCACTACTGTAATATTCCAGAATAACTTGTATATTAACGGCACTATTCTGTTAATTCACATATTTACACTGTTGCATTAGGTTAAAGCATGCGCAATGATACACATAGTGGCCATACTGTATGTTGATTGTGATGGTTCAGAGAATATGATACTGGATTATTAACCATTAGCCAAGAAAGCTACCCGTACTTATTTTACAGCTTGGACTTCCATGTCAATGGCGCAAGTTCTTGTTTGTTTAGTTAGGACTAACCACTGTAAAAAAAAATTCCATTAATTAACAGAAAATTTCCGGCAGCTGATTTACCGAATGGAAATTCGGGTAAATCAGCTGCCGGAATCTTTTCTTCCAGTTATGTCGAAAAACATAATTTTTATAACGGAGCTTTAAAATGGATATTCTGTAAAATCTGCTGCCAGAAATTATTTTCATTTTTCTGTGAAATAACAAAACTGATTTAGTTTATCTGTTTATTGGATCTTATTTGTGCATTCAACTACAGAAAATGACGTGAACTACAGAAAATGATGTGAACTTAAGTTTTAAATATACATATAATTAATGTTCAGATACAGATATTTGATGGAAAAACAATTTCAATAGAAAAACAACTTTAAAAATTATTAACAGAAAATAGAAATGAAATTCTGGTAAATCAGCTGCTGGAATTTTTTCTTCCAGTTATGTCGAAAAACATAATTTTTATAACGGAGCTTTAAAATGGATATTCTGTAAAATCTGCTGCCAGAAATTATTCTCATTTTTCTGTGAAATAACAAAACTGATTTAGTTTATCTGTTTATTGGATCTTATTTGTGCATTCAACTACAGAAAATGATGTGAACTACAGAAAATGATGTGAACTTAAGTTTTAAATATACATATAATTAATGTTCAGATATAGATATTTGATGGAAAAACAATTTCAATAGAAAAACAACTTTAAAAATTATCATACCTTACGAGGTTTGGTGTTGAACGCCTGATAACGTAACATCGGATAAACAAATGTGGTTTGCAAGAATACATCATTGACAATAAGAAAACCGGGAAAGTTTATCCAGCTTCGAGATTTTAATGATGATTCTGAGGAGAATTCCAAGATGCTGTATTTGGCCAAAAAAATGAGTCAAAATAAGTATGGAGGTGCAGAGTCAGAAACACAATTCAACATCATGATTTTTGATGAAAAATGTAATTTTGTGTCCAAGGTGACATTCTTTAATCGGATACCTCTCCACATTCAAGGTAGGCCTCGTACCTTGCTACATCGGACGCAAATTTAAGAACTTGATCATTGACACAGGTCTTTTTCTTCAACTTTTTGGGAGTGTTCTCATTTTTAAACTTCAATATGAACCTGTAATAGACAACTATAAATTATAAGTACCTTTCACAATGATTATGTACTGGCACAGTTCATAGAGCACTGTAATAATCTAGTCTACATGTAAATTAAAGTTGTGGCAGACAAAGAACCCAAACGTTTTTGTATCTATTCAGAACCCTTTGACATATTCATACTTCTTATGCTTGGACAAATAGGCTCTTGGTGTAGGACTAAAGAGAATTGTGCATGTGATCTACGATCCATCAATTATGAATAGGGTTCAAAATAGATATACATTGTAGACCTCCATATACCGGAGAGATCAAGTACCTAGTATATTCAGTGCAGATAATGGGGATTTTCATATTTTGTAGATTTCTGTAACCAATTGTGGCATATTTTCATAAACAATATTCCCTTTAAACTCTGTCAATTACAGGGGTGATTTAACCAAATGTATAAATTTATTAGTGGACTGTTGAAGTAGGTTTTGGAGAGGATATGTATCCAATTGGAATCTCAACGAACATCAACAGAACACCTGTTCGTAAATATTGATGGATGGTCTCAAATCAAATGACGGGTAAAACATCACTCTATTTGATAGGAATGTTTTGAAAGCTGTTCGTTGGACAAATATGCAAAAATCTGTCAAATGCCAGAGTTGGATATCGAGTTTTCTGAAGATTTCCCAGTGAAATATATTGATAAATAAAGTAACAAATGGATACCAAACGATGCAAAGAATGGGGTTCACAGTCACACACTTCACTATATTTTTTTTTCAAATGTGAAAGCTAAAATGATTCTATGGTGGCTGATTTCCACTTCGTGTCTTTGGTGCTTCGTTTTTTTCAATGATACTAAAATGGAAAGTCAAGACACAAAGTCGTCTGATTGGAAGCGAAGACGCTAAGTGGTCGAAATCAGCCACCATGAGATTCACTCAAATACCATAACTTTACATACCTTTGGAAAGCATCCATAGTATTGATAACTTTTTTCGGAAAGCAAATATTGAAAATAAAAAAGGCTGCGAATTGCATGGCCATTGCCACTGAAAGTGATGTAATATCTGTAGTGACGGGTTCTTTATCCATAACTAGCACATATTTAGAAGTATGAAATATAGATGGCCCAAGAAAATACAATGTAGAAAAAAAATCCTAGCATTTGTTCAATCTATCACGTCATGGGGCTCGGCGTGGTCGAGAGGTTAGGACGCTTCCCCCTCTTGCTGAAGGTCACGGGTTCGCATCCCGACGAGGTCGGGGTCAACCTTGTGAATTTTTCAGACTGGGTTCCCTCTTGCCAGGTGAGGGCTGACATGGAGAAGCGTTATAGTCCATCGGAGACGACGATAAACTGAGTCCTGTGTTCATTTGATAGATCGCGTAGGAGACACCTCAGCAGTTAAAATCGGTTGTAAGAGTAGGCCATGTGCCGCTGCCTTGGCAAAATTCACCCTCATTGCACACACTTGGCATATACCCGTCTCTAATTAGTCTTACAGTGCACAAAAATGGGACGTTAAACTCATTTCATTTCAATCTATTACATACTGTGAGCATGAAGTTTGAATATGTAGAGCTGACCATATGTTTTAAATGCCAATCAAAATCTCCCCATCCAAATTTAAAAGCATACATAGGCATTTACAGTCTGTATATTGGTGCTACAAGAAGATGTAGAACTTAGATAGGACTCTTCACTCGGACATACTAGAACCAACAATGACAAATATGACATCACGTCATGGCAGAAATCTGGTGAGTGAAAGTGTAGTGGAAGAGTTGATCAAAAATGTTTTGAGTTCATGGGCTCATAAAATCAAAATTTCATGTAATTTCACATTTTCTTTTTTTATAAGCAGTATTTTATTCAGATTTGTATCTGAATAGGGATTGGGGAACAGACATAGCCTATATTAAACCCCTCTCCCTGTCAGATATAGATACATGTATTTACATTTTAGACATTAATTATCAATGTACATATGCATTTATAATTATAGTGAAAATATATGTACAATGTGTGGTTATAGTTGTCCCTGGAACCGTCTGGTGATTTCCAAGAACGAGTGGACAATTTTGAAGATATTAAGCGAGTTTTCCACGTCGTCAGTTCCGTGCAATAAAACAGTAGTGTTTTGGTAAATAGTCGCTAAATTATTTATTGTATTTTTTCGGGCATCTGAATATAAGGAGCAATTCAATAAAAGGTGTTCAGTATCTTCAAAGTGATGATCACATTTACAGCATGGATTATCAGAAATGTGACGTAAAAATTTGTGCCCGTTTAGATTCCTGCAGGAGAGACGCAGTTTAGAATGAATGATTTGATTTGTGCGGGACCCAAACGAAAAAGGTTTTGGTGGTATTGAATCATGAGCCGTAAGTTTAGAATTAAAAATATTTAGAGATAACGAATTTTTTGTGTCTGCACTAAATTTGTTCCATTCTCTAATTGACGATGGTATGAAGGAATTATAAAAAATATTTGTTTTACATTTATATTCAGGTAGACATGTGTTTCGGAGATTATAGTGGGAGCTTTTTGTCAAGATTAAATCATGAAGATAGCAAGGAGAAAGGCCGTTTATAATTTTATAAATGAATTTGAGTTTATGTCTTCTGCGTCTCTCCTTTAGCGTAATAAAGCCAGTTTCTTTATATAACAATCTATGGCCGGTACCTCTTACAGCACCACATATGGACCTAAGTGCATCCAGTTGTATGTGCTCTAATTTGTTAGCTAGTTGGTCTGTGCAATTGTCCCAGATGACGTCGCAATAGTCAAAGTGTGGTAGGATAAAGGAGGTGTAGATGGTTTGTAACGATTTACGGTTAAGTCTGTATTTTAGGGATCTTAAACAATTGACAGATTTGCTGGTTTTTTCGATAATGTCATTAATATGCTTGTTCCATTTGCAATTTTGTTGAAAAGTCAGGCCTAAATGTTTGTGATGTGGGACTTCCTTGATAGGAACACTATTTAGAGTAAGGGTGGGTAAAATAGGATTTTGTTTGGTTGTTAGTGCTAGTGTTTCGGTCTTTAGTGGGTTGAAGGATACCAGCCATGTTTTAGCCCACGCGTTAATTCTATCCAGGTCATCGTTTAGAGTATTTGCGCATTTGGTAGGTTCATCAATTTTGAGATAAAGGGAAGTGTCGTCAGCAAAGAGTCGAACATTTGAGGTGATATTACTTACAATATCATTTATATAAATGAGAAAAAGGAGAGGACCGAGAACAGAGCCCTGTGGCACTCCTGATGGAATGGTTTTGGGGGAAGAGGAGACACCCCCATTGACAACAGACTGTTTTCTTCCATCTAAATAGTTGCGGAACCACTGTAGGATGTCTCCCCGTATCCCCGCAGCTTCAAGCTTGTGACAGAGTCCAGCATGCCAGACCCTGTCGAAAGCTTTACTTATGTCACAGAACACTGCTCTCGTGTAGAATCCCTGGTCGATGGCTTGACAAAAGTAGTGTGCAATATCGGTAAGTTGGTAAACACTAGAATCCCCATGCAAAAAACCACTCTGGAGGTTGGTTAGAACAGAATTATCCCTTAGGAAGTTGAAGACATTTTTATAAATGCATTTTTCAAATATTTTAACTAAGATACTAAGTAGTGATATTGGCCTATAATTTCCGCAGTCTGATGGGTCACCCTTTTTTAATATGGCAGTTACATTGGCAAATTTCCAGAGTTTCGGTACTGTTTTCGATACGAGGGAATGGTTAAATAATTTACATAAAGGTTCAGAGATTTCTTTGGATATAAGTTTTATTAGTTTTCCGCTTATTTCATCGGGTCCATTTGCTTTTGAGGAATCTATAGTAGTTATGATGTCTTCAACTTCCTTCTGGCTAAGGGTAATGTTAGTTATAGAGTTTGGTATTCTATCGAGTGCAGGAAGTGGTGCATTGTTACTATCTATGTTAGACTGACTTATAAAGAAATCGTTAAGGCAGTTACATTTATCGGATGGTGTTTGATACATAGTGTCATTTACTGATAGAGGTGGTAGTTCATTGCTAGTTCCAGCACGATTCTTTTTCATAAATGAGTTGACATGGCTCCACCAGTTTTTACTTCCAAAATTATTACAATTATTAATTTTGTTATCGATTTTGTCAAAATATTCCTTTTTACAATTTCTGATCAGGTTTATATATTCATTTCTAATAATTCTAAATTCATGCCAATCTGATTCTAAATTTCTTCTAACCGCCTTTTGATGTATTTTTGTTTTCTTTCTACTCAATTTACGGATCGCATTATTCATCCATGGTTGGTCTTTGGGTCTGATGATTACCGTTTTATTAGGAATGTGTTTTTTCGCTAGCCTTGTCAGCTCACTTGTGAAGTTTACACAAGCTGTATTAATTGATTCTATGTTAATTAAACTTTCCCAGTCCGTGTCAGTAATGTCCCGTCGCAATTCTTCGGTGTTAATGTTGTTATAGTGCCAAATTACTCGTCTGTAGCATGTCAATTTTGGGTTCTGAAATGAAAGTCGACAGTACACAGGACAATGATCACTACAGAAATTATCTAGACAGCCTGATTCTTTTATATAGTTTGGACAGTTAGTTAAAATTAAATCTAAAAGTGAGTTGTTACCGTAGTTTCCGAATCGCGTTGGAGTATGGATTACTTGATATAAATCGAAAAGTATCATTGCATTATGTAAAAATGATTGAGTTGAAGTCATAAAATCGATATTGAAATCACCAAATATAAAACAGTTGTCGACATTATCACATACTGACTTAGCAATCGAGTCAAAAATTTTGTTGTTTTGTTCGACAGTAGAATTTGGAGGTCTATAAAAGGTACCTATTAAGATATTTTTATTTGAAGAGTTTAATTGTAACCATATGCATTCTGTACCGTCGACTTCCAGGTCAGGTCTTCTTTTCACAGAAAGTGTGTCCCGTATGTAGGTCACAATACCCCCACCCTGTCCGTACGTCCTGTCGTTTCTTATAGGTGCATGGAAAGAGCTTAATAGTAGTGTACTAGTGTCTACTGATTTATCAAGCCATGACTCAGTTAAGAGAATAACGTCAAATTTTTCGGCGAGTCCAGCTGCTAAAATATCAACTTTGTGGCGTAGACTCCTTATATTCAGATGGACGATAGACAAGTTGCGGGGAGGGCCAGGATTGCTTTCGACATCACCAGAGACTAAAAGGATCTTAAACATGGTATTTGGGACATAATGAAAAAATAACAAACTCACAAAAATATAAACAACAGGGAAACACACATATACATAATTACTTAGTGATGTACATTGAAAATAATTTAGAATATTTACATACGTTAGAAGATGATATAAATATTTGCAATTAAGAATGTCTATAATACATAAAAAATGAATATAATGTGTACATTTCATGTAAACATGAAACAAATATTTGCAATTAAGAATGTCTATAATACATAAAAAATGAATATAATATGTACATTTCATGTAAACATGAAATAATATGACCGTGGGCATGGTTGTAAAACATCAAGATATCGGAGCAGATATTGTTTTAAAATTACATATAGTTGTTTATATTGTATATCGACAACATGTAGAAAGTAAAATTATCTGATTAAAAGGGGAGATTTCATGCAGCAGATGCAATTAATAACAGCGGGGAAAAGATTTAAGAGACTGGACAACAGGAGGGTCTATATCAATCGAGACTATCACGTGCAGCCGCGTGTAAACAGATCAAGTATGGCTTCATGACCACGCCGTAAAAATAGGTGAGTAAATAACAGTTGTTTGTATTAAAAGATTCCCGTAGTTACATATAATTATTATGGAGTTGTTACCAAGGCCATATGAACAGATATGGATACATATTATGTAAGTGGCGCTGCGATAAGTCACATTCAGCTTGGACCTCCGTTATGGTTCTCATATTATTACTATTACATTATTATAATATTATACGGTATATATAGTATTATGTTATTAATATAAAGGGCTATCTATTGTTTATTCTGTTAAGCTAATTTAAGGTCATGGGAATGCATTATTATTTGTACAAATGCACACTAGCTTCTGACATTTCATTGACTTTTACATATTTGCTTATACATCATTATTTTCAGGTAGGTGGTGTGTATATTTTTAATTTATAGTTTTTATTTAATTTAGATGTTCAAGACTTACTAACACTAACTGTACAACACCAGACTTTTGCTACTTGTACTTGCATTGCAATTGGTAAGTGTAGATTTTATAATTATGATACAATTATCCACATGTGTCTTCTCCAGTTTCGAAATTAATTTTGTTTAATGCTTTGTACCATAGTTAGTAAAGTGTTGGTGGAAGTTGTCTACAGTTAGTAGGCTACATGTTGAAATTTCACCTTTAACCTCCATAAAAACATTGAGTCCTATAAAACTAAATCATACACAACTGAATGTGAAATAAACAATACATGGTTATCATGTTAAAGCATTTGGTTGAGTGGCCTATAAATTATGAGATATTCTATCAGTCAGGTACATATTGTTCACATTGTATTGCTATATAAGTTGTTTGGGTACATACCTCTATATATATATATATATGATACTTTATTGGTAAAGTACGTGTATATTCATTTGTCACATATATTGATTAAAATACATACTTATTGATACATTACTGTGTAAGTTAGTCAGTAAAATACATACATGTTTTTTAATATTGCTATATTGATAAGGTATATGCTTATTGATATGCTTCTATAGTGATAAAGGTCATACATGTTGAAATGTTATTATTTGGAATGTACATACATGCAGGGATTTTGAAAATTTGTGTAAATACGCAGTTCGGACATACACTCAGACAGGGTCCCCAGCGGGTAAAATGGTGTGTGGGTCCTAGGTAGCTAAGCTAAGGGATGGTCACAGTATGTTGGGATTCGTGCTTTAGTGTAGGGGAGCTCTGCATAAGGTATTTAAAATAGATTCCTGAAAAATGCTGTTTTGAACTTACTAGAGCATTGACACAGAATATTGAGTCTTGATATTAGTGTGAGGGACCTCTGCAGAGGAAAATGATATAGGCAGTCTCCAGACTTAGCTATTGGAGATGCAGTCACATAAATACAATACATTTAAACGGTAGGGATATTTGCCTACATACCAATTTTCTCCCTAGACCTTCATTTCAAGTTTGTATTTGAGCTATTTATAGGTCTTCAGTGATTGTAGAGACATGACCCTGATAGAGTGGTAGTTAAAACTAGATCTTGCATAATTAGATATTTGGTCGTTACCAACCATTCCAGTCTAACAGAAGATATTTTAACAAATTTGGGCACCATGCTTATTCATGATGTTGTATGGTTAATTTCTCCTATGTTTATGTCTCAGAATTACACTATAGTATAAAAACATACAGTCAGTGCAAATTTCAACTAAAGATCAGTGCTATGTTAATCATATCTGATAGGGCATAGTACCACCTTTTTACCCTGATTGATTAAGAGGGCGGATATCAATTTTTATTATCAGGTTTTAATATTATAGCAGCTGTATATATATCTATATTATCTATATATATCTATACAGGTAATTTAACAGCTAAAGCAGACTTGACTGATATTAAAACATATCATCTGCAGTCAATATTTTTATAGTAAACACATTATGATAATATATGATTCAAAGAATACAGGAGTCAAAGCATTATGATATAAATGTTACATTAATACAATCATAAACTACAACATAAGAGATCTTAAGAAGGTGAGAGAGAAAGAGAAGGGGGTTTAACTTCACTAGACTAGTTCGTTTCAGTACTAACATATGGTTTTGTTTATTTTTATTTTTTCACTAATTCGCTTGAGAGTAGTGGTCTTTGGCAGTGGGAGGAAAGCCAGAGAACTCGGGGAAAGCCCACGGGGTTGGACAGAGATATTTAGAAATAGTGCCTGTTTGTTTCTGACCCATCAAAGCCAGTCTATATGTCCAGTCTCAAAAACATGACAAGCTAGATTTTGCAATAGTCGTTTAGTGATTTAGCAAGATGCCTGTGATAGGGTCAGTAGGATTTGTTTATAAGTTGCAGAATTTTAATACTGGATAAAAAGTTTTACAGTACCTACTCATGCTAAATAGATATTATATAAATGCTACAGTGAGTTATTTGCATCATTGGTCATATTATATTTATAATATTTATAATGTATTTTATTAAAGGATATAATGGTTACTGGTGAAAATAATTAGCTGGTAATGCCGAGTTCATACTCTCGAAGTTCACTTGCTGATGGTACATATCCAGGTAAGTCTATTAATCTTCTTATGAGTATTATCTTGTCTTTCTCTTTTTCATTTTCATTGGCTGGGAATAGACAGATGAAAAGCTTACCATCAATAGTCCAACATCCTTTAATATGTTTATCTTTGAATTATTTCCTGGCTTGCTTAAACATATATGCTCTGTGTTTGGTTAGGTCTTCATTTATGTAAATGTTTCCTGGAGCTTGGTTTACCACCTTTTTGTTGATCATGATTCTTTTTTTGGTCTTGTAGGAGCTAAGCCTTACTATAATCTGCCGCGGAAGAATTGATGACTTGGGACCTACCCTGTGACAGTTTTCAATATTGGCAGATGTTATATTCGGAATGACATTTTCCAAGACTTGTAAGGTAAGTTGCTCGACATTTTCACCATGTTTTTCTATTATCCCCCCAATCCTTATGCAATTTCTTCTTCCATATTGTTCCAAATCATCACATTTTTCTTTTATTTCATAATGGAGTTGGAGTGTTGTGGCTGCAAGATCATCCTTTCGTTTGTTGATTTCATCTTTCAGGGGATCAATTATTATACTCAGCTGTTGGCACAGGATGTCCTGTATAATAGCAGATAACATATTTTGAATTTTGGGAAGGGTAAAAGCCTGTGCAATTTTGTCTGACAGCCCAGATATTGATTTTTCAAGACAATCAGTGATGATACTTTCGTTTAAGGTTGAGGTTGATTCCTCTGATTGAGTCGTGTCAGTATTGAAGGGCTCTGGTGGAGGGGGAGTACAGGGGGGGGGGGGGGGTATCTATACGCTGTTGGTTACTGTCTTCGCCTGATGATTGCTGGCTGAAGAATGAGGTAAGGTCAACTTGTTTTGTCTTTTTTAGTAGTTCTCCCGTAGATGTTTCAGATGACATATAAGGATCCTTTTGGAGGTCTAATGGGGACTGGCTATTCATTCTCTTGTTTCTGGCTTTCTGTACAGCAGCCTGGGGTGATGGTGGGTCTGTGTTAGTGATGTAGTCAGCCATTGTTGTTTACAGAATTATAAAACGTGTTTGTAAAAATATTCTTTTGTTTCTTACCAGAATACTTGGAGAAATCAGACTACAGTATAAGCAGTATGGCCACTGGTCTCGTCGGCAGTATTTCCGTTGACGGGTCAAAGCTAGCCCAGCTCAAAATAAAATGACGTCACAGCAGTGCAAATTTATGTTTTGTTTTTATTCACACAGTTCGTTACTACATTACCAGAAATCAAATTTCCTCGTTGGATCAACGACATATACACGACTCCTTTCAGCAGATATATTTGATATTACAAGGGATTGTACATTTATGTAGATATACTTATTAAACTAAGAGCTCCTATATCGTGTCTGAACCAGCAAATGAAATATGGGATTTAACGTTCTACTTTTATGCACTTATTTCAGTCGGTGACAACTCCTCGCCATTTTCAAACTGTCTGAGCATCTCTAATTAGCCTTAACAGTACATAAAAATGGGACGTCAAAACTCCATTTCATTTCTTTAACGTGCGTCCTGATGCAGTAGACAGGAACTTGGTTTTTCGCTTCATCCGAATGACATGCCAACCCCTAGGGTCTGTGCCACTGACAAGGACAAGCCGGTTTGGAAAATCCGGATGACCTCCTGGTTAGCGAGCAAGCACCATACTGAGCCAGCGAAGCCCATGACAAATTTGATAATTACTTCGAGAAACATTCTGCTGAGATAAGACGTAACATATTTTATGACAATATCAATACTTACCAATACCAACTATGCATGGTGTGCACGGAAGTTTATCTGTCTTCAATGAATCCTAAATAAAACGAAGTTAAATTTTAGACAGAAAAATACTGAATATACTAAATTATAATTGCACGAATCTATTAATTATATATTACTTCTTCATGTTATCATCATATTAGCGTGTATATAGGGATATAAGTCTTCAACATAGTCGCTTTAATAAAACAAAAAAATCAACAGTTGTACATTAGATCTTATACACACCTATTTATGAACAAAATCAGTTAAATGCCCTAGGTGTTAGCATGTTTACAGAAACCCATAATAATTTTGGGATAAGGACAATAACTCTGCAAGTTACTTTTGAAATGTGACCAACTGGATCATCTGGATATAAACTTATACACCAAGTAGAAGTTGGAAGTTTATAAATGTATGCCAATACATACCGATTTGAACAAGCCAACAGTGAGGCTGATGTCCCCCGCCGAAATCCCAAAATAAATAGATGACACATATTAATTAATCGCACATTTATTTTTTCCAAACGTATCGACCAATCAAACTGAACACGAAGTGTCATCCAAAAATTGCTTATCTCTGCCTACCGTAAGAAGAAAATGCTCATCTTTGAACTCCATCAAGGCATTGACCTAATAAGCATATACACCAAGTTTGAACATTCTAGCTCAATTAGGAAGAGAGTTATTGTGTCCCAAAAAGTGTGACGGACAGACAGACGGACAGACAGACGGACAGACAGACAGACGGACGAACCCATTTTAATAGTCCCCCAACTTTCTTCGAAAGGCGGGGTCAAAAAGCTGTATAGTATAACATACCTGACATACTATCAATTCCTTAAGATCCTCTTTAAAAACCTGGGTCAACATCTGATATGTCCAGGTTATATTTGGCTGTTCCTGCAGATTTTGTATTTCTGAAAGATTACAGGTCTTCTGGGCAACAAGATAATTATAGATTCGCACACTTTGTATTTCTCCGATTCCATTGAACAACTTCAGTAAATTAACACTGGTTAACATTTCGAAGTGTTTAAAAAAGTAATCACTTTGAAATATAAATGGCCAACTTGCTTTAACCATGCATATGGTTGTATCTATGTCGATGAAATCTATTCTTTGTGCCTGATATGTGGATATCATTGTTTCACGAACATTCTGTTTTTCCACATCAGTCAGTTTATCTTTTAAAAACAAATCCTTAAGTTCATTTTGATTAAATGACTCTGAATTTATGACTTCAATGTCTAAGCGTGGTTTCTTGGATTTTTCACAAGATTCTGGTCGGTTTTCGTTGTCTTTTTTCGCTTCTAAAGCTAACATCAGTTCTTCGATACCGTCAGTCAAAATCGTTCCGTCCATCCGTTTTTCGAAACATCTTGGATGTCTTCGTACAACTTTTGCCGCCACTTCTCTCAGGATTTTCCTCGAGATTCTTTGATTGGTTTGGTTTATCTCATCCCACAATATTTTTATTAACAAACATCGTTGTTTTCGTGTTATTAGCTCTTCCTCTTCAAATGCCTGATTAAGACTCGACGGAATCTTATTCCATGGAATTTGTATGGTGGCTTGAGTCCCAGTGTCCAACGGAGAGGTACAGCTCCTGGAACTTATTGACGACGTTGGCGATTGTAGAGGTGATTGTAGACTAAATTCAGTTTTAGATTCACCTGAAATAAAACAATGTTATGAATTTGACAGAAGCAAATGAGATAAGCGTTATTGTGTCCATGAACACATAAGAAAATCATAATCTTTTTTGCAATTTTACTCCACAGCATTCACGTTAGACCCATAAAGAACTTCTATGCAAAGAATCAGAATCCTAACATCATTCTTAAGCGAATGGTAAGCCATCACAAAACTTTAACCAATGCACTGACTGACAGACGGGCACAAAACCTATAGTCCCCTCGGATTCACCGGTAGGGGACTAAAAACTACTTACATGCAGTACGATCCCTTGCATTAAGTTGGTCTACAGATTTAACAATTGCGTTGAAGTACACATTATCGACCTCTGTATTATCACTGGTAGTGATCTCTATGTTATTTTCAGGGATGTTAAACTTTTCACTCACTGAAAATACAAATATAAATAGAAAATATGTTGTTAGTGTGTATACAAATATGAAATGGAATGTATTTCATCATTACTGAACCGAGCGTCAACTGTAAAGCAGGACTAGAACCACAAATAATTCAGCAATTTGAACGGGGACATCGAGTTTGCAAATTCAGCAGGTTTATAAGGACAGATGTCATGTTACTCCTCGTCTTTTGAATACTCTTGTACACGGTATTCTAACAATTGTACACATTAGGAGTTTTAGGACGAAATATAGATGACTGTACTGGATTCAAACAAACCGATATAGACTTGCCGCTCATAGTGGTGGTGCCAGGGTTAGCATATCATAAGTTGACCTTGTGAATTTTTTCAGGTGAGTGTTGACAAGAAAAATTGTTCTAGTCCATCGGAGGGGACAAAAAATGGGATAGTGTTCATTGGCAAATTCACCCTCATTGGCAAAAAAGGCCCATCTGAGATATTAACTTGACACGACAAATTAACTCGCACACAAGACAACAACCCGAGACTAGCGTTTCATTATGCACAGCATGTTAAGAGACCTCAACAGTTGAAAATCGGTAGTAAGCATATTCACCCTTATTGCCCATGCCATATTTCATTTAGCCTAAACATTCATTTGCATTTGAAATAATGAAGTGTTTCTGGCAAATTGAATTGACGTTTTGTAATTTTGGTGGAAACAGTTTTTTCAACTTACCATTCTTCAAAAATTCATCATAAGTGTTCCCATCACAATGCACTGCCACCTAGCGACCGTTACAGGTCACTTTAATGAAGTGTGAAATATCCATGCTGAAACACTAGAAATTAACCACATACACCTGTTTATGATCTTATTGGTACAGTGTGTTTTAATACTATGCAAGTGACCCCAAATGCAAAATAAGTAGGTAATGGATAATAATCAAATATTTCATGAGTAAATTTTAGCAGTTTAAAGCAGTTGACGTTTATTGGTTCCAATTTATGAACTCCAAATTTAGGAAGGCGAATGGCCTCAAACATTTCAACAATGCAATACGGTTCATTGTCTTTCACTAAATGAAGAACTATTTTCCCAATTTGGAAACGGTCAGAAGTATCTAATAGTATAAGATGGTCATTCTTGGAGTAGGTAATACCACTGTAAACAATGCTGTCACAGACTAGAGATCTTTCTATATTCATTTCGCTGTTTTTAATACTATCTTGTACAGTACTATTAAAGTTCTCTAACTTAAACGGGATTGAATTATGTATAAAAAGTTCACTGTCAAATAGACAACCACTAGAATAATATGCTTGCAAATATTGCTGTTGTTCAGATAGGGTGTATCCTATATTTTTGAAATTTTGAAACCTTCTTACACAACGCTTTAAATAAGAATGTTTTGATTCCATTCGCATTGTCCAAACTCAGAGGACCATATTGCAAGGTCAGCAACGGGTAATGTTGAACATAATGATGTTTTGGCTTTAAGGTTGCTGCTGGAAACAAACGTTTACGTTCACTCATATAAATTACAATCAATTCCTCCATATAACTGATTTGTCCCAAACTGATAGATGGAGAGCAAAGATAAAGAACCATTTCCTGGAGTGATAGTAATAGATTCCACACACTGTCTGTTCTGTCACGGATATTTGTTCCAAATAGCATAGGGAAAAGTCTCAACAGACACCAAATTTGCATTGCATTTCCGGGCAATTTGGTCTTGTTAGGTTTCAATATACAAGGCTTATCAACTGCATCATTCAATTTATATGTCAACCATTTAACTTTGACAAAATAATCAATTATAAGCTGCAAGTCATAAGCAACCACTCCTTCAAATAGGTCATGTGCAATACAAGGAGGAAAGCCAGAACATACACGAAAGTGAGATAATTTATTCAAGACAGAATCTTTTTTAATCCCTTTATAAGTTTTTATATCAGGATGATCTTTCAGATGTTTCAGGCAATCCTTGTAATTTTGTACAGTTCTTGGTTCTTTAGGTAAATTATTTTTATCACTCTTTGCATGCAGACAAAATCGACACCAATATTCACCTGAAAAGTTTTCCACAAATCCACCCAAGTAATGTGAACCTAAATTATCCCCCAAACAAGATATTACTGTACCAAATAAAGGACCAGTTATTCCATTGATGTTCAGGAACCCTACATTCTCAAACCGTTTACAATCAGTAATGAAATTTTTGAACACCACTTCAGCACCAAATTCAGATAAATCCTTGTCACGACACAGTGCAACAAGCTGAATTGTATACCAATCATCTTATGTTTTGTTTTTGCTGCACCTATTGGATTCACTATTTCAAACGCATCTTAATAGAGCAGAATTTGTATACGAGAATTATCCTGAAAAAAGGCATTGTTTTTGAAATGTGTGCCGTCATGAATATCATGCAACTCATTGCTATTAAAATTTATAATTGGATTATTGTACTGATCTAAAACCGAACTGTCTTGAAAGAGAGAGGCAATGGTTTTTTCCAAAGGCACATAGTAACTATGCACGGAGCCTTCAATATTTTGACCAATTTTGCACTTTACTGGAGGAACATGTCTAAATTTTGATTTGTAATAAATATTTCTTCTGTAAGTTGAACGAAAGGGACATTCCTCAAGGTTGGTTGCGTGCAAAATCAGATTATGATCTTGAATTTCCTCCAGCAACTGTTCTGCCACATCATTGGAGAGTCCTTGATCGACCAGTTTCCTTTTTAACCACTTTCTCATATATTTCCAACCTAAAGAATACAGATTGCCAATTTCTTCGACTATGAACTGAATTGTGGACTGAGGGATTAATTGCTTAGCTTGTAATTTTAAGTAAAATAAAGCAAAGCTGGTCATGAAATTACTTTCATAATCTTCTACACTAATATCTTCATCATCATTTTCATCTGCTATGGTATCGTATTCATCGATATCGATATTGTCAACAGACCCCTCCTGGTCAACATCATCTAACTGATAATTGTCAACTGCAGAATACTCTGAATCAGAAGTAATATTGTCATCAACACTTTGTCGATTGAAGCTGTCTTTTGTCCAATTGTGATGTTTTCGTGTCAAATGAGAAGAAAATGAGGACTTTATTTTGAACAAACTTTTACACGGAGATATTGGACAGCATATTTGATCTCCTTTAACCAAATGTGTTTTTAAATGGGCAATCAAAGATGGTGGGCTATCAGAAGCCTCTTGACAGCCAGCCACGGAGCATTTATATTGTGACGAATTTGGAGAAGACAATGCTGGCAACCTTGATAATCTGAGACTTTTTTGGTGTTTGGTGTGATATCTAGACATATGAGTGTGCAATGCATTGTATGTCTTGCAGAATTTACCACAAGAAGTTAGAGCACATGGAAATTTGACGTTTGCAGCATTTCTGTGAAATGCATAATGCCGACAATAAGACTTTAATGACGTACATTTGTGTTTACAAACGTGACATTCATACATTTTTTAAGCATTAGCGTACAGTGCGACACATATAGTACATGAACTTACACTGGGTAAGATTTACTTCAATCAATGCATTTTTCATTCAATAAACGTTCCATTCAACTATTTCAGTACCGGTATTCGTTTTAATGGCGCCAGCAAAATGTCGTCTTTTCCCAGAATCCTTTAGTGAGTTCCACGAGGGGAGAACGCTTGATCGAAGCCGGTCCTTAGCATTTTATGACGTCATATGAGGATTGTGGGTTAAGATAAGGGTTATGGTAAGGGCTAGGACCTGCAGATTTCGTCAGAGTCTCGAGATGTAGACAGGGCTAGCCCTCATCCTAACCCTGGGCCAAGCCTAACCCTTACCCTAACCCATAATCCACATATGACGTCATAAAATGCTAAGGACCGGCTTCGATCTAGCGTTCTCCCCCACGAGGTTACAAGACTCCATCACCCAGCGCAATGTTAAAGTTTGAACCAGAACAATTAAGAACTAAATGAACTAGTCTAGTATGTAGTCTCGATCACCCAGATTCTTTACTTTACAGAACATAAACAATAGAGAGTCTGAATGATCAAGACTAGTCTAGTCTATTATGACCACTGATCTATCTAATAGATCAGTGAGTATGACGTTTCCAGCCTCTATCAAGTCACCAATCGTAGCTACTCGGTTATTCCCGCTACTGTAACGTAATTACGATTGTCAAATCACGTGCTATTCTCAGATCGTCGTGTCGATTCATGATAATTACCAGTACAAATTTACAAACGATCCGATCCGTTAGACTAATGCATAAATCGATTTTATGCATTTTGTTCAACGGTTCGGATTGTTTGTACTTGGTGTTTATAACATTAATAGACTAATAATAATATTAATAATATTGTTGTTTATTATTATACTGACAATTCTATTATCTGTGTTATTAGTAAATAGTCTTACCTTTAAAGTGAGTAACAACGTTGTCCGTATACACTGCATCATCCTCTGAGATTTGTTTGCGGATTAAGGATTTTCCAAAGAGGGCGGGACAAATTTTCAAGCGGTCATGCTCTTTTCATGAATCGTTATTGACAGATATTATGACAGTTATTCGCATTCGGAGAGCGCGAGGCCAACCTTGTGGATTTTTCCGACTTGGCTCCCCTTGGCTGGTGAGGGCTGACATACGAAACAATTCATTAGACGGAGCACATTAAAGACACGTCGGCAGTTAAAAATCCGTTGGTTGAAAGGGTATGCCATTTGTCACTGTCTTAGCGAAATTGGGTTGGTGGCGTTCTATATATAGGACTATGTGAATTATCCAGTTATTTACATTTTCCGTTTAGAAGTCTGATTTGTGTCGTACATCAACAAATCAAAATCATATTTCAGTAAATTAACAGTGATCCTGTTATAATTTTCCGTAAGAAAACATATAACGTTTTTTTCAAAATACAGTATGTTCACGCATGCGCATAGTCCGCTTATTTACAGACAAGTTTGTTTATATTTGTGTCGTATCAACAGATCAAATTGATATTTTCCGTAAATTAACAGCGATCCTGTCATAATTTTCCATAAGATAACATATTAAGTTTTTGTCAAAACATAGTATGTTTACGCATGCGTAGGGTCCGCCTATCTACAGACAAGTTTGTTTATATTTGTGCCGCATCAACAGGTCAAACTGATATTTTCCGTAAATTAACAGCGATCCTCTTATAATTCTCCGTAAGATAACATATTACGTTTCTGTCAAAACCTAGTATATTTACGCATGCGCAGGATCCACTCATCTACAGACAAGTTCGCTATTGTTATTGACATGAATCATAATAACACAAAATTTTCGTGAATTTACAGACAAATAACAGATTTGCTGTTAATTTTACATGCGATCAAGTTTAATTTCCGGTAAATAACATATTTCGCTATTATAGAACGGGCAATCTGTTGACATAGGGCAAAAATACGTAAATCAACAGAAAATTACGTATATCAACAGAAAATTACGTATATCAACAGAAAAAATGAAGTAAATTCATGTGAAAAAACGTTGTTTTTTTTAACAGTAGAGCCTTGGGTGCTATTGACCGTACATGTTAAAGAACCGTAAGCCCTAAACAGTTATCTCCGCTGCCTTGACAAGATGTCGCCGAGGGGATACTCCATGACATATGCAGAAAAGTTTACACCTTTTGATTTCATGTCCTGTATGTGGTTTATCATTTTGTTTCGGGTTTACATTCAAGGTAACAAAATCTGCAAGAAGAGGAAGAGACGACAGAAAAAAGTAAACCTGCTTCAGAACACAAAATTTGAAGCCGTTCACGATTTCATGCTCCTAATTTCTGATGATTTTTAATATTTTTTTACATTAATGACTGAAAACTTACATTTACAGAAAATAAATTATTTTTTACAATGATTTCTTATATTTAACCAAAATAATTATGTTTTAGAACAGAAAATCTTCTGGCAGAAGCCCTATTTGAACAGGGAATAATTCTGTAAATCAACAAGCGGAGGCTCTTCAGAATCTGAGACAATGATATCTGGATCCTGCGGTTCATTGTGGAGTTGCAGAGTTGTGTCTTTTAACTCACGAGGGACAATGACACTATCATCATCACTATCACAATCGGAGAGAGGGTCGTTCAGCATTGAGCTGGTGTGGCTTGGTATCAGATACATCTCCGATTGTTTGACGACATGCGTTCGGGATTGAATATTAGATTTTGTAAACTTTTTAACTTGGAGTAAACTATCATGAACACTAACCACAATATATTTATCACGTGCTTTGAGTTTGTTACCATCGCTATATAAGTACACTAAATCACCGACATCAGCAGTAGAGCCTGGGAGGGATGTGCCTTTGGGATGTTTTGATTTTTCACTATGTGGATGGTTAGCTTTGCGACGGGATTGTTGCTTATCGATTAAGAGTTGATCGTCTATAGGAAACTGTATATTAGTCATTTGATCTCTCTGACACCACATTTCGCGAGCAGATAAACCACCATTACGGAACCTCGAATTTAAAAGAGCGATTACAAGGCTCAGTTGGAGGGGTGTGATTTCACCTCCTGCAGGTTCCTGTTAACGTTTTTGATACGTCCTATTTCTAAGTGAATTCCATATTGTACCAATAATTTATCATCCGACATAGCTTTAAAACACGGTCCGGGGTCACAGCGAATTACACAGTTACCTTCAATGGGTAACATATCAATAGCCAACTGTAATAGAGCATCACGGACAGCAGTTTTTGTCTGTTCGTTGTGGATAATACTAGCAGCAGTACGCGATGTTACACACTCACGAAGAACTAATATGCGTTGTTTATAACAAGCGAAATACGAACCAACAGTAGTTGGAGGAGGTTCTGTAGACTGTTTAACTAAAGATGACGGAACCTTCTGCAAGGCTGAACACGGAGAACAATTTTTTGCTATGGAATCGACAACACTGTCCATATCTAACGCGTAAAGGTATCTGTGGACGATTTTACGAAGCTTGTACGCAGTGGGTTGATCTAAACGGATGTGAAGAGCTGTCAAAATTCCCGGGAGTAAAGATCGGGGAACAACAACTAATTCGCGGTTAGTCATAAGAGGATCTGTTTTTTAACCACAAGAGTTCCATCACCCGAAATAGATATATTGTTGAGGTAACGTTTGACATCGTGTGCATTCGTAACCTTCTTGGAGAGTCTTGTACCCTGTGATAAATGAGCATGCGCGCGACGTAAGTCCTTACAATCCAATTGAGCGGATCGCCACATCGTTCTATTTAAAAATGGTAACTTGACAGTTCCGTCCATGATATCAGCACGGATAACAGATTCAGCAGTTTCAGAAACAAATCTGACATGAAACCAATTCGCATTCTGAAGCATTGCGACTGCCGAAGTCAGTTGGTACATTCGCTGATCCGGCCAGATGGCAAACGTGGATGTGAAATCGACTTGCCGTGGACAATAAGTTTGCTACACGAAGGCTAGCTGAATACTCACCCCTACTATACACAGTTTAGCGAAGGCTTCGACACAAGGTTTACTATCTGTGAGAAGCTGGGTAACTTTGTCCGATTGAACGATATAGGGAGAAGAGAAGTGTTTCACGGCGGCAGCTATTGATAAAGCCTCAACCTCACAGGGGCTCCATCCAAACTTTCGATGAGGAAGCTTTGTACTGTAAAATCCTGCGAGTTTAAGCCTACTGTCGCGAACGAGATAAAGTGTGGACGCCAAACCATGATCTTTAACTGCACCATCGGTGACAATCCAGAGTTGGTCAGACGGTATGGGTAAGTCGATGGCTTTAGCACTGCGCAAATAGTCCTGGGCCACCTGAAACGCGCGGATAGTATAATCAGTTCATGCCAATTTATCTTTTGATGTGGCACCTCCTACTATAGAGTCAAACGGGGTAAGGTATTTAGAACACTGAGGTAGTACTCTGGCCAGAAACTTGTACGCACCAATAAAGGCTCGTAGGTCGCGGACAGTTTCGTGGCGTTGACATGTCGATAAAGTAGCAAGTTTGTGAGGACTAGCGCTTAACGCACCTTGGCACCAAATCCAGCCAAGTATGACAGTTTTATGAGGAGCAATTGCGGTTTTCGAAGCTTTCAAACTAAGTTGGGCTTTTTGTAAGGCTGTGAGAACTTTTTGCCAATTTGAGATGAGTTCCTCGTGAGAGTTTCCGCCACAGTAGAGGTCGTCTGCAATTTTAGCTACAAACCCATCTTGAATCAGGTCACCGAGCACACGGCACATGAGCTCTTCGAGAGCAGTCTCCGACCCTGGCATACCCGTGGCACAACGCGTGTACACACGAACTCCCTTAAAGAGGGTAACAACTCCACAGTACTTCATGGACTCCGGGGATAGCGGAATCTGGTAAAAAGCATATTTAGCATTAGATCGCAGTGTTAAGTCTATATCTGGCATTAGTGAAGGCTGTGGCTTAGCATACTGACCCACCTCGGCAAATGCTGTCTATAAGAGCCGTTTGGTTTTTTGACGAGGAAGGAGGGATTTATCCTCGGGGCGCTTGAATACACCACACAGCTCCAAATCGTCGATTTTCTGTTGCAACTCGTCGAGTTTGTCTTTGGAATACTTTAGAATTTCGTTGTGGAGGTAAAACCGGTCCCATATTAACAGTAGCGGAAACAGGTCCAAATGCGCAATTGTATCCTCCTGGGTCAGGGTGAAAAACGTCATCGTAAGTATGTAGTAATTCCTGAAATCGATGCCGGGTGGATTCAGGAAGTAGATTATCAGGATCTAGCTGAACAGCTTTGGAGTATGTATGAGGTCCATTGTTGGAAACCAGTTTTCCAGTTGATGATACACCGGTTTCGTTTTTCGCAGGAGTATATGTGGGCAAAATGTGGGAAAAGTGGTTATTGCGGGGTACGGTAATAGTGAAATCAGTATTATTGGGTATGCGAGCGCAGGTGTGGGCCATTCTATAGTGACATCGCCAGCGGTATTAAAAAGATCTGGCCTCGGTTCCAAATCTAGGTCTTGAGTGTCTTTGATGTTATCAGGTACAATGACCTCGATAAACTGGCCAGGCCATAAGATAGTTAAAACACTGCACGAAGAATCGATGGATGAGTAAAGCGAGTGGTTGTGTCCTGTGAACTGGGAGTAGTACCATAAGAGTAAGTGTCAGTGTCGCCGATAATAACTTGACATTTAGAAGGACGAATTGATATGTCATTCAATGACATAAATGGTGTTTCCCCCCCCCCCCCAATAAATCGACGTCAAGCGATTCAACAATCAAGGCACTCAGAGTAAGAATGTGATCGTCTCGAGCAAGATTAAAGTGAACTTCACCCCTAACATCAAGTAGAGTTTTTCCGTCCGCCTGAGTTGCATGTTGGGAATTTTTACGGATGGTAAGTCCTAGGAACAGTGTTAAACGTAAACTGATCATATTGGTTTCAGCGCCGGAGTCGATGGTGATACGAACGCAATGCTCGTTATAAAATGTATCTATATACGGAGACTGGTTGACTTGAACACGGCGTGACGAAGTTGGTAGAACTTGGATAGCATCAAAGTGTATCGGAACGTTAGATACGGAAGTGTCATCTTCGTCATCAACAAGAATTTGTCGTAGGGTGCCCCACGTGAATACTGAAAAGTTGTACTAGACACGTTGAATATGCACGCTTTACTTGGTTCACTACTACTAATTTTCTGCCAGTCTCGCACACTCGTTGAGTCTATAAATAGAAACAGCCCGTGGAAATCCGTGGAAATTCTAAATACACTAGTAACTATTACAGTCGTAAAAAATCTATTGTTGAAGATTCTCAGTAGCAGTAATATTTATCGTTTTGGTTATTACGGCATCTTTAGAAATTACGTTCGTTTTATTTTTTAAATTGCTTTATCCTTCACATGACCGTTAGAAGCGACATATTTTGGTTTAGTATAAATAATATCTCTGAATAACTTGGGTTGGGCAGGATCATGATACCAGCAGTAGTTTCATTTTACTTTTATAAGGTTAGAAAAAACAATTTTTGAGTCGCCCACCGTGTGTTATTTCTAAATTTGATTTCTTAATCCAGCTTTCTGTCACGTTTCGTAAAAAATTAGTCTGGATTATCCCGGCCTGTCAATCAGACGGAGAATGGTCGGTAGGCTGGTGAAGTGAGACTAGTTTCAAAACAAGGGCACGTAACCTATTTTTTACTCGAAAGTGTCTGGATGTTATGGACGACGCTCCGAACCATTTTTCAGTGTATTATTTATGATGGTTAAATGGTCATAGCTTATTAAGTTTAACATGACCGTTTATTTAGTGACTATAAATGTGTGAAATAGATTTAAGATATGTAATATATATAAATATTGTGGTGTAATTGTTGAGCTATTTGGAGATATTTATATATGGTGGGGCACCCTAGATATGGACATAAACTAAGGAAGTGATCTGAAGCAGGTCTTTTAGATTGTAGACACAATGGACACGGTTTTCTGTGACTTGCAAGCAAATTACCGGAAGGTTTATTACGCACAGGCTTACGCTACCGTAACTGCCCATTCTCATACATCGTACGTCTTCACTAACTGCAAGTTCGTCTAACAATGATGGTAACGATTGGGAAATATCCTGTTTCAAAGAAGCAAGTGTAACAGAACGTAATTGCGTTGAATATTTTTGCTTAACTAACTTGGGTAAACCATGGTTGATTAAGCGTAGCCAAGTTATAACAATTATGTTTTCAAGGGATGGCGTAATTTCTTCTTCGACAATTCTGTGACCGTGATGTGTTAAACCGCGCCCATCCACAAGCAGATTATCCTCAATAAACGCCACAATTCTCTGATATAAATCTTCAGGTCGTTCTTTCAATTCCAATTTAAAGTCAGTAAACTCCAAAAACTGAGCACCATTGTTTTGAAAACCAAAATGAGCCCGAATGGCTTGCCACACGTTGGTAATGCTGACAGAATGTTTCACTATTGTTCCACGGGCTATAATAGGGCAGTAATTGGCTATCTGACCAAGCATTAATTCCAAGAGCACAACTTTTTGTCTTGCTGTTTTGCAATTTCTACCCTCGTCGTCTGTGAATCCCCTGTCTGGGTTATTTCGTCCCTTCTTTTGCCATACACAATCGTCACTTAGAAATGGCGCAAAATTTTCATCGAGGGACAAAATGTAAGTCAAATTTTGTTTCCATGACTCAAATGACGTAACAGTTTCTGTTTTTGTAAGTACTCGTTGTTTAGGAGCTCTTAATGTTGATGAGGCCATGGCATCAATATATTACCACCAAATTAAGTCCTAAAAAAGGCGTGATTTAACCACACGCAAATTGTCATCAGTCGTACGAATCAAGTATGCCTGCTCGCTGTCAAAAGACAAATTTACCTTTTCCGGGAAAATGTAGTATGTTTTCTTTTACGAAAGTTAATACCTTCAGGAGAATGGAGTCTAATCCAACTCTAGCCACCACGACAGTCGGTGAATAATCACCGGATTGGATTAATTAAACAAACAGCGATAAACAATGCAAGGCTATTTTATGGCGGTAATAATACAGTGAAGGCCGGAAGAACACAAGATCACGTGGTTAACTGACCACAGGTACTAGTAAGATAAATAACATAGGGGTTCGTACTAAGCCTAGCACTAATGACTATGGCGTAGTCGTTCGGGTGGGACGAAAAACCGAGACCCCATTTACATATTGGCGAGCCAGCGTCGTCTTACTCACTCAGCTATTGTGGCTCCCGGAGCAAAATAGTTGGACGTTAAACCACACTTCATTTAATTTCATTTTCCAACTTTTCCGAACCAATCGGACTATCATCGATAGGCAGATTGATGGCGGAAATTTTCAATGGACGGTGATGGCATTTCTTAATCGAATTTCAACTGTGAAGGATTCTTTTTATGTGAACGCCAATGTGTACACGGAAGGTTGTTTTGTTTGTTTTTAGCTTTTGGTTGGGTTTTTTTAGTATTGAGAGGAATGTGGTCGACAGCACGACATTTTAACCCGACACTACGACATTTTTACGCGACATTATATTTTTAATGTCGTGTTATCGGGTGAAAATGTCGTATTGTCGGGTTAAAATGTCGTGGTGTTGGATTAAAATGTCGTGATGTCGGGTTGTCGCCTTATGAAGGGCGACACCACGACATGATACCAATCAGCCACAAACTTTAACCCCTACAAAGCAAAACATTGTTCAGTGCTATATGGACGGGAAAAGCTCAAATACGACTATTTTGTTTTTTAGATCTCCTATTTGTAGTTTTAATTTTTACGAAAAAACACCTTTTTAGCTTATGGAACCCTAGGGCTCACAATTTCCATCCAATTTTTATGTATGTTTATAACCTAAAGATCTCAGTTAATTTCAATATTCGCGCAAATCGGACAAGCATAAAATATGGTGTATCAAGGTTGTGGATCCTCTAGGGGTCACAATTTTCATCCGGCTTTGACGAACCTGATAATGTACAGTATGTTTATTACTCCAAAATCTCGGTTCATTTTGATATTTGCGCATATCAGATTGCAACGTTCTGTTCTCTTTGTCCATCTCTTGCAAAATGTAGGCGTATCTTGCATGGCGATCGTTTGCTAAGATTGTAAATTAATTTTTATTTTAAATTTACAATATCGTAAGACTAATTTGGTTCTGAACACTACAGTGATCACTGAATAGGTGTTTATTGGGGCATTAGCTAATCTACAAAATTAAAAATTGAATTTACAAATATGAAAATTAAATTTACAAAATGAAAATTGAATTTACAAAATGAAAATTGAATTTACAAAATGAAAATTGGATTTACAAAATGAAAATTGGATTTACAAAATGAAAAATTGAATTTACAAAATGAAAATTGAATTTACAAAATGAAAATTGAATTTACAAAATGAAAATTGAATTTACAAAATGAAAATTGAATTTACAAAATGAAAATTGAATTTACAAAATGAAAATTGAATTTACAAAATGAAAATTGAATTTACAAAATTAAATTGTGTCATCAGTTACCATTAATAAATTTTGAGAATTTTGATAAAGTTATGTGTGTTTTGATATAGCCGCAGATCGTGCATCTGTACATAAGCCATAAGGGACAAATTAAAAGAAAATGTTCTGAGTCTTCAAAGGCGCGACCACAATCGCATGTAGAGCTGTTAGAAATATGCCTGGGAAACGATGTCCGTTTAAATCAGTACAAGGGACTCGAAGGCTAGAGTGGTGAATCTGATTGTTCCTGCTGCCAGAGTAGTATGATGAAGGTATGATTTGATCAAGGTAGCCGATTTTTTTGTAGAAAGATCGAATAGATTCCATTCTCGAATTGTAGATGGTATAAAAGAAGAAGAAAATAAAGGAGTTCTGCATAGGTATGTTGGGATGTTACTTTGGTTTCGTAGGCGATACGAATTTATATTAGGTGGTATCAATCGAAATAAGTATTCGGGAGTGATGACTTTGTGGAATAAATTAAATTTATGTCGCCTTCTTCTCTCCTGCAGTGTAATAGACCCGTATTCTTTATATAACACTTGATGACTTGTACCCCCCACACTGTAAATAATTTTTATGTATTTTTACCGTAAATTGACTGGCAGAAAGTTGCCAGTAAAATGACTGTATTTTAACACTAACTTGTAAATTTACACCTAATCGGTAAACAAGATTTACAAACAGCATGTAAATTTACAGTGAGTGTAAAATAACTTCCATGTAAATTTACACTGTGCTTGTAAATAGAAAGTGATGTAAATTTACATTTACTGTAAATTTACACAGTGGTTGTAAATTTAACTCATAGTTATTTTACATTCACTGTAAATGTACGCTGTGGTTGTAAATTTACCTCAAAGTTACACCTACTGTAAATTTATGTGGTGTTAAAATACAGTGATTTTACTGTTTACTGGCAACTTTTTGTCTGTCTTTCAACGGTAAAAATACAATTTTGAAGTGTATATTTATTGAAATATACATTGAAGGAAATGTGTTTGTCCCAACTCGGCTAAGTAGTCCTATGTTTGATCTTGGCAAACACATAAAGTTTTGCGGAAATTTCAGCCGAGCATGCAAAACACCATTCGATAATGGAAAGAAAAGACATAAAATATGGTATAACGTCCTATTGTTCTGCTTCTTATAATGGAAAGAACAGAAGGCATGATACCATGCAAAATGTCCCACACAACCGTACGTATGGCATATCACTGTGCCAGATAGGTGCATTCAGATTTTGAATAAGCTATTTCTCTGAAAAAGACTTATCTTACTGACTTAACAGTAAATATTTTCCGATATGTAGTCGAAGGGGAATAATCGATTTGAACACTATTTGATGGTAAATTTACAATTTGTTGTAAAAATACTATTTCAAATGGCATTTCTGTTAATATACAGCTCACATAATGTAAACTGACATATGGTTGTATTTCTACATTACGTTTGATGTAATCTTACATGAGGTCATAGAGGGAATGACAGGTATTGCCACTATTTTACAGTTAATTTACAATTTGCTGTAAAAATACTATTTCAAATGGCATTGTTCTGTTAATATACAGCTCACATAAAGTAAACTGACATATGGTTGTATTTCTACATCAAGTTTGATGTGATCTTACATAAGGTTTGTATTCGTGTGCATTTACATCGTTTTAAATGTGAGTTAACAAACTATGTGATATTTTAATTATATTTACAATTGTAAATACACATATAATCTTAACCGGTTAATATGGATCTTTTACGTGCATGCCAGTGTGTACTCTATACCTTGGTGTTTGGTCCCATCCGAACGACTTGTCCTATCCTCTGTCCTGCATCACTGACAAGGGGGAATCGCGCCGGAAAACCTGAATGAAGTTTCTCGGCCAATGCAAGGATCGAACACCCGACATCCAGGCTAGTGAGTCAGCGTCTTACCCACTTAGCCACTGTGACTTAAGGCGAAAAGTAAATTATACACAAATCCTGCATTTAAACATGCTTGAATAGTAGAATTACCAATAAAAAGTAGTCAAGGTACAAGATACATGTACGTTAACAAACACAGTTGTATAAATACAGGTTACATGTAAAGATAATACAGTTATAATATGTAAAACTACACTTTTATTGTTAATTTACCAATTTTATTTTACAGTAATCCTAAGTTACATCACTATTACAGTAATTTTATAGTATAAAAACATGCAGTGGTATTAATACAGTTTACATGTAATAAAAACACAGTTCTAACTTGTAAAACTACACTTTTATTGTTAATTTACCAATTTTCTACGGTAATCCCATGTTACCTCTCTCATACAGTAAATTTACTGTATAAAAACATGCAGTGGTATTTTTACAGCGTTATGTTAAATAGATTACATATTTTTGACTGTAATTTTACATTTATTTTTAACAGTGCACAGCACCGCATATAGTCCTGAGTGCATCTAGTTGTAAAAGTTCTAGTTTATGTGTTAGTTCGGTGGAACTCCCATCCCAAATAACGTCACAGTAGTCGAAATGGGGAAGAATATATGAGGTACATATGGTTTTAAGAGATCTGCGACTTAACTTGTATTTTAATCAGCGAAGACAAGTTTACTTGTTTTGGCCAAAATCTTATTTATATGAGTATACCACTTACAGTTTGTTTGGAAAGTCAGCCCCAGGTGATTGTGCTCAGAAACTTCTTAATTGCAACATTGTCTAGATTCAGTATTTGCTAGACTTCGGTTTTCATTCGGTTAAAAGATACAGGCCACGTCTTAGCCCATTTGGCTGAGTCAGTTATTTTTATCTATAAACTAGTCGTCACCCAAGAGTTATATTGTTCTATGTCCATTTTTTCAAGTTTTGAGAAAAATGCGATTGAAAATGTGATGTTTCCATGCTGAGAAATATACATGCGTATTTATGTCAAATTTTGCTTAATGACAGGATATACCAACAAAACGACTGTTTATCGTGTAAGTTGAATCCATCATCTTTTTTAACAAAGGGGGCCAGATTAATTTTTTGGTAAAGTGGAGATAGAACCAAATTGGTGTATGTCCAAGAGAAATTTTACATTTAATACTGGAATAGAATCGTATATGCTTTTATAACGCATAACAGTATAAATACTGTACTTTCATAAATCTGACATTGTTCAAACAAATGTTATATTATAAGAAAGTCTTTCCGAGAATGGTAACATGCCCATATTGGCAGATTTGGTCTAATTAAGAAAGTCGAACAGTAAGAAAATAAGCCCATCTTATATAGTTTTAACCTTTCCATGTTATAGAGAAAGAACATAACGTCCACACAAAAACTATGCCTAATGAAACTGACGAAGAAACAAATGACAAAATGAAATGAAGTTCACATTCATCGATTTATTCCAAATGATCGTTAGACTAAGTAAGGCACAGACTGACCATTATAAGGGTAAAATGATACCCGGGGTCAAACAGCAAAGTTACCACAGCATCACAACAAAGTCAGTAACGAGTAAATCCTCCTCTGTTTGCCAAACAAGCATTGATCCGACGTGGCATACTCCTAATGAGACGTCTAAGGTCATTTTGGTCCAGATTGTCCCATTCCTGTTGCAACGTAGCAGCAAGTTCTTGGACATTGGCAGGACGTTGTTGACGTTGACGTAACCTCTGTCCAAGCATGTCCCAGACATGCTCGATGGGGGAGAGGTCGGGACTCAGTGCTGGCCAAGGTAATGTGGTGATGTTCTGTTGTTGGAGGTAACCTGTAACGATCCTGGCCCTGTGACATCTTGCGTTGTCATCCTGGAAGATGAAACGGCGGCCATGACGTCGTGCAAACGGCACAACATGGACTGCCAAGATGTTGTCCCGGTAGTACCGGCCTGTAACACGCCTTGCAACAACATGTAAAGCCGTTCTTCCAGCAACAGTGATGCCTCCACACACCATAACAGAACCACCCCCAAATCGATCATGTCTGATGACGTTAACGTCTTGGAAGCGCTCGTTTCGACGACGCCACACCTTCCTATGTCTGTCCAAAAATCAACAGTGAACCTTGACTCATCTGAAAACATCACATTGCTCCAGCGTCGATTATCCCAGTGTTGACGATCCCTACACCAACGACGTCTTGCCTGAATGTGATGATCTCTCAAACAAGGGATCACGCGAGGACGTCGGACGCGAAGGTGACCCCTATGCAGTCGATTCCGACTCGTCTGGCCACTCACTCTCACACCAGTGTCTGTTTGAAGACGAGCGCTGATCTGATTTGCTGTGATGACACGATTTCTCAAGGCCAAGGTACGGATAAATCGATCCTGGGCTTGAGTTGTCGCCCTTGGTCGACTTGAGCGTCGTCTGTCCTGTACAGATTGTGCATCACGGTATCTGGACCATAGCCTGCTTATGACAGACTGAGAAACATTCATCGTCCGCGCCACAACCGCCTGTGTTGTGCCGATCTGTAGCATGCCAAGGGCACGTAACCTTTCATTTTGGATAAGCCGACGCATATCAAAATTTGTTTTCTGGTCACTAAAACAATTAAACTGATGTTTCCACCCTGGAATTCAATGCCACAATGACTGTAACATTCAAAGTCAGAGTCGTGCAAATCTTGGGTTGGACCCCCATGATGATCCCAAGCATCACCTGCATTCCATGCGGTAGCTATTGGTGCGTTTGGGCGTCACATGTAACTGGAAATGTTTCTTCTGTTAGGTTCTATAGAGACTTTTTTCGTAGTCATTTACATATTTTAGTATTATGCCCCCACAATCAAATATCCCCTACTTTTTTTGAATAGTATATATAGGGGAATTTGGGGTTATTCTTCTGAGGTTTTTCTTTTAACCCGTACCGGGTTATTCTTTCACTGCAGGTTTTTATTTCCCCATAAGGAAACATGGAATAGGGTTTTTCTTGTGAGAATTCTGGGATATACTCATGATCAATATAGCGGGTAAAATTTGAGTTTTTAACAATCTGTTGACGTGCTCGCCAAAATAACACTTCCGTGTATGACATTAAAGATACCCTACTTTCAATTAGAAATTAAACTGGGGTTTAACTTCTTACTAGCGCTGTTCTGTCCTACAGTGTGGGGGAGATAGGGTTTAACGCCCAATCGACACAAACCAGTTCATTTCGGGACTTACACGTCGTTCAATTTTATTTCAATAATTCCCTTGCGCGTAGGCTCTTAGGACGTTGGAGGAATCCGGAGAAAACCCACGAGGTTTGACAGGCGATCCCAAGTCCTGACACGTACATCTGGGGAATCGAAACAATCCAGTTGCAACAAGGGGAAATAAACAACACAAATTACATGCTTTATTTCATATTTATATTGAAGGTTATAGTATTTCGTGCATTTTTGACTTCCAGGGGTTGGTCAAGTTTCACTTGAAGTCGGTCGTCGAGTGAGGCGTTCTGCGGCGAGTCATCGAATATGTATCTTTTAGTTGGTCGTTTATTTAGGTCAATAAGTCGACTATTTTGGCCGATAACGGTTGGTCGGCTAGTATCTTTACTTTCCCATACAAATAATTAGAAACATCTGATCTGTATATTTGAGGTTCATTTGTAAAAACAAATGGCTTCACTTTTATGACCTATAAAAAATGGAAATAAAAACATTTACATGTATATTATACGGGGATGGGCGCTGTGAAGAGTACGATTTAAAGCTATTAACAGGGGGGATGTGCGCTGTGAAGAGTACGATTTCGATACTACGATCTCCTGAATTCGAGCCCGGGTCCTCCAGCACGATAGGCAACAATCTAACTTATGATTGAAGTAACCACAGCCCCTGAGTAGACCCGACTAGATTATCTTTCATATCATATGATACAGGTTGTGCTCACATAAATTAATGTTTGTATTACTAGTCAATATTTTATATACATGCAGGGGCGTAAAAATAGTCGGTCGCAAAATTAGTGCAGTCGGTCGCAAAATAGGGTAGTCGGTATCAAAATAAGTACTCACTGTATACGTCACGCTACTCACGCAAAACTTTAGTATAAAAATAGTCGGTCGCAAAATCAGTGCAGTCGGTCGCAAAATAGGAGCAGTCTTTAGTATAAAATAACCTTGTCAACTTATCATGTTTGAAAAGATGTTGTGTTTCACTCTCATTCTGTTGTGAGTAGTTGGTCTAACAACAAAATTTCACCCACGGGAAAAATAGCCGGTCTCAAAATAAGTGCAGTCACTGCATGAGTCGGTCTCAAACACAATGCCAGAATAGATCCCAAATACTATATATTTACGTGAATCCGTGAGCCTAAATTGCATACGTCACTCTTATTCTGTTGTGAGTATGTTGGTCTAACAACAAAATTTCACCAAGGAAGAAAAATAGTCGGTTACAAAATAAGTTCAAAAATGTTCCCAAATTACTCAGTGTTAAATAGGCACCACCATTGATATGACATAAACTATATTAGAATTAAAATAAAACTACTTTCCGACGAGACAACGATGGGCGAACAACTACAAAGTTATATAATAATATCTATGTTCTACCGGGACGCTTAATGTTATAGTTAGTATTTTGTTTACTTTCATTGTGGGGTGGGATTGTGGATGGCGCCCTAGATTTGAAACCGCCCCTACCCCACCCCCATATTCCCTAGAAAACTCGCACTTGGTGCTCGGCTCCTAATTGCGTCACTCAAGGGGGGGGGGGGGTTATGTGCATCAGTCGGTCGCATTTTGGCTAAACACCCCCCCCCCCCCCCAAACGAAATCGTTATGTACGCCCCTGTATACATGTATATAAATAAATTAAAAATAATTTACCTGTTTGTTCACATAACTAATGAAAAGGTCGACCGTGATTTGCACGTGCAACTTTGATCCAATCAACAACTTGTTTCTTGATCTATATTAAACATCAGTCACTGCAGACGATATTACACAGGGAATATTCTATTTAGATTTATTATTTGTGTTATATATACTATTCAAAAAAAGTAGGGGATATTTGATTTTGGGGGCATAATACTAAAATATGCAAATGACTACGAAAAAAGTCACTATCGATCCTAACAGAAGAAACATTTCCAGTTACATGTGACGCCCAAACGTACCAATAGCTACCGCATGGAATGCAGGTGATGCTTGGGATCATCATGGGGGTCCAACCCAAGATTTGCACGACTCTGACTTTGAATGTTACAGTCATTGTGGCATTGAATTCCAGGGTGGAACCATCAGTTTAATTGTTTAGTGACCAGAAAACAAATTTTGATATGCGTCGGCTTACCCAAAATGAAAGGTTACGTGCCCTTGGCATGCTACAGATCGGCACAACGAGGGGGCATAATACTAAAATATGCAAATGACTACGAAAAAAGTCTCTATAGAACCTAACAGAAGAAACATTTCCAGTTACATGTGACGCCCAAACGCACCAATAGCTACCGCATGGAATGCAGGTGATGCTTGGGATCATCATGGGGGTCCAACCCAAGATTTGCACGACTCTGACTTTGAATGTTACAGTCATTGTGGCATTGAATTCCAGGGTGGAAACATCAGTTTAATTGTTTTAGTGACCAGAAAACAAATTTTGATATGCGTCGGCTTATCCAAAATGAAAGGTTACGTGCCCTTGGCATGCTACAGATCGGCACAACACAGGCGGTTGTGGCGCGGACGATGAATGTTTCTCAGTCTGTCATAAGCAGGCTATGGTCCAGATACCGTGATGCACAATCTGTACAGGACAGACGACGCTCAGGTCGACCAAGGGCGACAACTCAAGCCCAGGATCGATTTATCCGTACCTTGGCCTTGAGAAATCGTGTCATCACAGCAAATCAGATCAGCGCTCGTCTTCAAACAGACACTGGTGTGAGAGTGAGTGGCCAGACGAGTCGGAATCGACTGCATAGGGGTCACCTTCGCGTCCGACGTCCTCGCGTGATCCCTTGTTTGAGAGATCATCACATTCAGGCAAGACGTCGTTGGTGTAGGGATCGTCAACACTGGGATAATCGACGCTGGAGCAATGTGATGTTTTCAGATGAGTCAAGGTTCACTGTTGATTTTTTGGACAGACGTAGGAGGGTGTGGCGTCGTCGAAACGAGCGCTTCCAAGACGTTAACGTCATCAGACATGATCGATTTGGGGGTGGTTCTGTTATGGTGTGGGGAGGCATCACTGTTGCTGGAAGAACGGCTTTACATGTTGTTGCAGGGCATGTTACAGGCCAGTACTACCGGGACAACATCTTGGCAGTCCATGTTGTGCCGTTCGCACGACGTCATGGCCGCCGTTTCATCTTCCAGGATGACAACGCAAGATGTCACAGGGCCAGGATCGTTACAGGTTACCTCCAACAACAGAACATCACCACATTACCTTGGCCAGCACTGAGTCCCGACCTCTCCCCCATCGAGCATGTCTGGGACATGCTTGGACAGAGGTTACGTCAACGTCAACAACGTCCTGCCAATGTCCAAGAACATGCTGCTGCGTTGCAACAGGAATGGGACAATCTGGACCAAAATGACCTTAGACGTCTCATTTGGAGTATGCCACGTCGGATCAATGCTTGTTTGGCAAACAGAGGAGGATTAACTCGTTACTGACTTTGTTGTGATGCTGTGGTAACTTTGCTGTTTGACCCCGGGTATCATTTTACCCTTATAATGGTCAGTCTGTGCCTTACTTAGTCTAACGATCATTTGGAATAAATCGATGAATGTGAACTTCATTTCATTTTGTCATTTGTTTCTTCGTCAGTTTCATTAGGTGACTTTAATAACACTTAAAAATCAAATATCCCCCAATATTTTGAATAGTATATATTCAAAGCCGCCCCCGACTTAAAGATCGCAAGTTATTCCGAGCATAGAATTTACCCAAAAGATCAAAGAGATTTACCGTTACAGGTTTATAAGGAGATTTAAATCTTTTTGATAAGAGAATAAATTGTTGGACTTCTAGGAAAATAAGTGTGTTTATCTCAGGACTAAATTTTGTTGACCCATACAACAGACACCTAATGGTTTTATGATTGTGTTGAAGGTTATGGATTGTCTGTTTTCTTGCATCTGAATATAAGCGACATACGAGTAAATAGTGTTCGGTATCTTCAAATTAGTGACCGCAGAGGCAAGCAGGGCTATCATCGACGTGTCTGAGGAATTTATGGCCTTGTAGGTTCAATCAGCATAATCTTAGTTTACAGTGGATTATTTGTAGTTTTCGTATCCCTAGATAGTAATATGATGGTACGACAGTATCTAATTTATTTAGTGAATTTCCAAAGATAGCAAGGGATTGAGAGTTTCTAATTTCAACATTAAGTTTGTTCCATTCTCGTATGCTGGAAGGGAAGAATGACTCGGAGAAAATTTTGGTTCTGCATCTAGTTTCCTTTAATTTATCTTTGTTTCTTAGGGTATACCTGATGAGGGTAGAGGGCAGTTCTAATAGGTCAGAGAGATATGATGACACGAGTTTGTTAATGATTTTATACAATAATTTTAATTTATGACGTCTGCGTCTTTCCGAGAGTGGAACAAACCCAGTTTCTTTATAGAGTAAGGCATGGCTAGTACCTCTTACCGCCCCACAGATAGTGTGCAGTGCATCTAATTGTAGGGATTCTAGTTTGTTAGCTAAATAATCACTGCACCCATCCCAGATAATATCGGCATAATCAAAGTATGGAAGAATTAAAGAACAGTATATTGTGTTTAAAGATTTTCTATTCAGTCTATATTTTAGAGATCGAAGGCAATTTACTAGTTTGGATACTTTGCTTACAATGCTATCTATATGATTATTCCATTTACAGTTAGTTTGAAAGATTAGACCTAGATGTTTATGTTCACTTACTTCTTTGATTTGTACCTGGTTCATAAATAATGGTGGGTTAGCTATGTGGGGTTTAGTAGTAATAGTCAGTGTCTCTGTTTTTGGGAGGTTAAAAGTTACCAGCCATGTCTCAGCCCAATTTTTGATTCGATTTAAGTCATCGTTAATGGTAGCAGCACTTGCCCCTGGGTCTTCAATTTTTAAGTATAAAGAGGTATCATCAGCAAATAATCTAATGTTTGAATTTATATTGTTCACAATGTCATTTATGTATATTAAGAATAAAAGCGGGCCTAGTACAGATCCCTGTGGAACACCAGCAGGGATGCCCTTAGGGTCCGAGGAGGTGCCACTGATGGTTACACATTGTTGTCTGTTTGTCAAACCAAAGCAGTAAATCTCCTCGAACCGCCGCAGCATCCAGCTTGTGGCAGAGTCCGGTATGCCAAACCCTGTCACAGGCCTTGCTGATATCACAGAAGACTATTCTAGTGTATTGATATTGGTCAATGGCTCGACAGAAAAAGTGCGTTAGATCGATTAGTTGAAATATGGTAGAATCACCCGGAAGAAAACCACTCTGGACAGGTGTTAATATTGAATTATCTCTAAGGAAGTTAAAGACATGTTTGTGGATGATTTTTCAAAGATTTTGACTATTATACTTAGGAGAGAAATTGGTCTATAATTACTACAATCGTTTGGAGAGCCCTTTTTGAATATAGCGACCACGTTTGCAAATTTCCAAATATTTGGTACAATGTGTAGATCTAATGATAGCTTAAAAAGTTGGCAAAGTGGATGACTGATTTCTTTTGAGATGTATTTTAGAATTCTCGTGTTTATTTCGTCGGGTCCTGAGGCTTTTGTAGTATCTAGGCTGTCTATTATGTCTTTAACTTCCCCTGGATTTGGTACAATTTTATCGATGCAATTAGGGTTCATATCTAGTGATGGTAGAGATTTTTTTGTGCTATCTAGTTGTTACCAATGACTGTTAGTGGGGGTGGTTCATTTGTAGAAGCAGCGTGTGTTTTAGTATATGAATTAATAAGTTTCCACCAGGTTTTTGTTCCAAAGTTTTCTGAGTCGCTAATTTGTTTGTCTATTTTATCAAAGTAATCATTTTTGCTTTTTCTAATTAAGTCTATGTAGTCATTTCTAATTTTCCTAAAATTGTGCCAATCAGAGTCTGTATTCCTATTTACCGCTTTTTTGTGTAATCTATTTTTTTTCTTTTTCGTGCGTCTTATTGTGCCATTCATCCATGGTTTATCATGTTGCCTAATTGTCACTATTTTGCAAGGTATATTCGCTTTTGCTATATTGATCAATGAGCTTGTAAATTCGACACACGATGCTTCTACATTTGAACTATTGATAAGATTGTACCAATTAGTAGCTATAACGTCCCTTTTTAGGCCCCCAAGATCTGCGTTTTCGTAATTCCATACCGTTCACTTGAAACTGTGGTGTTTTTGTACGTTGAATGCCAATTTGCAATATACCGGACAGTGGTCACTACAGAAGTTGTCAAGTACGCCATTTTCAGTTGTTCGTAAAGTTGAGCTGGTTAATATCAAGTCTATTAAAGAAGTGTGGTATTAGCAGGAATAATGAGTAGGTTGATTTATCAGCTGATTAAGGTCGAATATATTTATTGCATCGTGAATAAAACTTTTAGATTTTTTTAGCATATCAATATTGAAGTCACCTAGAATTATGCATTTGTCCAAGGGGTCGGTTACAGCGTTTTGAAGGGAGTTAAATATTTGTTGGTTTATACTAGAAGATGATGAGGGTGGTCTATAATAATTGCCAAGTAAAAATTTATGATTATTGCAATTTACTTCTATCCATATAGATTCTATTTCATTGTTTTCTAAGTCATCCCTTCGTTTGAACGATATGGAATTACGAACGTAAGTAATAAGTCCCCCCCCCCCATGATTATTTCTATCTTTTCTAATAGGTGGGTAGTAAGAAGGTAGAGAAATTGATTCTGATGTGGTATTTCTGTCGAGCCAGGTTTCACTAATTGTTATAATGTCAAAATTCCCTAGTTCTACAGCTATTAGTTCAATTTTGTGTTTGAGGCTCCTTACATTCAGATGAACAATTGAAAGATGATTATGTATTAATGAAGGAGTCCTGGATTTAGTTCTATGTCTCCTGCCAATAGTAATAACGTGTATATTATAAGGGTAATTGAGTACAAAGCATTTGCACTAAATGTTATATACATGTTTGTAGGCTTTCTATTTAGAAAATTATTCAACTTGTGTTTACATAGTGATTCGGTCGATGGGTCTTCAAAAGATAGTCCTGAGATTTGACAGTATTGTATGTGTTTGTTTAGACGTAAGTGGCATCGGTTGCTTGTCACAAGTCTAGTTGTTTCCAAGGGTATGGTGTATAGAGATTTCACAATATTCTTCAGGACAGAAAACATTTTATGTATCAAATTAATATGTTTCAAAATATAAAGGATAAAATCGAATAAACGTAAATACAAGTCGTAAAAGGTGTAGAACAATACAACATATGTACATGTACGGTATATATACATGGCTGCGAATAGAAAGGGTGAATGGTTCAGGTTTCTACGTTGTTCAGTGAGATTTAAGTGATACGGGGGGATGGTTATGCGCCTGGATAAACAAGTCTACTTGATCTGTATCCTGCCATGAAGTTGGCAGTATGCCACCCACGTGGTTAATTTGGGTCAACGAAGGGAGACATGGTTTACTGTTCTAGAGTGAGTAAATAACTGTTTCTAATCTAATGTTTTGTGTACGGAAGATGGGGATATAACTCTTCCATGTGTGCATATTTTACTTACCTCTTGTTTTTCCAAGTTCAGTGGCCTACTTAGTACTTACCATGGAAACCGAATAACCTATAAGTATGGGATTATGATCGGTGAGAAAAACATAGGAGTGAAGAAATAGTTCTTGTTATTTTAGTGCCATTGCACAACTCCGTCTATCTGCAAGTTCAATTAACAATTTATAAATTTGTATTTATGTAAATGAATTTAGGACCTGCGAGACAGGCGGGGGGGGGGGGGGTGAGTATTTTTTATATTTTTTCCGGTTTGTTGTATAGACCAATTGTTGTGGGGATTTTGGTATATGATGTGTGTAGGGTGTACTGTTCTTTTTAAGATGAACATTTTCATACTAAAATGAACTTTTAGGATGAACTCGCAATTACAATGCAAGGTTTGACATACTGTAGTTAATATGTGGTAAAACATGAAATTTTCCCATTTTAAGATTGATAGCAATATGAAAATATTGGTATGAGCAAAAATAAAATGGCATTCTAATAAGTTGTTGACAGATTAATCCATAGAGACCAACAGGCATTATGATTTATTTCATAAAAGGCAGTAATTTGAATGATTCCGAAAGGCCTTATGTTATAACTTTAATTTCATTCAAAAATTGAATTTTATTTTCTAGTTTGGAAAAGTTAATGCCTCTTTAGTCGCTATGGATTTATCAGTGTGAGGAAAGAAGTCTAAATACAGATACAAGGCACATTTACAAATTACATTGCATATTGTGAGGAGTGTAGAGAAAAAAAAAGAAAAATCCTTTGAAATGGGCAAGCAGTAAGATCCTTTGGTAACAATTGATTTCAGATATTGGTTTGTTGTATGATTGGCTGCACAAAGAATTCTCCATGTTCATCTAACAACAATACACTAATATCTACTTAATAGTCACCCAAGTCAAAGAACTTTAGTTCCCTTAGTCAGTATAGTACATTGATTATTGGTGACATATATGGGACATTTTCCTACACAAAATTGCATAAAGGAAGAGATAGATAATGGCTATGATTCAAGACAAGCATAAATACTATACATTTCTAACTTAACCGACATATTCAACGTTGGTATGATTAGGTATTGATGTGTGACAACAAAGTTTGATTGTCTTGCATCGACTCATTAGGGGAGTCAAGGTTAATATTTTTGCACAATGCTTTCTACGAGCAAAAGTCAAAGACACAATTTGGGCATTTCTGGCTTGTTAATTGTTTGTTCTTGTCGATTACTGATTTAAGGCTCTATGCATGGAGATTATAGTATATGACTTAATTTGCATTTTTATTTTATAGGTTGAAGATGTTAGCGTCTTTTTAATCACTGCAGTTTCAGCTGGCGGGTTGAGAAAGATTACAAACAGGTCGAAAACACATTGCATATGATGACATAAGGCAAATATATTTTAGGAGGGCCAAATACTCTTTGACATGTGTTACAAGAATTTTAAGCATTGACTTGATTTAGGTTTTGAAAAACCTATTTATCATTGTTAAAACACTGTCATGTACTTCCTGCTGACAAACATTGGTGGACAAAAGCCATACTTCATTGTTATACAAGTCAAACAGGTTTGGCTCCTACAAATAAAATGGAAGCATTATTTTGTGGTAACATAATATATGATACATCTTCCTTCAGGAATTTGCACATATAGATAAGTAATGGGTACTAGTCAGAGCATGAGTTCTTAAAATTTTAAGGTTAATAATAAATATGCAATAAATTCTATAATTAAAGGCTGTTTTCTATCAACTTGTTAGAAAGGATTATTCAGAACTGTTTCATGTACAGGAGCTCAGAGCTATTAGATTTCTTAAACTTTTGAACATTTGCAACAGTTAGTATTTTAAGAAATTTAGACTGTCTTGCATAGACTTATTTTAGCTATGAAACTATTAGATTTCTTAAAACTTATGAGCATTTGCAACAGTTAGTAGTTTAAGGATTTTTATGACCATGTATCATCAAAATAAGGCTGTCTTGCACGGACTTATTATAGATATGAACGGAAAATTCAATCTAATGCACCATGGGGCTTTAGACATTACACAGAAGACACCTAGTTTATGCAGTCTTTCATACATTCATTCACCTATTATGGGATTTTCAATAGCCAGGGCTATTTTCTATATATTTATAATTTATTGTGATTGACATTACCAATTTGATAGACAGGCTTAATTGGGTTTTAAAATTTTAATTTTTTAAGGGGATGACTTAAATATGAAGTAATCTATTTTGTAGATAATTTGTAAAGACACTGATACAGTTACTGTTGTGGGAGGTTATTGAGCCATATCTTCAGGTGAGTCAGTGGTAATACCATTAGATATGTTGAACGGGAGAAGTTCTTCTGGAGTTGGTTTATAACCAGGAATTTCAGTTGCACTGAATATTCATTTAGTTTGTCCATCAGAACCATCAGGTTTTCTGATTCGAATAAAGATTTTACCATCTCTGGTCCAACAAGCATTGATGTGATTTGCCTTGTATGATCTTCGTGCTATGTTGAAAACAAAAGCTCTATACCTTGTAAGGTCTTCATTTATGAATATATCATCTTTCACAGCGTTGACAACCTTTTTGCCCCTCATTATAGCATCCTTGGTCTTGTAGCTTGATAGTCTCACTATAATGCGCTTAGGTTGTCCCTTGTTGGCTTTTCCGACACGGTGACTATTTTGAATGTCATGTTTTGTAATGTCTGGTATTATCTTACTTAATACAGCCAAGGCTTCATTTTCAACAATTTCCTCCGCAGTTTCTTTTATGCCACTGATGCAGATACAATTGCGCCTGCCATATTGTTCGAGATCATCGCAGCGGTCTTGGATGATACCATTCAGCTCAAGAGAAACTGACGCCAACTCTAGTTTTAATTCTGATATTTCTTTTTTAAGGGGGGTGATGTGTTTATTTATTTCTTCTTGCAGAATAAGTTCCACCATGGGCCTGAAGGCATTTTGGACTTCTGGATTCTGGAAAGCTCTTACCAATTCAAGAGTTACAGCATTTACTGTCTTTGTAAATACATCGTCTGCCAGTGGGCTAGGTGGAGATGGGGTGGGTATGTCTGAGGTGTCAGTCATTGGTGTTGTACAGGCACTTATTGTATTTTCTTGATATTCAAGGCGGGTGTTATTGTCTGAGTCAGCTTGTGGCAGAGTAGTGGAGGACATGAAACTTGTAATTTGACTTTGCTGTGGTTGTGTCTTGCTTTTTTTCAGGTTGCTGTCAAGTATACCTGATGACAATAGGAGTTCTGTCTGGATTTGGAGTGGAGAACCTGTTTGTTTTCGTTTCCTACTGGCCTGGTCCCTCCTCGGGGTAGACATGGATTTTATAATTTTTATATTTGCCGTTAAATAAATGCTATATACTGAAGCAACGTTAGTTTATTGACCTGTTTATTTACGGTTTATACAGTTATAACGTTCTTGGACGCCGATGCCTTGTGTAAACAATAACAAACACAAACAAAAATGGCAGCTCCAGTGAAATAATTGCTGATGTTGGGTAATTGTATTTGTTGTTAATTTCTAATTCATCAACAGAAGATGAGATTATGTATCTTACTTATTTTAGTTCATTGTAGAATACTATAGGATCATTTAGACAGGTTCATAATGTGTGATATATAAAGTTCTCACGAACAAGTAGACCTTACAAAAACACGTCTAGCTATCTTGTATTAGTCTTTATCAATGTGACGAAACTGGAGGTGATTCTAATCCTTGTCTCATACTACTACTACTACTTAGTGTTTAACGTCTGCTTCCACATAAGTGATATCGCAGACAAGACTTAGGAGAGCCGAAGCTGATTCCTGTTTTTTAGAATATGATTTTGCAATCTTTCTATTTGGCTTTAAGCCATGGATTGGGTTTAGTGGGAAGTTCTTCCCTTTATTTATTAAAAAACATATCATTTGGTAGATGATCTCGTTTGCTTCTGGGTTGGTTGGTGTCATCGTTTGGGGTTAGTGTTTAGGTGCCAGACCCGTCTTATCGTGGCCTCCCCTTACTCCACTATCCCACTCTATGGGTTTGGTATCAGTTTTATTTACGAAATAGTGCTTAGGTGCCGAGTACGTCTGACCGAAACTCCCCCTTACTCCACTATCCTGCTTAGTTTGGTAGATGTCATCTGTGGGATTTGTGTTTAGGTGCCAGGCCCGTCTTATCGTGACCTCCCCTTACTCCACTATCCTATTCTGTTTAGTGTCTGTTTTTTGGCGCAATAGTGTCCGTCTGATCGTGACCCTCCCTTACTCCACTATCCTGCCAGTTTGGTATAAATCCCCTATGTAGTTTAGTGTTTAGATGCCGGGCCCGTCTAATCATGACCCCCTCTTACTTCACTATTCTACTTAGTCCAACTGTGTCCATTAGGGCGTGGATTTGTTCAAAGATTTGCAGTTTCAGATCTGGTCTAGGGAAGAGTAGGTTCTTAGTGTTGAACGATATGTTGTTGTTCTCCATTATTCTCACTAGTTCCCTTCTCTCCTCCTTGTATACCTCGCAGTCTACCAGGACATGGTTGGTGGTACATTCTTCCCCGCACTCACAGACGATGACTTGGTGTTTGTGGTCTCGCAGCCGCTCTCTCATCCTTAGTTTCGATATAAATCTGCATATATCTCTTCTAGGGTGATTGATTGCTGTCTTCGTGTAGATCTTGTCATCCAGCCGGAATCTGTATGTGTCAAGTTCAACGAGTTGTAATTCCCAGATTGAATTGACCTGTCTTTTAACCATACTGTAGATTTCGGTGGTGCTGTAGTCTATGGTGCGGAGTGGTGCTGTATCCTTGAGACCTTCGTTTGCGAGTCGATCTGCCTCCTCGTTTCCTCTAATGTTGACATGTGATGGAATCCACACGAGCTCTACTTTGCTCCCCTTCTCTAAGACCCTCTGGTACAGCTGCCTGATTTCCAAAATGACTTCTGGTCTTGAGTCCGAGTTGTCAGTTTGGATTGAAATCAGACTGCTCAGGGAGTCGCTTGGAATGACGAACTTACTAGTCTTTTGGTGGGAAATCCATGATATAGCGTCACGAATGGCCACAAGCTCTGCAGTGTACACCGAACAGTTATTAGGCAGTTTCCTGCTTATTCCCTGTTCCCCGTGTGGCAGGTATATTCCAAACGAGCTGGTGCCCCTTTCAGGGTTGCGTGAGCCATCCGTGTACACATGGTCCCAGTCATCAGACGGCCACTTGTCTTCCAGGTGTTCTAGCGAGAAAGCTCGTGCAGCAGTGGAGTTGTTTTTCTTGTCGGTTTTCTGTAACAGATCTAGATTGACCGGCGGTATAGGGAGCGTCCACGGGGCGATCGCTGGGGGGTCGTGTTCATTTATCACGAGCTCCCCCAGTCGCAGTTCCTTGATTGTTTCCCTGATACCTTGGCCAAAGCTTTTCTTTCTTGGATCTCTTACATATCTTGTCTTTTGTAGACTGACAAAAGTTGGAGATCTTGCGCCCAGTTGCGAGATCTTAGCCCAGTACCTTGTCGCTAGTTCTTTTCTTCTTAGGGATAGGGGCAACTCCCCGGCTTCCTGCAGTAGTGCCTCTCTCCTAGACCCTTGCCCTACGCCAGTCGCAATACACAGAGGTAGGAGGATTTCTGTATGTCGTTGATCATGATATTGAAGAGAGTGGGACTGATAACCGACCCCTGAGGCGTGCCATGTTCTAATGTTTGCTCGGCACTCAGGAATCTGCCAACATTCACCTGTATCCTTCTATCGCTCAGAAAGCTTTTGATCCACCGAAACATTATGCCCGTTATACCAATACGCCCTAACTTGAAGAGCAGCCCGTCTAGCCAGACTAAATCGAAAGCCTTAGTTAAATCTACGAACCAGAGAGGAGTGCCTGCGACATGACTTGCTGTAGTCTCACCAAGTGGTCCATTGTCGAACGCCCTTTCCTGAACCCGCTTTGATTTTCGTCTATCAGTTGGTTGCTCTCCAGATAGAACTGTAGTCGGATGTTAACCATTGTTTCCAAGGTTTTGCACAGTGTGGATGTCAAGCTTACTGGTCGATAGGACTCTGCCTTTGTTCTCTCTTTACATGGTTTTGGAAGAGGGATGACGTTGGCTTTCCGCCATTCTTTAGGTACCTCTCCCGACAGCCAGGATGTGTTGAAGAAGTTTAGTAGTATCCTTTTGGCATTTCTAGGCAGATGTTTGAGCATTGAGTACTTTACTTTGTCCTCACCAGCCGCACTATCCTTCTTGAGGGAAAGAGCCTTATTTAGCTCCTCCTCAGAGAAGGGTAGATTGATTGGTTTAGCCCCTCCATTAGGTTCAATTTCTAATGAAGGGTGCTGTGAGTAAAAGATTTCCTTTCTCTTCAGGAACTCTGGTGATTGGTTTTCGTCTGCCTTTTCATTGCCGTTGGTAGCGTACTCATCTCCATTCTTTAGGTTTGGTATGTTGAATGATCTGCGCTTCCCGTCCATGGCGTTCAGCTTCTTCCAGACGACACCTGTTTGCGTGTTTTCATTCAACGTATTACAAAAAGTCATCCAGTGTCCGCTTTGTGCCTTCCGGATGGTGTCTCTTGCGGCGTATTTCAACTTCAGGTAGTTTTGGTGGTTGACCTCATTGTAGTGGCGTTTCCGTAGGCGTAGTGCCTTCTTTCTTTCGTTAACCGCCTTCTGACATTCTGGTGACCACCAAGGTTTTCTAATCCTTGGTTTCCCTCCAGAAGTCTTGGGAATGGAGTCGTCTGCGGCACCTATAATAGCACTTGTGATGTTGGCAGCGTACACGTCGATGTTGGCATCGATGATGTCATCCTCTTTCCACTCAAGGCAGCTTACACGGAAGTTAGCCCAATCAGCCTCTTTTATTTTCCAATTGGGTTTCCCGTTATAGACTTCCCTGGTTGTTTCACATTGAATGCAGAGTTCTATAAGTAGGTGGTCACTGCCAAGTGTTTCATCTTCGTGTACTTGCCAGTCGCAGCGGCTTGCCATACCAAGCGTACAGAGCGTGAGATCCAGGTGTGAAGGTGGTGCATTTCCTCCAACAAAAGTAGGACTCTCGTCGTTCAGTACGCATAGGTCGTTCCCTTCTATTATTGAGCACAGGCTAGTCCCCCGACAGTCATTCCTCGGTGACCCCCACAAAGCGTGTTTTGCGTTGAAATCCCCACAGAACACAGATTCGCCCTGCGGAAGCTGGTCGAGAAGTGACTGGAAGTCTACTGATTTTATCGTGACTTGAGGAGGTGCATAGACATTCACTATTGTCAATTTTGTATTATTGCTCAATGTGATGGCTATGCCCATTGCTTCTAGAGGGCCCGCTACGTCCAGCGTAACAGAAATATAATTTAAGTTATCACTGACGTAGATGGTAAGGCCGCCGCCACGTGTCGTGCTGCCCGGTCTGTCCCTTCTCTGACAAGTATATCCGGGTAGGTAGATGTCTTTCTTAGTTGGTAGTAGCTTGGTCTCCTGGAGGCATATTACATCTTTGGGGTTGCGGGTGATGTATTTTCTCAGCTCAGCAGATCTGGGGGCCAGACCGTTAACGTTAAGTTGTAGAACCTTTACCTGGCCCGCCATGATGACTGTCCGGTGGATGCCTCTCTGTCTTGGCTATTTATTGGTCAATTGGCGTTTCACATTCCATAGTAGGTACCTTATTAGTGTTTGTCTTTGGTGTTGAAACCGGCAAGCAACTGGGCATATCACCAGTGCTGTAGTGACGAACATGAGATATCCTTTTACGGAGTGCGAGGTTTGCCGTTTGATCGCCTTTTGTCGTTTCTTCGTCGTCGTCTTCTTCTCTTGATCTTTTTTTTACCGTGTTGATTGAATTAATCATGAGACACAGGACATCGGCGTTGACCATATGTGTCCTTATTTTGTCGAGTAAACTTGCCATCTTGGTAGTTTGGTCCTCATTGGATACGGCCACCCTGAGGAACTCGATCATGAAGTTCATGAAGCCACTTTCCGTTTTAAATTTAGGAATGAAGTGTTCTTCATGAATCTTCGTTTTCGGTTCTCCTTGTCTCATAAAAGCTTGAGCCATTTAACTCAATGCAAGACCCTCAAGATGTAAAGCACCCCCTTAAAGACCACATAAAATAATAATTCTTAATTGCATATATTGATAGCCAAGGGTTACTACATTCATTTTACGTCAAGTTCACACCAATCTGATTAAAATTAATTCAGATATTAACGTTTAAACATCAGACAGCAAAAAACGGTTTTCAAATTTTCAATTACAACCTTTATCCGGTTGATTGGCTGGTGACGTCACAGGCACTACACATAATCTATACACATAATCTATACAATATATCACTGTATATACACCACCAGTTAACACGTGTGTATTCGTCGGTACAATTAACATTTGACTGGCGTAATCATTAACTCGTCATTATTTACATGTAAGCTACATATCACTATACTATACAAGTACGATATCACCTTATGTGGAAGTGGACGTTAAACCCCACGAACGAACGAACGAACGAACAAGTCAAAGCATTTTCAAAAGTCAACCTTTATCGTCTTGAGTTGTGATAGATTATATATTTCAAGATGCCACGTTATCGTTGTGTTATTGAGAGTTGTGGATATTCCAGCAAGGAAAAGGGGAATAATGTACCGGCGTTTCACAAATTTCCCAAGAATGAAATCTTACGGAAGTTTGTAAACAATTCAAATCCTGATTGGCAACTTACAGTCACAACAGTGATATGCAGAGAACATGCCTTTATTATTAAAAAAAGTTAAACGATGTTAGACATTATAACCTGATCTTATCGCGCAAACCTATATCCATCAAATGATTTATATTTAGATGTTTGAACACTAATCAATAATAATACGAGGCTACTTTATTACAAAAACATCGGTGAACAAAGCTAATTAATCTGGTCGCCGTAAAAAATGATAATTACCTAATCAACATTTTTTTAAGAATTAATTTATGACCCAATCTCTGAGCAACTTTAGTCTGATTGATTTATGGCTGGTATAAACGACCCTACACTTGCCATAAATACACGAAGTAGTTAGATGACCCCCGTCTCAATCTGTTATTCCATTAAGATGGTTACCAACAAAATGTATTTGTACTGTTAATTATGATATATATTGAGATATTTTTTCGTATTTCATTTTTATGGTCTATTTCAGTGTAATGAAGTCAAAGCCGTATGCAGAAAGAAAGGCGCCGTATGACGATAACGGATTGTCACTTACAAATCACGTTTCAATCATTTGTGATGTTTATGATACGTAGTGCCTCTCTCCTAGCCCCTTGCCCTACGCCAGTCGCAATACACAGAGGTAGGAGGATTTCTGTATGTCGTTGATCATGATATTGAAGAGAGTGGGACTGATAACCGACCCCTGAGGCGTGCCATGTTCTAATGTTTGCTCGGCACTCAGGAATCTGCCAACATTCACCTGTATCCTTCTATCGCTCAGAAAGCTTTTGATCCACCGAAACATTATGCCCGTTATACCAATACGCCCTAACTTGAAGAGCAGCCCGTCTAGCCAGACTAAATCGAAAGCCTTAGTTAAATCTACGAACCAGAGAGGAGTGCCTGCGACATGACTTGCTGTAGTCTCACCAAGTGGTCCATTGTCGAACGCCCTTTCCTGAACCCGCTTTGATTTTCGTCTATCAGTTGGTTGCTCTCCAGATAGAACTGTAGTCGGATGTTAACCATTGTTTCCAAGGTTTTGCACAGTGTGGATGTCAAGCTTACTGGTCGATAGGACTCTGCCTTTGTTCTCTCTTTACATGGTTTTGGAAGAGGGATGACGTTGGCTTTCCGCCATTCTTTAGGTACCTCTCCCGACAGCCAGGATGTGTTGAAGAAGTTTAGTAGTATCCTTTTGGCATTTCTAGGCAGATGTTTGAGCATTGAGTACTTTACTTTGTCCTCACCAGCCGCACTATCCTTCTTGAGGGAAAGAGCCTTATTTAGCTCCTCCTCAGAGAAGGGTAGATTGATTGGTTTAGCCCCTCCATTAGGTTCAATTTCTAATGAAGGGTGCTGTGAGTAAAAGATTTCCTTTCTCTTCAGGAACTCTGGTGATTGGTTTTCGTCTGCCTTTTCATTGCCGTTGGTAGCGTACTCATCTCCATTCTTTAGGTTTGGTATGTTGAATGATCTGCGCTTCCCGTTCATGGCGTTCAGCTTCTTCCAGACGACACCTGTTTGCGTGTTTTCATTCAACGTATTACAAAAAGTCATCCAGTGTCCGCTTTGTGCCTTCCGGATGGTGTCTCTTGCGGCGTATTTCAACTTCAGGTAGTTTTGGTGGTTGACCTCATTGTAGTGGCGTTTCCGTAGGCGTAGTGCCTTCTTTCTTTCGTTAACCGCCTTCTGACATTCTGGTGACCACCAAGGTTTTCTAATCCTTGGTTTCCCTCCAGAAGTCTTGGGAATGGAGTCGTCTGCGGCACCTATAATAGCACTTGTGATGTTGGCAGCGTACACGTCGATGTTGGCATCGATGATGTCATCCTCTTTCCACTCAAGGCAGCTTACACGGAAGTTAGCCCAATCAGCCTCTTTTATTTTCCAATTGGGTTTCCCGTTATAGACTTCCCTGGTTGTTTCACATTGAATGCAGAGTTCTATAAGTAGGTGGTCACTGCCAAGTGTTTCATCTTCGTGTACTTGCCAGTCGCAGCGGTTTGCCATACCAAGCGTACAGAGCGTGAGATCTAGGTGTGAAGGTGGTGCATTTCCTCCAACAAAAGTAGGACTCTCGTCGTTCAGTACGCATAGGTCGTTCCCTTCTATTATTGAGCACAGGCTAGTCCCCCGACAGTCATTCCTCGGTGACCCCCACAAAGCGTGTTTTGCGTTGAAATCCCCACAGAACACAGATTCGCCCTGCGGAAGCTGGTCGAGAAGTGACTGGAAGTCTACTGATTTTATCGTGACTTGAGGAGGTGCATAGACATTCACTATTGTCAATTTTGTATTATTGCTCAATGTGATGGCTATGCCCATTGCTTCTAGAGGGCCCGCTACGTCCAGCGTAACAGAAATATAATTTAAGTTATCACTGACGTAGATGGTAAGGCCGCCGCCACGTGTCGTGCTGCCCGGTCTGTCCCTTCTCTGACAAGTATATCCGGGTAGGTAGATGTCTTTCTTAGTTGGTAGTAGCTTGGTCTCCTGGAGGCATATTACATCTTTGGGGTTGCGGGTGATGTATTTTCTCAGCTCAGCAGATCTGGGGGCCAGACCGTTAACGTTAAGTTGTAGAACCTTTACCTGGCCCGCCATGATGACTGTCCGGTGGATGCCTCTCTGTCTTGGCTATTTATTGGTCAATTGGCGTTTCACATTCCATAGTAGGTACCTTATTAGTGTTTGTCTTTGGTGTTGAAACCGGCAAGCAACTGGGCATATCACCAGTGCTGTAGTGACGAACATGAGATATCCTTTTACGGAGTGCGAGGTTTGCCGTTTGATCGCCTTTTGTCGTTTCTTCGTCGTCGTCTTCTTCTCTTGATCTTTTTTTTAACGTGTTGATTGAATTAATCATGAGACACAGGACATCGGCGTTGACCATATGTGTCCTTATTTTGTCGAGTAAACTTGCCATCTTGGTAGTTTGGTCCTCATTGGATACGGCCACCCTGAGGAACTCGATCATGAAGTTCATGAAGCCACTTTCCGTTTTAAATTTAGGAATGAAGTGTTCTTCATGAATCTTCGTTTTCGGTTCTCCTTGTCTCATAAAAGCTTAAGCCATTTAACTCAATGCAAGACCCTCAAGATGTAAAGCACCCCCTTAAAGACCACATAAAATAATAATTCTTAATTGCATATATTGATAGCCAAGGGTTACTACATTCATTTTACGTCAAGTTCACACCAATCTGATTAAAATTAATTCAGATATTAACGTTTAAACATCAGACAGCAAAAAACGGTTTTCAAATTTTCAATTACAACCTTTATCCGGTTGATTGGCTGGTGACGTCACAGGCACTACACATAATCTATACACATAATCTATACAATATATCACTGTATATACACCACCAGTTAACACGTGTGTATTCGTCGGTACAATTAACATTTGACTGGCGTAATCATTAACTCGTCATTATTTACATGTAAGCTACATATCACTATACTATACAAGTACGATATCACCTTATGTGGAAGTGGACGTTAAACCCCACGAACGAACGAACGAACGAACAAGTCAAAGCATTTTCAAAAGTCAACCTTTATCGTCTTGAGTTGTGATAGATTATATATTTCAAGATGCCACGTTATCGTTGTGTTATTGAGAGTTGTGGATATTCCAGCAAGGAAAAGGGGAATAATGTACCGGCGTTTCACAAATTTCCCAAGAATGAAATCTTACGGAAGTTTGTAAACAATTCAAATCCTGATTGGCAACTTACAGTCACAACAGTGATATGCAGAGAACATGCCTTTATTATTAAAAAAAGTTAAACGATGTTAGACATTATAACCTGATCTTATCGCGCAAACCTATATCCATCAAATGATTTATATTTAGATGTTTGAACACTAATCAATAATAATACGAGGCTACTTTATTACAAAAACATCGGTGAACAAAGCTAATTAATCTGGTCGCCGTAAAAAATGATAATTACCTAATCAACATTTTTTTAAGAATTAATTTATGACCCAATCTCTGAGCAACTTTAGTCTGATTGATTTATGGGTGGTATAAACGACCCTACACTTGCCATCAATACACGAAGTAGTTAGATGACCCCCGTCTCAATCTGTTATTCCATTAAGATGGTTACCAACAAAATGTATTTGTACTGTTAATTATGATATATATTGAGATATTTTTTCGTATTTCATTTTTATGGTCTATTTCAGTGTAATGAAGTCAAAGCCGTATGCAGAAAGAAAGGCGCCGTATGACGATAACGGATTGTCACTTACAAATCACGTTTCAATCATTTGTGATGTTTATGATACATTTGGCATGACTACATCTTTTTACCCCCGTACTTTTTTACTCGGGGGAATTTTATTAGGACCACAATACTCTTCTGACGAAAATGTATCTCGAATCGTTTGGACTGCACACACGATTGTAGAGGGTATTTAATCACTGCCGTGAGAAAATAGAACGACCGTACATTATGAAACAAATTCTAAACTAGAACAACGATACTCTTCTGAGGAAAATGTATCTCGAATTGTTTGGACTGCACACGATGGTAGAGGGTATTAAAATCGCTTTCGTGAGAAATCAAAACGACCGTACATTATGAAACAAATTCTAAAATGGATTTTAAATTAAAATTACATAATTAATTAACAAATTTTTCCGTAGTCAATTGTTTTATTTAATTAGGGGGATTAAGGAATCAGTCAGGCGTTAATGAATTTTACACGCCGGCTGTATATACTGGCGTCTGAGGGGATTAAGAGTGTTTTCGATAATTGGCTAAGTCATTTTTACGGGAGGTTTATATTTGCGACTTTGAGAGACGATATCTGAATTATTTTTCATCAGATTGATGTTAAACTCCCGTAAAATGCATATAGTAACCAATGTCTATAAGTTCGATCAGTTTCGTTTTCTGGTTTTATGTGCTCTTTAAGTTTGAAAGGGAATTTGGCAAAACCCTGATTGTCAATGACTTCTGTGTCGTAGAAATATACTGAGCGCCATGGCAAACGTATCACTTAGTTTTACGCATAATAAAATGATCCTGTAAACATATCTTATTTATTTTGCTTCTTATTGTGAACAATATTCAAATGGGAACACATCAATAACAACACATTTGTACACTAATGGATGTTTAATCTATAATCAACGGTACAAAGTCAGAGGGGTCAACACCAAAAGTACGACACAGTAGCACGTTGTCCTACACGGGCTCTTACGCACGCTGTGCAGCGACGTCGCATGAAATTAATCTATGTTTGAAAGAAGGCCTGGGGCAAATTGTCCCATTCTTGGACATGAGCAGCTTCTAAAGCAGTAATGGTGTGCATCTGTGGTCTCCGATACGATACAGACATGTTCTATCCGTGCCATGTCCGGAGACATGGCTGGCCAGACCAAGACATTGATTTTGTTAGCAGCCCAGGTAATCCACTTTTTTTTGTTTTGCACAGGAGCCGATATTTTTGGCGTTTGGGAGCATTGTGTGAAAGTTCATAGTATTGCATAATATTATACATTCAAAACCACCTAGTAATGAAATATTTGGGGAAAAAGTGATGCGTTTCCCATGGCGCTCAAATACAACCACTTAACCTTTATTACTAAAGTTGTCAAAACAAATCACCCCTGTCTTTCCGAACCTCACGTGACACTTCTAATGATGACGTAGTGTGATGTATTCAATCCATTCTTCATTAAGACAGCAAGGTGGACAGACTTGTTCTTGTTTCATTAAACGGTAATAGATTTTTTATTTTTACTTGAAAATACCTTGGTGGTATATTGATTTTGGCTTAGGTAGCCAATGGCCTTGGTGGCATATTGATTTTGGCTTAGGTAGCCAATTGCTTTGGTGGCATATTGATTTTGGCTTAGGTAGCCAATTGCCTTGGTGGCCTGGGTTTTAAAAGTCCTGATGGAAATATGAAAGCCTCGATGGCGTGAAATCATTTGTGCGGCAAAATTAGTAATTTTCAGTTGAGAAATTTATTGGTTAGTTTTATTTTTAGCATTTTGTAGATCGACGCAATTGATTAAGAGAAATTGGATACACAACAGACTACTAAGCGTCTTATTTGTGTGTAAATTGTTTTCAAGGTTGATTGTGGATAAGTAGGTCATCGCACGTGTTTGTATTGAATTGTGGTGTCGTCAGGGTGTGTTCCCACTTAGCCGGCAGACTGTTAATCCTTTGATGATCTTAAAACTATAGTCTGTCTAAAAGTAGTCACTCAAGAACTGTTCACTAGTGTTCAGCGTTAATGAGCTCTTAATCCCTCTTAATAAAATTTATTAACCAACTAATTAATGATATTTTGAACACAGTTCATGCCGGCGTTATGATTTCAACCATGAATTCAATTCACTATATTAATATAAATAGCTGGTCGATCTGTGTCGAAATTATATTTATTTTAATATGGCAAACATTCAGGTATATATTCGCTTTATCTCCAATAATCGAGGTGGCCGATATTTATTACATCCCACTTCTACTCGTTGCCAATGGCAACATTTGATGAAACTGTCCTGTTCATTTCCAATACATGCCTAAAAGTAGCCGTGTATCAGAAATGAACAGTACACTTTCGAAAAGAGTACTGTTCATTTCTGATACACGGATACTTTTATACCGTAAAAAAACTTATCAAGCAATAAGAAACGGCTGAGCCCCCGATCAAAACTGTCCTGATATTCACCGATACACATCGGAAAGTGTGCTAATAACTATTACTTACATACACAATTGTAGGATGCCCCACGTGCCAACTGAAAAGTTGTTCTTGACACGTTGATCGTGCACGTTTTAGTTGAATGACTTACTTCTGATTTCTGACAGTCTCGCACACTCGTTGAGGCTATAAATAGCAACAGCATGCGGAAATGTTCAAAACACCAAACACTACTACAGACGTAAAAAATCTATTGTTGACGATTCTGAATAGCAATAATATTTAACTTTTTGGTTATTACGGCATCTTTAGAAATTACGCACGTTTTATTTTTTAAATTGCCTTATAATTAACTGTACCATTAGCAGCTGCATATTTTGGTTAAGTACAAATAATATCTCTGACTCAACATCCGTAAAGCAAGAATATGATACTAGCAGTAGTTTCATTTTACTTTTACAAGGTTCTTAAAAATATTGTTGAGTTGCCTGATGTTTGTTTCTAAATTCAATTTCTTGTTCCATGTTTCGTAAAAAAAAGTAGTCTTGATTATCCCGACCCGTCAATTAGACGTAGAATGATCGGTAGACTAGTTAAGCGAGACTAATTTCAAAACAAGGGCACGTAACCTATCTTTTAGGTGTCTGGATGTTATGGACGCCACTCCAAACCATTTTTCAGTATTATTTATGTATGGTTAAATGGTCATAGCTTATGAAGTACAACATGGTCGTTTATTTAGTGACTATAAATGTGTGAAACAGATTTAAGGCTTTCTAAATATATTAGTATTGTGGTGTAATTGTCCAGATATTTGGAGATATTCATTTAGGGTGGGGCACCCTAACAATGGTTACAAGTTCAGTATAAAGACAAGCAGACCAAATGCCGTCCATTGGAAATGTTCAACAAAAACTTGTCCAGCTACTGTAAACACCAAGAATGATTTTCTTACCGCTGTTGGATCCGAACACAATCATCAACCAGATAATGTAAAGATTAAAGTTGATACGATTTGTCACCCATGATGGATTTGGTAAAAACTGAACACAGACCAATACCAAGTATTTATCAAGAACAAATAACTAGTAAGTAAATTGTGCCATTTAATCTTGAACCTTATTTCCGAACTGAAAATAAAATGTTTTGATATTTCTATTGAGTAAGTTCTATATGTCTATTTGTTTATATTGTTTCAGGTCTACGAACTGAGGATGTTACTGAAGTTATACAGTCTGTGCCAACTTTTTATTCCATCCATTCCGCCTTATACCGCTCACGATCAAAAATTTTACCAACATTACCTAAAGAACGCCAGGACATACAACTTACAGAATCATACCAAACTACAGCTAATGGTGACATGTTCCTGCTTTTTTTAGACAGAAATATGTGCATATTTGTAACAGATGAAAATCTACGATCTCTCGCTGGCAGTGATTCGTATTTTTGTGACGGAACATTTAGTATGTGCCCACACCAAGGTATTTTCAAGTAAAAATGTACAATTCATTCAATGATAGATGGAAAAATGTACCCACTCGTGTATGCTTTGCTAGCAAATAAGCGACAGGATACCTACGAACAAATGTTTCAGATAATATTAGATAGAACCCGTAACATTAGTTTAAATTTGAACCCATCAACAATATTTAGCAATTTTGAGACCGCAGCACAAAATGCCGCAAGGATTTGTTTTAATTCTGATGTTAAAGGGTTCATGTTTCATTTTCGCCAGGCCATTTGGGAAGCTGTTCAGCGTTGTGGACTCCAGACATTATTCCGGGACGACCCTCATATAAGACAATTTGTACGCCACGCATCAGCTTTGCCACTGATAAGAATGTGTGATATCGAGGATTTTTGGTGCTTTGCTTTGAAAGCTGTAGATTTAAACATTCCACAAGTAGGGCGGTTCGCTGATTATATGACGGAGGAGTGGATTGATAACAATGGCCGTAATGTGTGGAACCATTTTGATACAACAGGGCCCCGTACTACCAACCGCGTAGAAGGTTGGCATTCTAAGTTGAATAAAATGACAGCATGCCATCCTAATATTTACAAGTTCATTAACTTAATAAAACAAGAACAATCCTATGTCGAAATCACCATTTCACAGATATTATTTGGTGGTACCAAAAGGCCTCGAGTTTAGAAATATCGACAATACAAGAATTGAACATTTGAAAACACAGTTATTAAATGGCTCTTTAAGTGTAAATCGGTATGGAACAAATATCTCCTATTTAATGGGGCTGTAAAGTGATTGTTATGTTGTAAGGCATTTATTTATAAATTATATAAAGCTATTTAATAAAAGTTAAATGTGACAGTGTGGCGTGATCCCCCCCCCCCCAGTTACTATTATTAGTCCCTTTTTCGCATTTGTTTTGTTGTTTAGGTGATGGGTGTAACGATTTGTATGTTTTTAGATGGGATCTTTCTTACCACTGACCCTGGGACAATGATGCCTTTAGTGGATTTCTTATTCACGTGGGTCAGGGGTGAGGGAGTTCTGCCTCCTTGTGTGATTTGATCTGGTTTAGTTCTAGTATTTTCAAATGTTTTGTAAAATGAAATTTATTCTCACTTTAGGGAAAGTATTTACAGTATCCGTGTTTATTTACACCATAATGGGAGAGAAGGCGTATTTACAATCTTACTTTGATTTCAGTCCGAACTGAGCCTGAGTGGATTACACTGTGTACAGTGCTCCCTCATCACCTGACTTAAACCTACCAACTGAACAAGTGTTACTTAAAAAGATTTGTTCAGTTATGTTTATAATTATTTAAAGTTACATTATGGGAGATAAGATAAACAGATGGCAGTTCTCAATATAATAGTTAAAAACTAGATAGTGTAAAGGTAATTTGCTGAAAATTTCAGTCAAATTGGTCCACTATTAGCCGAGAAAAAAGCTTTACTGGTGTCACAGAACACCGTTCTCGTATATTGACCTTGGTCGATGGCTTGTTACGTTTGACGATTTAAAAATATTAGGAACGGTTTTTAGCATAAGTGAAAGATTAAAGATTTTACATAAAGGTTTACTAATTTCGAAGCAGATGGATTTTAGGAATTTTCCACTGATGTTATCTGGGCCTGTAGCTTTTAATAATAATAATGAATATTTATATTGCGCGCATTCCATCCAAACAGTATGCTCATGGCGAAGGATTCGGTCATTTGAGATTTAAGTTTTGATTTTAAAGTTTCTATACATTGCGAAGTTTTGAGATTTACGGGTAAAGAGTTCCATAGCTTTGGCACACTGTGGAAAAATCGTCGAAACCCAAAGGATTTAGGTCTATAACTTGGTACTGTTAAAGGGTGATCATTTTGTGACCTTAGGGTGCGTTTGGGGATATATTCAGATAGCAGTGAACTAAGATATTCAGGGGCTGTTACATTTAAATTTTTACGTGCCACACACAAGAGTTTGAAATGGATTATGTGGGTGATTGGTAGCCAGTGCATTTCTTTTGAAATATGTGTAATGAAATAGTTTCAATCATATCTGCAGACGATCCTGGCTGCGGTGTTTTGCACAATTTGAAGTTTGTTTATTAGATTTATACCATAGAGTAAACTGTTGCAGTAATCGAGCCTTGAGGAAACTAATGACCTGACTTAAGTATGCGCAGCATCCTTTGTAATAAGATGTCGAATATACCGGAGATGAATGTAGCAGACTTTACACAACTGATTAGCATGGTTCTCCATACTAAGCTCAGAATCAATGTGAACACCAAGATCCTTAACTGGGTTAACACAATTTATTTGAGAGTGATGTGTACGGTAGATGCGGATTTATTAGAAAGCTGTTGCTTGGAACCAATAACCATGACCTCTGTTTTATCATCATTGAGTTTGAGCATGTTACTGGTCATCCATGATTTGATATCTTTTGTACATAATGTGATTCTATTAATGAATCCTGATGATCTGCAGAATTCCAGCTGTCAACAATTTGTATATCATCAGCATAAGAGTGGTACACTGACTGTGTAAAGTACTGGTCCCAGCACAGAACCATGGGGAATTCCGTTCGAAAGATTAACAGAATCTGAGTTGGTGTTTGTAATCTGTACCGATTGACTACGACTGAGAAGGTAAGATTCAAACCATCCCAGGACACCATCTGTTATGCCAAACTCTACGCGGAGTTTCTTTAGGAGCACTACTGGATCGAATGCGGCTGAAAGATCCAACATTACTAAGTAACAGCAGTTACCTCTGACGACAATATGTCTGATATCATCTACAACCTGGAGAAGAGCTGTCTCGGTTGAATGGCCTTGTCTGTATGCTGCCTAATACTGATCTAACAGTCAGTGTCAAGTCAAATGATCGTTCAACCGATTGTTTGCAGCGTTTTCCAATATCTTTGAAATGAATGGTAAATTGGATACAGGACGATAGTTTTTTAATATTTCCTTATCCACCGAAGGCTTCTTAAACCTGTAATGCCCACACCATCAACCGAGTTTAGGAAAATTATGATAGTTTGGATTGTTGAAGGTTTACGTGCAGTAAAAAATATCCCAGTGAAAAATTTAGGATCGGACGATCTTGATCTTCATTTTCAATGTGTATCGTATATGATAAAGTTGGCTAATCATAACAAAACAAATTCTAAGCACATATTCAAAATCGTATGTTAATTTGCTTTAATAATGAATATATTAAATTGTATTTCATTTCATTTCAATATTTGAACATTTTAAAACAAAATGCGTAACAAAAAAAGAAAAATCCCAATAACAAAAAACAAAACCCACCACAAAAAGTAAAAGTTTGACAAGATTCCGGTGTCAGTATAATACACACATAATTGATATAAAACAAAATACACAAATGACCGAATTTCAAGACTTTTCTGGCACTCTTTTGACACATAATATGAACACTGCATTACATTCTATGTATCAATAAATTATTGCTCAGACCATTGTATCATATATGATGCACTGAATTTCGACATTGAATTTCAGAAAAAATATTGTTTATTTTTAAATTTGAATTGCACTAATAAAAATATATGTTTAAGTAAAATAGATTTACTTTATGTTTATTTTTTGAAATTGAAATCATTCCAGAGCTTTTATTGACATTTAAGAAAGTGAAGAGTTGGTCCCAGGCACTTGAGGCCGGGGTCCTTGAAGGTGTACAACTCAACCCGGTGACCGATTTTTATTTGACAGGGAATAAGTGATAATTCATATTATAACAGTAAATAATTAGACATAGGCATAGCCTGTTCCCCAATCCAAATTCAGATTTAATGAATAAAAATATTGTTTATAAAAATAAACATTAATAATAAAAATATTCCAAAGGGATTATAATAATATGTATATCATCTAGGTGTGCATATCTGATACACTGGGTATTAAAGGGTAGGGGTTTAACCAATGCATATTTAAAAATTTCGGGAAAGACTCCTGATTGAAGGCTGTTATTAATTATCAAAGTTATTGTAGCAAGAAACACGTCTGAAACACTAGAGGAATGGGATCTGATGAACAAAGTAGTTGGCGTAGATGAACGGATAATCTTCAAGACATCATTTTCAGAAAACAACTGAAATTCCTCGAGTGCGCCACCAGAAAATTCAACTGTTGAATCAATTGAGGTTGAATTATCAGAAGATTTAAATAGCAAGCTGTGACTGGTTGATAAAGTATTCGTTTTAAAAATCTGCTTTGTCCTTTGGAATAAAATATGGAACGCCATTATTCATAAGAGACGGAATATCTCCATTTTCTGATCTTTGACCCTTCACAAACGAGTTGACTATATGCCACCAAACCTTTTTGTCAAAATTTTGATTATCATTCAATTCCTGGTCTAATTTTTCATAATATTCTTATAATTTATGCTAATTCCATACAGTACGTGTGAAGCTAATTGATTTCAGACGATGAAAATTTAACCAACAGTACACAGGGCAGTGATTACTACAGGAATTATCCAAGCAACCTGAATCAAAAATATAACCAGAACAATTCGTTAAAATTAGATCAATCAATGTATTGTTACCATTATTACCATATCTGGTTTGATCCTTGATAATTTGTTTAAAATCGAAAAGAACATTTGCCCAATGAATAAAAATATTGGATTTGGTAAAGAGATCAATGTTAAAAACACTTAATATAAAGATATTGTTTATGTCGTCTGCTGCTGCCGTTGAAAACGAATTGAAAATAGAATTATCTAATTGAACAGTGCCAATTAAAAAATGTTTATTATGAACAATAATTTCTTCCCGAAGGCCCCCTGTATTGTCGGTTTCTAAATCAGACCTGCGTTTTGTTAAAATGTTGTTGCGAGAATAAACCGCTACTCCCAACCCTGTCCTGTAGTTCTGTCTTTGCGAATTTGTGCATTGAAACCAGGGATAGAAAGGGTGTTCGATGATATGCTTTTGTCAAGCCAAGTCTCAGTTAACAATAATGGTGATAGTCTTGTATTGTAATGGATTTGAGACCAAATAAAAATATTATTATGAAGGCCATGTGGGGAACCACTGTAGCAAAGTGTGTAGGACGCTGGCTCGTTAGCCAGGAGGTGCAGGGTGGAAGGCTGTCTGGTCGTTCGGATAGGATGAAATACCAGGTCCCGAGTACACATTGGTGGGCACGTAACAGATCCCTTGGTAGCTTGAATACTATATAAGACTGAGCGAAACTTCCCTCATAGCACCCTGCTTGGCGTATGTCCGTCTCCGTTAGCCCAGTCGGAGCAGAACAGTACGACGTTAAACCTCTCCAGCTTACTGTCACAACGGTTTTACCCGTGTCCAAAATCCATTGATGCGCAGTTGTAAACGGGTTTCAGAATAATTGTTTTTAGATAGACAGGTTTTATGTTATGTAAGTATGATGTGAAATTAAAGTCATTTAATACCTGGCTTAAAATACTGCTGCATATTTATTTTGTTACATAGTTTGTCGGAATGAAGTCTACAGGTCAATGGCCGATGTGTAGACCTTGGTTTTATGGCCCATCTGAACGACTGAGTTTAAAGGAGCTAAATCGTTAATATTTGGAGCCTAGAAGTTGGCACAAGTGGGTCGCAACGTATATAATACTGTAATATGAATGTATATAAACTGATTTACATTCAATGGTTTCCGGTTATACTCTAATTTAAAATCAGTTATGTTCGGCGAAATAAGCCAACAGTCGCAATCGCATGCAAATCTAGCGTCTGGTTATTCCAGTCTACATACGCCGTTTGATTTGGTCCAAGGCGAGTCTCTTGTTACAACTGGACTGAAACGCCTTATGGTACACGATTCGTGTACCAATAGTAAAATGTTTATTTTGTCTCAAATATTGGATACCAGAAGACCATCTTTTTGCGGTTAGATCGCGGCATCAATATTGATTTAAATTGACAAATAATCGTGTTTTCAATGTTGAAGAGTTTGGATGATATTGAGTTAGACACTTAGCTACACTAACTAACATTCACTTTGCAGTGGATATACAATTAAAAAAAACAAGGTTTTGTTTCAGATGAAGTTTCTTTATTAATTTCTAAACATCAAAATTTTGGAAATATACAGCTGGGTTGTTGGTATCACAGTCAAATGTTTCAGCTTGACCGACTACCACCTTTTCTTGTGTTGATAGCAATTCACAAACAATCAAAGCGCCTCCATCACCCTGTATTACAATAAGTTCCAACTTATAAAAACGAAAACAAACACTTCTTAAATAAACCAAAATAACTAATAGGGTTACTTATAAAACCTTTATATTTACGATATATTGCACGATATATTCAGATTTTCGAGACATCTGTCACTTTGCGTTTTTTTTTATAAGCCGCGAAGACACATTTATTGAAAAATACGGTAGCAAATCAAAGTTCAGTGCATTTATAATGTAAAATCACACTTACAGCACAGGCTGCAGAATTTGGTTCCAAAGATGCACATCTATAGGAAACCCCTGGAATAGTTAAACTTTTGTCCACGCCATTACAAGCTACAGCATTGAATGTGACCTTAGATGTCTGTGCAACTGTCTGTAGTTCTAGAGAAAAAACATTATTATGAATTTTATTAACTAATGGTAACCTAAAAAATATAACCAATCCTAATGTTGATCATAACGAATAACAACCCTCATCACCATACTCGAAACAATACTGTACGTTACGAAATTTATTAATAGTAACTTAAAGGAGCTAAATCTCCGACTCGATATTGTCTATAGTATTCAAAATTAAAAATAAGAAATGGTATTCAATACTTGTCCATTTCAATCTATATTATTTCGCCGAGAAAACATAGGATCCTAATATCCAATATTTAAAACACAAAGAACATTTTAAAATCAGTACACGAGTCGTGTATCGTATGATATTAGGATCAATTTGTACGGGAATTCACTATAGAAAATTTACTCTAGATAATATTAGATAATATAGTATGAGAAAACTTAAATAATATAATTCAAACATTATTTCAACATAAAACTCACGGTTAGTGGTATCAGTTCCATAGCCAACAATTTCACAATTACTACTACTGTAGGCACCCATATTTTTATTATATATACAGGCCTGTGAAGGAGCAGCATTTATATCAACTGGTGTAGACAGGGTAGCAATAGCTAAAGGTTTAGAACCTATATTAATATAAATATATATAATAAATGTTTTTTCTAAACTACTACTTCAAAACTATTTAAGGGGATTTTAAACCCTGTATATTTTTAAGGGGATTTTAAACCCTGTATATCTTTATTTCTCTATAATCGGTTTATTAGAGAAAAAGGCAAATATAAATGACTTTATAGTCAAATTACATAATTGATCTATTGATATTTAATTAATCTTTTCACTTCTGTATGGTTGTATTGTCTAATTATACCAGGAAGACTTTGTAAATTTATGAAAGGTTAAGTTTTAATATAGCCAGATTACCTAATTGGTCTATGAACGCCTTTTCATCTCATTATTCTATAATTGACCATTGTCAAGCTATACCAGGAAGACTATGTAGATTAATGTCATGTTATGTATTATATACTTTAAACCGTTTGTTGTATGTTATTCAATATTATTTATAATCCATTGTCATGGACATATATTATTCTAAGAATGTATATATATATATTATCGCATTTGCTATATTGTGTGTACATTATTAATATATGAAGACGCCCATAGAATTAAGGCAGATAGCTAGCTTATATTTAATGTATGTCAGAATGAAGTAAAGTGGAAATTGTTTTACCTGGACGTATTTTTTATTTATTTATTTATGTATATATATATATATATAATTGAAATTAAAGATGGCAAAATAAAACTACATTTTTATGCTAACGTTTTCACCGCGATAGCGGCTCATCAGGCGTTTTATTAAACAATATGAAATAAAGATTGTGTGGGATTAAATATTTATAGTCTGTAGACTAACTAACTACCCTTGCCTGTACAATAATTTTATCATGTAGAGCTATAACTACGACAAGGGCCTATATAAGTTCAACCTTATTTTCAAATAGGATTAGAGGTTAAGGGTCTAACAAATATTTAACCTGAAACATAGCATCTACAGATATTTAGTTTTCTCACTAAAATAGATATAGCTGTACAACTCAATAATACTGTAATGGGAGTGACAATATTGTAATAAAGAGAAAAGATATCAAATGGAATGTAATGTCTTACTGTTCTGTAACAACCCATATAATGAAGATGGGCGTAAGTCATACGTTATTTTGTGTGTAATGGAGCAGCAGCGGTGAGTCAGTAAAGGGCTGACTCACTTACAGGGGTGGGGTGGGGGTGCTCATGTTTCGATCCTAATCTGGCGTATTTTTTCCCTTGTCCGGGTCTCACTAATCAGAAGGTCCTTGGTTTGATCCCTGTGTCACCCCTTGTCAGTGGTGCAGGGAGGGGGTGGGCTGTGATGGGCAACGCTTAGTTAAAAACGTAACAAAACCAGAAGCTTGAAATTTAGCAATAGTAAATACTTTTTTAAGGCTAAATTGTTGGAGTTTACCGTTGATTAATTATATGCTATGAAATTGATTATCAAGATTGTCATTAGAAAGGGAGAACATTTTTAGTGTCAAAAATGCGTTGAAAAAGATTATTAGGTCGAGGATTGTGTTGATATATAGGTATAATATATCGAGATATTTGTTCCTCTTGACACTCTTAATGTTTATAAATATATATCTCTAAACATACTAAATACTAACATTAGAGAATAAGTCACATACACCTCCACCCCACCTATTTCATAATACTATATAATATATGACCGTAAATTGAAATTTAATTTTGTAATCAACATACTTGAGATTGACGAAATAGGGATTTGTGTTCCATCGACAACAGCCATATCATTAGTAGCTCTATAATAATAAAATAAAATAAACTTTTAAATATAATTTATATATCTAAAATTATCGTTTAAAAATGCAACAAAATGTTTCCGATTAATTTATATTATGTTAATATTAACCTTGAAAGTTTGTAAACTTTGAGTTGGACTTTAGGGTTATGATTCGTTGAGTGTCTTTTTAATAATATCACTATCTCCCCAGAAAGCGTAGAAGACTACTTCCTATCTCTACGATACTGATATAGGACTTGAAAGTTTGGTTTCAGAAAAAGTAATCTGTAAATAAATAAACATTAATGCCGTTATGAAATAGTTGCTGACTTATGTTCTTACCCAGGAAGATTTAGTGTTTCTGCACAATTGCTCGGAAATTGTACTTCTGTTTCACTGATGAGTGCTCCAGTACACAGAGTTTGAACGTCACCATTTGATGCTGTAGCCTGTATAGCAACGACGCCTGGGTAGTCACATGTTGAGGTTACTGGAGTACCACCTAGAAAACAATAAATATAAATACCAAAGTCTGTCTTTCGTCAGAAAACCATCACTTTCTGTAGAGAAATGTGTGATAATTATATTATTTTGAAAGACTTGTTCGAAGGAGACAATAAAATTATACTCCCAGATATCAACCACTTTGTTTAGCAATAATCCTATCGCCGGTGGGGAGTGGGGAGGTCGTATTTGGCATATTTTGCGAAATTCACTTTTTTGCTTCTTTAGAATGAGAATTTTCTTGCTCATCTTTTCATCTGGTTGTTGTATTTCTAAGTCAATAATAAGTTTTGGCTCACCTGGACAAATTCGCAAAATCCAGATACGACCTTTTGACACCCCACCGACGTTATAATAGTTCATGTAATGAATGAGACCGGATGTTGATAAATAATTAAGATGCCTTACCGGCAATTCTCAGAGATCTCATGAAATCATAGGCTGATCTCTTTCGTCTGGCACAACCGCTATTAGGACAAACTGAAAATATATAATTTTTGTTATGTCTGTTTTGTTTTAGTGCCTAGGATGGCATTCGTGATAATACATAGATATTAGTGGAATTTCATCGGTGATGATATACATACTAGTAGGATTACATCAGTGATAATATATAGATATTAGTAGGATTACATCAGCCGTACTATATAGATATTAGTGGGATTAAATCAGCACTTAATAAGCCACCGGTGAGGCTGATGTCCTTTGCCAAAATCACCAAAACAAATAGCACATAGTATCGAAAAATCAAACTGATTATCAACTATACACTAAGTTCAATCACTTTCCATCATTTATATTTTGTTTTGAAGCTTAGCGCGGCTTAAATTGGGGGGGGGGGGATATTAAACATTGAACTCAGACAAGACATCCACCAAATGAACATCTACACCAAGTTTAAACATTCTGTCTCAAAGCAGAGTTGTTATGTTCCAAAGCCATGGCCGATCAATTAATGTCATATCGCTCCTCAGCCTAATACACAAGAGTTTTGTGGCTCCCACCCTATTATCGTGTTCCAGAGTCTCGACCTCTCAAATTGTTTATCTCTGCTTAGCCGTAGATCTCTGTCAAGGTATTCACCCCATAGACACCTACGCCAAATTTAAACATTCTACCCCAAATGGAAGGAGAGTTATTACGTTCCAAAGTCTCGACCAATCAAATTGCTTTCCTGTCTGCTTCCCTAGCAGAAAATGCTCATTATCGACCTTTCAAAGCGGCTTTAAGCGTGGAGATTCAACTATCTGTCAAATCATTGACATGAACCACTTCTTTCTTTCAGCGATTGATAAAGGCAACCACAGGAGACAGGATCTGGCACGCTGGGCTATGTCAGAAGCTCGACGCCTATGGTGTCAGGGGTGACCTACTTCACTGGTTTAGAAGCTATCTTTGCAACGGACAACGAATGGTGGTACTGAGCAGTGTCTTCTCTGACCCCAGGGAAGTAACTGCTGGTGTTCCACACGACTCTGTTCTCGTACCCTTACTCTTTTTAATATATATAAATGATATTATCGAAAACATAGAATCAGATATAAAACTATTTGCCGACGATACGTCACTTTATATATCAATCGAAGATCCGACCGAATGCGCGCGTGTTTTAAATTCAGATATTGAGAAAATAAATGAATGATCAAAGAAATGGCTAGTATCCTTTAACCCCCTCCAAACAGAAACTCTCACGATTTCAGTTAAGAGACAGCACAATTTACGTCACCTTTTTATGGGGTCGGTGCATATTAAAGAAGTAAACGAACATAAACATTTTGGTCTTTTCTTCCAGTCTAATGGCAAATGGGATTCGCATGTAAATTCAATCAGTCAAAAATTGTATAAACTAGTTAAGTATTTTCGTTCATTGAAATACCGGTTAAAACAGAAAATCACCCGAAACGATCTATACACGATCTTTCATATTACCACATTTTGATTATGGGGATATTATATGGGACGGTTGTCCAATCAGCTTGAACACCTGCAGCTTGACGCACTCCGCACTATCTGCGGGGCTGCAAAAGGAACCAGCCATTCCGATCTTTATAGTGAAACAGGTTTCATTACCCTTCGTGAGAGACGCAGGCGGCATAAGCTCATTTCGATATACAAAATTTTAAATAATTTAGCCCCAGACTACCTCTCTGATCTTATTCCATCTAGATCTATTTCCTACAATCGTCTTAATAACAACATCCCTGAATTCTATTGCCGACCTTCTCTCTTCTATAACTCGTTCTTTTCCTATGCAGTCAGACTTTGGAATTCTCTACCTGATACGCTCAAACATTTAACCTCCCCTAGTTCTTTCAAAAGATATCTCTCTAAATCTGATACTTTACCTCCAAACTATTTTGACCGTGGCTCTAGAAAACATCAACTACTTCATTCCAAATTCCGCCTTAATATGAGCGATCCCGAGCAGAAAATGCTCTTTATCGAAATTTGTCATGGTATTAATGGCATTAAACCATTCACCAAGTTTCATCACTCTAACTAAAGTTATCGTGTCCCAAAACATCATTAAATTGCTTATAGCTGCTTACCCTAAGCAGACAATTCTCATCATCGACCCCCCCCCCCCAAAAAAAAATTGTAACAAAAGGTTTCTCAACTGATTCTGGTAGGGTTTACTGTACTTTATAACATACTAAAAGTTTACCAAAGTAGGACCCCCGGAAAAGTGCTTGTTCAAGATAGTGTCAAAAATGGCCACATCTTAAAATCGTCATAACTATGTAACTATTAACTCAAATTTGATGACCTTGGTGTCTTTTCATGGGTTTTTGGTGGCAAAGAACACATTAAGATCATTAAAAATGATGTCGGCATATTATGTCCAAAACGGCCACCAGGTTATGGACTTCCGAACATTTGGAGGTGTTGGCGGCCAAGATCATCAAATGTGAGTTGACAGTTACATAGTTATGATCATTTTTAGACGTTTCGGGAGCGATTTTTGACGACACCTTGACAAAAAAAACATTTCCGGGGGTCCTACTTTAGTAGACTTTTAGTATGTTATAAAGTAGACTAAACCCTGCCAGAATCAGTTGAGAAATCTTTTGTTGCAATTTTTTGGGGTAAACTGTATTTTGACCTTACTATTATCGAATTTGGTTAAGGTATTAGTGTGGTATGACATGTCATCCCGTAGGATTTGTAAGCTAAAATCGATTATTTGTTGTTGTTGTTTTGGCTTGATTAGGGACCAAGCTATCCAAAAATGTCGGGGTTCAAATTTTCCGACCCCTGGGAGGGTCATTTTTGGAATCAGGACCTCTATGAACGAGGACGTGTCTATCTCCTGCAAAAATGGTTGGATTTTCATGATGTGAAGTTCATTCTCGTGTTTTTTCATCATGTGGTTTATTCATCATGCGGACCCCATTCTAAGGTTCCAATTTTGCGACTTTTGTCTTCTCTGGGAGGGGCCTTGTTGAAATCCGGACCCCTCTGACCCGGGTCCATGCCAATAATGGTTGGATTTTCATAATCTGAAGTTCATTCTTGGGTTTTGTCGTCATGGCGATTCCATCTATGATACACTTAAAGGAACAGTTTCCATTGACTTCCGGTGGGAAATACCAATTTCCGGTGTGTCAGCCTACCCCTTTAAGTGGGTTTTAAAGCATGGTAAAATGATTAATAGGGTCATTTATGGGTGACTGGAATGTTTAGGGATCTGGTAAGGTACGACTTATCGCGATCGCGGTGTACATTGTACCTGTGATGTGGGATGACAATCCAGCACGAGCCAGTGGAAACGCCTCTCACTCAAAAGTTTTCTGAACTGAAAAATTGTTATTTACGTACTGGTAAGTTTAATGGAACAGATGAATTCCTTGACCTGCAAAGTCACCCTTCACCAGCTCAGTTGAGATGATACATTCTCCAAGCTTCTTGAAACAGATAACGGGGTCATCCACACCAAGCTTCATTTATGCACCAGCCCTTGTTTTCTATGTGATGCCCACGAGTTTACCTCTCCAGTCAGCACCAGAGAAACAGCGAAGGCCAATGAGACCTTGAGACTTAGTACTTCCAATGGCACGCGCTGGCTCGATCACATCTATCTCTAGATCTTTGTGTTTTCAATTACAAACTTGAGCTGCCTGCGAATACCGAGACAACCCTGGGAGACAAGGTCCATGAGAATTGTGTAGGCATTGGCGTCACGTGACCAAAACGTGTGTTTCGTGCAATTAGCCCAGTTTGGGAGCAGAACAATCATGAATACCCCGTGTGGTGTAGCCTTTGCTGTATCAAACAGGCTAGGATAGGCTGTTGAAGGAGCAAAGGCCCAACCTGTGTCATATGCTATCCTGGTTGATACAGCACAGGCTACACCACCCTAAGATCTCATCATTTTACTATGGCGGAACTTCAGGGTATGAAGGAACCAGCAATCATGCAGAAACTCTCTGGTCTATACGAAGCATTAGCGAAGCGCGTGCTAGTTGAATACCGTATTTGGTCATACATGAAGAGAAAGACAAACTCATACCTCACCAAGTCCTTGCATCTGTGTAGCTTATGGTGATGTTCTCACAATTTTCCTAGACCTTGTATTCGAGGTCATCTCAAGGCTTTAACTGCGCTACCCGCAACATACAGAGAGTTACGTTCGATCAAACGATTACATGTCATTGGAAGTCCCAAGTGTCAAGGCCTGATAGATTTCACAACCTCCGTAAGTTTGTGGCAACCACAAAAAATATAGATTTGTGCATGCCTTTAGCTTGATGGTGAATACCATGTAATAAACTGCTTTAAGAACCTTTCGAAGGTGTGATAATTACTAAATTGGTGAATTACGCCGCCGTGCGCGACAAGTCGTACTTGACCAGATCCCCGAACCTTCCTGTCATTGACCAAAGTAATTAGCGAGCGAGAGAGAGAGAGAGAGAGAGAGGGGGGGGGAAATGGGGTTTAACGTCCACTCGACACAAACTACGTCATTTCGGGACAAACGGATGGTTTAATTTTATTCAAATATTTCGCTTGCGCATAGGGGTCTTCAGCAGTGGGAGGAGTACACGGAGAAAACCCACGAGGCTATACAAGCGACCCTACACCTTGCCACGTTCAACCGGGGATTTGAAACCACCCCAGTTGACTCAATGGCAGGCCGTATAATACAGCGCGCGAACTCTAATCATTCGGCCATCCAACCCCACAAATGTGATTAGCAGTTGGTCAAACGCATGTATGTTCCTGCGCAGAATCTTACTCTGACCTCATGCTTTAACTGAACTAACAGAAAATGGTTGTAAAACAGGCTGCAAGGGGCCGTGCAGTTTCCGGAATAATGATTGACCTTACATATCTCTGTGCAAGGGTTTTAATAGGGAGCTTACCAATATGACCAGGGTGTGCAAGGGGACAAGGATGATGCATCGCTGACTTGGTGAACTGCATATTTATATCTAAGATAGGAATTTCGTTGTTTTCGTTTCTTGCAACTTCTGGCTTGTTATGATTTCTTTTTGTTTTTGATATCAAACGTCAGATTTGTCTTGAATCTCACGACAGAACATCCCAATGACCCAAATGTGACTGCACGAAACATTTACCATGCTTCAGATGCCACAAAAAGCGGCACTGCGTGATAGATTTCTCTAAACTGAAATCGATCCGAGTTTGACACCGGAAATTGGCATTTCAACCGGGAGTCAATATAAACTACTTCCATTCGTTTGAAGTGTATCATAGACGGGGCCAGTCTGATGAAAAAATCACCCAGTATGAATTTCAGATCATGAAAATCCAATGATTATTAGATTAAATATCTGTCCGAGTTTTACACCGGACATTGGATTCCCCACCGCAAGTCAATCAAAAATAATTCCAATCGCTTTAAGTGTACCATAGATGGGATCGGCATGATGAAAAAAAGACAAGAATGGACTTAAGATCGTGAAAAACCAACCATTATTGCCGGAGATAGCCATGTTCTCGTTCAGATGGATCCCGATTTCAAAAATGCAGATCCCAGAGGGGTCAAGGGGTCGGAAAATTTGAACCCCAACATTTTCCGATAGCTTGATCCCTAATCAACCTAAAACAACAAAACAAATCAATTTCAACAAACAAATCCTACGGGAGCTGTTTTTATGACATACCACACTATATTGCTGTAATGAAACCATGCACCAAGTTTCATCACCGTGCTCATTTGCAAACTCCATCAAGGCATTGACCTAGTAAACACCTTTACCAAATTTTATCATTCCAGTTCACTGGGGGTGGGGGGCAGACAGGAATACAAATACATACATATTAATAGAATTACATCAGTGATGATATAGATATTAGTGGGATTACATCAGTGATAATATATAGATATTAGTAGGATTACATTAATGATAGGATAGAGCACTTACATTTTAGACTATGTGTATTTATGGCTATATTTCACATTTGAATTTGTGCAATATTTATAAAGATTAGTTTTACACTTTATTCTTCTACCACCCAGTACACACTTGCTTTATTTTAGAGGAAATGGCTGACAGTACTTATTCTTGTTATGCTAAGAAGGGGTAAAATTAATATATAAACATATCACTTACATTTCTGTTGAGCTGTTGTTGTCGGAGTCGTTGTTGTTGTTGTCGCAGTTGTTGTGGTGGTAGGTGCGACCGTTGTTGTAGTAGCAGTTGCTGCTGCAGTAAGTGTTGATGTTGTGCTGGCAGTGCAGCTGGGGGCATACCATAGAAGTTGTGGTGTATACTGATTAACATAGCACATGCAAACTAGAATTAAAATTGAATTGAAGGAATACTACAGGTCTATAGACTATAATATGTCTATTACAATCACTGGGTAACAAGTTCTGGAGTCAGAGGGGACAAAATAGTAGCTTAGAATCCTTGATTTTTCGTGCGCGCGCATTGCATAAAACTTAGCAAAAAAAGTTTAGTTTTTAAAAGTCATCACAATCGCTATATAAAGTCATCACGGACACTCCATAAAACTTTACTTAAAAAGTTCAATTTTTAAAGGTCATCACGATCACTGCATGAAACTTTGCTTAAAAAGTTCTGTTTTTAACAATTTTTCAAAAGTCACCATAACATTGGTGCAGCGTAAGCAAAATATCCCTGATCGTAGGACGATTTGTTTTTTGGGTTGTAACAGTAAATTGTTATTCTGGGATCTTAGAGTTCTAGTTGGAGTGTATCGATGGAGTAGAGACTGAGGATAATGTGGTAAGTCTTCAGAGTGGATAACGAGTTACGGAGATGATACGCAATTCAATAGGTAACCAATGTAGGTTCTTTAATACTGGAGTAATATGATCGTGTTTATTTTGGATCTTCTATTTATTTGATATGAGGGGAGATTAAACATAATGGAATTGCAGTAATCAAGACGAGATGTAACAAGTGAATTGACAAACAATTTTGCTGTTTTAGATCAATAAAGTTTCTAATACGACCAATGTTTAAAAATATGGTGGTTGGGCTCGAATTTTATGAAAATCGGACCGAAACTGATAAACAAAATGACCGCTCCCCGTTACGCAAATAATGTAATGGCGTGTAATATCAAGGGTGTGGACTCTATTGGGGTCAATTGAGGTCAGAATTTTTATCCGATTTTGATGAAATTCAAAAGATATGTTTATATCTCAACGATCTCGGATGGTGTCGATATTCGCGATTATAGGACAGTCGCTTACTGGATAATTGCCCCTGATTGTATGAAAAAATCGTTTTTTAGCATGTTCTCTGTCTATCTCTTGCAAAATGTGGGCGTATCTTTTTCGGCAACCGGTTGTTTAATAACATGTTGAGATATTGTAAATATACTTACCAGTCAGTGGTAATCCTGAAATAAGTATATAATTAAATATTTATTTGTTATCAAATCACAGTAATACTAAAGTTTATACTATTTCTCAGAGCAAATTCATATTTCTAAAATCACCTTTGAATCATCCATCACACAAATTGTTAAATATATCATCAAACGAAAGATCGCATTCTTGTATTCGAAGTAAAAAGCGTTTTGTTTGATCTGACTATGCAGTGCAAGAAAACAACAAAACGGCCATTGCGTCACATTGACATTGGTTTTATAAATTATATATGGTTAATACTTACATCAGTTTGAAATTGGTTTTTTAACTTTATTTAACATAAATACATACATCAGTTTGATATTTATTTTGTTAATTAAATATTGTTAATACTTACCAGTATATCGGCTTGTTCCAGACTCTGTAAAAAAAACAAACATTGACTTTTTCTTTTTATGAAAACAAAGTGAACCCAAATAATAATGACGACGTGGCTTTTCACGAATAACTTATACAGGAAATTTAACAACCTACTTTTTCGTACCGACTGGGCTAATGAAAATAACAACCGACTTCTTACCTTTTCAATGTCCCACCAATGGTTACGGATTTGGCCAAAAAATAATCAGGCCCTGCTTCCAAACGGGACGTCAGGAATCTGACATGTTTCTGATCCACAGCCAAGAGCCTTGGCACCCATCTTATAGAATCATAAACATTACAATTGTCGTCGCCCCTGTCCGTTCGTCCGGACATCCGTCCGTCCACAATTGTTTGTGAACAGTCTACAGGTCACAATTTCTATCCGATTTCAATGAAGCTTGAAATATAGGTTCATCACCCCAAGATCTCGGTTCCTTTCGATATCGGCATGTATCGGACTGTAGCTTCATGGATTATGTCCCCTGATTGTACAAAAATCACTTTTTTTTAGCTTGTGAACACTGTAGAGGTCACAATTTTGAACCGATTTTGATGAAACTTGAAATGCATGTTTATAACTCAAAGATCTTGGTTCCGTTCGATATTTGCGCATATCGGATAGTAACTTCCTGAATTATTATGGCCCTTGATTGTACGAAAAATCGCCTTTTTTAGCTTGTGGTTCCTCTGGAGGCCAAACTTATTATCCGATTTAAAAGACCGCTTGATTATGTCACCGTTACACCATAAAGAAGGTTGTATTCGAATTTCGTGAAAATCGGACCAAAATTGACAGACAAAATGGCCGCCGCTTTTACGCGAAAAGTGTAAAAATATGGTATGTCAATGTTGTCAACACTGTAGAGGTCACAATTTTGAACCGAATTTGATGAAACTTGAAATGCATGTCTATAATTCAAAGATCTTGGTTCTTTTCGATAATTTGATGAAACTTGAAAGACATGTCTATAATTCAAAGATCTTGGTTCCTTTCGACATTTGCGCATATCGGATCGTACCATCCAGAATTATGGCCCCTGATTGTACGAAAAATCACGCTTTTAGCTTGTGGACCCTACAGAGGTCACAATTTTGAACCGATTTTGATGAAACTTGACATGTATGTTTATAACCCGAAGATCTTAGTCTTAGTTCCTTTCGATATTTGCGCCCATCGGATTATAACTTCCTGAATTATGGCCCCTGTTAGTCCGAAAAATCATCCTTTTTAGATTGTGGTCCTTCTGAAGGTCTAAATTATTATCCGATTTATAAAACGTTTGATTCGATTTTGATAAAACTTAAAATACATGTTTATAACCTAAAGATCTTGATTCCTTTCCATATTTGCGCATATCGGATTGTAACTTCCTGAATTATTGCCCCTGATTGTCCGAAAAATCTTGTGGTCCCCCTGGAGGTCACAATTACTATCCGATTTAAAAACCCATTTGATTATATCACCGTAATGAAGGTTGAGATTGAATTTCGTGAAAATCGGACCAAAATGACTTGACAAAATGGCCGCCGCTTGTACGCGAATAGTGTAACAATATTGTATATCAAGTGGACCTGTAGCGGTCACAATTTTAATTTGATTTTGATGACACTTGAAACAGTTTAAGGTCTTGAGACAAGTATATTGATTTTCAATGAATTTTGATAATTGTACAACTAAATCCATAATATTAAATGTTTCGTATACTAAACTTTTGCATGGGGCAGAACTTTATAAAAAAAAACAAACAAATTCTAATGATTTTTGATAATTACTTAATATGCGACAACTCTTGTTGACTGCTTGGACGGTTTAGCTGCTGTATTTTACTGTATTTTATCATTACTTACTAACCATGACAGCATATGGTTTATAGAATATATTCTTTAATCTATGTTCAGTTTGGGCTCAAATGTGTTGGCTGCACTTTAATATGCGCGCGAAATCGTATATACCGTTCATATATGAGCGTAAATTGCATAATAATATGTAAGCTTTAAGAGCTAAATCAAACAAGCAACTGATTAACTGCATATTGCATATGTAAGCTTTAAGAGCTAAATCAAACAAGCAAATGATTAACTAAGTGTATAAGCAATTTATTTACGTCTATATGACAAATCGGCGGCTACGCCACCTATCCAGAACACGTGTTGCCTCCTATAATTATACTGCACAACCAAGTGAGTTAGCTCCTCCCATCCCTTTATAACTCATTGTTCATATTGTAAATCTATTGACTTAAAATTGTATATTATATTGATTTTGTATCTTATTATGATTTGACACAATCCAGTATTGGAACTTAAACTCTCTTCTGTTTTAATTCAAGGAACGGTCAAAACAAATTACTACTACGGCATATGACACGAACGCGTCCCTTTAAAATATGTCGAGTGGTTAATCGTTGATAAGCCATCGCTATGTCGTGAATGGTTGTTGTTGATGGACTTAAAGCTGAACTCCGGTTACAAAAATACCGAAATAAATAAAAAAAAGTTAACGCCCCCAGCCGCCATACTTGTTTCCAAGTTGTGAAATAAATATGGCGGACATGGAGGCTTATGACGTGGAAAGGTAAGCCGCTCTCACTTCCTGTGTGTTTGTTGTCAGCGAGCTGTACACATCAGGTTTTATTCTTACACTGATTGTTCTATTTTTTCCCAACAGTTTACGAAATTATCGAAGATTGCAAAATGTCTGATCAGGTAAGCCTGTAAATATTTATATGAACTACGTCTTCTACAATATAGCCTAATCTTTACTCTAAACCAAAAGATGCAAACATGACTTACCGCAACCTGAAATTTTCAACCATAACAAATCCCTACACAATCTATTGTCTTCTTCCATATCCATATCATTACAGCGTAGATGGGCCACGTCTTCTTGTAAATATCTTACAAATATATGTAAATCACCCAAAACGTTATCGCAGCAAATGTCCAGTGTAATTATAACTAATACTATGCAATAAACAGATAGTTTAGATTAGATTTTCACATGTCAGCATGATGTCACCATCTTCAATTGTATTTGGCGCACGAAAAGGGGCATAACTACATTTTGGGGCGGCTCTCATTGGGGGAGTGTTTGACAGTGCTAAATTTTTTGATGAAATGGTTTTTTTTTTCTCTTTCACCAAAAGTGGAAGAAATTGATATCTATGAATTTTTCACTGACCCTTCAATGCCTTATGATATCGATAGGCCTAAAGATATCAATGGTAGCTACCGTAGCTCTACCGTCCGGCCTACTACTGTGGAACATCAGGCACCTCTAAATGTACAAAATAATTATACAAAAGTAAAACTCAAGCAAAACAAAACATCCAATATTAGGCCCAATTATGTATAACAAAAAAAAAAACGTAACATCAATAAATTTAGCACTGTCAAACACTCCCCCAATGAGAGCCGCCCCAAAATGTAGTTATGCCCCTTTTCGTGCGCCAAATACAATTGAAGATGGTGACATCATGCTGACATGTGAAAATCTAATCTAAACTATCTGTTTATTGCATAGTATTAGTTATAATTACACTGGACATTTGCTGCGATAACTTTTTGGGTGATTTACATATATGTGTAAGATATTTACAAGAAGACGTGGCCCATCTACGCTGTAATGATATGGATATGGAAGAAGACAATAGTTTGTGTAGGGATTTGTTATGGTTGAAAATTTCAGGTTACGGTAAGTCATGTTTGCATCTTTTGGTTTAGAGTAAAGATTAGGCTATATTGTAGAAGACGTAGTTCATATAAATATTTACAGGCTTACCTGATCAGACATTTTGCAATCTTCGATAATTTCGTAAACTGTTGGGAAAAAATAGAACAATCAGTGTAAGAATAAAACCGGATGTGTATAGCTCGCTGACAACAAACACACAGGAAGTGAGAGCGGCTTACCTTTCCACGTCATAAGCCTCCATGTCCGCCATATTTATTTCACAACTTGGAAACAAGTATGGCGGCTGGGGGCGTTAACTTTTTTTTATTTAATTATTTCGGTATTTTTGTAACCGGAGTTCAGCTTTAAAAGACGTTACTCATTGTCAAGGCTCTCTCTGTCTCGCTTAAATTCCGCAGCCAACTTCTTTGTTGTTGGAAAGGAAGGGGCATCACCTCCTAAAGTGGAGACCACGTCGGCAAGTATCTGTGTTGGGGTTAGTCCTTACAGTTGCAGTTGCCTGATGACTAACCAATAGTCAGTTTTATCAATTTCTGGTGATTTGAATGGGTAGATTCACAAGATGGTCTGGTACAAAGACAATTATAACCCTATGCAGTTGCAGTTCTTACAATCGGATTAAAATACAGATCTAAATTTCGTTTCGTTTTTTTTTATTCTTTCAATGGTCTACACAACATGAAGATTTGACAAGTTATAGAGGGAGTTCACGTCAGGGGTTAAACTATCGGCTTTTGACGCTCGCCAGACATTGATTAATCACTCAGCGTTGACGTTTCTAGTGGTTTACCCACAATTCCGTGAATCGAAAGGCCAAGAACTAGACGTAACATCGTTTCATTGGTTAATTCCTGGCATCAACCAGAACACTTCAGTGTTAAAAATTCTTCCAGACTCTAATGTAGCGAAGACAAGTAAAACGAAATTTTGAACTATAAAAAAGAACGAATCCGGATTTGTGTTTTAATCAGATTGCATTTGTACTCATTGGTAACCAAAGTTTGATTCAACCCAATTGATCTAGCCAATTCATTCTTAGAACTTTTCAGCCAGTCCTAGTAGGGCCGTAACATAGTAAACACTATATTTCACAATGTTCATAACACAATAGGTAAACCCAAAGATGGTTCCAAATAGTATAACTTTAAATAATTTTGAATAAAGTTTTGTAAAAGTTCTGGGCTCTGAAAAGTCAAAAAATCCCCATATTAAGTTTTTCTGCTTAACGACGGATGCCGCCGACTTCATCATACAAAAATACAAATTAAATAACTGGTAGATAGCAATGTTATAAAATATAAAACTTCAACATACTACGTTGGCATCTGTTTGCCACAAATGCGGGTGACTGACAGCAAGCTTCATGGACATATATAATTTGTGGTTGTTGGTAAGGTCGGTAATAAGTTTGGTGATGACTAGGTCTATAATGGAATGAATGATGGCGCTGCTCAGCCTGACACACAGTAACAACTATATACACCAATGTCAGCAAGAGAAAATTCATCTTGTGTTCGATACTGAATCTGTACTAAATAATGTGGTGAATTCAATCTTTTATAGTAGATTATCTGATTTTTAAAAAATCGGAAACAAGGCTCACCTTCGAAAACATCTGGTGTAATTTACTAGCACCGTCTTAATTACCCCGATAGGCATCTGTCTTTGTTGACATTGTTTCTTTCTCAATAAATTATTATAAAAAAAACTGCAATACAGATTTTGTGGATTTACCTTTATTTACATACTATTTGTAAGTGTGTGTGTTTTATATGATCAATACAATATTTACAATTATTGAAATAGGGAATAGTCGTTTTTTGTTTGTTTTAAATATTGCGGGATATTTTCCCTAATCAAAAATACACGAGACCTGATTAAAAAAATACGGTATATATCAAATTAGTTTTAAGTGTGGTAGGGGGTGATATCATTAAAGCAGTCTGACAATTTCAACATACACGCCCATTCTTTTAACAATTTCTTTCGTTGTTATTAGAATTCAGGAGCTATGTCCCATAGAAAGTCCGTTTCTTTTTTAACAGGAACCGATAAAAGCAATCGGGAATATTATACGCACCCCCCCCCCCCAAAAAAAAATATTAATAAATAACCTTCTTAGTCCAGTCAATTTACGAACAAAAGGGTGTCAGCCCCCCAAAAAATTGCAAGGTGATGGTTTTTGGTAGCTGTGGGTGTACTGAATGATATCCTAAAAGTTTACCAAAATCGGAGTACCGGAAAGTCCCAAATTCTCAGACTTAAGCCATTTTCCTTCAAAAGGTACAACTTCAGACAGGGTCATACTTTTGTATGGCAGAGCTTTCATAAATGCCCTGCGCTCAGGGGCGTAAATGTGGGGCGTGTGTGTGTGTGGGGGGGGGGGGGGGTCCCCCAGCAAAAAAAATAGTCGGTCGCAAAATTAGTGCAGTCGGTAGCAAATAGGGGTACTCGGTATCAAAATAAGTACTCACTGTATACGTCACGCTACTCACGCAAAACTTTAGTATAAAAATAGTCGGTCGCTAAATCAGTGCAGTCGGTCGCAAAATAGGAGCAGTCTTTAGTGTAAAATAACCTTGTCAACTTATCATGTTTGAAAAGATGTTGTGTTTCACTCTCATTCTGTTGTGAGTATGTTGGTCTAACAATAAAATTTCACGCAGAGAGAAAAATAGTCGGTCTCAAAATAAGTGCAGTCACCGCAGTCGGTCTCAAACACGATGCCAGAATGGATCCCAAATACTATATATTTGCGCGAATCCGTGAGCCTAAATTACATACGTCACTCTTATTCTGTTGTGAGTATGTTGGTCTAACAACAAAATTTCACCAAGTCGGTCACAAAATAAGTGCAGTCACTCCAGTCGGTCTCAAAAACAATGCCAGAATAGATCCCAAATACTCTGTATTTGCGTGAATGCGTGTGCCTAAATTGCATACGTCACACAAAACTATTGTATAAAATAACCATGTCTGCTTGTCACTCTTATTCTGTTGTGAGTATGTTGTTCTATGAAATGTTTTCTACCATGGCCAAAAATAGCCGGTCTCAAAAAAAGTATTCGCCGCAGTCAGTCTCCGACTAAATGAATTAATGAGATAAACATACTATCACAAAACAGGCGAAATTGACAGATAAGCCTCAAGATTCTGTCCCATTTCTTATCAACCCCAGTCCCAAAAATTTAAAAGCTCTGTTACATATCTGATTCCATACTAACACCATTCTACTACTCGGTTACATATCTGAAATTTTTTAAAATCATTCTTCTACTCCTCAATTGTCTTATACTGTCTCAGCACTATTATATTCACGATTATAGTGAACTGCCCAGTTTGTAGTACCACTGGTGTGTGGGGCGTCGGATTGTACAGATGTTATGCCAACTCTTGCAAAACACATCTGGAGATTCTGTCCCATTGACTGACATTTCTGGTCCACTCGTCCACAGGAATTTCTCCCAGCAATGACCTCAAATGCCAGGAAATTGAATCAATTTTTCGAAATTTTTCTCAAATTACTCAGTGTTATAGGCACAATCAGTAATATGACATAAACTAAAATAAAACTACTTTCCGACGAGACAACGATCGGTGGACAACTATATAATTATACAATACCAGCTATGTTCTACCGTGACGCTTAATGTTATAGCCAGTATTTTGTTTACTTTCATTGTGAGGTAAAATTGTGGATGGTGCCTTAGATTTGAAACCGCCCCTACCCCACCCCCCATATTCCCTAGAAAACTCGCACGTGGTGCTCGGCTCCTGATTGCGTTACTCGCACTGGGGGGGGGGGGTATGTACATCAGTCGCTCGCATCTTGACTACAACCCCCCCCCCCCCCAAAAAAAAACGAAATCGTTATGTACGCCACTGTCCGTGCTCTCTTGAACCACTTTCGGGGATTTCGTTACCTTAGAAACCAAATTTATAATGGGGCATAACTATGCATTGATTTATCATAAAATAGCAATTGAAGGCACAAAATTGATATTTTTGGGGCCTTTATTTCATTTGAAGATATACCAAGTGGTGTTAAGTGGTTCCTTATACTATTTTCCGGAATCTGCTACCCCAAAACAAGTTGACGCGAACCAAAATTTACGTATATTTGTTTCTCTGCACTTCTTCATAACTTATTGGCATATTTGGTATGTACACGTTCTGGGGTCCCTACCCCCAATAACCCAATGTCATGAAAGATGAGTAAAACAAGATACGAAAAAAGATGCGAAAGAAATTACTTACCAATGTGCTCTACATAGAATGAAGGGTTATATCGTCGCTTTGATTTTTTTTCTTTCTAAACAATATTTATTCATAGAAACTGGATTGGAGAACAGACAGAAGCCTATAGATCCCCTCTCTTAGACACATTAGGGTGTTTTTCATTAACTGAGCCACTTTTGCTAAAATAAGCGCCAATCTCAGTTTGTTCTGTTATAGAATGTTACAGTTTGTGTCACATTTACTATTATACATTCAAAAGACCTTAAGGTAACGCCAGTAGCGGATCTGGAAGCTGTGAATAGGGTGAGGGCAGTTCCAAATCTAGGGTGCCATCCACAATCCCACCGCACACTGGGCATAGATCCCACCCCTCACGGGAGTGTTTTTCATTACCTAAGCAACTTATGCTAAAAAAAAAGCGCCAATCTCAGTTTGCTCGGCTATAGAACCTTATAGTTTGAATCAGATTTACTGTTATACATGCAAAGGACCTTAAGGAAACGCCAATAGCGGATCTAGAAGCTCTGCATAGAATGGAGGCGGTTGTAAATCTAGGGTGCCATCCATAATCTCACCGCACAATGAGCATAGATCCCACTTCACTTCGCATATATCGTATTGCCTATATAGTTGTTTGTAGTTCGTTATCTTGCCAGAAAGTAGTTTCGTTCAAGTTGACATAAAGTTCACGTCCTATTATGATTGGTAATATTTTTTGTGAACCTTACGGGCAGTGGCTATACCACTGAATAATGCAAAGGGAAGACAATCTGAATCAATATTATGGCTTTTGAGGTCATTGTTGCGGGCAAATTCTTGTGAAAGAGGACATCTGAAATGCAGAACCTTAAGATCTGTCTATCAATTCCGCCTGTTTTGTGAGAGTTGACAGAACAGCAATACAGTCTGTCGCCCCTTGCTCTACCGGCACTGCTAAGAAGGCTGTTCACATTAACCGTAAATATGATTGCGCTCAGATTAATTTGGGGGGGCTGGTCCTTTCCCTGGAACTTGAGTTCATTGGTGGGAGCAAATTCTTATGCAAGTGAGGATAAGAACAAATTTCAGATATGGACATAAATAATGGAGTATTTGATTATTTTGGATTGGGCCTGGGGAAAGGAAATGGGACAGAATCTCGGGCCCTGCCTATTAATGCTACCTGTTTTGTAAGAGTTGAAAGACCATTCCCTCAGTCTGTCGCCCCAAACGACCCACTCACTAGTCGTACTACTAACTGGGGGATTCGCTGTTACCGTAAATATGATAGTGTTACGATAGTATAAGACCATAGATTAATGGAACAATGTCCGTAGATATGGACAAATAAAAACTGACTTTTTGATTATTTTGGATTTAGGATGAGGAAACGTTGTGTAACAGGGTGCTTACTTGGTCTCATGACCCCCCCCCCCCCTTTAGATGTTTTGTTTACATTAGGTAGGCAAATGTTTGCCATCTTGGATTGTAACAGATTTTACCGCATTAAAGGACCAGTTAAGACCACGGGATAATACTAGGCTACTCGTTATATCTTCAAATGAAAGAATGACACCGAGCGCATTAATTTATACGTTCATTATACATTAATATGGTCTTAACTACAACCATTTGTGTCGTACTTTTGGTTTTGACCCCTCTAACTTTGTACTATGATTACAGATTAAACATCCATAAGTTTTCAAATGTGTTGTTATTGATGTGTTCCCATTTGAATATTATTCACAATAAGAAGCAAAATATATAATAAATAATCATTTTGTTATACGAAAAACTAAGTGATGCGTTTTCTATGGCGCTGAGAATATTTAGTGTAAATGGGTATGAAAATGAGTAAAAAGCGCCATTCTTACCGAACCAGTTACGTCTTATGTAAACAATGCACGCGTCATTGAGCCAACGATTGACGCCGTGTAATGTGATTGCACGTGTTGGAGACATTCATATTTTACAGAGATATTAGAAGACTTTGGTAAATCTCTGTGAAACAGATTGTTGAAGAGTATGTATAATTTTCAGATAAACTTGAAAGAAAATCAGCTTCAGACTTTGAAAACATTCTTTAAATGCGTTGTCATACAGCCAGGGATAGATATAGGGTTCTGGAGTCTTCAGAAGTTTGCTGAGTGTTGTATCTATGTCACGAAAAAGAGATAGCGACAGCAGTTTATTCGAAAGAAAAAACTTTGATAAGCCTAACAGATAATAAATCCAGCGTGTGAACAGCTTTTCCGATAACGTCATAGATATGTCTATGAAAAAGAAGGTCAAAGTAGTGGTGTTTGCTTTTCTCCCTTTTGTATATAAACTAATTTCGTTCTTTTTATTATTTCAGTGCTATTTTGTATATAATCATGTCCTGTATAAATAAACTGTTTGTGGTGTTCCTGTTGTCTGTCTCTTTATGGTTTAACCCACGACTTGGAAAGGTGGAATTAGTCTGTCCATCGACCCTGCTACACATACATAACCCTATGTAGCTATTAGTATAGATACATAATCCTAATGTGACTGTAATGTAGACACATAATCCTAATATAGCTATAGTATAGATACATACCCATAACAATAAGTGCAGGAGAACCGCGCTACACGAACAACCTATGAATAATGCATAGACTAGTGAATAACAAATATCAAAACAAGTGAATGGATCCAGGGCTAAATTGTGAGCGTCCACTGCGCGGAACAACCCCGGGTCTGTGATGATAAAGGCTTCACAGAAAATGAAAAACAAAACAAAGAAAAAGCGCAATTTCAGGTGGTTGTCGCCTAGATGCGTCTCTACATAGCCCTAACGTGGCTATAGTATAGACGCCAACCCGTAATGGTTGTATAATATGGATACATGACCCAAATGTAACTCTAGTATAGATACATATACAACTGATGTCCATAGCATTTATATCTCATAACAACTAGTTTATATGTAAAAATAACTGACCCAACCGAGTGTGCGGAAGTCTTAAATGATGACCTAGAGAGAATAAACATTTGGGCTAAGACGTGGCTTGTATCTTTTAACTCGTTGAAAACTGAAACACTAGCACTAGCAAATAAAAATAATTTATTTCTTCCGACACTAAATCTAGACTATGTTGCAATCAAAGAAGTTTCTGAGCACAGTCACATGGGTCTGACTTTCCAAACCAACTGTAAGTGGGATACTCATATAAATAAGATTTTGGCCAAAACGAGTAATCTTGTAAATTGTCTTCGCTCTTTAAAATATCGGTTGAATCGCAGATCTCTCCAAACCATGTATACCTCATATATTCTTCCTCATTTCGACTACTGTGACGTTATTTGGGATGGGAGTACCGCCGAACTAACACATAAACTGGAATTTTTACAACTAGATGCACTCAGGACTATATGCGGTGCTGTGAAAGGTACAAGTCACCAAGCGTTATATAAGGAAACCGGGTTTATTACACTGCAGGAGAGAAGAAGGCGACATAAATTAATTTTATTCTACAAAATCATAAACCAAAATCATAAGAATACTTACAAAATCATAAGAATACTTATTTCAACTGATACCACCTAATATCAATTCTTATCGCCTACGAAACCAAAGTAACATCCCAAAATACCTCTGCAGAACTTCTCTATTTTTTTCTTTTTATACCATCTACAATTCGAGAATGGAATCTACTCGATCTTTCTACTAGAAACTTACCTACTCTATCTGCTTTTAAATCTAAACTCGGATACCTTGATCGAATTATACCTTCATCATACTACTCTGGCAACAGGAAAAATCAAATTCAACACTCTCGCCTTCGACTCTATTGCAGTGATTTAAACGGACATAGTTTTCTCGGGCAAATTTCTGACAGCCCTATATGCGATTGTGGTCACCCCTTTGAAGACTCCGAACACTTTCTTTTAATCTGTCCCTTACGTTCAGATGCACGATGTGCGACAATATCAAAACTTTATCAAAATTCTCAAAAATTTTTATTCGGAACTGAAAACAGAAACATTTCTGAAGAAATGTTTTCTTCAGTACATAACTTCCTCGGGATCTCCAAACGATTTTGAAAATTCCGTATGAATTTGAATGACATATAAACATTTTGATTGTGGTTTGCACATATCGTGTATATAGCCATCTTATAATTGAATTGTTACTCTACTTTACTTAACCTTCCCTTTAACTGAATATATATTTTTGTTTGTACTTTTATGGAGAGGGTGTCTATAGGCTTCTGCCTGTTCTCCAATCCAGTTTCTGTGAATAAATATTGTTTAAAAAAAAAACAAAAAAAAAAACCTCTCATGACGTCATCAGAGGTTGATATATTCGGTTCATATCAACCGCTGGTGACGTCATGACAGGTTGATATTTCATATCAACCGCAGATGACGTCACCCCAGGACGATATATTCGGCTCATATCAACCGCTGATGATGTAGATGATCGAAATAATACAAAGAACACAGAAATAAAATTTTATTCTTTTGACAATTAAAAACACGTTGTTATAGTACAGTTTGTAGTATTCAGGACCGAAATAGACGCGTACTTATCGGCATATTGAAATCGGTTATCCATATCCGCCCACTATATTTCTCCACACACTCCAAGACTTGAGAGTATTTATCGCCCAAGAGTTCCTTTGTAAAGTATTTTTGGATACAATCCACGTAAAACAGTCGGTCAAATCCTTCTCTGAACATACCCAAAACCTTCAATCACGGTTCATTGTCAGAATTATCGGAAAAGATTGCCTTTTGACAAAAGCGTTTTGTAGCCGAGGCGCTGGAGGCGCCAGCCTCCTCGCGAAAAAAATCAAAGAAGTTGAACAAATAAAACGGGAGAAAAATGCTAAAACCGATGAGAAAAATGAAATGTACCCTAGTTAGAGAGGGCCCTAAGGGAGACAAAAGGGCCCCTCGTCTGACAAAAGGGCCCCTCTCGCTAATGGAAAGGGCCCCGGGTCCGAGTCAATCGTTTTCTTTACACTGTTGCTGTCGAATCCACTACTGAATGTGAATGCAGTCATTACACTGGTATGAAAATCATCAATCAAAACACCACGTCCACCCCTGGACCCCCCGCGAAAGAGGGCCATCAAAATATATATATAGTATAGCCGCTGCCTTTTGATCCAAATTCTCTTCAGTCTTTGGAAAAATTCTCATCATATTTGCATTCACATCTATTCCATCGTCAATATGGTGACTAAAAATGGATTGATAATTCGTCTGACTTCGTTTTACTATCCATTTTGTTTATGCTTTCAAGTCAATAACTCCAAAATGGCGACGTATAAACAAAAACACGCACGTGATTACCTCGGTAATTCTCGATATTTGGCTGAAACTATTGCGCAATTATCCAATCACTGTTGCCCTTTTTTTTTAGAAGAGCCCATTAAATTTAAGGGTGAACGCGTTGTGTATGCCAGATATAAAACTACTCTCCCTCGGATTGATATGATAGAGAACACTTGGGCTTCGCCCGCGTGTTCTCTTATCATATCAACCTCGGGTAGGTTAATATCCTATACATAACCCCAACGGAGCTTTAGTATAGGCACATAACCCTAATGTGTCTATAGTATGCAACAAAATATAGATTTGTATTTTAATCAGGTTACCTTGATGATTGTGCTCCTTTTATCGACCAATCCCATAAATCGTTAATTGCAGAGGAAGTTGGCAAAGGGGGGTAATTCTCGTCGGGTCTAGTAAGTATAAGGCCACAGATCACTAATTATTTCCCCATTGACTTTATTGTTAATTCTCGTCTCTTAGACCGGCTGTAACTTTTTCCCAAATATTCGTTGGGTAGAACGCTTTCTGCAACAGATGGAGCAACATGTGGCCAACTCTGGCCCAAAAGCATGTATGAGATTCACCATGAAATACTTGAGATACACAGGCTGGAAGTAGAGACAACTAAACAAGCAATTTTTTCGGCCCTCCCTTTCAACGTAACCAACCTCACAACCCTTGTATCCTTCCGCCTCAAAATCATGAATATTCACCAAAACCTGGCAGAAAATGTATTTTTAAACCCTTTTCTTCGATTCTACACCAAAAAGTCAACAAAAATCGCCATGCAAAAGGGGAAAAGGGAGAGAAGGACTAAAAATAACTTTCGCCCTACATTCGTGGGTGACGGCGAATATTTAGTGATCTGTGTCCATAACGCAGAGTCTCCCCTTCAAGAACAAGATAAGGAATTAGCCTGAAGGTAACATAAATGACGGAAGTTAAAATTATGCTAAATGCATCCCCCAGTCGTTTGCCCATGTCGTGAATTTATCTAAGGCTTTTTGCATATTTTTCGTAGTTCACAGTCGGTTGTCCTCCCCCCCTCCAGGCTACACTGTCGACAGCACATTTTGTAAACTCAGTACTGTAGTCGAGATAGGACGATTTCTTTATGTCGTTAATCATGATATTGCAGAGAGTGGGACTGATGACCGACCACTGAGGTGTGCCATTTCTAATATTTGCTCGACACTCGGGAATCTACCATTCGTATGCATCCTTCTATCGCCCAGAAAGCTTTTGATCCACCGGAACATTATGCCCGTTATACCGATATGCCCCAGCTTAAAGAGAAGTCCGTTTGACCAAACTAAAACGATAGCCATAGTTAAATCTACGAACACGCCATTTAGCAGGTGCCCCGAGAGGAGTGCCTAAGACATGACTTACTGTAGTCTTACCAAGTGGTTCATTGTCGGTCGCCCCTTCCTGAGCCCGCTTTCGTCGATCAGTTGGTTGCACCCCAGATAGAACTGTAGTCAGATGTTAACAATTGTATCCAAGACTTTGCATAGTGTGGATGGCAAGTCCACTGGGTGATAGGCCTCTGCCTTTGTCCTTTCTTTCCCCGGTTTCAGTAGAGGGACGGCGTTGGCTTTCCGTCATTCTGGAGGCACTTCTCCTGTCAGCCTAGATATGTTGAAAAAGTTTAGTAGTATCGTTTTGGGCGTTTCTAGGCAGATGTTTGAGCATTGAGTACTTTACTTTCTCTTCACCAGCCTTATTTAACTCTTCTTGGGAGAAGGGTTGGTTGATTGGGTCAGCTTCTTCATTAGATTCAATTACTAATGAAGAGTGCTGCAAATAAAAGAATTCTGGTGATTGGTTTTCATCTCTGCTTGCGTCTGCAAATGTTTTTGCAAGTAGATCTGCCGTCTCATTGCCGTTGGTAACGTACTTATCTCCATCCCCAAGGTTTGGTATGTTGAATGATCTGCGCTTTCCATTCAGGGCGTTCAGTTTCTTCCAGACATCACCCGTTTGCATGTTTTGATTCATCCCATTAAATAATGTCATCTAGTGTCAACTTTCTGACTTTTGGATTTTGTCTTTTGCAGCGTATTTCAACTCCAGGTAGTTTTGGTGGTCGACTTTATTATAGCGCCATTTTCGTAAGCGAAGTGCCTTCTTTCTTTCATAAACTGCCGTCTGACATTCTGGCGACTACCAAGGTTTTGTATTCCCTGGCTTCCTGCCAGATGTTTTTGCACCAGGGTTTCATCTTCTTGTACTTGCCAATCACAGCGAATATAAGGTCCAGGTGTGAAGATGGGTCATTTCGTCCAACAAATGTAGCACTTTCATCATTCAGTACACGTAGGTCGACCCATTCTATAATTGAGCGTTGAAATCCCCGCATATCACCGACAACTCCAGACGCTCTCACCTCGTCTCATTTCCTCGAGCGACGACTCCTGGACCTAACTGCCGATGTCGTTTCTCTTCTGGGTTTATAAACCCTTCAAGACAAAGGATCTTATTACCAGACACCTGGCTAATGTATCATATCAGGTTTATCATTCAGTAGAGTTTGCTTATCAGAGACAGTTAAAACAAGTTAAGGTTACATAATGACATAAGGAATGCTTGCAAGAACATCAGGGGTGTGTTGGCAGACAGGCTGATTTCACATGTCAAGATGACACGACGCGTCTCTAGCATCTGTAACATATATTGCTAATTGATTTCATGAGGGTATTCAATGATATATCCTTAATTGTGTAACATTCCTCACATTCTCAATGAGAGTTACTACATAACTTTTTAAAACATTTACAATCTTAATTACTGTGTACAATATGAATGAAAATGAAAAAATTAAAGACTTGTAAAATGTTATAATATACAAAAAGACAATTTAAATGAAAAACACACGAATTCAAAGTGATATATACACAACGTTTCTTCCTTTGTTGTTGTTGTTGTTGTTATTGTTTTCCTCGCCGCAATATTAACACACTCGGTCAAATACGCGAGTTATTGAAAAGTTCGGTTAGAGTGTCAGTCGGGTTCTAGGGCCAGTCGCCTTTCCGACTTGGTTAGTGGATGGGTAGGTAAATATATAGTGTGGCAGCTCCACTCCAACGAAGGATATACCAATGTTTACCTTTATAGCAAGTTGCTGGTATTTTCTTGAATAATAAAAGTGGGCGTCTGTCAGTATATATCAGGGGCCTGACCGCTGTAGCCCCCTTAAACTGACACCCCAAACCTGTCTGGGTCCAACATTAGAGATAATGAGTAAAACCATGCCCTAAAGGGTGGTTTCTATGGGTCCAGATTCAATATTGGAGATACCAACTAAAATTTGTCAGATTAAGGACCATTTAATGGTAAATCATCTACTATGAACGGCAGATATTTTAAACACTGCTTGCCCCCCGACAGACGCCTTCCAGTGAGAAATATTTATGTTGGTGCCAGACTCAATGTTTGAGATACCACACCAAATTGATTTCTATATTACCTTAGTGTACTTCGAATCAATTACAAAGCTCGCCCCCTAACAGTCGCCCCGTAGTGCTAAGCATTACGAAGCCATTAAGATTGATTTTAAAAGCCCCATTATTGAAAGACGTTGTTTCACGACGTCGTGACGTCATGACGTTTAGCAGACATTCATAGAAACAAAAACAAACCCAGGTAAGCAAGGGACATTTGTCAGCGTATACCCTTTTCTACTGGGTACCTAAAAGCAAACTGTTGATATATTTCATCATTGTTAGGCTGGTAGGAGAACTTCGGATTTAGGTGAGCTGGGGGAAATTAATCCGAAATAAATGATTCTTGCTTTTTTATGAAAGGTCTGTATGAGTATAACTTCAGGAAAAAAATCCACCAAACTCGGCTTTGGGCAAAAAAAGATTTACAGACGTTCTGGTTTTCGTGTCCATTCGACTTCTAAAATCCACAATTTTCGGCATGCTTATAATATTTTTATGCATCACAAATGCTTTTCTGTTATTAGACAATCGATATAATCAGTGAATTGATTCCAATGTTGGGAAATACTAATTGTGAAGAAGCCCATAACTGCTCATGTCTCATCCCAAAATTTAAGCTAGATCAGCGCGTTTACCATCGTAACGTGCATCAAAAGTCTAGAGATGATACTGATATGATCAGTTCTGGCCCTTCTGATAATATTACATCCTTGAATGTTGATGCGATATAAACTTCCACAACAGGTCTGCATGTACCTCAATTGTCCGCGGCAGAAAAAAATCGAAAAACAAAAAATCTTCAGTGCATTTAGAATAGGTAGATCTGCAGGCTGTGAAAGAGGGTTTAGTTGGCAAAATATTATATAAAAAAAAGCAAATACAAAATTCAAATGAAAAACTGGCGGAAAAAAATGAAATCTAGAGCGAGTACTGGTGCCAACTGACAGATATTGTCAGTGGTGCATAGGGTTTGCCAGGCGTCCATAATCGTTCATTTACTAACCGCACGAAACACGTTGAAAAATGTTCAGTAAATTCACGTGTTTTAACAAAGACCACCTCCAGGCATTTCCATTAGTGGGGTATCCTCGCCGGGCTGGGCAATTCACCCAATAATAACTAAACACTACCTCGTTATTGTGGGAAGTTTTAGGCAACTTCTGCCGTCCCACCCATACGTTCCTATGCCCCCACACAAAAAGGCTATAACCCAAACGAGCATATTTAGGCTACTTATCGCAAAATGTTCGGCATAAAAATGGCAATAGCCAGATTGTTTCAATAGTGGGATATCCCAGTCAGAAATCTTATTGCTCCACCCTAAAAGCTATTCTACATTACTACATCAACATATTCCAACACACCATAAATGACCACTCCCAGGCATTTTCAGTGATGTAAATCGGACCGTTCACAACAATAACTGACTCAACGCGTTCACTCTAATTCTTTATCGCGAGAACAAATTCAACAAAATCATCTCTTGTTGACTTTAAGTACTCTAGTCATGAACCCCTGACACACGAATCCGATTCTGATCAATACGAGGGCATATACTAGTCATTTTAACTGCTCACTTACTACATGTATTGAATAATCTATACACAACATTTCCGACATGCAGAGGCGTGGGCGTAAAATATATATTAGGGGGTGGGGGCGCAATTAAAATTATATAAAATGTTGACAATCTGTGAGGCCGGACGTAGCGCAGCAGGGAGAGTGTGGGAGGGTGACACTCCAACATTACCCCAATAATTTTTTTTTAAAGTTTCAGTCTTCTGTAAACACTGTTTTGGCATATTTTACTGGGTTAAACTAAAACATCACATCAATATAATGTTTATCATGTTTACAGACAGCGGCGCCGGTCTTCCCAGGGGGAAAAAAATTAGGAATATTTGACGGCTGCAAACACCTTTTCTTGCTATTTCAGCCCGTGAACAAAGCAACTTCAAAGTGGTCTTTTATAGCCTAATTAACGTGGCTGGCTGACTCGAATTCCCGTCAATCGTTTACACCCACGGGACCGCTGGGAGAAAATTTTTAAAATTTAACTAGCGTTTTCCCGCTATTACAGCCTGTGAATACAACAACTTCAATGTGGTCCAATATAGCCTACCTGGCTGCCCAGAATGCCGAACAACCAATCATGGGCGCCTCACCCTCCCGGAGAAAATATAACCACAGAAAATGCGTTTGTTTTCTGCTATTCTAGCCCGTGTAAGCAATTCCAAAAGTATCCAGTGGTTTTGTAACCGAAATCCAACTCTGAATTCCAATCATCCAATAATCACACTGTTGCAGTTGCATTCACAAGTAATAATATCGATGCCCTAAAAAGTAGAGTGGCTCCAGGCGAAATGTTTTAATCAATAGTCAACTCAGTACAAATTCGTGGTATTAAATTAAAAGAAAAGTGAAATTAGTGATTTATTAGGACTCTATGACAGTTAGGAAAGCAAAACTATAAATGCCCGAAGCAGGTTTACGGACAGCGGCCAGTTTTCTTCGAGAGGCGAAGAAGCGGAGCTGACCTTGTATAGACCCCCCAAAGAAAATTTTGGAAATATTTGATGGCCGCGAATGCGTTTGACTGTAATTCCAGTCCTAAAATTTGTGTTTTATTAGATTTCGAGCACTTTATTTTCTCATTTTTTTTTTGGTGAGGGGGGGGGGGGGTCCAAGTATATTCAGACCTCCCCATGTGGACATCACTGTTAGAAATATTCTGGTTATTTTACCCTAAAACTACGGGCAGCAAAAGTTGCCCCTAAATTATACGTAAAATTATACCGTTAGTTATTTAACATTTTACTGTAGAATTACATATATGTTAATTTACATTTCTTGTAAAAATACATCACAATGTTAATTTACATTTCTTTTGTAAAAATACACCACAATGTTAATTTACATTTCTTGTAAAAGTACATCACACTGTTAATTTATACTTTCGTTAAAAATACTAAATTTTGGTAATTTTACATGCAGGATTCGGGCAACTTTTGCTGAGAATTATCACCCAGTATTAACATCACTTCAGTATATATTGAATATCAATAACCCATTTTGTAGAAGGGGGCATCGTTCTAGGATTTCAGGTGCAAGTTCGCGGTACTATCTATTTGCAGGCATTAAAACCCTGCTTTACAGTCATAGGAATCCCAGGTCCTACAAGCTTCCACCGAGACTTGCACACGCATGGTAGTATATATATATAGCACATGGTGCGCTTCTTATCAGACACACAATCAGCATCTATATTACTAGCGGCAGAAATTAGCTATTAATAATATTTGTATAAAACAAATGTTGCCCTTTACATTAAATGCCACAGAAAAGAGCCAAAACTACGACTTACGCCTGATAGAGAGAGAATTGGGGCTTAACATCCACTCGAAAAAACTGTCATTTCAGGACTAACATAATATGGTGTAATTTATTTCCATTATTCGCTTGTGCGTAGGGGTCTTTATCAGAGGGAGGGACCCAGAGGAAACCCACGAGGTTGGATGGGGACCCTACTCCTTGTCACGCACAACCGGGGATTCGAAACCTCGCTAGTCGACTCGATGAGAGGCTTTATGATACAGCACGCACGTGCTAACAATTCGGCCATTCACCCCACCACCACCAGCAAAACTACCACTTACGGTTGATAGAGCCCAAACTATCACTTACGGCTGATAGAGCCAAAACTATCATTTACGGCTGATAAATCCAAAACTATCACTTACGGCTGATAGAGCCAAAACTATCACTTACGGCTGATAGACCAAAACTATCACTTATGGCTTAAAGAGCCAAAACTATCCCTTACGACTGACAGAGCCAACACGATCGCTTCCGGCTGAAAAAGCCAATACATTCGCTTCCGACTAAAAGAGCCAACACCAACACAATCACCTACTGCTGAAAGACCCAAAATATCATTTACGGCTAAGAACCAACACAAACAATTACATTTGATAAGAGCCACATATAACAACAATTATTTTCCCTTACCAACGCTATCACTTATCAACGCTATCACACTAACGCGCCTACCAATGTTATCATTGACAACAATTCATTTACCAGAACTATCATTTACCAGACCTCTCTAAATAGACACTCACTACCAACATCAACCAAAACTATCACCAACCAAAACTATCACAAAACTATAATTCAAATACATAATGCATGATTTTAGGGGAACTCCTATACAAAATTGCGAAAAGCAAAATAATAAATTTAGAGGCAACATATATATTTACAAGGAGGTGGCTTGGAATTTGTACACAATCTTGAAATGAAAATTACTAAACAAATCTAAATATCTACCCTTAGCGAGCTTAATCCGACCCTTTTATAAAACTAATCTTCTAAAATACGGCGTTAGAAGAAATAAAATCGACATTCAATCGGATTTAAAACGCGTCCCACCAATTTTAACCTTGGTAAATAAAATATGTGGCGGTTGTTTTGTTAGACAGTGAATTTCCAGTAGACTTATCTTTGTTAATACTAAAGGGACTTGAAACTATTTTTGAACCGACATTCAACTTTCACAATATTATCGAATACACATAGCTAAAATCACGCACCATTGCGTCGAAAAAAAATTAGGAATATTTGACGGCTGCAAACACCTTTTCTTGCTATTTCAGCCCGTGAACAAAGCAACTTCAAAGTGGTCTTTTATAGCCTAATTAACGTGGCTGGCTGACTCGAATTCCCGTCAATCGTTTACACCCACGAAAACGGGACCGCTGGGAGAAAATTTTTAAAATTTAACTAGCGTTTTCCCGCTATTACAGCCTGTGAATACAACAACTTCAATGTGGTCCAATATAGCCTACCTGGCTGCCCAGAATGCCGAACAACCAATCATGGGCGCCTCACCCTCCCGGAGAAAATATAACCACAGAAAATGCGTTTGTTTTCTGCTATTCTAGCCCGTGTAAGCAATTCCAAAAGTATCCAGTGGTTTTGTAACCGAAATCCAACTCTGAATTCCAATCATCCAATAATCACACTGTTGCAGTTGCATTCACAAGTAATAATATCGATGCCCTAAAAAGTAGAGTGGCTCCAGGCGAAATGTTTTAATCAATAGTCAACTCAGTACAAATTCGTGGTATTAAATTAAAAGAAAAGTGAAATTAGTGATTTATTAGGACTCTATGACAGTTAGGAAAGCAAAACTATAAATGCCCGAAGCAGGTTTACGGACAGCGGCCAGTTTTCTTCGAGAGGCGAAGAAGCGGAGCTGACCTTGTATAGACCCCCCAAAGAAAATTTTGGAAATATTTGATGGCCGCGAATGCGTTTGACTGTAATTCCAGTCCTAAAATTTGTGTTTTATTAGATTTCGAGCACTTTATTTTCTCATTTTTTTTTTGGTGAGGGGGGGGGGGTCCAAGTATATTCAGACCTCCCCATGTGGACATCACTGTTAGAAATATTCTGGTTATTTTACCCTAAAACTACGGGCAGCAAAAGTTGCCCCTAAATTATACGTAAAATTATACCGTTAGTTATTTAACATTTTACTGTAGAATTACATATATGTTAATTTACATTTCTTGTAAAAATACATCACAATGTTAATTTACATTTCTTTTGTAAAAATACACCACAATGTTAATTTACATTTCTTGTAAAAGTACATCACACTGTTAATTTATACTTTCGTTAAAAATACTAAATTTTGGTAATTTTACATGCAGGATTCGGGCAACTTTTGCTGAGAATTATCACCCAGTATTAACATCACTTCAGTATATATTGAATATCAATAACCCATTTTGTAGAAGGGGGCATCGTTCTAGGATTTCAGGTGCAAGTTCGCGGTACTATCTATTTGCAGGCATTAAAACCCTGCTTTACAGTCATAGGAATCCCAGGTCCTACAAGCTTCCACCGAGACTTGCACACGCATGGTAGTATATATATATAGCACATGGTGCGCTTCTTATCAGACACACAATCAGCATCTATATTACTAGCGGCAGAAATTAGCTATTAATAATATTTGTATAAAACAAATGTTGCCCTTTACATTAAATGCCACAGAAAAGAGCCAAAACTACGACTTACGCCTGATAGAGAGAGAATTGGGGCTTAACATCCACTCGAAAAAACTGTCATTTCAGGACTAACATAATATGGTGTAATTTATTTCCATTATTCGCTTGTGCGTAGGGGTCTTTATCAGAGGGAGGGACCCAGAGGAAACCCACGAGGTTGGATGGGGACCCTACTCCTTGTCACGCACAACCGGGGATTCGAAACCTCGCTAGTCGACTCGATGAGAGGCTTTATGATACAGCACGCACGTGCTAACAATTCGGCCATTCACCCCACCACCACCAGCAAAACTACCACTTACGGTTGATAGAGCCCAAACTATCACTTACGGCTGATAGAGCCAAAACTATCATTTACGGCTGATAAATCCAAAACTATCACTTACGGCTGATAGAGCCAAAACTATCACTTACGGCTGATAGACCAAAACTATCACTTATGGCTTAAAGAGCCAAAACTATCCCTTACGACTGACAGAGCCAACACGATCGCTTCCGGCTGAAAAAGCCAATACATTCGCTTCCGACTAAAAGAGCCAACACCAACACAATCACCTACTGCTGAAAGACCCAAAATATCATTTACGGCTAAGAACCAACACAAACAATTACATTTGATAAGAGCCACATATAACAACAATTATTTTCCCTTACCAACGCTATCACTTATCAACGCTATCACACTAACGCGCCTACCAATGTTATCATTGACAACAATTCATTTACCAGAACTATCATTTACCAGACCTCTCTAAATAGACACTCACTACCAACATCAACCAAAACTATCACCAACCAAAACTATCACAAAACTATAATTCAAATACATAATGCATGATTTTAGGGGAACTCCTATACAAAATTGCGAAAAGCAAAATAATAAATTTAGAGGCAACATATATATTTACAAGGAGGTGGCTTGGAATTTGTACACAATCTTGAAATGAAAATTACTAAACAAATCTAAATATCTACCCTTAGCGAGCTTAATCCGACCCTTTTATAAAACTAATCTTCTAAAATACGGCGTTAGAAGAAATAAAATCGACATTCAATCGGATTTAAAACGCGCCCCACCAATTTTAACCTTGGTAAATAAAATATGTGGCGGTTGTTTTGTTAGACAGTGAATTTCCAGTAGACTTATCTTTGTTAATACTAAAGGGACTTGAAACTATTTTTGAACCGACATTCAACTTTCACAATATTATCGAATACACATAGCTAAAATCACGCACCATTGCGTCGAAAAAAAATTAGGAATATTTGACGGCTGCAAACACCTTTTCTTGCTATTTCAGCCCGTGAACAAAGCAACTTCAAAGTGGTCTTTTATAGCCTAATTAACGTGGCTGGCTGACTCGAATTCCCGTCAATCGTTTACACCCACGAAAACGGGACCGCTGGGAGAAAATTTTTAAAATTTAACTAGCGTTTTCCCGCTATTACAGCCTGTGAATACAACAACTTCAATGTGGTCCAATATAGCCTACCTGGCTGCCCAGAATGCCGAACAACCAATCATGGGCGCCTCACCCTCCCGGAGAAAATATAACCACAGAAAATGCGTTTGTTTTCTGCTATTCTAGCCCGTGTAAGCAATTCCAAAAGTATCCAGTGGTTTTGTAACCGAAATCCAACTCTGAATTCCAATCATCCAATAATCACACTGTTGCAGTTGCATTCACAAGTAATAATATCGATGCCCTAAAAAGTAGAGTGGCTCCAGGCGAAATGTTTTAATCAATAGTCAACTCAGTACAAATTCGTGGTATTAAATTAAAAGAAAAGTGAAATTAGTGATTTATTAGGACTCTATGACAGTTAGGAAAGCAAAACTATAAATGCCCGAAGCAGGTTTACGGACAGCGGCCAGTTTTCTTCGAGAGGCGAAGAAGCGGAGCTGACCTTGTATAGACCCCCCAAAGAAAATTTTGGAAATATTTGATGGCCGCGAATGCGTTTGACTGTAATTCCAGTCCTAAAATTTGTGTTTTATTAGATTTCGAGCACTTTATTTTCTCATTTTTTTTTTGGTGAGGGGGGGGGGCAAGTATATTCAGACCTCCCCATGTGGACATCACTGTTAGAAATATTCTGGTTATTTTACCCTAAAACTACGGGCAGCAAAAGTTGCCCCTAAATTATACGTAAAATTATACCGTTAGTTATTTAACATTTTACTGTAGAATTACATATATGTTAATTTACATTTCTTGTAAAAATACATCACAATGTTAATTTACATTTCTTTTGTAAAAATACACCACAATGTTAATTTACATTTCTTGTAAAAGTACATCACACTGTTAATTTATACTTTCGTTAAAAATACTAAATTTTGGTAATTTTACATGCAGGATTCGGGCAACTTTTGCTGAGAATTATCACCCAGTATTAACATCACTTCAGTATATATTGAATATCAATAACCCATTTTGTAGAAGGGGGCATCGTTCTAGGATTTCAGGTGCAAGTTCGCGGTACTATCTATTTGCAGGCATTAAAACCCTGCTTTACAGTCATAGGAATCCCAGGTCCTACAAGCTTCCACCGAGACTTGCACACGCATGGTAGTATATATATATAGCACATGGTGCGCTTCTTATCAGACACACAATCAGCATCTATATTACTAGCGGCAGAAATTAGCTATTAATAATATTTGTATAAAACAAATGTTGCCCTTTACATTAAATGCCACAGAAAAGAGCCAAAACTACGACTTACGCCTGATAGAGAGAGAATTGGGGCTTAACATCCACTCGAAAAAACTGTCATTTCAGGACTAACATAATATGGTGTAATTTATTTCCATTATTCGCTTGTGCGTAGGGGTCTTTATCAGAGGGAGGGACCCAGAGGAAACCCACGAGGTTGGATGGGGACCCTACTCCTTGTCACGCACAACCGGGGATTCGAAACCTCGCTAGTCGACTCGATGAGAGGCTTTATGATACAGCACGCACGTTCACCCCACCACCACCAGCAAAACTACCACTTACGGTTGATAGAGCCCAAACTATCACTTACGGCTGATAGAGCCAAAACTATCATTTACGGCTGATAAATCCAAAACTATCACTTACGGCTGATAGAGCCAAAACTATCACTTACGGCTGATAGACCAAAACTATCACTTATGGCTTAAAGAGCCAAAACTATCCCTTACGACTGACAGAGCCAACACGATCGCTTCCGGCTGAAAAAGCCAATACATTCGCTTCCGACTAAAAGAGCCAACACCAACACAATCACCTACTGCTGAAAGACCCAAAATATCATTTACGGCTAAGAACCAACACAAACAATTACATTTGATAAGAGCCACATATAACAACAATTATTTTCCCTTACCAACGCTATCACTTATCAACGCTATCACACTAACGCGCCTACCAATGTTATCATTGACAACAATTCATTTACCAGAACTATCATTTACCAGACCTCTCTAAATAGACACTCACTACCAACATCAACCAAAACTATCACCAACCAAAACTATCACAAAACTATAATTCAAATACATAATGCATGATTTTAGGGGAACTCCTATACAAAATTGCGAAAAGCAAAATAATAAATTTAGAGGCAACATATATATTTACAAGGAGGTGGCTTGGAATTTGTACACAATCTTGAAATGAAAATTACTAAACAAATCTAAATATCTACCCTTAGCGAGCTTAATCCGACCCTTTTATAAAACTAATCTTCTAAAATACGGCGTTAGAAGAAATAAAATCGACATTCAATCGGATTTAAAACGCGCCCCACCAATTTTAACCTTGGTAAATAAAATATGTGGCGGTTGTTTTGTTAGACAGTGAATTTCCAGTAGACTTATCTTTGTTAATACTAAAGGGACTTGAAACTATTTTTGAACCGACATTCAACTTTCACAATATTATCGAATACACATAGCTAAAATCACGCACCATTGCGTCGTTAATACCCATACATGTATGCGGATCCAACATCTATCAGAATCAGTTTAAACAAGGTTCACTACAGAATTAAACTTTTCTGATCTTTAAATCAACAAATAATCACCTCAGAATCTTGACTACCCTCTAATTTCCTTTTTGAGGTTGACGGACGTTCAGTGCATCCATGAAGTACAGATTGTTGGTGTTGACTAGTTGTCTTGGAGCAACTTCTAAACGTTAGCATTGGCAACATGAATAGCTGTGCTTGTTATATTTACCATATCTGCTTGAGGAGCTGATGAAAAATCATCAAAATTAAAAATTACCGCCATTTCATCCAAATGATCTTGGGTTAGCCCCATCTCCACCAAACCCACCTGTAACGTTTTAGATAACGTTTAAAGATCCTGGTCCTTATTAAAATAATAAACACCCTTCATTCCTTTTCGAAACGATAAAACTATTTTAAAAAGATCATTCCCGGAAGGGATGCATTTGGAATTAAATTCAAAAATAAGGATATACTAAAAACAAAACAAACTAAAATATGAAGCTAATACTACAGGGGAAGTCAATACTAGAAACTAAAGTTAAAAACAAGGAAAGCTTTAAAAGTAATTTAAAAGAAAGTACATATAGTTATAGGTAAGAAGAAGATATAAGCAAGATGTATGTGAAACTAAAGACACAAGAAAAAAGACGAAACTAGAAAACAGAGTTAAAACTAAGGAAAAGGTTTAATGAGTAAACAAAAACAAAGTAGACTTATAACCAGAGAAAATCCTAGGAACATAAAGAAGTACCAAAGAGAAATACGACTAAAAAAAGAACAGAAATAAGAAGAGGAATTGTCAAATAAAATAAAACATAATAAAGAAAGAACTTATACCTTATTCAGGTATAAGACTAAGAAATTAAAATACAACCTTGGGAATGAAGGATCTTTTTAGAATCTTGACGTCAATTGGGGAGTTTTTCTCGCGTCTTACCTAGGCTACTTTATCTAAGATAAATTTACTCGATAGCTTTGGAGCTCTCGTGCATTAGGTGTCGTCAGTACCCTATTGTGAATTCGTCGTTCACTTTTGGAGATTAGCGTCCACTTCCACAGGGGTGAATGGTTTGTTCGTTCCTTGGGTTTAACGTCCACTTCCACCTAGGGTGATATCGTAGACCAACCAGGGGTGAATCAATTGTCAAATATAAGTTCAAAAATAATAAACTTAACAGTATAAAACATTTAGGACAACGATACCGACGATATATCGATGCATAACCCCAATATAATGGGAGTATAGATACATAACACTAAATTGCTGTAGTATAGGGGAGAGAGAGAGAAATGGGGTTTAACGTCCACTCGACACAAACTAGGTCATTTTTAGACTAACATAGGTTTTCATTTTATTTCACTAATTCGCTAGCGCGTAAGGGGTCTTTAGCAGTGGGAGGAAACCCCACCCCTGTTCTCAGGCTGTTTTAGAACCCTTACCGTCTATTTGTCAACACAATTCTTTATTTTCCACCAAAAGGAATCCTTTCTCACTATATTTGACACAAATTTATGATAATTCAACTCCATTTTCAAATAGAATTTAGCGATGAAATAAACATGTGGTTTGCGCATGTCCGGGTCCCGTAATGTCTCTTCAGTTCAAACGTATTGGGTGTATGTTTATAATCGCAGAATTCTACTTTAAAATAGTGTTGAATCTTTATAAATGTGTGTCAGCTGTGGCAAGAAATGATTCCTTCGGCGAATAAAGTAGAATCAAGGTGAAAAATAGTAGGTAAGGATTCCAAAATAGCCTTAGAACAGAGGTGGGCAAGAACGGTATTTTCATACTGCAGTTATAGAAGGCCGGATAGGAACTGTGTAGTGAATATATCGTTCGCTCAAGGACGGTTCCAAAAGGAACTAATAGAAGGACAACTCTTGTTTGTCATGTTTGGCGTCACTTCCCGTATATTTAAGAATTTATTACACATCTCCCGTAACAATGATCTCTGTGTTAAAATTATATTTGGAATGTACTTTATATTGTCCTTTATTTATGATTTTGAAATTAATAATTGGTTAAAGGTAACAACATGGTTACAACCATCATAGTGTTACAGTGTACATTATGCATATCTATAACATATCTTTCCTTGCCGGTCACTTTTTGCAATACTTCAAGCGCTACTCTAAAAAAAAAAAAAAAAACAAATAAAACAAAAACAAAACAAAAAAAAAACAAACCCAAAAATCTAAAACGTTGGTGATTAGTAGGACCTTTTTTTTCAAAATTTGAATTATCCATATTTTTTCCATTATTTTATCAAATCATTTAAATATTGGATATGAATTGTAGAATTTGTAAATACATTGACAACTGGTGTGAAATGGAATGTCCTTTCTGGTTCTTGGGGTTGATTAGTAGGACGGAATGTTGCGTTACCATTAGCGGCGACGCGGAGATGACACGAGGGAGATGGATGGGGGGGGGGGTAAACCATGGTTGTGTCATGTGTCGTACGAAGTCACCCTATGTATTTGTACTACCCACGCCAAGGTAACGCACTATAGGCGTGATTTAACGAATTTGTAAAACAGATAAAAAAAAAGAGAGAAAGAAAGAATTTTAGTATTTGAAGAACGTGTGTGAGCAGATTAATAATTGATTTAGGAGAGATCAGCATTACTTATATATAATCCAGGTCCATGTTGTCAGTATTATGTCAAGAATGTTTTCTTAGGAAATTACAGAAACGTGTTATGAGTAATGGTTAATAATCGAGGCAATTGATCAGAAGAAGAGATGCTTTATGTGAAAGGAAATGTTTCAGAAAAGTAAGACAACGTATTATTCAGAAGACCACGTAACTAAAGATCATGTTAAACACCTTCAGTGCCCATCTTTACCTGGTGTCAGATCTCAACAATAAACTATTCTCATGAAAACCGGATGTCAAATGGGTTACTCATTACTTTTATCAAAACAGTTAAATGATAATTTCTACATAAAATAGTATTTAATGGCCAAAATAACGATGTTAGAGACGTGGTATATTTATTTTACTGTTCTGTATAAAGTCCGTTTGTGCGTTTGCGCGTAGGTCGGGTGTCCCTAAAATGAGCTCTCAATTCTAGGAAGATAAAACCAATTTTTCGAAATTTTTTAAGTATGTCAGAACACCAATATTACGCAGAATCATTCTAAAGTCACTACTCCATCAGTAGATTGTGAAATACCCTTGAATTTGGGTGCCGCTCACACACTTTGGGACTTGGTCCATCGAACGACATCGATCACCTGCAGGTAGATGGACACAAGATTGCCGCCCCCAGGAAAGTGAACCTAAACATTACTCTGTGTGTTTTAGTAATTTTCATAACTGCTATTGTAGGATATTGTGAGCTGGTAGATGTTTTATTTTAGTGTATAAATATTTCAGTGATTATCAGAATGTTAAAATTGTCAGAACATTAAATTTTCTTTTATTTCACTTCACTGTAAATAATATGTTCCTGTCACTTTAATTGGGATTCAAATTTGTAAAAGGGGAGCAACTCTATTAAATACACTTCCAGCATGTTCTTATGTTAAGAATTCTGATTGGCTGTGTATTTTGTAAAACGGTATCTGATTGGTCGAGTCAATACATGTGCTTCTTGGCTGCCATTATAAAATCTTATTAAAGTTTAAAACATATAAGTTTCGATTTATCTTTTCCCAGGTCGGCAGCAACGGGAGGGCTACATATTTTGGCGAGCTTGCCAGGATTCATCTGAGGTTGTGGTGGTACAGTTCTACAGATCCAGACTGTCAGAAAATCCTTGTTGAAGAATGTCGGACCTGGAAGAGAAAGAGTTTGAAATTAAAGAGAAACTGTATGGTTGTTCAAAAAGTGAACTAGAAGGAATCTGTGAAGATCTTCATATAACTCTTGGACTGGAAATCAAAAAGAAAAGTCAGATCATCTATGTTTTGGAAAAATTTCTTAATAGTATAGCTGAATCAGATACTGCTGAAAAAGATTTTAGTGACACATTAGACATTATTGCAAATTATGTTCAGGTACATGTTCAGTCCCAGTCACAACATCTATCGGAAGCAGAATCCACCGGTATTACTGGTTCTGAAATAGACAATAAAACACAACAACAAACTGAAATTGCAAATCAACAAAATCAAACTCAAAATGATCAAGAAAATCAAATCAAAACAACTCAACAAAATCTTATACAAACAGATAAACAAAATTTTATGCAAACAAATCATGAAAATATAATCGATAGAAAAGTGGAAAATAACTATAACACTAAAAAGGACATTAAAATTGTGGGCACCATTAATGGTAGTGAAGGCATAACCTACATAAATCTAATCAGACAAATTGAAGCAGCAGTAGACAAACAGTATCCAGAAAAAGAAATTGTGTGGGCAATAATCAAATCAATCCATCCAACGCAACAATTAAGAAGTTCCCTCGAAGGCAGACTTGATGTTACGTTACCGATCTTGAGGAAGCTGTTAAGAGCGTATTTCAGAGAAAGGTCAGCCACCGAGTTATACACAGAGCTTACGCTGGGGTTCCAAGGAATAAGAGAAGAGACCTTGAACTTTGTCTGGAGGATGCTAGATTTAGGACAGAAAGTCTTGTTCGCTTCAGAAGAAGGATCAGTCAGGTATGACAAATTACTTGTACGACAGATCACTTTGAGAACGATAGCTACAGGTTTTAGAAGTCAGGAAATTACGACTGATTTGAAAGACATTATGAACAGTAACCCCACAGATGATGAACTCACACAACACGTGAATGTGGTAGTAAACAAACACATCCAAGTTCATAATGTAACAAACACGGAAACAGATATTTCTCTACACGAGGAAGACACAAGCACAGAAAGTTTTGCATGTAGTGTGAAATTAAAAGAACTTCAAGCTGAAGTTAGTCACCTAAAAAAAGAACTTGATAAACAGCAGTCAAAACAAAATAAATCAACAAGGCCAAAAAGGAGATGTGAAAAATGTGTTAAACTGAATAACTCAAGATGCGAACACTGCTTCAATTGTGGTTCGAATGAACACTTCATAGCTGGCTGCAAACAATTAAAAATAAAATCGGGAAAAGGGCACAATGCTAGAGGCAAGACATTGATGCCAAAGGATGAAGCCTCAAAAACCAGACCAACATGTGAATGTGGAATAGGAGAAACCATCTGCAAAGAATGTCAGAAGGCTATAAAAGGAAAAATTTCCACCATAGAGACCAATTCACTCTCTTTGGGTGATTCTCCACTTTCAAAACCGGACCTGGAAAACTTCGATCCCACTGGGAAGACAAAATCTACACTGTCACCAAACACATGGGTGAAGATAGTCCTGTTTATGAGATAAAACATGAAGATGTATCAGGAAAAGTCTGGAGGAAAGTAATCCACAGAAATCTATTACTACCCTGTAATGATTTACAGCTTCTCATCCATGAAAAAAAGTACAGGTCATTCGCAGAATGTTGACAGAAGAGGTGGCAAGAAAACTCCTGATATCGAGCAATTCATAGAAGATTCAGAAAGTGATAGTGAAGATGAATATTATGAAATTCCAGCCTATCACAACCATCCTGTTCAATCTATGCCTAAATCTCAAGAACAAAATCATACTGATAACTTACCTGTAGAACAAACTCCAAACCCGGATGCAGTTCCTGATATTACACCAGATCAATTGGACACTGCTGATGACACTCCTTCAAATGTGGTCGGTAGTCCTCCAATAGATAATGCGCCAACCTCCAGTCCCAGTCCAGGTTCTACTATTCGTCGAAGCTCCAGGAATAGTAGGCCGCCTAATCGCTTAACATACGACATCATTGGTAATGTTACAGAATGGAGAACTTCAGTCAACACGGTTCCTGTTAATCCTCCTTTACTATATCGCTATCAAATGGTAAAACCAGCATCAGTGCCGCCGTGATATTATCCACCAGCACCACCTGTTCACAGTATTCACTATCCATTAATGGTTCGGAATTAAGTGTATAGTATTGTGTAATATTAGTGATAATGGTTTATGGCTATAGTTAGTTATTCTACGGAATAGATGTGTTATTTTAAGTTGTTAACGACTTTTCCGAAGAACAGTTAAGAGTTAAAATTACTTGATGTCCTGAATATTGAACCAAGGCCGACTAAATTACGAGATCCACTAATTAAAAGTAATATGGACAGCAATAGACTATTGGTACACATTAATGTGAAATGGTATTCATTATTGTGTAGGATATTATTGAAGAGTACGCGCGCACTTGCAATAATATGTGAACTTTGGGACTGTATAAGAGAATTACCGTTAAAGAGACTGTTTGTGTTAATCTGTGAAACTGTTTTCGTTCGCGAAATTAATCTTGTTGAATGGTTGGTACCACCATGATAACTTGAAACACTGTAGATTTGTATTATTTTAACAAAAGTGACAGTTAATGGATTAAACAGACTATTGGAATAAACCATTGTGAACTGTGTTGTTGTTCAGAATTCTCACAATTGGACCTATGGGCCTAACACTGTAAAAAAAATAATATAATTGTTCTAAACCCAACGTGTATTACTTAAACATAGACAGTAGACTTTCAAGTGTAGTATTCTGATAAACAGTGATGTTAGCCAATCATTCAGAAATACATATTCGTAAATGTGAGGACACCATTTAATTAAAGGGGGAGTATGTAGGATATTGTGAGCTGGTAGATGTTTTATTTTAGTGTATAAATATTTCAGTGATTATCAGAATGTTAAAATTGTCAGAACATTAACTTTTCTTTTATTTCACTTCACTGTAAATAATATGTTACTGTCACTTTAATTGGGATTCATTCAAATTGGTTAAAGGGGAGCAACTCTATTAAATACACTTCCAGCATGTTCTTATGTTAAGAATTCTGATTGGCTGTGTATTTTGTAAAACGGTATCTGTTTGGTCGAGTCAGTACATGTGCTTCTTGGCTGCCATGATAAAATCTTATTAAAGTTTAAAAGATATAAATTTCGATTTATCTTTTCCCAGTTAATATTCAATTATCATGCTAAAAACTCATCTATTATTGTTTATAAGATGTCAGAGATTTAAGTGAGCATATTTGCAGGGACGAATTACTAGTTTCCTGAATTTATTTGCCCAGCAGAATCTTGTCACTCTAATCCCAGAAATTTGCCTACCCCTATTATTATTACACATGGCCATGCGCTCATGGTTTTCACCGGAAGTAGATTTTGTTTGTAAATCAGTATTTACCTTTGTTTATGAGAAAAACCTTTTCTATTTCATATTGTTATTAACATGCATAAAACTTCCTTTTAAATATGTTTACATTTGTGAAACTCGTTGATTCCTTGTACACATGAGTTAAGACTGTAATGATATTGTATTGTTTTATTCATGCACTCATTCAATTAATTTGGAAAACCTTTATAATCAGTCAGTGGTATTGTATGTTGAATTCACCACTGTCAGACTTTGTTAATTGCTTTGTATAACATTTTTTTTTTTATATAAGCAGTATTTTATTCAGATTAATAGCCTATATTAAACCCCTCTCCCTGTCAGATATAGATACATGTATTTACATTTTAGACATTAATTATCAATGTACATATGCATTTATGATTATAGTGAAAATATATGTACAATGTGTGGTTATAGTTGTCCCTGGAACCGTCTGGTGATTTCGAAGAACGAGTGGAAAATTTTGAAAATCTTAAGCGGGTTTTCCACGTCGTCAGTTCCGTGCAATAAAACGGTAGTGTTTTGGTAAATAGTCGCTAAATTATTTATTGTATTTTTTCGGGCATCTGAATATAAGGAGCAATTCAATAAAAAGTGTTCAGTATGGATTATCAGAAATGTGACGTAAAAATTTGTGCCCGTTTAGATTGCTGCAGGAGAGACGCAGTTTAGAATGAATGATTTGATTTGTGTGGGACCCAAACGAAAAAGAATTTGGTGGTATTGAATCATGAGCCGTAAGTTTAGAATTAAAAATATTTAGAGATAACGAATTTTTTTTGTCTGCACTTAATTTGTTCCATTCTCTAATTGACGATGGTATGAAAGAATTATAAAAAATATTTGTTTTACATTTATATTCAGGTAGACATGTGTTTCGGAGATTATAGTGGGAGCTTTTTGTCAAGATTAATTCATGAAGATAGCAAGGAGAAAGGTCGTTTATAATTTTATAAATGAATTTGAGTTTATGTCTTCTGCGTCTCTCCTTTAGCGTAATAAAACCAGTTTCTTTATATAACAATCTATGGCTGGTACCCCTTACAGCACCACATATGGACCTAAGTGCATCCAGTTGTATGTGCTCTAATTTGTTAGCTAGTTGGTCTGTGCAATTGTCCCAGATGACGTCACAATAGTCAAAGTGTGGTAGGATAAAGGAGGTGTAGATGGTTTGTAACGATTAAAGGCCGCCGCACACGAGCGCATTTTGCGTACGTATTTAGCGCCACGCTAAATGCGTACGCATTTGACGCAGAAATACGGCGTCCGCACACGAGCCGAAAACGACGCTGCGCGAAAGCTACTGCGGCAATTGTGTCGTTCACGTGACCACCACTCATCCCAAAATGGCAGCGGTCTCGAAATTCTACGCATTTTGTATCATATAGGCAAGGATATTCTTGCCATAAATCCTCTAAAATTGCGTCACTGAAGAACTCACTGGGTGCCGCCATTTTGCAGTAGTGATGACGCATGCGCATTGACGACGAATGAAACGCAAATAGCGCTGAGTCGCCCGCACACGAGAGCGCAGTTGGCGCTGCGTCAAAAAATATCAAACATGACAGATATTTGGCGAACGTCAAAATGCGCTCGAAAATACCCCCGCACACGAGCCGAAAATGACGCTGCGCCATTTGCGTACGCAGTTTTCGGCTCGTGTGCGGGGGCCTTTACGGTTAAGTCTGTATTTTAGGGATCTTAAACAATTGACAGATTTGCTGGTTTTTTCGATAATGTCATTAATATGCTTGTTCCATTTGCAATTTTGATGAAAAGTCAGGCCTAAATGTTTGTGATGTGGGACTTCCTTGATAGGAACACTATTTAGAGTAAGGGTGGGTAAAATAGGATTTTGTTTGGTTGTTAGTGCTAGTGTTTCGGTCTTTAGTGGGTTGAAGGATACCAGCCATGTTTTAGCCCACGCGTTAATTTTATCCAGGTCATCGTTTAGAGTATTTGCGCATTTGGTATGTTCATCAATTTTCAGATAAAGGGAAGTGTCGTCAGCGAAGAGTCGAACATTTGAGGTGATATTACTTACAATATCATTTATATAAATGTGAAAAAGGAGAGGACCGAGAACAGACCCCTGTGGCACTCCCGATGGAATGGTTTTGGGGGAAGAGGAGACACCCCCAGTGACAACAGACTGTTTTATTCCATCTAAATAGTTGCGGGACCACTGTAGGATGTCTCCCCGTATACCCGCAGCTTCAAGCTTGTGACAGTCCAGCATGCCAGACCCTGTCGAAAGCTTTACTTATGTCACAGAACACTGCTCTCGTGTAGAATCCCTGGTCGATGGCTTGACAAAAGTAGAGTGCAATATCGGTAAGTTGGTAAACACTAGAATCCCCATGCAAAAAACCACTCTAGAGGTTGGTTAGAATAGTTGTTTGACGTTTTAACATCTGACGTCAACTGGCAGACTATCGCCATTGAAGAGACGACCATTGTCACGATCGGTCGCATTATTTCTGTTACCTCTTTTTTTTTCAAATCATTTTTAGTGAAGCTTGTACCATAACAGGCCCGGGACTGTACAGCGCAGTGGACGCTTACGGCTGGCCCCCGGATCCATTCACTTGATTTGATATTTTCCGCAGGTTAATCTTATAGGTTTTTGTTTTTCGTGTAGTGCGGTCCTCCTGCACTTACTATTAGGAAGTTGAAGACATTTTTATAAATGCATTTTTCGAATATTTTAACTAAGATACTAAGTAGTGATATTGGCCTATAATTTCCGCAGTCTGATGGGTCACCCTTTTTAATATGGCAGTTACATTGGCAAATTTCCAGATATTCGGTACTGTTTTCGATACGAGGGAATGGTTAAATAATTTACATAAAGGTTCAGAGATTTCTTTGGATATAAGTTTTATTAGTTTTCCGCTTATTTCATCGGCTCAATTTGCTTTTGAGGAATCTATAGTAGTTATGATGTCTTCAACTTCCTTCTGACTAAGGGTAATGTTAGTTATAGAGTTTGGTATTCTTTTAAGTGCAGGAAGTGGTGCATTGTTACTATCTATGTTAGACTGACTTATAAAGAAATCGTTAAGGCAGTTACATTTATCGGATGGTGTTTGATATATAGTGCCATTTACTGATAGAGGTGGTAGTTCATTGCTAGTGCCAGCACGATTCTTTTTCATAAATGAGTTGACAAGGCTCCACCAGTTTTTAGTTCCAAAATTATTGCAATTATTAATTTTGTTATCGATTTTGTCAAAATATTCCTTTTTACAATTTCTGATCAGGTTTATATATTCATTTCTAATAATTCTAAATTTATGCCAATCTGATTCTAAATTTCTTCTAACCGCCTTTTGATGTATTTTATTTTTCTTTCTACTCAATTTACGGATCGCATTATTTATCCATGGTTGGTCTTTGGGTCTGATAATTACCGTTTTATTAGGAATGTGTTTTTTCGCTAGCCTTGTCAGCTCACTTTTGAAGTTTACACAAGCTGTATTAATTGATTCTATGTTAATTAAACTTTCCCAGTCCGTGTCAGTAATGTCCCGTCACAATTCTTCGGTGTTAATGTTGTTATAGTGTCAAATTACTCGTCTGTAGCATGTCAATTTTGGGTTCTGAAATGAAAGTCGACAGTACACAGGACAATGATCACTACAGAAATTATCTAGACAGCCTGATTCTTTTATATAGTTTGGACAGTTAGTTAAAATTAAATCTAAAAGTGAGTTGTTACCGTAGTTTCCGAATCGCGTTGGAGTATGGATTACTTGATGGAAATCGAAAAGTATCATTGCATTATGTAAAAATGATTGAGTTGAAGTCATAAAATCGATATTGAAATCACCAAATATAAAACAGTTGTCGACATTATCACATACTGACTTAGCAATCGAGTCAAAAATTTTGTTGTTTTGTTCGACAGTAGAACTTGGAGGTCTATAAAAGGTACCTATTAAGATATTTTTATTTGAAGAGTTTAATTGTAACCATATGCATTCTGTACCGTCGACTTCCAGGTCAGGTCTTCTTTTCACAGAAAGTGTGTCCCGTATGTAGGTCACAATACCCCCACCCTGTCCGTACGTCCTGTCGTTTCTTATAGGTGCATGGAAAGAGCTTAGTAGTAGTGTACTAGTTTCTACTGATTTATCAAGCCATGACTCAGTTAAGAGAATAACGTCAAATTTTTCGGCGAGTTCAGCTGCTAAAATATCAACTTTGTGACGTAGACTCCTTATATTCAGATGGACGATAGACAAGTTGCGGGGAGAGCCAGGATTGCTTTCGACATCACCAGAGACTAAAAGGATCATAAATATGATATTTGGGACATAATGAAAAAATAACAAACTCACAAAAATATAAACAACAGGGAAACACACATATACATAATTACTTAGTGATGTACATTGAAAATAATTTTGAGTATTTACATACGTTAGAAGATGATATAAATATTTGCAATAATACTGGTAATCACATCTATATACATATTTACAAATAAGAGATCGGTAATCACGGAACGGTATTGTTATAGCGCCGTGCGTGGATTTATACAAAGTAAAAAGAACCCGAAAAGAAAGCTAACCCAAAAAATAAGAAACGGCACAATATTACGACACACGCCCACCCAAGAGAACGATAAGAAGAAGAAAAACACAGTGGTGCGAATGCACGGGTCACGTGATATCATGTTGTTTGGCATGCTACGCACGACTAAGGGAGAGCGCGTGGTTTAGCAGCACAGGGTAAAAATACAGGTGGCAGTAGAAATAACGGAACATTTGGATTGTGAGTTAGTTCAGTGGAGTTTTTGGCCCCTTTCGTTTGAATAAAAGATATAAATAAATAACATACGAGTCCATAACCGTTATTAATCAACAAGTCGAAGAGCTGTCATACGCGTGTAGACTGTAGTACATGATATTGATACACTGTCTACAACTACAATATTATCATTGTTTTACAATATTATCATATCATATATAGTCTGGGGCCTATTTCACAAAATTTTAACTAAGATAAGATCTGATTTTTAGTTATTTGATTGGACAATATTAGATTGATTTTAGTTCTTAGCCAATCAAAATTGAAGTATCTGCTAAAATTGGGATTTTATCTTTAGTTAAAATTTCGTGAAACAGGGCCCAGGTTTTTAATTTTACAAACTACAATATTATCATTGTTTTACAATATTATCATTGTTATTTATAGTCTGGTTTTTAATTTTACAGACATGGTTAATTCGACAGATTAACAGATATTATAAATGTTTAGTAATGAGGAGAGAAAGGGGGTATGTAGTTCACTCACTGACACAACATAGGTCAAAATTATTTCTTTAGTTCCTTTAGCATAGGAGGTAAGTCCCATATGCATGGACAGTTCTACTTCGATTGGCAGTATTCATCATACGTGGGTATTGAGAATTGATTCTTTAGCTAAAAGCTTGCACAGTCTTTTGAAAACATTAACTATCGATGGGGTTGTGATGAAGTAAAAGTTGTCGTTTTACAAGTTTTTACAGTTTCTATAATGATTTTATTTTTGTATAACATTGCCTATATAACCTAGAGCCATATTCCATTTGTGCAGTATGTCCTTGCCTTGTGTAGCCTATGTAGACCTAGGTAGAACACTAAGGAGTATTGACATCTTCTGAGACAAATATCCATTGCGCAAAAGCAGTCTAAGGACTTTGTATTTTAGCCTAAGCCATGTCAACTGTTCATTATACATGTAATATCCCGTTGTTATGTTGCACGTGCTGTGTTAGGGATCGTTACTATTATTATTATCATTGTTATTGTTTTGAGTACATGTGCTTCTTGGCTGCCATGATAAAATCTTATTAAAGTTTAAAAAATATAAGTTTCGATTTATATTTTCCCAGGTCGGCAGCAACGGGAGGGCTACACTATAACCTACAAACATGATTACTGATACGACTCATCCAATGAGGCAACTAAAGTCAACAATTTGTTGAGTTTTGGAAATTCTTTGAAACTTAATTGGTAGGGTCATTTACGACTGAAAAACAATGCAAAGCTATGTACCATGATTTATTTACTTATACTACAATCAGGTGATATTGAAGCCAACCCAGGGCCGGTGAAGTACCCATGCGGAATATGTAACAAAAATGTAGCCTGGAATGCGAAAGCTATCCAGTGCGACGGTTGCGACATTTGGTACCACGCAAAATGTGCTGATATAGGACCTGACTCCTATAAAGCCCTGACCAATTCAAGTGTCTCGTGGATTTGTATACATTGCGGGATCCCAAACCTCTGCTCAAGTCACTGCATTGACTTAGATAGTTTTGCATCAGCAAACCCCTTTCTCCTGCTCAATGCAGACAGTTATTCTAAAGAACATGGTAAAGGGGCATCAAACTCACTGAGTACAATACCAATACACCTCTCGTCCACTCCGAAACGTGGTAACATCAGACAGGACCATGCACCAAACGTTTCGCATATTATGATCGAAACCCCCTCATCGCATGTAGGCAGTATCGAAAGTGAACCATCTTCATCTTATCTTGAAGGCTCTCATCTAGCCTCATTTACATCTATTGGCGAAAACCCGTCAAACACGTCCAGCCACAAAGACAAAGACGAACTCACAATACTGATTATAAACTTCCAAAGTGTTCAAAATAAAAGAACAGAACTTTATAACATCATTTCGAGCTGTGCACCTGGCATCATCATAGGGTCAGAGACACACACAGATAACGAATTTCACAATGCGGAAATTTTACCATCAAATATTCCAGCTGAACATAAATGCCCAATATTTAGAAAAGAACTTGTACACAAAAGCGGTGGAGGAGTCACGATCTACCCCAGCCGAGGAATGTTCAGACCTAGACACAAATTGTGAAATAAAATGGGTCAAAGTTCGCACATCAAGCAAAGAGACTATACTCATAGGTGCTTACTACAGGGAACCCAAATCTAAAATTGACGCCCTTGGTGAACTAGAAAAGTCATCATCCAAAATACAAAACGACCCATCATATAGAAATATGAAAATATTCTTAGGAGGCGATTTTAACCTCGGTGACATAGAATGGGACGTAGGTCGATCGATGGTAGGTACAAGGGACAAAGTCTATTGTGACAAGATACTTCAAATAAGCTCCTACTACTCGCTGGAACAAATCAATACTCTCCCAACCCGTCAAGGTCGAATCCTGGATTTACTGTTCACCAGCCATCCAAGTCTCATCCATAGATACTTTATATGCCCTCCCATAGGTCTTAGTGATCATGACATCCTATCAGTCCAAACCAACATAAAACCAGTCATAAATAAAAAGGCACCAAGAACAGGTTTTAACTGCAAATAAGCTGAATGGAACAACATACGTAAGAATATGTCAAACTTTAGCGAAGAATACTTACGAATATCCATCTCTAAAACCGTTGAAGACAACTGGACTACTTTCAAACAAACACTGTTTCCTAGTATGGATAAGAACATCCCAAAGAAGGTAATCAAAGGGAAACCAGATATACCTTGGATGACCCAAAAAATAAAACGGACGATACGTAAAAAAACCCCCAGAAACTGTATAACATATATAGGAACTCGCAAAGTAATGAAGGTAAAGAAACATTTAATAATTTCAGAAAAACAGTAAGAAACGAACTTCATACATCATACTACAACTACATCAGCAATCTTGTAGAACCAGAAAATGATAAAGCCGGCAAAAACTTTTATAAATACATAAAGTCAAGGAAACAGGACACTATCGGCATTGGTGCATTGAAACACAATGGGCGCATTGGCGACAGCGCAAACGATAAAGCTGGGATGCTTAACGACCAATTCTGCTTCGTATTCACTGGGGAGGACCTTAGTAACATACCTAGCAAGGGAATCTCACCGCATCCAACAATGCCTAACATTCAAGTTACAGCAAAGGGAGTGACTAACTGTATAAATCGACGTAACGTGAAAAGGCAAGCGGGTCGGATAAGATGCCTATTATAGAATTTAAAGAAACATCTAACGAAATAGCACCAATACATCAGCAATCCCTAGACACATATGAAACACCTAAGGACTGGAAACAGGCCAACATAATTCCAATATTCAAGAAGGGTGATAGAACTAAACCGGCTAATTATAGTCTAGACCGATGAGTCTCACTGCAGTAGTATCAAAGATACTAGAACACATAGTAGTTTCCCAGATCATGCATCTTGATAGCAACAACATTCTACATGAAACCCAACATGGATTCCGCTCTAAAAGATCATGCGAGTCTCAACTCCTTCTCCCGACAGACGAAATCTCCCGACACATGAATGAAGGCCTACAGGTGGATATAGCGATACTTGACTTTGCGAAAGCCTTCGACAAGGTACTAGCAGAGAAGATGTCCTATTACGGAATTTGTAACAATACCTTGTCTTGGGTAAGCAGCTTCCTTAGAGGTCGCCTTCAACAAGTGGTGATAGACGGCGAGTCATCCAACTTTTCCCATGTCACATCCGGCGTCCCTCAAGGCACAGTGCTTGGGCTTCCGTTGTTTTTGTTGTTCATAAACGACATCGCGTCTAATATATCCTCCGCTATATGCCTTTTTTCAGATGATTGTGTAATTTACACCCCAATAACATCTCCAGAAGACCACCTAGCACTTCAAAAAGATTTGAACACCCTGGTAGATTGGAGCAACACCTGGCAGATGCAATTTAATATTAAAAAATGTACAGTCATGAATATATCAACAAAAAGGAAAACTTCCCACTTCGATTACAAAATGGAAGGAACGTCGTTAGAAATTGTTAAAAAAACATCCATATCTAGGAGTAGAAATACAAGAAAAACTGAAATATAACTTACATATAGACAACTTAACATCAAAAGCCCCAAGAGTACTAGGATTCCTGAAACGTAATCTTAGACACTGTGTGAAAGAACGTGCCTACCAAACATTAGTACGACCGAAGCTCGAGTATAGTTCAACAATTTGGAACCCGCAGCAAAAACACAAGTAAAACAAATAGAACAGATCCGGCGTAATGCAGCTAGATTCGTACTCAGTAAATCATATAACTACCAGAACACTAGTAGTGTTACCCTCATGATTCAACAACTGAACTGGCCGTCCTTGGAACAACGCAGACGATATTCAGACTTAGTACTTATGTTTAAAGTTGTTCATAAGCTGGTAGCAGTACCAACAACTATACTACCAGTTTCTTCAGTTCGTCACAACAGGAAGTTCATACCATACCACCGTAGAATCAACACGTACCAACACTCATTTTTCCCACGTGTAATCGGTCATTGGAATCGTTTACCGGACTCACTTGACAGCTTCAAGGAAGCGTTACAGTCGACTGTGGACGTATAACCCCAGTCACCAAATGTATAGTGTGCATACAAGTACAGTCCACCCAGCACCTTCACGCCATGTCCAACAGAGGATTTTGTGAAGTATCTCATTGAAGTTGAAGTTGAAGTAAACACGTTTCTACTTATCATAGGTTCAAGATGAATGAACTGTAAATATTGCGCATGCAATTTTTAATACTATACTATTCAAAAAAAGTAGGTGATATTTGATTTTTAAGTGTTATTAAAGTCACCTTATGAAACTGACGAAGAAACAAATGACAAAATGAAATGAAGTACACATTCATCGATTTATTCCAAATGATCGTTAGACTAAGTAAGGCACAGACTGACCATTATAAGGGTAAAATGATACCCGGGGTCAAACAGCAAAGTTACCACAGCATCACAACAAAGTCAGTAACGGGTAAATCCTCCTCTGTTTGCCAAACAAGCATTGATCCGACGTGGCATACTCCTAATGAGACGTCTAAGGTCATTTTGGTCCAGATTGTCCCATTCCTGTTGCAACGCAGCAGCAAGTTCTTGGACATTGGCAGGACTCTGTTGACGTTGACGTAATCTCTGTCCAAGCATGTCCCAGACATGCTCGATGGGGGAAAGGTCAGGACTTAGTTCTGGCCAAGGTAATGTGGTGATGTTCTGTTGTTGGAGGTAACCTGTAACGATCGTGGCCCTGTGACATCTTGCGTTGTCATCCTGGAAGATGAAACGGCGGCCATGACGTCGTGCGAACGGCACATCATGGACTGCCAAGATGTTGTCCCGGTAGTACGGGCCTGTAACACGCCCTGCCACAACATGTAAAGCCGTTCTTCCAGCAACAGTGATGCCTCCCCACACCATAACAGAACCACCCCCAAATCGATCATGTCTGATGACGTTAACGTCTTGGAAGCGCTCGTTTCGACGACGCCACACCCTCCTACGTCTGTCCAAAAAATCAACAGTGAACCTTGACTCATCTGAAAATATAACATTGCTCCAGCGTCGATTATCCCAGTGTTGACGATCCCTACACCAACGACGTCTTGCCTGAATGTGATGATCTCTCAAACAAGGGATCACGTGAGGACGTCGGGCGCGAAGGTGACCCCTATGCAGTCGATTCCGAATCGTCTGGCAAATCACTCTCACACCAGTGTCTGTTGGAAGACGAGCGCTGATCTGATTTGCTGTGATGACACGATTTCTCAAGGCCAAGGTACGAATAAATCGATCCTGGGCTTGAGTTGTCGCCCTTGTTCGACCTGAGCGTATCCTGTACATATTGTGTATCACGGTATCTGGACCATAGCCTGCTTATGACAGACTGAGAAACATTCATCGTCCGCGCCACAACCGCCTGTAGCATGCCAAGGGCACGTAACCTTTCATTTTGGGTAAGCCGACGCATATCAAAATTTGTTTTCTGGTCACTAAAACAATTAAACTGATGTTTCCACCTTGGAATTCAATGCCACAATGACTGCAACATTCAAAGTCAGAGTCGTGCAAATCTTGGGTTGGACCCCCATGATGATCCCAAGCATCACCTGCATTCCATGCGGTAGCTATTGGTGCGTTTGGGCGTCACATGTAACTGGAAATGTTTCTTCTGTTAGGTTCGATAGTGACTTTTTTCGTAGTCATTTGCATATTTTAGTATTATGCCCCCAAAATCAAATATCCCCTACTTTTTTTTAATAGTATATTATAATTAAACGGCGGTTGTAGTAGTATGAGGGCCTGTCTGGCAACGCACGTGCGCGCATGCGCGTGCGTGCATGCGCATGCACGTGATCTTGCTCTGGATGACCCCTGGCACGTGCGTGACCCCTTGCGTGACCCCTGGCACGTGCGTGACCCCTTGCGTGATCCCTGGCACGTGCGTGACCTTGCACGTGCATGACGTACGGAGAGAGGGGCGCGCGCGCGGGAAAAGAGAGAGAGAGAGAGAGAAGAAGAAGAAGAAGAAGAAGAAGAAGAAGAAGAAGAAGAAGAAGAAGAAAAAAGTGAAGAGAGGGGAAACAACTCTTTTACATTGATTAAGTTGGCCCTGAAAAGGGCCGTTGTCCTCTCAATGAGAGGGTTAACAGGAACATCTTGGATGATCCGCCCAGTACCGTGGAACAGGTCGCTTCTCGCATTTTACAGCATGCTTCGACCGCCTTTGGTAGGTGTTCGACACATCTACCCCACACCAGAAGCAGACCAAGTAATCGACCTCCGGACTGTTCCCCTTAGACAAAGGGTAATACCCCCCACAAGTGGCGCAATATCGTTTGTCTTTTCGATCCATTTTGCTTGTTACTTCTTTGGGCTTTGACACTCCTATTAAAACTATTTATAGCTCGAGACGGGACGAGTCTAAGGTGTTGGGACGATACCATTTTCCACCAATCAGAAACGCATGACGTCACATGACGTCACAAACAACAGACACGTGATATGTTGCTTACAAAGCATTTTATTGAACATATTTACAAAGCATTTTATTCAACACAAAATTGAAAACAAATTTAATTGAACTTGAACATATTTACAGAGCAAAAAAGCATCGACATCGTTGTCCTTTCTTCTGGTCTTTTTGTAAGTCGGGAAAATGATCCCTAGCCCATTGTTCGACGAGTATATCGTTCACACGATACACGTGCCCAAACACCGAAAGGGCGTGCGGGGAGGGGATGTGAAACCGATGACACAAATAATACAAACAATAATGGCCGCAGACAACACTCTCGAGTCCCTGAATCCATCGGGGTTGGTAGTGGAGTTGTAGATCTTGCACGAAACGTCGAAAGGCTTCTCCGTAAACATCAGGGGGACACCCGTAGGAATCGAAGAAGGTAATGTGATCTGGTCCTTCGCACACAAACACGGTCCAGTGTCTACCGGGTTGGTCTTCGTCGTCCGTGTTGATGACGTAGGCTTTGGGGTACGAGGTCGGGCGCAGTATATCCAGATGATTACGAGCCCACACGCCCCCGAACACGTTAGAGGGGAGGTGTTTTTCTAAAGCCCTTGTCAGTTGTCGATTTGAGAGAGCCTCACCAATCTGTGATGACTTGTCGGTTGGCGTCGATTTCCAAGACATTGTCGTATTCGGCAAACAGAACAAGACTGAGGTGATTGGTCGGGGCCGCACCGAACTTGAGTTCCAAAGACAGGTTACCCGCTGCTTTGGGATGAAAGTAGTTACCGTCGGCTCCGTGGTCGTTGGTCAAATCGAAACAATACAAAGTGTACCCATTGATATAGTCGTTGAAAGGGAGGTCTAGGTCTTCTCGGGTGTTTAAGACGGCCACTCTTTTCATCAAATCCAGGTATGGTGCGATGGCTTGTCGCTGGGGAAAATCGACGTGGTATTCGTCCACAATTTCCCCGTTCTTGGTCAATTTGATGTTCTGCAATTGATTGTGTTCGAATTGGAAGGGGTTTCTGTTTTTTCTTCCGTCGTAGGCCGTGTTACGTACCATACCCACGATTAATCTCTTGGGAAGGCTTTCGTTGACAAACAGATTGTCTAGGACGTGACTGGCACGATTGTCGGGAATAACCATGTCGCGGACCACCACGCGTTTCAGGGTATACTTGGCGTTGGACGATTGAAGTTGCGCGGCCACCCGTGTGTAGGTACTGGGAGCCAGAGTGACGAACGGGATATCCAGGTAGGCTTTGGTGAACTCGACTTTGTAGTCTTCGGCATCGTTGCCTTCGCCGTACATCAGAAAAAATTTCGGGGATTGCTTTTCCAATTTCAACCGCAAGTCCACACCGTCCAGCAGATACCGATCTTGTAAACACATGTCCAAGTGTAGACGCGACTGCAATTCAAAGGTGCGACTGGCAGCGATGGTTTTCTGGCGTTGTTCCAATCCTTTGTTACTCGGAGCCTGTCGTTCACCGTCTCCGGCGGTGGCGTCGGATTTCGTGGAATTGAACTGCCCGGCGGTATCTTTTTCCCACAGGACTTGTTTCGACAGATGGTCGTTCTTGGCTCCCTTACCGAAACTCAGCAAATTCTCCAAGTAAGCCCGGTAGGGATAGGTGGGCAGAGAGGTGGTGACCAAAGTTTCGGCATCTTTTCCCAGGCGTAATTTGACGTCTTTAAACAACGAATGAAACAAGTTGTTAATGGGTGCGACTTGACTATCCGCATCCAGGTCATCCCCGTTGTTCTTGGTCACCTTCAGGGCCACGTGCAGTGTCATGTTGGCCAGATCGATGAAATCGGTGGTGGCATTGGAAATATAAAATTCGATGGGTCCGTCGTGGTTCAAGTCGGGCGTCAGTGGATATTTTCTGATTTTCGTCACCTTGTTTATGGCCGTCTGCGTGTCGGGTACACTGAACAAATCCTGCAATTCGTCTCGCGCGCAGGGACAGGAATCATTGCGCATTACCTGCGTAGCCATGGTCGAAGATATCTAGTTTACGTCGCTTGTGAGAGGTGACCTGTGTCTTCTTCTTCCTCTTCGGACGATGTGAAGTGGACGGGGTTCGTGAGGGGTCTTTTATAGGTTCCAGGTGGGCGACCACGTTCTTGAGTGTGTCGGACATCGTGTTTGACACCGCGGGGCGAAGCGTGTACTGGGCGACTTTCTTCCATTTCCATTTTTCACGACCACTGACGGCGTTGAGCACGCTTTGCCCCACTTTGGGTAACACTTGGGCCACATTCTTTTTCACGGCAGCTTTACCGGCCGACCACAAGGTCTTCCCGACCGATTTGACGGCATTCAATAACCCCGACCATCGACCGGCACGCTGTTGTCTCAGAATTCCTCCCCTGTACACCACCAGACCATTGCCAGCCCCTCGCTGTCTGAGCACTCCACCTTTGTACACTCGAATCATCATCGGCGGCGAAAATGAAGTTGGGTCACCACCTTACCGTCGAGAAATGGCACGGCTTTCCCCATTCCGTTCCTTATATAGAGACCAATGGAGCTTAGTCGATTGTACTTCAGGGGTAAGTAGTGAATACTGGCGGGGCGGTGATACAATCGTCGACTGGGAATCACGTCCAACAAGGTAGCCTTCACGTCGCCCACGATCTGGGGTTCGATAATGTCCGTGTAGATGTAAAACAGATCGTACTGGATTTGAAGATTTGGGGTGTGGTGGGCGTAGAAATGAATGCGTAAGCCGATCGTGTTGTCTCGGTGATCGATGTTTTGCCATTGGTCAGGTAACGTGATCATGGACAGACCCACTTCCCATTCCCGATGATCGACGAGAAGTGGTGGGTCCAGATGTGTATGATACGTGGAGACTTTGTTGTCGGGATACCACGACATGGAACTGTCACTAGGGAGCGTGAGGTAAAAGGGCCGGTCGTTGTTCATTATGTTTGGTTTTCAAGGTTGGAGAAGGTAACAGGTAACCCAAGGTACTGGAGAGCAAGGCCGTCCACAACGTGGTCTGCGAACCGTCGGGTTTGAAAGCCAGTTGGGACAAAGAAACTCCCGCCACGACGTACACTAAAATCACTTGACAGAAAAAGACGATTTCCGCTTGTGGCACACGTTTTCCCAAGAGTGACCAATTGTGGGCACTCACGGACGTAGACGTGGTTTTGTCTTGCATGTTGACTGATGTCGGCGTCTGTCGCTCCTATTTATACGTTTTGGAGACTGGTCCTGTCGATCCACGAATTAAAACTTGCCGGATAGCCCAACCATTTCACCAATACTTTGTCCTTTTTTCTTTCGAGTACTCTTTCGATGGGAAAGATCTCATCGTCGTTGACTTGGACCGCTTGCAATTCTTCGGGATAGAAGGTGCCCTGTATGGGTTCGCCTCTTTCGTCCAACAGTTTGTAACCGGGACCGACGTTGGGTGCGACGTTGAACGTTTCCAGAGTCCAGTTGGGCCAGTAACCTTTGTCGAAGGCACCATGTTTCGGCAAAGCCAAACGTACGGTCGTACCAATGTCCATTGATTTTTTCTTTTTCGGGGGACGTGGAGGAGGCGTTGTCAACATCCACTCGTGTTCGGGGCGAACGTCTTTGGGCGCCATTCCGATGGTCCGATGTCGTCTAGCATTGTAAGCTCGAACCAGGTCGTCTAGCACGTCGATGTACCGTTGTGTTTGTCGATGAGTAAAGTATCGCCACATGCGTTCTTTCAGGGTCCGTTGAAATCGCTCGACCACACTGGCTTTGGTTTCGACGTTGTGTGTCACGAAAAAATGAATCTTTTTCTTCTTCAGGTACGCTTGCATTTTTCGATTGAGGAATTCGGTACCTTTGTCCGTTTGAAGTCGCAGGGGTTGTCGACTTTGAAAGATTTGACGAAAGGCATCCACCAAACTGTCCCCCGTCTTGTTTTTGAGGGGCAACACCCAAGCGTACTTGGAAAACACGTCGATGACGCACAGCAAATACCTGTATCCCTCATTCTGTTTGGCCAAGGCCGACATATCGCTCAAGTCGGCTTGCCACTGATGATCTATGCCGGCCACCACCGTGGGAGACCGCGAGAATTTCTTTTTCAATGGTTTGTGCAAGGTGTACGCCCTTTGTTGTTTCAACCATGCCTTGACTTTGTCCAAGGACACACCGGTAGCTTTGTGAAGACCCAGAGCGCCACCGAAAGCGGCCGGGTGGTTCGGGTAGTAATAAATACACTTTCTTCAGCTTTCGTTCCATGTTTCAGCAGGTGTCCCTATGAACAGGCTATTTATAGTTTTTGCAAGGAGAGCCATCTTCTGGTAGGTATACTAGGGGTATCCGAACTGGAGATTTTCTTCTTTCTCGGGCGTCGCGGCGGAGTCCGTGTCGGTGGTGTGGACAATACGTTCCATCGTTCTTGATTCCCGATGGCTTCGCGCGGTACGTTCGTGGCCTTCAAACTTTGCATCACGCCAAACCATCCCACGGGAGCCTGGGTATTCTTTCGCCGACGAACCAAATCGTTCACGATGTCAATGGCATTGGTGTTGGGTACGGGTACCCCATTCCGAACCAATTCCAAGTTCTCGTTCCACGACCAAGGTGTCTTTTCTTTCATGTGTTTCAACAAAAGGCGAGCTCAATGTTGATAAGGTCGAGGGGCCGACTCCAGGATGGGTGCCTCCGAATTTTCTTCTTTTGGCTCGGGTATGTTGTCGTCCAACAAGGGAACAACCTGTTTTCTTTTCCTTTGCATCGTTTGATAACGATGTAACAACTGTCCGTACCGTTGCATTTTATTTTCGTCGGTTAGGGTGGGATCGTTTAGCACGTGTTGCATGTTTTGGTGGACATTCTCGACGGCCTGCTGCAGTGGATCTCGATCGTACACGGGTTCGACTGGCCTGACTTCGACGGGTTTGACGTCGGGGAGTCCGTCGAAGGGTACCAGTTTCATTTTCTTGGCGAATTTCATCTTTGGGAAAGGACCGAAACAATCGAGTGAAGAAACCCCCTTTCCGTTGCTTCAAAAGTCGCCGACGGGTCTTCCAAGGTGTTTTAGACGTGCCCAAACGTCGTAACAAGGGGGCGTCCTTTTTCAATCGCTTGACTTCTTTGTCGGTCACAGGAACGTTGCCGCGAATCAGGTTTCCAATACACTCACACACACCGTCGACGATGGGTTGGGTCTCGAGTAAAAGGGGACGGTCTTTCGGTGCAGTGTTCAAGAGATACCGCAGTGTCTCCATGACTGAGCTCGGGGTCGTTCTCCGGTCCCCTTTTTATACCTTTCTGTTCCCTGGGTTATCCACCAAATAGTTTAGATAGCTCGGCAGCCATAGCGTTCGCTTTATCGTGCCGTCTAAGGAAGGGATGTTTACCACCCTGTTGTCCTCCCAATAGCTTAGAAACCAAGGGGGCCAAAGCTGGGAGAGCCGTGGCCAGCAATGCACCGATGGCACCGCCCTGTTGATCGACAAGTCGCCGTTTGACGTCGGGTGGAACATTACTCAGTTTGCGAAGCAACGCTCGATGTTTGTTCAGTTCTTCGGTACTCAGTCCGCTTCCGCGCTGTGCGGTCCGTCGAACGAATTGATTTCGTTTCTTGTTTCTTTCCTCTTGCAGTCTTTCCTTCCATCGCAGCAAGATACGAATCAACACACCCCAAAAAAATCCACGTCCCCCAGGTTTCATGATCAGGGAGGGTTTTTCCGTCGTCGGCATGTTTCTCTCCGTCAGTTGGGTCAACACTTGTCGATTTCGTTCCACCCATTTCTTGTGCTGAGCGTGCAGTGGCTGAATGTTACCCTTCAGCAAATGGTTGGCCGCCAACTTGAACCACTGCAGCAATCCAATACGTGCCCGGCCCGTATTCTTGACCAACTGCCCATAAGCCATATCGGGAGTCAGATGTTGTAACTTGCGAATGAAGGACTTGAGTCCTTTCATAGAACTCTTCTTTTCTCTTCGTGGTCTGCGAAAGATCGGTGAGAGAGACCGAGCAGGGGAAGGTGGTGACGTGGGGCGTGGAGGTGTGACCGGTAAGGTGAGACGTGGTGGTGTGGCCGGTAAAGGAGACATGGGACTCGTGGGTGGTGTCAACGAGGGAGGTGACCACTGTGTTCTGGGGGCCCTCATTCTCGGGCGAGTCTGACTTCGTACCGTGGGATCACGAAGGTCCGGTGCCAACGTCGGGAACGTCGCCCTGGGAAGGGTGGGAGGTGGGTGTTTCCTCTGCGTATTCTTCGTACGAGCCATCGTGACAAACAAGAGTCAATTCGAGGTACAGGTCCCCCTTTTATACTTTTTGGACGTAGACGATGGGTGGTTCCTCTTGGGGTAAAATGTTGGATCTCAGTCGCAAAGCTTCGGGTGTGTCGGGCTTCAAATCAACGAGTAAGTAACTGCGAGGGGTACTCGTCGCATCTTCATAAGCTTCTTGCATATACTTGGAAAGGGAAGGGTACATCTGACGGGCCAACACACCAATTTGCGAGGCGTCACGGGGATTTTTGAACAAGACCAGGTAATGCGCATTCAGACTGATGGTACGCTGTTGCTTGTCAAACAAGTTTTGCACAATGTAAATGACACTCGTGTCGTGGTGATGACTCTTTTTCGTGAACCACTTTTGCAATATCTCCGTGTCTTCTCCCATCAAATCGTCCACGACTAAGACTTGTGGACCTTTGACTTGACCCATCACGTCGTCAATATCCGTCAAACCTTTGACATAAGTGTAGGGAAAGCGATCGTAACTCTCTTGCCATTCGCCATAAGCCCACACGATACGTTGAGGAGGGACGTCGAACAGGGACGCTTGAAGAAACTTCTGCACAAAGACCGTTTTCCCAACACCCGTTGGACCACTGACTAACATGGTAAAGGGATGTTTGAACGTCACATCCATCTTGCACTGTTTTCCCCCATTCCCTTTTCCCCTGCCTTTTATACCTTCAAGCCAGAACAACAGACATGGAGTGAAATTAGAACACAATTTATTTTACTAAAAATACAAAAAGAACATTCAATAGAACAAACATATCATACAAAGGAAAAGAACATTCAATAGAACAAACATATCATACAAAGGAAAAGAAAAAACTGTTAGTTATCGCGTTCTCTCTTCAGGATCTCTTGTCTCACCCAGGGTACATTTCTCAGGACGCGAGGAATCCAATACACATGTCCCAAAAGCTTCTGCATCGTGTCGTGTGGGTGCCAGTCTTCCACTTCAGCAAACGTGACGACGACGGGTATCCATTCACTCATATCGAAACAAGGGGGATACGACAAGACTTCGGTCATATCTCTCGGACCCGCATATTGGATGAGTGCTCGGGAAAAACTTTCTGCTTCCTTCTCTGCCAACAAGAGGACAGCCGTCTTCGGGATTTCACCGTTCGAAGTTTCACCGTTTTCACTGGTAGTCGGGAGAATAGTGGGTGGAATAGAAAGCTTCGTCGGCTGTTTTCTTTTTTTCTTTGTATCGTCTGTAGAACTCGAACGCTTCTCCGCACCAGTACCAGTATCGCTGACTGCGGGTGTTGTCTCTGGGCATGTCGATGTTGTTGTCGAACATGCGACTGGCAACGGCTTCAAAGTTGTTTTCTGTTTGGATTTCTTCTTGGCACTCGAGCAGGCCGTGTCCGAGCTGTCCACAGTTGAGGCACTTGTGATTTTCGTCGGTGGGTCTCTTGATTCCGTAACACTTTCTTTTGACAGTTTCTTTTCTTTCTTCATCACTCTTCGCTTTTTGGGCTTCTGTTCGTTTTCCACACTGGGGTGCCCAGTGTCCTGGTTCTCCGCAGAGGTAACAACTTCCATAGGAACCATAGGCTGGTCTGTCTTGTCTTGGTTTTTGTTGCTGCTGTTGTTGTTGGGAACGAGTAGGGCAGTCTCTATACCAGTGTCCGACATTGTTACAGGAGAAACAAGCTTGACTAGCCATCGAGAGCAGAATGAAATTTCAGTTGTTGTTGTTCTTGGTGTTTAACGTCCTCTTCCACCGAAGGTGATATCGCAGACAAGTCTTATTTTTTCCATTTTCATTATCTTAGCGCACGCGCAGGGGTCTTTGCTGTGGGAGGAAACCGGAGTTCCCGGGGGAAACCCACGAGGTTGAGAAGGAGCCCCTATCTCCATGCCACATACGCTCACAGCAAGGCTCGAAACCACAGCCGCAAACCAGAGGTGACCGGCCAGCTAGAGGTCGAAGCGCGGCACTCTAGACCACTAGGCCATCAGTCTGACACTTCGCTTCTTATAGTCTTGGTCGTGACGTCACTCGCTTTTGATTGGTTCTTTCTTTTCCTTCGTTTTGATTGGTTCGTTGTTTAGTCTATGATTTCCAGGCTTTCCACGTACTTTTTCACTTCGTCCCAATCGATCAAGGCTTCACTCACGTGACAGGCTTCCAACAACGTCATCAGGTCGGCTCTATTACCATGTTTTTGTCGCCAATGGTTGAACACGGTGAAGATTTGCATGCGCGCGTTGTTGGGATGACTCATCTTGGCTTGACTGATTCGCGCTTCTCTGATCCCCAGATGTCTGCCAATACATTCCCAGCCTTCTCCCATGTTGCCGGACATGACATTGATATCCATTTGATCCAGAGACCATCGTTTCTTTTTCTTCGGCAAGCCGTCCATCCACTGGCGTATGGGGTCTTCTTTCTGTTCGACAAACTCGTCTTTGCGTTTGATCAACACCGTCTTAAAGCCCGGTACCACCGTCCAGAACTTTTTCAAGGCTTTCTCGACGTCTTCTCGCCATCGTTGTTCGTCCTCCCACGTCTTGACTTGATCCCGTGGATCGTCCATCATACTGCCTAGCACGTTATCGATGTCTTGCAGTTTCGGCTCGTCCACCCAAAGGTAGTGATTGTAATCGTCCACGGGATGCGAGGGTTGACCCGTTATGGAAGAAACGCCTAGTCCCAGACAAGAGTGGTATCTCTGACTGGGATGTTCGTACTTGCAGCCGATACACTCTTCGTGTTGCCTTTCTTCTATAATGGGCAGGAAACATTTCAACACTCGAAAGTTGAGCCATCGTTGTCTAAGTTTCTCGATCATATGCGTATTTTCTGCCGGTTCGTCATCTTCTTTGTTTGTTCGCCATCGTCCTGAGACCCGCAAGTCAGTATCCATAGGGGTAAGTGTTGCTCGGTTGGCCATCGTCATTGAATTGAACAAACCGCTTGTCATACACGATTTTATATCGTTTGTTCTCGGGGCGTGTCCAAAGACGGCGGTCACGTGATCTGGTAATCTTGAACGGATTGGCTATGACCAGAGGTTCGTTTTGATTGACATGCCGTACATTCTCCTTCATGATGGCGTAATTCAGCTGCTGGGAGGCACGGTAATTCAAGGTGAATCCCCGGACTTTACATACAGTTTTACCATCGATCTGGCGGTACGCGTAATTCTTTGGCCCTCCGCTAACAAATTCTCGAATGGTGACATCTTCGGGCAACTCGTTCTTCCACTGACCCAAACTCGAACCTTCCGGGGGATTCCATGACATGGCGTGGTATTGATAGATGACGCTATCGGTGTCAAAATAGCAAACGCGCTCTCCCAACTTTTCCAAGACGGAATAGAGTTTCAAACGAGCCTGAGCCGTGACAAAGGCGGCGATAACCACGTTGGTGATGGGACAGGGTGCCACGTGTTCTTCTTTTTTCAGCGTTTCCATCAAGACCATGTTATCGTTCACTAACTGCACATCTCGTACGGTCTGGGTCACGTCCAACATTTTTTCAAAATAGACGCTGGGCTCCGTGATGTATTCTGTTTTGGGAAAGTTGTCTCTCTGTCCGAATTTACCCCATGTGTTCAATTGTAGCTTGCTAAACGCCCGCATTCCTTTGTTAGGTTTTATCGACACGGGATCCAGACGAATACCTTCCGTGTAGTACACGTCGTTGACGAAGCGGGTCTTGTCTTCTTCGGTGTGGCAGGTGTCGGGATAACCGCTGCTTTCCATCTTCTTCTTGAGGTAGTGATTAATGTACCCCGTAAACAGACCGCCCGTTTTGGACTCGGAATCGTAAGTGCTGAATTCTTTCCAGTGCCAGACTTCGTAGACTTTTAGTACTTGGTATCCTAGGGTCACCGCTTTCTTGAGTTCCAGGGTGACAAACGTACCCACCCAGGCTCGCTGTTCGTCGGTGTGCTCACAAGGTTGGTATTCTGCAATCTCCCCTTGTTGCATGTGTTCGTCGACGCAGCTTCGACACAGGGCAAACACCAATTTCTGTTTGCGCCGAAACGGGAGCACTGGATGGAACAGGCCACGGGGCGGCAAGACGGAACACTGGATCAACCCTTCGTACTGTTGCCACTGGTCTTGATCGGGCTGTGTGACGATCGTGGTTTCCTTGATGGGAAAGGTACCGTACTTGCAGATGTAAGGGTACAAGGACACCACGTCGATGTAGCGCATGTCTTCCACCGACTCGTTCACCAACAGTTGAATGGCATTGGTTCTTCCGCCGAAGAAAGCGTTGTGGGGCATCAGAGGTTCGGGAGCGGGCCATTGCTGATCTTCCAAGCCTTGTAAAAATTCGTCCATCTCGGGATCATGGCGTCGTTCTTCCTCCATCGCACACTCCCACATGACGCGGATGGTCTTCATACCGTACTGCTCCTGGAGTCGACGGTGACGTTCTTGGGTCTTCTGGTACAAGTCCCTCATACTGCGAGATGGATCGTAGGGATGTTTATGCTGAAGGTCTTGGACGGGACCCGGATAACATTTGGGACAACCGTGAAAGGCACACCCGTGAAACTCGTACACCGTACCCGTGGTCTTGTCCATGCCATCTAAACTATAAGGGCCAACTCGGCATTCACTACCGTTGCGGGCGTGTCGAATGTCGGGTAGTGGGGTCTGGTTTCGGAAAGCTGCCATGGTCTGTTGATGTTGTTCCCATTCCAACCATCGAAGGGCTTTGTTGGACTATTGTCGAGGCTGGAAGCGGTGCCAGTCCTTACCAGGTTTTGGCTCTTGCATCAGGGCTCGAGGAATGACGACGAGGGTGTCTTTCTTGAGGTAGTGCGTGCGTAACACGCGACTGCAGGCAGAGGCCAGGGTCAAGCTTTTTTCGAAGGGATCGATTCCCGTGTCCATGAGAAATATCTCTCGAAACACGCCACAGCATCGGCGGAGGACATCGACGTCACTTTTACAGTAGGCGAGAATTTCTTGGCGAAAATCAAAGACGTGGTGACTGTGTTGTTGGTACCACTCGTGAAATTTTTCTCGTTCAGTCACACTCATGCCATCCGGATCGTAATCGGTGTCGGGAGGATAGGCGCCCACGTAATCTTCGTTCTCCGGTCTGTTAAAGTGGTGAGGGAAGTAACCTTTCTTGAGTTCTTGCAGGCCAAAGGTCTTGGGCATGTCCCGTAAAGCCATCGGTAGAAAGTTGAGGGAATCGATGAATTTTACCGTACCGACAGTGATCGTCATCGCTTTACCACCATTCATAATCACTTCGGGTTGCGCCACGGAATGTTTGTGCAGCGTCTGTAAAATCAGCAGTCCGTCGTAACCTTTAAAGTTGTGAGCCACGGCAATCACGGGACTCGATTCGTGACTGTCATGTTTCCGACCATTTACCACCGTACCGTGAGCAGCGAGTTGTAGAAACCATTTTCCCACATCGTCCAGCGTGTCTTGGCCTTTAAACACAATTTCCCGTTGGTGATTCCAGTACGTGTCGCAGTGCTCGCAGGGATCTTGATTGTCGATACAAAAGTGACAGCAGGTTTGCAGGACACATAGGTTGGGAATGTGCTCACCGGTATCTTGCTGGCATTCAAAGTCAAAGAAGACGAAACGGGTTAATGTTGATTTCTGTAGTTTATCGATTTGTATCTTTCGGTCTTTATTCATGTCGATGGGTGATTTCAGTGGTTGGATGTAACAAAACAGTTTCTCGGCCGTGTGTCACTCTCGGCAGATGGAACACTCGTATTCTCCGCATCGGTGTTCTTCCAAACTTCGCTTGGCCTTGATGACGTCCCACTCTTTTTGACATTTCTCGCATTTCTTCCATCGATAACACACACTGCACTTGGCTCTGGAACGGGTGGCAAGGTGGTTGTCGAAACACTGGCGGCTCATAAACACACGATGACAACGATAACACGTCTTTGTATTGGGATCAGGTGGACAGGGTGGACCCATTGTCTTACATCCTTGGCACATCACGTGACACGAATGATTCTCTGCAGCATTGTATCCTACTTGACAGGTGTCACAAAAATACGACCTTTCCACAAAAGCGGGCATGGAGGTAATGACGTCATAATGTCTGTCGTGTAAATACAGGTTGAGATGTTTTGGTGTGCCTGTGACGTGTTTTGTTCCCCGATAGATCGCCTTCCCAAAGATGGCCCGAGAGAAAACGTTGAGCTGATAACCTTGCTCTCCTAAATACTTGGCGTACAGTTCCCAGGTTTCCATCCCCGTGCAGGCTTGTCTGGCTACACCGACGGCATTGATAAGGGCTTCGGTTTTCTTCGTCTGCCACGAGTGGGGTCCTGTGTTGTTGGTTAATCTCTTCTTCTCCCTTATCCATTCAGGTGTGTCTTGTTTGTTGGCAAAGTGACGAGAGACGACAATAGCTCGCTGAAAACAGAGTTCGTCGGCATTCTTTATGGTGACGAGGCATTGCTTTTTCTTTAAATATTCGTCGAAATTTGCGCAGTGTCTCTTCTTCATGTTTGTTCCGCTACCTCGACCATCGGGAGAGGACACGTGACAAATACTCATGGACATGCGTTGATCTAGTCTAAATTCTTCGTTACTCTGTAATACGGCTGCCACTTTCTGTAACACGTCTTCGGCCTTTAACAAACGATGTTCACGGAAGGGTAACCAGATCGGTGTTTTGAGTCCTGGATGACTAATGGCGATTCTAACATAGTCACTTTCTCTGGCGTCCAAGGTTCGGCGAATTTCCTCGATGATGGCCTCAAAAGTGTCGTGTAGTTGTTGTGGTACATCGTTGGCTGGAACGTGGGACCAATCTTCCAGAAAATCTATCTCCACACACAGTGATTCGGTTCGAAATAATCGGCTGTATCGTCTATCCACGGGTCGTAATGTAAAACTCATCTTGATTTGCTCGCTGATCGCTTAAAAATGACCGAAGCTGTCGCCTCCCTTCCTTTTATTCCTGTCACCATGAATGGACTCGTCCATGACGTCATACCCTTCAAATGGATTCGTCCGTGACGTCACCCATGAATGGACTCGTCCGTGACGTCATATCAAATGGATTCGTCCTTACGATCATAAAACGGTACAACACCCGTCACTCTATCAGTATCAGAATGGATGCTCCGGTCGTACGCATCGAAGACAACCGCAGCACGGATACTCTCATGTATCTCAGGGGTCACACGCTTGCCGTGATTACCCCTGACGATATCTTTGTCTTACCTGACGAGGTATTAAAAACCCCTCCCAGGAAAAGACCTCCTCCCGAATTAGTGGAGGCCATTAGACGCAACCGACATAAAGTGCGTCGTACCCTCACATTCTAGTGCTCGCATTCGAGTGTGGACCAACGGCCCTTTTCAGGGCCAACTTAATCAATGTAAAAGAGTTGTTTCCCCTCTCTTCCCCTTTCTTCTTCCTCTCTCTCTCTCTCTCTCTCTCTTTTCCCGCGCGCGCGCCCCTCTCTCCGTCCGTCATGCACGTGCAAGGTCACGCACGTGCAAGGGGTCACGCACGTGCAAGGGGTCACGCACGTGCCAGGGGTCATCCAGTGCAAGGTCACGTGCATGTGCATGCACGCACGCGCATGCGCGCACGTGCGTTGCCAGACGGGCCCTCATACTACTGTTGTAAATAAATTAATGTATTGGGATCTTACCAAAATATTAAATAAAATTATTTAATATATAGGGTGCCTGTCATTCTTTTCTGACGGATATGATTTTAGTGGCTGGGGTACAGTTAGCAGAAGGGAGGGGTTTCTGCTTCACTGATATGGGGTTTGAACAACATCTTGAGTGTCACACGGAATAATTATCGATCTTAGAAAATGTTATTACAATACAACCTCGCACAGAAAATGTCCACATTAGGATCAAATACCTATGCTACAGCAGTTTGGGGTTATGTAGATTGCTTTTTCCGCCATTTTAATTTTCGTCGTTTACATTTGTGTGCAATGGCCAATCAAAATACTAATCGGATCAAAGTTGCGCACACGACATGATTATGAATGTCCAAATCAATTTTGATAAAAACAACGCTTGATTTACTTTATTGTCAATATTTGCTGATAATATTGGGCTGCGTATGTGTAATAAATGCTATAGTGTATAAAATTAACTTATTTTTTTGATGGTACATGCATTGATAAAGAAACTAAGTTTGCCACTTGGAACTAAAGCCATCAAATCGTAGCTAAAAAACAAGTACATCAGTATATCTCAACGTTTTAAGTTACGTTCTCGTAGCCAGGTCTCCGTGGACATCATGTTTTATTGTGTTTTGTAATAACCACTGGGCACTGTTCTCTGAAATTTACTGACCTTGTCTCCGCTACATTTTTACACGTGCAGAGTTATATTAGGCCATGTATGTAGGCTGCTCCCGTGTGGCGTATTCCCTTGTGGCGTTGTGACCTTGTGACTTGACCCTGAACCCCCCGTATCGAAAGGCTGTTGCCCTGTGGCGTGTGCTATGTACGATGGAAAGATAATATATATGCAAAAGAAAAGTCTACTTACGAACGTTGATGAGAAAGCAAATAAACATAAGACAACTATCATTATGCGAACAGTTGTTTTATTGATAGCTCAACGATGAACTCCAACTACTGGAAATCGGAAGGATGAGGAGGATGTCGCTATTGTAATTGCATTTAATTTCCTCGCTGGTGCGCATCTCAGAAGACAACATGTCTTCAGACAACGCCCACGGTTCTGGGTCCGGCCATTTGGAACTCGGAAAGACCTGGGTGAATTTCACACAGTTTCCAGACCTTGAAACAGACTGGTAGGTGTATCTCCATACAATATCGTACTCGTAATGGTATTTTCCCTCCTGTGCAGCTGCAAAATAATGGACAAGTTCATTGTCTGTGTCACAAGACCACATGTTCCGTGCGCGAGATACAACCTATGGGACCAGTACATTAAAAAACAAAGGTTTGTTGTCACAAGGGAACACGCCACAAGGGAAAAGCCTATGGATACAGGGCCTCGTGCCAATCAGGCGTAACGCTTCAAGAGAACATGGGTTCCAATGGGACCCGCGAATGTGTTTTCCGCTTGATGCCATTTTAGCATATGTATGTTTCCAAATATTCAATAACGGGGGGTGCGAATGGTTAGTGCGCGCGCTGTATCATACGGCCTGCCATTGAGTCAACTGGCGTGATTTCGAATGCCCGTGGCAAGGAGTAGGGTCTCCGTGAAATAAAATTAAACCATATGTTAGTCCCGAAATGGCCTAGTTTGTGTCGAGTGAACGTTAAACCCCATCTCTCTCTCTCTCTCTCTCTCTCTCTCTCTCCCAAATATTCAATGGTTTTTGTTTCAAGCTTGAATTGCCATTTCACCTCTGTAGCATATATAGAGTTTTCCTAAAAGTGTTGTTTTACGTTCTGCCTTCATTAATGATAGCAACCTCGTTGCAAACAATGACATTAAATATGACACATAGTAGCAATTTTGTGAAAATTATTTAATCTTTTCCATATGTCACTAAAAAATTTTTGAATAATAATTTAGTTGTTGTTCAGATGTAAAATATAAATGCAAATAAAAACCAAACCGATCAAGTTCTTGTCTTGTACAACTGCGATGCTCGGGCGATAGGTTAAACAACTTTAAATCGCGAATTACATATTTGCTTAGGAAGTCAAAACATAAGTATTTCTATGTCTTTTGCACAGGCACTTGAAGGGATTAAGATAAAACTTCTTACTACTGCTTGACTATATACTATACTATATAGTCAAGCAGTAGTAAAAAGTTTTATAGGGATTAAAATAAAACTTCTTACTACTGCTTGACTATATAGTATAGTATATAGTCAAGCAGTAGTAAGAAGTTTTATTTTAATCCCTTCAAGTGTCTGTGGTCTTTTGCTCAATAAGTTGTCAAGTTGCTATTATACGATCATAGGCATTATTTCCCACACTTAAAAATTATTGACACCTGAAATAATAACACAATTATCTCCCTTGTTTTTCTGTGCACCCACCCCATGCAATAGCTATCTCCGATCGTTTGAATTTGAAGTTGAAAATGATATTTTTGCCAATTTCTCAACTGACAATAGTCCTATTAATCCTATAACTCACTATTCACTGAGTTACCCTCCCTTGCCGTTAGAGGGAAGTGTCCCAACTGTTAGTTTGTCTGAAACACTTGAGTCGTCAAGTCAAGTTCACAATCTGCTTTAAAATTTCACAAACAGCTTTTAGCGGGAAAGTAAACCCTTTTGCAAATAAATGTATGTAGACGTTTTGAGGAAATGGTTCACCCCCGAAGAAGTTGACCAATATCGTCCCTGATGTAAATATCGAAACTTTGAACGTAATACATGTAGATCGACAATGGTTTGCGACTGACATAAATTTTGGTGATGAACAGGCCAGAGAAAATCTTTGATACAGAAGCTAGAATGGAGGATAATCTAACATTAGTTGTCGCGGCTATTAAAATGTTAGACAATAAGATCTGAATGTGAATCTAGAAGGTATAGTAATAGCATATTATACGTAACATCAGTATGTCGGTATTTGAACGAAGACGCTGATATGGTTCACGCGCGTGTGTCAACGCTTGACTTGTGGTTAACAGTGGTTAACTGGTTAGGATATTTTGCCAACTTTAACACGCACGGTAATAAATGCCTGTTTGTCTTTATTTATTATTTTGGGGGAGCCTGTTCGACTTTGTTGTTCTGCAATATAATTATTACATGGAACATCCACTGTGTCGACAGTAGTAAAGTGAGTGTTTTCTATAATAATTAATGTGAGCTATGTTCAACCTTGTTGTTCCGCGATCTAACTTGGAACACAAAATAATGTTGTAATTTATTTCAACTGTGTCGGCAAGTAGCAAAGCCACCGTTTTTCTTTAAAGCCCCAATAACACTCTTGTGATATTATAATGTTTATTAAAAAAAATGATTTGATTAAGTGTCAAAGCTGGGGTATTGTATGAAAATACTGAAATCAAACATTTTAAATTAACTTTTTAATATACAAGGACTTTTTATCTTGTGTGTGTTAACCAATTGCATGTTTTTACCAACTTTAAACCAACGAAGTGTAAATACATGTAATTTAATATAATCAACCTGTCCATAATATCATATAACATGTATTGGATGTTAAATCTGTAAATGTCTGATAGTTGTATAGTTTGTGAATCAGTAGTTTGCCCAAGACAGGGGCTGTTCAGTGTGACGGGTGTGAACGATGGCAGCATAGAACTTGTAATACTGGTAAGACTTTAATGTCAAGTAATGAGTAATGGAAGATTTCAAAAGTAATGAGTAATGGAAATGTAATTACATTCCAAAAATCATGTAATTGTCAATTACATTTCAATTACTCTTCAATTACATATAAATATTTACATATGATAAACATCAAATTTGATAGCAACAAAGAAATAAATTAGGTGTATCTGACACAAATTTTAAAGATTTAAATCGGTTTTAACAAATTATAAGAAGGCATTCAACATTTTCTTTTATTACTTTTTATGTAGGATTCTTCTTTAGACATGTGACCTAAAAAGTGAATCTTTGAGAAAAAGATTACTTTAATCAAAGATTAAGTGTTAATTTACAGTCAATCATTCAGTCAATCAATCAATCAGTTAGATTAAAAGACAATAAAGACAATTAACCATCATATATTTTGTTATAGAATCATGCTGAATAATTTATCAGTTATACAATATATTATAGACAAACTATTTGGATTGATTAAGAATCTTATAAAATTACTTAAAAGAAAATTCAGTTAATCAATACTTTCAATTCATTTTTCAAGACATGCAGTGAAAGCATCAGATTTATCAATGACAGAGGCAATGGTGACATGCAAGGTCGTAAATAATGGTACCGAACGAGGAAAAATGAGTGGGGAGGGGGGTTTAAAAGTTGGGATGAGTTGTCTTTTAACTTGGGATGAATTGTCTTATGACTTGGGATGAGTTGTCTTTTATTCATTGGGATGAGTTGTCTTTGGGATGAGTTGTCTGGTATTCAACTGAAAAATATGTCCCAATCTTCATTCTGGTCAACAAATCGTATTATTTTAGAATATTTCAATTAAATGATGATATAAATTTCAGCTTAACACACCTAATTTAAAAAATTGGAAAAATTCAACCAATTGATTTGAAAAGTCTAACGTAAACCTTTTCAAATGTGACTTGGATTTTAAAATATTTTCGAACCCTCTGGACAAATAAAATAGGTTGTAATGGATAATTTACACAACAGGTAGGACATTTAAACATCTAGTACTTAGAATAAGAGTATCATTTATTTTCCGGAGCTACCAGGCCAGCAAGAATGTTATTGTCCCTTTAAAAGGACCAGCCTTGTTGTTCCGCAATCTAACATGGGACATACACTAAGGTTGATTTAATTTATTTCTGATGTGTCGGCAAGTGTTACGTAAATGTTCAGCCTTATTGTTCCGCAATCTAACATGGAACATACACTTAGGCTGACCTATCTGAACTATGCTCCCACATAGGTAAGTCCACTTTAATTTGCTTCCATCTAAACTATGCTCCCACGCAGATAAGCCCCCTTTAATTTTCTTCCACACAGGCAAGCCCCCTTAATTTTCTTATACACAGATAAACCCCTTAACTTTGCTTGCGCACAGGTAAGCCCCTTATATACTCAAAAATTTTGACCTTAGCGTATGTTCCAGGTTATATTGTGAAATAACAAAAGCTGAACAGTCTCACTTAAGATTATTAAAGAAAAAAAAACAATCACGGTACTACTTGCCGACATAGCAGATATAATTTAAAACGGCCTTAGTGTATGTCCCATTTTAGATTGCGGAACAACAAGGCTGGACAGGTTCCAAAATTATTAAAGAAAACATTCGCATTACTACTTGCTTCCACACAGGTAAGCCCTTTAACTTTGCTTCCACACAGGTAAGCCCCTTAATTTTGCTTCCACACATCCTCTTATTAACTCAGAAATAGGTCAACCTTAGTGTATGTTCCATGTTAGATTGCGAAACAGCAAGGCTGGACAGGTTTCAAAATTATTAAAGTGCACATAAAATGGTTTTGTAAATTTTTTTGTGTGAGCAATCCATGGTTATTTTATCCACTTTACGGCAAATTCACATCAATCCGACTAAAATTAATTCAGCTATCTTCACTCAAAGTCGTAAAAATAGACCTCCCGTAAAAACGACTTTGCCAATTATCGAAAACACTCTTAATCCCCTCAGACGCCAGTGACGTCACAGTGACCGAATGCATATTCGGAATGTTTATTCCTTAATTACCTATACACACCCGGCGTGTGTATTCATTAACGCCTGACTGAATCCTTAATCCCCCTAATTAAATAAAACAATTGACTACGGAATAATTTGTTTTATAATTCATTTCAATTCAAGATTCAATTTAGAATTTGTTTCATAATGTACGGTCGTGCTGTTTTTTCACGGCAGCGATTTTAATACATTCTACCATCGTGTGCAGTCGAAACGATTCGAGATACATTTTCGTTAGAAGAGTTTTGGGGTTCTAATTTAGAATTTGTTTCATTATTTACGGTCGTTCTGTTTTCTCACGGCAGTGATTTTAAAATAATCTACCATCGTGTGCAGTCAAAACGACTCGAGATACATTTTTGTTAGAAGAGTATTGTGGTTCTAATTTAGAATTTGTTTCATAATGTACGGTCGTTCTATTTTCTCACGACAGCGATTTTAATACCCTCTACCATGTACGTTCGTTCTATTTTCTCGCGGCTGCGATTTAATACCCTCTACCATGTGTGCAGTCCAAACGATTCGAGATACATTTTCGTCCGAAGAGTATTGTGGTTCGAATTTCCCCGAGTAAAAGAGTACAGGAGTAAAAAGATGTGGTCACGCAAAATATATCATAAACGTCAAACATGATTGAAACGACATTTGTAAATGACGAGAAGGGTCACCTAACTATCTATGTGTATCGCAAGTGTAGTGTCGTTTATAGCTGTTATTAATCAATCAGACTAAAGTTGCACAGAGACTGGGTCATAAATTAATGTTGATTAGGTAATCATCTTTTTTTACCCCGGCCAGATCAATTAGCTTTGATAACCGATGTTTTTGTAATAAAGTAGCCTCGTATTATTTGTTGATTGGTGTTTAAACATGTAGATATAAATCATTCGATGGATATAAGTTTGTGATAAGATAAGGTTATATTGTCTAACTAATTAAATTAGTGTATTTGATATTCATTATTACAAAAACATCGGTGAGCATAGCTAATTGATCTGGCCGGCGTAAAAAAAATGATGACTACGCTTCTAAATTAGAACCACAATACTCTTCTGACGAAAATTTATCTCGAATCGTTTTGACTGGACACGATGGTAGAGGGTATTAAAATCGCTGTCGTGAGAAAATAGAACGACCGTACATTATGAAACAAATTCTAAATTAGAACCACAATACTCTTCTAACAAAAATGTATCTCGAGTCGTTTTGACTGCACACGATGGTAGATTATTTTAAAATCACTGCCGTGAGAAAACAGAACGACCGTAAATAATGAAACAAATTCTAAATTAGAACCCCAAAACTCTTCTAACGAAAATGTATCTCGAATCGTTTCGACTGCACACGATGGTAGAATGTATTAAAATCGCTGCCGTGAAAAAACAGCACGACCGTACATTATGAAACAAATTCTAAATTGAATCTTGAATTGAAATGAATTATAAAACAAATTATTCCGTAGTCAATTGTTTTATTTAATTAGGGGGATTAAGGATTCAGTCAGGCGTTAATGAATACACACGCCGGGTGTATATAGGTAATTAAGGAATAAACGTTCCGAATATGCATTCGGTCACTGTGACGTCACTGGGGTCTGAGGGGATTAAGAGTGTTTTCGATAACTGGCAAAGTCGTTTTTACGGGATACGACTTTGAGTGAAGATAGCTAAATTAATTTTAGTCGGATTGATGTGAATTTGCCGTAAAGTGGATAAAATAACCATGGACTATCAATCTAGAAAAACAATTGAGACCATTTGATGTGCTCTTTAAAGAAACCATTCGCATTACTATTTGTTTCCACACAGGTAAGCCCCTTAACTTTGCTTCTACACACTATTCTTTAACTAGGTAGGACTGTTTATAGATCCTATATCTATATTAAGGCTTTATTTTAATGAATTTTAAAAATATAACTTATAAATATGAAAATGTAGCTTTAAGCGATATTTCGTTCTTGGAGCAAATGTTAAAGATTTAAGTTGATCAGATGCAATTTTGTTGTTTATTACCCCATACAAATACCTTTTACAGGCAATGGCGATTGTGGGGGATCCCGTGGCTAAGTGGGTAAGACGTTGGCTCGCTATTCCAGAGGTCGAGTGTTCGATTCCTGCATTGGCCGGGAAATTTCAATCAGATTTACCGGCGTGGTTTCGACTTGCCAGTGATGCAGGAAGGAGGGCCTGACAAGGGCAGCTGTCTAGTCGTTCGGGTGTGAAGACAAACCGAGGTACCGTGGGGCGCACGTAACAGATACCTTGGTAGTTGGAATCGATATAAGAGTAGACCGTACCGCCGCTGCCCTGACAAAATTTCCCTTATGACACACATGGCGTATGCCTGTCTTCATTAGCCCAGGTTAGGAGCAGAACACTAGGGCGTTAAACCCGATTTCATTTCATTTTACTTTTCATTTCAGTATAATGGCGAATCTAACAAAGGCTTTAATAAAGTTTTTATGATAGTTTGCAAAGCCCAGGAAGGACCCTACTTCTTCAGTACAATTTTCCGGCGTGGTTCCTTCTTGTCAGTGATGCAGGACGGAGGGTCTGACAGGGACAGCTGTCTAATCGTTCGGAAGGTACGAAAAACCGAGGTCCCGTGTACAAATAAGCGTGCAGGTAAAAGACCCTTGACAGTTGGAATGCGATGTAAGAGTGGGCCGTAGTGCCGCTGTCCAGGCAAAATTTCCCTCAACACGGTATGGCGTATGCCTATCTTCATTAGCCCAGTTCGGAGCATAACAGTAGGACGTTAAACCCCATTTCATTTCATTTCATTTCTTTAGTATTGTGCAAGTGGGAACCACCCATTTCTCGACGGTTTTAGTTAAATTATTACCCGCATTTAGACCATTTTGACTGATCATTTGGCCTAGGAATTCAATTTCCTACTGATTCGCGTATTTTTTAGGCTTCAAGGCTTCAATTCCATGCAATATTGCCGAAATCGATCTAATATCAATCTTAAATTTATCAAATGCCATCTACATTTTTAGCCATAACCATCGTATCGTCCAAAAAACCAAGGCATTTTTCCAACTGAGTGAACTGAACTAAATAAATACTCCTCCATAGCTCCGGTCAAACCAAATTGGGATTTTGTGAATTCGAATTAAATAGACCATATTTCGTGATAAAAGCTTAAAACAGAGCTCCAAATTGGTTCAAAGACATTATTATCGGAAGGGGATCAATTTGAGACTTGAGTATTTGTTATACTGCATATCAGGAAGTTTTTGCGAAGCATGAGTTTGATCTAGGCATAGAACTAAATGCTGTTTTAGTTCTGTGATCTAGGAGATGCTGCCGCAATGGAATATGTCATAGAAATGAATGACGCAAAACCAATTAAACAGCCTATAAGACGTACACCCGATTGTTTTGCACTCGTTTGTGATGTGGCGTAAATTGTTGAAGGCAATCCTCTATGAAACAGATTAATATATAGGGTTTTGGGCGAATGAAATTTCACGGATGAACGAAAGCATACATAAATAATCGCATCTTGTTTAAACACTTCAGTCATTAGAAATGAATGGAATTTCATTGAAATTTGCTTAAACACGGTGACGCACGGTCCATCCGATTTATGACAGAGAAATGATCTAAGCCGACGTTAATAGTGGCAATGGACCTGTTTTCTCGGAAGAGAGATAGGCTAACATTAGCTCAGGGGCGTGGTGAGAATGAGTTCATGAGTAGCCATACTCATGCGCCAAAAAGTTTTTGCGCCAAAATCACAATCAAATTACTCAAAAAATGAAAAACATTTGTAAGTGGAAAAATTGTTTCATCTGACCCAATTAAAAAAATTTTGAAAGAGTCAAGTTGGAAAATTTAATCATATTTTATTACCGTATTTCTTGTCTCGGATTGCTGGAGATTGCGTTTCTGGGCTTCTAATTTTCGAAATTTTCCCGGGGGAGGGCCCCCCGGACCCCCCGCCGCGGGCTCGCGCCTTCGGCGCTCGCGGTGGCCGGCTTTGTCGGCCACAGCTCCGCGGTCAGTAAAAGGGTTTTTGTGCCAAAATCTTTTTTGTTACTCATAATTTCTTCTCAATAATTGCCCTCACCACGCCCCTGCATTAGCTACGAGAATGTAGCTAAAAACGTTGAGATATACTGATGTTGAGAGATGAGGTTTGTAATCTAGGCTAACATAAACAATATAAGGCTTGCAGCCAAAATTTCTAGCGTGAAGTTCACCACATGGTCCCCCCTTATAAACAAACTATACATTTTTGGAAAGCTTATAACGCCCGGAACACAAATCCAGAGATCCAAGCAAAATGTCTGCAATATCTCGATTTTTAGGGCCATATGAAAATTACGAGTGAAGTTGACATAAAATTAAATATATTGGCGAAAACACCCATTGCTATGGTGGCTATGGAAGCGTAGAGGGGTCAATAGCGCGATAGATACCGCAATATTAAGTTGATAATAAGTTAACATATTGTGATTTTTCTAACGATTTTATCTCTGAAAAGGCAATTTTTGCCGAGTTAATTGAATAACTCGCTAATTTATGGCGGGGTATGAGGTTCAAAATGCGATCTGCAGTTGAATGTAGAAAATAAAAAGCAAAAGAGAAAATTCTTATCCAAAATGGACATTTTCGTGTGGGAAACATATACCGCTCGTGCTTTTCAACCTAATACGTCCACCTTTTCATCTTGAAGTCGTAAATATTCTACTTTCAACAACAGAATTTCTACTTTCAATAATTAACTTTTGACATTCGGGCTTTCAACTTCAGATTTTCTACTCCAGATTTTCTGCTAAAGATTTTCTGCATGCATATCACGGAAATAAATTTGATTACGTGACTATTTCTGCATGTCATTAAAATTCGGCAATTGCCCCTAGGTACCACTGGATTTGCAGTCAGCAAACTCGGTCGATGGTTGGGTGAAAATTTGGGAATAGTTTGTTTGACTTAAATAAAAAACGCACCAACTCAAATTTCATTACATCGTATTTTGTCTATTTTGTATATTTTCCCCCAAGTTCAACTATAATTCATCTTACATACATCGTGGCAAGACTTTAACTTTAGCATCTACAGCATCCACAATATTTTCAATTTGATCAAGGGCCATAACTCTGGCAGTAATTAGGCGTCTTTGTCGCATGAACTTACAGACTGTGCATCAATTTCAAGCGAATCGGATGATAACGTTAGCCTCTAGAGCGTCCACTCTAGAGGCTAACGTGATCATGGGCCATAACTCTGACAGTAATTATCTGGCAGTGAAAATCACTGGGCTTCTACGTCTCATGGCTATAAACACTGCATATAAATTTAAAATCAATCGGATGATAACTTTAGGCCCTAGAGAGTCCACAATCTGACCGACGGATGGACTGATGGACAGACGGGGGCGACGAAGATATATTTCAATGTGGGCATATAAAATTTGCAACCTGTAGGGTGTTTACCATCCTGTCTTGATCATGCCAAATTTGAACAAAATCTCATAAGAATTACAGTCTGAAAGGTGTTTACAGACAAAATATTCACGAAAAGTGGGCGTGACAACGCCCCTATGGATCGGGCATGCATTTACATCAGTAGGTGTCATGTTCACTTTGAAAATAATGCTCATGCCAAATTTGAAGAAAATCCATTAAGAATAGCGGCCTGTAGAGTGTTTACAGACAAAATATTAATATAGGTACCATCCTGTTATTGAAATGATTGATCATGCCGAATTTGAACAAAATCTGTTAATAATTGCAACCTGTAGAATATTTACAGACAAAATAATAACAATAAAGCGGGATTGGCACCACCCGCGGGGTAGGGCATGCACCCGGAGAAAACTCACGAGGTTAGACAGACGAACCTACTCTTTGTCATGTACAAGCTTGGGCTGGAAACCACACCACTTGAATCAATGACAGACACACAGACAAAGGCGGCGGCATAATATGTTCGTATTATGAAATGAAATGGGGTTTAACGTCCTACTGTGGGGTGTTTACCATCCTGTCTTGATCATGCCAAATCTGAACAAAATCTCATAAGAATTACAGTCTGAAAGGTGTTTACAGGCAAAATATTCACGAAAAGTGGGCGTGACAACGCCCCTATGGGTCGGGCATGCATTTACATCAGTAGGTGCAATTTTCTCTTTGAAAATAATGTTCATGCTAAATTTGAAGAAAATCCATTAAGAATCGCGGCCTGTAGAGTGTTTACAGACAAAATATTAATATAGGTACCATCCTGTTATTGAAATGATTGATCATGCCGAATTTGAATAAAATCTGTTAATAATTGCAACCTGTAGAAAATTTACAGACAAAATAATAACAAAAAAGCGGGGTTGGCACCACCCCGCGGGGTAGTGCATGCACCCGGAGAAAACCCACGAGGTTAGACAGACGACCCTACTCTTTGTCATGTACAAGCTTGGGCTGGAAACCACACCACTTGACTCAATGACAGACACACAGATAAGGGCGGCGGCATAATATGTTCACATTATGAAATGAAATGGGGTTTAACGTCCTACTGTTCTGCTCCGAAGGCGCTGATGAATGTGGACGTATACAAATGGATACGAATGCATCTCAAACTGCATTAACAGAACACAGTTTTTTATGGGATACAATCACTAGTTTTATTCTAAAAGCACGACGTTTCGACATTAGCTTGATAACGATAAGAGGATACTTGTCGAAACGTCGTGCTTTTAGAATAAAACTAGTGATTGTATCCCATAAAAACTGTGTTCTGTTAATGTGTTTTCCTATGGAAGCGTATTTGGGTTACTACTTATTGAGATAATATCCCAACATATCGACTAAAAATATGTCAACTTTATGAGTTATATTACAAGAAATTGACTTAATAAAGTTGAAATGACGCAATAAATTCACCCTATGCCGACATGAACTATGTCGAGATGTTTACATCATGTCAATAGTCGATTTGACTCTAAATCGATATGTCAGGTTTTATTGCATAATTATATATAGACTTAATAATAAGGCCACAGACCACTAATGTTTTCCCCATTAACTTTTATGTTAATTCTCGTCTCTTAGACCGGCTCTAACCTTTTCCCAAATTTATGTTGGGTAGAACGCTTTCTGCCACAGATGAAGCAAAATATGTGGCAAACTCTTGTCCAAAAGCATGTATGAGGTTCACCATGAAAAATTTGAGATGTACAAGCTGGAAGTAAAGACAAGTAAACATGCAATTTTCGGGGCCACTATTCAAGAAGCTACGATACGATATACACGAATATCGACAGGACAAAGATCTTTGGGTTATAAAGATATACTTCAAGTTTCATCGAAACCGGTTAAAATTGTGACTAGATGGCCCACAACCTTGATATACCTGAGGTTTCACCATTATATGCGACACAGCTCACCAAATATTTCTACGACGTCACCTACGAATGTAGGGCGAAAGATATTTTTAATCTTTCTCTCCCTTTCCCTTTTCCCTCTTTTGCATGGCTATTTCTGTTGCCTTTTGGGTGTAGAATCAAAGAAAAGGGTTTGAAATTAATTTTCTGCCAGGGTATAGTAATATTCATGATTTTGAGGCGGAGAGATACAATTGTGAAGTTGGTTACGTTGAAATGTAGGGCCGAAAATTGCTTGTTTTCTTGTCTCTACTTTCAGCTTGTGTATCTCAAGTTTTTCATGGTAAAACTCATACATGCTTGGGGGATCACGTGGCTAAGTGGGTAAGCCGCGCTCGCTAGTCTGGAGGTCGGGTGTTCGATCCCTGCATTGGCCAAGAAAGTTCATCTTGATTTTCCGGCGTGGTTTCCACTTGTCAGTGATGCAGAACGGAGGGCCTGAAAAGGACAGCTGTCTAGTCGGTTGGATGGGACGAAAAACCGAGGTCCGTGTACATATTTACGTGCACGTAAACGATCCCTTGGCAGTTGGAATTCGATAAAAGAGTAGGCCGTAGCGCCACTGCCCGGGCAAAATTTCCCTTCATCTGTGGCAGAAAGCGTTATTATACCCAACAAAAATTTGGGAAAAAGTAAGAGCCAGTCTAAGAGACAATAATTAACATTAAAGTTAATGGGGAAAATCATTGGTGGTCTTTGGCCATATTATTTAGTCTATATATATAATTATGCAATAAAACATGACATATCGATTTAGAGTCAAATCGACTATTGACATGATGTAAACATATCGAAATAGTTCATGTCGGCAAAGGGTGAATTTAATACGTCAAGTCAACTTTATTAAGTCGATTTCTTGTAATATAACTCATAAAGTTGACATATTTTTTGTCGATATGTTGAGATATTATCTCAATAAGTAGTGACCCAAATACGCTTCCATAGTTTTCCCGATCGCTAAATGCCACTTAAAGATCAACTCAAATTAAATGGGGTTTAACGTAAACTCGACACATGTTGCTAAACAGTCAGTTTGGTTGGAAATCGTCATTTACTCCGAAACGAGCCGGTTGGTGACTTGATGATTGCTCGTCCGTCCGCTCACAGAGGGCTGGGCTTCGCACTCCCAAGTGGGGGCAGCACGCCCCCCCCCCCCCTTCTGAAAATCCTGCTTCCGCCCCTGGTGTTGTTCCATTCTAAAGCTTTCTGCGGATACATTTCCACATAACGGCATATTATTGATTTGTGTTGACGTTACATGTGTCTCTTGTTATGGAAAAGCAAGCAGATCGCGATGTAAAGATATATCGACTAAATATTGTCGCCAACATCCAGGGAATGCTCACAATGACTGCCTTTGCTTTGTTGATATGAAACCATGGCAATATTACCTGCTCTTCTATAGTGTATTTCATTTAAGTTTTCTGTACCTCGCTTCCTAGTTTAAAAAGCTTTTAAATTCATACTTGATCGTCCAGCTGTACATAATTATACAAATCTGAAACACTCATTTATCAGATCGTTAAGACAACAGCGAATTTTTGTTTATCATGTCATGAATTGAACATTAACACGTTCTTGAAACGTTTTCGTTTCTATCGTTATAGTAGAGAAGAGCCGTTTCCAATGGTTTTGCAAATATTAAATGGTCCTTTCCGGGATTGACAGAAATAATTAGGGAGTGGTAGCCTACCATTACCATTATATCTATATTTGATTGGAATATCAGGAGTCTTGGAGATCGAGATAGAATTGGAGTTAGAAAAAGTGTATAATTATGAAATAGACTATCTGGATTCCTATGAAAATGTGAACTGTTAAATGTTTGTCACCTGATTCAAGTAGAACAATCGAATAGCCACTTTCAGGTCTTTAAAATCGTCAAAATGGGGGAAGAATCGTAAGTATAGAAACGTTCTGTTTAAAAACGTTAGATAAGACATTTTTTCTGCTTATATATTTGTAATTGATTTTATGTAAATTCTTAGTTGTGATTTCGGATGGACTAAATGAGCATGTACGGTACCCTAGGCTACGTGTAGCCTAATTCCCGAGGAGGTTCGAAAAATTACGTCAAAAACACATTATTGTGTCGATTATCATATAAAGTTATGAAAAAATATTTACCAAATGACTTTGACCATTTATGGGCGCATTACATTGATCCTGCTAGGGTTAGGGTTAGGGTTAGTAAAGTAGCATGGAAGTAGCCGAGTCAACGTACTACTAGGCCCCTATGTGGTGTGATGCCCTTGGGCAAAAGTTTCAATGACCAGGGGCGGATCTAGGAATTTTGAAAAGTGGGGGGGGGCCGCAAAATGTGGGCACTTGCTGCAGAGACAGGACACGCCGGTGTGAGGGGGTTGAGGGGGTGGGGGTCCCCCAAGACAGTTATCGGTCATTTCCTTGTATCTGTAGACATTGCATGAGCTGATATTTTTGTCTAAGTTAATGTTTGGAAAGGAAATTTTTGGGTCTGAAAAAAGGCACTTTCAGCAGTAAAAAAGGACACTGTCGAAAATTATGGGTGCCCCTTGTGCCCCCCACTGGATCCGCCTCTGATGACAACCCCCCGAATAATGCAAATCCCAGCATAGTCCAGCCTAGCAAAAAGAGAAAAAATTCAAATTCCAGATGAAAGTTTCACGGTGATCGATCTAGCGGCTTGAGGGCGTAGACTGAGCTATCCCTCAAACCTCTCTGTGAAGTTACACTTAATCCGATGATTTCTTCACTTGTTATAACATTTCCCCGCCATTATTATATGTCATTTCAGCACATTGTATGCCATTCAGACCTGAATAGATTTCGTATGTGATCAGATATTATGTAATTATTCTTGTATTACAGATTGTTTAATTGTGTGTTACGCATGCATGCCATTCAAAACGATAAAAGATAATATTTTCAGCACGCTAGGGGCCCCGTGATTCTAGTCACGCCCAGAACTCATTCAGGTTAAGCTGGGCTTTGGCATCTAATGTATAAGCTTTGTTCAGCGCCTGCGCTCAGTTGACCTTATGATTAAAGAAATTTTAAAATACAATTTTTTTATACTTTTTAAAAGTGTTAAAACACTTTATCTAAATAAATTTTTATTGGATCAACTTATATGTAAAAAGTTGTTTATTTTATTTCCCCTTCAACCCTCCATTTGATCGAAAAACCCTATAGTATATCTTAGAAAAATCATAATTCGACTCTCTTGGTGAAATATGAACTGGTTAACATAGGTTTAGAGGAAGGGGAAGCAGGTGATATGCTGTCTCAGCCGCAAATGATGCTAGGCCGTAAATACTCAAAGGGACCACCTTTGAATATTTCGGGTATGCACTTAGATAATTTGCTACCCTCCTAAGAAGTGTTGCCCCCGGCATATGCCTCCCCCCAGCCTTCCCCTATGGGAGGGCTCTGTTTGTCGGGCATGTCACACATGTACACTGCCAAAATTTTGATTTCTACAATGACCATAAAAGCCAAGCATGTTCTGATAAAACATGTAATATAAGATATAAATAATTCAAATTAAAACTAAAAGAATGAAGATTAAAAATGGCGATTCAAATTATTAAGACTGGCAATAATCTCTAGAGTGATAAATATTCAATGAGACTTGCTCCTAGAATAAAATGAGTTTAAATTGGTTATTTAATCCATGACACCAAACATCAACACTATGTATGGTTCATCCTCGGTATCCCCAGTGGTTTCATTCCGTTCTACCCCACTAACCACCATTAAATTTCACCATCTCGGTACCCACAAATTGTAGTTCGTCTATTTATAGCAGTTCTCTCTCTGTCTTTTTGTCCCCCGCCTTTCGAAGAAAGTTGGGGGACTATTAAAATGGGTTCGTCCGTCTGTCTGTCTGTCTGTCTGTCTGTCCGTCACACTTTTTGGGACACAATAACTCTTTTCCTAATTGAGCTAGAATGTTCAAACTTGGTGTATGTGTTTATTAGGTCAATGCCTTGATGGAGTTCGAAGATGAGCATTTTCCGCTTAGGGTAAGCAGAGATAAGCAATTTGATTGGTTGATGCTTTGGGACACGATAACTTTAGTTCTAATTAAGTGAGATTGATGAAACTTGGTGTATAGTTTCATTACAGTAATACCTTGACTAAGTTCGATAATGAGCATTTTCTGCTCAGGGTAAGCAGAGCGATACGCAATTTGATTGGTCAAGACTTTGGAACACAATAACTCTCCTTCTAATTGAGTTAAAATGTTCAAACTTGGTGTATATGCTTATTAGGTCAATGCCTTGATGGAGTTCGAAGATGAGCATTTTCCACTTAGGGTAAGCAGAGATAAGCAATTTGATTGGTTGATGCTTTGGGACACGATAACTTTAGTTCTAATTAAGTGAGAGTGATGAAACTTGGTGTATAGTTTCATTACAGTTCGATAATGAGCATTTTCTGCTTGGGGTAAGTGAGCATTTTCCGCTTAGGGTAAGCAGAGATAAGCAATTTGATTGGTTGATGCTTTGGGACACGATAACTTTAGTTCTAATTAAGTGAGTGTGATGAAACTTGGTGTATAGTTTCATTACAGTAATACCTTGACTAAGTTCGATAATGAGCATTTTCTGCTCGGGGTAAGCAGAGCGATAAGCAATTTGATTTGCAGAGACTTTGGAACACAATAACTCTCCTTCGAATTGAGTTAAAATGTTCAAAATTGGTGTGTATGCTTATTAGGTCAATGCCTTGATGGAGTTCGAAGAGGAGCATTTTCTTCTTAGGGTAGGCAGAGATAAGCAATTTGATTGGTTGATACTTTGGGACAAGATAACTTAGTTTCATCTTGATTGATGATTTTTATGTCAATGACTGCATTCTCATTCAGTAATGGATTCGACAGTAACAGTGTATAGAAACGATTGACTCGGACACGAGGGCCCTTTTGTCAAGCGTGGGGGTCCTTTTGTCTGCCTTTAGGGTTCCCCTAACTAGGGTACATTTTCATTTTTCGCGTCGGTTTTAGCATTTTTCTTTATAAAACACTTTTGGATGACACTTCGTGTACAGTTTGATTGCTCGATACGTTTGAAAAAAATAAATGTGCGATTGATTAATATGTGTCATCTATTTATTTTGGGATTTCGGCGGGGGACATCAGCCTCACTGTTGAGAAAATAGAACGACCGTACATTATGAAACAAATTCTAAATTAGAACCACAATACTCTTCTAACAAAAATGTATCTCGAGTCGTTTTGACTGCACACGATGGTAGATTATTTTAAAATCACTGCCGTGAGAAAACAGAACGACCGTAAATAATGAAACAAATTCTAAATTAGAACCCCAAAACTCTTCTAACGAAAATGTATCTCGAATCGTTTCGACTGCACACGATGGTAGAATGTATTAAAATCGCTGCCGTGAAAAAACAGCACGACCGTACATTATGAAACAAATTCTAAATTGAATCTTGAATTGAAATGAATTATAAAACAAATTATTCCGTAGTCAATTGTTTTATTTAATTAGGGGGATTAAGGATTCAGTCAGGCGTTAATGAATACACACGCCGGGTGTATATAGGTAATTAAGGAATAAACGTTCCGAATATGCATTCGGTCACTGTGACGTCACTGGGGTCTGAGGGGATTAAGAGTGTTTTCGATAACTGGCAAAGTCGTTTTTACGGGATACGACTTTGAGTGAAGATAGCTAAATTAATTTTAGTCGGATTGATGTGAATTTGCCGTAAAGTGGATAAAATAACCATGGACTATCAATCTAGAAAAACAATTGAGACCATTTGATGTGCTCTTTAAAGAAACCATTCGCATTACTATTTGTTTCCACACAGGTAAGCCCCTTAACTTTGCTTCTACACACTATTCTTTAACTAGGTAGGACTGTTTATAGATCCTATATCTATATTAAGGCTTTATTTTAATGAATTTTAAAAATATAACTTATAAATATGAAAATGTAGCTTTAAGCGATATTTCGTTCTTGGAGCAAATGTTAAAGATTTAAGTTGATCAGATGCAATTTTGTTGTTTATTACCCCATACAAATACCTTTTACAGGCAATGGCGATTGTGGGGGATCCCGTGGCTAAGTGGGTAAGACGTTGGCTCGCTATTCCAGAGGTCGAGTGTTCGATTCCTGCATTGGCCGGGAAATTTCAATCAGATTTACCGGCGTGGTTTCGACTTGCCAGTGATGCAGGAAGGAGGGCCTGACAAGGGCAGCTGTCTAGTCGTTCGGGTGTGAAGACAAACCGAGGTACCGTGGGGCGCACGTAACAGATACCTTGGTAGTTGGAATCGATATAAGAGTAGACCGTACCGCCGCTGCCCTGACAAAATTTCCCTTATGACACACATGGCGTATGCCTGTCTTCATTAGCCCAGGTTAGGAGCAGAACACTAGGGCGTTAAACCCGATTTCATTTCATTTTACTTTTCATTTCAGTATAATGGCGAATCTAACAAAGGCTTTAATAAAGTTTTTATGATAGTTTGCAAAGCCCAGGAAGGACCCTACTTCTTCAGTACAATTTTCCGGCGTGGTTCCTTCTTGTCAGTGATGCAGGACGGAGGGTCTGACAGGGACAGCTGTCTAATCGTTCGGAAGGTACGAAAAACCGAGGTCCCGTGTACAAATAAGCGTGCAGGTAAAAGACCCTTGACAGTTGGAATGCGATGTAAGAGTGGGCCGTAGTGCCGCTGTCCAGGCAAAATTTCCCTCAACACGGTATGGCGTATGCCTATCTTCATTAGCCCAGTTCGGAGCATAACAGTAGGACGTTAAACCCCATTTCATTTCATTTCATTTCTTTAGTATTGTGCAAGTGGGAACCACCCATTTCTCGACGGTTTTAGTTAAATTATTACCCGCATTTAGACCATTTTGACTGATCATTTGGCCTAGGAATTCAATTTCCTACTGATTCGCGTATTTTTTAGGCTTCAAGGCTTCAATTCCATGCAATATTGCCGAAATCGATCTAATATCAATCTTAAATTTATCAAATGCCATCTACATTTTTAGCCATAACCATCGTATCGTCCAAAAAACCAAGGCATTTTTCCAACTGAGTGAACTGAACTAAATAAATACTCCTCCATAGCTCCGGTCAAACCAAATTGGGATTTTGTGAATTCGAATTAAATAGACCATATTTCGTGATAAAAGCTTAAAACAGAGCTCCAAATTGGTTCAAAGACATTATTATCGGAAGGGGATCAATTTGAGACTTGAGTATTTGTTATACTGCATATCAGGAAGTTTTTGCGAAGCATGAGTTTGATCTAGGCATAGAACTAAATGCTGTTTTAGTTCTGTGATCTAGGAGATGCTGCCGCAATGGAATATGTCATAGAAATGAATGACGCAAAACCAATTAAACAGCCTATAAGACGTACACCCGATTGTTTTGCACTCGTTTGTGATGTGGCGTAAATTGTTGAAGGCAATCCTCTATGAAACAGATTAATATATAGGGTTTTGGGCGAATGAAATTTCACGGATGAACGAAAGCATACATAAATAATCGCATCTTGTTTAAACACTTCAGTCATTAGAAATGAATGGAATTTCATTGAAATTTGCTTAAACACGGTGACGCACGGTCCATCCGATTTATGACAGAGAAATGATCTAAGCCGACGTTAATAGTGGCAATGGACCTGTTTTCTCGGAAGAGAGATAGGCTAACATTAGCTCAGGGGCGTGGTGAGAATGAGTTCATGAGTAGCCATACTCATGCGCCAAAAAGTTTTTGCGCCAAAATCACAATCAAATTACTCAAAAAATGAAAAACATTTGTAAGTGGAAAAATTGTTTCATCTGACCCAATTAAAAAAATTTTGAAAGAGTCAAGTTGGAAAATTTAATCATATTTTATTACCGTATTTCTTGTCTCGGATTGCTGGAGATTGCGTTTCTGGGCTTCTAATTTTCGAAATTTTCCCGGGGGAGGGCCCCCCGGACCCCCCGCCGCGGGCTCGCGCCTTCGGCGCTCGCGGTGGCCGGCTTTGTCGGCCACAGCTCCGCGGTCAGTAAAAGGGTTTTTGTGCCAAAATCTTTTTTGTTACTCATAATTTCTTCTCAATAATTGCCCTCACCACGCCCCTGCATTAGCTACGAGAATGTAGCTAAAAACGTTGAGATATACTGATGTTGAGAGATGAGGTTTGTAATCTAGGCTAACATAAACAATATAAGGCTTGCAGCCAAAATTTCTAGCGTGAAGTTCACCACATGGTCCCCCCTTATAAACAAACTATACATTTTTGGAAAGCTTATAACGCCCGGAACACAAATCCAGAGATCCAAGCAAAATGTCTGCAATATCTCGATTTTTAGGGCCATATGAAAATTACGAGTGAAGTTGACATAAAATTAAATATATTGGCGAAAACACCCATTGCTATGGTGGCTATGGAAGCGTAGAGGGGTCAATAGCGCGATAGATACCGCAATATTAAGTTGATAATAAGTTAACATATTGTGATTTTTCTAACGATTTTATCTCTGAAAAGGCAATTTTTGCCGAGTTAATTGAATAACTCGCTAATTTATGGCGGGGTATGAGGTTCAAAATGCGATCTGCAGTTGAATGTAGAAAATAAAAAGCAAAAGAGAAAATTCTTATCCAAAATGGACATTTTCGTGTGGGAAACATATACCGCTCGTGCTTTTCAACCTAATACGTCCACCTTTTCATCTTGAAGTCGTAAATATTCTACTTTCAACAACAGAATTTCTACTTTCAATAATTAACTTTTGACATTCGGGCTTTCAACTTCAGATTTTCTACTCCAGATTTTCTGCTAAAGATTTTCTGCATGCATATCACGGAAATAAATTTGATTACGTGACTATTTCTGCATGTCATTAAAATTCGGCAATTGCCCCTAGGTACCACTGGATTTGCAGTCAGCAAACTCGGTCGATGGTTGGGTGAAAATTTGGGAATAGTTTGTTTGACTTAAATAAAAAACGCACCAACTCAAATTTCATTACATCGTATTTTGTCTATTTTGTATATTTTCCCCCAAGTTCAACTATAATTCATCTTACATACATCGTGGCAAGACTTTAACTTTAGCATCTACAGCATCCACAATATTTTCAATTTGATCAAGGGCCATAACTCTGGCAGTAATTAGGCGTCTTTGTCGCATGAACTTACAGACTGTGCATCAATTTCAAGCGAATCGGATGATAACGTTAGCCTCTAGAGCGTCCACTCTAGAGGCTAACGTGATCATGGGCCATAACTCTGACAGTAATTATCTGGCAGTGAAAATCACTGGGCTTCTACGTCTCATGGCTATAAACACTGCATATAAATTTAAAATCAATCGGATGATAACTTTAGGCCCTAGAGAGTCCACAATCTGACCGACGGATGGACTGATGGACAGACGGGGGCGACGAAGATATATTTCAATGTGGGCATATAAAATTTGCAACCTGTAGGGTGTTTACCATCCTGTCTTGATCATGCCAAATTTGAACAAAATCTCATAAGAATTACAGTCTGAAAGGTGTTTACAGACAAAATATTCACGAAAAGTGGGCGTGACAACGCCCCTATGGATCGGGCATGCATTTACATCAGTAGGTGTCATGTTCACTTTGAAAATAATGCTCATGCCAAATTTGAAGAAAATCCATTAAGAATAGCGGCCTGTAGAGTGTTTACAGACAAAATATTAATATAGGTACCATCCTGTTATTGAAATGATTGATCATGCCGAATTTGAACAAAATCTGTTAATAATTGCAACCTGTAGAATATTTACAGACAAAATAATAACAATAAAGCGGGATTGGCACCACCCGCGGGGTAGGGCATGCACCCGGAGAAAACTCACGAGGTTAGACAGACGAACCTACTCTTTGTCATGTACAAGCTTGGGCTGGAAACCACACCACTTGAATCAATGACAGACACACAGACAAAGGCGGCGGCATAATATGTTCGTATTATGAAATGAAATGGGGTTTAACGTCCTACTGTGGGGTGTTTACCATCCTGTCTTGATCATGCCAAATCTGAACAAAATCTCATAAGAATTACAGTCTGAAAGGTGTTTACAGGCAAAATATTCACGAAAAGTGGGCGTGACAACGCCCCTATGGGTCGGGCATGCATTTACATCAGTAGGTGCAATTTTCTCTTTGAAAATAATGTTCATGCTAAATTTGAAGAAAATCCATTAAGAATCGCGGCCTGTAGAGTGTTTACAGACAAAATATTAATATAGGTACCATCCTGTTATTGAAATGATTGATCATGCCGAATTTGAATAAAATCTGTTAATAATTGCAACCTGTAGAAAATTTACAGACAAAATAATAACAAAAAAGCGGGGTTGGCACCACCCCGCGGGGTAGTGCATGCACCCGGAGAAAACCCACGAGGTTAGACAGACGACCCTACTCTTTGTCATGTACAAGCTTGGGCTGGAAACCACACCACTTGACTCAATGACAGACACACAGATAAGGGCGGCGGCATAATATGTTCACATTATGAAATGAAATGGGGTTTAACGTCCTACTGTTCTGCTCCGAAGGCGCTGATGAATGTGGACGTATACAAATGGATACGAATGCATCTCAAACTGCATTAACAGAACACAGTTTTTTATGGGATACAATCACTAGTTTTATTCTAAAAGCACGACGTTTCGACATTAGCTTGATAACGATAAGAGGATACTTGTCGAAACGTCGTGCTTTTAGAATAAAACTAGTGATTGTATCCCATAAAAACTGTGTTCTGTTAATGTGTTTTCCTATGGAAGCGTATTTGGGTTACTACTTATTGAGATAATATCCCAACATATCGACTAAAAATATGTCAACTTTATGAGTTATATTACAAGAAATTGACTTAATAAAGTTGAAATGACGCAATAAATTCACCCTATGCCGACATGAACTATGTCGAGATGTTTACATCATGTCAATAGTCGATTTGACTCTAAATCGATATGTCAGGTTTTATTGCATAATTATATATAGACTTAATAATAAGGCCACAGACCACTAATGTTTTCCCCATTAACTTTTATGTTAATTCTCGTCTCTTAGACCGGCTCTAACCTTTTCCCAAATTTATGTTGGGTAGAACGCTTTCTGCCACAGATGAAGCAAAATATGTGGCAAACTCTTGTCCAAAAGCATGTATGAGGTTCACCATGAAAAATTTGAGATGTACAAGCTGGAAGTAAAGACAAGTAAACATGCAATTTTCGGGGCCACTATTCAAGAAGCTACGATACGATATACACGAATATCGACAGGACAAAGATCTTTGGGTTATAAAGATATACTTCAAGTTTCATCGAAACCGGTTAAAATTGTGACTAGATGGCCCACAACCTTGATATACCTGAGGTTTCACCATTATATGCGACACAGCTCACCAAATATTTCTACGACGTCACCTACGAATGTAGGGCGAAAGATATTTTTAATCTTTCTCTCCCTTTCCCTTTTCCCTCTTTTGCATGGCTATTTCTGTTGCCTTTTGGGTGTAGAATCAAAGAAAAGGGTTTGAAATTAATTTTCTGCCAGGGTATAGTAATATTCATGATTTTGAGGCGGAGAGATACAATTGTGAAGTTGGTTACGTTGAAATGTAGGGCCGAAAATTGCTTGTTTTCTTGTCTCTACTTTCAGCTTGTGTATCTCAAGTTTTTCATGGTAAAACTCATACATGCTTGGGGGATCACGTGGCTAAGTGGGTAAGCCGCGCTCGCTAGTCTGGAGGTCGGGTGTTCGATCCCTGCATTGGCCAAGAAAGTTCATCTTGATTTTCCGGCGTGGTTTCCACTTGTCAGTGATGCAGAACGGAGGGCCTGAAAAGGACAGCTGTCTAGTCGGTTGGATGGGACGAAAAACCGAGGTCCGTGTACATATTTACGTGCACGTAAACGATCCCTTGGCAGTTGGAATTCGATAAAAGAGTAGGCCGTAGCGCCACTGCCCGGGCAAAATTTCCCTTCATCTGTGGCAGAAAGCGTTATTATACCCAACAAAAATTTGGGAAAAAGTAAGAGCCAGTCTAAGAGACAATAATTAACATTAAAGTTAATGGGGAAAATCATTGGTGGTCTTTGGCCATATTATTTAGTCTATATATATAATTATGCAATAAAACATGACATATCGATTTAGAGTCAAATCGACTATTGACATGATGTAAACATATCGAAATAGTTCATGTCGGCAAAGGGTGAATTTAATACGTCAAGTCAACTTTATTAAGTCGATTTCTTGTAATATAACTCATAAAGTTGACATATTTTTTGTCGATATGTTGAGATATTATCTCAATAAGTAGTGACCCAAATACGCTTCCATAGTTTTCCCGATCGCTAAATGCCACTTAAAGATCAACTCAAATTAAATGGGGTTTAACGTAAACTCGACACATGTTGCTAAACAGTCAGTTTGGTTGGAAATCGTCATTTACTCCGAAACGAGCCGGTTGGTGACTTGATGATTGCTCGTCCGTCCGCTCACAGAGGGCTGGGCTTCGCACTCCCAAGTGGGGGCAGCACGCCCCCCCCCCCCCTTCTGAAAATCCTGCTTCCGCCCCTGGTGTTGTTCCATTCTAAAGCTTTCTGCGGATACATTTCCACATAACGGCATATTATTGATTTGTGTTGACGTTACATGTGTCTCTTGTTATGGAAAAGCAAGCAGATCGCGATGTAAAGATATATCGACTAAATATTGTCGCCAACATCCAGGGAATGCTCACAATGACTGCCTTTGCTTTGTTGATATGAAACCATGGCAATATTACCTGCTCTTCTATAGTGTATTTCATTTAAGTTTTCTGTACCTCGCTTCCTAGTTTAAAAAGCTTTTAAATTCATACTTGATCGTCCAGCTGTACATAATTATACAAATCTGAAACACTCATTTATCAGATCGTTAAGACAACAGCGAATTTTTGTTTATCATGTCATGAATTGAACATTAACACGTTCTTGAAACGTTTTCGTTTCTATCGTTATAGTAGAGAAGAGCCGTTTCCAATGGTTTTGCAAATATTAAATGGTCCTTTCCGGGATTGACAGAAATAATTAGGGAGTGGTAGCCTACCATTACCATTATATCTATATTTGATTGGAATATCAGGAGTCTTGGAGATCGAGATAGAATTGGAGTTAGAAAAAGTGTATAATTATGAAATAGACTATCTGGATTCCTATGAAAATGTGAACTGTTAAATGTTTGTCACCTGATTCAAGTAGAACAATCGAATAGCCACTTTCAGGTCTTTAAAATCGTCAAAATGGGGGAAGAATCGTAAGTATAGAAACGTTCTGTTTAAAAACGTTAGATAAGACATTTTTTCTGCTTATATATTTGTAATTGATTTTATGTAAATTCTTAGTTGTGATTTCGGATGGACTAAATGAGCATGTACGGTACCCTAGGCTACGTGTAGCCTAATTCCCGAGGAGGTTCGAAAAATTACGTCAAAAACACATTATTGTGTCGATTATCATATAAAGTTATGAAAAAATATTTACCAAATGACTTTGACCATTTATGGGCGCATTACATTGATCCTGCTAGGGTTAGGGTTAGGGTTAGTAAAGTAGCATGGAAGTAGCCGAGTCAACGTACTACTAGGCCCCTATGTGGTGTGATGCCCTTGGGCAAAAGTTTCAATGACCAGGGGCGGATCTAGGAATTTTGAAAAGTGGGGGGGGGCCGCAAAATGTGGGCACTTGCTGCAGAGACAGGACACGCCGGTGTGAGGGGGTTGAGGGGGTGGGGGTCCCCCAAGACAGTTATCGGTCATTTCCTTGTATCTGTAGACATTGCATGAGCTGATATTTTTGTCTAAGTTAATGTTTGGAAAGGAAATTTTTGGGTCTGAAAAAAGGCACTTTCAGCAGTAAAAAAGGACACTGTCGAAAATTATGGGTGCCCCTTGTGCCCCCCACTGGATCCGCCTCTGATGACAACCCCCCGAATAATGCAAATCCCAGCATAGTCCAGCCTAGCAAAAAGAGAAAAAATTCAAATTCCAGATGAAAGTTTCACGGTGATCGATCTAGCGGCTTGAGGGCGTAGACTGAGCTATCCCTCAAACCTCTCTGTGAAGTTACACTTAATCCGATGATTTCTTCACTTGTTATAACATTTCCCCGCCATTATTATATGTCATTTCAGCACATTGTATGCCATTCAGACCTGAATAGATTTCGTATGTGATCAGATATTATGTAATTATTCTTGTATTACAGATTGTTTAATTGTGTGTTACGCATGCATGCCATTCAAAACGATAAAAGATAATATTTTCAGCACGCTAGGGGCCCCGTGATTCTAGTCACGCCCAGAACTCATTCAGGTTAAGCTGGGCTTTGGCATCTAATGTATAAGCTTTGTTCAGCGCCTGCGCTCAGTTGACCTTATGATTAAAGAAATTTTAAAATACAATTTTTTTATACTTTTTAAAAGTGTTAAAACACTTTATCTAAATAAATTTTTATTGGATCAACTTATATGTAAAAAGTTGTTTATTTTATTTCCCCTTCAACCCTCCATTTGATCGAAAAACCCTATAGTATATCTTAGAAAAATCATAATTCGACTCTCTTGGTGAAATATGAACTGGTTAACATAGGTTTAGAGGAAGGGGAAGCAGGTGATATGCTGTCTCAGCCGCAAATGATGCTAGGCCGTAAATACTCAAAGGGACCACCTTTGAATATTTCGGGTATGCACTTAGATAATTTGCTACCCTCCTAAGAAGTGTTGCCCCCGGCATATGCCTCCCCCCAGCCTTCCCCTATGGGAGGGCTCTGTTTGTCGGGCATGTCACACATGTACACTGCCAAAATTTTGATTTCTACAATGACCATAAAAGCCAAGCATGTTCTGATAAAACATGTAATATAAGATATAAATAATTCAAATTAAAACTAAAAGAATGAAGATTAAAAATGGCGATTCAAATTATTAAGACTGGCAATAATCTCTAGAGTGATAAATATTCAATGAGACTTGCTCCTAGAATAAAATGAGTTTAAATTGGTTATTTAATCCATGACACCAAACATCAACACTATGTATGGTTCATCCTCGGTATCCCCAGTGGTTTCATTCCGTTCTACCCCACTAACCACCATTAAATTTCACCATCTCGGTACCCACAAATTGTAGTTCGTCTATTTATAGCAGTTCTCTCTCTGTCTTTTTGTCCCCCGCCTTTCGAAGAAAGTTGGGGGACTATTAAAATGGGTTCGTCCGTCTGTCTGTCTGTCTGTCTGTCTGTCCGTCACACTTTTTGGGACACAATAACTCTTTTCCTAATTGAGCTAGAATGTTCAAACTTGGTGTATGTGTTTATTAGGTCAATGCCTTGATGGAGTTCGAAGATGAGCATTTTCCGCTTAGGGTAAGCAGAGATAAGCAATTTGATTGGTTGATGCTTTGGGACACGATAACTTTAGTTCTAATTAAGTGAGATTGATGAAACTTGGTGTATAGTTTCATTACAGTAATACCTTGACTAAGTTCGATAATGAGCATTTTCTGCTCAGGGTAAGCAGAGCGATACGCAATTTGATTGGTCAAGACTTTGGAACACAATAACTCTCCTTCTAATTGAGTTAAAATGTTCAAACTTGGTGTATATGCTTATTAGGTCAATGCCTTGATGGAGTTCGAAGATGAGCATTTTCCACTTAGGGTAAGCAGAGATAAGCAATTTGATTGGTTGATGCTTTGGGACACGATAACTTTAGTTCTAATTAAGTGAGAGTGATGAAACTTGGTGTATAGTTTCATTACAGTTCGATAATGAGCATTTTCTGCTTGGGGTAAGTGAGCATTTTCCGCTTAGGGTAAGCAGAGATAAGCAATTTGATTGGTTGATGCTTTGGGACACGATAACTTTAGTTCTAATTAAGTGAGTGTGATGAAACTTGGTGTATAGTTTCATTACAGTAATACCTTGACTAAGTTCGATAATGAGCATTTTCTGCTCGGGGTAAGCAGAGCGATAAGCAATTTGATTTGCAGAGACTTTGGAACACAATAACTCTCCTTCGAATTGAGTTAAAATGTTCAAAATTGGTGTGTATGCTTATTAGGTCAATGCCTTGATGGAGTTCGAAGAGGAGCATTTTCTTCTTAGGGTAGGCAGAGATAAGCAATTTGATTGGTTGATACTTTGGGACAAGATAACTTAGTTTCATCTTGATTGATGATTTTTATGTCAATGACTGCATTCTCATTCAGTAATGGATTCGACAGTAACAGTGTATAGAAACGATTGACTCGGACACGAGGGCCCTTTTGTCAAGCGTGGGGGTCCTTTTGTCTGCCTTTAGGGTTCCCCTAACTAGGGTACATTTTCATTTTTCGCGTCGGTTTTAGCATTTTTCTTTATAAAACACTTTTGGATGACACTTCGTGTACAGTTTGATTGCTCGATACGTTTGAAAAAAATAAATGTGCGATTGATTAATATGTGTCATCTATTTATTTTGGGATTTCGGCGGGGGACATCAGCCTCACTGTTGGCTTGTTTCTCCCCTTTTGCATGCCCATTTTTGTTGATTTTTTGGTCTAGAATGGACTAAGAGGGTTTGAATTAATATTTTCTGCCAGGTTTTGGTAAATATTCATGATTTTGAGGCGGAAGGATAACGGCGTTATGAGGTTGGCTACGGTGATGTGTACGGCAACTAGATACATGTTTTGAGTATGCTTCTTCAAGTTCGTGTAACTCAAAATTTTGGTGGTCAACTTCATAAAAGTTTTAGTGCAAAGACATGGCCATTTCGTTGATGTGAGTTATTTCCTTTCGCAAACTTCCTTTTCAATTAATGATTTATGGGATTGGTCGATAAAAATAGCACAATTATCAAGGGTGGATAACTTGAAAACCTGTTCCCCCATAGGGAGGCAGACCACCATTAATTTTCCCATTGACTTCAATGTTAATTCTGGACTCTTTGCCCACCTCCAACTTTTCCCAAAATTTTCGTTGGGCGAAATGCTTTCACTACAGGCAGAGGAACAAATGGCCATGTCTTTGCACTAAAATTTTTATGAGGTTGACCACCAAAATTTTGAGATACACGAACTTGAAGAAGCATACTCAAAACATGTATCTAGTTGCCGTACATATCACCGTAGCCAACCTCATAACACCGTTATCCTTATCACCTCAAAATCATGAATATTTACCAAAACCTGGCAGAAAATATTAATTCAAACCCTCTTAGTCCATTCTAGACCAAAAAATCAACAAAAATGGGCATGCAAAAGGGGAGAAAAAAAACAGAGAGAGAACTGCTATAAATAGACGAACTACAATTTGTGGGGGTACCGAGATGGTGAAATTTAATGGTGGTCTGCCTCCTATATGTTTTTAAAAGTTCATATATCATCAAAATTCTTTTCTCTATAGCTTCACATTTATTTTTGCAAAATTATTATAATACAGAATCATCAAAATTCTTTTCTCTATAGCTTCGCATTTATTTTTGCAAAATTATTATAATACAGAATCAAAAAAATTAATTGCAGAAGAAATGGTGACCCTTTAAAGTTATGTACTGTTTTGTATGCTGGGTTGCAGATCAGGCCCATGGACCTTTTGTTCTAGAATTGAAGACTCTTTCTTAATTTTGTCAAAATGTGAGTTTTGCAAAAAGATTTAAAGAGTTTCAAACAAGTCTCATTAAAAATATTCAAAATGTTGGGATATTTTTAAAACAGATGAATAATTAAAATTTTGACAGCAATATTGGGGGTAATCTGAAGAATTTCAGACAAATTATCATGATTTTTAGACAAAATTTGAGTAAATTTATTGTACTTTCTTCCCATCTAACCTTTATGATGCAGAAAAAGTCAAAATTACACATTAAAATATTTTTCACTGATTTTGAAAAGCAAATAAACACTGAAAATCACAAAATTTAGACTAAAATCAAAAATTCCCCTCACAAATTTGTCAAATATTTTTGACATTTTACCATTTCACTTTTTTTATTATCAAAATGTCATATATCACATTTTCTGATGATTTGGAGATCGTAGCATCAAATTAAGGCCTCCCATCCACTGTCAGTTTGTTTACATACAGGAGGCAGGCCACCATTCATTTTCCCATTGACTTCAATGTTAATTCTGGACTCTTTGCCCACCTCCAACTTTTCCCCAAATTTTCGTTGGGCGAAATGCTTGTTGGAGGTGGGCAAAGAGTTTGTTTACATACAGGAGGCAGACCACCATTAATTTTCCCATTGACTTCAATGTTAATTCTGGACTCTTTTGTCTAAAATTCTTCAGATTACCCCCAATATTGCTGTCAAAATTTCAATTATTCATCTGTTTTAAAATGAAACAAAATGTCTTGCATGTCTTTATTTCCATTTTTAAATAACTTGGAAAGGAGCCATGTGTTCAGGGGCGGATCCAGGAATTTTTGCAGGAGGGCGTTTGCCAGGTTTTGGTTAAGGAAATCTGCCATCATCGTCTCTAAATTACATAGGCATACATACAAATTGAGCTTTTTAAACAGAGAAATCATTTTTATACTGATGTAATTTCATTGATGCAAGGCATTATTTTTTTTTATGTAGCTGAGCAGGGGGGTGGGGGGTGGACCCCCCAAACCCCCCCCTCTGGATCCGCCCCCGCATGTGTTTGTGAGATATTGAAAAAGTATCTATGTGTTTGTTAGAAATTTAAAAATTTGAAATTTTGTCTAATTATATACTGCTGAGGCATGTTAGAATTTTCAAAACATGAGTGAACAGCATTTTGCTTGGGTGTTCCTCAGACTTAACACAATTTTAATCTTTTAAAACCTGCAATTGTTGCATTTCCCTTCTCGAGAAAGTAAAATCTATGTGTCTGGGGAAATTTCTCTGTCTTCATTTCATTTAGACTGGATCAACCTCCCCACCCCACCCATTTTCTTGAACATGATATTTGGATATTCAATTGAAAATATATTGACTACGAATTAACAGTAATTGGATTTTGTGCTTGAATTGTAGCCGAGCATTTTATTTTGCACAAACAAATAGTTACATAAAAGATTCCATGAATTTTTAAGACTTTTTGTTTATGGCCAAACATGTTATTATGTCATAACTCCCTTTTTCCACCCCATTTTGTCAGGAAATTGATGTAAAGATTAAAGCAACTTGCTTCGACAAAATATTGACACTATGTAATTCCAAGGATACCTCTGATTGTTAAAGTGTTTTAAATACTGAAATATTCCCATTTTTAAAAAAAATAGTGCTTTGTGACCCTTTTGTTGAAGTGGCTGGTTGTCAACTAAATACAGCATTTATTTTACATTTATCAATCCATATTTTAATAAATGATTCATATTTCTTACAAGTACCTGTGTTTGTATGTATGTATACAAGCCAGGGATAGAAAAATGTGGCTTTTAGCTATATTCCATCAACAGTATTACTTATGTGGACACAGGTTGGGTTTGTTATCACAGCAACATTTTCAGGGGGTGGGCTTACACGTTTCATTACAGTTCCTTACAGTTACCCTCAATGCAACTAATTTGCAGCTTGTCTTCTTGTATACTGGCCAAGATTTCTAGAAATAAATGCCTTTCACCTCCAAGAAATAGGGAAATATTGGCATTTTGAGACATACAAAGTGTCAAAAAATGGGCTTTTTGTAAAAAAAAAGGTAAAATAAAGTCAATTTTTGAAAAATATCCCAACATTTTGAATATTTTTAATGAGACTTGTTTGAAACTCTTTAAATCTTTTTGCAAAACTCACATTTTGACAAAATTAAGAAAGAGTCTTCAATTCTAGAACAAAAGGTCCATGGGCCTGATCTGCAACCCAGCATACAAAACAGTACATAACTTTAAAGGGTCACCATTTCTTCTGCAATTAATTTTTTTGATTCTGTATTATAATAATTTTGCAAAAATAAATGCGAAGCTATAGAGAAAAGAATTTTGATGATATATGAACTTTCAAAAACATATAGGAGGCAGACCACCATTAAATTTCACCATCTAGGTACCCACAAATTGTAGTTCGTCTATTTATAGCAGTTCTCTCTCTGTTTTTTTTCTCCCCTTTTGCATGCCCATTTTTGTTGATTTTTTGGTCTAGAATGGACTAAGAGGGTTTGAATTAATATTTTCTGCCAGGTTTTGGTAAATATTCATGATTTTGAGGTGATAAGGATAACGGTGTTATGAGGTTGGCTACGGTGATATGTACGGCAACTAGATACATGTTTTGAGTATGCTTCTTCAAGTTCGTGTATCTCAAAATTTTGGTGGTCAACCTCATAAAAATTTTAGTGCAAAGACATGGCCATTTGTTCCTCTGCCTGTAGTGAAAGCATTTCGCCCAACGAAAATTTTGGGAAAAGTTGGAGGTGGGCAAAGAGTCCAGAATTAACATTGAAGTCAATGGGAAAATTAATGGTGGTCTGCCTCCCTATGGGGGAACAGGTTTTCAAGTTATCCACCCTTGATAATTGTGCTATTTTTATCGACCAATCCCATAAATCATTAATTGAAAAGGAAGTTTGCAAAAGGAAATAACTCACATCAGAGAGGGTTGTGTGTTAGCCTAAATTAGAAAAGTCCAAATTATTGTAATGGTGATTTATTAACAACAAATTACTTTACTGAAGATCTGACGTATATAACAGAATGAAACATTTCAGACAAAGAACGAATAGTAGTAATAATTACAAAAGTCATATTTGAAATCAGTGAAACATACTACAGATTTTGATAATACAATTAGATATAAATAAATTAGTAATATATACACGATTTACATAAATCATTCAGTAAATGGACATGAATATTGATTATCTTCCCTTATAAAAATGAAGGCGAAACAATTGGTTTGTAAACTGTTTTTTGATTGGTTCGTAGACTGTGGCTACATTCTAGGCCAGGGCAGATAATTTGAAATTGTGGAAACCCTATGGATTAACCCAGAGTATAGAGGAATAGAACAGAATGAGACCACTGGGGAAAGCGTGGATGTGTATGGTTGTGTAACATTAATATCTACTATAACAACTGTTTTCATATATTAATATAACACATTTTTTTTATGGGAAACAATCACTATGGGGAAACGGTAATCGGCAGATTGGGAACATGGCCGATTGGGACCAGGCTGATTGGGACCAGATTCTTGGCTGACTGGGACCATATTTTTGGATGATTCGGACCACGATAAGGCTGATTTGGACCATTATTTGAATGACGAGAGTATTTAAAACATGTTTGCATATAGTTGCATATAGTTGATAATAAGACAAAAATGACAATAAATAGTATAATTTTTTCAATACCAATGAGCTAAATCGTGGAGAAGATGCTTCACATTCTTAGGTGATTGGGACCAGATTGTTCTTTGTATAATATTTTAATCAGTAAATATCATTCAAGGCATCTTGAACCAAGTTTCAAGGAGCAATGATGTGAGCATATTTTCCATCATATTTATACAAGACCCTAATTAATCACACCATTTATTTTTAATTAATGACAAGCCCAGTAAACCAATAAACAATCACACACAAATTCCCTATTGTGGCTGCCAGTAAAAAGTAAAATGTAGTAATGTAGTACATTTTCCATGATGCTACCTTCCTGTTTACTTGTGTTCAGGGGCAGATTGGGGCGAGGAATTGGCCCAGGCTCCAGTGTCGGAGCGCCCCCCCTTTCATTGACCGGCGAGCCAGGGGTGGGGGCGGGGGCTCTGCCCTGGAAATTTTTTTAAAATGAATCCCAAATATGTGATTTGGTGGCATATCTAATTATAATCTCTATCAAATAATATATTTCATAAGTAGATTACTTAGGCCAAACTGCGACGTGCAAGTAATTTACAACCAGCTACCTGTGAAATTATCATATCGTCCAATATTAATTAACATATTATCATTGTATCGTCAAGAGAATTTAACTGGTTAAAAAATGGGACTAGTTGAGAAAATTCTGACGATTTGATTAACCAGTTAGGAATTTTGTTGCCGGGAGGGCTAGTTGATTCCTCTTGTGATGCAAGGCCACGAGACACATTGGTACAGAGTGACGAAAGTGAAATTCATAAAAGCTGCTTTTTGAATATTGGATTCTGGCGTATCCCCACAAACCAGGAGCAGGAGACTTAATAATTAGTAAATTGTCGGGCGACAGTGTCGGGTGAATCCGATGAAATTTTTAGATGAAATTCGGAATCCCCATTGCAGCCCAGAAAGTCATTTATAGCAGCCAATTCCAGACTTCAGTGATGGCGTGGCATCCCGTTAAAGCCACAGGCCACATACAACATGATCATCATCGCTCCATGGCCGGTCCAATACCCCCTCTCCATATGATATTCAGCAGGAAAGGTTTTTTTTAGACGAATTGGACAAAATAATTTTTTCACTTTTTGTCCAATCGGCTCAATCCACCCCTGCTTGTGTTAGAATTGAGTATAAATCTATTATGTGTATTTTCTGAACAAGGTAGGAATATAAACATTTTGACTGCTTTTATATACATCATAATCGAAATAAAAGATTTCTGTGCTACTTATTGTTTTGCTGGTATGAGTTTTCATGTTTGTATGACTTGATGTAATTAACATAAATTGGTATCAATTTTAAATAGTATTTCTATAAATAACATATAAGTACACACAAATAATGGATTGGGATTTCTGTTATGCCACTCTATTGCTAGTATTTGTTTGACTTACTGAAATTAACATAAATTGGTTTAAACAGTATTTCTACAACATATAATTACAGCAATATATCAAATGGATTCCAAAACAAGCTATGGAGTTTATAAAATAAAAATGGCATGTTTAAATTCCATAAAACGTATAATAATTTACATTAGATTAATGAGATAAATCTGTGTTAATACATGAGTCACCGTGACAACAAAATGCAATATAAAACATAAATTGACGTACATAAAAGCACATATTATAGTCCGGCTATAGCCTAGATAAAATCCCTTTAAACTACATTAATTATCAAAATCTCAGTTTCTAGTATTTGGGGTTTTTATATGCCCACATTTTTATGTGGACGTACATTGTCGTCGCCCCTGTCCGTCCGGACGTCCGTCCGTCCGTCCACAATTTGTTTGTGGACCCTCTACAGGTCACAATTCTTATCCGATTTTGACGAAACTTGAAATATAGGTTTATCCCCAAAAGATCTCGGCTGCTTTCGATATTGGCATGTATCGGATGAAAACTTCATGGATTATGGCCCCTGATTGTACGAAAAATCACGTTTTTAGCTTGTGGACCCTATAGAGGTCACAATTTTGAACCGATTTTGATGAAACTTGACATGCATGTTTATAACCCAAAGATCTTGGTTCCTTTCGATATTTGCGCCTATCGGAATGTAATTTCCTGAATTATGGCCCCTGATTGTCCGAAAAATCACTCTTTTTAGCTTGTGGTCCCTCTGGAGGTCACAATTATTATCCGATTTAAAAAACCGTGTGATTATATCACCGTTACACCCTAAGGAAGGTTGAGTTCGAATTTCGGGAAAATCGGACGAAAATTGCCATAAAAAATGGCCGCCGTTTGTACGCGAATACTGTTAAAAAATGGTATATCAATGTTGTGGACCCTGTAGAAGTCACATTTTTTATTCGATTTTGATGAAACTTGAAATTCATGGTTATAACCCAAAGATCTTGGTTCCTTTTCGATATCGGAACGTAACTTCCTGAATTATGGCCCCTGATTATACGCAAAATCGCCTTATTTTAGCTTGTGGTCCCTCTGGTGGTCACAATTATTATCCGATTTAATAAAACGGTTGATTATATTACCGTTACACCGTAAGGAAGGTTGAGTTCGAATTTCGGGAAAATCGGACCAAAATTGCCATACAAAATGGCCGCCGTTTGTACGCGAATACTGTTAAAAAATTGTATATCATGGTTGTGGACCCTGTAGAGGTCACAATTTTAATTCGATTTTGTTGAAACTTGAAATGCATGGTTATAACCAAAAGATCTTGGTTCCATTCGTTATTTGCGCATATCGGATCGTAACTTTCTGAATTATGGCCCCTGATTGTCCGAAAATTCGCCTATGGTCCCTCTGGAGGTCACAATTATTATCCGATTTGAAAAAATGTTTGACTCTATCACCGTTACACTCTACGGAAGGTTGAGTTTGAATTTCGAGAAAATTGGACCATAATTACCAGAAAAAATGGCCGCCGTTTGTACGCGAACAGTGTAAAAATATGGTATGTCAAAGTTGGGGACCCTGTAGAGGTGACAATTTTAATTCTATTTTGATGAAACCTGAAATGCTTGTTTATTACCTAAAGATCTTTATTCTTTTCGATATTTGCACATATCAAATTGTAACTTAATGAATTATGGCCTTTGATTGTACGAAAAATCACTTTCGGGATTGCTTGTTCTCTGTCTATCTCTCGAACAATTATTATCTGATTTAAAAAAAACCTCTGATTATATTACTGTTGCACCGTAAGGAAGGTTGAGTTTCGATTTAAAAAAACGTTTGATTATATCACCGTTCCATGGTTAGGTTGAATTCGAATTTCGTGAAAATCGGACCAAAATTGACGGACAAAATGGTCGCCGTTTGTACGCGAATAGTGTGAAAATATGTTATATCAAGGTTGTGGACCTTATAGAGGTCACAATTTTGAACCGATTTTGATGAAACTTGACATGTATGTTTATAACCCAAAGATCTTGGTTCCTTTCGATATTTGCGCCAATCGGATCATAACTTCCTGAATTATGTCCCCAGATTGTTCGAAAAATCGCTTTTGTTAGCTTTTGGTCCCTCTGGAGGTCAAAATTATTATCCGATTTAAAAAAACGTTTCACTATATCACCGTTACATGGTAATGAAGAGAGTGTTTGAATTTCGTGAAAATCGGCCTAGAATTGACGGACAAAATGGCCGCCGTTTGTACACGAATAGTGTGAAAATATGTTATATCAAGGTTGTGGACCCTATAGAGGTCACAATTTTGAATCGATTTTGATGAAACTTGACATGTATGTTTATAACCCAAAGATCTTGTTTCCTATCGATATTTGCGCCCATTGGATCTTTACTTCCTGAATTATGTCCCCTGATTGTACGAAAAATCACCCTTTTTATACGCCAACATTTTCATGTGGACGTATTATGTCGTCGCCCCTTGTCCGCCCGGACGTCTGTCCGTCCGTCCGTCCACAATTTGTTTGTGGACTCTCTACAGCTTACAATTCGTATCCGATTTTTACGAAACTTGAAATATAGGTTTATCCCCAAAAGATCTCTGCTGCTTTTGATATTGGCATGTATCGGATCAAAACTTCATGGATTATGGCCCCTGATTGTACGAAAAATCATTTTTTTAGCTTGTGGACCCTATAGAGGTCACAATTTTGAACCGATTTTGATGAAACTTGACATGCATTTTTGTAACCCAAAGATCTTTGTTCCTTTCGATATTTGCGGCTATCGGAATGTAATTTCCTGAATTATGGCCCCTGATTGTCCGAAAAATCACCCTTTTTAGCTTGTGGTCCCTCTGGAGGTCACAATTATTATCCGATTTAAAAAACCGTTTGATTATATCACCGTTACATCCTAAGGGAGGTTGATTTCGAATTTCGGGAAAATCGGACCAAAATTGACATACAAAATGGCCGCCGTTTGTACGCGAATACTGTTAAAAAATGGTATATCAAGGTTGTGGACCCTGTGGAGGTCACAATTTTAATTCGATTTTGATGAAACTTGAAATTCATGGTTATAACCTAAACATCTTGGTTCCTTTCGATATTTGCGGCCATCAGATTGTAACTTCCTGAATTATGGCCCCTGATTGTCCGAAAAATCGCCCTTTTTAGCTTGTGGTCCCTCTGGAGGTCAAAATTATTATCCGATTTAAAAAAACGTTTGATTATATTACCGTTGCACTGTAAGGAAGGTTGAGTTCGAATTTCGGGAAAATCGGACCAAAATTGCCATACAAAATGGCCACCGTTTGTACGCGAATACTGTTAAAAAATGATATATCATGGTTGTGGACCCTGTATAGGTCACAATTTTAATTCGATTTTAATGAAACTTGAAATGCATGGTTATAACCCAAAGATCTTGGTTCCTTTCGATATTTGCACCCATCGGATCGTAACTTCCTGAATTATGGCCCCTGATTGTCCGCAAAAATTGCCCTTTTTAGCTTGTGGTCCCTCTGGAGGTCAAAATTATTATCCGATTTAAAAAACCGTTTTATTATATCACTGTTACATTGTAATGAAGGCTGACTTCAAATTTCGTGAAAATCGGACCAAAATTGACGGACAAAATGGTCGCCGTTTGTACGCGAATAGTGTGAAAATATGTTATATCAAGGTTGTGGACCTTATAGAGGTCACAATTTTGAACCGATTTTGATGAAACTTGACATGCATGTTTATAACCCGAAGACCTTGGTTCCTTTCGATATTTGCGCTCATTGATTCGTAACTTCCTGAATTATGGCCCCTGATTGTACGAAAAATCACCCTTTTTAGCTTGTGGTCCCTCTGGAAGTCACAATTATTTTCCGATTTAAAAAAACGTTTGATTATATCACCGTTTCACCTTAAGGAAGCTTTGAGGTCAAATTTCGGGAAAATCAGACCAAAATTGACAGACAAAATGGCCGCCGTTTGTACGCAAATACTGTTAAAAAATGGTAAATCATGGTTGTGGACCCTGTATAGGTCACAATTTTAATTTGATTTTGATGAAACTTTAAATGCATGGTTATAACCCAAAGATCTTGGTTCCTTTCAGTATTTGCGCATATCAGATCATAACTTCCTGAATTATTCGAATTTTGTGAAAATTGTACCAAAATTGCCGGACGAAATGGTCGCCGTTTGTACGCGAATAGTGTAAAGATATGATATATCATGGTTTTGACCCTCTACAGGTCAAAATTCTTATCCGATTTTGCCGAAAAGTCACATTTTTAGGTTGTGTACCTTCACACCATAATCATTGTCGGCTTCGAATTTCATGAACATCAGACTGGAACTTACCAACAAAATGGCTGCTCCCAATACAGTATGAAATACAGGACTTAATGATGTAGGAAAAATCACTTTCGGTATTGCTTGTTCTCTATCCATCTCTCAAAAATGTGGGCGTATCTTGCCTGGCAGTGCTAGCCTATCTTTTTATTGTGTGGTCGGAATCAGCCTAGTGGTGGTTCGAATAAGCCTGGAATGTGGTCCCAATCAGCCATGACTTATGGTCCCAATCAGCCATGGTCCCAATCAGCTTGGTTTCGGGGAAACAGTGATTCAGAGAATCAGTGAGACTGAGCAGTGGGTTACCTCTTGTCAAAAAATTTGCCAGTCAGTATAATATACTTTTGACTTCTGTTTTGCAGATTAAAAGTTGCTGTGCGAGTTCGGCCGTTTAACTCCAGGTAAGAAAACAAATTTTGAGGTTGATGATTAATTATGTTACATTGTATTCATTGTTGTGGTTTTCATTTTGAAATAAAGTTTATGTAAGTTCCGTTTAGTTATCTGAAAGGAATTAAGAGCTTATTTTGTCTGTGTTCTTTCAGAGAAAAAGATCGTCACGCAAAATGTATAATTAAAATGCATGACAATATGACCATGATTATGAACCCTGATGCACCAAGTAAGTTGGAATAATGTTTTATAGGACATTTCGAAAGGTTCGTTCGTTCGTTCGTCTGTCAGACCGTCTGTCTGCCACACTTTTTGGGACACACTAACTCACTTTTGCTAGAATGTTCAAACTTGGTGTAGGTGTTTATTAGGTCAATACCTTGATGAAGTTCGAAGATGGTCATTTTCTGCTTAGGGTAAGGAGACATAAGCAATTTGATTGGTTGATTCTTTGGGACACGATAATTTTAGTTCTAACTAGACCTTCGGTGCAGCAATGACGAGTTTCACCGGTACCACATTACCTTTGAACTTATGTCACATTCGGTGCCACATTACCCTTGAACTCAATCACAGTACCAATGGAACCCATAAACAGATTTCCACATACGTAAACATTGCACACATCAAATAAAATGGCAACAGAATCAACCAAATATCTGTTTTGAAGGCTAAAGATACAGTTTTTGAAAAATGAATTCACTTCCAGCGATAATGAAAATCTGAAATTATTTTATCGTAAATGGCATTAGGTATCACACAGTGAAAATTTTATGAAAATCGAATAATAATTATGGACCAAAAAACCTTGAAAAGTGACCTATTGAAAATCGTATATTTCTCCGCAACTGAACAAGTAAGAAACAATTTTGTGATACATGTATCTATATGATCGTATGGGTTTATTCTATTAGTTGATTAGAATCAAATATCAAATTTTTATACGCCCACATTGAAATGTGGTTGTATATCGTCGTCGCTCTAGAGGCTAACGTTAATATCTTATTGACTAAAAATTTATACACAGTGTTTAAGGTCACGAGAAGAAGAAGCCCATTGATTTTCAGTGATTTCTGATAATTAGTGCCAGAGTTATGGCCCTTGATCACTTCAAACTATCTTGTGGACGCACTAGAGGCCAAAGTTAATATCCGATTGACTTGAAATTGATACACAGTGTTTAAGGTCACGAGACAAAGAAGCCTATTGATCCAATAATAACTGCCAGAGTTATGGCCCTTGATCACTTCAAAAAATCTTGTGGACTGTCTAGAGGCCAAAGTTAATATCTGATTGACTTTAAATTTATACACAGTGTTTAAGGTCATGAAACCAAGAAGCCTATTGATTTTCATCCATTTCCGATATTAGTGCCAGAGTTATGGCCCTTGATCACTCCAAAAAATCTTGTGAATGCACTAGAGGCCAAGTTAATATCTAATTGACTTTGAGACGATGAATCCTTGATCACGTCAAAAAATCTTGTGGACGCTCTAGAATTGAAATTTATACACAGTGTTTAAGATCATGAGACGAAGAATTCTATAGATTTTCAGTGATTTCTAATAATTACTGCCAGAGTTATCTCCCTTGTTTATTTTGAAAAATCTTGTGATGCTCTAAAGGTCAAACTTATCATTCGATTGACTTCAGATTGATAGACAGAGTTTAAGGTGTTGAAATGACAAGCATTTTGATTTTCAATGAATTTTGATTACTGAACAGTTAAATCCATGATATTAAATGTTTTGTATATAATAAACATTATCGTGGGGCAGAACTTTATAAAAACCAAACAAATTCTAATGACTTTCTGATAATTACTTAATGAATTGTTTACTCTTAATCAGATTTTAGTGTATTACAAATGTTTCATTACCGAAAAAGGTATCTTTAAATAAGTAACAAATACGACTCTTTTGAATAAATTATTTGTTTCCAAGGCTATAAATGCAGTTTTTGCCCAAATTACGTCATTTCCGGTGACATTGAAACTGTTGAATTGGTTTGACCTAGTTAAAATTGATATTACGCATCAAATGGTGTCACTGTTATGAAAATCCAATAATAATTGACTCTTTTACAGGCTAACTAGTGTAAAAAGTGACTCATGCCAAATTGCCCATTTCTCTGCAACTGCTCATATTACCAACTAATTTTCACATACATTCTCTTTGTAGTGATTATTGCTACAAGGTTATGAAAGTTGGAAAGAATATTTTAAAATATGAAAAACCGGAATGGGTTGTGAATAGCTCATTTTTTCACCTTTTTTCACCTTTAAATCGAAATGATCCGAAAACTAAATCGAAATTAAAGATGGTTTCCCAGCAAAGTATTTATGGGGTGGTTATTGCCAATAAAAGTATGTCAATTTTGATGTATATGGAAAGTAGAGATATCCAATCTTACTAGAAAAATATTGGATTCCCCGAAAAACACTCATTGAGCGTATACAGGACAAAAATGTAAGGGTTCCCCTAATCGACAGCCCAACTTTTAGGGCTATACCCACCCATGACTTCGAAGGCTGCACGAGCACATTGAGCGCTTTGTGTACTCTATAAAGAGTTAGACCTACAACACTTTCTGAGATAAAAACCAAGGGAAAAGAGGCATGTAGTGGATAATCCGAGAATTTAATTAGGATTAGATATTACAGACAACAACGTCTTATGTATGCAATGAATTCTCACCCGTCTCCGCCCGCGGTTGCCATAGGGACGGGAAAGGGTAATCCCCTGACTCAAACATGGCCTCGTTTGATCGATTTTCATAGCGGGGTATACTTGGCAATTACAGTGTTTTGAGAAGGATTTGAAGCAAAATTATGATAAATTAATTAGTATGAATATGTTTTTAGTCCTAATATCTCATCAAATCACCCAGTTTGTACCCGGGAAAGCAACTTTAAAAAAAAACTGAGCGTGATGAAAGTTGCGAAGGTTATGAAAGTTGATAAGGAATATATTAAAATATGAAAAGCCTGAATGGGTTGTGAATAGCTCATTTTTTCACCTTTTTGTCCCCCGCCTTTCGAAGAAAGTTGGGGGACTATTAAAATGGGTCTGTCTGTCTGTCTGTCTGTCTGTCTGTCTGTCCGTCACACTTTTTGGGACACAATAACTCTCTTCTTAATTGAGCTAGAATGTTCAAACTTGGTGTATGTGTTTATTAGGTCAATGCCTTGATGGAGTTCGAAGATGAGCATTTTCCGCTTAGGGTAAGCAGAGATAAGCAATTTGATTGGTTGATGCTTTGGGACACGATAACTTTAGTTCTAATTAAGTGAGTGTGATGAAACTTGGTGTATAGTTTCATTATAGTAATACCTTGACTAAGTTCGATAATGAGCATTTTCTGCTCAGGGTAAGCAGAGCTATACGCAATTTGATTGGTCGAGAATTTGGTACACAATAACTCTCCTTCTAATTGAGTTAAAATGTACAAACTTGGTGTATATGCTTATTAGGTCAATGCCTTGATGGAGTTCGAAGATGAGCATTTTCCGCTTAGGGTAAGCAGAGATAAGCAATTTGATTGGTTGATGCTTTGGGACACAATAACTTTAGTTCTAATTAAGTGAAAGTGATGAAACTTGGTGTATAGTTTCATTATAGTAATACCTTGACTAAGTTCGATAATGAGCATTTTCTGCTCAGGGTAAGCAGAGCGATACGCAATTTGATTGGTCGAGACTTTGGAACACAATAACTCTCCTTCTAATTGAGTTAAAATGTTCAAACTTGGTGTATATGCTTATTAGGTCAATGCCTTGATGGAGTTCGAAGATGAGCATTTTCCGCTTAGGGTAAGCAGAGATAAGCAATTTGATTGGTTGATGCTTTGGGACACGATAACTTTAGTTCTAATTAAGTGAGAGTGATGAAACTTGGTGTATAGTTTCATTACAGTAATACCTTGACTAAGTTCGATAATGAGCATTTTCTGCTCAGGGTAAGCAGAGCGATATGCAATTTGATTGGTCGAGACTTTGGAACACAATAACTCTCCTTCTAATTGAGTTAAAATGTTCAAACTTGGTGTATATGCTTATTAGGTCAATGCCTTGATGGAGTTCGAAGATGAGCATTTTCTGCTTAGGGTAGGCAGAGATAAGCAATTTGATTGGTTGATGCTTTGAGACACAATAACTTTAGTTCTAATTAAGTGAGATTGATGAAACTTGGTGTATAGTTTCATTACAGTAATACCTTGACTAAGATCGATAATGAGCATTTTCTGCTCAGGGTAAGCAGAGCGATAAGCAATTTGATTTTCCGAGACTTTGGAACACAATAACTCTCCTTCTAATTGAGTTAAAATGTTCAAAATTGGTGTGTATGCTTATTAGGTCAATGCCTTGATGGAGTTCGAAGATGAGCATTTTCTTCTTACGGTAGGCAGAGATAAACAATTTTTGGACGACACTTCGTGTTCAGTTTGATTGGGCGATACGTTTGAAAAAAATAAATGTGCGATTAATTAATATGTGTCATCTATTTATTTTGGGATTTCGGCGGGGGACATCAGCCTCACTGTTGGCTTGTTTCACCTTTACATCGAAATGACCTGATTAAAATTTTAAAAAATGAGCGCGATGATTTCTGCGCGTCAAATATTATAATCTGACAATTATTGATAATGTAACGGCAAAATTTTGGACATTTCGAATTGTCGCAGAACGTCATAAATAGCTTTAAAATTGAAGTTAAACCCACTTTTCCAGTAAAACCAAACACATCGAGTCGATACAAGTAGTTTCTGAGATATGATCAAGTGGGAAAATAATAATATACTATTCAAAAAAAGTAGGGGATATTTGATTTTTATACGCCCACATTTTTATGTGGACGTATATTGTCGTCGCCCCTGTCCGTCCGGACTTTGTCCGTCTGTCCACAATTTGTTTGTGGACTCTCTACAGGTCACAATTCTTATCTGATTTTGACGAAACTTGAAATGTAGGTTTATCCCCAAAAGATCTCGGCTGCTTTCGATATTGGCATGTATCGGATCAAAACTTCATGGATTATGGCCCCTGATTGTACGAAAAATCACGTTTTTAGCTTGTGGACCCTATAGAGGTCACAATTTTGAACCGATTTTGATGAAACTTGACATGCATGTTTATAACCCAAAGATCTTGGTTCCTTTCGATATTTGCGGCCATCAGATTGTAACTTCCTGAATTATGGCCCCTGATTGTCCGAAAAATCGCCCTTTTTATACGCCCACATTTTCATGTGGACGTATTATGTCGTCGCCCCTGTCCGTCCGGACGTCCGTCCGTCCGTCCGGACGTCCGTCCGTCCACAATTTGTTTGTGGACTCTCTACAGGTCACAATTCTTATCCGATTATGACGAAACTTGAAATATAGGTTTATCCCCAAAAGATCTCGGTTCCTTTCGATATTGGCATGTATCGGATCAAAACTTCATGGATTATGGCCCCTGATTGTACGAAAAATCACGTTTTTAGCTTGTGGACCCTATAGAGGTCACAATTTTGAACCGATTTTGATGAAACTTGACATGCATGTTTGTAACCCAAAGATCTTGGTTCCTTTCGATATTTGCGGCTATCGGAATGTAATTTCCTGAATTATGGCCCCTGATTGTCCGAAAAATCACCTTTTTTAGCTTGTGGTCCCTCTGGAGGTCACAATTATTATTCAATTTAAAAAACCGTTTGATTATATCACCGTTACACCCTAAGGAAGGTTGAGTTCGAATTTCGGGAAAATAGGACAAAAATTGCCATACAAAATGGCCGCCGTTAGTACGCGAATACTGTTAAAAAATGGTATATCAAGGTTGTGGACCCTGTGGAGGTCACAATTTTGATTCGATTTTGATGAAACTTGAAATTCATGGTTATAACCCAAAGATCTTGCTTCCTTTCGATATTTGCGCATATCGGATCGTAACTTCCTGAATTATGGCCCCTGATTATACGCAAAATCGCCTTTTTTTTAGCTTGGAGGTCACAATTATTATTTGATTTAAAAAAACGTTTGATTATATCACCGTTACACCCTAAGGAAGGTTGAGTTCGAATTTCGGGAAAATCGGACGAAAATTGCCATACAAAATGGCCGCCGTTTGTATGCGAATACTGTTAAAAAATGGTATATCAAGGTTGTGGACCCTGTGGAGGTCACAATTTTGATTCGATTGTGATGAAACTTGAAATTCAAGGTTATAACCCAAAGATATTGCTTCTTTTCGATATTTGCGCATATCGGATCGTAACTTCCTGAATTATGGCCCCTGATTATACGCAAAATCGCCTTTTTTTTTTAGCTTGGAGGTCACAATTATTATCCGATTTAAAAAAACGTTTGATTATATTACCGTTACACCGTAAGGAAGGTCGAGTTTGAAATTCGGGAAAATCAGACCAAAATTGCCATACAAAATGGCCACCGTTTGTACGTGAATACTGTTAAAAAATGGTATATCAAGGTTGTGGACCCTGTAAAGGTCACAATTTTAATTCGATTTTGATGAAACTTGAAATGCATGGTTATAACCAAAAGATCTCGGTTCCTTTCGATATTGGCATGTATCGGATCAAAACTTCATGGATTATGGCCCCTGATTGTACGAAAAATCGCCTATGGTCCCTCTGGAGGTCACAATTATTATCCGATTTGATAAAACGTTTGACTCTATCACCGTTACACCCTACGGAAGGTTGAGTTTGAATTTCGAGAAAATTTGACCATAATTGCCAGAAAAAATGGCCGCCGTTTGTACGCGAACAGTGTAAAAATATGGTATGTCAAAGTTGTGGACCCTGTAGAGGTGACAATTTTAATTCGATTTTGATGAAACCTGAAATGCTTGTTTATAACCTAAAGATCTTTATTCTTTTCGATATTTGCGCATATCAAATTGTAACTTAATGAATTATGGCCTTTGATTGTAGGAAAAATCACTTTCGGTATTGCTTGTTCTCTGTCTATCTCTCGAACAATTATTATCTGATTTTAAAAAAAACTCTGATTATATTACTGTTGCACCGTAAGGAAGGTTGAGTTCGAATTTCGTGAAAATCGTACCAAAATTGCAGGACGAAATGGTCACCGTTTGTACGCGAATAGAATAGTGTAAAAATATGGTATATCATGGTTGTGGACTCCTACAGGTCACAATTCTTATCCGATTTTGACGAAAAGTAACATTTCTAGGTTGTGTACCATCAAACCATAATCATTGTCGGCTTCGAATTTCATGAATATCAGACTGGAACTGACCAACAAAATGGCTGCTCCCAATACAGTATGAAATACAGGACTTAATGATGTAGGAAAAATCACTTTCGGTATTGCTTGTTCTCTATCCATCTCTCAAAAATGTGGGCGTATCCTGCCTGGCAGTGCCAGCCTATCTTTAGCTTGTGGACCCTTTGGAGGACAAAATTATTATCCGATTTAAAAAAACGTTTGATTATATTACCGTTACACCCTAAGGAAGGTTGAGTTCGAATTTCGGGAAAATCGGACCAAAATTGCCATACAAAATGGCCGCCGTTTGTACGCGAATACTGTTGGAAAATTGTATATCATGGTTGTGGACCCTGTAGAGGTCACAATTTTAATTCGATTTTGATGAAACTTGAAATGCATGGTTATAACCCAAAGATTTTGGTTCCTTTCTTTATTTGCGCATATCGGATCGTAACTTCCTGAATTATGGCCCCTGATTGTCCGAAAAATCGCCTATGGTCCCTCTGGAGGTCACGATTATTATCCGATTTAAAAAAACGTTTGACTCTATCACCGTTACACCCTACGGAATGTTGAGTTCAAATTTCGAGAAAATCGGACCATAATTGCCAGAAAAAATGGCCGCGGTTTGTACGCGAAAAGTGTAAAAATATGGTATATCAAAGTTGTGGACCCTGTAGAGGTCACAATTTTAATTCGATTTTGATGAAACCTGAAATGCTTGTTTATAACCTAAAGATCTTTATTCTTTTCGATATTTGCGCATATCAAATTGTAACTTAATGAATTATGGCCTTTGATTGTAGGAAAAATCACTTTCGGTATTGCTTGTTCTCTTTCTATCTCTCGAACAATTATTATCTGATTTAAAAATAAACTCTGATTATATTACTGTTGCACCGTAAAGAAGGTTGAGTTCGAATTTCGTGAAAATCGTACCAAAATTGCCGGACGAAATGGTCGTCGTTTGTACGCGAATAGTGTAAAAATATGGTATATCATGGTTGTGGACTCTCTACAGGTCACAATTCTTATCCGATTTTGACGAAAAGTAACATTTCTAGGTTGTGTACCGTCACACCATAATCATTGTCGGCTTCGAATTTCATGAATATCAGACTGGAACTGACCAACAAAATGGCTGCTCCCAATAGAGTATGAAATACAGGACTTAATGATGTAGGAAAAATCACTTTCGGTATTGCTTGTTCTCTATCCATCTCTCAAAAATGTGGGCGTATCCTGCCTGGCAGTGCCAGCCTATCTTTAATTGTTATTAAAGTCACCTAATGGAACTGACGAAGAAACAAATGACAAAATGAAATGAAGTTCACATTCATCGATTTATTCCAAATGATTGTTAGACTAAGTAAGGCACAGACTGACCATTATAAGGGTAAAATGATACCCGGGGTCAAACAGCAAAGTTACCACAGCATCACAACAAAGTCAGTAACGGGTAAATCCTCCTCTGTTTGCCAAACAAGCATTGATCCGACGTCTCCTAATGAGATGTCTAAGGTCATTTTGGCCCAGATTGTCCCATTCCTGTTGCAACGCAGCAGCAAGTTCTTGGACATTGGCAGGACGTTGTTGACGTTGACGTAACCTCTGTCCAAGCATGTCCCAGACATGCTCGATGGGGGAGAGGTCGGGACTCAGTGCTGGCCAAGGTAATGTGGTGATGTTCTGTTGTTGGAGGTAACCTGTAACGATCCTGGCCCTGTGACATCTTGCGTTGTCATCCTGGAAGATGAAACGGCACTACATGGACTGCCAAGATGTTGTCCCGGTAGTACTGGCCTGTAACACGCCCTGCAACAACATGTAAAGCCGTTCTTCCAGCAACAGTGATGCCTCCCCACACCATAACAGAACCACCCCCAAATCGATCATGTCTGATGACGTTAAAATCTTGGAAGCGCTCGTTTCGACGACGCCACACCCTCCTACGTCTGTCCAAAAAATCAACAGTAAACCTTGACTCATCTGAAAACATCACATTGCTCCAGCGTCGATTATCCCAGTGTTGACGATCTCTACACCAACGACGTCTTGCCTGAATGTGATGATCTCTCAAACAAGGGCAAGGGATCACGTGAGGACGTCGGGCGCGAAGGTGACCCCTATGCAGTCGATTCCGAATCGTCTGGCCACTCACTCTCACACCAGTGTCTGTTTGAAGACGAGCGCTGATCTGATTTGCTGTGATGACACGATTTCTCAAGGCCAAGGTACGGATAAATCTATCTTGGGCTTGAGTTGTCGCCCTTGGTCGACCTGAGCGTGGTCTGTCCTGTACAGATTGTGTATCACGGTATCTGGACCATAGCCTGCTTATGACAGACTGAGAAACATTCATCGTCCGCGCCACAACCGCCTGTAGCATGCCAAGGGCACGTAACCTTTCATTTTGGGTAAGCCGACGCATATCAAAATTTGTTTTCTGGTCACTAAAACAATTAAACTGATGTTTCCACCCTGGAATTCAATGCCACAATGACTGTAACATTCAAAGTCAGAGTCGTGCAAATCTTGGGTTGGACCCCCATGATGATCCCAAGCATCACCTGCATTCCATGCGGTAGCTATTGGTGCGTTTGGGCGTCACATGTAACTGGAAATGTTTCTTCTGTTAGGTTCTCTATAGTGACTTTTTTCGTAGTCATTTGCATATTTTAGTATTATGCCCCCAAAATCAAATATCCCCTACTTTTTTTGAATAGTATAGTAATAACTCCACCTGCAAGCAGCACTGAAACGGCTTTCAGGAATCAAACAGGGTTTTATTCTGATATCATATAATAGCCCATTATCCCTGCTATCCACCGATACCTAATATATTTTCATTCGAATAAATCTGATGTAGTAATTACTATTTTTGTTTTGCAAGAGCATCATTTTGTTACTTTTTACAATTTTTTTTTCAAAATATCGGATATTTTTTTCTCGACTACTTCCGTTTTTTTTATCATTGTCGGGATAACTTTAATGGGTTAATTGGATACTTCACTTCCTGCAAAACAAGTGTCAGAAACATCCACCTAGTAGTTTTGGAAAAAAAGGACAAATAAGAGAATATTTTCAATAATTTGACGATTTTTCAACATTTTTCAAAGATTGGAGCTATTTTTGGACCACCAATATCATTTCAATGCTTTTATTTTTGGATTCGCACTCAAGACCACCGATAGGACTTTAAGTAATAAAGGTTTAAGAAAAATCGTAGGCGTGGTTTTCGAGAAAATGGTTTCTCATGATGCTCCAAAATGGTAAATACTAAATTTTCGACGTACAATAATTTATAACCCAAACATTGAAAACTTATCATTTAGATTCCGTATGATAGTCCATTATTAGGGCTATTCAACGGCACTTTAGTTCTGTTGTCTGCTACTATCTAATGGAGAAATCAAGTTTTTTGCCAATTGTTTTAACCTTTTTTATTTCATTTTTTGAATAAATTCAGTATGGAGATTATTGTCGGGATAGTTTTAAAAACTGGTTTGGGGACTAAAATACCTGCAGGGCTCTGTGATATTACATTATCAGATGAGATAAAATGCCCCTGAGAAATCATATGTTTAAAAGTGCCAAAAATGCAAAAATTATACATCGTTAGAATTGTAATTAGGCAAGCTATCTGTACATATTACCTTTTTTTGAAAATCTTGAAAAATAAAAAAATAGTAGAGCATTTTCCAAAATTTCACGATTTTTCAACTTTTTTTTTGATTTTCAATCGTTTTTTTCACCTATTCCCTATATTTCAAAGTTACAAGTATGCATTGTCAGTTTTGTCGTTTGTAAAATTTGGTGATTTAGATTTCGTAAAATGTTTTGAAAATATATTTAATCAACAGCCACCACCCATTTTTGGGGGGATAGGTAAAAGTTTCAGAAAGATCCTATGGTTAGATTCTGAGAAATCTGATTTGTGACACAAAAAAAATAATAATAATATTAATCTTAACGGAAACAATAAGCTTTCATATGTAATACATATGAAAGCTTAACTAGATCTGCTAAGCAGATATTAAAGCTTTCATATTCACAGTCACTTCCTGTTACATGTCATGGGTCATATAATTAATCCGAACAAGAAAAAAATCGGTCACAATGTAGTGTTGTTAATGTGACTTTTCACTCGTAAAGAACTTTGTCGGCACGAAAATGTTTAGAATGAAATTCGAATTTTTGAAATGTTTAGGCACCAAATATTCGACAGCTATCACGGCGATCCGGAAATATATTAATTTCATAAATAGGAGACGCATTGATCATAATTTGCCCTATTGCGTTTGTTTACAAGCCTGTAAATGTCGATTTTTCACTATTTTTCATATTCACTTCAAAATGGCGACCATCAGCTGACCTAAATCAAAATTCTGCTCTGAATATTTTTTAGGCATTCCTTCATGGATTCAGAAAATATAAGTACAATATCGCAAAAGCCTTATTGATTTTACACGTTTCAAGATGGTTGCACTTCCGGTTTGATCAATAAACTCCATAATTTGTGTACGAATCAGTAATTACTTGACCTATATTTCGTTGATTTTTTTTAAAACTTTGATCCTTAATTTCGTCAAGGGGAGATAATTTAGAAAATTTCTAATTCCATTTTTGAAGTCACATTAGTTAGATCTACTTACATACTAAATTTCATGAAAATCATACAACTATTAAAGGGCTAATCCCGATAATTTTTTGATGAATATAACTGCTTAATTTTGTATTAAAATCCCTTAAAGTCACCTACTAAAGGGCCAAGCAACTAACTCAGTATTGGTGATACGTCTTCAAACACCTTAAACACATCAGTCGTCTTCTGGAAATTGAGACCGGTGTCCCAAGCTGTATAATGTGGTGTCTACGTAAAACCAGGCTTTCTTTTTTGTCCCCCGCCTTTCGAAGAAAGATGGGGGACTATTAAAATGAGTTCGTCCGTCTGTCTGTCTGTCTGTCCGTCACACTTTTTGGGACACAATAACTCTCTTCCTAATTGAGCTAGAATGTTCGAACTTGGTGTATGTGTTTATTAGGTCAATGCCTTGATGGAGTTCGAAGATGAGCATTTTCCGCTTAGGGTAAGCAGAGATAAGCAATTTGATTGGTTGATGCTTTGGGACACGATAACTTTAGTTCTAATTAAGTGAGATTGATTAAACTTGGTGTATAGTTTCATTACAGTAATACCTTGACTAAGTAAACTAAGTTCGATAATGAGCATTTTCTGCTCAGGGTAAGCAGAGCGATACGCAATTTGATTGGTCGAGACTTTGGAACGCAATAACTCTCCTTCTAATTGAGTTAAAATGTTCAAACTTGGTGTATATGCTTATTAGGTCAATGCCTTGATAGAGTTCGAAGATGAGCATTTTCCGCTTAGGGTAAGCAGAGATAAGCAATTTGATTGGTTGATGCTTTGGGACACGATAACTTTAGTTCTAATTAAGTGAGAGTGATGAAACTTGGTGTATAGTTTCATTACAGTAATACCTTGACTAAGTTCGATAATGAGCATTTTCTGCTCAGGGTAAGCAGAACGATACGCAATTTGATTGGTCGAGACTTTGGAACACAATAACTCTCCTTCTAATTGAGTTAAAATGTTCAAACTTGGTGTATATGCTTATTAGGTCAATGCCTTGATGGAGAGTTCAAAGATGAGCATTTTCTGCTTAGGGTAAGTGGGGATAAGCAATTTGATTGGTTGATGCTTTGGGACACGATAACTTTAGTTCTAATTAAGTGAGAGTGATGAAACTTGGTGTATAGTTTCATTACAGTAATACCTTGACTAAGTTCGATAATGAGCATTTTCTGCTCAGGGTAAGCAGAGCGATACGCAATTTGATTGGTCGAGACTTTGGAACACAATAACTCTCCTTCTAATTGAGTTAAAATGTTCAAACTTGGTGTATATGCTTATTAGGTCAATGCCTTGATGGAGTTCGAAGGTGAGCATTTTCCGCTTTGGGTAAGCAGAGATAAGCAATTTGATTGGTTGATGCTTTGGGACACGATAACTTTAGTTCTAATTAAGTGAGAGTGATGAAACTTGGTGTATAGTTTCATTACAGTAATACCTTGACTAAGTTCGATAATGAGCATTTTCTGCTCAGGGTAAGCAGAGCGATACGCAATTTGATTGGTCGAGACTTTGGAACACAATAACTCTCCTTCTAATTGAGTTAAAATGTTCAAACTTGGTGTATATGCTTATTAGGTCAATGCCTTGATGGAGTTCGAAGGTGAGCATTTTCCGCTTTGGGTAAGCAGAGATAAGCAATTTGATTGGTTGATGCTTTGGGACACGATAACTTAGGTTCATCTTGATTGATGATTTTTATGCCAATACAATGACTGCATTCTCATTCAGTAATGGATTCGACAGTAACAGTGTATAGAAACGATTGACTCGGACACGAGGGCCCTTTCCCTTGGCCAGGGGGGTCTTTTGTCAAGCGTGGGGGCCCTTTTGTCTGCCTTTAGGGTCCCCCTAACTAGGGTACATTTTCATTTTTCTCGTCGGTTTTAGCATTTTTCTTTATAAAACACTTTTGGATGACACTTCGTGTACAGTTTGAATGCTCGATATGTTTGAAAAAAATAAATGTGCGATTAAATAATATGTGTCATCTATTTATTTTGGAATTTCGACGGGGGACATCAGCCTCACCGTTGGCTTGTAAATAAAAATAATGTGTAGTTGAAATTTGCAGCACATGTGCCATTCACTATATAGACCTCTCAAGGAACGAGAATCACTTATCAGGTCACCAACGAAAAGATTGACCCAAATCTTAAAAGGGTTACATGTCCGGATAACAGTTTTGACGTTCACGTCCAATCGACTCAATATTTTGAGCTGAAATTTTGAGACAAGGTCAATACACCATTCTCCTATATTTTCATATGTACTCGGACTTTTATTTTCGAGACTCTGTTCAAATTGGGACTGTCCCTTCAAAGAAATTTTATTTTTAGGAAAATAGGTCAATAAATAACAAAGTTATGACTATGCATTGTTAGTTTTTTCGTTCGTAAAATTTGGTGATTTTGAATGCTTAAAACGTTTGAAAATATATTTATACAATACTTACCACCCATTTTTGGCGGGGTAGGTCAGTTTTCGAAAGATACTATGGTTAGATTCTGAGATTTTCGATTTGCAGTAAACACACACAAAAAAAAAAAATAATGATCTTAACAGAAACAATAAGATTTCATATGTAATACATAATGAAAGCTTGATAATCCGAACAAAAACAAAAGTGTTTCATGTGGATAGTTTCATTATATCAATACCTTGACTAAGTTCAATAATGCGCATTTTCTGCTTCGGGTAAGCAGCGCGATAAGCAACTTGATTGGTCAAGACTTTGAAACACAATAACACTCCTTCTAACTGAGGTAGAGTGTTCAAACTTGGTCTAGGCATTCATTATGTCCATGCCTTGATGGAGTTCGATGATGAGCATTGTCTGCTTACGGTACACTCGGCAATTCTCGACAGATTCCGGAACTTACATCTAGTCTCGGCTGTATGACGAATTCTGCCATATTGGAACTACTTTAAAGGTCCCGGATGAAACATGGCTGTCCCCATGGTGTCTTGGAACTACTTTAAAGGTCCCGGATGTAACATGGCTGTGCCTGTAGTGTCTTGTTTGTTTGTAAAAGCGTTAAGTTTTCCTTTTAAAGTAAACGGGAAGCCGCATCGCAAGTGTATAGGCGTAGGTACATATCACTTACTGTCATACACCCGAGACTAGATGTACGTTCCGGAATCTGTCGAGAATGTCCAAGTGCTTATAGTAAGCAGAGATAAGCAATCTGATTGGTTGATGCATTGGGGCACGATACCTTTGCTTATAATGAAGTGAGAGCAACAAAACTCCAAATATAGATTCATTACCTTGACTAAGTTTGATGGTGAGAATTTTCTGCGTAGGCTTAGGAGCAATAAGCAATTTGACTGGTCACTAAGGAACATAACAACTCTACTTTTTGTTGGGGTAGAATGTTAAAACTTTATGTAGATGTTCATCAGGTGAATGTCTTGACCGAGCCAATAATGAACATTTCGAGCTAAAGCTAAGCGGAGCTAAACAATTTCATTGGTCAATGTTTGGGACAAGATAATCTTGATTTGATAATTGGTTTGATTGCTCGACACTTTTGAAAAAGATAAATGTGCGATTAATTAACATGTGTAATCTATTTATTTTGGGATTTCGGCGGGGTACTGGACAATAACGTTAATAAATCAATTGAAGCTGCTGACTTTTCACATCATATTCCATGCTTAAATTGATTATTTAAATTTAATTAAGAATGCAAAACTAAAATTTCAACAGTATGTGATTTCCCAGGTTGGATTCAGGTCAAACTGGAGAATAATTTCAATGCTGATTATCATTTGTATTTTTTGAACCATGTCCAATTTTTTATATCTTAATGCATGCTTAAAATAATATCAGCCGTTGTAAATCTCAAAGCTTGGATAAAATTCTGTAAAAAAGTGGCCCATCAAAATATTCAATCATTGTTGCGACATTAAACTGTTTCTGAACTGATTTTCTTTTTAAATTTAAACTTCTCACATACATGTAACAGTACTGTACTTTGCAAGAGATTCAAAAATTCTCAAAGGACTAGCTTTTATTAACAATGTTTTTTTTACCATGAAGAATATCGCTATAATCCTATAAGTTGTTCTATGGAATATGAAAGCTTATATACATTTACGAAGATGTAAACATTTGATAAATATGCCAGCTATGTATGGAAATGAATATTGTCTTTATTAATCAATATATGAGCCTCATATAACCGACCTGAAATGAAATAAAATGGAGTTCAGCATAATGCACGCTTTCCTGCACCACCTGGGCTTATGAAGATAGTTATGAGGGAAATTTTGTCAATCTGTATGTGTGACCTTAGTTTTTAGTCATGGACAATGTTCATTGCACCACTAACAATGGGAAACCACCTTGAAAATCCTGAAGAACTTTCTCAGTAAACACCGAATTAGAACCAACACCTTACTCAGTTAGCCATTGTGGCTGACAGACCAACCGTAAGCATGCTGGGGGGTTGGGATGGCCTAGTGGTCTTAGAGTGCCGCGCTTCGATTCTAGCTGGCCGGTCACCTCTGGCTTGCCGCTGTGGTTTCGAGCCCTGGTGTGAGTGTATGTGACATGGAGATAGGGGCGCCTTCTCAACCTCGTGGGTTACTTCCGGGCACTTCGGTTGCTAAAAGACCCCTACGCGCAAGCGAATTATTGAAATAAAATTAAACCAAATGTTAGTCCCGAAATGACCTAGTTTGTGTTGAGTGGACGTTAAACCCCATTTCTCTCTCTCTCTCTCTTAAGCATGCTGTGCTTTTTCCACGTTCACAAATCATTCATATGGATATACTTTGTTTGCAATATAAATAAAAAAGAAAATTGAACTGTTATTGAGATGTGAGCTTTTGGCTGTAAAATCTTGCAATATATTGTTCAATGTATATGTATAATCAGGGACAATGGAAGACGTTACATTGTACTTCGTCATGTAAATCAACAATTTTTTAATCACTTAAATTTTGTTAGAGTTTTTGTAAATACTAACTCAAAAGTTCATTTTCTTTATGAATTATCATTCATAAAGACCCATACACAATTATTAATTGTTACGAGTAATTGATTAAAAATAGAAAAATTCTGAAATAATATATTTTGTTTGTTTCTGTTGCAGATGAGAGCCCTAAAAAGGTAATTAGTTATTTCTTAAGAAGAATTTTATAAGTTGATATATTATTGAACCAATGCCAAATTACAGAGTAACAGTCTTTGGCCTTATGATAACCTTCACAATTCAAATCTTTCAATTATTTTTCTTAACTTTCAGTTCACGTTCGATTACTCATATTGGTATGTATATAATTATTTTATTGTCCCCCACCTTTCAAAGAAAGCAGGGGACTATCAAAATCAATCCGTCTGTCGCACTCCTTCTACTTGAGCTAGAAAGTTGTTCAAACTTGGTGTAGGTGTTTATTAGGTGAATACCTTGATGAAGTTCGAAGATGAGCATTTTCTGCCGAAGGTAAGCAGAGATAAGCAATTTGATTGGTTGATGCTTTAGGACACGATAACTTTGGTTCTAATTAGGTGACAGTGATAATACTTGTTGCATATTTTCATTACATCAATACCTTGACCAAGTGTCCCAAAAGGGGATCAAGTGACTTAGTTGGTAAGACGCTGGCTCGCTAGCCTGGAGGTCTGATGTTCAATCCCTTGACAGAGTTAGATCATACAGATTTTACACCAAAGCAATTTGATTGGTTAAGCCTTTGGAACATGATAACTTTGTTTCTAATTGAGTGAGAGTGATGAAACTGATAGTACAGATTCATTATATCAATACCTTGACTTAGTTCGATGTTGAGATTTTTGTGCTTAGGCTAAGTAGAGATAGGAGATTTCATTGGTCAAGACTTTGGAACATAATTGTGGTAGAATGTTTAAAATTAATGTGTATATGTTCATTAGGTGAATGTCTCGACTGTGTTAAATGATTAACATATTCCGGTAAGACGTTGAATGCCGATCACAAATTTTTGGAATATCCCACATGCCAACCTACAACCTTTGGTACTGTACTTCGGCATTGCATAAGCGGCATTTATAACGTGAACTGGGGTTCATTCTTCATTTCTGGGGGTAAAAAAAGACTTTATTCAAATATGATCGTAGTTGGTACAACCATAGAACAGTTCATATGGCACTGCCAACTACGAGTCATAGTGTGGCACCAGTGAAAAATGGTTCTTTGATCTCTGCCAACTACGAGTTGTAGACTGGCATTGGTGAACAATATTACAATTGTATTTGCCAGCTATGAGTCGTAGCCTGGCACCCACAAATGAAATCTCATTCAATTTGCCAACTACAACATTTTGAATTTCGCACTTTCATTTGTTTTAGTTGTTTCCCATAGTGCTTCATGATGCTAAATATAGCTACCGGTAGACGGTATCCATTTGCAATGGCAGTGGAAAAGTTTACAGCCAGTGAGATTGTAAATTTACTGATGCAAACGAATTCACAAGACAATGTTGGTATGATCAGTGAGATTGTAAATTTACTGATGCAAACGAATTCACAAGACAATGTTGGTATGATCAGTGATAATGACTCGCACATGGAATCTGTTGGTGATCCCATTCTGGAACACACAGATGAACAGTTAAGTGATGTTGAATCTGAGACTGACAGTGACAATTCAAAGCATGTGTCTACAGCATCCACGGATGATGACGAAGACCTCAGTGACCCAACAATTTCTTCTGATGAGCTCTCTAGCGCAGGTACTGACAACGATGAAGTGATGATTCCAGCTCGTGGTAGGGCTAGAACAAGAGGAGTACGCTCTAGAGACGTGGTGGTGTGAAGCGTGGGTGTGATGTTACTACTCCAATAAGAGAACAAGTTGCTCTACGTGGGCAGGGTGCTGTACTGACTCGTGGTGGAAGACATGTTCCTGCAAACCCAACGGGTGGAGCAGCCGTTTTACTGCCACTAACAGTCCCAACCAGCACAAGCGTCCTCCCCAGCCCCTGTTGCCAATGGACTTGACATGTATGGACCGATATTCCCAAAGATCCTCCGGGTTATGCTTTCAGTTAAGTTTCTGACCTAAAAGTTCTGTCGCAGGATGGTGCTCCAAGTGACTATTTTGAGTTGCTGGTGACATAAGATCTCATCGAAACATTAGTAACCGAAACCAATCATTGTGCTGCTGCAGAAATACATTTGAAAGATTGGTGCGACACTAATGCTAATGAAATGAAACAGTTCATTGCTCTGCTTTTTCAGATGGGTCCAAATTCCAAACCAACTATTGAGCACGTTTGGAGCACGAATCCCCTTTACCACACACCAATGTTCGGCAAAGTAATGGGCCATAACCGCTTCCAATTACTCCTTTGTTCTGGCATTTTGCGGATAATTCCAATGTTGGTAATGACCGTGTGTTCAAGATACGTGTAACTACGAGATAATTCGTAACTGGCATTCAACATGTTAATGCGATAATTTCATATTTTTATGTATATTTTTAAAATGTATTGAAATAAAGCCTTAAAATAGAGAGTATCTATAAACAGTTAAAGAATAATCCTATTATTCACTATTGCCAGTTGAGAAATTGGCAAAATATCATTTTCAATTTCAAATTCAAACGTTTGAAGATAGCTATACCCTGGGGGGAAATAGAAAAACAAGGGAGGTAATTGTGTTATTATTTCCTGTGTCAGTGATTTTCAAGTGTGGGAAATAATGCTTATGATCGTATAATAGTGAGTTGACAACCTATTGAGCAAAAAGACTCTTGTTGCTCTTGAGTATCTTTCTTACTTAACGCCCAAACATGCTAGAATATTTATAGAATTACATACATTCAGAATACTTTTATTTAGTAAAATTTTGATCCAAAACTATCCAAATCGATAAATTCTGATTTAATTTAAGTTTCATTTAAGTTAGATGGCCAAATGGTTAGCATGTGTACGGTGTATCATGAAGCCTGTCATTGAGTCAACTGGCATGGTTTTGAATCCCCTGTTGTACGTGACAAGGAGTAGTGTCGCCTGTCCAACCTCGTGGGATTTCTCCTGGTCCTTCGGTTTCCTCCCACTGCTAAAGGCCCCTTTGCGCAAGCGAATTATTGAAATAAAATTAAACCATATGTTAGTCCCGAAATGACATAGTTTGTGTCAAGTGGACGTTAAACCCCATTTCTCTCTCTCAATATTGCAGGTCACATGACGGCTTTAAAGAAAATGCAAATGGAATTCTTGAAAAAAATGGAAACACCAACTATGCAAGTCAACAGGATGTTTTTGATAATTTAGGACAAAGGGTTTTAGATAATGCCTTTGAAGGTAATGAAAAAATAGCTTGGAAAGTTATAAGAATATAGTGCCATTTATCCTAAGGGGTATAAATTCATAGAGGTGTATATATTGACTTGAGTGTATTGTGGTCACGTGATACCCATTGACATAACGTTGGGTTTTAAGCGGGTTTTCTGATGAAAAATAAAGAAGCATATACTGATATTACAAGAAATTTTCACTTTATATTTATTCTGTACATCTGTGAACACAATATCGTCCTAATTAATTAAATCCGAGGGAGTGAAACTAACAGATAACAAAGCAACTACTGGCCAGTGAGTGCATTTCTGTGACTAAACACTCCACTCCAATAGGCAGACTTACTCCCCGCAATATTTTTCGTACAAAGCGGCATGTGTGTATAATATATAATTTGCGCAATTTTCTAATAACTGAATAAAACATTCATTTCGACGTTCGCTAAACAGACGAACCTTGTAATCATTAAATAATGAAAGTATCAAATAAATTAAGTGAATGGACCCGCCAGGTTTTCGTCCTCAAGCTTCGAGTGTTCGACATCTTCTCGCCGTGTTTATTAAATTATTTTGCACAATTATCATGATTATACTATATCTATTAATTCACTATTTCACTTATAACTTGTCATACCTACTTATGAAATGATAATCCACTCCCTTTTCGCCTGACATTGAATTTACCAAAACAATAACAACTTTCCGACATATTGGTATATGCCCAGGTTGTAAAATGGCTGCCAACCTCCATAGTCGGCACGTGATCATGTGACCACCATACACTCTAGTCAATATATACACCTCCATGTATAAAAACTATAAGTACAAAATAATGTAATAATATGTGGGCTGTACACTGAGTGAAGAAAATTAGATAGTCATGCAGGACAGTGAAACACTCAGCCTCATGTATTACAAAATATGTTTTTTGGTCTTGGAAAAAAAAAATGAAATAATATTCCGAAAAAGTTCATACAGACCTTTGTTAATTTCATTGGTTAATAATATCAGACTGTCATTGATTTTATATGCAGATTCCACAGTCTTATGTTATGAAGCTGCTGATAGCGGCATCTGGCTGGTAGAAATTTGAGCTGCTGTGAGCTGCTCCAACACTGATAGGTAAAATGGGTAAATAAATATCATACTGTACTTTTATCTCCAGGATATAATTGTTCATTGTTTGCTTATGGTCAAACTGGATCGGGTAAATCTTATTCTATGGTTGGATATGGACCAAACAGGTAAGCAAATTAGTAATGTATATACAGTAGAATCTGTATTAAGCAGCCACGCAAGGGGTATTCAACGGTCAATGAGCGCTAGATCTGGGTTCGAATTCAAAGGTTTTCTCTAAGTTAAAAAATACTTAATTTTTCCACTTAACCAAGTGTCTTGCCTTAAATAGGTATTCAAAGGCTCTAATTTACATATACTTGGCTATGTGAAAAACTTAACTGCTCACTTAAAATATGGAATACACACATCAGCCAAAAAGCATGAATTTTTTACTATGGAATAGCCTTTAAGACCAAAAATCACGAATTACTCACGTTGCACGCAAGTTATGATCCTTAAGAGCATCACTATACTCTATTAAAATCTTGTTGTTATTACTACGAAAATGTCAATATCATATTGTAAAGCATCAGAATAATATGACAATAATGTATGATAAATTATGATAGTAAGCATTCGCTGCTGACACCGTTGTTTTCGTAGATCTGACACCGTTGTTTTCAATAGATTTCAATTGCAGTTTTGAAAAGTGGTAATGTTATGATGGCTATTGTAAACTGTATTATTTTCATATGTATAACGATAGAAAACAACATATTAGCAATACGCAAATACGGTTTGCTTTTTATACGCCCACATTTTCATGTGGACGTATATTGTCGTCGCCCCTGTTCGTCCGTCCGTCCACAATTGTTTGTGAACAGTCTACAGGTCACAATTTTTATCCGATTTCAATGAAACTTAAAATATAGGTTTATCACCCTAAGATCTCGGTTCCTTTCGATATTGGCATGTATCGGACCGTAACTTCATGGGTTATGGCCCCTGATTGTACGAAAAACCACGTTTTTTAGCTTGTGAACAGTGTAGAGGTCACAATTTTGAACCGATTTGGATGAAACTTGAAATGCATGTCCATAAACCAAAGATCTTGGTTCCTTTCGATATTTGCGCCAATTAGATCGTAACTTCCTGAATTATGGCCCCTGATTGTCCGAAAAATCGCCCTTTTTAGCTTGTGGTCCCTCTGGAGGTCAAAATTGTTATCCGATTTAAAAAACCGTTTGATTATATCACCGTTCCATGGTTATGAAGGTTGAGTTCGAATTTCGTGAAAATCGGACCAAAATTGACGGACAAAATGGCCGCCATTTGTACGCGAATAGTGTGAAAATATGTTATATCAAGGTTGTGAACAGTGTAGAGGTCACAATTTTGAACCGATTTGGATGAAACTTGAAATGCATGTTTATAACCCAAAGATCTTGGTTTCTTTCGATATTTGCGCCAATCGGATCGTAACTTCCGGAATTATGGCCCCTGATTGTCCAAAAAATCGCCCTTTTTAGCTTGTGGTACCTCTGGAGGTCAAAATTGTTATCCGATTTAAGAAAACGTTTGATTATATCACCGTTCTATGGTTATGAAGGTTGAATTCGAATTTCATGAAAATCGGACCAAAATTGACGGACAAAATGGCCGCCATTTGTACGCGAATAGTGTGAAAATATGTTATATCAATGTTGTGGACCTTATAGAGGTCACAATTTTGATGAAACTTGACATGTATGTTTATAACCCAAAGATCTTGGTTCCTTTCAATATTTGCGCCAATCGGATCGTAACTTCCGGAATTATGGCCCCTGATTGTCCGAAAAATCGCCCTTTTTAGCTTGTGGTCCCTCTGGAGGTCAAAATTGTTATCCGATTTAAAAAAACATTTGATTATATCACCGTTCCATGGTTATGAAGGTTGAATTCGAATTTCGTGAAAATCGGACCAAAATTGACGGACAAAATGGCCGCCGTTTGTACGCGAATAGTGTGAAAATATGTTATATCAATGTTGTGGACCTTATAGAGGTCACAATTTTGAACCGATTTGGATGAAACTTGACATGTATGTTTATAACAGAAAGATCTTGGTTCCTTTCGATATTTGCGCTCATCGGTTCGTAACTTCCTGAATTATGGCCCCTGATTGTCCAAAAAATCGCCTTTTTTAGCTTGTGGTCCCTCTGGAGGTCAAAATTGTTATCCGATTTAAAAAAACGTTTGATTATATTACCGTTCCATGGTTATGAAGGTTGAATTCGAATTTCGTGAAAATCGGACCAAAATTGACGGACAAAATGGCCGCCGTTTGTACGCGAATAGTGTGAAAATATGTTATATCAATGTTGTGGACCTTATAGAGGTCACAATTTTGATGAAACTTGACATGTATGTTTATAACCCAAAGATCTTGGTTCCTTTCGATATTTGCGCCCATCGGATCGTAACTTCCTGAATTATGGCCCCTGATTGTCCAAAAAAATCGCCCTTTTCAGCTTGTTGTGCCTCTGGAGGTCACAATTATTATCTGATTTATAAAAAAAATGTTTGATTATAAAAACCAAACAAATTCTAATGATTTTCTGATAATTTCTTGTTGACTGCCCGGACGATTTGGCTGCTGTGTGGGCGTATGTTTCGTTGCCTGGCAACCTATTTTTAGTTGAACTGTACAAATCATTTCAGTGCTGATAAATGAAATCTATCATTAATTTGGGGAATTCATAGAAATTGTGTCAGTGCCTACACTTTAGAATTCGACGGGCCTGGCGCTGACGGTACCCGAATAAATATTACTAATTAAAATTAAATAGGTAAATTATTGGTGGCAAGCTTGGGTCAGCAATCATCATCATATTTGTAAATTTATGTACGAACGAAGACAATAACATGTTGCAATCATTGTCAACTTGCAGCTAACTTCAAATAATAAGTGAATGAATTGTAAAAAAAATAAATTGTGATTTGCTTATCGTAATGGAATGTCATCACAATTTAAAATTTTACATTAAATTTAATGCAGCAAACTTTGTTATCTGACAGTCGTGGAAAACATAATTAAGCACTACGAACATGATAAATTACCAGAAAAAAAAATGCTTGACCATCTTGGTGGTAGTAACCTTACACACTATTATGGCACTACAACCCAAATAGTCCGATTGGTGCAGAAAAGTAGGAAAATGAATTGAAATGGGGTTTAACGTCCTACTGTTCTGCTCCGACTGGGCTGATGAGCTATTAGGGAAACTTTGCTACGGCCTACTCTTGTATTGAATTCCAGTTTTCAGGGGTCTTTTACATGTACACCAATATGTTCATGGTGAGTAAGGTTTTCATACTATCCGAAGGACTAAATGTCACCCCTTGTCAGACTCTCCACCCTACACCCCTGTCAAAGAGGAATCATGAAGGGCAACACCTAGACATCACGACGTGATACCAATCAGCCAATATATTAAAGTTGATGATAAAAAAATCTTTGAGGCCAACTACGCTCGGCGACATTGTCCGTTTTCTGATCTCAATCCGCTAACTTTTAAAATCGCTATGACCGACCTGCTGCTACACTGTGTACTGTGATTAAAAAAAGTAATTATAGTCTCGCTTAACTTTAAGGTACCTCCCATAGGTCACTTAAAGTTAAGTGTATTTTTCTCACTTAAATTAGCCTTTGAATACCGCTAAAAGACTAGACACTTCAAAGTTAAGGCAGCTTAACTTTAAGTTACAATTTGATGCGTAACATTGTCTTTGAATAACACTTACCCTTAACTTACAGGAAGTTACGTATACATGTATTTAAGTGAAATCTAGTAGTTAAGTGGCTATCTTAGACTTATCCTTTGAATATGGACCCTGGAGTATATGATAAGTTATTTATTATTTTAGGGGTAGCGTGCAGGGATGGGATATTGCCTGTATATTCCGAACTTGTCCGAAACTATTTTCCAAACACCCAAAAGTGTCCGACCGGGAATATGCTCAATCGGACATCAAAATTAATATAGTTTAATGACTGTATAACTACCACTCATTGACTCAACCGGATTATCGTTGATAACACACTGGATTGATTAGGTAATTAAATGATCAACGTATTTATTGTGTTATACCGCCAAGCACCTGCCTTAATTAACTAGTTAATCTGCCTTAATCCTTTATCAGACAATTCATCAATCAAATCCTGAACAGAAGTCATTGTTTCTCCTTTGTCGGGATATGTATCAATACAATAATAGTGATTATAAACTTACTGTATGTGATTGACCACGATTTTCCCATTGTCGGATTTTTAATCTCCTTGATGTCGGCATAAAAATAGTCATATATGCTCACATGGAAATGTGGTCGTATAATGTCGTCGCATTTTCCGTCCGTGTGTCTGTCTGTCCGGCGGTTCGTCGTCCACAATTTCTCGTGAACGCTCTAGAGGCTAAAGTCAATTTATACATGGTGTTTAAGGTCATGAGACGAAGAAGCCTATTGATTTTCAGCGATATCCAATAATTACTACCAGAGTTATGACCCATGATCACTTTGAAAAATCTTGTGAACGCTCTAGAGGCTAAAGTTAATATCCGATTGACTTAAAATTTATACACAGTGTTTAAGGTCATGATAGGAAGAATTTTCAGCAAAATCCGATAATTACTGCCAGAGTTATGACCCTTGATTCACTGTGAAAAATCTTGTAAACGCTCTAGAGGCTAAAGTTAATATCCGATTGACTTTAAATTTATACACAGTGTTTAAGGTCATGAGACGAAAAAGCCTATTGATTTTCAGCGATATGTGATAATTACTACCAGATTTATGACCCATGATCACTTTGAAAAATCTTCTGAACACTCTAGAGGCTAAAATTAACATCCGATTGACTTTAAATTTATACACAGTGTTTAAGGTCATGATACAAAGAAGCCTATTGATTTTCAGCAAATTCCGATAATTACTGCCAGAGTTATGACCCTTGATCACTGTGAAAAATCTTGTGAACACTATAGAGGCTAAAGTTAATATCCGATTGACTTTAGATTTATACACAGTGTTTAATGTCATGAGGCAAAGAAGCCTATTGATTTTCAGCGATATCCGATAATTACTGCCAGTCGAGTTATGACCCTTGATCACTTTGAAAAATCTTGTGAACACTCAAGAGGCTAAAGTTAATATCCGATTGACTTTAGATTTATACACACTGTTTAAGGTCATGATACGAAAAAGCCTATATATTTTCAGCGATATCTGATAATTACTGCCAGAGTTATGACCCTTGATCACTTTGAAAAACCTTGTGAATGCTCTAAAGGCTAAAGTTAATATCCGATTGACTTTAAGTTTGTACACAGTGTTTAGGGTCATGAGACAAAGAACCCTATTTGATTTTCAGTGATATCTGATAATTTCGGCCAGAGTAGTGGCACTTGATCACTTTGAAATATCTTGTGGACGAAGGCCTTGAGACAAACAATCAAAACAATTCTAATCATTTCTGATAATTACGGCTAGCCCCCGGATCCATTCACTCTTTTTGATTTGTTTTTGTTTGTGGTCTCTTAGTATGATGTCTTATCTGTATATTTGTTTTTGTGTAGAATTGTGTGTGGTGCAGTCCCCCTGCACTTACTATTAATGGGCTACTACTCGTAATAAGATTATCATGTGTTGTAGTAATGTTCTCCTGGCAACCTATCTTTTCACCTTCCGTATTTGAATACCATATGGAAATTGAATATGAAAAATAGCGAGGTGCACCTATTTTTTTATTACGTACAAATTTGAATATTTTGTTGACGCATGATTTTTGGGTGTGGTCTAAAAATTGCCTTCTTAAATAATTTCCCTTTATTTTCGGTAAAAATGTCTGACAAGAAAAATTTTGAAATCCCATCACTGGTAGCTTGTATGTCATTAATTAGTTATTGGTTCCTTTTGAAATTTGCGTTTATCTGATCGTAACTTCCTGAATTATGGTCCCTGATTATACAAAAAATCACCATTTTTAGATTGTGGTTCCTCTGGAGGTCACCATTATTATCCAATTTTCAAAAACCTTTGATTATATCACAGTTACACTGTACTGAAATTCGAGTTCAAATTGCATGAAAATCTGACCAAAACTGACGGAAAATATGGTTGCCGCTTGTACGTGAATAGTGTAAATCTATGGTATATCAACTTAGTATCAAACTCAGTAATTGTGTATCCATAAAATTGTACCTTGTGTAATGGTATATCAAGATTGTGGACCCTGTAGAGGTCACAATTTTAATCTAATTTTAATGAAACTTAAAATGCATGTCTATAAGCGATCTTGGGTTCTTTCGATGTTTGCACATATCAGATATTAACTTCCAGAATTATGGCCCCTGATTATACGAAAAATGGCCTCCTTTTTTTAGCTTGTGTTCCTTCTGGATGTCATGATTATAATCTGATTTTAAAAAAAACAACCTTTGATTATATCTAGGGCTGAAAGGATTCACCGGTGAACCGATGTACCGCGATTTTTTCCATGAAAACGATGAACGATATTTTTTTTAAGAATATCGATAATCGCGATTTTTTTTCAATTTAAGGTTCACGATTAATTTCATACTATATCGCGATATTTGTTCAATAAATGAGATATATAGGACCCTTAGAAATTACCTATCAGTTCAGTATGTACGTACACAAGGCCTAAGTAAAGAAGAAACCCTCGGTAGCTATAAATAGACTAGAAACCGCACGCGTCTTCTATAGGCCCGGGCATCCAGACTTCACAATCATTGCAAAACTGACCTACTAATCGCGTGCAAAATACGACTCGGAAGCTGGACAAGACAATGTTTTCCATTGGACAAAATACCGGAAGCCATGCGTTTTACACCAATGAAATCGCATTTTATTTAACAGCCATTACTTCCTCGCGATGCTGGTGGCTCTTATTCGAATGAATGAAAAGCGTGTTGAAATTTTGGTTAACAGTCTCTCTTAGTTTTTCGACTATTATGTTCACGCCCAGTACTGGTGGTAGCAGTGTTACACTTGGTGAAGTTGAAATGGAAAAGCTACCCGCCTGTTCGATCGAAGCAAACTGATCCCATAGTGAACATTTGCTTGGCCGCTAAAATCACTGATAAGCATGACATTGGCGTGGCTTAATGAGTACGGCATATGAACTTTTCTACTCAGACAAATTAAATTCTCAAACATTTTTTTGAGGTAAAAGAAAAATAAATAAAGACGTTTGAAGTATTTGTAGTTAAAAATTATTTCCTATTTAGTGTAAATGGGTATTAAAATGAGTAAAATGCATCATTTTGCCCGAAGCAGTTAGGTGTTAAGTAAACATTGCACGAGCCGTTGAGCCAATGTCTGATGGCGTGTGCAGTCAAGGCACGTGTTGTGGACAGTCATCTGTTACAGAGATAATTCGTAAGTAATTCTCTGTGAAACAGATTGCAATCGAAGGTGTAGGAGAATAGTGGTTTTCCTGTTTCGTACTTCCTGTTTGAGTGTTTCGCACAAAATGAAAAATGTGCAAAAAATATTGGTTAAAAGTTAAACATAAAATTTTAATTTATCTAATAATAAACAATATAAATTTAAAACATTGTGTATTTTTTCTTTATTTCAAGAAAACTTTAGTCTATTTCACATTAATGGCGTGTGTATCGTGATGCACCCGTATCGTTGGTCTACAACATCATGCTGTATCATATCGTGGCACAGCGTATCGTTTCGGCCCTAATTATATCACAGTTCTGCAATGAAGGTTGAGTTTAAATTTTGTGACAATCGGACCAAAACTGCCAAACAAGATAGCTGTCGTTTGTACACGAATAGTGTTAAAATATGGTATATATCAAGGATGTGGACTTTGTATAGGTCACAATTTTAAACCCAATTTTGATGAAACTTGAAATACATGTTTATAATCCAAAGATCGTGGTTCCTTTTGATATTTGGGCATATCTGATTGTAACTTCATGAATTATGGCCCCTGATTGTACCAAAAATCGCCTTTTATTACCTTGTGGTCTCTCAATTAGAGATCACAATTAAGAGTATCTTGCGTTTTGATTGGTCAATAATTAGACGCTGTCTATTGGACAATAACACCCCTCTCTGTGTTTTAGTAATTTCTTTTAAAATCCTTATTAGCATGTTACAATGTTGATAAACACTTCCTGTTTGCATTTAGAGGGGTGTTATTGTCCAATAGACATGTTCTGGGATTTTACATTGCAACCCGCAACGCTAACGCGTTATTGGACTGGTGTTATTGGACTAAATGTGAAACAGGAAGCGTTATCGCTTAAATATAGAGGTAGTTTATAGTATGTGTTGACTAATTTATTGCATATGATTTACTAATTATTATAGGGGTATTGTGCCTATTATTTGTGATGAGTTATTTAAAGCTATATCAAAAAATTCAGATGAAAACAAAGTAAGTATTTTATGATTATATCAACTCTTTCAGTACCCCAGAGAAAATAGGCAATGGGACAGAGAAAATAGGCAAATTAATGGGGAATCTAAAATATTTGAAAGAAAAATAACTTTACATTGAGATAAAGTTCTGTCCACATCTATATTATTGTACATTAATAATTGAACATTTACTACTGGTAACCGGTGGAGTTTAACAAGCTAAAATTTTTAAGAATATTTTTCTTATAGATCAGCCTATTTTTCTGAAAACTAATGTGGAATTTTCCTTTCTTATTGAAATATAACTTTAAAATTAGTCATTGATCCAATGAAAAATAGAATCAAAAGTTGTTACTTTTTTTTAGAAAATGGATTACTTTTAATATTCTAGAGATTTGAGGTGACATTTTCTATGTTAGAGATTTATAATGAACAAGTGAGGGATTTGTTGGCTAAAGATAATCCTAAAGGTGGATTAACAGTCCGACAGAATTCTAAACTAGGAATGTTTTATGTAGAAAGTTTGAAGAAAGTACCTGTTGGCAGTTATCAAGAAATAGAGAAACGTATGGAACGAGGTAATGTAGCTTTAAACATTAGTAGTGGCAGTAGTATAGCTGTTAATTTAACATCTGCTTCCACACAGAAGTAGGGGGATCTGCTCTTATTATGTAAACCAGAAGATCAAGGTTCAGGATGTCAGGCTTCTCACGTGACCAAAAGAAAATTGTATATATTTTATTTCTACAAATACAACAAAATGTCCAATTGAGGTGCATGTCCTTGTCTTTTCTTCCTCTTATGTAAACTTAACCAGCTGAAAGAAAGATTCCAATTAACAATTTCCTACAAATTGACACAATCATTCTTTTCTCCACTTTTAATGTTAACTCATACAGGAAGGACATATTCGTACAAGTGCTCAGAGTCAAGGTCCGTACTAAAGAGAACGAAGTGCCCACAAGCACCAACCCCAAAACACACAGACGAAACCCTTAGATCAATAATAAACGCACATCTCTACAGTAAATTATAACTACAATGATCTATGCTTGCCTTACCCAGAATGAGCACTATTTATGCAAAGGGAAAGGAAGTCCCTACAAGCACTAAATCTAATAACCCCCAAACGAAAAACCTTTAAAACCGACAAGAAACGCACCTCTCTTTAGCAGAATACATGAGTATTCACATAAGACGGTTTCATTTCCCCAAGTTGCCAACTTTATCGCAATTTGGAAACGGCCTTTAACGAGTATAACAGATGGGATGCCACCTTTAACGTCTTGTGGAATAAATAATATTCCTGTAGAACACCTAAGTATGGAACGACACCTCAGTCCCAAGCTCACTTTAAGCAGAATAGTGCTATTCTAGAAAGGTTAGCTCCCTCGACCGTTCAATTAAGACTGACAATTACTCTATCTATACGCTATGCACTGGAGAATGCATGTGCATTTGACACTGATTTAGTAGGCGCATTGCTGGCCCAAAATTGCTAGGGTGGCAAAGGTTTCTGGGGGGGCCAATGGGGCTTATGTGGGCACCGATATATCTACACTTGATGGTCCATGTCAATGGTACCTTGGAAGGGTCTATAGGGTGCTCTCCATAGGCGGAAGGGCTCGCTGAATGATAGGGGAGCCTACAGGCATCTAGGGATGCATGTGCTGATTTTAAAATGTATCTTGAATATATGATATTACTATTAGGATCTCATATTTTCATGGCAAGATAACAACATCCTTTCGCCTAGAAATGAACCAATATTGAATTTGTGTTTTTAATTTCGAATATTATGGACAATATTGGGTTAGAGGGCTTACATTAACTTTGAAATTGGGACCAACTGCTTTCACCCAGTTTCAAGTGTGCTTATTTTGATCAAAACAGGAACCAAAGGTAACAGCTAGAACAACTTAAGTCAGAGTGCTTATCATGTCCACTCAGAACTATCAGATTCGATTTTACATGTGACTGTTAACATGATCTTCAAAATGGCGAATACCTTAGAAGAACCACCCCAAAGGCATGGTCGATTTTGCAACAGTTCTAGCTATTACTACTGTTGTAGTATCGCCGTTTTTGCCAAATGTATTTCAAACCAGTAGCCCAAACTCATCAATTTCTCTACTTTGTTTGGCGTAGGTGAGCCAATCAACTGTCATGCATGTGCATGCTGGCGACGTGAAGTTAGCCTGTTGTTCGTTGTTCAGTATTCGCGAATAACGAACAACGAGCTGGTTTGTTGTTCGGTATTCGCAAATAACGAACAACGAGCTGGTTTGTTGGTCGGTATTCACCAGATATGGAATTAGTAATGTAATAAAAGATTTTTTGCAGGGAACACGCCGCAGGCGGGTTTTTATAAGCCTAAATGGATTATAAAGCTTCAAGCGACGATATGGAATTAGTAATCTAATAAAATAACTTTTGTAGGGAACATGCCACAGGCGGGTTTTTATGAGCTTAAATAGACAATAAAACTTCAAACTGATGGGAAATAGATTCTAACAACTTCTCTTTCTATCCGAAGAAAGAGCTGTTACATATTGGCGAATAACGAACGAGCCAGTTTGTTGTTCGGTATTGGCGAATAACGAACAACCGTATATGGAATTAGTAATATAATAAAGGTACTTTTGTAGGGAACACGCCACAGGCGGGTTTTTATGAGCTTAAATAGACATTAAAACTTCAAACTTCTGGGAAATAGATTCTAACAACTTCTCTTTCTATCCAAAGAAAGAGCTGTTACATATTGGCAAATAACGAACAACGAGCCAGTTTGTTGTTCGGTATTGGCGAATAACGAACAACAAGCTGGTTTGTTGTTCGGTATTCGCAAATACCGAACAACGAGCTGGTTTGTTGTTCGGTATTCACCGTATATGGAATTAGTAATATAATAAAGGTACAGTAGAATCTGCATTAAGCAGCCACCCACGGGAAATTTTAGGATTGACCGCTTAACAGGAGTGGCCTCTTAATAAAATCTCGAGTTTTTTGTGCCGACATCAATTAATATTACGCTTGGGTGCACTTGCATCGGTAAATTTGGCCGTCGCTGAATCTCGGACATAACTTCCGTAAACATGTCATTTTGTCCCAACCTTCAATACTACTGTCTATCATTGTCATGCATTCGATAATATTTATCCATTTTTGTAAAATCTCATGTTTTTTTGTGCTGACATCAATTAATATTACGCTTGAATGCATTGGAAGCAAACACCAATGCAATACTTCGCTGAATCCCCGACATAACTTCTGTAAACTTGTCATTTTGTACCAACCTTCAATACTACTGTCTATCATAGTGATGTATTCGATAATATTTATCCATTTTTGTGAAGAAAATCGATGAATTAATTTCATTTTATCAAAGAAGCACACGAACCAAAAAACATCGCTGATTTAGCTACCGAATCACAGGGGGTGTAACTCTGTATGTAATATTACAGGTGGCGCTAAAAACGTCTATTTAACATATAGCGGCTTTTAGTCGGTACTTTCAGTTTATTCAATCAGTATCAAATAATGTCCCGTGACGTGTGAAAACAATGATCAGGTTTGTGGTTTAATAAAACAAAAGATTAATTAACAGATAATCCCGGGTTAATTGGTATTTTCACATTTCTTTTTATCTGATTTGCGGGAGTCCAGTTAATTGATTACTACTCACGGGATTAGCGGGGGTGTTACGAAGAACGACAAGATGGTATCATTCAACAATGGCCGTTGAATGGGCGATGTTTTGTTAAATTCATTTGCAAAATAGTGACCGCTGGCCGCGTTAGAGGAGTGACCGTTGAATAAGGAGATGAAACAATAGAATTTTTACGGGGGGAATTTATTGTGACCGCTTACAAGGAGATGTCGCTGAATAGGAGTGGCTGCTCATACGGATTCTACTGTACTTTTGTAGGGAACACGCCACAGGCGGGTTTTTATGAGCTTAAATAGACAATAAAACTTCAAACTTCTGGGAAATAGATTTTAACAACTTCTCTTTCTATCCGAAGAAAGAGCTGTTACATATTGGCGAATAACGAACAACGAGCCAGTTTGTTGTTCGGTATTCGCGAATAACGAACAACGAGCTGGTTTGTTGTTCGGTATTCACGAATAACGAACAACGAGCTGGTTTGTTTTTCGGTATTCACCGTATATGGAATTAGTAATATAATAAAGGTACTTTTGTAGGGAACACGCCACAGGTTTTTATGAGTTTAAATAGACAATAAAACTTCAAACTTCTGGGAAATAGATTCTAACGACCTCTCTTTCTATCCGAAGAAAGAGCTGTTACATATTGGCGAATAACGAACAACGAGCCAGTTTGTTGTTCGGTATTCGCGAATAACGAACAACGAGCTGGTTTGTTGTTCGGTATTCACGAATAACGAACAACGAGCTGGTTTGTTTTTCGGTATTCACCGTATATGGAATTAGTAATATAATAAAGGTACTTTTGTAGGGAACACGCCACAGGTTTTTATGAGTTTAAATAGACAATAAAACTTCAAACTTCTGGGAAATAGATTCTAACGACCTCTCTTTCTATCCGAAGAAAGAGCTGTTACATATTGGCGAATAACGAACAACGAGCCAGTTTGTTGTTCGGTATTGGCGAATACCGAACAACGAGCTGGTTTGTTGTTCGGTATTCACCGTATATGGAATTGGTAATATAATAGAGGTACTTTTGTAGGGAACACGCCACAGACGGGTTTTTATGAGCCTAAATGGATTATAACACTTCGAACTCTTGGGAAATGGATTCTAACAATTTCTCTGTCTATCCAAAGAAAGAGCAGTTTCATATTGGCGAATAACGAACAAAAGTTACTTTATTAGATTACTTATTCCATATCTGGTGAATACCGAACAACAAACCAGCTCGTTGTTCGGTATTCGCGAATACCGAACAACGAACAACAAGCTAGCTTCACGCCGCTGTGCATGCTTCGACTATAAAACTGGGCGCGTATCGTTCATCGGGAGAGTTTCAGTTAGCAACTCCCCAGGTAAGGTTGTCAGAGTTGATAATCGTCTCAAATCAAGCAGATTGTTTTGATTTTCATTTGTTTCATATTTGGGCTAAATTGTTTGAGCGCATTTAATTTCTTACTCTTAGATAATCGTTCTGATTTGGGGAAACATAGTATAATTTATATCTACTTGTTGCTTCGCTGTGGGGAGCGCTAAATCGATACACATACTTAACCATATCGTAATTTGGTCACTTGATTTGTGAGGGAGAATTAGGTGATTTCGTTTTTAATGGTGTTCTAGTAGTTTAGACATCCCGTTCTACTTTCAGACCCTGGAAATATAGGCATTGTGGTCTTTTCACTTGATTTTTGATTTAGTTTTTATGAAACTTGGTGTGTAATTTCATTACATCAATGCCTTGACTAAGTTCGATAATCAGGGTAAGCAGAGCGATAAGCAATTTGATTGGGTGAGACTTTTGAACACAATAATTCTCCTTCTAATTGAGCTAGAATGTTCACTTGGTGTAGGTGCTTATTAGGTCAATACTTTGATGGATTTCGAAGATGAGCAATTTCAGCTTAATGTAAGCAGAGATAAGCAATTTGATTGGTTGATACATTGGGACACTATAAGTCAGAGTGATCAGATGAGCATTTTCTGTTTAGGGTAAGCAAAGATTGGTTGATGCTTTGGGACATGATAACTTTAGTTCTAATTAAATGAGAGTGATGGAACTTGAGGTAAAATGTTTAAACTTGGTGTAGGCATTGATTAGGTCAATGCCTTGATAGAATTCAAAGATGAGCATTTTCTGTTTAGGGTACGTAGAGATAATCAATCTGATTGGTTGATTCTTTTGGGCACAATAACTTTTATTTGATGGTCAGAATTTTCTGCTTAACAACTCTGCTTTTAATTGAGGAAGAATGTTTAAACTTGATGTAGATGAATGTCTTGACTTAATTCAATTATTAACATTTCGAGCTAAAGCAGAGCTAAGCAATTTCATTGGTCGAAGCTTTGGGACAAGATAACCTTGATGAAACTTCGTGATATTTTTTAAAGAAATAAATGTGTGATTAATTAATATTTGTCATCTATTTATTTTGGGATTTCGGCAGGAGACGTCAGCACCACTGTTGGCTTGTTCATTCCGTAGTTTGAGAAATAGACTTTGGCGTATAAATTTCATGATTTCTATTTAGTATTTTGGGCAAATCAATCTGTTGAGAAATTAAGGGCACTTGTCACATTTCCAGAATCCATCAAATTATATCTTGTTTATTGTTTGTTTCAAGACATTATATAGCTGACGTTGTATCCAGTATCCGAACCCTGTCTACTTCCACGACATTTGAAAAGTGGATGCTTTCATTCGCTTCGATTTGGCCTATTTTTAAAGTCACATGACACGTCTTTTATCACGCGATGTGATTTCCATAGAAACGAGTTGACGCCAGTTGTAAGAACTCTCATGTTGATGGCAACTAGTTGCCGCTAGTTGAAGCAAGTTGCAGACAATTAAACCTGGGCACCAGACATAAACTGACTGTAACTAGTTGCATCCAGTTGAAGCCAGTTGCACCTTGTTGTTGAAATGGTAGAGAAGCGTACAGGAGCCATATTTAAACTTATTTATTAATATATATTACAGGAACTGCAGCCAGAACAGTGGCATCAACCAATATGAATGCTACTAGTAGTCGAGCCCATACTGTCGTAACTATCACCTTTGATCAAATCATCAAAAACGCTATTGGATCTGAAACTAAAAAAAGTAGTATAGTTAATTTAGTAGATTTAGCAGGTATGTGGAATATATAAATTGTATGTGCAGAATATTATTCAAAAATGAGTAAAACTATAATTTTATTTCCTTGTGCAAAATATCTAATTTACCACAACAAATGTCCTTCATTTCTTAAAATTTTAAAGATGTTTGTATAAAACAACCTATACCTTTTAATATAAGTATCTGTGCTTTCCATTAAAACCCACATTGGTGAAAGAATAAACATTTATTATTAAGTAGATACTACTACTAATCAGGCCCGTAGCTAGCCCAAAATTGTTAGGGGGGCAAAGGCTTCCGGGGGCGCCAATGTACCTTCACCGCGGAAGGGTTTATAGAGTGCTCTCTGTCATGGGTTCTTGTTTGATAAAAGACCAGTATATGTAGACATGTTTATTTGTGAAGCACATGGTTGTACATGGAAAACAGGAAGTGCATATATAGCAAGAGTGCATAACTCTAATGTATTAAGAGCTAGTCCACGAGAAAACCATGCAGAAGGTTCGAAGGTGGGGGTCGGCCGATTGAGTTCAAATTTACAGGGTTTGGTAGACCCATCGAGCCTACTCCCCAGTCAAAATCACTGATTTCAGAAATCAACCGTTTTCGAGATACAGGCCTTTTACGTTTTTCGACAGTTTTTTGACATTTTCAAGCCAAATTTTAGGTATTTTCGTCGCACTATTACCACTGTTACGTGACCCTGGAGAACTAGGGTTGGGTTGTTCATGATAGCAGGGGTCTTGCACTACCACATTATCATGGTCATCCGGTTCAAGTTCATTTTCCAAAGGTGTCCGGATACTTCACACGATACGTGTCTAGAGATACCTGAATTATACCCTTTCTTCAAATTTCGATAACTCCACTGGAGCAGGGTTTGCGATAAAAATGTAAATCGTTTTATTTGCAGCTTGGCCTGTTCTAACAAAGTAAAAAATAAAATCGTTGTCAACTCACTTACAACAGTATGAAAATTTGTGTCGAAAGTTACGAAATTCGTCATTTTTCGCGTCGTATTTTGGTTTCTTTAGTGTTTGGATTTCGGCCATACTTTCCGGACATGTCCTGCGATATTTTCCAAATGTCAGGCCAGGAATATGACCGACTGGACATCAATATTGACCAATTGGACATCAAGATTTGGTGAATAATATTCAGAATTTCAAAATTAGTATGTGTATTGAGTATATAACTACCACTCGACCTGTATTTATCTTGTTATACCGTCGATACGTACACCTACCTTGTTTACCTGCTTAATCTATTGTAGAAATAATTTATCTATGAATAAAATAAAACCAAGTGTGAGCAATCCAAACCATTAGTCAAAATTCGAAGTCCAATAAAAACGGTCGAGGCAAAATAGTGTAATCAGCAAATGGACTGTTCACCATGTACAAAATACACGACAAACAGTGGTTAAAATACCATTTCAGAAGGTTTTTTTTTTTCATTTGCTACCGTATAAACGAATAAATTTTTGAGAAATATCACTGGCCAGAATTTGATTGAAGTAGACACGGCTAGTTTTGAAGATTCATCAAAATCTGATAAAATTTATGTTCTTTAAGCGGTCCCCACACACTCAATATAATTGTCAATATTACTGATGTCAATGTTATTGAAGCAAATATTGTCTCAATATTCATTCTGAGGAAAGCAGCCATCATTGACGGAACAATCTGTTTAGCATTAGCTATGGCGGTTCCAAGTCCCAAGAAAAAGAAAATACATCGAAAATGGTCATAACAAGGGTGTACTCAGAGGGAAAAGTTTGGGCACAAACACCTACTTCGAGAGCTTCGTGAAAACGAAATATTGCGTCAATATTATTGATGACGCCCACACACGATCAATTGTTGCACAAAAATTGACGTTTCGTCAATAAAAAATCTACGGACATTTGATTTCTTCAATCATTATTTCGAGCTTCAATATCACATACACACACTCAACATGATTGTCAATATCAAGTATTGACAATATAACTGACAATTATATTGAGCGTATGTGGGCCGCTTAAGAGTGTCAACATTCTTGGAATTACATACTTTTACACTTTTACACTATTTGCGTACGAAAAGCGACCATTTTGTCTTGCAGTTTTGGTTTGATTTTCACGAAATTCGAACTCCGCAATCATTAGCGTGTAACTGGGATATATCAAAACGTTTTTAAAAATCGAATGAAAATTGTGACCTCTAGACGGGCTACCAGCTAAAACAGCATTTTTTTTTGTAGAATCATGGGCCATAAACCATGTTTACATTACAAATTTTAAGCGTGCCAGGTACGGTTCCTGGTACGGCACCGTTAATGTTTTTGTAGTGTAAACGGGTCAAACACAAGCGTGTCGTACTGAGTACCGTGCCACTCTGGCCCACTGAAGTGGGGTGGTCTCGGAACCGTGCCAAGAACGGCTGGATTTAAATTTTCGTATTGTAAGCGCTAACCGGTCTGAGCACGGATTACTGCGCATGTGCCAAATGAACCTTGACTTTTTTCCCGCGAACTTTGACAGCTCTGTCATCAGTTCTGTCAAAATGACTATACGTACCAAAATCAACCGCCATAATTGTTTTGCTTAAGGACTGAAATTAACTTTTCTGTGAAGAGTCCCGCTTTTGTCGTGCTTGGTACGGTTCCAAGACCGTAAACGAGTCAATTTCTTGAAATTTATCGCGGCCTAGTACCGTGCCCAGTACGACACGCTTATCACGGCCAAGTGTAAACGGGGCTATAATCCAGGAAGTTAATATCCGATATCCGGGAATATCAGAAGGCGCCGAGCTATTAGATTAGGGTTATAAACGATCCCTTTAAAGCTACAATTTCATATTTTTAAGTTATATCTTTAAATTATATTTTTAAAAAAAACGATTAAAATAGTTAGTATCTATAAACAGTCCTACCTTGTTAAAGAATAATCCTATTAATCCTATAATTCACTATTGTCAGTTGAGAAATTGGCAAAAATTTCATTATCAATTTCAAATTCAAACGTTTGAAGACAGCTATTGCATGAGGGGAATGGGAAACAAGGGAGATAATTATGTTATTATTTACGATATGAACGATGTTTAAGAGTGGAAAATAATGCCTATGATTGTATAATAGTGAGCAAAAGACATAGAAATAAATATATTTTGACTTATTTAGAAAATATGAAATTCCCGCTTTAAGTTTCATCAAAAATTGTGAAATCCATAGTCCACAAACTAAAAACATGATTTTTCATAAAATCAGATGCCATGAAGTTACGATCTGATACATGCCAATATTGAAAGGAACCGAGATGTTAGGGAGATAAACCTATAATTATTTCAAATATTGCAGAAAGTGGATAAAAATGTGACACATAGAGTGTCCGTAAACAAAATGTGGACCGACGGACAGGGGCGACGACAATACACGTCCACACGAAAATGTGGACAGATAGACGGACAGGGGCGTCCACATGAGAATGTAGGTGTACAAGAATAGCGAGATTTTCCTATTTTTATTACGGGCGGATTTTGAATATTTTGTAGACATTTTATAACGAAAACGATGTTTTGACATCGCAAAACTATTCTTATTTGGGCAATTCTGCATTCATTTGCTGTCGAATAAACGAAGACACGTTATTTTATACCATACGGGGATTAAATATGAAAAATATTTTTATCTGCTCTAACTCGACCGTTTTTCAAAATTTTGACGCTTTAGATCGAGAATTTGCGAAAATCCATATTCTCTGGGAGACGCCATCTTGGATTTGCAGATTGGATACCCAAACCAAATCGGGACTGAATATTTTGGCAAAGTCGGTTGAAGGGGAGGAAGAGTTGATATACTGACCCTCTGAATAACAATATAGGCGATAGGGTACCTAAATAATCCGCCGATGTATCCCAATTAAAACTGAAGTTTTTGCTAACTTTCGACATGAATTTTCATACTGTTGCAAGTTAGCTGACAACGATTTTATTTCTTATATTGTTAGAACTGGTCAAGCTGCAAATAAATTGATTTTAATTTTTATCGCAAACCCTGCTCCAGTGGAGTTATAACGATCTAAAGATGGGGTACATTTCAGGCATCTCTAGACACGTACCTTGTGAAGTATCCGGACACCTTTGGAAAATGAACTTGATCCGGATGACCATGATAATGTGGTAGTGCAAGACCCCGGCTATCATGAACAACCCAAACCTAGTTCTCCCGGGTCATGTAACAGCGTTAGTAGTGCGACGAAAATACCTAAAATTTGGCCTAAAAATGGCCAAAAAACACCGAAAAACGTAAAAGGCCTGTATCTCGAAAACGGTTGATTTCTGAAATCGGTGATTTTGGCCAGGGAGTAGGCTCGACGGATCGACCAAACCCTGTGAATATGGACTAAAACGGCCGACCCCCACCTTTGAACATCTGCATGATATTGCATGGTTTTCTCGTGGAATGACTCTTAACAATGCTTACTGATTAATGGAAGATAACTACTGTTATGTCAGACCACATTAACTATATGTTACATCCCCCTTTTTGAGTATAAAATAAAGGATAATAATGAAAAGGTATAAACACAAACACAGTGAAGCAATATCCATTCACTTGATTTGATGTTTTCCGCAGGTTAATCTTATAGGATTTTTGTTTTTCGTGTAGTGCGGTCCCCCCTGCACTTACTATTTGAATGGACATAGCATTTCAGTTATATCTTTCAGGTTTCTTAATACTACGTCCTGATCTAGTTGTATAGTTAGTATTATCACGTGCATTACTGTTGCTGACTAGATTATTTAATTTATCGTTAGTAGCACATTTTGAAAGAGTATCATTTATCTCGCGCGAGTGATCGTTTGATTGATTTAAGTGTCTCTGGTTATCTGGTGCCACGCGTGCAACTGAAGTATCGTCTGGTTGCCGTTGTGGTACTGCGTAATTACGGTTTAACAGTTGGTCTTCAAAACGAACTTGCTTTGTTGACATGGAATTAGGAACATCTCGTTACGTCTGAAAATCCTTCCATCGGATGCCTCAACCATGTATGACCTTGGTTCTTGACATTTCGATACGATGATAGCAGGTTCCCACTTGAAGGTTTTATAATTTTGCACTAGTACTTGTTGACCGTGTATGAGAGGCTGTAAATCTTTACAGGATCTATCAAGGTATTCTTTTTGAGTTTGCTTCATTGTTTGTAATTGTTCTCAGATAGTTTCGTTGAAACGATTAGGTTGTTGTCGACATGGTACATTGAAGTTAGTTCGCAGTTTCCTCCCCATCAAAATTTCACCTGGTGATGGTATATTCTGAGTAAGTGGGGTTGAGCGTAGATTAAGGAGAGCGAGTTGAGGATCGATCAGAGATTGCTTGTTTGGCTTTAAGCAAAGTCATCTTCACAGTACGGATCTGACGTTCGACAAAACCATTTGAGCGACTATGGTGTGGTGATGATGTGATGTGGTTGAATGAGTAGCTATCAGCAAAATCACGAAATACTGTATTGTGGACCATTATCACTTATCACTCGTGTTGGTATACCATGCTCTGCAAATATCTGTTTCAGCTGATTAACAACAACACCACTAGTGTACATGTACTGTTGAGGGAGATAAAGTATTTGCTAAAATAATCAGCTACAATTAAATAGATCTGTACCAACTACCTCCCATGGGTGACTAGGTACTTCATGTTGTAGTAAACTTTCATTAGTTTGAGCTGGTTGATTGTGTTGGCATATCTTACAGCTTTTGATTATTTTGTCGATATCACCATTAATACCGTACCAATAAACTGTGTTTTGAGCAATCAATTTGGTTTTTTCAATACCTTGATGACTGTAATGAAGTTGGGTTAAAATATCATCTTTCATGGCATCAGGAATCAAAACACGTTGCCCTTTCATAATGATACCGTTATGTACTACGAGTTCATCACGAATTGACCAGTAGTTACGTAGCCTGGTAGGTAGTTGTTTGAGAGTATCCGGCCATCCCTGGTGAATGTAGTCTTGTATTTCATTCAGGACAGGATCATTTCGAGTTGTGTCTTGTAATCGCTTAACACAATCAGTTTCGAATTGTATAAAATTAACTCGAACATCCAATTCTATGGGATCATTATTCAGCAGATTTGGTAATCTGGATAGAGCATCGGCTAACAACATGTCTTTTCCAGGGCAGTAATCTATACGGAAGTTGTATCCTTGTAGTTTTAGAATCATTCGCTGAAGTCTAGGTGGTGCAGTGGTGAGAGATTTCTGCAGTATGCTGACCAAAGGCTTGTGGTCTGTAATCACACGGAAATGACGACCATATAAGAAAGTGTGGAATCTCTGGACACCAAACACAATAGCGAGTAGTTCTCTTTCAATACAAGCATATCTTGTCTCTGCGTCGGATAGTGCCTTGTTGTTCTGTAGCAGTGTGGCTCCTAGCCCTCTTAGGCTGGCATCAACTTGCAGTACTGGCGTAATTGACGTGTCGAAGTACTGTAAGGTTGAATCATCAGATACTACAATCTTTAGCTCTTGAAAACAACGCTCGTGATGATCTTCCCACACGAAGCTGGCATCTTTCTTAAGAAGGTCTCTCAAAATGGAAGACTTGGCAGAAAGATTGGATATGAAAGGCGACATGTAGGTGACAAACCCAAGGAATTCTTGAAGTTCCTTCTTGCTTTTAGGTGAGGGCATCTGTTTTAGATCATCTATCTTCATAGGATCAGGACGAACTCCTTTATCTGTGTATGTCATGCCAAAGAAGGACATGCTTTTCGCCTTGATGACACATTTGGTTGAATTAAAGACTAGACCATTCTGTGCAGCGACTGACATTAACTGATCGAGAATTTTGTCGTGTTCTTCCTCAGTTTCAGAAAAAATAGCGACGTCATTGGCAATTGCAACAACTCCATCGACTTGATCCAGAATCTGGTCGATCTTCATTTGGAAAATGTCCTGTGAAACAGACAATCCAAGGGGTAGTCTCTGGAAGCAGTATCTTCCAAATGGTGTTTGGAACGTTGTGAGAGGTTGCGGTGTTTCATCAAGTTGTACAGCCCAATAGCCCATTTTTGCATCCAACTTTGAAAACCATGAATTGCCTGCACAATGATGAGTTACCTCTTTGACTGTTGGTATTCTATAATGAGGTCTACGTAGAGCTTGATTTAAGTGACGTGGATCAAGGCATACTCGCAGTGAACCGTCTTTCTTAATTTAATAAGCTAAGCTGGATACCCATTCTGTAGGCTCAGTGATACAGCGAATGACTCCACGATTCTCCATGTGATCCAACTCAGATTTTATCTGGTCACGTAGAGCGATAGGCGTCTTACGTGGTGCATCGACATGGGGTGTAGCATCTGGGTCTACTTTCAAGGTAACTTTACCCGGGAAACATCCAATCTTGTCAAATTGATCTGGATATTGTGCCTGTAGCTCAGATACCGTATTAATCTTGTGTGCGTTGTCTATCGTTATACCACAGTGGAGTGTGATCAGCTTTAATGCTTTACAAGATGGTAAGCCTAGTATTGCTGGGTGTGTTGAACCATTCTTCTGCATGAGATTTACATTGTAGGTTTATAGTACCATAACATCTGATTTCTGTTCCATTATAAGCTGTTAGTCTTGTGTCTACCGTTGGGGCACGTACAGACTCAACAGGAAATCCATCTGGGGTGAGCAGTGCTGGATACATACGACGAAAGATTCTGAGCGGCAATGTGTTTGCCTGAGCTCCAGAGCCGACTTTCAGGAGTAGACTGTGTACACCTGGTCTGTTTTTCAGTTGTATTTTCACGTCAGCATAAGCTTCATCCTCTTTAGGTTGACTCAAGACACATGCTTGAAACTGTGACTGAATGGAAGGTGAGGGAGTTAAAGTTATCAACCAAGGAGTTGCGATCATCTGAAATTTGATCAATATTACGGTTGTGAGAACTGTGTGACCTCTGTCGCTGAGAACGTCTTGTTCGTGACAGTCTTCTTGAAGAATGTCTAATAGGAGCATTCTGTGACGATGATCGGCATACATTAGACCAATGGTTGTTCTTTCCACATGTTGTGCATTTGGTACCGTAGGCTGGACATGCTTGTCGCCGTCGTTTCGAATGATGTGTACTACAGCTAGTACATGCTGGATGTGAATCCTTCTGTACATAGTCTACTGATGGGGTTGCACCGATGGATTGAATTCCCTTTAAAGTGTGACTCAGCGGCTTCATACGTACGACCAAGAGCTAGGGTCTAATCCAGTGTAAACCCTTTATCCTTCTGAAGCAACTCTTTCTGGAAGTCGAGGATAGGTGTACTGGCTATAAGTTGTTCGATAATGCGCTCGTTTAAATCTGCTGGGGAGAATTCACACTTGAGAGCTTGTAGCTTACAGCGATTGACAAAATCATCAAGAGATTCATCGGCTTTTTGTCGGTAATGCATCAGTTTAAGACGACTAAGTCGAAAGTGTTCTTTGGGTTCTAGCTGTTCTTGGAATTTATCAAAAATAACTGTAGGATCTTTCCTCTGGGCGTCTGTGAGAGTCCAGGAATTATATCGTCGAAGGCCTTCATCTCCAACTTGAAGCAGGATATGTGAAACTTGATTCTCACCTGTAATGTCCTTGACTTGAAAGTAAAGCAACAGACGTTGGCGGAATAGTTGAAATGCTTCTGCTTGGGAAGGAGTGGACCAGTCCATTCTGGGGACCTTGGAATCCATGGCCTTGCCGTGTGACAAATTTTTATAGCACGCTCAGTTATGGTGAAAAAGAAAAAAAATAAGCCCATAAACTTTTTTCTGACTTTAACATAATCTGCATTGTCTAAACTGGTATTTTATCCTACCTCTGCCACCATGTCATGGGTTCTTGTTTGATAAAAGACCAGTATATGTAGACATGTTTATTTGTGAAGCACATGGTTGTACATGGAAAACAGGAAGTGCATATATAGCAAGAGTGCATAACTCTAATGTATTAACAATTCTTACTGATTAATGGGAGATAACTACTGTTATGTCAGACCACATTAACTATATGTTACACTCTCCATAGGCTTATGGGGGTTCGGGTTAGCCTTCAGACGTCTAGTGGGAAAATTGGACAACCTCAAATGCTATTCCAGTCCCTGAGACAGTATAGGTGGTCTGATATAGCCCAACTTGGCTGAGTGGAATTCCAATCAATCGTTTATATTCCACGTCCCTGGAACGAGTCACCCCACAAATTATGCCGTTTTTGAAGCCCCATTAAACACTTTTCTGGGCACCCACCAAATCTGATTCACCATTATTTACTATTTGCGGCCCACCATTCATGTCATTATGGGCGCCTCTCCGGGATAAGGCACCCCACAGACAAGCCGTTTTGGGCGCCCAATTCATTTGTGGGCGCCTAACCAACTGGGTTCCCGCGGTCCTTGAAAATCCTTGAATATCCTTAAATTTAAAATTTCATTTTCAAGGTCTTGAATATCCTTGAATTTCGCGGAAATAGGAAAATATCCTTGAATTTCAGTTGAGATCCTTAATTTTGTTGGTAATACTGGTAAGTTGATCTAAAAAACCGTTTAGATTGTAAGTAATGCTGGTTATACTAAACAATAACTCTGACGTATACCTGTCAATCAACTGATCTAAATAAACAGCTGTGTTTTGTCACGTAATAACAAGACAAGCCAATGACATTTACCGTTAGGCAACCAAATACTCTCACGTGACTCCATTGTCCAATTAACATACTAGAAGCCACTACACTGACTAATCAAAATCGGTCTTAGTAATTACATTAAACAATGCATAATAAGGAAAAGGGAAATAACTCTGTTTTAAAAATGGCGGGAGTTTTCCCTGGTGTGCCGAAAGTCGATCTGAAATAATAAAAAAACAGTTTATGTCTTCAATTATAACGATAGTTGGTAATGTTTTGGTTGTTTTTAAGATGAAAATTTGTAACTTTAGGCTATAAATGTCCTTGAAAATCCTGGAATTTGACGTATAATTATCCTTGAATATCCTTGAAAAAATGTTTGACGAAGCCGCGGGAACCCTGAACCAATCTCAATAGCATTATATCATGGGCGCCCCTCCTGGAATTGGCACCCCACAAATCACATCGTTTGAATTTTGAAGATTATCAAGCGGTTTTGGGCGCCCAGTTCATTCATGGGCGCCTAACCAATCTCACAAGCATTATATTATGGGTTCCCATGATCTCAGCATTATGCACGCGCGTCCCTCTGGGATGCGGCACCCCACAAAAAATGCTGTTTGAATTTTGAAAATTATCACACCGTTTTGGGCGCCCAATTCATTCGTGGGCGCCTAACCAATCTCACTAGCATCATATTATAGGCAGTCATGATCTTGGCATTATGGGCGCCAATGACCTCAGCATTATGGACTTCCCTTTTGACTAAGGCACCCCGCAAATCATGCCGTTTTGGGCGCCCCATTGATCTAGTCGTGGGCACCCAACCAATCTGATTCCGTATTATGCACTATGTGCAGCCCAACATTTATAAGGCGCCCCACCAATCATGTCACTATGGGCGCCTCTCCAGGATCAGCCGTTTGGGCGCCCCTTCTGTTGTGGTGTTAATCGTGTGGGTCATTATGAGGCACCTCACCATTTGCCGAGGCACCCATAAAACCAAGTGGCATCTGCTTGTCACTTGACTATATGTGGCGCCCATACTATTATTGGTCGTTGGTCGTTGGTCTCGTATTGCGTCATTTGGCGCCCATTGAGGGGAATTTTACAGGGGGGGGGGGGCTGCCTCCTTTGCGCCCCCCTCCCCCTTAGCTACGGGCCTGCTAATAATAATAGAAATATAATAATTATTTGAAAAAAGCTAAAAATAAAAATATATTAAATAATTATTTGAAATGTGCCCATATTTGATTCTTTAAAATGAATTTGATTCCTGCATTCTATAGGATCTGAAAGAGCTGACAGTACCGGGGCTACAGGTGATAGATTAAAGGAAGGCGCCAATATTAACAGATCACTCTCAGCTCTCGGAAATGTCATTTCTGTAAGTATATTGAAATATTGTACTTGTCCTTTGAAGATAGACAACAAATAGTAAACTAGACTGCAAATGCACTTGCCAACTCAAACTTATTTTTTTATATATATTTATTAATATAGGCTCTAGCTGATATATCTATGGGTAAGAAGAAAGTATTAATACCTTACAGAGAATCAGTTTTAACAAAACTTCTACAGAATGCTTTAGGTGGAAACAGGTAGGCGTAAAAAAAAAAAATACTATTTTTCGTTAATAGATAAATGTGCACAACATAAGAAATAATCTTTAAAAAGGGAGGAATTTGATCATTTACATTGATTTTTTTCAGTAAAACTGTTATGATAGCAGCTCTATCACCAGCAGATATCAATTATGATGAAACTTTATCCACATTACGATATGCTGATAGAGCTAAAAAAATAAAAAATCAAGCTGTTGTTAATGAAAATCCATTGGATAAATTAATCCGGGAACTGAAGGTAAATGTAATAATGTAGAAGCAATTTGTGATTTGTAAATTTCGTAATAATTGTGATTTTTAGAGTGGATGGTTTATCTAATGTGTAAATTGTCCAGTAGATTGTTTCACTGGATGGTTCATCTGATGTGCAGGAGTGTTTTACTGGATGGTTTATCTAATATGTATGTAGCAGGGTTTCTATTCAAAGATGAACAAACACCAGGTCGTAGGTTCAGGTTTTATTTGTGGGTATTATATATATAAAAAAAACTCTGAAATACATAAAGAAATGTATAAAGAACAGGAATACTAATAGATAACATATACAGATTTAAAATAATGGCGGGAAATCATTGGTTTCAAACAAAGACAAAGGAATGTAAAGGGATTTATAAAATTACAATACAATAGCCTCTCAAATAATACATACCCTATAAAATAGGAGTTTAACACTACTTATTATTTCTACAAGATTTACCAAATAGAATACTGGACTGAAATTAATAATATGAATATATTCAACTAATTATGATACTCTAGAAATGAGAATATAATTATAGGAATACTGTAGAAATATACTAATAACTTAATTATTTCCTATATGAAATAGAAACTAATTTTATTACCATATTAAATAGATAAAATATTAAAGTCAGTCAAATAAATATAAAACTTACCAAGTGATATGTGCTCCTTCTTGTAACAAAGTTAAGATGGAAGTGAGGTTTGAAATAGAAGCTGAGATGTGATTAGTTTAGTGAGTTAAAAGTGAATAGAGTTTAGACTTGCTATTGAAAAGAGACCAGCTTAAAGATGTACTCAGGGGCGTACATAACGATTTCGTTTGGGGGGTGTTTAGCCAAAATGCGACCGACTGATGCACATACCCCCCACCCCTCCCCAGTGCGAGTGATGCAATCACGAGCCGAGCACCACGTGTGAGTTTTCTAGGGAATATGGGGGGTGGGTAGGGGCGCTTTCAAATCTAGGGTGCCATCAACAATCCCACCCCAAACTGATCCCGCAGTGAATATTCGCTTGGCTGCTACAATCACTGATAAGCATGACATCGACTTGGCTTGATGAGTACGGCATATTAACTTTTTTACTCCGACAAATTAAATTCTCAAACATTTTTTTGAGGTAAAAGAAAAATAAATAAAGACGTTTGAAGTATTTGTAGTTACAGAGATAATTCGTAAGTAATTCTCTGTGAAACAGATTGATCCCACCCCACAATGAAAGTAAACAACATACTGGTTATAACATTTAGTGCCCGGTAGAACATAGATAGAAATTATTGTAGAATTATATAGTTGTTCGCCAATAGTTGTCTCGCCGGAAAGCAGTTTTATTTATATTCACATAGTTTATGTCATATTAATGATTGTGCCTATAACACTGAGTAATTTGAAAAAATTTTGAAAAATTGATTCAATATCCTGCCATTTGAGGCCATTGTTGGAAGGAATTCTTGTGGACGAGTGGGCCAGAAATGTCAGTCAATGGGACAGAATCTCCAGATCTGTTTTGCAAGAGTTGACATAACATCTGTACAATCTGTCGGCCCACGCCCCAGTGGTACTAAAAACTGGGCAGTTCACTATAGTCGCGAATATGATAGTGCTGAGACAGTATAAGACAACTGCGGAGAAGCAGAATGATTTTAAAATGGAATTGAGCGCCGCAGGCGGGAAAAATTTCAGATATGTAAGCGAATAGAACAATGATGTCATAATATGTAATATGTAACAGAGCTTTTAAATTTTGGGGACTGGGATTGAAAATTTGAATCAATGTCATGGCAAATGGAACCAAATTCTCGTTAACGAGAGGATAAGAAATGGGACAGAATCTTGAGGCTTATCTGTCAATTTCACCTGTTTGTTTATCTCCTTAATTCATTTAGTCGGAGACCGACTGCAGTGAGTACTTTTTTTGAGATCGACTATTTTTTGCCATGGTAGAAAACATTTCATAGAACAACATACTGACAACAGAATAAGAGTGACAAGCAGAATCGGTTATTTTATACTATATTTGTGTGTGACGTAAGCAATTTAGGCACACGGATTCACGCAAATACATAGTATATGGGATCTATTCTGGCACATTTTTGAGACCGACTGAAGTGACTGCACTTATTTTGTGACCGACTATTTTTCTCCCTAGGTGAAATTTTGTTGTTAGACCAACATACTCACAACAGAATAAGAGTGACGTATGCAATTTAGGCTCAGGGATTCACGCAAATACGTAGTATTTGGGATCTATTCTGGCATTGTGTTTGAGACCGACTGCAATGACCGCACTTATTTTGAGACCGACTATTTTTCTCCCTGGGTGAAATTGTTGTTAGACTAACATAGGCCTACTCACAACAGAGAGTGGAAAACAACATATTTTCAAACATGATAAGTTGACAAGGTTATTTTACACTAAAGTTTTGCGTGAGTAGCGTGACGTATACAGTGAGCACTTTTGATACTGACTGCACCTATTTCACGACTGACTGCACTGATTTTGCGACCGACTATTTACATACAAAAGTATTGCGTGAGTAGCGTGACGTATACAGTGAGTACTTATTTTGATACCGACTACACCTATTTTGCGACCGACTGGACTGGTTTTGCGACCGACTATTACGCCCCCACACACCCCCACATTTACGCCCCTGGATGTACTATTAAAGGGACAATACAACAAACACCAAATATACTATAAATAACAATTATATTAAAGAGACAATAATACAACAAATACTCAATATACAATAAATACAAATATACACAAATATACACTACCACACGTAGATTTACAAGTACCGTAGAATGTTCTACAGGATGGTTTATCTGATTATGTACATTGTCTAATAGAGTATTTTGCTGGATGGGTTATCTGATTATGTACATTATCTAGTAGTTAGAATGGTTTAGGGGATTACCTGGTAGAGTGATTACTATTATTACTGTTATATTTTAAGGAAGAAAACGAAAGGTTGAAGGGTAAAATGGATGGTGGAATGACACCAATGCCATCTGAAGGAATGTCACAAGCAGGTATTATCTATATTCTATTTAAATATGATAGCCAAGACTATTGACTTAAAGAATCAGTTTCAGATTCCCTTATAATATACTGACCTGGGTTTAAGTATACATATGCCAAAATGTCACTAAATAATGTGTCTGAAAGTTTCAGTTATAAATATTGAGATGTTTATTAGTGATTTCTGGATTTGATGACTTAGTAAACTCAACAATAACATACCACACATAGGCATAATTCCTTTAATCAACGTAGTAAAACATTTTGTTAGAAAATATTTGTTCTAAGTGTTTATTATCTATAGAAATTGTTAAGATGAGAGCCAAAATGGAAGAAGAAATTAAAGCACAACTGTTGCAAAATAATCAACTCTTATTACAGAATACACAAAACTGGGATGAAAAGGTAATAAAATAAATTTATAAATATGAACAATTTAACAATCTTAAGGATTCTGAACATCATTGGAGGGATTTTGAATCCTGTGCAAACTTATATATTGTCAATGTTAGATCTCTGAAAAAAATATCAGTCCAAAAAAGGTTCAATTCCATTCAGCATTTACAAAGATATGAAATTACCTAAAATTGATATTTTGATTTTATTAATTAAAGGATAAGTTTTCAATTTTAATAGGGGGGTTGGAATGGCCTAGTGGTCTAGAGTGCCGCACTTCGACCTCTAGCTGACCGGTCACCTCTGGCTTGCGGCTGTGGTTTTGAGCCCTGGTGTGAGCGTATGTGGCATTGAGATAGGGGCGCCTTCTCAACCTCATGGGTTTCCTCTGGGCACTCTGGTTTCCTCCCACTGCTAAAGACCTCTACGCGCAAGCGAATTATTGAAATAAAATTAAACCATATATTAGTCCCAAAATGACCTAGTTTGTGTTGAGTGGATGTTAAACCCCATTTCTCTCTCTCTCTCTCTTTCTCTCAATTTGAATACATTTTGGCTTGAATGCACCATTTAAGCAATACGAATCCCTTACCAGCTAGAACAGGTGAATCTCTAATAGGAATATCGCCGTTCGCTATATATGCAATGATCAATCCAACTGCTATTTTGTCTAATTTTAAAAAACGTTCACTGATAGAACCTTACGACAGTTGAGTTCTGATTTCTCGAAAATCAGACTGAAATTGTCAGAAAATATGGCGTTCCCATTCCTAAAAAGTCTAAAAGTATGTAATACTTTAAGAATAGATATTTTCAAAATATTCAAATAACTTCGCTTATAACCCAAACGCAATTATCTCAAGTAATATTGTATTAAAAATAAACCTAGATTTGCTTAATTACAGCAAAACCAAGCTAAGATTTTGAGTTAGATAGTTCTCTAGATCGTTATAAAATTTCATGAAAGCTAACACCAATTTTAGATAAGAATGCTGAATGTTAAAACAGCTATATTTCAGTGATGACTTGATGAATTTGTTTCAAATTTAGCATCTTATTTGAACACATCCGATGTAGCTGTTTGTCAACAATTGAGTAATTTTTACATTAATTTAAAGAATATAAGTGCAGTAGTTCTTAAGATTTATGTTGGATCGTTTTCAGCTTTCTGAAGCTCGAACAGAAACAGATGCTATTCAGGTTGCTGATAATCGTGAATATTCTCGAAGATCTAGAGAACCACATTTACGTAATTTGAATGAAGATCCAATGTTATCTGGAGTTATATTTCATTATTTACAAGAAGGGGAGAGCACAATAGGTAGAAAAGATGCTCAAAATCCCCCAACTATTTGTTTAACTGGTTTAAGGTAAATATAATAATCAAAGTAGGAGTGCCCGCTATTCATTTTTTATACACACACATTTTCATTTGTTGCCACCCTGTCCATCTCGACATCCACTGTTTGTTTGTAGATACTCTACAGGTCACAATTGTTATCCAATTTTGACAAAACTTGAAATCTAAGTTTATATTGAAAAGCTCTCAGTTACTTTCGATATTGGCATCTCTTACAAAATGTGGGCTTGTATTGCATGGCAACTGCTTGTTAAGTATTTTTTTTTATTCCGATGTATATTTAAGAGAAAATGGTCCACCTGATTGTGTATTGTTACAAAAGATTGATTTATATTGACACTTGACAGCTACTGGGATCTACCTAGAAAAATCTAGGTATTGCGCTTAATTAAAGTGATGTATTAAATACTTCCTAATCAAACTAATGGGAATGTTTTTAGTAAATCAGAGGATCCACAGTGGCTATGTGAGTAAGACTTTGAATAATCATTGTCAGCTTTAGAAGATGGCTATTAAGTCTGTTGTTATAATTTTATTCAATCAGTTTACTAAATACTTAATCAATGGTGTCACCAGGAATTTGCTAAGGGAGCTACTCTTGTGGGTTGTGACTCAAGCTACAACAATGCATTTAATATTTGAGTATTTGTATTACATATGTTACATAGTATCCAGAAACAACATGCTGTAATATTTAATAAGAAAGGTGTTGTACAGATTGAACCTGTTGGTAATCAGGGTTCAAAGACCAAAGTAAATGGTATACCGTTGAGTGGACAAAAAACATTGTTTCATAAAGATAGAGTATTGTTTGGTGAGTCTTATTTTAGTACTGATGTGATACAGGGAGGCACAGAGATTCCAGTAAAGGCTATATTAAGATAAATGTAACTGTAGAAATGGTCTGTTTCCTCAGCTATTTTGGTGAAATGACCAAGGACAGTTTTGTGCCCCATGGTACATACAAATATCTAAGAATAATTTTCTGTCTCTAGAACAAAGATTATTGATATATTGAAATGTTCTTAATTTAATAAGTTGGGATAGGACATTGTTATGATTGTTGTATTTGTAATGTTTGATTAAGTCTGAAACCTGATTGATCATTCAATTCCTTGCTTTTACAAAAAAAAATTACTTGGGCTCAATGTGCTTTTTAAAGTAATTTAGGGATTATTAATGTACATGTAAATATTTGTGTTGGTTGGCATATAAATTAACTAACTAGTTGATTTCCCGGATGGTCAGTTTTAAAAGTAAACTGAGAATTGACCTGACATTGGGAAGGAGCATATGTAATGTTGTATAATCACTGATTTCATGCTACAAAATCATCAAGTACACATTAATCTGAATGCCATTATCATTTGATACAGTAATAAAAGAATTGAATATTCCTAGGTTCCAATCATCTTTATGTGTTTATGAATCCACAAAGAAAAAATTCAAGTTCTGACGATCTGCCACAAGATATCACCTGGGAGTTTGCACAGAAAGAAATAGCTCAAGCTAAAGGTTTTGCTACTGGTTCAGATGGATTAACAAAAGGTTTAGTTTGTTGTCTATTCTATATTTCATAACTAATTCTATACAGTAAACATCCACAACCAATATAATATTCCTTGGTTTTCACTGGAAAATTTCTCGTCACAATTAAATGTTAGATCTACACAGAAAAGTTGAATTGAGTTGGTGGAAACTATGGTTTCTGTCACGTGATACAAGTGTACTAAAATAACTGGATCGGATCCGATTCCACTCGCACTACCAAATTTTTAACAACAGACTCAAATCCCAGATGGAGACCACACAAATTTGATGACCCAGTTCTGGTCGTATCAGTTTACCCGACTACTGTTCCATTTTCTTATCGTAAAAGTTGATTTGTTTGTAAACATACGAAACTCACTTACACCAATAATAGTGCACATCACCGGTGAGTTGCCGGCAGGGTATAGAAAAAGCACATGGGTATATGCATTCAGGATATTAGGATTTTTAAATGGAGTTGATTTGTTTGTAAACATACGAAACTCACTTACACCAATAATAGTGCACATCACCGGTGAGTTGCCGACAGGGTATAGAAAAAGCACATGGGTATATGAACATTATCTAGGGAAAGTACACCCATTAGGCATCAAAAATACCAAAAAATGAAAATCGCCTATAGAGGGCTTTTTCAATGGTGAGCCAATAACTATTTTTTACAAGGGTATCACATGAAACATGGTTGTTATCTTTGTCGCATAAGGGAGACATGAGGTTTTCAGAGCAAAACATGTTAAATGATCATTGTTTTTCAAGTGTAGTTATATGAAGTCATTATACGATCATTTCTTTCAACAATTCTGACGTCATTCGCCAAAAAAGTCAATCATTTAATTACGTAACCATTTTGTTATCGAATATGACAAGAGCAATAAACAATTATTTGTGTATTTGCTTGTTATAGTTTCGCTGCGTACTCAGAGTACTTTGTGTCTCATTTGAATTTGTAACACCAGGTCTATCACATTGCCTTAAAGTTATTGCGAACAGGCTCGTTTGTTGGTAACCATCATCCAACTTGTTGCCGAAACAAGTCCATCGGACATTGTTAAAATCCCTGAGTGTCTGGAGTATTTTCTGGCCTGCCAATAAAGCAACCTGCTTCAAATAGTCTGTTGAGAGCTTCAGTATTGTGTAATAGCTTCCTACTTCAGACACCATTGAAAGGTCCGCCATGCATTTCAGAGCGACGAAGGCTCAATGCATCAGCATTGATGCACAGCGTGCGCTGTGGGGATCGAGAGAATAATGCATCTAGTTGATTATAATGATGGTTAGCTAAGCTGAAAAGGGGGTGTAGTCGCGTCTCGTCCGAAAGGTGATCGACTTCATTCTGGTGATGGAACTGTATCGCCTTCTCGGCGTAGTCAACCGTCGGTAGGATAACCTAGATGCAATTTTTGTATTGTCATGATAAAAATGTTCGGCTTACTTGTTTCGGCAACAAGTTGGATGGTGGTTACAAACAAACGGTAGGGTCTTTACGAAATTGTATGAGTGACTTCTTGGGAATGACGTGAGAATTATTGAAAGAAATGATCGTATAAATGACTTAGACGCTGGCTCGTTAGCCTGGAGGTCGGGTGTCTGATCGCTGCAGTGTCCGAGAAAGTTTATCGAGATTTTTCGACTCAGTTTCCTCTTGTCAGTGGTACGGGACGGAGGACGTGACAAGGACAGCTGTCTAGTTCGTAGTCGTTCCATGGGACGAAGAACTGAGGTCCCATGTATACAGGGGTGTGCACGGAAAAGATCAGTTGGCATTGGACATTAGATAAGGCCATAGTGCCGCTGTCAGGGCAAAATGTCCCTCATATCGCACTGTATGGCATATGCCCGTCTTCATTATCCCAGTAGGAACAGAACAGTAGGACGTTAAACCCCATTTCATTTCATTCATTCTGATTGCAACAAAAATATCATGAGTTTTTCATATAGCAGACAATTATGAAAAAAACATATATTCAGTGACAGCGTTTACTGGGGAATAGAATATTGAGTTTAATTTTGCAGATCAGCAAATAGCTCAAGAGAATATTTTAGAATTATTACCGATGGTATCAGAGGTGAATGCTGTTTCAGAAGAATTAAATAAACACAAATCATTTGAAGTTGTTTTAATCTCAGCTTCAGCACAGGAAGCAGATGGTAATAAAGCAAAACAATCTGTGTGAGTAAAATAAAGCATTACCAGAGTATTATATCTCTTGACTCTTTCATTTTTCTAAAATATCACAAAAATATTGTGCAGGTATTAAATGCTACTATAAGATATTGTCTTATAATGAATTGTCTTGATTATTTCCCGTTGTTTCCCAGTTAGAATAGAGCTGGGCGATATTTCGGTATTTCGATATAAAACCGTCACAGAAATAAAAACCGTGAAAAATACTGTCTTCAAAAAATATTGAAAAACCGAACATACCACGATATATCGGGGTTTTGATTTTTCTGGATGATATTTTACATAAATATTGAACAAAATGTTTTCTTTTTTATGTTATTTACGATATTTTATTGCTTAATGAGGAAAAAATACTGCTATAAACTCCCGCGTATTCATTTCACAAAGTTTGCAAATGCCAATGCAGAGCTTTATTTACGTCACGTGACTTCTCGCCCAACTTTTCACCCAACTTTTCACCAGTTGGAATTATTTCTGTTTCTGTTCAATTTCTATACATCTTGACGAATGGTGAAGACCAATACTTTGATTTTCGAAAGAAATCATTGATTTTAAGATTGAATTAAATTTTAATAAAGCAGAAATATATAAATAATGCCAATTACATTGGGAGTTCCGATAGACTGATTATCTTACATACAGCGTCGGACGTGTCATGGCGGTCGTGGTCCGGGAAAAAATATTTGACGAAATCAATGGAGACTTTTTGACATAGTACTTATGTTTTATAGATTAATTTAGTATCCTTGTATTGTATAATGCATTTCCAAGAAGGTATACTCTTGAATGGGAAAGAACGCGTTTGCAAGGGTAAACAAAGTCCAATCGTACCCTTAGCTATAAAAATATGCACGACTGAAAGAACAAACTTTTTTATGTTGTTTAGGCCTCCTTCATTCAGAATATTTTTAATTTTAATAAAATATTATGATTAATATTTTGAATATTTAAATTATAATACAAAACAACTTTAGCAAGTTTTCATGGCTATAGATCTGTGTTTGAACCAGCTTGAATTAATGTTTTGTTAATTTGGTAGGCCTACTGTGTGTATGCTAAGTTAGAATTGTTTGTGCTTTTCTGTCATTGATACACATTGTTATGTGTTAATATAAATGTGTTTTAATATAATTGATATATTTCTGTGTAGTGTTTTTATACATTATGCAATGTTACATTTATATATATATAGTGTTAGTGTCAAAATGAAAGATTTAGTTAATGGTAATGTATGGTTATGGGATAAAGGAAAGTTTATGAATAGAAGATATCTGATACAGGTATGCAATAAATCGGCCAAGAGTAAGATTTGATTTTTTTTTAAGCCAGGTTCTTACTGACAAAAAATGTTTGTATAAATGCATAAATATGTTAGTAAGTTATTATGTACCATGTTTCTGAAGTTTTAAGCCTTCACTTCAATTTTTTCAGGAAATGTACCAGAAATATCTTGATGGTGAAGATGTATTATCTATACAGAAGAAACAAGATCCGTTCTGGGAACCACCAGAAGATGTATTAATTGGTTCAGCTAATGTATTTCTACAATCACTGTCATATGCTCTGGATTTTGATGATAAGTTATCAGTAACAGATTATAAAGGTCAAGAAGAGGGTTATTTATATGTTAGTGTTGCTCCATGTACTGTTGATGGTAAACCACTCGATGAAGATTACTTTGTGGAAGATCCTGTTGAGATGTTGAAAAATTCTTTTCATTTTAAGGTTAGTTTTAAATTACTTGCCATTAATCTAAATCTAGATTCAATATCTACTGTTTATTTCTATCTAATGAAATCAGAATCTGTATGCATGAATCTAGGACATGACTATATTGACATGTATTCATTGTTATCACGAAAGGCTGTAAATCAAATCCAGTTTCAGAAATCTTTTTGTAATTTAAATCTGGACGAAAAATCTAAATATTGATTTTCTGCACCTAAAATCACCCTTAAACTAAATCCAGATGCCAAAGAGTAATTTTTATACGTCCACATTTTCTTGTGGATTTGGACCTCCGTCCGTCCGTTTGGATGTCCGTCAGTCCACAATTATTAACAGTTTGACACCGGAAATTGGTATTTACCACCGGAAATCAATGGAAACCTCTTCTATTTGGCTTTAAGTGTATCATAGATGGTGTCGGCAAGATGAAAAACAGAATGAACTTCAGATCATGAAAATCCAAAGATTATTGACTGAAATCTATCCGATTTTGACACAGGAAATTGGTATTCCCCACCAGAAGTCAATCAAAAATAATTCCAATCACTTTAAGTGTATCATAGATGGGATCGGCATGATGAAAAACCATGAGAATGGACTTTAGATGATGAAAATCCAACCATTATTGGCGCAGATAGCCATGTTCTAGTTCAAATGGGTCCCAATTTCAAAAATGCCCATCCTAGAGGGGTCAAGGGGGCGGAAAATTTGAATCCCAATATATTGGGATAGCTTGGTCCCTAATCAACCTGAAACAACAAAAAAATCAATTTTAGCAAACAAATCCTATGGGAGCTGTTTTTTATGACGTGTCATACCACACTATTTGCCCAAAACATGGTATGGGCTATACATGTAGTTTTTATAGATTCATGAGCGGATGAACCCATGACCCCTATTGTCACAGACCTGGCCTAGACTGCAACAGAATGCTTATATTTGAAACCTGTCCTCAACATGCAGGCAAATTGAGACTTTACAGTCACTTAAACTGCTTCCAACGGTCTATATGAACATGGGCCCCGAAGACCATTCAACTAGAAATGATAATAAAGTTTATTGTTATAACAGTTGAACGATAACAGCTACAATTTTACGACTTTAGTTTACTACAGTGACATGGCAATGTCAAAACATGCTTTGCTGATGGGATTTGAATATTAAAAGTTACCGTAACACTACAGTGTATGTTAACACAATATCATCTCTTCTAACAGAATGGCTAATCACAGAGAACTACCGTATGCACAATATCCATAAAATAAAGGCTAGACTGTCTAACACACATGCCATGTTTCCTACCGTGAACTTTGTCTCCCGCTGTGCACCAAAAAACATTATGTGACTCATTATGAATATGATTCATATACTGGTATGATTGCATCATCTATGAACTTGAGTTTGCAACTAAAATTAGATCGGTTTCTGGACAAGGGTCTCACAATATTTATGTTAAAGTTGCATTCCCGGGTACAAACTGGGTGATTTGATGAGATATTAGGACTAAAACATATTCAAACTAATTAATTTATCATAATTTTGCTCCAAATGCTTCTCAAAACACTGTAATTGCCAAGTATACTCAGCTGTGAAAATCGATCAAAAGAGGCCATGTTTGCATCAGGGGATTACCCCTCTCCGTCCCTATGGCAACGGCAGGCGGAGACAGGTGACAATTCATTGCATACACAAGACGATGTTGTCTGTAATCGCTGACTATTTATTACAAATATTGAATCCTAATTAAATTCACGGATTACCCACTGCCAGCGTCTTTTTCCGTGATTTTTATCTCAGAAAGTGCTGTATACGTCTAACTCTTTATAGAGTTTATCAACATGTACACAAAGCGCTCAATGTACTCGTGCAGCCTTCGACGCCACGCGTGGGGATAGTCCTAATCGTCGGGCTGTTGATTTTTGTCCTGTATACGCTCCTTGAGTGTTTTTCACGGAATCCAGTGTTTTTCTAGTAATCTCTACTTTCCATGTGTACCAAAATTGCCATACTTTTATTGGTAATAACCACCCGTTAAATACTTTCTTGGGAACCCATCTTTAAGCATTCTGCATCTTTCCTTTCTTGAGTCATAAAATTGGCTCAACATTGGTATTTTCGGATAAGCTGCATTTAGGACAAAGTTAATGTGTGGGTGTATTCCACACTTTACTTAGCTGTCTTTCTTTTTGATATATCCTAAGCTATGTTGTGGGTCAGCACTAATAACAATGAAAAGTTTTCATTGACCATATGAAATTATTGACAGTCTTGAAATGCAATCACTATTGATCTTCAGATCATATTTAAATGTTAACATATATGTTTGAACCATCCTTTAAATTGTAAATAATTTGAGAAATTATTTGTAATTTGTAAATGTATCATTTTTGTTATAATATAATTGAAGGTAACAATACGCAATGCAGATATTTATAAAGCTAGATATACGAAGGGTATCAAAGTAAGATATCGAGTTTATAAAGAGAAAGAATATACAGACACCAAACTAATTAAAGGAACACTGACACCAGAGTTTAATCATTCTCGAGTAATAACTATACCAAAAATGGCCCAGTCACATCTTGATTTCTTTGAATCTGGGTGTATAACCTTTATGTTATATGGTGTGCAAGATGAGACTAACACAGACAATAAACTTGCAAAACTTACTACTAAGGTAAATAGACAAATGTTTTTAATTACATATAGGCAGAATCTGTACAAGTTAAATGAAAGATAATGAGAATAATGTCAGTATACATTATCCTGCATGTCTACATTTAATGCGGACCTGTATTGTCATCATTTTTATCCATTCTCTGTCCATAATTTATTGTGAATATGCAAGGATAATTTATTTGGTCATAATAAGGGAGACTATTGAAATTCGAATTAGTTTTATTTGGCCATTTTACATTCAGACTTATACAAAATTTCTTGAAAGAAATTTTTAATACTAAGTGCTTTGGCAATTTTTGAACATGCTTTGCCCATTTATATTTCCATTGTTTATTTATCTCTAATAGTTTCTGACACTAATGCATTCAAAATAACATCCTTATGCCAGGTTCCCACTATCATGATTCATGCTATAGTCGTGGTTATGTGTATTGAGGTCAGTCGTAGTGTTGACTGTAACAAAATGTATGTGCACTTAGCATATCCAGGACTCAATAGGGACAATATATCCCATCGTAACGCATTGCACTTGAGTGGGAACTTGGCATTATACAACATCAGAAATATTTGAAATTCTATAATCTGCATCTGGTTAATAGTAATTGTCCCCCGCCTTTCGAAGATTTTGGAACACAATAACTTACCAAAGATGAGAAATAAAATTATGCTTAGGGTAAGCAGAGAAAAGCAATTTGATTGGTTGATGCTTAGGGACACGATAACTTTAGTTCTAATTGAATGAGAGTAAGGACACTTGGTGCATAGTTTTATCACATCAGTACCTTGACTAAGTTCGATGATGAGCTTTTTCTGCTTAATATAAATTATATAGTGATAAACAATTTGATTCGTTGAGGCTTTGGAACACAATAACTTTAATTCTAATTGAGGTAGAAAGTTCAAACTTGGTGTAGGTGTTAATTAGATGAATGCTTTGATGGAGTTCGATGATGAACATTGTCTGCTGATGATAAGCAGAGATAAGCAATCTGATTGGTTGATGCTTTGGGGCACGATAACTTTGGTTTTAATTAAGAAGTGAAGGTGATGAAACTCAAGAGTACCAATTCATTATATCATTACCTTGACTAAGTTCGATGATGACAATTTTCAACTAAAGCTAAGGAGCAATAAGACATTTGATTAGTCAAGAATTTCGAACACAACAACCCTGTTTTTAATTGAGGTAGAATGTTTAAACTTGATTTAGATGTTCATTAGGTGAATGTCTTGACTGAGTTCAATGATTAACTTTTTTTGCTAAATCTAAGCAGAGCAAAGCAATTTCATTGGTCGATGCTTCTGGTCAAGATAACTTTGATTCTATCTCATAGAGAGTGATGAACCTTAGTGTATTGTTGATAATCTGTTTGATTGCTTGATACTTTGGAAAAAAATAAATATGCTATTAATTAATGTCAGGGGCGTACATAACGATTTCGTTTGGGGGGGGGTGCTTAGCCAAAATGTGACCGACTGATGCACATACCCCCCACGCCCGCCCCCACCTCCCAGTGCGAGTGACGCAATCCGGAGCCGAACACCACGTGTCAGTTTTCTAGAGTTGACATAACATCTGTACAATCAGACGCCACACACACCAGGGCCCTGTTTCACGAAATTTTAACTTAAGATAAAATCCAATTTTAGTAGATACTTCAATTTTGATTGGCTAAGCACTAAAATCAATCTAATATTATCCAATCAAATTACTAAAATTGGAATCTTATCTTAGTTAAAATTTCGTGAAATAGGCCCCTGTAGTACTACAAACTGGGCAGTTCACTATAATCGTGAATATGACAGTGTAAGACAATTGAGGAGTAGAGGAATTATTTTGAAATGGAATCGCGCGCCGCATGCGCGAAAAAATTTCAGTAAGCGACTAGAAGAATGATGTTATAATGGAATCGTGCCGCAGGCGCGAAAAAATTTCAGATATGTAACAGAGCTTTTATATTTTTGGGACTGGGCTTGAAAGTTTGAATCAATGTCATGGCAAATGGAACCAAATTCTCGTTAACGAGAGGATAAGAAATGGGACAGAATCTTGAGGCCTATCTATTACGCCTGTTTTGTGATTGTTTGTTTATCCCATTAATTCATTTAGTCGGAGACCGACTGCGGTGAGTACTTTTTTTGAGACCGACTATTTTTTGCCATGGTAGAAAACATTTCATAGAACAACATACTCACAACAGAATAAGAGTGACAAGCAGACGTGGTTATTGTATACTATAGTTTTGTGTGAGATATGCAATTTAGGTACACGGATTCACGCAACTACTTAGTATTTGGGATCTATTCTGGCATTGTTTTTGAGACCAACTGCAGTGACTGCACTTATTTTGAGACCGACTATTTTTCTCCTTGGGTGAAATTTTGTTGTTAGACCAACATACTCACAACAGAATGAGAGCGAAATACAACATCTTTTCAAACATGATAAGTTGACAAGATTATTTTATAGTAATGTTTTGTGTGAGTAGCGTGACGTATACAGTGAGCACTTATTTTGATACCGACTGCTCCTATTTTGTGACCGACTGCACTGCTTTTGCGACCCATTATTTTATAGTAAAGTTTTGCGTGATTAGCGTGACGTATACAGTGAGTACGTATTTCGATAATGACTACTCTATTTTGCGACCGACTGCACTGGTTTTGCGACCGACTATTTTTTCTGCATTTACGCCCCTGATTAATGTGTCATCTATTTATTTTGGGATTTCGCAGGGGGACATCAGCATCACTGATGGATTGTTTGTCTCATGAATGTGGAGAAGAGTGTCAGAAATACACGAAGCTTGCATCAGATTTGCTGAAAATACCAGGATAATATGCTAAAAGGTTTAATTCAAAAAGTTAAATTCAATTCTTGTCAGTCCCATATTTTTGGTAATTAGCAACATTTGAATGAACAATCTTAAATTATTACAGGAATTACGACAAATGGAATTTATGGGAAATGTAGCCAATAATTCTGGTAGAAGAGGTACTGTGTTCTCTAATGATCCAATAGTTACTACTGACCAAGCTTCACATCTTAAAACAGAAATGATTTTACTTCAAAAAAAATATGAAAGACTTCTGTCGAAGGAACAAAGACTACAGGTAAATCTAAGTCACTATTGTAGTTTTTCAAGACATCATATGTTCACTAGCAATTTATTTTCTGCCCAACTCGAAAAGTTCTTATTTGGTATTTTGTCAAAATATTTTACTGTACCTCAAAAATTACTTTCAATTTCATAGGCTTTATGTATTGAATGGTCTGAAAAAAAAGATGCAGAATTTGAACCTTTTTTCCGAGCTGTATCTGCCGTGGCACATAGTACTGGTGCTAAATTAAAAACCAGAGTTCAGCTTCTAAACCAGGTAATAAAATATTACTCATGATATAGTCACAATCAAAGAAATCCATTTAACTATCTTGATTAACCTATTTTATCAAGACTGATTTGTTACATGTACTAAAACTAGGGCTTCTCCTTCAAAAATTTTCACTCATTTTTATACGCCCACATTTTCATGTGGACGTATTATGTCGTCGCCCCTGTCCGTCCGTCCGGACATCCGTCCGTCCGTCCACAATTTGTTTGTGGACTCTCTACAGGTCACAATTCTTATCCGATTTTAACGAAACTTGAAATATAGGTTTATCCCCAAAAGATCTCGGCTGCATGTATCGTATCAAAACTTCATGGATTATGGCCCCTGATTGTACGAAAAATCACGTTTTTAGCTTGTGGACCCTATAGAGGTCACAATTTTGAACCGATTTTGATGAAACTTGACATGCATGTTTGTAACCCGAAGATCTTGGTTCCTTTCGATATTTGCGGCTATCGGAATGTAATTTCCTGAATTATGGCCCCTGATTGTCCGAAAAATCACCCTTTTTAGCTTGTGGTCCCTCTGGAGGTCACAATTATTATCCGATTTAAAAAAAAACGTTTGATTATATCACCGTTACACCCTAAGGAAGGTTGAGTTCTAATTTCGAGAAAATCGGACCAAAATTGACATACAAAATGGCCGCCGTTTGTACGCGAATAGTGTTAAAAAATGGTATATCAAGGTTGTGGACCCTGTGGAGGTCACAATTTTAATTCGATTTTGATGAAACTTGAAATTCATGGTTATAACCCAAAGATCTTGGTTCCTTTCGATATTTGCGCATATCGGAATGTAATTTCCTGAATTATGGCCCCTGATTGTCCGAAAAATCACCCTTTTTAGATTGTGGTCCCTCTGGAGGTCACAATTATTATCCGATTTAAAACAACGTTTGATTATATTACCGTTACACCATAAGGAAGGTTGGGTTCGAATTTCGGGAAAATCGGACCAAAATTGCCATACAAAATGGCGGCCGTTTGTACGCGAATACTGTTGAATAATGGTATATCAAGGTTGTGGACCCTGTAAAGGTCACAATTTTAATTCGATTTTGATGAAACTTGAAATTCATGGTTATAACCCAAAGATCTTGGTTCTTTTCGATATTTGCGCATATCGGATCGTAACTTCCTGAATTATGGCCCCTGGTTATACGCAAAATCCCCCTTTCTTTAGCTTGTGGTCCCTCTGGAGGTCACAATTATTATCCGATTTAAAAAAAACGTTTGATTATATCACCGTTACACCCTAAGGAAGGTTGAGTTTGAATTTCGGGAAAATCGGACCAAAATTGACAGACAAAATGGCTGCCGTTTGTACGCGAATACTGTTTAAAACAATGGTATATCATGGTTGTGGACCCTGAATAGGTCACAATTTTAATTCGATTTTGATGAGGAAGGTTGAGTTCTAATTTTCGTACCAAAATTGCCGGACGAAATGGTCGCCGTTTGTACGCGAATAGTGTAAAAATATGGTATATCATGGTTGTGGACCCTGTATAGGTCACAATTTTAATTCGATTTTGATGAGGAAGGTTGAGTTCTAATTTTCGTGAAAATCGTACCAAAATTGCCGGACGAAATGGTCGCCGTTTGTACGCGAATAGTGTAAAAATATGGTATATCATGGTTGTGGACTCTCTACAGGTCACAATTCTTTTCCGATTTTGATGAAAAGTCACATTTCTAGGTTGTGTACCGTTACACCATAACCATTGTCGGCTTCGAATTTCATGAATATCAGACTGGAACTGACCAACTAAATGGCTGCTCCCAATACAGTATGAAATACAGGACTTAATGATGTAGGAAAAATCACTTTCGGTATTGCTTGTTCTCTATCCATCTCTCGAAAATGTGGGCGTATCCTGCCTGGCAGTGCCAGCCTATCTTTGATAACGCATAGGAGCTATTATTGTCAAAATTTGTTTTTTGGTTAAAGAAAATGAAACTGCTGAAATGTGCTTTAGAAAACACACCGATCGTGACATGTTTTAGTTTTATTGATAACTTTTGAGGGCGCTTACAGCTGGCTCCCGGATCCATTCGCTTGATTTTTTATTTCTTTCTTTTTCTTGCAATGTGTGTGTAGTTTTTTTTGTCTGCAGGTTTGTATTTTGGGATTTGTTTTGTGTGTAGTACGGTGCTCCTGAACTTACTATTGGAACTATAGAAAGATAGATAATTATCTACATCATATTTCCCACATTTATTTCAGGTTTTACAAGGCCAAAAAATTGTGAGAGACAAAAATGATAATGTAAGTAGAACATTACTCTGTGTTTTGTTATCATTATAATTGAAATATGTATTTTTATACGCCACATTGAAATGTGGTCGTAGATTGTCGTCGCCCTCGTCCGTCCGGCCGGCGTCCACAATTGCTTGTGGATGCTCTAGAGGATAAAGTTAATATCCGATTGACTTTAAATTTATACACAGTGTTTAAGGTCGTGAGATGAAGAGGCCTATTGTTTTTCAGCAATTTCCAATAATAAATACCAGAGTTATGGCCCTTGATCACTTTAAAAAATCTTGTGGACGCTCTAGAGACCAAAGTTAATATCCGATTGACTTTAAATTTACACACAGTGTTTAAAGGGACAATAACACTCTTGCTGGCTTGGCAGCTCCAGAAAATAAATAATAGCCTTATTCTAAGTACTAGACGTTTAAGTGTCCTACCAGTTGTGTAAATTATCCATTACTTCCTATTTTACTTGTCCAGAGGATTCGAAAATATTTTAAAATCCAAGTCACATTTAAAACGTTTTACGTGAGGCTTTTCAAATCATTTAGTTGAATTTTACCAGTTTTTAAAATTAGGTGTGTTAAGATGAAATTTGTATCGTCAATTAATTGGAATATTGTAAAATAATAGAATTTGTTGACCAGAATATAGATTATGACATATGATATTATTCAGTTATAATAATAATAATAATGTACATTTGTAGAGCGCCAAATCCATCCAAAAGCATGCTCAAAGCGCAATGAGACAATGGTTATATACACAGTGAACAGAAAGTCTAATTCTCATAGCATTCTCGAAATAAGTGAGTCTTTAGTTGTGATTTGAAAATAGTCAAGGTTTCACTGTTTCGAATTTTCAATGGCAAACCATTCCACAATTTAGGAGCAACTACACCAAAGCTTCTGTCACCAAAATGTTTCAGTTTTGAGTGTGGAACGACAAGCGTATTCTGGTAGTGAGATCGCAAGGACCGGTTTGGTTGATATACTGTTAGTAGTTCTGATAAATAGCTGGGTGCAAGATTTCGTAGACATTGGTATGTGAGGCACAGAACCTTAAAGTTGATGCGAGCTGAAATTGGGAGCCAATGTAAGGATTTTAGAACAGGTGTTATGTGAGATGATGTTTTGGTTCGTGATATGATCCTGGCTGATGTATTCTGCAGTTTCTGTAATTTGTAGAGACTTGAATGATTTATCCCAGACAATAAACTGTTACAATAGTCTAATCTTGACAGAACTAGTGACTGTACTAGAGATTTGGTGGCATCAATCGTGATGAGATGTCTAATATCACTGATGCGTCGCAAATGAAAGTAACAGGACTGACGCAGCTTATCAACCTGTGTTTCAAATGACAAACAAGGATCTAGATAAACACCAAGATCTTTCACACCACTAGCTAACTGAATAACCGAGTCTCCAATTTTAACATTGGTTTGAGATATGTTCTGAAGGCGTCTATTTGTTCCAAATAACATAGCCTCAGTTTTGTCATCATTCAACTTAAGTTTATTTGAGGTCATCCAATTCTTAATATCATGGGAACAATCAGTTACACAACCCAGAGCCTTGGTTACCTCCTCGGGCTTAAAAGATGAGACAAGCTGAGTATCGTCAGCATACGAATGGTGATCAATGTTATGTTTGTCGATAACATCAGCCAAATTATGACAGTATAGCAGAAACAGTATTGGACCGAGTACCGATCCTTGAGGCACACAGCAGGTAAGGCGGACAGGCGTCGATTGAACATTATTTATTAATACCGTCTGTTGGCGATCTTGTAAGTATGACATCAGCCAGTTATGAGCCGTTCCAGTGATACTGAATTCATGTTGGAGCCGGTCAGCAAGGATCTGGTGATCGACAGTGTCAAAAGCAGCCGAAAGGTCCAATAGAGTGAGTACTGATACATGACCGCTGTCAACTGAACGTCTCAGATCGTTTACAACTCTCAGCACGGTAGTTTCTGTACTATGTCCAGAACGATAAGCAGATTGAAATTTATCCCAAAGATTGTTGTTTGATATGTATGTACGCAGTCTGATGTTGACAGCTTTCTCTAAAAGTTTTGAGAGAAACGAGATATTTGAAACAGGCCGAAAGTTTTTTAATACATTTCGATCAAGTGAATCCTTTTTAAGTAACGGACGCACAATGGCATGCTTGAAGATTTCAGGAAAAGTTCCGCTTTGCAAGCTATAATTTACTATGGAGGTTATGACAGGCAGAAGCGTATCCAAGTAGTCACAAACAATGGTACACGGAATGGGATCCAATGGACATGTTGTTTTCTTTGATGGCAAGACTAACTTTCGGATTTCTTCCTCAGCAAATGAATGAAGTTCAGTCAGTGGTTCGCGTTCTTTCTTGTCTGTAAATAAGGACTGAGTTTGAACAGAAAGATTGTCCAACTGACTTCTTATTTTTTCTATCTTAGAGATGAAGAAATTGGAAAAGTTATTTGCTAACACAAAGTCGCTTGTTGAATCAGAATGGTATTGAGCCTTTAAGGTCATGAGACGAAGAAGCATATTGATTTTCAGTGATTTCAAATAAATACTGTCAGAGTTATCTCCCTTGATCACTTTAAAAAATCTTGTGACGCTATAGAGGTCAAACTTATCATCTGATACACAGATTTATACACAGAGTTTAAGCTGTTGAAACGAACAAGTATTTTGATTTTCAATGAATTTTGATAACTGAACAGCTAAATTCTAAATCCATGATATTAAATGTTTTGTATACTAACTGTTAGCGTGGGGCAAAACTTTATAAAAAGCAAACAAATTCTAATGAGTTGTTACTCTTAATCAGATTTTAGTGTATTACAAATGTTTCATTACCGAAAAAAGTAAAAATATGCGACAACCCTTGTTGACTGCCCGGACGGTTTAGTTGCTGTGGGCGTATGTTTCGTTGCCTGGCAACCTATCTTTGTAATGTGTGTTTGTCATATGTGTTGTTATTTGTAATGTACATTGTATATTGTATATTTGATAATTTAACTATGTGTCTTTGACTCCGAGCACAAATCCATTTGGATGCCCCACTGCTCTATTTCTATATGCACAGCAAAATTCACTAAATATGTCAAAACTACCGAAAAAAAATTTTCATTTAATAGATCATTTTTTGTGAAAATATAATAAAATATGCATATAAAAGGATATTTTGTGGAAGCAGTGGAAAAAAGGACCCTAAATGGGGTAATTCTATTGCTATCTGCATAAAATGAGCTTATTTTGCACGCTTATATTTTCCTCGCTTGCCGAATTACCTCAGCCATGTTTGATCCTGTTTCTAAATATAGTATCATATTTGAGGTCAGAGACTTTTTGCACCAATCAAAGCAATCTTAAACATGCATTATGCAAGAGCAAAATCTGCCTATTACGGGTGTTTCTTTAGGCCTGAATGTTATCTAAATTATCAATTAGACATTAATTAAAGTTACATTATGGGAGATAACATAAAGAGATGGCAGTTCTCACTATAATAGTTAAAAACTAGATAGTGTAAAGGTAATTTGCTGAAAATTTCAGTCAAATTGGTCCACTATTAGCCGAGAAAAAAAGCGTTTGAAATATTCACATAGCCTCGGTCATCATTACTCAAATCATTAATATAAACAGCATAGTCTCGATTATCCACTTGATTGATTTAATTATCAACGGCCATTAAGCAGCATATAGGAATTCAATCCGCCAACATCGAAGGCTAGCGTTGACTTTCAGAGTTTATTATGGTCTGGATATGTTAATTAATTTCTAATTGATTATTTAGATAACATCTCAGGCCTAAAGAAAGACATGTAATAAGCAGATTTTGCTCTTGCATAATGCTATTTTAACTTATCCAGACCATAATAAACTCTGGATATCAAGGCTAGCCTTCGATGTAAGCTTGATTAGATTCCTATATGCCGCTGAACGGCCATTGAAATTAAATTTAAGATCTGGATAATCGAGACTATGCTGTTTATATTAATGATTTTAGCAATGATGACCGAGGCTCATAGTGGATCAATTTGACTGAAATTTTCTGCAAATTACCTTTACACTAAATACTTTTCGCTGTAAGTCCAGACAAATTGCCTTTTCGTCCAGTCATGATGTTTATATAAAGCCCAATCACACACGACAAGTAATAGTTCATGGTAAGGAGATTCTTCTTAAAGCAGAATCATCATTATCTGATTCTTGTCCTTCATTAATGCTTGTCTCCATCAATAAAAATAGTGCTGTTATTCCAATAACTAATTCTTCAAAGAAGACTTTACGTATTAAAGCTTCTAGACCCTTGTCATATCTTTCTCTTAACCACGTATTCGCACGCGAGAGCATAGAAATTGTGGACAAAGAGTCTTCTTCAGATATCTCCACAGAAATCAATTTATTGGAGATACAAGTTGATCTTTCATAGTGCATTCTTACACCTAACCAACAGTCAGACTTCCATCGCTTTCTTTGGCAACACAGAGAAACCTTCAGTCTACAGGGTGAAATTAGTCATTGTAAAGATCTAGAGATCGACATCAATGTTAATGACAAAACGCCTTTCTATATCTGACCATATCGTACAACCGACAATGAGAAGCACATTATTGACAAAGAGTTGCAAAAATTGGTTAAACTTGGTATTTTGTCAGAGGCACACCAACCCTTTACCTCACCGGTGCTTATTCTTCTTAAGAAAAATACCACTGAGAAGCGTCTTGTAGTAGATTTCAACTATCTCAGCTCTCATATCTCAGCTAGAAATGGTCAACCTGTTACGGTAGTTGCCAATGACACAGATATTTCGGTCTTATTACTGCACCACGCGAAACCAGAAATGGCGACAATTCATCCTCGCCACTTGGACAAAAAGTCAAACACCTATGGACCTGGCATAAAACTGTATTGGTCAATTTATTGCTCATTCAGGTTTGGTCTGGGTGTGATACCACTTCTGGTTGTTTCGGTTTCGGTAAATTGGGACTTCTTAAACATACGAACAGTGACATCGTTCGGGAAGCTAGCAAGCCAATAGCTTCACCTGGAGGTTCCCAGTCCAAAGTATCTGAATCTGGAGAAAGGTTATTCTGTGTAATGTATAATCACAAAAATGAGATATTTCTGACTAAGTCCGGTACCTAAGGTACAAAGCTATGATCACTTAAAAAAATTTCCATTCAAATCAATAGACTTCCTCAAACAGCTGCCGCGAACGAGCAGCATGCTCACCGCGTTCATGTTCAGCTTAGAATTTGAGATGAACTAGACGATGGCGTCGATCCTGAGAATTGGGGTTGGCAAGTGATTGAGAATAGATACGTTCCCATCGCGACTGTTTTTCCTTCAGCACCAGACAACGTTCTAAATTTCATCCGGTGTAAATGTAAATCGTTGAAAAACAAATGCTCGTCATGTTCTTGTACACAGAATGGTTTGAAATGTGTTGAAGCGTGTGGAGGATGCCACAGGAAGGGTTGTCTGAATAGCGAACAAATCTATCAGCATTGATTTAGTAGATGAATTTGGTACGGGGTAAAACAAATCAGAACTGAAGAATGTTTTGATGATTTTATTGATGATGATCCGAATGAATATCTTATGGTGTACAGAATATTCCTCTTGTCTAATTGCTTGCTGTTGTTGCTTTATTGACAACACGTCTCCGCCATTTTGAATTTTGACATCACAGTGACGTCATAGTTCTGCCATTTTGAATTCTGACGTCGTATGCAGGGATCTTAATCGGCTGTTTTTTGTTGGCTTTTTAGCCGATTGATCTTTAATCTAGCCGAATCGTAAAACAATGAATCGGCCACTATGGTATCATATATCAATCTACTTTCGGCCGATTTACAAAGAGTTAATTATCACTGATAAAACAATGAACAACAAGCCACTACGGTGTCATATATCAATCTATTTTCAGCCGATTACAAAGAGGTAATTATTACTCGTCGATTAATTAACCCATCAGAGAGTCAATCAATGCAATGAATACCTTCAGTGTCAATCCTTCTCGGCTCATTTCGTAAATAAACAGCTTTGTTGAGTTAATTCATGCCAAGTACGGTAAAATAATAGCCGAAAATAATGGCGGCGTTGACCTTGAACTTCAAGCATGCACGTAGGCATTGTATTTGGAAGTTCCAAAAGCGGGAGATCCTCCCACGTCCAATATAGGTCACCCAAAGTTGAAGACTAGAATATATTTTAGATCCGAATAGTTAGCTCCTTTCAAAAGTCTTTCGTTTGATAAAAAATTCACAGAAAATGTTTTGTCTCATATAAGTTATTAAAGTCTACTTTTTGCGAGTACGGTAACACTAAACATTTGAATCAGAATTGGTCACGTGACCGTTCGCCCGTACGGCATATTTCCGAGCCCCGACTATTCACGGAAAATAATTTGTGCTACATTGTTTTATTATTGACACGTGCTTACAAATATACTTTTATATATTGACAAATGTTTACGCATAGAATAATTAAAAACGAACTTATTTGTATTTGCTTGTAGTTTTTCTTTTTACTAAATTAATTCTAACTTCTGTTTGTTTGGATGAAAGCAAAAGTAGATTATGCATTATGCAAGTTGCCAAAATTTGACTATAAATTTCGATAATGTATGGATATATGAATACTAGTATGGAATAACAACACAGGCTTTGTTTATTATATGGAATACCGTAACGTTATGTAATTATTGGCGTGAATAAAGTATGCATAAACCAACATGTCTGTTGTTCAAAAGACGACTATCCGTTAGGGGTGCCCGTGGCCGGTTCATTTCAAAATGGATTAAGAACCCTGGTCGTAAGTCACTTTTGACGTCATTTCTGAATTCCTTGGTATCATTTTCCTATATGTTGATAATACATTTCTAGACTGTAAAATTGATATTTTTCAAGTTATAAATGGTTTTCAGTTTCATTATGTTGACCCCGGGGGAGGGGGGGGGGGCAAAAGTTCAAAGTGCTGTAAAAAATTTTGCTCAACTCCGATCGGCGGGGAAAATTTTTCTGGAACACTAGGGACATAGTTGTATCAGAAAATGAAGAAATCATTTGGGTAGGAATTTCTTCCCACAAAGCTGGATTTGTCATCTTCTCCAACCAGCCTATAATGTCTTACCTAATTCTTGCTACTCTAATTTGTTAATAAATGATGACCCGTGGGTCCTGAGTATCAAGAAAGAAATATTTAAAATTGGCTTGGAAGATTTATGGGAAAAACCTTTTCATCTCATAAACACAAATTGTATCAATATTATCAGACAAAGATTATTAGACATATTTAGACAAGACATATTTAGACATATTGAGAAATAAAGCTATTTTACACACGGTTACCACACAAATCTGATTCAAATTATTTGACATATTACCGTTTAAGTATCAGACACACCCAACACTATTTAATTTTCAATTACAGCCTTAATTGAAAAGTAACCAGTGGCTATACATACATATAACAATGTTTTCTCGCTTGATGTGCTTTTTAAACTTAAAAGAAAAAAATCTTAATTTGTAAAAAGAAAGTTCTGATTTCTTCTTTTGCTAATATTCTTTATTGTAATGTTGTTCATGTTTTTATATGTATATATTATCCTTTTTTTTTCATTTTTATTATAGAATTGTTATTATATTATTCTTCAAGTTATTATATTATTCTTCAGTGAATTTTGAATATTTATGGTATATATATATATTTTATAATATATAGCCGTGTTATTGTTTTATGCTAACAATATATTCTAAACACATTCCTTATATAAGTTTGCTTAGGTATTCAGTATATTAGTAATTATTAATTAGCTTTCAGTCCAAACAAGGAACACGATTGTACATTTAAATAGTCACGTGATGTGAATCTCACTGACCAGGTGGTTGTAATTTTGGATATGACACTGTTAACTGTAGGCCTATTAGAAGTAAATTAAAATAACGAACGCATGTATATTCTAAAATTAAGGGATCACCAACTTGACAGATTGTATTAACTAAAAAAATACAACTATGTAACTTGTTCATTTCTACATAAATCTTACGATTAAATTCGGTGAATTACAACCTATATATCTTCTATATAGACAGGAAAAGTTGTAAGCGAGTTGTTCTTAATTCACGTGTCATTTATCACGGAATTGACAGTAAGGTATATAAGCTCTAAAGAAAATCTTAACGATTGTCTTAAATTGGAGGTCTACAGTCAGGTACGTACAGCAAGTCAAGATACGTCTCTAAGTCTTGACCAACGCGTCTCTACATAGTAGGCAGGTTAGTTTATCAACGTTATCTAACTAGTACGATAATTCTTGATTAGGAATTTACCGGACGTGTATTTTATTGCTGTAAACATACGTAGTGTTAAGTACAAATTATTTGAATTCTGTCAAGAGTGTGAGACCTACTAATCTTTTGTAAACTTTATATGTGCCTAATGGAACTATAAACTATTTAAATCATTTTGGAAGTTTGTGATATTTTATCCCGTGAGTAGTAGGGACGCTTGTATGGCAACGCACGTGCGCGCATGCGCGTGCGTGCATGCGCGTGCACGTGACCTTGCACTGGATGACCCCCTGGCACGTGCGTGACCCCTTGCGTGACCCCCTGCACGTGCGTGACATTGCACGTGCGTGACCTTGCACGCGTGATTGCACGTACGGAGAGAGGGGCGCGCGCGCGGGAAAAGAGAGAGAGAGAGAGAGGAAAAGAGAGAGAGAGAGAGGAAGAAGAAGAAGAAGAAGAAAGGGGAAAAGAGGAGGAGGAGGGAAGGGGAAACAACTCTTTTACATTGATTAAGTTGGCCCTGAAAAGGGCCGTTGGTCCACACCACAATGTGTGGATTAGAATGTGAGGGTACGACGCACTTTATGTCAGTTGCGTCTAATGGCCTCCACTAATTCAGGAGGAGGTATTTTCCTGGGAGGTGTTTTTAATACCTCGTCAGGTAAGACAAAGATATCGTCAGGGGTAATCACGGCAAGCGTGTGACCCCTGAGATACATGAGAGTATCCGTGCTGTGGTTGTCTTCGATGCGTAACACCGGAGCATCCATTCTGATACTGATAGAAAGACTGGTGTTGTACCGTTTTATGAACGTAAGGACGAATCCATTTGATATGACGTCACGGACGAGTCCATTCATGAGTGACGTCACGGACGAATCCATTTGAAGGGTATGACGTCATGGACGAGTCCATTCATGGTGACAGGAATAAAAGGAAGGGAGGCGACAGCTTCGGTCATTTTTAAGCGATCAACAAGCGAAGAAAGATGAGTTTTACATTACGACCCGTGGATAGACGATACAGCCGATTATTTCGAACCGAATCACTGTGTGTGGAGATACATTTTCTGGAAGATTGGTCCCACGTTCCAGCCAACGATGTGCCACAACAACTACACGACACCTATGAGGCCATCATCGAGGAAATTCGCCGAACCTTGGACGCCAGAGAAAGTGACTACGTTAGAATTGCCATTAGTCACCCAGGACTCAAAACACCTATCTGGTTACCCTTCCGTGAACATCGTTTGTTAAAAGCCGAAGACGTGTTACAGAAAGTGGCTGCCGTATTACAGAGTAACGAAGAATTCAGATTAGATCAACGCATGTCCATGAGTATATGTCACGTGTCCCCTCCCGATGGTCGAGGTAACGGTGGAACAAACATGAAGAAGAGACACAGTGCTAATTTCGAAGAATATTTGAAGAAAAAGAGATGTCTGGTCACCATAAAGAATGCGGACGAATTGTGTTTTCAGCGAGCCATTGTCGTCTCTCGTCACTTTGCCAACAAACAAGACACACCTGAATGGATAAGGGAGAAGAAGAGATTAACCAACAACACAGGACCCCACTCGTGGCAGACGAAGAAAACGGAAGCCCTTATCGATGCCGTCGGTGGAGCCAGACAAGCCTGCACGGGTGTGGAAACCTGGGAATTGTACGCCAAGTATTTAGGAGAGTAAGGTTATCAGCTCAATGTTTTCTCTCGGGCCATCTTTGGGAAGGCGATTTATCGGGGAACAAAACACGTCACAGGCACACCAAAACATCTCAACCTGTATTTACAGGACAGGCATTATGACGTCATTACCTCCATGCCCGCCTTTGTGGAGAACTCGTATTTTTGCGAGACCTGTCAGGTAGGATACGATCGAGCAGAGAAACATTCATGTCACTTCATGTGTCAAGGATGTAAGACAGTGGGTCCACCCTGTCCACCTGATCCCAACACAAAGACGTGTTACCGATGTCATCGCGTGTTTGTGAACCGCCAGTGTTTCGACAATCATCTCGCCACCCGTTCCAGAGCCAAGTGCAGTATATGTTATCGATGGAAGAAATGTGAGAAATGTCAAAAAGAGTGGGACGTCATCAAGGCCAAGCGTAATTTGGAAGAACACCGATGCGGAGAATACGAGTGTTCCATCTGACGAGAGTGGCACTCGGCCGAGAAACAGTTTTGCTACATTCAACCACTGAAATCACCCATCGACATGAACGGAGACCGAAAGATACAAATCGATAAACTACAGAAATCGACGTTGACCCGTTTCGTCTTCTTTGACTTTGAATGCCAGCAAGATACCGGTGAGCACATTCCCAACCTATGTGTCCTGCAAACCTGCTGTCACTTTTGTATCGACAACCAAGAACCCTGCGAGCACTGCGACACGTACTGGAATCACCAACGAGAAATTGTGTTTAAAAGCCCAGACACACTGGACAATGTGGGAAAATGGTTTTTGCAACTTGCTGCTCACGGTACGGTGGTAGATGGTCGGAAACATGACAGTCACGAATCGAGTCCCGTGATTGCCGTGGCTCACAACTTCAAAGGTTACGACGGACTGCTGATTTTACAGACGCTGCACAAACATTCCGTGGCGCAACCCGAAGTGATTATGAATGGTGGTAAAGCGATGACGATCACTGTCGGTACGGTAAAATTCATCGATTCCCTCAACTTTCTACCGATGGCTTTACGGGACATGCCCAAGACATTTGGCCTACAAGAACTTAAGAAAGGTTATTTCCCTCACCACTTCAACAAACCGGAGAATGAAGATTACGTGGGCGCCTATCCTCCCGACACCGATTACGATCCGGATGGCATGAGTGTGACTGAACAAGAAAAAATTCACGAGTGGTACGAACAACACAGTCACGATGTCTTTGATTTCCGCCAAGAAATTCTCGCCTACTGTAAGAGTGACGTCGATGTCCTCCGCCGATGTTGTGGTGTGTTTCGAGAGATATTTCTCATGGACACGGGAATCGATCCCTTTGAAAACAGCTTGACCCTGGCCTCTGCCTGCAGCCGCGTGTTACGCATACACTACCTCAAAAAGACACCCTCGTCGTCATTCCTCGAGCCCTGATGCAAGAGCCAAAACCTGGTAAGGACTGGCACCGCTTCCAGCCTCGACAACAGTCCAACAAAGCCCTTCGATGGTTGGAATGGGAACAACATCGACAGACCATGGCAGCTTTCCGAAACCAGACCCCACTACCCAACATTCGACACGCCCGTAACGGTAGTGAATGCCGAGTTGGTCCTTACAGTTTAGATGGTATGGACACGACCACATGTACGGTGTACGAATTTCACGGGTGTGCCTTTCACGGTTGTCCCAAATGTTACCCAGGTCACGTCCAAGACGTTCAGCATAAACATCCCTACGATCCATCTCGCAGTATGAGGGACTTGTACCAGAAGACCCAAGAACGTCACCGTCGACTCCAGGAACAGTACGGTATGCAGACCATCCGCGTCATGTGGGAGTGTGAGCTAGAGGAAGAACGACGCCATGATCCCAAGATGAACGAATTTTTACAAGGCTTGGAAGACCAGCAATGGCCCGCTCCCGAACCTCTGATGCCCCGCTTTCTTCGGCGGAAGAACCAATGCCATCCAACTGTTGGTTAACGAGTCGGTGGAAGACATGCGCTACATCGACGTGGTGTCCTTGTACCCTTACATCTGCAAGTACGGTACCTTTCCCACCAAGGAACCCACGATCGTCACACAGCCTGACCAAGACCAGTGGCAACAGTACGAAGGGTTGATCCAGTGTTCCGTCTTGCCACCCCGTGGCCTGTACCATCCAGTGCTCCCGTTTCGGCGCAAACAGAAATTGGTGTTTGCCCTGTGTCGAAGCTGCGTCGACGAACACATGCAACAAGGGGAGATTGCCGAATACCAACCGTGTGAGCACACCGACGAACAGCGAGCCTGGGTGGGTACGTTTGTCACCCTGGAAGTGAAGAAAGCGGTGGCCCTAGGATACAAAGTACTAAAAGTCTACGAAGTCTGGCACTGGAAAGAATTCAGCACTTACGACCCCGAGGCCAAAACGGGCGGTCTGTTTACTGGGTACATTAATCACTACCTCAAGAAGAAGATGGAAAGCAGCGGTTATCCCGACACCTGCCACACCGAAGAAGACAAGACCCACTTCGTCAACGACGTGTACGACACGGAAGGTATTCGTCTGGATCCCGCGTCGATAAAACCCAACAAAGGGATGCGGGCGTTTAGCAAGTTACAACTCAACACAGCATGGGGTAAATTCGGACAGAGAGACAACTTTCCCAAAACAGAATACATCACGGAGCCCAGCGTCTATTTTGAAAAAATGTTGGACGTGACCCAGACCGTACGAGATGTGCAGTTAGTGAACGATAACATGGTCTTGATGGAAACGCTGAAAAAAGAAGAACACGTGGCACCCTGTCCCATCACCAACGTGGTTATCGCCGCCTTTGTCACGGCTCAGGCTCGTTTGAAACTCTATTCCGTCTTGGAAAAGTTGGGAGAAAGGGTATGCTATTTTGACACCGATAGCGTCATCTATCAATACCACGCCACGTCATGGAATCCCCCGGAAGGTTCGAGTTTGGGTCAGTGGAAGAACGAGTTGCCCGAAGATGTCACCATTCGAGAATTTGTTAGCGGAGGGCCAAAGAATTACGCGTACCGCCAGAGCGATGGAAAAACTGTATGTAAATTCCGGGGATTCACCTTGAATTACCGTGCCTCCCAGCAGCTGAATTACGCCATCATGAAGGAGAATGTACGGCACGTCAATCAAAACGAGCCTCTGGTCATAGCCAATCCGTTCAAGGTTACCAGATCACGTGACCGCCGTCTTTGGACACGCCCCGAGAACAAACGATATAAAATCGTGTATGACAAGCGGTTTGTTCAATTCAATGACGATGGCCAACCGAGCAACACTTACCCCTATGGATACTGACTTGCGGGTCTCAGGACGATGGCGAACAAACAAAGAAGATGACGAACCGGCAGAAAATACGGATATGATCGAGAAACTTAGACAACGATGGCTCAAATTTCGAGTGTTGAAATGTTTCCTGCCCATTATAGAAGAAAGGCAACACGAAGAGTGTATCGGCTGCAAGTACGAACATCCAAGTCAGAGATACCACTCGTGTCTGGGACTAGGCGTTTCTTCCATAACGGGTCAACCCTCGCATCCCGTGGACGATTACAATCACTACCTTTGGGTGGACGAGCCGAAACTGCAAGACATCGATAACGTGCTAGGCAGTATGATGGTTGATCCACGGGATCAAGTCAAGACGTGGGAGGACGAACAACGATGGCGAGAAGACGTCGAGAAAGCCTTGAAAAAGTTCTGGGCGGTGGTACCGGGCTTTAAGACGGTGTGGATCAAACGCAAAGACGAGTTTGTCGAACAGAAAGAAGACCCCACACGCCAGTGGATGGACGGCTTGTCGAAGAAAAAGAAACGATGGTCTCTGGATCAAATGGATATCAATGTCATGTCCGGCAACATGGGAGAAGGCTGGGAATGTATTGGCAGACATCTGGGGATCAGAGAAGCGCGAATCAGTCAAGCCAAGATGAGTCATCCCAACAACGCGCGCATGCAAATCTTCACCGTGTTCAACCATTGGCGACAAAAACACGGTAATCGAGCCGACCTGATGACGTTGTTGGAAGCCTGTCACGTGAGTGAAGCCTTGATCGATTGGGACGAAGTGAAAAAGTACGTGGAAAGCCTGGAAATCATAGACTAAACAACGAACCAATCAAAACGAAGGAAAAGAAAGATCCAATCAAAAGCGAGTGACGTCACGACCAAGACTATAAGAAGCGAAGTGTCAGACTGAAATTTCATTCTGCTCTCGATGGCTAGTCAAGCTTGTTTCTCCTGTAATAATGTCGGACACTGGTATAGAGACTGCCCTGTTCGTTCCCAACAACAACAGCAGCAGCAACGAAAACCAAGACAAGACAGACCAGCCTATGGTTCCTATGGAAGTTGTTACCTCTGCGGAGAACCAGGACACTGGGCACCTCAGTGTGGAAAACGAACAGAAGCCCAAAAAGCGAAGAGTGATGAAGAAAGAAAAGAAACTGTCAAAAGAAAGTGTTACGGAATCAAGAGACCCACCTTTCTATTCCACCCACTATTCTCCCGACTACCAGTGAAAACGGTGAAACTTCGAACGGTGAAATCCCGAAGCCGGCTGTCCTATTGTTGGCAGAGAAGGAAGCAGAAAGTTTTTCCCGAGCACTCATCCAATATGCGGGTCCGAGAGATATGACCGAAGTCTTGTCGTATCCCCCTTGTTTCGATATGAGTGAATGGATACCCGTCGTCGTCACGTTTGCTGAAGTGGAAGACTGGCACCCACACGACACGATGCATAAGCTTTTGGGACATGTGTATTGGATTCCTCGCGTCCTGAGAAATGTACCCTGGGTGAGACAAGAGATCCTGAAGAGAGAACGCGATAACTAACAGTTTTTTCTTTTCCTTTGTATGATATGTTTGTTCTATTGAATGTTCTTTTCCTTTCTATGATATGTTTGTTCTATTGAATGTTCTTTTTGTATTTTTAGTAAAATAAATTGTGTTCTAATTTCACCCCATGTCTGTTGTTCTGGCGCGAAGGTATAAAAGGCAGGGGAAAAGGGAATGGGGGAAAACAGCGCAAGATGGATGTGACGTTCAAACATCCCTTTACCATGTTAGTCAGTGGTCCAACGGGTGTTGGGAAAACGGTCTTTGTGCAGAAGTTTCTTCAAGCGTCCCTGTTCGACGTCCCTCCTCAACGTATCGTATGGGCTTATGGCGAATGGCAAGAGAGTTACGATCGCTTTCCCTACACTTATGTCAAAGGTTTGACGGATATTGACGACGTGATGGGTCAAGTCAAAGGTCCACAAGTCTTAGTCGTGGACGATTTGATGGGAGAAGACACGGAGATATTGCAAAAGTGGTTCACGAAAAAGAGTCATCACCACGACACGAGTGTCATTTACATTGTGCAAACTTGTTTGACAAGCAACAGCGTACCATCAGTCTGAATGCCCATTACCTGGTCTTGTTCAAAAATCCCCGTGACGCCTCGCAAATTGGTGTGTTGGCCCGTCAGATGTACCCTTCCCGTTCCAAGTATATGCAAGAAGCTTATGAAGATGCGACGAGTACCCCTCGCAGTTACTTACTCGTTGATTTGAAGCCCGACACACCCGAAGCTTTGCGACTGAGATCCAACATTTTACCTCAAGAGGAACCACCCATCGTCTACGTCCAAAAAGTATAAAAGGGGGACCTGTACCTCGAATTGACTCTTGTTTGTCACGATGGCTCGTACGAAGAATACGCAGAGAAAACACCCACCTCCCACCCTTCCCAGGGCGACGTTCCCGACGTTGGCACCGGACCTTCGTGATCCCACGGTACGAAGTCAGACTCGCCCGAGAATGAGGGCCCCCAGAACACAGTGGTCACCTCCCTCGTTGACACCACCCACGAGTCCCCTGTCTCCTTTACCGGCCACACCACCACGTCTCACCTCCACGCCCCACGTCACCACCTTCCCCTGCTCGGTCTCTCTCCCCGATCTTTCGCAGACCACGAAGAGAAAAGAAGAGTTCTATGAAAGGACTCAAGTCCTTCATTCGCAAGTTACAACATCTGACTCCCGATATGGCTTATGGGCAGTTGGTCAAGAATACGGGCCGGGCACGTATTGGATTGTTGCAGTGGTTCAAGTTGGCGGCCAACCATTTGCTGAATGGTAACATTCAGCCACTGCACGCTCAGCACAAGAAATGGGTGGAACGAAATCGACAAGTGTTGACCCAACTGACGGAGAGAAACATGCCGACGACCGAAAAACTCTCCCTGATCATGAAACCTGGGGGACGTGGATTTTTTTGGGGTGTGTCGATTCGTATCTTGCTGCGATGAAAGGAAAGACTGCAAAAGGAAAGAAACAAGAAACGAAATCAGTTCGTTCGACGGACCGCACAGCGCGGAAGGGGACTGAGTACCGAAGAATTGAACAAACATCGAGCGTTGCTTCGCAAACTGAGTAATGTTCCACCCGACGTCAAACGGCGACTTGTCGATCAACAGGGCGGTGCCATCTGTGCATTGCTGGCCATGGCCCTCCCAGCTTTGGCCCCCTTGGTATCTAAACTATTGGGAGGACAACAGGGTGGTAAACATCCTTTCCTTAGACGGCACGATAAAGCGAACGCTATGGTGGCCGAGCTATCTAAATTATTTGGTGGATAACCCAGGGAACAGAAAGGTATAAAAAGGGGACCGGAGAACGACCCCGAGCTCCGTCATGGAGACATTGCGGTATCTATTGAACACTGCACCGAAAGACCGTCCCCTTTTACTCGAGACCCAACCCATCGTCGACGGTGTGTGTGAGTGTATTGGAAACCTGATTCGCGGCAACGTTCCTGTGACCGACAAAGAAGTCAAGCGCTTGAAAAAGGACGCCCCCTTGTTACGACGTTTGGACACGTCTAAAACACCTTGGAAGACCCGTCGGCGACTTTTGAAGCAACAGAAAGGGGGTTTCTTCACTCGATTGTTTCGGTCCTTTCCCAAAGATGAAATTCGCCAAGAAAATGAAACTAGTACCCTTCGACGGACTCCCCGACGTCAAACCCGTCGAAGTCAGGCCAGTCGAACCCGTGTACGATCGAGATCCACTGCAGCAGGCCGTCGAGAATGTCCACCAAGACATGTAACACGTGCTAAACGATCCCTCCCTAACAGACGAAAATAAAATGCAACGGTACGGACAGTTGTTACATCGTTATCAAACGATACAAAGGAAACGAAAACAGGTTGTTCCCTTGTTGGATGAAAATATACCCGAACAAAAAGAAGAAAATTCGGAGGCACCCATCCTGGAGTCGGTCCCTCGACCCTATCAACATCGAGCTCGCCTTTTGTTGAAACACATGAAAGAAAAGACACCTTGGTCTTGGAACGAGAACTTGGAATTGGTTTGGAATGGGGTACCCGTACCCAACACCAATGCCATTGACATCGTGAACGATTTGGTTCGTCGGCGAAAGAATACCCAGGCTCCCGTGGGATGGTTTGGTGTGATGCAAAGTTTGAACGCCACGAACGTACCGCGCGAAGGCATCGGGAATCAAGAACGTATTGTCCACACCACCGACACGGACTCCCGCCGCGACGCCCGAGAAAGAAGAAAATCTCCAGTACGGATACCCCTAGTATACCTACCAGAAGATGGCTCTCCTTGCAAAAACTATAAATAGCCTGTTCATCGGGACACCTGCTGAAACATGGAACGAAAGCTGAAGAAAGTGTATTACGATCCGAACCGCCCGGCCGCTTTCGGTGGCGCTCTGGGTCTTCACAAAGCTACCGGTGTGTCCTTGGACAAAGTCAAGGCATGGTTGAAACAACAAAGGGCGTACACCTTGCACAAACCATTGAAAAAGAAATTCTCGCGGTCTCCCACGGTGGTTGCCGGCATAGATCATCAGTGGCAAGCCGACTTGAGCGATATGTCGGCCTTGGCCAAACAGAATGAGGGATACAGGTATTTGCTGTGCGTCATCGACGTGTTTTCCAAGTACGCTTGGGTGTTGCCCCTCAAAAACAAGACGGGGGACAGTTTGGTGGATGCCTTTCGTCAAATCTTTCAAAGTCGACAACCCCTTCGACTTCAAACGGACAAAGGTACCGAATTCCTCAATCGAAAAATGCAAGCGTACCTGAAGAAGAGAAAGATTCATTTTTTCGTGACACACAACGTCGAAACCAAAGCCAGTGTGGTCGAACGATTTCAACGGACACTGAAAGAACGCATGTGGCGATACTTTACTCACCGACAAACACAACGATACATCGACGTGCTAGACGACCTGGTTCGGGCTTACAATGCTAGAGTGGATGTTGACAACGCCTCCTGGACATTGGTACGACCGTACGTTTGGCTTTGCCGAAACATGGTGCCTTCGACAAAGGTTACTGGCCCAACTGGACTCTGGAAACGTTCAACGTCGCACCCAACGTCGGTCCCAGTTACAAACTGTTGGACGAAAGAGGCGAACCCATACAGGGCACCTTCTATCCCGAAGAATTGCAAGCGGTCCAAGTCAACGACGATGAGATCTTTCCCATCGAAAGAGTACTCAAAAGAAAAAAAGACAAAGTATTGGTGAAATGGTTGGGCTATCCGGCGAGTTTTAATTCGTGGATCGACAGGACCAGTCTCCAAAACGTATAAATAGGAGCGAGAGACGCCGACATCAGTCAACATGCAAGACGAAACCACGTCTACGTCCGTGAGTGCCCACAATTGGTCGCTCTTGGGAAAACATGTGCCACAAGCGGAAATCGTCTTTTTCTGTCAAGTGATTTTAGTGTACGTCGTGGCGGGAGTTTCTTTGTCCCAACTGGCTTTCAAACCCGACGGATCGCAGACCACGTTGTGGACGGCCTTGCTCTCCAGTACCTTGAGTTACCTGTTACCTTCTCCAACCTTGAAAACCAAACATAATGAACAACGACCGGCCCTTTTACCTCACGCTCCCTAGTGACAGTTCCATGTCGTGGTATCCCGACAACAAAGTCTCCACGTATCATACACATCTGGAACCGCCACTTCTCGTCGATCACCGGGAATGGGAAGTGGGTCTGTCCATGATCACGTTACCTGACCAATGGCAAAACATCGATCAACGAGACAACACGATCGGCTTACGCATTCATCCATGGTCGCCCCCGAGCGACGAACCCGAAGTAAAGATATGCCGGGACCGCCACAGAATCGACCCGTCGAATTGTTTCAAAGGTGTAAAGGCTGGTGAGATCAAGGGATCCATCGAAATGGAAACGCACATCAAGAGTGACGACTACGAGTCGCTGAGGCATATCCTGACTGTCCTGAACACCAGACTGAATGATTTGTGGAACCTGCCACCCATCTACAATCATTTGGCCCATAAACCCGTTCGTTTGGATCCCAATAACAAGGAAATGACCGACCACGAGAAGCAAGAGCAGACCGAGTACGAAACTCGAGAGGTGATGCGCCAAGGGGCCGTATCAAGAGGTCCCTTCGTGTCTTTCAAGAGAGACAACACCAACGACAAAGTGTATCTGAAGATCAATCATGTGCAGTCGCTTTTCTGGTTTGACGTGTTGCCGAAAATCGAACTTCGTCTGTGTGGACCCATCGTGTCCATGCTGGGATAGCCTGGAAACGAACTGTTGGTTGCCCTGCAGTCAATCGATATGACCGGCGCCGATGGCCAAAGTCTACGGTATTTCTACGCCCACCACACCCCAAATCTTCAAATCCAGTACGATCTGTTTTACATCTACACGGACATTATCGAACCCAAGACCGTGGGTGACGTGAAGGCTACCTTGTTGGACGTGATTCCCAGTCGACGATTGTATCACCGTCCCGCCAGGATTCACTACTTACCTCTGAAGTACAGTCGACTAAGCTCCATTGGTCTCTATATAAGGAACGGAATGGGGAAAGCCGTGCCATTTCTCGACGGTAAGGTGGTGACCCAACTTCATTTTCGCCGCCGATGATGATTCGAGTGTACAAAGGTGGAGTGCTCAGACAGCGAGGGGCTGGCAATGGTCTGGTGGTGTACAGGGGAGGAATTCTGAGACAACAGGGTGCCGGTCGATGGTCGGGGTTATTGAATGCCGTCAAATCGGTCGGGAAGACCTTGTGGTAAAGCTGCCGTGAAAAAGAATGTGGCCCAAGTGTTACCCAAAGTGGGGCAAAGCGTGCTCGACGCCGTCAGTGGTCGTGAAAAATGGAACTGGAAGAAAGTCGCCCAGGACACGCTTCGCCCCGCGGTGTCAAACACGATGTCCGACACACTCAAGAGCGTGGTCACCCACCTGGAACCTATAAAAGACCCCTCACGAACCCCGTCCACTTCACATCGTCCGAAGAGGAAGAAGAAGACACAGGTCACCTCTCACAAGCGACGTAAACTAGATATCTTCGACCATGGCTACGCAGGTAATGCGCAATGATTCCTGTCCCTGCGCGCGAGACGAATTGCAGGATTTTTTCAGTGTACCCAACTCGCAGACGGCCATAAACAAGGTGCCAAAATCAGAAAGTATCCACTGACGCCCGACTTGAACCACGACGGACCCATCGAATTTTATATTTCCAATGCCACCACCGATTTCATCGATCTGGCCAACATGACACTGCACGTGGCCCTGAAGGTGACCAAGAACAACGGGGATGACCTGGATGCGGATAGTCAAGTCGCACCCATTAACAACTTGTTTCATTCGTTGTTTAAAGACGTGAAATTACGCCTGGGAAAAGATGCCGAAACTTTGGTCACCACCTCTCTGCCCACCTATCCCTACCGGGCTTACTTGGAGAATTTGTTGAGTTTCGGTAAGGGAGCCAAGAACGACCATCTGTCGAAACAAGTCCTGGGGGAAAAAGATACCGCCGGGCAGTTCAATTCCATGAAATCCGTCGCCACCGCCGGAGACGGTGGACGACAGGCTCCGAGTAACAAAGGATTGGAACAACGCCAGAAAACCATCGCTGCCAGTCGCACCTTTGAATTGCAGTCGCGTCTACACTTGGACATGTGTTTACAAGATCGGTATCTGCTGGACGGTGTGGACTTGCGGTTGAAATTGGAAAAGCAATCCCCGAAATTTTTTCTGATGTACGGCGAAGGCAACGATGCCGAAGACTACAAAGTCGAGTTCACCAAAGCCTACCTGGATATCCCGTTCGTCACTCTAGCTCCCAATACCTACACACGGGTGGCCGCGCAACTTCAATCGTCCAACGCCAAGTATCCCCTGAAACGCGTGGTGGTCCGCGACATGGTCATTCCCGACAATCGTGCAAGTCACGTCCTAGACAATCTGTTTGTCAACGAAAGCCTTCCCAAGAGATTAATCGTGGGTATGGTACGTAACACGGCCTACGACGGAAGAAAAAACAGAAATCCCTTCCAATTCGAACACAATCAATTGCAGAACATCAAATTGACCAAGAACGGGGAAATTGTGGACGAATACGACGTCGATTTTCCACAGCGACAAGCCATCGCACCATACCTGGATTTGATGAAAAGAGTGGCCGTCTTAAACACCCGAGAAGACCTGGACATCCCTTTCAACGACTATATCAATGGGTACACTTTGTATTGTTTCGATTTGACCAACGACCACGGAGCCGACGGTAACTACTTTCATCCCAAAGCAGCGGGTAACCTGTCTTTGGAACTCTAAGTTCGGTGCGGCCCCGACCAATCACCTCAGTCTTGTTCTGTTTGCCGAATACGACAATGTCTTGGAAATCGACGCCAATCGACAAGTCATCACAGATTGGTGAGGCTCTCTCCAATCGACAACTGACACGGGCTTTAGAAAAACACCTCGCCTCTAACGTGTTCGGGGGCGTGTGGGCTCGTAATCATCTGGATATACTGCGCCCGACCTCGAACCCCAAAGCCTACGTCATCAACATGGACGACGAAGACCAACCCGGTAGACACTGGACCGTGTTTGTGTGCGAAGGACCAGATCACATTACCTTCTTCGATTCCTACTGGTGTCCCCCTGATGTTTACGGAGAAGCTTTTCGACGTTTCGTCCAAGATCTACAACTCCACTACCAACCCCGATGGATTCAGGGACTCGAGAGTGTTGTCTGCGGCCATTATTGTTTGTATTATTTGTGTCATCGGTTTCACGTTCCCTCCCCGCACGCCCTTTCGGTGTTCGGACACGTGTATCGTGTGAACGATATACTCGTCGAACAATGGGCTAGGGATCATTTTCCCCACTTGCAAAAAGACCAGAAGAAGGGACAACGATGTCGATGCTTTTTTGCTCTGTAAATATGTTCAATTCAAGTTCAATTAAATTTGTGTTCAATTTTGGGATCAAGTTCAATTTTGTGTTGAATAAAATGCTTTGTAAATATGTTCAATAAAATGCTTTGTAAGCAAGATATCACGTGTCTGTTGTTTGTGACGTCATATGACGTCATGTGACGTCATGCTATTCTGATTGGTTGGAAAATGGTATCGTCCCAACACCTTAGACTCGTCCCGTCTCGAGCTATAAATAGGATTGTCAAAGCCCAAAGAAGTCACAAACACCATGGATCGAAACGACAAACGATTTTGTGCCACTTGTCGGGGGTATTACCCCATGTTTAAGGGTAATCGACCCGATGCCGATTACTTGGTGTGTTTTTGATGTGGGACCGAAATTGGGAACACCTGTCATAGGCGGTCAAAGCATTCGGTGAAATGCACCAAGAAGCCGAATCGGTGGGAGCAGCCGAAGTGCTCCTGCTAACCCACACATTGTGTGGACCAACGGCCCTTTTCAGTGCCAACTTAATCAATGTAAAAGAGTTGTTTCCCCTTCCCTCCTCCTCCTCCTCCTCTCTTCCCCTTTATTCTTCTTCTTCTTCTTCTTCTTCCTCTCTCTCTCTTTCTCTCTCTCTCTCTCTCTCTTTTCCCGCAATCACACGTGCAAGGTCACGCACGTGCAAGGTCACGCACGTGCAGGGGGTCACGCAAGGGGTCACACACGTGCCAGGGGGTCATCCAGTGCAAGGTCACGTGCACGCGCATGCGCGCACGTGCGTTGCCATACAAGCGTCCCTACTACTCCGTGGAACTGGAAACGAACCAAATAAAGAAGAATAGTCCTAACCACTAGACAAACGATGATCTAGCCAGAACAATACCCGGAATAGACCGTTTTCACAACGGGCAGTCTAGAAGGTTTTGGGAGTCATCCATATCTAGTCCATCGCAAGAGAGGCCAGAGACTCTCGGCCTTGTTCAAAGGAAAGTGACCAACAAGGTTATATTATTACTTTAAATGAAATACAAAAAAATAACCCCAAAAAGCTATTGCGACCATGGGCCAATAGAGATATGTGTAATTATTTGTAATATGTGCTTGTTTTGTATATTTTTGTCCCCCGCCTATCGAAGAAAGTTGGGGGACTATTAAAATGGGTTCGTCCGTCTGTCTGTCTGTCAATGTGTCCGTCACACTTTAAGGGACACAATAACTCTCTTCCTAATTGAGCTAGAATGTCCAAACTTGGTGTATGTGTTTATTAGGTCAATGCCTTGATGGAGTTCGAAGATGAGCATTTTCCGCTTAGGGTAAGCAGAGATAAGCAATTTGATTGGTTGATGCTTTGGGACACGATAACTTTAGTTCTAATTAAGTGAGAGTGATGAAACTTGGTGTATAATTTCATTACAGTAATACCTCGACTAAGTTCGATAATGAGCATTTTCTGCTCAGGGTAAGCAAAGCGATACGCAATTTGATTGGTCGAGACTTTGGAACACAATAACTCTCCTTCTAATTGAGTTAAAATGTTCAAACTTGGTGTATATGCTTATTAGGTCAATGCCTTGATGGAGTTCGAAGATGAGCATTTTCCGCTTAGGGTAAGCACAGATAAGCAATTTGATTGGTTGATGCTTTGGGACACGATAACCTTAGTTCTAATTAAGTGAGAGTGGTGAAACTTTGTGTATAGTTTCATTACAGTAATACCTTGAATAAGTTCGATAATGAGCATTTTCTGCTTAGGGTAAGCAGAGCGATACACAATTTGATTGGTCGAGACTTTGGAACACAATAACTCTCCTTCTAATTGAGTAAAAAAGTTCAAACTTGGTGTATATGCTTATTATGTCAATGCCTTGATGGAGTTCAAAGATGAGCATTTTCCGCTCAGGGTAAGCAGAGATAAGCAATTTGATTGGTTGATGCTTTGGGACACGATAGCTTTAGTTCTAATTACCTTGACAAAGTTCGATAATGAGCATTTTCTGCTCCGGGTAAGCAGAGCGATACGCAATTTGATTGGTCGAGACTTTGGAACAAAATAACTCTCCTTCTACATGTAATTGAGTTAAAATGTTCAAACTTGGTGTATATGCTTATTCATTACAGTAATACCTTGACTATGTTCGATAATGAGCATTTTCTGCTCAGGGTAAGCAGATCGATACGCAATTTGATTGGTCGAGACTTTGGAACACAATAACTCTCATTCTAATTGAGTTAAAATGTTCAAACTTGGTGTATATGCTTATTAGGTCAATGCCTTGATGGAGTTCGAAGATGAGCATTTTCCGCTTAGGGTAAGCAGAGTTAAGCAATTTGATTGGTTGATGCTTTGGGACACGATAACTCGATACGTTTGAAAAAAATAAATGTGCGATTAATTAATATGTGTCGTCTATTTATTTTGGGATTTCGGCGGGGGACATCAGCCTCACTGTTGGCTTGTTTAATATGTTTTGTAATGTGTGTTGTTATCTATATTTTGTAATTTGTTATTTGTACTTACAGAAGGTAGTGGCTAATGGTGGAGAGAAGCAAGGGAGTGCAGCCTGTAGTTTACAGTGAAAATATTATGATATGTTTCAATATTAAAGTTCTGCACATCAAAATGATAAATATCTTGAAAATAAATATGAAATATAGTTATATATTATTTATAGGGACTGCGGATGTAAAGGGATTGGACATATTCATTATAGTGAATGTCACATCTAGACCATGAATTTATTATGTTTCTCCAAACCTGCATTCAATTTTGTGTTAATTTTACAAATCATTTATTTGCATCATTATTATTTTACTTATTCTGTATATTTAACAAATTGATTTTCAGTGTATATGTAACTTAAAACTTTTTCAGATTACGGTACAGAAATTTAATATTTACATGTATATTACTTGCAAAAATTGAAACTTTATTTGGCAATTCACACAAAATGTTTTCTCCAAGAAATTTTTAGTTATTTAGTAAGGGTAGTTACTATGAAAAATTACCACAGGCAATGAGATTATAATCAAATGATTTCCATCCACTTGTAAAGCAATAAAACTGTGTTATTTTGTTATATGCTATAGGCTGTAGATACAAGAAATATGTAAGATATATTATAGATACTGCTGAATGTATGTAAATTATGTTAGAAAACTCTATTCACTGGTTTTGTATAATAATGTATTTTTTTTATAAACATTATGATTGTATCTTCTTTTAGCCACATTAGTTTACTATGCACCAAAGTTCTACCTTTAATTAATTTGACAGACACCAAATTTATTGAGAAATCAAATTTTTTTTTTTTGTTTTTAAGAAAAATGCATTCAAGTATTAGATTATGGTGTTACTGATTACCTGTAATTACATTATTATTTAGTACCATTTATAATATTGAAAAAAGAATACTCAACTTTACTCGCTCAATATACCTGTAATGGATGGGAGACAAAATTTCTTAAAGATAAGGAGGGGTTGGGATGGCCTAGCCTAGTGGTTAAGAATGCCGCGCTTCGACCTCTAGCTGGCCGGTCACCTCTGGCTTGCGACTGTGAGCGTATGTGGCATAGAGATAGGGGCACCTTCTCAACCTCGTGGGTTTCCTCCAGGCACTCCGGTTTCCTCCCACTGCTAAAGACTCCTATGCTCAAGCGAATTATTGAAATGAAAGTAAACCATATGTTAGTACCGAAATAACCTAGTTTGTGTTGAGTGGACGTTAAACCCCAATTCTCTCTCTCCCTCTTAAAGATAAAGAGAGGTAATTGGCATATCATTTTGTAAATAAAGGGGACATAATGGTTATCATTAATAATAATTTCTAGTTAGTGTTTTCATGATATACTAACTTTCTATTATATTATTTTATATATGTTTACTAATGTAATATATAAATTCTGCTGATATATTGCTTACTGCTGATTGAATAGTGCTGATTGTTTTATTTTATTTACACTTATACCATAAAAATGATATACTGTATTTTATTTGTAAACACAATATATTTCTTATATTATATTTACTAATTGTTTTTAAATATTTTGTTGAAATTCTGTTTGTTTTTCTACTTGAATTTTAAATCTGATTAAAATATAGATCTATATTTTCTTTCATTTTTTTATACTTTTCTATGGCCTACACTACATGAAGATATGAGAAGTTATAGTGGGAGTTCAGATCAGGGCTCAAACGAGCAGCTTTTGACCCCATGATATCAGACATTGATCAATCAATCAGCGCTGACGTTTCTAGTGGTTAACCCACAGCTCTGTGCATCGAAAGGCCAAGAAATCAGTGTAACAGATCGTTTCATTGGGTAAAGCCTGACCTCATTCTAACAACTCTTCCAGATCCTAGTGTAGTAAAGACAAGTAAAACAGATTGGTTCGGTCTCTATGTAAGCCGAGAAAGTTCATTGAGATTTTCCAGTATGCACATAAAAGAACAAGTTTTAACCAGTAATAATAAAATAATTTGAAAATAAATGAAGTAATAATTAAGGAGTTAAGCTCACCCCACAATAAAAACTTGTTCTTCTTTGTCACAGTGTGTGGATTCTTTTTGCATATAACCAAGGTCTCTGTTTGATTCTTTTTCTAAAAGGTCTACATCTTGCATATATAGGTATGGACATATCTACTAATATTAATAAACAGTGGTTTTATCAGAATCAATCTCTACCCTATAGTGTAAGGTACATTTATGACGGTTTTGCAAAATGCAAAAAAACAAGGTCCTGTGTACCTACTGGCATCCATGTAAACACCCTTCACAGTTGGAATGGAAGAAGCATTTACAGGACACTAATCATGATGTAATTATGTGCAATAATTAGCAAAATTTGATTGGTTCCTAGTTCTTCCTAGCAAAATTTATTATACAATACATGTACAGGTAAACAGCTGGTAACGTTACTTGTTTCAGTTATTTGAAGTCATTTGATGGTAACTGTAACATGTAATTATCTCAAACCAATGGATTAATGGTAACCATAATCTGTAACTAGACCTGCATGCAGGAATGACGGGTTTCACTGGTGCCACGTTACCCTTAAACATGTCACTTCCGGTGCCAAGTTACCCTTGAACATATGTCGCTTCTGGTACCAACGAAACCACTAAACAGGTTTCCAAATTAACATTGCACACAAATAAAATGGACGCAGAATCAACCAAATCCAGCAATATCAATTCATTTTATACATTTGTTACTTGTAAATGATCTTGACAAAATTAAATTACTTCCGGTGTTAATGAAAATGTTCAATTAGTCTTATGAAATCAGAAATGGCATACGATATCATATAGTGAAAATTTTATGTAAATCGAATAATAATTGCCACTTTTAAAGACCAAAAAACTTGAAAAGTGACTTGTAGAAAATCGGCTATTTCTCGGCAACCGTACAAGTTAGAAACCATTTTGTGGTATCTGTATGATCGTATGGCTTCATTCTATTTGTTGATTGACATCAAATACCATAATTTGATTTCAAAACAGACTCATTTGAATAAAATATCTGTTTTGAAGGCTAAAATTACAGTTTTTGCCAAAATGACATTACTTCCTGTGTAAATGAAAATCTTACATTACTTGTATGAAATCCCAAATGGCATTAGGTATAACATGGTGTAACGTTTATGAAAATCGAATAATAATTGACTCTTTTATGGCCCCAAATCCTTCAAAAGTGACCTGTAGAAAACCGTCTATTTCTCGGCAACCGAACAAGTTAGAAACAATTTTATGATATCTATATGACCATATGAGTTGTGTTTATATGTGAATTTAAACCAAAAGTTAAAATTATTAATACATATTAAGTAATTCTTGGTTGAATAAATCATTGATTTAAAAAGTTTAAAATGCAGTTTTTGACAAAATGACGTCACTTCCGGTGTCAATTTTAAATTGTAATCAACTTAATGTGACGCTACATGCTTTTTTAATCAAATGATGTCACTTTTATAAAAATCCAATAATAATTGACTATTTTACAGGCAAAAATAACGAAAACAGTGACTTATGCAGAACTGCCCATTTCTTGGCAACTACTTATATTACAAACTAATATTAACATACATTTTCTTCGTTTGGATTATAGCTACATGTTTATAAAAGTTACGAAGAAATATTTTAAAATCTGAAAAGCCTGAATGGGTTGTAAATGTGTCAATTTTACACCATTTTTAGCGTCTTAATCGAATTTGCTCGAAAATGAAATCGAAATTAAAAAAACTGCTTCCGCCATTTTTTGCGCTTTGAAAGGACACACTCTTTGAGTCATATAATTTTTCAAAAAAATAATATTTGTTTTCGAAGAAGGAAAAAAACTGTCAAAATTGTAGTTTTGGGTAAAATTATGCCACTTACGGTGCCGACAGATAACACTATTGGTAACAAAAAAAATGACAATTGAGACAACGAAGCATATGAACTTTGTTTTATACAAATCGAACAATAAAAAAATAATCTAGGACTGAAAAACTGAATTAGCCAATGGCGGCCAAGGAAAATTACTGAGACAAAATTTTTTAACATTAAATTTTTGCGCAAGTCAGATGACTCTTTAATTCTGTGTACAACACGACTAAAAAATATTCATAAATAAAAAAGTTTTTTGTAAAATTTTAAATTTTCAAAATTTGGCGCCTAATATCTTCGAAGATTTGCCAAAAATCGAAAGTAGCGTAGCTATGTGCCATGTCTCCGGCTATGCCAAAATGTATCGAAAGTAAGATCCAATGATTATTGTTAAAATTACTGCAATATTTTCAAAAACGATAAATTCGGTGATTTCGGACATTTCGCATTGTCGCAGAACGTTCAAAATAGCTTTATCCTCTAAGTCATACCCACTTTCCCAGTAAAACCGAAGAAATCGTAACGATGCGACACGTAGTTGCTGAGATCTACTCAAATTGGAATCTGAATAATAATAATAATAACTAGACCTGCAGACCTGCAGTGCTGAATCGGCTTTCAGGAATCAGACAGGGAGTGCGTCATACAATAGCCGATCCATCGAGCTACCAAACGATACTGTAGTTGTTATGATTCAGTGACACCCTCTATCAGATTTGTAAGTAATATTTGCTTGCGAATACACCGGTCAAAATTGTAAAATCTGGCAAAATTACTTCACTTCCGGTGCCAAAAGAAATCATTATCGGTAACAAATAAGTTGATAGTTCGCAATTGAGAATTGTTTTATACACACCAGGCAATAAATAATAAACTTGGAACCTATAAACTGAAATGAAAAAGGTAAAAAACTTAAAGGGAATCAAACTATATCTCAAATTAACCGGCACTACCGAGATGAGAGAAATGGGGTTTAACGTCGACTAGACACAAACTATGTCATTTCGGGACTAGCATGGTTTAATTTTATATCAATAATTCCTGTGTAAAATATCATCAAAAAATATTCATAAATAAAAAAGGTTTTCGTAAAAGAATTATTTTTTTTCAAAATATCGGACATTTTTACGACTACTTCCTGTTTTACGATCGTTGTTTTGATAGCTTTACGAAGTTCTTTGGATACTTAACTTTACGTACCAGAAGTATCAGAAACATCCATTGAGTAGTTTTGGAAAAAAAGATAAATTAAAGAGCGTTTCCAAAAATTTAACGATTTTTAAATTTTTTTCAAAGTTTGAGGCCATTTTTGGACCACTTATATCATTTCAACGCTTTTCATTTTGGATTCACTATATAGACAACCGATAGGACTTTCAGTAAGAAAAATTTAAGAAAAATTTGTGGCGTCGTTTTCGAGAAAAGGGCGTCTCAGAATGTTAAAAAATCGGAAAATACTAGATTTTTGGCATACAATAATTTATTTCCTTACCATCGAAATCGTATTATTTAGATACCATATGGTGGTCCATTAATAGGGCTATCCCGCGACACTTTAGTTCTTTTGGTCCGCTATTACCTAAAGGAGAAATCAAGTTTTTCGCAAGTGCGACAATGTTTTTAACCATTTTTTTTCATTTTTTGAATACTTCCGGTATTGTTATTATTGTCGGAATAGTTTTAATAGCCGGTTTGGGCACTAAAATAGCCACAGGGCTCTGTAATGATATATTACATTATCCGATCAGATAAAATCCCCCTGAGAAATCCTATGTTCAAAAGTGCCAAAAATGCAAAAAAAATTAAAATAGCGAAAATTAAATTTCAATAACTACATACATATTATACATCGTTAGAATCGGAATTAGGTCAGCTATCTGAATATGCAATCTTTTTTTTGAAAATCTCTTAAAATAAAAAAATAGCAGAGCATTTTCCAAAATTTCACGATTTTTCGACTTTTTTCGATTTTCAGTCCGTTATTTCACCTATTCCAGATATTTCAAAGTCTTACTGGATGGTCTCATGCAAAATGACTCCGAAAGGACTCTCGATAGAAAAAATTTAAAAAAAAGTTGCGGTTAAGTTTTCGAGCTACAGGCATCCAAAAACGCTCCAAATCAGAAAATACTTGATTTTTATCGTGCCATATTTTGCTGCCTGCTCATCGTATCCGTACGAATTGGGTATCATAATCCTAGTGCAATCCAATGGTACCCTAATTTGTCTAATCCATTGATATCGGACGGAGAAATCGCGTTTTTCCCCCAAAATACCCAATTTTTGCATTTTTTTCAAAATATCGGACATTATTTCGACCACTTCCGGTGTACAGATTATTGTTGAAATTGCTTTATTCCTTGCAATGGTCATTTGGCTTCATGCCTCAGAAGTTTCAGAAACGTCAATTCTGCCATAAAACGAAACCCGAGCTCACAAAATGGGTAGAAAATTCGAAAAAATTGGAAAAAAAAGGGGCGATAACTCGGAACGAAACTTATATTTCTGGAATCGGATGGTTTTCAGGTATCCAAAAATGTAGGTCAAATTTGAAAATTTTGAAAAATAACAAAAATTGTCTCTCAAACCACATTTTTCATTTTTCGATCGCAAGAAGTCAGCGATGAAGTTTCGAAATATCGAAATTTTCAACTGCTATCGTCCGAGAAAAGACTCAGGGTTTCCAAAAATGTCATTTGTATGAAAATAGGTACAGAATTGACGAATCTACGGCCGTTTTTTAATTTTTTGACACAGCACAAAATTCGACCACTTCCGGTCTGCGCAGAAGTTTCAAAAATAGTTTATCAAGTAGCCAACACATGGTTTCCCAATAGAGAATTAGGTCCCAGATCGGTATCTGTTATAGTCACTGAGAAATAGGCTCCGGCGAAAAAAAAAATAATAATAACTAGATCTGCTACTGTCCCATGCAGATATGAAAGCTTTCATATTCATCGTCACGTGTCATTGATTGTATCAAGTATCCTAAATAAAAGGATAAGAAGAAAAAATTATTAAAATTGGTCAAAAACTCGCGAAGTTACAAGTCTAAATATAGTATGAAACATTGCACCCAGGCATAACAATAATCTGAAAACTAAAGGGAAATAACTGAAACTTGTATTACTGTAATGAGACGGATGAGAAAATGAAATGAAAATGGCGGGAAAAAAAATTAAAAATGGCAGGTTGGACAGGCGACCTTCCTCCTTGTCACGTACAACCGGGCATTCGAAAACACGCTAGTTAACTCAATGACAGGCGCGCGTGCTAACCATTCAGCCACCCAACCCCCCTTTGAAATCAGACACGTGCAATATGTCATATAGGAAGAATATGAAGTCGCTCACAACAAAATGGTAAATTAATGAGTTTAGGTCAAAAGGTTGAGCTACTGTTTTAGAGTACTTAATAGTTTTAAAGAGACACGTTAAGGGTTGTTCATAGTTAAATGAAAGTTTAATTTTAAATAAGACCAATAAAATTAGGATTTAATAATGCCAGACTAATATTTCCAATATGTTTGGTTATAAGTAGAAAATCGTGACGACTTCTTAAGCATGTTTTAAACAAAGGATCATGTTTGTTTAAACAAGAATGGCACTCTGCAATAAAAAAACTGGCCAAAGCAAGATTTCTATGCAGAAATTAAATAATTGCTAGAACCAGAAAAATATTTATCCACTATAATAAATAAGCAACATAGAGAAAATGAAATGAAATTGAATGGGGTTTAACGTCCGACTGTTCTGCTCCTAAAATGGGCTAATGAAGACGGGCATATGCCATAAAGTGTGCAATGAGTGAAATTTTACCCGGGCTTCGGCGGTTACGGCCTACGAAGTTGGACAGGCGACCATACTCCTTGTCACGTACAACCAAGAAATCGAAACAACGCCAGTTGACTCAATGACAGACGTTATGATACAGAGCGCACGTGCTAACCATTCAGCCACGCAACCTCCCTAAAATCGGCAAATTGCTGACCTACAGCGAGAAACATTTCAACCGGGCCAAATTTTCTATTGTAACATTTTAATTTGCACGGTACCTTTAGTTATCAACCGAATATTACAAAACTTTTAAAAATAAACTCCCCCTGACCAGCTTAAGCGTTCGCAATAAACGTTTGCCCCTTAAAATCGGCAAATTGCTGAATTTAAAGTGAGAAACATTACAACCGGGCGAAATTTTCTGTTTTATCACTTTTACAGTACCTTTGATTACCAACCGATTATTACAAAACTTTAAAAATAAAAGAGAAAGAGAGAAATGCGGCCTAATGTCCATTCGACACAAACTAGGTCATTTCGGGACTAACATATGTTTTTTAATTTTATTTAAAAACTCCCCTTGCGCTTACAGGTCTTTAGCCGTTGGGAGGAAACCGAAGGACACGGAGAAAACCCACGAGGTTGGACATCATACTTCATGTCACGTGCAACCTGGAGATCGAAACGACGCCCGTTGACTCAATGACAGACGTTACGATACAGTGCGCACATGCTAACCATTCAGCCATTCAGCCTCCCTGAATTCAGAAAATTGCTGACTTATAGCAAGAAACATTTCAACAGGGTGAAATTTTCTGTTTTAACAGTTTAATGTGCACGGTACTTTAATTACCAACCGATTATTACAAAACTTTTGAAAATAAGCTCCAACTGACCAGCTTAATCGTATGCAATAAACGTTTTCGCCTGATTTGAAAGTTCTGCGCGGAGAAAGTTCATCTCGATTTCCCGGCGTGGCACAGCTGTCTAGTCATTCGGATGGGACGAAAAACCAAGGTCTCGTGTACACATTGGAGTGCACGTAAAATATCCCTAAGCAGCTGGAATTCGATACTGTTGAATAAGCTCTATACGATGACTAAATGTGTAGATTGTAGTCACCCACACTGCATGTTTCGCTTAACAATGAAAGGGTGCCGTTTTCAATGTTCGGTCCTTTTGTTCTTCTACTCCTGATATGTTGGACTGTTGATCGATGGTTTCATATAAAAGACTACCAATAAGACTCTTTGTAGAAGAAGTTCCCAAAAAATATTATGTTGACTTTACGAGAAAGACCTCTAAACATGCTCCAAATTGTAAAAATACGACTTTTTGGATTTTCAATCTCTTTTTTTCGGCTATCCCTGATATTTAGAAAAAATAATATAATGATTTCACACAACAGGCTAGCTATTAGACTCTCTATTGACAAAAGTTTCACCGCCCTCCCTTCATTATAACCGAAGTTATCGTGCCCTAAAGAATCAACAAATTAGCATGCTTATCTCTGCTTACCCTAATCAGAAAATGCTGATCTTTAAACTCAATCATAACATTGACCTAGTGAACGTCTACACCAAGTTTGAACATTCTAGCTTAATTAGAAGGAGAGTAATTGTGTTCCAAAGTCCCGACCCTTCAAATTGCTTCTATTTTTCATTTTCAATTCAAAATGGTGACCATCACGTGACCGAAATCAAAATTCTATTCGCGACATTTTTTAGGCCTTCCTACAAGGATTCAGAAAATATAACTCCCGAGTCTGTAAGTAAAATAGCAAAAAAGCCTTATTGATTTTTCACTTTTAAATATGGCGGCACTTCCGGTTCGATCGACAAACTCCATATTTTGTGTACAAATCAGTAATTACTTATCTAGTATCAAATAAAAAAATCAGGTCATTCTGACCTATATTTCGATGATTTTTTTGAAAATTTTGATCCTTAATTTCGTCAAGGGGAGATAATTTAGAAAATTTCTAATTATATTTTTGAAGTCACATCGGTAAGATCTACTTAGATACTAAATTTCATGAAAATCGTACATCTATTAAAGAAGTTGTCAAATTGGTCTAAACTTCCGGTTCGAAATCACAGCGACGAATTTTCGAAATTCGAAAATGTGAAACTGCAGATGAAAATGATTTTTTTAAAGGTATTCAAAGAAAAAAGAATTAGTAAAATCGGTCAAAAAATAACAAAGTTACGACTATGCATTGTCATTTTTTTCGTTCGTAAAATTCGGTGATTTCGGATTCGTAAAACGTTTCGAAAATATATTTAATCAAGGTTCGCACCCCATTTTTGGGGGGGTAGGTCAAAATTTCAGAAAGATCCTATGGATAGATTCTGAGAAATCCGATTTGCAGAAAACACACAAAAAAAAAATAATAATAATAACTTTAACAGAAACAATAAGCTTTCATATGTAATATGAAAGCTTAATAATAATAATAATAATTTTAGTAATCTCAATAGGCTTTCAGACGAAAGTCTGAAAGCCTAATAATAATTTTAACAAAAACAATAGTGTTTCACACAAGCTTCGCAGTGTGAAACCCTAATAATAATTTTAACAAAAACAATAGTGTTTCACACAAGCTTCGCAGTGTGAAACCCTAATAATAATTTTAGTAATCACAATAGGCTTTCAGACGAAAGTCTGAAAGCCTAATAATAATTTTAGTAATCTCAATAGGCTTTCAGACGAAAGTCTGAAAGCCTAATAACTAGACCTGCAGACCTGCAGTGCTGAATCGGCTTTCAGGAATCAGACAGGAAGTGCGTCATACAATAGCCGATCCATCGAACTACCAAACGATACTGTAGTTGTTATGATTCAGTGACACCCTCTATCAGATTTGTAAAAGTAATATTTGCTTGCAAATACACCGGTCAAAATTGTAAAATCTGGCAAAATTACTTCACTTCCGGTGCCAAAAGAAATCATTATCGGTAACAAATAAGTTGAGAATTCGCAATTGAGAATCGTTTTATACATATCAGGCAATAAATAATAAACTCAGAAACCATAAACTGAAATTAAAAAGGTAAAAAACATAAAAAGTGATCCCTAGAAAATTGGTTATTTCTCAACAATGTAATATGCTAGAAGCAATTTTTTGATATCTGTATGTTTATACTGATCCAATCTAAATGGCCATTAGAATCAAACGTTATAACGTTAAACAAATAATAAATATAACTCACTTCAAAAAAATATTTGTTTTGAAGTCTAAAAATACGGTTTTTGCAAATATGACATTACTTCCGGTGATAATGGAAATGTTAAATCAGATCATTGCAATCATAAATGGCATAAGGCATCACATGGTGAAAATTGTATGAAAATTGAATAATAATTGACACTTTTATAGACCAAAAAGCTTGAAAAGTGACTTGTAGAAAATCGTCTATTTCTCGGCAACCGTACAAGTTAGAAACTTTTTTGTGGTATCTGTATGATCGTATGGGTTCATGCTATTCGGTGATGGGATTCAAATATCATAATTTTAAAAAATATTATAAAAAAAACCTCATTTGAAGAAAATATTTGTTATTTAGGTTTAAAATACAGTTTTTTCCAAAATGACGTCATTTCCGGTAACAGTGAAACTGTAAAATTGGCTTAACCTACTCCAAATTGGCATTAGCCATCGAATGAAAAAAAAATATTGAAAATCGGATAATAATTTACTCTTTTATAGGCAAAATAACGTGAAAAGTGATGCATGCAAAATTGCATATTTCTCGGCAATTGCACACATTACGAACTATTTTTTGCATACATTCTGCTCGTCTGGATTATTACTACGAGTTTATGAAAGTTACGAATAAATAGTTCAAAATATGAAGACGCTGAATGAATTGTAAATAACTGAATTTTACACTTTATTTTACATTTTATTCGAAATTGCCCAAAAATGAATTGAAATTAAAAAATCTGAGCTAAAGATTTTGTGCACCTTTGGAGGGTGCATCCTTTTAGTTATATCAGTTTTGAAAAAAATAATATTTGCTTTCAAAAAGTGGTACCGAACTGTCAAAATTGTAGTTTTTGTTAATATTACGTCACTTCCATTGCCGACAGAAAAAATTGACCGTAACAAAAAAAATTACAATTGGGACCACGGAGCATATGAACTTTGTTTTATACAAATCGAACAATAAATAATTAATCTAGGTACGAAAAACTAAATTAGCCAATGGCGACTAAAGAAAACTACTGAGTCAAAATTCTTTCTCACTTCTGCTCAAGTAGGGTGATACTTTAACTCTGTGTAAACTACCATCAAAAAATATTCATAAATAAAAAAATTTTCTGTAAAAATGTAAAAAAAAATCAAAATATCGGAGATTTTTTCGACTACTTCCGGTTTTTCGATCATTGTCGGAATAGCTTTAACAAGTTGATTAGATACTTAACTTCCTGTACCCGAAATATCAGAAACATTCATTGAGTAATTTTTGAAAAAAAGATACATAAAAGAGCATTTTCAATAATTTAATGATTTTTCAACTTTTTTCAAAGTTTGAGGTCATTGTTGTACTACCTATGATATTGCAACGCTTTTATTATTAAATGCACACGCTAGGCCACCGATAGGAGTAGGACTCTGAGTAAAAAAAAGTTTAATAAAAATCGTAGGCGTTGTTTTCGAGAAAAAGGTGTCTCAGAATGCTTCGGCGTACCATAATTTATTTCCTAAGAATCAAATTCGTGTTATTTAGATGTTATACGATCGTCTGGTAATGGAACTATCCAACGACACTTTAATTGTTTTGGTCCGCTAATATGTGACGGAGAATTCGAACTTTTGGCAAGAGCTCCAATTTTTTTTCATCTTTTTTACATTTTTCTTCTTTTTTTGAACTACTTCCGGTATACGAATGATTGTCGAGTAGTTTTCACATCCAGTTTTGGGGTTTGCATGGGAACAGGGCTCTCTAATGATATACGACACTATACGATTAAATAAAATACTTCTGAGAAATCCTAATAATGTTCAAAAGTGTTAAAAATGTCAAAATGTCAAAATATTGAAAATTAAATTTCAATAACTGCATACATATTATACATCATTAGAATCGTAATTAGGTCAGCTTTTTAGACATATATCTTATTTTTGAAAATCTCTTAAAATAAAAAAATAGTGGAGCATTTTCCAAAATTTCACGATTTTTTTACTTTTTTCAATTTTCAGTCCCTTTTTTGTCTTATTTCAATTATATAAAGGTGTTAATGGATGGATCCATGCTAAAGACGACCGAAAGAAACATCGATAGATAAAGTTTAAGAAAAATCGCTGGAGCAGTTTTCGAGATAAAGGCGTCCAAAAACGCTCCAAATCAAAAAATACTTGATTTTCAGCGTGTCATATTTTACTTCTGAATCATCGTATCTGTATGAATTGGGTATCATACGATACTCCAATTCCAATGTAAACCAACGATACCTTAATCCATTTGATCGGTTGATATGGGACGAAGAAATCACGTTTTTCCCAAAGCCCCCATTTTTCATAGGCAAAATAACGTGAAAAGTGATGCATGCAAAATTGCATATTTCTCGGCAATTGCACACATTACGAACTATTTTTTGCATACATTCTGCTCGTCTGGATTATTACTACGAGTTTATGAAAGTTACGAATAAATAGTTCAAAATATGAAGACGCTGAATGAATTGTAAATAACTGAATTTTACACTTTATTTTACATTTTATTCGAAATTGCCCAAAAATGAAATTGAAATTAAAAAATCTGAGCTAAAGATTTTGTGCACCTTTGGAGGGTGCATCCTTTTAGTTATATCAGTTTTGAAAAAAATAATATTTGCTTTCAAAAAGTGGTACCGAACTGTCAAAATTGTAGTTTTTGTTAATATTACGTCACTTCCATTGCCGACAGAAAAATTTGACCGTAACAAAAAAAATTACAATTGGGACCACGGAGCATATGAACTTTGTTTTATACAAATCGAACAATAAATAATTAATCTAGGTACGAAAAACTAAATTAGCCAATGGCGACTAAAGAAAACTACTGAGTCAAAATTCTTTCTCACTTCTGCTCAAGTAGGGTGATACTTTAACTCTGTGTAAACTACCATCAAAAAATATTCATAAATAAAAAAAATTTCTGTAAAAATGTAAAAAAAAATCAAAATATCGGAGATTTTTTCGACTACTTCCGGTTTTTCGATCATTGTCGGAATAGCTTTAACAAGTTGATTAGATACTTAACTTCCTGTACCAGAAATATCAGAAACATTCATTGAGTAATTTTTGAAAAAAAGATACATAAAAGAGCATTTTCAATAATTTAATGATTTTTCAACTTTTTTCAAAGTTTGAGGTCATTTTTGTACTACCTATGATATTGCAACGCTTTTATTATTAAATGCACACGCTAGGCCACCGATAGGACTCTGAGTAAAAAAAAGTTTAATAAAAATCGTAGGCGTTGTTTTCGAGAAAAAGGTGTCTCAGAATGCTTCGGCGTACCATAATTTATTTCCTAAGAATCAAATTCGTGTTATTTAGATGTTATACGATCGTCTGGTAATGGAACTATCCAACGACACTTTAATTGTTTTGGTCCGCTAATATGTGACGGAGAATTCGAACTTTTGGCAAGAGCTCCAATTTTTTTTCATCTTTTTTACATTTTTCTTCGTTTTTTGAACTACTTCCGGTATACGAATGATTGTCGAGTAGTTTTCACATCCAGTTTTGGGGTTTGCAGGGGAACAGGGCTCTCTAATGATATACGACACTATACGATTAAATAAAATACTTCTGAGAAATCCTATGTTCAAAAGTGTTAAAAATGTCAAAATGTCAAAATATTGAAAATTAAATTTCAATAACTGCATACATATTATACATCATTAGAATCGTAATTAGGTCAGCTTTTTAGACATATATCTTATTTTTGAAAATCTCTTAAAATAAAAAAATAGTGGAGCATTTTCCAAAATTTCACGATTTTTTGACTTTTTTCAATTTTCAGTCCCTTTTTTGTCTTATTCCAATTATATAAAGGTGTTAATGGATGGATCCATGCTAAAGACGACCGAAAGAAACATCGATAGATAAAGTTTAAGAAAAATCGCTGGAGCAGTTTTCGAGATAAAGGCGTCCAAAAACGCTCCAAATCAAAAAATACTTGATTTTCAGCGTGTCATATATTACTTCTGAATCATCGTATCTGTATGAATTGGGTATCATACGATACTCCAATTCCAATGTAAACCAACGATACCTTAATCCATTTGATCGGTTGATATGGGACGAAGAAATCACGTTTTTCCCAAAGCCCCCATTTTTTGAGTTTTTTTCAAAATATCAGACATTATTTCGACTACTTCCGGTTTACGAATCGTTGTTGAAATTGCTTTATGCAACTGTTTGGCAATATGTCTTTATGTTTCAGGGGTTTCAGAAATATCATTTTATCCTTTCCAAAAAATATAAGGGTTACAAAATGGGCAGAAAATTCGAAAAATAAAGGGCGATAACTCTGAATGAAACTTATATTACTGGAATCGCATAGACTACAGGAATCCAAAAATGTAGGTCAAATTTGAAAATTTTGAAAAATAACAAAAATTGTGTCATAAACAACGTGTTTTCAATTTTAGAACGATAGAAATCCTACACGAATTTTCGAAATCGAAAAATGTGAGATAGCCATTATCTCCGAAAAGATTTAGGGTTCCCGAAAATGTCATTTGTTTTAAAATCGATAAAGAATTGACGAAACTATGGCCTATTTTCAATTTTTAGACGACGTACAAAGTTCGGCCACTTCCGGTATGCGCAGAGGTTTGAAAAATAGTTTATCAAGTAGCCACCACATGTTTTCCCGATGGAAAATTTTGTTCCAGATCGATATCTGTTTTTGATCATGGAGAAATCGGCTCCCGCGGTAAAAAAAAATAATAATAACTAGACCTGCATAGCAGTGCTGAATCGGCTTTCAGGGTCCTTTATATCATTGCCATGCCTTTAAATGTACATTTATACTCTAAACGACCAATAGAACTCGGGCTAACAGAAGTTTAAGAAGAGAAATAGAAGTAGTTTTCGAGATAAACGAGTCTGAATAGGCTCCAAAAATAGAAGAAAATGCTACATTTTCGGCATCTCATAATCTATTGCCTACCATTGCATTTGTATCATTCTGATATCATATAAAAGTAAATTATCCGCGCTATTTAACGACACTCTGTTTGTTTCGATTGGGTGAAATCTGCCGTAGAATTCACGTATTTTTGCAAAGTCTACATTTATTTTACTTATTTATAGGTTTATTCAAAATATCGGATCATTTTTGGACTATTCCCGGTTTACAGATCATTGTTGAGATAATTTTAGCAAGTTGTCTGGATACATAACTTCAAGTACTAGAATTTTCAGAAACATCCATTATGTAATATAAATCAAAAGGAAAATTAGTAAATAATTAGTGGCCTGATTCCATCCCACTTAGCAATAGTTATCTCCCTTACACCAATATTATAACTGTAGTTTAAAATACAACACTTTTTCTAATTTGTTCAAAGATTGTGGTCCTTTTTGGATCAATTATACTATATAGAGGCTTTTTAATTTTGATTCACGCAAATTTTGCAAGAGTGCCAATTCTTCACTGTATTTTCTCAAAATATCAAATATTTTTCCCACTACTTCCGGTTTTTGGATCTTTGTCGGTATTTTTTTTAACAAGTTGTTTACATACTTAACTTTCTTTCCCATAAGTGTCAGAAATATCTATTCAGTAGTTTTTGTAGAAAAGATAAATAAAAGAACATTTTCAATAATTTAACGATTTTTCAACTTTTTTCAAAGATTGAGGCCATTTTTGGACCACTTATATTATTTCAAACCTTTTCATGTTTGATTCACGCAACAGACCACCGATAGGACTCTGCGTTAAAAAAGATTCAGAAGAATCGTAGGGGTCGTTTTCGAGAAAATAGCGTCTAAAAAGGCTCCAAAAAGGGAAAATACTAGATTTTCGACGTACCGTTATTTATTTTCTAACCATCGAAATCGTACCATTGAGATGCCATATAATAGTCCTTTAATGGGGCTATCCAAAGACACTTTACTTCTTTTGGTCCGGTAATATCTGTCGGCGAAATCAAGCTTTTCGGAAGAGCGCCTATTTTTAAATCTTTTTTTTTCATTTTTTTAATACTTCCGGTATGGAGAATATTTTCAGGATAGTTTTAATAACCGGGTTCGGCAATTATATAGCCGCAAGGCTCTGTAATAATATATTAAATTATCTGATCAGATAAAATGCCCCTGAGAAATCCTATGTTTAAAAGTGCCAAAAATGCAAAAATGTCAATATATTGAAAATTAAATTTCAATAACTGAATACATATTATACATTATTGGAATCGGCATTAGATGAGCTATCTAAATATAAAAACATTTCTTGAAAATCTGTAAAAAAAATAAATTTATAGAGCTTTTTTCAAAATTTCACGATTTTTCGACTTTTTTCGATTTTCAGTTCGGTATTTGACCTATTACACATATTTCAAAGTCTTAACGGAATGTTTGATACACAAGACTACCGAAAGGTCTCTAGATAGAGACAGTTTAAGAAAAATCACTGGAGCAGTTTTCGAGATAAAGGCGTCCAAAAACGCTCCAAATCAGAAAATACTTGATTTCCAGAGTGTCATATTTTGCTGCTTGGTCATAGTATCCGTATAAATTGGGCATCATACGACAGTCCATTCCCCGAACCACTCAACGAAAGCTTAATTCGTTTAATCCATCGATATTGGACGGAGAGATTGGGTTTTTCCCCCAAACACCCATTTTTTGCGTTTTTTTCGAAATATCGGGCATTATTTCCACTACTTCCGGTTTACGGATCGTTGTTGAAATTGCTTTATAAAAAGGTCTGACTATATAGCTTTATGTACCAGAGCTTACAGAAATATCGGATTATTCTTTCCAAAAAATATAAGGGTTCGAAAAATGGCAGAAAATTCGAAAAAAATCGAAAAATAAAGGGCAATAACTCGGAATGAAACTTGTATTTCTGGAATCGGATGGTCTTCAGGTACCCAAAAATGTAGGTGAAATTTGAAAATTTTGAAAAATATCAAAAATGTCTCTTTTGTCTCTTTTTTTCAGTTTTCGAACGCTAGAAGTCAGCGACGAAGTTTCAAAATTTCGAAATTTTCAACTGTTATCGTCCGAGAAAAGACTCAGGGTTTCCGAAAATGTCATTTGTATGAAAATAGGTACAGAATTGACGAATCTACGGCCGTTTTTTAATTTTTTGGTACCGCACGAAATTCTGTCACTTCCGGTCTGCGCAGAAGTTTCAAAAGTGATTTAATGAGTAGCCACCACCTAGTTTCCCGATAGAATATTTAGTTCCAGATCGATATCTGTTTTCGATCATGGAGAAATAGGCTCCGGGGATAAATAATAATAATAACTAGATCTGCTACTGTCCCATGCAGATATGAAAGCTTTCATATTCACAGTCACTTCCTGTCACATGTCATGGGTAGTATGAATAATCCGAACAAGGAAAAAAAAATCATTAAAATCGGTCACAATCTAGTGAAGTTAATGTGATTTTTCACTCGTAAAGAATTTTGTCAGCACGAAAAACATCAAAGGCAAAAATCGAATTTTTGAAATATTCAAATACCGTATCCCGATTATCCTGAAATGTATTAATTTCAGACATAGGAGACGCATTGAACATACTATGCTCTATTGTGTTTGTTTACAAGTCCGTAAATGTCGACTTTTCACTATGTTTCATATTCACTTCAAAATGGTGACTACCAGTTGACCTAAATCAAAATTCTACTTCGAACTTCATCAAGACATTGACTTAGTGAATGCCTATACCAAGTTTGAACATTGTACCCCAATTAGAAAAAGAGTTATTGTGTTCCAGATTCATCAAGGTATTGGCCTAATAAACATCCACACCAAGTCTAGCTGAATTAGAAAGAGAGTTATTGTGTCCCAAACCAGATCATTTCGGGACTAACATATAGTTCGATTTTATTTCAATATTTCGCTTGTGCGTAGAGGTCTTTAGCAGTGGAAGGAAACCGGAGGAAATGAAGAAAACCCACCAAGATGGACAGGCGACCTTACTCCTTGTCAGGTACGACCGGAGATTCGAAAACACGCTAGCTGACTCAATGACAGGCTTTATGATACAGCGCGCGCGTGCTAACCATTCAGCCACCAAACTCCCCTTTGAAATCGGACACGTGCAATATGTCATATAAGAAGAATAACAAGTCGCTCACATACAAAATGGTAAATTAATGAGCTTAGGTCAAAAGGTTGAGCTACTGTTTGAGTATTTAATTGTTTTAAAGAGACACGTTAAGGGATGTTCATAGTTAAATGAAAGTTTAACTTTAAATAAGACGAACGTCTACCAATAAAATGAGGATTTAATAATAGTAAAATAAAGTTTCAAATTAAGAATAATTAATTATTGGTCTAATGCAATGAAATGCTTTGATTTGACAGATGAAATGTACGATGGGTGTACACACTATGTGGCGAAGGCGTTGACCTGCTAGCCAGGAGGTCGGGTGTTCGATCCCTGCATTGGCCGAGAAAGTTCATCTCGATTTTTTGGCGTGTCCTCCCACCGGCGTGTACACATTGGAGTGCACGTAAAAGATTCCTTAGCAGTTGGAATTCGATAATGTTGAATAAGCTCTATACGGTGACTAAATGTGCAAATTGTAGCCACCAACACTGCATGTTTTGCTTAACAATGAAAGGGTGCCGTTTTCAATTTTCGATCCTTTTATTCTTCTACTCCTGATATTTTGGACTGTTGATCGATGGTTTCATATAAAAGACTACCGATAAGACTCTTTGTACAAGAAGTTCCCCAAAAATATTATGTTGACTTTAAGAGAAAAGGACCTTTAAAAATGCTCTAAATCGTAAAAATACGACTTTTTGGATTTTCGATCTCTTTTTTCTGCTATCCCTGATATTTAAAAAAATGATACGATGATTTCACACAACGGGCTAGCTATTAGACTCTCGATTGACAAGAGTTTCACCACCCTCCCTTCATTATAACCGAAGTTATTGTGCCCTAAAGAATCAACAAATCAGCATGCGTATCTCTGCTTACCCCAGGCAGAAAATGCTCATCTTTACACTCAATCATGACATTGACCTAGTGAACGTATACCCCAAGTTTAAACATTCTAGCTTAATTAGAAGGAGAGTTATTGTGTTCCAAAAACTCGGCCCTTCAAATTGCTTCCATTTTTCATTTTCAATTCAAAATGGTGACTTCCAGTTGACCTAAATGAAAATTCTACCCCCGACGTTTTTTAGGCCTTCCTCCAAGGATTCAGAAAATATAATTCCCGTGTCTGTAAGTAAAATAGCAAAATGGCGTTTGAGGTTTTTACATTTCAAGATGGTGGCAGTTCCGGGTTGAGCTACAAACTCCATTTTTTGTGTACGAATCAGTGGTCTCGCAGCTAGTAACCAAAAAAAAAATCAAGATGATTTGACCAATATTTCGTCGATTTTTTTGACAATTTCGATCCTCAATTTCTCCAAGTGGAGATAATTTAGAAAATTTCTAAAGTCATTTTTCAAGTCGCATCATTAAGGTTTACTCACATATTAAATTTCATGAAAATCGTACAACTACTAAAGAAGTTGTCGAGTTGGTCTAAACTTCCGGTTCGAAATCACAGCGACGAATTTTCGAAATTCGAAAATCCGAAATTGCAGATTTGAAGTAAATGTCTCAAGGTACTCATAGAAAAAAGAATTAATTAAATAGGTCAAATAGTCACAAAGTTACAGCATTGTAGGTCAAATGCATTCGTTCGTAAAATTCGGTGATTTCGGATTCGTAAAACGTTTTGAAAATATATTTAATCAAGGTTCGCACCCCATTTATAGGGGGGTAGGTCAAAGTTTCAGAAAGATCCTATGGTTAGATTCTGAGAAATCCGATTTGCAGAAAATACACAAAAAAAAAAAATAATAATAATAATAATAACTTTAACAGAAACAATAAGCTTTCATATGTAATATGAAAGCTTAACTAGATCTGCTACTGTCCCATGCAGATATGAAAGCTTTCATATTCATCGTCACGTGTCATCGATTATATCAAGTATCTCAAATAAAAGGATAAGAATAACAAACTACCAAAATTGGTCAAAAACTCGCGAAGTTACAAGTCTAAATATAGTATGAAACATTGAGTAATCTGAAAACTAAAGGGGAATAACTGATACTTGTGTTGCTGTAATCGGGATGAATGAGATAACTTTGAACAAAACTAAAAGGTTTTGAATCAGGTTGAACTCAACTATTTGAATATGTACGTTAAATACGTAGATTTGGAAAATTATAAAGACATAATATCAAAATCGGTCAAAAACTCACAAAGTTACAAATTTAAATGTAGTGAGAAACATTGCACCCGGGCAAAAAATAATCTTTAAACTAAAGGGAAATAACTGAAACTTGTATAGCTGTAATCGGGCTTCCAAGATATGTTATATAATTATGGTTTCCAATATGTTTGGTTATAAGTAGGAAATCGTGACGACTTCTTAAGCATGTTTTAAACAAAGGGTCATAGACTGCAATATACAAGAATGGCACTCTGCAATAAAAAAAACTGGCCAGAGATTTCTATGCAGAAATTAAATAATTGCTAGAACCAGAAAAATATTTATCCACTATAATAAATAAGCAACATAGAGAAAATGAAATGAAATTGTATGGGGTTTAACGTCCTACTGTTCTGCTCCTACAATGGGCTAATGAAGACGGGCATACGCCATAAAGTGTGCAATGAGGGAAATTTTACCCGGTCAGCGGCGTTACGGCCTACGAGGTTGGTAAGGCGACCATACTCCTTGTCACGTACAACCAAGAAATCGAAACAAGGCCAGTTGACTCAATGACAGACGTTATGATACAGAGCGCACGTGCTAACCATTCAGCCACGCAACCTCCCTAAAATCGGCAAATTGCTGACCTACAGCGAGAAACATTTCAACCGGGCCAAATTTTCTATTTTAACAGTTTAATTTGCACGGTACCTTTAGTTATCAACCGAATATTACAAAACTTTTAAAAATAAGCTCCCCCTGACCAGCTTAATCGTTCGCAATAAACGTTTGCCCCTTAAAATCGACAAATTGCTGAATTTAAAGTGAGAAACATTACAACCGGGCGAAATTTTCTGTTTTATCACTTTAACAGTACCTTTGATTACCAACCGATTATTACAAAACTTTAAAAAGAGAAAGAGAGAAATGCGGCCTAACGTCCATTCGACACAAACTAGGTCATTTCGGGACTAACATATGTTTTTTAATTTTATTTAAAAACTCCCCTTGCGCGTACTGGTCTTTAGCCGTTGGGAGGAAACCGAAGAACACGGAGAAAACCCACGAGGTTGGACATCATACACCATGTCACGTGCAACCTGGAGATCGAAACGACGCCCGTTGACTCAATGACAAAGGTTACGATACAGCGAGCACATGCTAACCATTCAGCCATCTAGCCTCCCTGAATTCGGAAAATTGCTGACTTATAGCAAGAAACATTTCAACCGGGCGAAATTTTCTGTTTTAACAGTTTAATGTGCACGGTACTTTAATTACCAACCGATTATTACAAAACTTTTGAAAATAAGCTCCAACTGACCAGCTTAATCGTATGCAATAAACGTTTTGCCTGAATTGAAAGTTCTGCACAGAGAAAGTTCATCTCGATTTCCCGGCGTGGTTCCCTTGTCAGTAAGGCAGAACGGAGGGCCTGACAAGCACAGCTGTCTAGTCCTTCGAATGGGACGAAAAACCAAGGTCCCGTGTACACATTGGAGTGCACGTAAAATATCCCTAAGCAGTTGGAATTCGATACTGTTGAATAAGCTATATACGATGACTAAATGCGTAGATTGTAGTCACCCACACTTCATGTTTCGCTCAACAATGAAAGGGTGCCGTTTTCAATGTTCGATCCTTTTGTTCTTCTACTCCTGATATGTTGGACTGTTGATCGATGGTTTCATATAAAAGACTACCAATAAGACTCTTTGTAGAAGAAGTTCCCAAAAAATAGTATGTTGACTTTACGAGAAAGACCTCTAAACATGCTCCAAATTGTAAAAATACGACTTTTTGGATTTTCAATCTCTTTTTTTCGGCTATCCCTGATATTCAAAAAAAATGATACAATCATTTCACACAACAGGCTACCCATTAGACTCTCTATTGACAAAAGTTTCACCGCCCTCCCTTCATTATAACCGAAGTTATCGTGCCCTAAAGAATCAACAAATCAGCATGCTTATCTCGGCTTACCCTAAGCAGAAAATGCTCATGTTTGAACTCAATCATAACATTGACCTAGTGAACGTCTACACCAAGTTTGAACATTCTAGCTTAATTAGAAGGAGAGTTATTGTGTTCCGAAGTCCGGGCCTTTCAAATTGCTTCTATTTTTCATTTTCAATTCAAAATTGTGACCATCACATGACCGAAATCAAAATTCTGCTCCCTACGATTTTTGGGCCATCCTTCAAGGATTCAGAAAATATAACTCCCGTGTCTGTAAGTAAGATAGCAAAAAAGCCTTAGCGATTTTTCATATTTCAAGATGGTGGCATTTCCGGTTTGATCGACAAACTCCATATTTTGTGTCGGAATCAGTAATTACCTGTCGAGTATCGAAAAAAATTTTCAGGTCATTCTGACCTATATTTCGACGATTTTTTTGAAAACTTTGATCCTTAATTTCACCAAGGGGAGATAATTTAGAAAATTTCTAATTATATTTTTGAAGTCACATCGGTAAGATCTACTTCTATACTAAATTTCATGAAAATCGTACAACTATTAAAGAAGTTGTCAAATTGGTCTAAACTTCCGGTTCGAAATCACAGCGACGAATTTTCGAAATTCGAAAATGTGAAACTGCAGATGAAAATGATTTTTTTCAAGGTATTCAAAGAAAAAAGAATTAGTAAAATCGGTCAAAAAATAACAAAGTTACGACTATGCATTGTCAGTTTTTTCGTTCGTAAAATTCGGTGATTTCGGATTCGTAAAACGTTTTGAAAATATATTTAAACAACGTTCGCACCCCATTTTTTTTTGGGGGGGGGTAGGTCAAAGTTTCAGAAAGATCCCATGGTTAGATTCTGAGAAATCCGATTTGCAGAAAATACACAAAAAAAAAAATAATAACTAGATCTGCTACTGTCCCATGCAGATATGAAAGCTTTCATATTCATCGTCACGTGTCATTGATTGTATCAAGTATCCTAAATAAAAGGATAAGAAGAAAAAATTATTAAAATTGGTCAAAAACTCGCGAAGTTACAAGTCTAAATATAGTATGAAACATTGCACCCAGGCATAACAATAATCTGAAAACTAAAGGGAAATAACTGAAACTTGTATTACTGTAATGAGACGGATGAGAAAATGAAATGAAAATGGCGGGGAAAAAAAATTAAAAATGGCAGGTTGGACAGGCGACCTTCCTCCTTGTCACGTACAACCGGGCATTCGAAAACACGCTAGTTAACTCAATGACAGGCGCGCGTGCTAACCATTCAGCCACCCAACCCCCCTTTGAAATCAGACACGTGCAATATGTCATATAGGAAGAATAAGAAGTCGCTCACAACAAAATGGTAAATTAATGAGTTTAGGTCAAAAGGTTGAGCTACTGTTTTAGAGTACTTAATAGTTTTAAAGAGACACGTTAAGGGTTGTTCATAGTTAAATGAAAGTTTAATTTTAAATAAGACCAATAAAATTAGGATTTAATAATGCCAGACTAATATTTCCAATAGGTTTGGTTATAAGTAGGAAATCGTGACGACTTCTTAAGCATGTTTTAAACAAAGGATCATGTTTGTTTAAACAAGAATGGCACTCTGCAATAAAAAAACTGGCCAAAGCAAGATTTCTATGCAGAAATCAAATAATTGCTAGAACCAGAAAAATATTTATCCACTATAATAAATAAGCAACATAGAGAAAATGAAATGAAATTGAATGGGGTTTAACGTCCGACTGTTCTGCTCCTAAAATGGGCTAATGAAGACGGGCATATGCCATAAAGTGTGCAATGAGGGAAATTTTACCCGGGCAGCGGCGGTTACGGCCTACGAGGTTGGACAGGCGACCATACTCCTTGTCACGTACAACCAAGAAATCGAAACAACGCCAGTTGACTCAATGACAGACGTTATGATACAGAGCGCACGTGCTAACCATTCAGCCACGCAACCTCCCTAAAATCGGCAAATTGCTGACCTACAGCGAGAAACATTTCAACCGGGCCAAATTTTCTATTGTAACAGTTTAATTTGCACGGTACCTTTAGTTATCAACCGAATATTACAAAACTTTTAAAAATAAGCTCTCCCTGACCAGCTTAAGCGTTCGCAATAAACGTTTGCCCCTTAAAATCGGCAAATTGCTGAATTTAAAGTGAGAAACATTACAACCGGGCGAAATTTTCTGTTTTATCACTTTTACAGTACCTTTGATTACCAACCGATTATTACAAAACTTTAAAAATAAAAGAGAAAGAGAGAAATGCGGCCTAATGTCCATTCGACACAAACTAGGTCATTTCGGGACTAACATGTTTTTTAATTTTATTTAAAAACTCCCCTTGCGCTTACAGGTCTTTAGCCGTCGGGAGGAAACCGAAGGACACGGAGAAAACCCACGAGGTTGGACATCATACTTCATGTCACGTGCAACCTGGAGATCGAAACGACGCCCGTTGACTCAATGACAGACGTTACGATACAGTGCGCACATGCTAACCATTCAGCCATTCAGCCTCCCTGAATTCAGAAAATTGCTGACTTATAGCAAGAAACATTTCAACCGGGCGAAATTTTCTGTTTTAACAGTTTAATGTGCACGGTACTTTAATTACCAACCGATTATTACAAAACTTTTGAAAATAAGCTCCAACTGACCAGCTTAATCGTATGCAATAAACGTTTTCGCCTGAATTGAAAGTTCTGCAAGGAGAAAGTTCATCTCGATTTCCCGGCGTGGTTCCCCTTGTCAGTGAGGCAGAACGGAGGACCTGACAAGCACAGCTGTCTAGTCGTTCGGATGGGACGAAAAACCAAGGTCCCGTGTACACATTGGAGTGCACGTAAAATATCCCTAAGCATTTGGAATTCGATACTGTTGAATAAGCTCTATACGTTGACTAAATGTGTAGATTGTAGTCACCCACACTGCATGTTTCGCTTAACAATGAAAGGGTGCCGTTTTCAATGTTCGATCCTTTTGTTCTTCTACTCCTGATATGTTGGACTGTTGATCGATGGTTTCATATAAAAGACTACCAATAAGACTCTTTATAGAAGAAGTTCCCAAAAAATATTATGTTGACTTTACGAGAAAGACCTCTAAACATGCTCCAAATTGTAAAAATACGACTTTTTGGATTTTCAATCTCTTTTTTTCGGCTATCCCTGATATTTAGAAAAAATAACACAATGATTTCACACAACAGGCTAGCTATTAGACTCTCTATTGACAAAAGTTTCACCGCCCTCCCTTCATTATAACCGAAGTTATCGTGCCCTAAAGAATCAACAAATTAGCATGCTTATCTCTGCTTACCCTAAGCAGAAAATGCTCATCTTTAAACTCAATCATAACATTGACCTAGTAAACGTCTACACCAAGTTTGAACATTCTAGCTTAATTAGAAGGAGAGTAATTGTGTTCCAAAATCCCGACCCTTCAAATTGCTTCTATTTTTCATTTTCAATTCAAAATGGTGACCATCACGTGACTGAAATCAAAATTCTATTCGCTACATTTTTTAGGCCTTCCTACAAGGATTCAGAAAATATAACCCCGGAGTCTGTAAGTAAAATAGCAAAAAAGCCTTATTGATTTTTCACTTTTAAATATGGCGGCACTTCCGGTTCGATCGACAAACTCCATATTTTGTGTACAAATCAGTAATTACTTATCTAGTATCCAAAATAAAAAATCAGGTCATTCTGACCTATATTTCGATGATTTTTTTGAAAATTTTGATCCTTAATTTCGTCAAGGGGAGATAATTTAGAAAATTTCTAATTATATTTTTGAAGTCACATCGGTAAGATCTACTTAGATACTAAATTTCATAAAAATCGTACATTTATTAAAGAAGTTGTCAAATTGGTCTAAACTTCCGGTTCGAAATCACAGCGACGAATTTTCGAAATTCGAAAATGTGAAACTGCAGATGAAAATGATTTTTTTAAAGGTATTCAAAGAAAAAAGAATTAGTAAAATCGGTCAAAAAATAACAAAGTTACGACTATGCATTGTCAGTTTTTTCGTTCGTAAAATTCGGTGATTTCGGATTCGTAAAACGTTTTGAAAATATATTTAAACAACGTTCGCACCCCATTTTTTTTTGGGGGGGGGGGGGTAGGTCAAAGTTTCAGAAAGATCCCATGGTTAGATTCTGAGAAATCCGATTTGCAGAAAATACACAAAAAAAAAAATAATAACTAGATCTGCTACTGTCCCATGCAGATATGAAAGCTTTCATATTCATCTTCACGTGTCATTGATTGTATCAAGTATCCTAAATAAAAGGATAAGAAGAAAAAAATATCAAAATTGGTCAAAAACTCTCGAAGTTACAAGTCTAAATATAGTATGAAACATTGCACCCAGGCATAACAATAATCTGAAAACTAAAGGGAAATAACTGAAACTTGTATTACGGATGAGAAAATGAAATGAAAATGGCGGGAAAAACAAATTAAAAATGGCAGGTTGGACAGGCGACCTTACTCCTTGTCACGTACAACCGGGCATTTGAAAACACGCTAGTTAACTCAATGACAGGCGCGCGTGCTAACCATTCAGCCACCCAACCCCCCTTTGAAATCAGACACGTGCAATATGTCATATAGGAAGAATAAGAAGTCGCTCACAAGAAAATGGTAAATTAATGAGTTTAGGTCAAAAGGTTGAGCTACTGTTTTAGAGTATTTAATAGTTTTAAAGAGACACGTTAAGGGTTATTCATAGTTAAATGAAAGTTTAATTTTAAATAAGACCAATAAAATTAGGATTTAATAATGCCAGACTAATATTTCCAATATGTTTGATTATAAGTAGGAAATCGTGACGACTTCTTAAGCATGTTTTAAACAAAGGATCATAGACTGAATTATACAAGCATGGCACTCTGCAATAAAAAAACTGGCCAAAGCAAGATTTCTATGCAGAAATTAAATAATTGCTAGAACCAGAAAAATATTTATCCACTATAATAAATAAGCAACATAGAGAAAATGAAATGAAATTGAATGGTGTTTAACGTCCTACTGTTCTGCTCCTAAAATGGGCTAATGAAGACGGGCATATGCCATAAAGTGTGCAATGAGGGGAATTTTACCCGGGCAGCGGCGTTACGGCCTACTAAGTTGGACAGGCGAACATACTCCTTGTCACGTACAACCAAGAAATCGAAACAACGCCAGTTGACTCAAAGACATACGTTATTCAGCCACGCAACCTCCCTAAAATCGGCAAATTGCTGACCTGCAGCGAGAAACAGTTCAACCGGGCCAAATTTTCTATTTTAACAGTTTAATTTGCACGGTACCTTTAGTTATCAACCGAATATTACAAAACTTTTAAAAATAAGCTCCCCTTGACCAGCTTAATCGTTCGCAATAAACGTTTGCCCCTTAGAATCGGCAAATTGCTGACTTTAAAATGAGAAACATTACAACCGGGCGAAATTTTCTGTTTTATCACTTTTACAGTACCTTTGATTACCAACCGTTTATTACAAAACTTTAAAAATAAAAGAGAAAGAGAGAAATGCGGCCTAATGTCCATTAGACACAAACTAGGTCATTTTGTGACTAACATATGTTTTTTAATTTTATTTAAAAACTCCCCTTGCGCTTACTGGTCTTTAGCCGTTGGGAGGAAACCGAAGGACACGGAGAAAACCCACGAGGTTGGACATCATACTCCATGTCACGTGCAACCTGGAGATCGAAACGACGCCCGTTGACTCAATGACAGACGTTACGATACAGCGCGCACATGCTAACCATTCAGCCATTCAGCCTCCCTGAATTCGGAAAATTGCTGACTTATAGCAAGAAACATTTCAACCGGGCGAAATTTTCTGTTTTAACAGTTTAATGTGCACGGTACTTTAATTACCAACCGATTATTACTAAACTTTTGAAAATATGCTCCAACTGACCAGCTTAATCGTATGCAATAAACGTTTGGCCTGAATTGAAAGTTCTGCACGGAAAAAGTTCATCTTGATTTCCCGGCGTGGTTCCCCGTTGTCAGTGAGGCAGAACGGAAGGCCTGACAAGCACAGCTGTCTAGTCGTTCGGATGGGACGAAAAACCAAGGTCCCGTGTACAAATTGGAGTGCACGTAAAATATCCCTAAGCAGTTGGAATTCGATACTGTTGAATAAGCTGTATACGATGACTAAATGTGTAGATTGTAGTCACCCACACTGCATGTTTCGCTTAACAATGAAAGGATGCCGTTTTCAATGTTCGATCCTTTTGTTCTTCTACTCCTGATATGTTGGATTGTTGATCGATGGTTTTATATAAAAGACTACCAATAAGACTCTTTGTAGAAGAAGTTCCCAAAAAATATTAAGTTGACTTTACGAGAAAGACCTCTAAACATGCTCCAAATTGTAAAAATACGACTTTTTGGATTTTCAATCTCTTTTTTTCGCCTATCCCTGATATTTAAAATAAATGATACAATGATTTCACACAACAGGCTAGCTATTGGACTCTCTATTGACAAAAGTTTCACAGCCCTCCCTTCATTATAACCGAAGTTATCGTGCCCTAAAGAATCAACAAATCATGCCTATCTCTGCTTACCCTAGGCAGAAAATGCTCATCTTTTAACTCAATCATGACATTGACCTAGTGAACGTCTACACCAAGTTTGAACATTCTCGCTCAATTACAAGGAGAGTTATTGTGTTTCAAAGTCTCGGCCCTTCAAATTGCTACTACTCTTCATGTTCAATTCAAAATGGTGACCATCACGTGACCGAAATCAAAATTCTGATCCGATAGATTTTTAGGCATTCCTTCAAGGATTCCGAGAATATAACTCCCGAGTCTGTAAGTAAAATAGCAAAAAAGCCTTTTTGATTTTTCATGTTTAAAGATGGTGGCACTTCCGGTTCGATCGACAAACTCCATATTTTGTGTACGAATCAGTAATTCCTTGTCTAGTATCGAAAAAAAAAATTAGGTCATTCTGACCTATATTTCGACGATTTTTTTGAAAACTTTGATCCTTAATTTCACCAAGGGGAGATAATTTAGAAAATTTATAATTATATTTTTGAAGTCACATCGGTAAGATCTACTTGTATACTAAATTTCATGAAAATCGTACAACTATTAAAGAAGTTTGTCAAATTGGTCTAAACTTCCGGTTCGAAATCACAGCGACGAATTTTCGAAATTCGAAAATGTGAAACTGCAGATGAAAACGATTTTTTTCAAGGTATTCAAAGAAAAAAGAATTAGTAAAATCGGTCAAAAAATAACAAATTTAAGACTATGCATTGTCAGTTTTTTCGTTCGTAAAATTCGGTGATTTCGGATTCGTAAAACGTTTTGAAAATATATTTAAACAACGTTCGCACCCCATTTTTTGGGGGTAGGTCAAAGTTTCAGAAAGATCCCATGGTTAGATTCTGAGAAATCCGATTTGCAGAAAATACACAAAAAAAAAATAATAATAATCTTAACAGAAACAATAAGCTTTCATATGTAATATGAAAGCTTAATAATATTAATCTTAACAGAAACAATAAGCTTTCATATGTAATACATATGAAAGCTTAATAATAATAATCTTAGTAATAACAATAGTCTTTCACCATTTTCAATGGTGAAAGCCTAATAATAATCTTAGTAATAACAATAGTCTTTCACCGAAGGTGAAAGCCTAACTAGACCTGCATGCAGGAATGACGGGTTTCACTTTTGCCATGTTACCTTTGAACTTGAACTTGTGTCACTTTTGGTGCTACGTTACCCTTGAACATATGTCCTTTCCGGTACCAATGAAACCAATATACAGGTTTCCACATAAGCATTGCACACATCAAATAAAATGGAAACAGAATCAAACAAATCCAGCAATTTTATTTTATACATTTGTTACATGTAATTGATCCTGACAAAATAACAGTACTTCCGGTGATAATGTAAATGTTCCCTTAGTCTTATGAAATCAGAAATGGCATAAGGCATCATATGGTGAAAATTTTATGTAAATCGAATAATAATTTCCACTTTTATAGACCAAAAACCTTGAAAAGTGACGTGTAGAAAATCGTCTATTTCTCGGCAACCGTACAAGTTAGAAACCATTTTTTGGTATTTATATGACCGTATGGGTTTAATCTATTTGTTGATTGGAATCAAATATCATAATTGTATAAACATTACAAATCAGACTCATTTGAATAAAATATCGGTTTTGAAGGCTTAAAATACAGTTTTTGCCAAAATGACGCTACTTCCGTTGATAATGAAAACGTTAAATTAGTTTTATAACATCGTCTATGACATTAGGCTTCAAAGGGTGAAAATTTTATGAAAATCAAATAATAATTGACACTTTTATGGGCCAAAAACCTTCAAAAGTGACTTTCAGAAAATCGCCTATATCTCGACAACCGAACAAGTTAGAAACAATTTTATGATATCTATTTGACCGTATGAGTTTTGTTAATATGTGAATTTAAACCAAAAGTTAATTTTATTATTACATGTGACATAATTCTTGGTTGAAAAAAAGATCGATTTTAAAAGTTAAAAATTGAGTTTTTGACTAAATGACGTCACTTCCGGTGTCAATTTTAAATAGTAATCAACATGATATGACGCACACTTGCTTTTTGAATCAAATGATGTCACTTTTGTGAATATCCATTAATAATTGACTATTTTACAGGCAACATTACGAAAACAGTGACTTATGCAAAACTGCCCATTTCTCGGCAACTGCTTATATTAGAAACTAATTTTAACATACATTCTCTTCGTATGGATTATAGTGACAGGTTTATAAAAGTTAAGTAAAAAAATTTTAAAATCTGAAAAGCCTGAATGGGTTGTAAATAGGTCAATTTTACGCCTTTTTTCACCCCTTAATCCAATTTGCTAGATAACACTTTTGGTAATAAAAAAAATAACAATTGGGACAACGAAGCATATGAACTTTGTTTTATACAAATCGAACAATAAAAAATTAATCTAGGACTGAAAAACTGAATTAGCTAATGGCGGCCAAGGAAAATTACTGAGACAAATTTTTTTAACATTTTTGCGCTAGTCAGATGACTCTTTAATTCTGTGCACAACACGACTAAATAATATTTATAAATAAAAACGTTAAATCGAATAATAATTGCCACTTTTAAAGACCAAAAAAATTGAAAAGTGACTTGTAGAAAATCGGCTATTTCTCGGCAACCGTACAAGTTAGAAACCATTTTGTGGTATCTGTATGATCGTATGGGTTCATTCTATTTGTTGATTGGCATCAAATACCATAATTTGAAAAAGATTTCAAAACAGACTCATTTGAATAAAATATCTGTTTTGGAGGCTAAAAATACAGTTTTTGCCAAAATGACGTTACTTCCGGTGATAATGAAAATCTTAAATTACTTGTATGAAATCCCAAATGGCATTAGGTATAACATGGTGTGACGTTTATGAAAATCGAATAATAATTGACCCTTTTATGGCCCCGAAACCTTCAAAAGTGACCTGTAGAAAACCGTCTATTTCTCGGCAACCGAACAAGTTAGAAACCATTTTATGATATCTATATGACCATATGAGTTTTGTTTATATGTGAATTTAAACCAAAAGTTAAAATTATTAATACATATTAAGTTATTCTTGGTTGAATAAAACATTGATTTAAAAAAGTGTAAAATGCATTTTTTGACCAAATGATGTCACTTCCGGTGTCAATTTTAAATTGTAATCAACTTGATATGACGCTACGTGCTTTTTGAATCAAATGATGTCACTTTCATAAAAATCCAATAATAATTGACTATTTTACAGGCAAAATAACGAAAACAGTGACTTATGCAGAACTGCCCATTTCTTGGCAACTGCTTATATTACAAACGAATTTTAACATACATTTTCTTCGTATGGATTATAGCTACAAGTTTATAAAAGTTACGAAGAAATATTTTAAAATCTGAAAAGCCTGAATAGGTTGTAAATAGGCCAATTTTACACCATTTTTAGCCTCTTAATCGAATTTGCTCGAAAATGAAATCGAAATTAAAAAAACTGCTTCCTACATTTTTTGCGCCTTGAAAGGGCACACTCTTTGAGTCAAATAATTTTTCCAAAAAATAATATTTGTTTTCGAAGAAGGAAAATAACTGTCAAAATTGTAGTTTTTGGTAAAATTATGCCACTTCCGAAAAGCCTGAATAGGTTGTAAATAGGCCAATTTTACACCATTTTTAGCCTCTTAATCGAATTTGCTCGAAAATGAAATCGAAATTAAAAAAACTGCTTCCTACATTTTTTGCGCCTTGAAAGGGCACACTCTTTGAGTCAAATAATTTTTCCAAAAAATAATATTTGTTTTCGAAGAAGGAAAATAACTGTCAAAATTGTAGTTTTTGGTAAAATTATGCCACTTCCGGTGCCGACAGATAACACTTTCGGTAATAAAAAAAACGACAATTGATACAACGAAGCATATGAACTTTGTTTTATACAAATCGAACAATAAAAAATTAATCTAGGACTGAAAAACTGAATTAGCCAATGGCGGCCAAGGTAAATTACTGAGACAAATTTTTTTAACATTTTTGCACTAGTCAGATGACCCTTTAATTCTGTGCACAATACGACTAAAAAATATTCATAAATAAAAAAGTTTTTTGTAAAATTTTAAATTTTCGAAATTTGGCGCCTAATATCTTCGAAGATTTGCCGAAAATCAAAAATCGAAAGTAGCGTAGCTATGTGCCCTGTCGCAGGCTATGCCAAAATGTATCGAAAGTTAAAATCCAATGATTATTGTTAAAATTACTGCAATATTTTTAAAAACGATAACTTCGGTGATTTCGGACATTTCGCATTGTCGCAGAACGTTCAAAATAGCTTTATCCTCTAAGTTACACCCACTTTCCCAGTAAAACCGAAGAAATCGTAACGATGCGACACGTAGTTGCTGAGATCTATTCAAATTGGAATCTGAATAATAATAATAATAACTAGACCTGCATGCAGGAATGACGGGTTTCACTGGTGCCATGTTACCTTTGAACTTGAACTTGTGTCAATTTCGGTGCCACGTTACTCTTGAACATATGTCACTTCCGGTACCAATGAAACCAATATACAGGTTTCCACATAAGAATTGCACACATCAAATAAAATGGAAACAGAATCAAACAAATCCAGCAATATCATTTCATTTTATACATTTGTTACATGTAATTGATCCTGACAAAATTACAGTACTTCCGGTGATAATGTAAATGTTCCATTAGTTTTATGAAATCAGAAATGGCATAAGGCATCACATGGTGAAAATTTTATGTAAATCGAATAATAATTGCCACTTTTATAGACCAAAAACCTTGAAAAGTGACGTGTAGAAAATCGTCTATTTCTCGGCAACCGTACAAGTTAGAAACCATTTTTTGGTATTTATATGACCGTATGGGTTTAATCTATTTGTTGATTGGAATCAAATATCATAATTGTATAAACATTACAAATCAGACTCATTTGAATAAAATATCGGCTTTGAAGGCTTAAAATACAGTTTTTGCCAAAATGACGTTACTTCCGGTGATAATGAAAACTTTAAATTAGTTTTTTAACATCGTCTATGACATTAGGCTTCAAAGGGTGAAAATTTTATGAAAATCGAATAATAATTGACACTTTTATGGGCCAAAAACCTTCAAAAGTGACTTGTAGAAAATCGTCTATTCCTCGGCAACCGAACAAGTTAGAAACAATTTTATGATATCTTTTTGACCGTATGAGTTTTGTTAATATGTGAATTTAAACCAAAAATTAATTTTATTATTATATGTGACATAATTCTTGGTTGAAAAAAATATCGAATTTAAAAGTTAAAAATTGAGTTTTTGACTAAATGACGTCACTTCCGGTGTCAATTTTAAATAGTAATCAACATGATATGACGCAGCCTTGCTTTTTGAATCAAATGATGTCACTTTTGTGAATATCCATTAATAATTGACTATTTTACAGGCAAAATTACGAAAACAGTGACTTATGCAAAACTGCCCATTTCTCGGCAACTGTTTATTTTAGAAACTAATTTTAACATACATTCTCTTCGTATGGATTATAGTTACAGGTTTATAAAAGTTAAGTAAAAATATTTTAAAATCTGAAAAGCCTGAATAGGTTGTAAATAGGTCAATTTTACGCCTTTTTTCACCTCTTAATCCAATTTGCTAGAAAATGAAATAGAAATTAAAAAAACTGCTTCCGCCATTTTTTGCTCCTTGAAAGGACACACTCTTTGAGTCATATAATTTTTCCAAAAAATAATATTTGTTTAAGAAGAAGGAAACTAACCATCAAAATTGTAGTTTTTGGTAAAATTATGCCACTTCCGGTGCCGACAGATAACACTTTTGGTAATAAAAAAAATTACAATTGAGACAACGAAGCATATGAACTTTGTTTTATACAAATCGAACAATAAAAATTTAATCTAGGACTGAAAAAGTGAATTAGCCAATGGCGGCCAAGGAAAATTACTGCGACAAATTTTTTTAACATTTTTGCGCTAGTCAGACGACTCTTTAATTCTGTGCACAACACGACTAAAAAAATATTTATAAATAAAAAAGTTTTTTGTAAAATTTTAAATTTTCGAAATTTGGCGCCTAATATCTTCGAAGATTTGCCGAAAATCAAAAATCGAAAGTAGCGTAGCTATGTGCCCTGTCTCCGGGTATGCCAAAATGTATCGAAAGTTAAAATCCAATGATTATTGTTAAAATTACTGCAATATTTTCAAAAACGATAACTTCGGTGATTTCGGACATTTCGCATTGTCGCAGAACGTTCAAAATAGCTTTATCCTTTAAGTCACACCCACTTTCCCAGTAAAACCGAAGAAATCGTAACGATGCGACACGTAGTTGCTGAGATCTATTCAAATTGGAATCTGAATAATAATAATAATAATAATAATAATAACTAGACCTGCAAGCAGCACTGAACCGGCTTTCAGGAATCATACAGGAAGTTTATTATACCATAGCCGATCCATTGAGCTACCGAACTATACTTTAGATGTTTTGCTACAGTGAAACCTTCTATCATATATAAAAGTAATATGTGCTGGCGAAAAGACGGGCCAAAATTGTAAATTATCGCAAAATTACGTCACTTCCGGTGCCGAAAGAAATTTTTATAGGGGAAAAATAAGTCGAAAATTCGTAACATACAAAATACAACTAAAATAGTCATAGGGCTCTGTAATGATATATTACATTTACTGATCAGATAAAATGCCACTGAGAAATCCTATGTCCAAAAGTGAGAAAAATGCAAAAAATTTAAAATATCGAAAATTAACTTTCAATAACTACATACATATTATACATCGTTAGAATCGTAATTAGGTCAGCTATCTGAATATACAATCTTTTTTTGAAAATCTCTCAAAATAAAAAAATAGTAGAGCATTTTCCAAAATTTCACGATTTTTCGACTTTTTTCGATTTTCAGTCCGTTATTTCACCTATTCCAGACATTTCAAAGTCTTATTGGGTGGCATAATTCACAAGACTATCGAATGGACTCTCGATAGAGAAAGTTAAAAAAAAAGTTGCGGTTAAGTTTTCGAGATACAGGCGTCCAAAAACGCTCCAAATCAGAAAATACTTGATTTTCAGCGTGCCATATTTTGCTTCCTGCTCATCGTGTCCGTATGAATTGGGTATCATACGATAGTACAATCCTAGTGCAGTCCAATGGTACCCTAATTTCTTTAATCCATTTATATCGGGCGGAGAAATCGCGTTTTTCCCAAAAATATCCATTTTTTGCATTTTTTTCAAAATATTGCACATTATTTCGACCACTTCCGGTTTAAGGATTCTTGTCGAAATTGCTTTATTTGTTGGTATTGGACTATAACTTCATGTTCCAGAAGTTTCAGAAACGTCAATTCTGCCATAAAACGAAACCCGAGCTCACAAAATGGGAAGAAAATTCGACTTTTCTCGGCAACCGAACAAGTTAGAAACAATCTTATGATATCTTTTTGACCGTATGAGTTTTGTTAATATGTGAATTTAAACCAAAAGTTGATTTTATTATTATATGTGACATAATTCTTGGTTGAAAAAAATATCGATTTCAAAAGTTAAAAATTGAGTTTTTGACTAAATGACGTCACTTCCGGTGTCAATTTTAAATAGTAATCAACATGATATAACGCACACTTGCTTTCTGAATCAAATGATGTCACTTTTGTGAATATCCATTAATAATTGACTATTTTACAGGCAAAATTGCGAAAACAGTGACTTATGCAAAACTGCCCTTTTCTCGGCAACTGCTTATATTACAAACTAATTTTTACATACATTCTCTTCGTATGGATTATAGCTACAAGTTTATAAAAGTTATGTAAAAATATTTTAAAATCTGAAAAGCCTGAATGGGTTGTAAATAGGTCAATTTTACGCCTTTTTTCACCCCTTAATCCAATTTGCTAGAAAATGAAATAGAAATTAAAAAAACTGCTTCCGCCATTTTTTGCGCCTTGAAAGGACACACTCTTTGAGTCATATAATTTTTCAAAAAAATAATATTTGTTTTTGAAGATCGTAAAAAACTGTCAAAATTGTAGTTTTTGGTAAAATTATGCCACTTCACGTGCCGACAGATAACACTTTCGGTAATAAAAAAAATGACAATTGAGACAACGAAGCATATGAACTTTGTTTTATACAAATCGAACAATAAAAAATTAATCTAGGACTGAAAAACTGAATTAGCCAATGGCGGCCAAGGAAAATTACTGAGACAAAAAATTTTAACATTTTTGCGCTAGTCAGATGACTCTTTAATTCTGTGCACAATACGACTAAAAAATATTCATAAATAAAAAAGTTTTTTGTAAAATTTTAAATTTTCGAAATTTGGCGCCTAATATCTTCGAAGATTTGCCGAAAATCAAAAATCGAAAGTAGCGTAGCTATGTGCCCTGTCTCAGACTATGCCAAAATGTATCGAAAGTTAAAATCCAATGATTATTGTTAAAATTACTGCAATATTTTCAAAAACGATAACTTCGGTGATTTCGGACATTTCGCATTGTCGCAGAACGTTCAAAATAGCTTTATCCTCTAAGTCACACCAACTTTCCCAGTAAAACCGAAGAAATCGTAACGATGCGACACGTAGTTGCTGAGATCTACTCAAATTGGAATCTGAATAATAATAATAATAATAATAATAATAATAACTAGACCTGCAAGCAGCACTGAACCGGCTTTCAGGAATCATACAGGAAGTTTATTATACCATAGCCGATCCATTGAGCTACCGAACTATACTTTAGATGTTTTGCTACAGTGAAACCTTCTATCATATATAAAAGTAATATGTGCTGGCGAAAAGACGGGCCAAAATTGTAAATTATCGCAAAATTACGTCACTTCCGGTGCCGAAAGAAATTTTTATAGGGGAAAAATAAGTCGAAAATTCGTAACATACAAAATACAAACTTTGTTTTATACGTATCGGGCAATAAATAACTAACCTGTAACCCATCAACTGAAATTAAGAAGGTAAAAAAATTAAAAGTGACCCTGGGAAAATTGGCTATTATTCGACAAGGGAACATGCTAGAAGCCTTTTCTTGATATCAATATGATGGTATTGATTCAATCTTACTGCCCATTAGAGTCAGACGTTATAAAGTTAATTGAATAATAATTATAAATCCCTTCAAAAAAATGTTTTGTTTTGAAGGCTAAAAATACGTTTTTTGCAAAAATTACATTATTTCCGGTGATATTGAAAATGTTAACTTAGTTCATCGAAGTCATAAATGGCATAAGGCATCAAATGGTAAAAATATTATAAAAATCGAATAATAATTGACACTTTTATAGACCAAAAACCTTGAAAAGTGACTTATAGAAGATCGCCTATTTCTCTGTAACCGTACACGTTAGAAACAATTTTGTGGCATCTGTATGGTCGTATGGCTTGATTCTATTCGTTGATGGGAATCAAATATCATAATTCTAAAAATATTATAAGGCAGACTCATTTGAATAAAATATTTGTTTTTTAGGTTAAAAATACAGTTTTTGCCCAAATGACGTCATTTCCGGTCACAATGAAAATGTAAAATTGGCTTGACCTAGTCCAAAATGGCATTAAGCATCAAATGGGGAAAAGAAATTGCAAATCGAATAATAATTCATTCTTTTATAGGCAAAATAACGTGAAAAGTGATGCATGCAAAATTGCATATTTCTCGGCAACTGTTCACATTACAAACTAATTTTCGCATGCATTCTCTTCGTCTGGATTATTGCTACGAGTTTATGAAAATTACAAATAAATATTTCAAAATATGAAGAGCTGAATGAATTGCAAACAACTGAATTTTACACTTTATTTTACATTTTATTCGAAATTGCCCGAAAATGAAATTGAAATTAAAAAGTCTGAGCTAAGGATATTGTGCACCTTTGCAGGGTGCATCATTTTAGTTATATCAGTTTTGAAAAAAATTAATATATGCTTTCAAAAAGTGGTACCGAACTGTCAAAATTGTAGTTTTTATTAATATTACGTCATTTCCGTTGCCGACAGAAAAATTTCACCGTAACAAAAAAAATTACAATTGGGACCACGGAGCTTATGAACTTTGTTTTATATAAATTGAACAATAAATAATTTTTCTGGGTACGAAAAACGAAATTAGCCGATGGTGGCTAATGCAAATTACCGAGACAATTTTTTTTCTCATTTCTGCTCAAGTAGGATGATATTTTAACCCAGTGTAAAATATCGTCAAAAAATATTCATAAATAAAAAAGGTTTTCGTAAAAAAATTTTTTTTTTTCAAAATATCGGACATTTTTTCGACTACTTCCGGTTTTACGATTGTTGTCGTGATAGCTTTACGAAGTTCTTTGGATACTTAACTTTCTGTACCAGAAGTGTCAGAAACATCTATTGAGTAGTTTTGGAAGAAAAGATAAAATAAAGAGCGTTTACAAAATTTTAACGCTTTTTGAATTTTTTTCAAAGTTTGATGCTATTTTTGGACCACCTATATTATTTCAATGCTTTTCATTTTGGATTCACTATATAGACAATCGATAGGACTTTGAGTAAGAAAAGTTTGAGAAAAATCGTAGGCGTCGTTTTCGAGAAAAGGGCGTCTCAGAATGTTAAAAAATCGGAAAATACTGGATATTTGGCATACAATAATTTATTTCCTTGCCATCGAAATCGTATTATTTACATACCGTATGATGGTCCATTAATAGGCTATCCAACGACACTTTAGTTCTTTTGGTCCGCTATTACCTAAGGGAGAACTCAAGTTTTTCGCAAGTGCGACAATGTTTATAACCTTTTTTTTTATTTTTTGAATACTTCCGGTGTGGTTATTATTGTCGGAATAGTTTAAATAGCCGGTTTGGGTACTAAAATAGTCATAGGGCTCTGTAATGATATATTACATTTACTGATCAGATAAAATGCCACTGAGAAATCCTATGTCCAAAAGTGAGAAAAATGCAAAAAATTTAAAATATCGAAAATTAACTTTCAATAACTACATACATATTATACATCGTTAGAATCGTAATTAGGTCAGCTATCTGAATATACAATCTTTTTTTGAAAATCTCTCAAAATAAAAAAATAGTAGAGCATTTTCCAAAATTTCACGATTTTTCGACTTTTTTCGATTTTCAGTCCGTTATTTCACCTATTCCAGATATTTCAAAGTCGTAATGGAATGTTTCGTACTTCAGACTACCACAAGGTCTCTCGATAGAGAGAGTTTCATAAAAATCGCTGGAGTAGTTTTCGAGATACAGGCGTCCAAAAATGCTAAAAATCAGAAAATACTTGATTTTCAGCGTGCCATATTTTGCTGCCTGTTCATAGTATCCGTATGAATTTGGTATCATACGATAGTGCAATCCCAGTGCAGTCCAATGGTACCCTAATTTCTTTAATCCATTTATATCGGGCGGAGAAATCGCGTTTTTCCCAAAAATATCCATTTTTTGCATTTTTTTCAAAATATTGCACATTATTTCGACCACTTCCGGTTTAAGGATTCTTGTCGAAATTGCTTTATTTGTTGGTATTGGACTATAACTTCATGTTCCAGAAGTTTCAGAAACGTCAATTCTGCCATAAAACGAAACCCGAGCTCACAAAATGGGAAGAAAATTCGAAAAAAATCGAAAAATAAAGGGCGATAACTCTGAATGAAACTTATATTACTGGAATCGGATGGACTTCAGGTATCCAAAAATGTAGGTCAAATTTGAAAATTTTGAAAAATAACAAAAATTGTCTCGCAAACAACATGTTTTCAATTTTCGAACGATAAAAGTCATAGACGAATGTTCGAAATTGAAAAATGTGAGATAGCCATTGTCTCAGAAAAGATTCAGGGATTCCAAAAATGTAATTTGTTTGAAAATGGATAAAGAATTGACGAAACTATGGCCGATTTTCAATTTTTAGACAACGTGCAAAGTTCGGTCACTTCCGGTATGCGCAGAAATTTCAAAAATATTTTATCAAGTAGCCACCACATGGTTTCCCAATAGAAAACCTAATTCCAGGTCGATATCTGTTTTCGATCATGGAGATCTAGGCCCCCGCGGTAAATAATAATAATAATAATAACTAGACCTGCAAGCAGCACTGAACCGGCTTTCAGGAATCATACAGGAAGTTCATTATACCATAGCCGATCCATTGAGCTACCAAAGTATACTTTAGTTGTTTTGCTTCAGTGACACCCTCTATCATATATAAAAGTAATATTTGCTGGCGAAAAGACCGGTCAAAATTGTAAATTATGGCAAAATTACGTCACTTCCGGTGCCGAAAGAAATTTTTATAGGTGAAAAATAAGTCGAAAATTCGCAACATACAAAATACAAACTTTGTTTTATACATATCGGGCGATAAATAATTAACCTATAACCCATAAACTGAAATTAAGAAGGTATAAAATTTAAAAGTGACCCTGAGAAAATTGGCTATTATTCGACAAGGGAACATGCTAGAAGCCTTTTCTTGATATCAATATGATGGTATTGATTCAATCTTACTGCCCATTAGAGTCAGACGTTATAAAGTTAAACGAATAATAAATATAAATCCCTTCAATATAATGTTTGTTTTGATGGCTAAAAATACGTTTTTTGCAAAAATTACATTACTTCCGGAGATATTGAAAATGTTAATTTAGTTTATAGAAGTCATAAATGGCATAAGGCATCAAATGGTAAAAAAATTATAAAAATCGAATAATAATTGACACTTTTATAGACCAAAAACCTTGAAAAGTGACTTATAGAAGATCGCCTATTTCTCTGTAACCGTACAAGTTAGAAACCATTTTGTGGTATCCGTATGGTCGTATGGCTTTATTCTATTCGTTGGTGGGAATCATGATTTTAAAAATATTATAAGGCAGACTCATTTGAATGAAATATTTGTTTTTTAGGTTAAAAATACAGTTTTTGCCCAAATGACGTCATTTCCGGTCACAGTGAAAATTTAAAATTGGCTTGACCTAGTCCAAATTGGCATTAGGCATCAAATGGCAAAAAATTATTGCAAATCGAATAATAATTCACTCTTTTATAGGCAAAATAACGTGAAAAGTGATGCATGCAAAATTGCACATTTCTCGGCAACTGCTCATATTACAAACTAATTTTCGCATACATTCTCTTTGTCTGGATTATTGCTACGAGTTTATGAAAATTACAAATAAATATTTCAAAATATGAAGACGCTGAATGAATTGTAAATAACTGAATTTTACACTTTATTTTACATTTTATTCGAAATTGCCCGAAAATGAAATTGAAATTAAAAAATATGAGCTAAGGATTTTGTGCACCTTTGCAGGGTGCATCCTTTTAGTTATATCAGTTTTGAACAAAAAATAATATTTGCTTTCAAAAAGTGGTACCAAACTGTCAAAATTGTAGTTTGTTAATATTACGTCACTTTCGTTGCCGACAGAAAAATTTCACCGTAACAAAAAAAATTGCAATTGTGACCACGGTGCATATGAACTTTGTTTTATACAAATCGAACAATAAATAATTTTTCTGGGTACGAAAAACTAAATTAGCCGATGGCGGCTAACGGAAATTACCGAGACAATTTTTTTAATCACTTCTGCTCAAGTAGAATGATATTTTAACCCTGTGTAAAATACCATCAAAAAATATTCATAAATAAAAAAGGTTTTCGTAAAAAAAAAATTTTTTTTTCAAAATATCGGACATTTTTTCGACTACTTCCGGTTTTACGATCATTGTCGTGACAGCTTTACGAAGTTCTTTGGATACTTAACTTTCTGTACCAGAAGTGTCAGAAACATCCATTGAGTAGTTTTGGAAAAAAAGATAAATTAAAGAGCGTTTCCAAAAATTTAACGATTTTTCAATTTTTTTCAAAGTTTGAGGCCATTTTTGGACCTCTTATATTATTTCAATGCTTTTCATTTTGGATTCACTATATAGACAACCGATAGGACTTTGAGTAAGAAATGTTTAAGAAAAATCTGCGGCGTTGTTTTCAAGAAAAGGGCGTCTCAGAATGTTAAAAAATCGGAAAATACTAGATTTTTGGCACACAATAATTTATTTCCTTACCATCGATATCGTATTATTTAGATACCATATGATGGTCCATTAATAGGGCTATCCAACGACACTTTAGTTCTTTTGGTCCGCTATTACCTAAGGGAGAAATCAAGTTTTTTGCAAGTGCGACAATGTTTTTAACCTTTTTTTTACATTTTTTGAATACTTCCGGTATGGTTATTATTGTCGATATAGTTTTGATAACCGGTTTAGGCACTAAAATAGCCACAGGGCTCTGTAATGATATATTACATTATCTGATCAGATAAAATGCCCCTGAGAAATCCTAGGTTCAAAAGTGCAAAAAATGCAAAAAATTTAAAATATCAAAAATTAAATTTCAATAACTACATACATATTATACATCGTTAGAATCGTAATTAGGTCAGCGATCTGAATATACAAATTTTTTTTGAAAATCTCTTAAAATAAAAAAATAGCAGAGCATTTTCCAAAATTTCACGATTTTTCGACTTTTTTCGATTTTCAGTCCGTTATTTCACCTTTTCCAGATATTTCAAAGTCGTAATGGAATGTTTCGTACACAAGATTACTGCAAGGTCTCTCGATAGAGAAAGTTTCATAAAAAACTGTGGAGCAGTTTTCGAGATACAGGCATCTAAAAACGCTCCAAATCAGAAAATACTTGATTTTCAGCGAGCCATATTTTGCTTCCTGCTGATCGTATCCGTACGAATTGGGTATCATTCAGTGGTCCAATTACCGCCCGACCAAATGATACCTTAATTTGTTTAATCCGTTGATATCGGACGGAAAAATCGTGTTTTTACCCAAAACACCAATTTTTCACGTTTTTTTCAAAATATCGCATTGTATTTCGACTACTTCCGGTTTACGGATTGTTGTTGAAATTGCTTTAAACGGTGGTTTGACCATATTACTTCATGTTCCAGGAATTTCAGAAACGTCGATCCGGCCGTAAAACGAAACTTAAGCTCACAAAATGTGAAGAAAATTCGAAAAAAATCGAAAAATAAAGGGCGATGACTCTGAATGAAACTTATATTACTGAAACCGGATTGCCTTCAGGTATCCAAAAATGTAGGTCAAATTTGAAAATTTTGAAAAATAACAAAAAATGTGTCTTAAACAACATATTTTCATTTTTCGAATGCTAGAAGTCAGCGGCGAAGTTTCTAAATTGCAAAATTTTCAACTGCTATCGTCCGACAAAAGACTCGGGGTTTCCAAAAATGTAATTTGTATGAAAATAGGTACAGAATTGACGAATCTACGGCCGTTTTTTAATTTTTTGGCAACGCACAAAATTCGGCCACTTCCGGTCTGCGCAGAAGTTTCAAATACAGTGGAAGGGATGGCCACTATATGGTTTCCTGATAGAAAATTACGTCCCAGATCTGTATCTGTTACAGACACTGAGAAATAGGCTCCCCCGAAAAATAAAATAATAATAATAAATAATAATAATTTTAGTAATCACAATAGGCTTTCAGACGAAAGTCTGAAAGCCTAACTAGATCTGCTACTGTCCCATGCAGATATGAAAGCTTTCATATTCATCGTCACGTGTCATTGATTGTATCAAGTAACCTAAATAAAAGGATACGAAGAAAAAATTATTAAAATTGGTCAAAAACTCGCGAAGTTACAAGTCTAAATATAGTATGAAACATTGCACCCAGGCATAACAATAATCTGAAAACTAAAGGAAAATAACTGAAACTTGTATTACTGTAATGAGACGGATGAGAAAATGAAATGAAAATGGCGGGAAAAAAAAATTAAAAATGGCAGGTTGGACAGGCGACCTTACTCCTTGTCACGTACAACCGGGCATTCGAAAACACGCTAGTTAACTCAATGACAGGCGCGCGTGCTTACCATTCAGCCACTCAACTCAACCCCCCTTTGAAATCAGACACGTGCAATATGTCATATAGGAAGAATAAGAAGTCGCTCACAACAAAATGGTAAATTAATGAGTTTAGGTCAAAAGGTTGAGCTACTGTTTTAGAGTACTTAATAGTTTTAAAGAGACACGTTAAGGGTTGTTCATAGTTAAATGAAAGTTTAATTTTAAATAAGACCAATAAAATTAGGATTTAATAATGCCAGACTAATATTTCCAATATGTTTGGTTATAAGTAGGAAATCGTGACGACTTCTTAAGCATGTTTTAAACAAAGGATCATGTTTGTTTAAACAAGAATGGCACTCTGCAATAAAAAAAACTGGCCAAAGCAAGATTTCTATGCAGAAATTAAATAATTGCTAGAACCAGAAAAATATTTATCCACTATAATAAATAAGCAACATAGAGAAAATGAAATGAAATTGAATGGGGTTTAACGTCCGACTGTTCTGCTCCTAAAATGGGCTAATGAAGACGGGCATATGCCATAATGTGTGCAATGAGGGAAATTTTACCCGGGCAGCGGCGGTTACGGCCTACGAGGTTGGACAGGCAACCATACTCCTTGTCACGTACAACCAAAAAATCGAAACAACGGCAGTTGACTCAATGACAGACGTTATGATACAGAGCGCACGTGCTAACCATTCAGCCACGCAACCTCCCTAAAATCGGCAAATTGCTGACCTACAGCGAGAAACATTTCAACCGGGCCCAATTTTCTATTGTAACAGTTTAATTTGCACGGTACCTTTAGTTATCAACCGAATATTACAAAACTTTTAAAAATAAGCTCCCCCCTGACCAGCTTAAGCGTTCGCAATAAACGTTTGCCACTTAAAATCGGGAAATTGCTGACTTTAAAGTGAGAAACATTACAACCGGGCGAAATTTTCTGTTTTATCACTTTTACAGTACCTTTGATTACCAACCGATTATTTTCTGTTTTATCACTTTTACAGTACCTTTGATTACCAACCGATTATTACAAAACTTTAAAAATAAAAGAGAAAGAGAGAAATGCGGCCTAATGTCCATTCGACACAAACTAGGTCATTTCGGGACTAACATATGTTTTTTAATTTTATTTAAAAACTCCCCCTGCGCTTACAGGTCTTTAGCCGTTGGGAGGAAACCGAAGAACACGGAGAAAACCCACGAGGTTGGACATCATACTTCATGTCACGTGCAACCTGGAGATCGAAACGACGCCCGTTGACTCAATGACAGACGTTACGATACAGTGCGCACATGCTAACCATTCAGCCATTCAGCCTCCCTGAATTCAGAAAATTGCTGACTTATAGCAAGAAACATTTCAACCGGGCGAAATTTTCTGTTTTAACAGTTTAATGTGCACGGTACTTTAATTACCAACCGATTATTACAAAACTTTTGAAAATAAGCTCCAACTGACCAGCTTAATCGTATGCAATAAACGTTTTCGCCTGAATTGAAAGTTCTGCACGGAGAAAGTTCATCTCGATTTCCCGGCGTGGTTCCCCTTGTCAGTGAGGCAGAACGGAGGGCCTGACAAGCACAGCTGTCTAGTCATTCGGATGGGACGAAAAACCAAGGTCCCGTGTACACATTGGAGTGCACGTAAAATATCCCTAAGCAGTTGGAATTCGATACTGTTGAATAAGCTCTATACGATGACTAAATGTGTAGATTGTAGTCACCCACACTGCATGTTTCGCTTAACAATGAAAGGGTGCCGTTTTCAATGTTCGATCCTTTTGTTCTTCTACTCCTGATATGTTGGACTGTTGATCGATGGTTTCATATAAAAGACTACCAATAAGACTCTTTGTACAAGAAGTTCCCAAAAAATATTATGTTGACTTTACGAGAAAGACCTCTAAACATGCTCCAAATTGTAAAAATACGACTTTTTGGGTTTTCAATCTCTTTTTTTCGGCTATCCCTGATATTTAGAAAAAATAATACAATGATTTCACACAACAGGCTAGCTATTAGACTCTCTATTGACAAAAGTTTCACCGCCCTCCCTTCATTATAACCGAAGTTATCGTGCCCTAAAGAATCAACAAATTAGCTTGTTTATCTCTGCTTACCCTAAGCAGAAAATGCTCATATTTAAACTCAATCATAACATTGACCTAGTGAACGTCTACACCAAGTTTGAACATTCTAGCTTAATTAGAAGGAGAGTAATTGTGTTCCAAAGTCCCGACCCTTCAAATTGCTTCTATTTTTCATTTTCAATTCAAAATGGTGACCATCACGTGACCGAAATCAAAATTCTATTCGCGACATTTTTTAGGCCTTCCTACAAGGATTCAGAAAATATAACTCCCGAGTCTGTAAGTAAAATAGCAAAAAAGCCTTATTGATTTTTCACTTTTAAATATGGCGGCACTTCCGGTTCGATCGACAAACTCCATATTTTGTGTACAAATCAGTAATTACTTATCTAGTATCCAAAAAAAAAATCAGGTCATTCTGACCTATATTTCGATGATTTTTTTGAAAATTTTGATCCTTAATTTCGTCAAGGGGAGATAATTTAGAAAATTTCTAATTATATTTTTGAAGTCACATCGGTAGGATCTACTTAGATACTAAATTTCATGAAAATCGTACAACTATTAAAGAAGTTGTCAAATTGGTCTAATCTTCCGGTTCGAAATCACAGCGACGAATTTTCGAAATTCGAAAATGTGAAACTGCAGATGAAAATGGTTTTTTTAAAGGTATTCAAAGAAAAAAAAATTAGTAAAATCGGTCAAAAAATAACAAAGTTACGACTATGCATTGTCATTTTTTTCGTTCGTAAAATTCGGTGATTTCGGATTCGTAAAACGTTTCGAAAATATATTTAATCAAGGTTCGCACCCCATTTTTGGGGGGGTAGGTCAAAATTTCAGAAAGATCCTATGGATAGATTCTGAGAAATCCGATTTGCAGAAAACACACAAAAAAAAAAATAATAATAATAATAACTTTAACAGAAACAATAAGCTTTCATATGTAATATGAAAGCTTAATAATCTTAACAGAAACAATAAGCTTTCATATGTAATATGAAAGCTTAATAATCTTAACAGAAACAATAAGCTTTCATATGTAATATGAAAGCTTAATAATAATAATTTTTGTAATCACAATAGGCTTTCAGACAAGAGTTTCACCGCCCTCCCTTCATTATAACCGAAGTTATCTTGCCCTAAAGAATCAACAAATCAGCATGCTTATCTCTGCTTACCCTTGGCAGAAAATCTCATCTTTAAACTCAATCATGACATTGACCTAGTGAACGTCTACACCAAGATTGAACATTCTAGCTCAATTAGAAGGAGAATTATTGTGTTTCAAAGTCTCGTCCCTTCAAATTGCTACTACTTTTCATATTCACTTCAAAATGGCAACCATCAATTGACCTAAATCAAAATTCTGCTCTGAACAATTTTTAGGCTATCTTACAAGGATTCAGAAAATATAACTCCCGTGTCTGTAAGTAAAATAGCAAAAAAGCCTTAGGGATTTTTCACGTTTCAAGATGGTGGCACTTCCGGTTCGATCAACAAACTTCATATTTTGTGTACAAATCGGTAATTACTTATCTAGTATCAAAAAAAAAAAATCAGGTCATTCTGACCTATATTTCGATGATTTTTTTGAAAATTTTGATCCTTAATTTCGTCAAGGGGAGATAATTTAGAAAATTTATAATTATATTTTTGAAGTCACATCGGTAAGGTCTACATATATACTAAATTTCATGAAAATCGTACAACTTTTAAAGAAGTTGTCAAATTGGTCTAAACTTCCGGCTCGAAATCACAGCGACGAATTTTCGAAATTCGAAAATGTGAAACTGCAGATGAAAATGATTTGTACAAGAAATCTCTGACAAAGCTTGCTCCTTGGTTTTTTGCTTTGGACCACACAAACTATGCTCGATGGATACCTGTGCACTTACGAGACATGTGTGAACTTGTGACAAAACATCCCGCTGTGGACGAAGCATTTCATTCTGGCAACTTTACTGTGCGAAAGACTAAACGGGTTTTTTCTGCAATGCCATTAGATCAAGGTCACGAACAGAATAACGCTTGCATAAAGGGGGATGGAGGAGCCGTTGGATTGACTGACAACCCTGGTGCACTCAGGAGGTGTATGGTAGCAGGTCCAGAAGTTGCACAGTTGATCAAGCAATTTGAACTTGAAGCACTACATGAGAAGAAAGACATGAAGACCCAACACCACGAGCAGACTATGAGTATACAACAGTCTTCTGTCAAAAATGTCTCTGCACTCATTGCCACTATAAGTGAATTGGTTAACCCCTTCGAAGATGACAGCAAGGAACTGGTTGTTTTGGACACAAGAGAGATAGTGACAGCATCAGCCACTAAATCTGTTTATACAGCACAATCAATTGGCCAAAACCAGTTAAACAGGTTTACACAGGAGCGTCTCATTGACAGAACGACACCTATTCACAATGTCATCTCCAGGAACAAACTCCCTCTGTTTGTAACTTCAGCTCCAAAACCTACAAACACAAGCAAAAATCAGCTGTTGTCAATGAAATCAGACATTGATTTGTTTGCCCGATTATATATTGGATGTCAAACACGTGATGGAAATCTAGAGGAGTTCTTTTGCCATGAGAACCAGCCTTGTCCCCCTTCTTTGTCAGAATCAGGAAATCTGAGACTTGGTAAGAAGTGTGACCTGTTGAAAAGTCTTTCTGATGGTATTCAAGTCACATCTGAAGCCCCTGCTGCCACCTGTGTGATACTTGACGGTGCTGTGATTGTCCAGGTGCTCAAGATAGGAACAACAAAGACGTTTGATGAATATGCCAAAAGGGTATTTGTTCCTCATGTCATGTCAAAATTTCAAAACGCTTCTCGTCTAGATCTTGTATGGGACAGGTACATGACAAACAGCCTCAAGGACACTGCAAGATCCAAACGAGGACAGGGTGTTAGAAGAAGAGTCGTGGGAACAGCATCACTTCCTACCAATTGGCAGTCATTCCTACATGTAAACACCAACAAAGAAGAACTATTCAAGTTTCTGTCACAAGTTCTCGTGCAGGAATATGTACAAGAAAATGGAAAAGAATTGTATGTGACTGAGATTGATCATGTTCAAAGCATTCCAGAGAAAGAGGAACTGTTAGGTATTTCTCCCTGTAATCATGAGGAAGCAGACACTAGGATTCTGCTACATGCCGCACATGCAGCAAGAAATGGTCATGTACAGATCCTGATCAGGACTGTAGACACTGATGTTGTTGTGCTTGCAGTTATGATCTCCAGTGCTATCCTTCAAGCAAACACAGAACTCTGGATTGCCTTTGGGACAGGAAAGCATTTTCGATACTTGGCAGCACATGAGATGTCTTCCTCTCTTGGACCAGAGAAGTCTAGAGCACTCCCAATGTTTCATGCTCTGACAGGGTGTGACACAGTGTCATCTTTTGCCAGGCATGGAAAGAAATCTGCTTGGACAGCCTGGAATTTGGTGCCAGATTTGACTGGAGCCCTCTTGACACTTGCGACCGCACCAACCTGCATACCAGACAAGACCTTCACTACCATTGAAAGGTTTGTCATCAAGATGTATGACAAGGCAAGCATGGATACAGAAATCAACAGTGCCAGGAAAACTATGTTCATGAAGAACAATTCTTTGCCAGGCATCCCTCCTACTCGCGCTGCCCTTGAGCAGCATATCAAGAGAGCCACCTACCAAGGAGGACATGTGTGGGGGCAGACTCTGATTGCACAGGCAGAACTTCCATCTCCAACTGATGGATGGATCAGGAACGATGAGGGACTGTACAAACCCTTGTGGACAACACTTCCGGAAGCAGCAAAATCATGCTCAGAATTGATTTCATGCAAATGCAAGAAAGGCTGCAAAAATAGATGTACCTGCAAAAAGGCCTCTCTGAAGTGTTCACAATTGTGTCTATGCCACGGAGAATGCTAGAAAAGGTCGGAATTGATGTGAACATTTATAAAAAGCATATTCAAAATGTTTGAAATAATTTTTTGGTTAATTTAAGTTGAATTTGTCCTTGTATGATTTGAATGTTGCGCATGCGCAGAAGATTGATTTTTTCCAATGCCTCCCGATCTTAAAATAATCACCATATGTTAGTGAACATTTGTGCCAAGTTTGGTGCTTTTATCACAATTTGCACAATTATTATGCTAAGCCGTCTGACTATATGTAATATGAAAGCTTAATAATAATCTTAACAGAAACAATAAGCTTTCATATGTAATATGAAAGCTTAATAATAATTTTAGTAAAAACAATAGTCTTTCAGACGAAAGTCTGAAAGCCTAACTAGATCTGCTACTTTCCCATGCAGATATGAAAGCTTTCATATTCATCGTCACGTGTCATTGATTGTATCAAGTATCCTAAATAAAAGGATAAGAAGAAAAAATTATTAAAATTGGTCAAAAACTCGCGAAGTTACAAGTCTAAATATAGTATGAAACATTGCACCCAGGCATAACAATAATCTGAAAACTAAAGGGAAATAACTGAAACTTGTATTACTGTAATGAGACGGATGAGAAAATGAAATGAAAATGGCGGGAAAAAAAAAATTAAAAATGGCAGGTTGGACAGGCGACCTTACTCCTTGTCACGTACAACCGGGCATTCGAAAACACGCTAGTTAACTCAATGACAGGCGCGCGTGCTAACCATTCAGCCACCCAAACCCCCTTTGAAATCAGACACGTGCAATATGTCATATAGGAAGAATAAGAAGTCGCTCACAACAAAATGGTAAATTAATGAGTTTAGGTCAAAAGGTTGAGCTACTGTTTTAGAGTACTTAATAGTTTTAAAGAGACACGTTAAGGGTTGTTCATAGTTAAATGAAAGTTTAATTTTAAATAAGACCAATAAAATTAGGATTTAATAATGCCAGACTAATATTTCCAATATGTTTGGTTATAAGTAGGAAATCGTGACGACTTCTTAAGCATGTTTTAAACAAAGGATCATGTTTGTTTAAACAAGAATGGCACTCTGCAATAAAAAAACTGGCCAAAGCAAGATTTCTATGCAGAAATTAAATAATTGATAGAACCAGAAAAATATTTATCCACTATAATAAATAAGCAACATAGAGAAAATGAAATGAAATTGAATGGGGTTTAACGTCCGACTGTTCTGCTCCTAAAATGGGCTAATGAAGACGGGCATATGCCATAAAGTGTGCAATGAGGGAAATTTTACCCGGGCAGCGGCGGTTACGGCCTACGAGGTTGGACAGGCGACCATACTCCTTGTCACGTACAACCAAGAAATCGAAACAACGCCAGTTGACTCAATGACAGACGTTATGATACAGAGCGCACGTGCTAACCATTCAGCCACGCAACCTCCCTAAAATCGGCAAATTGCTGACCTACAGCGAGAAACATTTCAACCGGGCCAAATTTTATATTGTAACAGTTTAATTTGCACGGTACCTTTAGTTATCAACCGAATATTACAAAACTTTTAAAAATAAGCTCCCCCTGACCAGCTTAAGCGTTCGCAATAAACGTTTGCCCCTTAAAATCGGCAAATTGCTGACTTTAAAGTGAGAAACATTACAACCGGGCGAAATTTTCTGTTTTATCACTTTTACAGTACCTTTGATTACCAACCGATTATTACAAAACTTTAAAAATAAAAGAGAAAAAGAGAAATGCGGCCTAACGTCCATTCGACACAAACTAGGTCATTTCGGGACTAACATATGTTTTTAAATTTTATTTACCCCCCCCCCCTTGCGCGTACTGGTCTTTAGCCGTTGTGAGGAAACCGAAGAACACGGAGAAAACCCACGAGGTTGGACATCATACACCATGTCACGTGCAACCTGGAGATCGAAACGACGCCCGTTGACTCAATGACAGACGTTACGATACAGTGCGCACATGCTAACCATTCAGCCATTCAGCCTCCCTGAATTCAGAAAATTGCTGACTTATAGCAAGAAACATTTCAACCGGGCGATATTTTCTACAGTTTAATGTGCACGGTACTTTAATTACCAACCGATTATTACAAAACTTTTGAAAATAAGCTCCGACTGACCAGCTTAATCGTATGCAATAAACGTTTTCGCCTGAATTGAAAGTTCTGCACGGAAAAAGTTCAACTCGATTTCCCGGCGTGGTTTCCCTTGTCAGTGAGGCAGAACGGAGGGCCTGACAAGCACAGCTGTCTAGTCATTCGGATGGGACGAAAAACCAAGGTCCCGTGTACACATTGGAGTGCACGTAAAATATCCCTAAGCAGTTGGAATTCTATACTGTTGAATAAGCTCTATACGATGATTGTAGTCACCCACACTGCATGTTTCGCTTAACAATGAAAGGGTGCCGTTTTCAATGTTCGATCCTTTTGTTCTTCTACTCCTGATATGTTGGACTGTTGATCAATGGTTTCATATAAAAGACTACCAATAAGACTCTTTGTAGAAGAAGTTCCCAAAAAATATTATGTTGGCTATCACTGATATTTAAAAAAAATGATACAATGATTTCAAACAACAGGCTAGCTATTAGACTCTCTATTGACAAAAGTTTCACCACCCTCCCTTCATTATAACCGAAGTTATCGTGTCCTAAAGAATCAACAAATCAGCATGCTTATCTCTGCTTACCCTAAGCAGAACTCAATCATAACATTGACCTAGTGAACGTCTACACCAAGTTTAAACATCCTAGCTTAATTAGAAGGAGAGTTATTGTATTCCAAAGTCCCGGCCCTTCAAATTGCTTCTATTTTTCATTTTCAATTCAAAATGGTAACCATCACGTGACCGAAATCAAAATTCGGATCCGATAGATTTTTAGGCATTCCTTCAAGGATTCTGAAAATATGACTCCCGAGTCTGTCAATAAAATAGCAAAAAAGCCTTTTTGATTTTTCACGTTTAAAGATGGTGGCACTTCCGGTTCGATCGACAAACTCCATATTTTGTGTACGAATCAGTAATTACTTGTCTAGTATCGAAAAAAAAAATTAGGTCATTCTGACCTATATTTCGACGATTTTTTTGAAAACTTTGATCCTTAATTTCACCAAGGGGAGATAATTTAGAAAATTTCTAATTATATTTTTGAAGTCACATTGGTAAGATCTACTTATATACTAAATTTCATGAAAATCGTACAACTATTAAAGAAGTTGTCAAATTGGTCTAAACTTCCGGCTCGAAATCACAGCGACGAATTTTCGAAATTCGAAAATGTGAAACTGCAGATGAAAATGATTTTTTTCGAGGTATTCAAAGAAAAAAGAATTAGTAAAATCGGTCAAAAAATAACAAGGTTACGACTATGCATTGTCAGTTTTTTCGTTCGTAAAATTCGGTGATTTCGGATTCGTAAAACGTTTTGAAAATATATTTAAACAACGTTCGCACCCCATTTTTTTTTTGGGGGGGGGGGGGTAGGTCAAAGTTTCAGAAAGATCCCATGGTTAGATTCTGAGAAATCCGATTTGCAGAAAATACACAAAAAAAAAATAACTAGATCTGCTACTGTCCCATGCAGATATGAAAGCTTTCATATTCATCGTCACGTGTCATCGATTATATCAAGTATCTCAAATAAAAGGATAAGATTAACAAACTATCAAAATTGGTCAAAAACTCGCGAAGTTACAAGTCTAAATATAGTATGAAACATTGAGTAATCTGAAAACTAAAGGGAAATAACTGATACTTGTGTTGCTGTAATCGGGATGAATGAGGTAACTTTGAACAAAATTAAAACTTTTTGAATCAGGTTGAACTCAGCTGTTTGAATATGTACGTTAAATATGTAGATTTGGAAAATTATAAAGACATAATATCAAAATCGGTCAAAAACTCACAAAGTTACAAATTTAAATGTAGTGAGAAACATTGCACCCGGGCAAAAAAATAATCTTTAAACTAAAGGGAAATAACTGAAACTTGTATAGCTGTAATCGGGCTTCCAAGATATGTTATATAATTATGGTTTCCAATATGTTTGGTTATAAGTAGGAAATCGTGACGACTTCTTAAGCATGTTTTAAACAAAGGGTCATAGACTGCAATATACAAGAATGGCACTCTGCAATAAAAAAACTGGAGAGAGATTTCTATGTAGAAATCAAATAATTGCTAGAACCAGAAAAATATTTATCCACTATAATAAATAAGCAACATAGAGAAAATGAAATGAAATTGAATGGGGTTTAACGTCCAACTGTTCTGCTCCTACAATGGGCTAATGAAGACGGGCATACGCCATAAAGTGTGCAATGAGGGAAATTTTGCCCGGGCAGCGGCGTTACGGCCTACGAGGTTGGTAAGGCGACCATACTCCTTGTCACGTACAACCAAGAAATCGAAACAACGCCAGTTGACTCAATGACAGAGCGCACGTGCTAACCATTCAGCCACGCAACCTCCCTAAAATCGGCAAATTGCTGACCTACAGCGAGAAACATTTCAACCGGGCCAAATTTTCTATTTTAACAGTTTAATTTGCACGGTACCTTTAGTTATCAACCGAATATTACAAAACTTTGAAAAATAAACTCCCTCTGACCAGCTTAATCGCTCGCAATAAACGTTTGCCCCTTAAAATCGGCAAATTGCTGACTTTAAAGTGAGAAACATTACAACCGGGCGAAATTTTCTGTTTTATCACTTTTACAGTACCTTTGATTACCAACCGATTATAACAAAACTTTAAAAGTAAAAGAGAAAGAGAGAAATGCGGCCTAATGTCCATTCGACACAAACTAGGTCATTTCCGGACTAACATATGTTTTTTAATTATATTTAATAACTCCCCCTGCGCGTACTGGTCTTTAGCCGTTGGGAGGAAACCGAAGAACACGGAGAAAACCCACGAGGTTGGACATCATACACCATGTCACGTGCAACCTGGAGATCGAAACGACGCCCGTTGACTCAATGACAGACGTTACGATACAGCGCGCACATATTAACCATTCAGTCATTCAGCCTCCCTTGAATTCGGAAAATTGCTGACTTATCGCAAGAAACATTTCAACCGGGCGAAATTTTCATCTCAATTTCCCGGCGTGGTTCCCCTTGTCAGTGAGGCAGAACGGAGGGCCTGACAAGCACAGCTGTCTAGTCGTTCGGATGGGACGAAAAACAAAGGTCCCGTGTGCACATTGGAGTGCACGTAAAATATCCCTAAGCAGATGGAATTCGATACTGTTGAATAAGCTCTATACGATGACTAAATGTGTAGATTGTAGTCACCCACACTGCATGTTTCGCTTAACAATGAAAGGATGCCGTTTTCAATGTTCGATCCTTTTGTTCTTCTACTCCTGATATGTTGAACTGTTGATCGATGGTTTCATATAAAAGACTACCAATAAGACTCTTTGTAGAAGAAGTTCCCAAAAAATATTATGTTGACTTTACGAGAAAGACCTCTCTAAACATGCTCCAAATTGTAAAAATACGACTTTTTGGATTTTCAATCTCTTTTTTTCGGCTATGCCTGATATTTAAAAAAAATGATACAATGATTTCACACAACAGGCTAGCTATTAGACTCTCTATTGACAAAAGTTTCACCGCCCTCCCTTTGTTATAACCGAAGTTATCGTGCCCTAAAGAATCAACAAATCAGCATGCTTATCTCTGCTTACCCTAAGCAGAAAATGCTCATCTTTGTACTCAATCATAACATTGACCTAGTGAACGTCTACACCAAGTTTGAACATTCTAGCTTAATTAGAAGGAGAGTAATTGTGTTCCAAAGTCCCGACCCTTTAAATTGCTTCTATTTTTCATTTTCAATTCAAAATGGTGACCATCAAGTGACCGAAATCGAAATTCTGATCCGACAGATATTTAGGCATTCCTTCGAGGATTCCGAAAATATAATTCCCGAGTCTGTAAGTAAAATAGCAAAAAAGCCTTTTTGATTTTTCACTTTTAAAGATGGTGGCACTTCCGGTTCGATCGACAAACTCCATATTTTGTGTACGAATCAGTACTTACTTCTCTAGTATCCAAGAAAAAAATTAGGTCATTCTGACCTATATTTCTTTGATTTTTTTGAAAAATTTGATCCTTAATTTCGTCAAGGGGAGATAATTTAGAAAATTTCTAATTATATTTTTGAAGTCACATCGGTAAGATCTATTCATATACTAAATTTCATGAAAATCGTACAACTATTAAAGAAGTTGTCAAATTGGTCTAAACTTCCGGTTCGAAATCACAGCGACGAATTTTCAAAATTCGAAAATGTGAAACTGCAGACGAAAATGATTTTTTTCAAGGTATTCAAAGAAAAAAGAATTAGTAAAATCGGTCAAAAAATAACAAAGTTACGACTATGCATTGTCAGTTTTTTCGTTCGTAAAATTCGGTGATTTCGGATTCGTAAAACGTTTTGAAAATATATTTAAACAACGTTCGCACCCCATTTTTGGGGGGGTAGGTCAAAGTTTCAGAAAGATCCCATGGTTAGATTCTGAGAAATCCGATTTGCAGAAAATACACAAAAAAAAAAATAACTAGATCTGCTACTGTCCCATGCAGATATGAAAGCTTTCATATTCATCGTCACGTGTCATCGATTATATCAAGTATCTCAAATAAAAGGATAAGAATAATAAACTATCAAAATTGGTCAAAAACTCGCGAAGTTACAAGTCTAAATATAGTATGAAACATTGAGTAATCTGAAAACTAAAGGGAAATAACTGATACTTGTGTTGCTGTAATCGGGATGAATGAGATAACTTTGAACAAAACTAAAACTTTTTGAATCAGGTTGAACTCAACTATTTGAATATGTACGTTAAATATGTAGATTTGGAAAATTATAAAGACATAATATCAAAATCGGTCAAAAACTCACAAAGTTACAAATTTAAATGTAGTGAGAAACATTGCACCCGGGCAAAAAAATAATCTTTAAACTAAAGGGAAATAACTGAAACTTGTATAGCTGTAATCGGGCTTCCAAGATATGTTATATAATTATGGTTTCCAATATGTTTGGTTATAAGTAGGAAATCGTGACGACTTCTTAAGCATGTTTTAAACAAAGGGTCATAGACTGCAATATACAAGAATGGCACTCTGCAATAAAAAAAACTGGCCAGAGATTTTTATGCAGAAATTAAATAATTGCTAGAACCAGAAAAATATTTATCCACTATAATAAATAAGCAACATAGAGAAAATGAAATGAAATTGAATGGGGTTTAACGTCCTACTGTTCTGCTCCTACAATGGGCTAATGAAGACGGGCATACGCCATAAAGTGTGCAATGAGGGAAATTTTACCCGGGCAGCGGCGTTACGGCCTACGGGGTTGGTAAGGCGACCATACTCCTTGTCACGTACAACCAAGAAATCGAAACAAGGCCAGTTGACTCAATGACAGACGTTATGATACAGAGCGCACGTGCTAACCATTCAGCCACGCAACCTCCCTAAAATCGGCAAATTGCTGACCTGCAGCGAGAAACATTTCAACCGGGCCAAATTTTCTATTTTAACAGTTTAATTTGCACGGTACCTTTAGTTATCAACCGAATATTACAAAACTTTTAAAAATAAGCCCCCCCTGACCAGCTTAATCGTTCGCAATAAACGTTTGCCCCTTAAAATCGACAAATTGCTGAATTTAAAGTGAGAAACATTACAACCGGGCCAAATTTTCTGTTTTATCACTTTAACAATACCTTTGATTACCAACCGATTATTACAAAACTTTAAAAAGAGAAAGAGAGAAATGCGGCCTAACGTCCATTCGACACAAACTAGGTCATTTCGGGACTAACATATGTTTTTTAATTTTATTTAAAAACTCCCCTTGCACGTACTGGTCTTTAGCCGTTGGGAGGAAACCGAAGAACACGGAGAAAACCCACGAGGTTGGACATCATACACCATGTCACGTGAAACCTGGAGATCGAAACGACGCCCGTTGACTCAATGACAAAGGTTACGATACAGCGAGCACATGCTAACCATTCAGCCATCCAGCCTCCCTGAATTCGGAAAATTGCTGACTTATAGCAAGAATCATTTCAACCGGGCGAAATTTTCTGTTTTAACAGTTTAATGTGCACGGTACTTTAATTACCAACCGATTATTACAAAACTTTTGAAAATAAGCTCCAACTGACCAGCTTAATCGTATGCAATAAACGTTTTGCCTGAATTGAAAGTTCTGCACAGAGAAAGTTCATCTCGATTTCCCGGCGTGGTTCCCTTGTCAGTAAGGCAGAACGGAGGGCCTGACAAGCACAGCTGTCTAGTCCTTCGGATGGGAAGAAAAACCAAGGTCCCGTGTACACATTGGAGTGCACGTAAAATATCCCTAAGCAGTTGGAATTCGATAGTGTTGAATAAGCTCTATACGATGACTAAATGCGTAGATTGTAGTCACCCACACTTCATGTTTCGCTCAACAATGAAAGGGTGCCGTTTTCAATGTTCGATCCTTTTGTTCTTCTACTCCTGATATGTTGGACTGTTGATCGATGGTTTCATATAAAAGACTACCAATAAGACTCTTTGTAGAAGAAGTTCCCAAAAAATAGTATGTTGACTTTACGAGAAAGACGTCTAAACATGCTCCAAATTGTAAAAATACGACTTTTTGGATTTTCAATCTCTTTTTTTCGGCTATCCCTGATATTTAAAAAAAATGATACAATCATTTCACACAACAGGGTACCCATTAGACTCTCTATTGACAAAAGTTTCACCGCCCTCCCTTCATTATAACCGAAGTTATCGTGCCCTAAAGAATCAACAAATCAGCATGCTTATCTCTGCTTACCCTAAGCAGAAAATGCTCATCTTTGAACTCAATCATAACATTGACCCAATGAACGTCTACACCAAGTTTGAACATTCTAGCTTAATTAGAAGGAGAGTTATTGTGTTCCGAAGTCCGGGCCTTTCAAATTGCTTCTATTTTTCATTTTCAATTCAAAATTGTGACCATCACATGACCGAAATCAAAATTCTGATCCGATAGATTTTTAGGCATTCCTTCAAGGATTCCGAAAATATAACTCCCGAGTCTGTAAGTAAAATAGCAAAAAAGCCTTTTTGAATTTTCACGTTTAAAGATGGTGGCACTTCCGGTTCGATCGACAAACTCCATATTTTGGGTACGAATCAGTAATTCCTTGTCTAGTATCGAAAAAAGAAATTAGGTCATTCTGACCTATATTTCGACGATTTTTTTGAAAACTTTGATCCTTAATTTCACCAAGGGGAGATAATTTAGAAAATTTCGAATTATATTTTTGAAGTCACATCGGTAAGATCTACTTGTATACTAAATTTCATGAAAATCGTACAACTATTAAAGAAGTTGTCAAATTGGTCTAAACTTCCGGTTCGAAATCACAGCGACGAATTTTCGAAATTCCAAAATGTGAAACTGCAGATGAAAATGATTTTTTTCAAGGTATTCAAAGAAAAAAGAATTAGTAAAATCGGTCAAAAAATAACAAAGTTACGACTATCCATTGTCAGTTTTTTCGTTCGTAAAATTCGGTGATTTCGGATTCGTAAAACGTTTTGAAAATATATTTAAACAACGTTCGCACCCCATTTTTGGGGGGGTAGGTCAAAGTTTTAGAAAGATCCCATGGTTAGATTCTGAGAAATCCGATTTGCAGAAAATACACAAAAAAAAAATAATAATAATCTTAACAGAAACAATAAGCTTTCATATGTAATATGAAAGCTTAATAATAATCTTAACAGAAACAATAAGCTTTCATATGTAATATGAAAGCTTAATAATAATCTTAACAGAAACAATAAGCTTTCATATGTAATATGAAAGCTTAATAATAATAATTTTTGTAATCACAATAGGCTTTCAGACGAAAGTCTGAAAGCCTAATAAATAATAATTTTAGTAATCACAATAGGCTTTCAGACGAAAGTCTGAAAGCCTAATAATAATAATAAGAATAATAATTCTAACAAAAACAATAGTGTGAAACCCTAATTATCAGAAACCGGTTGTACGTGACACGGATTAGGGCCGTCTGTCCAACCTCGTGGATTTTCTCTGGGTCCTCCAGTTCCCCCCACTGCTAAACACCCCTATGGCGGCAAGCGAATTATTGAAATGAAATTGAACCATATGATACTCCCGAAGTGATCTAGTATGTGTCGAGTGGACATTAAAAGCCATTTCTCTCTCTCTTCTTAATAGGTGGGTAAAGATAACAATATGAGAGGGGGAACCTAGAACAAACCGCAACAGAATCATTTCTTTGGAAACTGTCCCGGTATGGTCTCTAGTACTCCCATAAGAAAAGCGGCCATTATCGGTTTTGGGGAAATTTGCATAATTAACATAAATCCAAGATGGCAGCCAGGAGATCAGAAAATCGCCGAAATCTTCGAAGCGGTTGACTTTAGCGCAAATAAATGTATTACCGACCTATAGGAAATCGATACTCGCGAGTTCAAAAATGCCGACATTTTTTTTCTCGGACTTCTTTGTAACGTCGTAACGTCATTTTGACGGCATTACGTTGTTCTTGTGACGTCATAAATTTTCTTGTAACTGCGCTCAGAAAACTGTAGCAAACCACGAGGCGCTGTATAATTTGCGTAAAAGTAGTGTCATCCCTAGTGCTATCTCAACTGGATTATGTAAATGGACTGCTAGCAGGAGCACCAAAATATTGTTTAATACGCCTACAAGTTTCTCAAAATAATGCAGCTCGTTTAGTCACTCGTTCTAAAAAAAATCCGATCACATCACCAATAAACTTGTGCAACTCCATTGGTTGCCTATTGAAGCTAGAATTGGCTATAAAATTCACAAAGCAATGTTCTCTGATACTGCACCACAGTATACGCGTGAACTTTTTTCATTCAATACACCTTTGCGACAGAACTTGTGATCTTCAGCAGGTAAAACATTGACTTCGGTTCCGAGATATAATAAATTGCATGGAAAACAATCATTACCAGTTCATGGTGCAAATTTATAGAATGAGCTTCCTCAACAGATGCGCTCGACAATTTTATTTTCAAATTTTAAAACAACACTAGAGACGCACAAATATTTGTGCAAGAACAATTAGTTGACATCACTAATGGCTCAAAGCGTTGCTGGAAGTGGCCAGAGAAAGTAATGACAAGTTCTTCACCTAAACAAGTATGGTCACTACCTGCAGCCGAAGAGGGGGATTAAGTGGGTAAGACGCTGACTCGCTAGCCTGGAGGTCGGGTGTTCGATCCCTGCATTGGCCGAGAAAGTTTATCTCGATTTTCCGGCGTGGTTTCATCTTGTCAGTGATGTAGAACGGGGGGCTGACAAGGATTTCTGTCTAGTCGTTCGGATGGGACGAAAAACCGAGGTCCTGTGAACACATTGGCGTGCACGTAAAAGATTCTTTGGTAGTTGGAACTCGATATAAAAGTAGGCCGTAGCGCCGCTGCCCGAGCAAAATTTCCCTCATAGCACACTGAATGGCGTATGCCCATCTTCCATTAGCACAGGTTACGTAGTACGATAAACCCCATTCCATTTCATTTCCAACTGAAGATACTGCACAATAGTCAGGTCAAAATACAGTTTAACCCTCAAAAGATTGCTACAAAGGGTTTCTCAACTGATTCTGGTAGGCTTCATTGTACTTTTTAACATACTAAAAACTTACCCATGTAGGACCCCCCGGAAAGTGCTTTTATCAAACTGTGACAAGCCAAACAACACTCTTGAGGTCGATATAGAGGAGGATGACACTTAAAACTGAACGCTCTGAAACTTATTCTATGGACAAAGGTGTTTATGTATTAAGTTATAGTGGACAGCTGAAGGGCATGGATTCAATTTCATAACGATTCAACAGCTTAGTGATAACCAAAGTTTTCTTAATGTATTTCTTGTCCCCCCAAACCTGGGGATAGAAATCAAAATCATCAATTTTGAGTCAATAGTTATGGACTATTGTCTTTTGGAGGTGTTGAAGGCCACATTTGACGTTTTATAGCGATAGACCAACGTCATTTTTATGATCCTTATGTGTTCTTTGCTCCCACAAACTTAGGGATAGACACTAAGATCATCAAATTTGGGTTGGTAGTTACAGGGTTATGAATATTAAGACGTTTCGGTGACCATTTAAAAAATAACTTTCCAGCGGTCCTATTTTGGTATACTTTTTGTACATTCTGAGCAACCAGCTATATATATTCTGAAATGTTATTAGTAAATGTTATTAGTAAAAGTTGACACAATCATATTAAAGGGGTGCGCTCTCATCCTAAACGTCGCCAATTTTTTAATATTTTAAAGTGAAAGAACAATAATATTCCGAGTCAAAATGCGGACCATCGTACAAAATTCTGAGCATCCAGCTATATAAATTCGGAAAGGTAATTGAATAAGCTTTCCAAATATTATTAGTAGTAAAAATACCGGTCTATCTTTATATATAGAATATTGAAAAGTTGGCTATGTCCAGGTTAAGAGCACGCCCCTTTAATATGATTGTGCCAACTTTTACTAATAATATTTGGATAGCTTATTCAGTTACCTTTCAGAATATATATAGCTGGATGCTCAGAATTTTGTACGAAGGTCCGAATTTCGACTGGGAATATTACCGTTCTGTCACTTTAAAATATCAAAAAATTGGCGACGTTCAGGTTGAGAGCGCGCCCCTTTAATATGATTGTGCCAGCTTTTACTAATAATATTTGGAAAGCTTATCCAATTACCTTTCAGAATATATATAGCTGTATGCTCAGAATTCTGTACGATGGTCCGAATTTGGACTTCGAAAAAAACACTGGTCTATCTTTACATATAGAATATTGAAAAATGGGCTATGTTCAGGTTGAGAGCGCATCCCTTTAATATGATTGTGCCAACTTTTACTAATAATATTTGTAAAGCTTATTTAATTACCTTTCAAAATATATATAGCTGGTTGCTCCGAATTTTGACTCGGAATATTACCGTTCTTTCACTTTAAAATATTAAAGAATTGGCGACGTTTAGGATGAGAGCGCACCCCTTTAATATAATTTGCCAACTTTTACTAATAACATTTAGAAAGCTTATTCAATTACCTTTCAGAATATATATAGCTTGTCGCTCAGAATTTTGTATGATGGTCCGATCTCATTTTTCCGTTCCATCCGAAAGACTATACGTTGTCCCTTGTTAGACCCCCTGTCCTGCACCACTGACAAGGGAGAACCACACCGAATAGTCCCGACGAACTTTCTCGGCCAACGCATGGATCAGACATTTAATCCCCAGGAAAGCAAGCTAACGTTTTACTCGCTGAGCCACCGTAGCTCCCGCTATAGATGAATGATGATATTTAGTTTCAGTTTGGGGGAAGACGTGCTCTTTTATACAAATTATACAGCGGTTCGTGGGTTCCAGCAGTTTTCCGAGCGCAGTTACAATTAAATTTGATAATGACGTCACAACAAGCAAGACGTAATGCCGTCAAAATGACGTCACGACGTTGCAATAAGGTCGTAGGAAAAAAATGTTGCCATTTCCAAACTCGCGAGTACCGATTTCCTATAGGTCGGTAATACATTTATTTGCACTAAAGTCAACCGTTTCGGAGATTTCCTGGTACACTGGCCGCCATCTTGGATTTATGTTAATTATGCAAATTTCCCCAAGACCGATAATGGCCGCTTTTGTTATGGGAGTACTACCGAAACAGGTCCCAGAGAAATTATTTCTGTTGCAGTTTGTTCTAGGTGGATTATTATCTTTACCCGCCTATAAAGCCTTCACAAGATTTTCCAATTGCTTAAAGACAATAACCCTGACAGTAAGTCCTCTATTACCACTCAGCTCTAAAAGGATTACCTTTACAAAAAAATTTCAAAATTGAATAATCCGGTTTTGAAAAAATTGAAGTTTGATAATGAGTACAAGAAAGTGTGTATGGACAGAGGTGATAACAACATACACCCCATTATATGGGCATATAAAAGGCATTACTGATGTGTGTACAAATATTATTTTTTTTATTAGAAAATGAATAAAAAAGAGAGACCAGTTAATGATTTCATTAAATGGTATGTACAATAATTTACCTAAATATTAAAATAACACTATATGTTTGTATATACATATAATTTATCACAACCAAATGAATGTCTCTATGGCTGGAGTTACTGGAATATCTTGGAATGATTCGTAGTGTACATTTATAAAATAAAATCTCCATGAAGCCTGCTACAAAGTTTTAAAAATGTATAATAAAATTTGCAAATCAATATGGAATTTAGCAATTAGGTACACATTTAAAGTTGTACATGTAATTACGTCATTGGAGAGATTAAAATCGATATTACTGAAATTATATATTTTGAACAAAGTTCTATATGAGAAAAACTTAGCAGTAGTTCAAAAATTCTTTTACATAGTTAAACCTTCTTTAGAATAAGAAATATATGGTTTTGCTTCTATTCTTACAAGTATAAGTAAAGGATAGGTTAATGTATCATGAAAAATGAGGCCTATATTATTGTAAATTTTATGCAAGACAAGATAAGATTATCTTAATCACTGTGTAAAAAATCTAAAACTATACTGTTAGTCTCATATCCTTCTCATATAAATTTGATATATAAAATAATTGGAATAATCTACATTTATATACAAATATTAATTTCTTTATAATGTGTTACAGGTAATATAAACATCTTTTATTAACAGAATTTATATCTACATAGATGAACAGCTTTCTCATCACTATGATAAGTTCAAATGTAAAAAATAGGTTGCCAGGCAACGAAACATACGCCCACACAGCAGCCAAATCGTCCGAGCAGTCAACAAGAGTTGTTGCATTTTAAGTAATCATCAGAAAATCATAATTCAAACTCACCCATAACTACGGTGTAACTGTGATATAATAATTGTGACCACAAGCTAAAAAGGGTGATTTTTCGGACAATCAGGGGCCATAATTCAGGAAGTTATGATCCGATATGGGCAAATATGCACTGGAACCAAGATCATTAGGTTATAAACATGTATTTCAAGTTTCATCAAAATCAGTTCAAAATTGTGACCTCTATAGGGTCCACAACCTTGATATAACATATTTTCACACAATTCGCGTACAGACGGCGGCCATTTTATCCGTCAACTCTGGTCCGATTTTCACGAAATTCAAATTCTCTCTTCATTACCATGAAACCGTGATATAATCAAACGGTTTTTTAAATCGGATAATAATTTTGACCTCCAGAGGGACCACAAGCTAAAAAGGGCTATTTTTCGGACAATCAGGGGCCATAATTCAAGAAGTTATAATTCGATGGGCGCAAATATCGAAAGGAACCAAGATCTTTGGGTTATAAACATACATGTCAAGTTTCATCAAAATCGGTTCAAAATTGTGACCTCTATAGGGTCCACAACCTTGATATAACATATTTTCATACTATTCGTGTACAAACGGCAGCCATTTTGTCCGTCAATTCTAGTCCGAAATTCAAACTCTCTCTTCATTACCATGTAACAGTGGATAATCAAACGGTTTTTTTTTAAATCAGATAATAATTTTGACCTCCAGAGGGACCAAAAGCTAACAAAAGCAATTTTTCGGACAATCCGGGGACATAATTCAGGAAGTTATGATCCGATGGGCGCAAATATCGAAAGGAACCAAGATCTTTGGGTTATAAACATAAATGTCAAGTTTCATCACAATCGGTTCAAAATTGTGACCTCTATAAGGTCCACAACCTTCATATAACATATTTTCACACTATTCGCGTACAAACGGCGGCCATTTTGTCCGTCAATTTTGGTCCGATTTTCACGAAATTCGCACTCAGCCTTCATAACCATGGAACGGTGATATAATCAAACGGTTTTTTTTAAATCGGATAACAATTTTGACCTCCAGAGGGACTACAAGCTAAAAAGGGCGATTTTTCGGACAATCAGGGGCCATAATTCAGGAAGTTACGATCCGATGGCCGCAAATATCGAAAGGACCCAAGAACTTTGGGTTATAAACATACATTTCAAGTTTCATCAAAATCGGTTCAAAATTGTGACCTCTATAGGGTCCACAACCTTCATATAACATATTTTCACACTATTCGCGTACAAACGGCGGCCATTTTGTCCGTCAATTTGGGTCCGATTTTCACTCAACCTTCATAACCATGTAACGGTGATACAATCAAACGGTTTTTTAAATTGAATAACAATTTTGACATCCAGAGGGACCACAAGCTAAAAAGGGCGATTTTTCGGACAATCAGGGGCCATAATTCAGGAAGTTACGATCCGATTGGCGCAAATATCGAAAGGAACCAAGATCTTTGGGCTATAAACATGCATTTCAAATTTCATCCAATTCGGTTCAAAATTGTGACCTCTACACTGTTCACAAGCTAAAAGATAGGCTGGCACTGCCAGGCAGGATACGCCCACATTTTTGAGAGATGGATAGAGAACAAGCAATACCGAAAGTGATTTTTCCTACATCATTAAGTCCTGTATTTCATACTCTATTGGGAGCAGCCATTTTGTTGGTCAGTTCCAGTCTGATATTCATGAAATTTGAAGCCGACAATGATTATGGTGTGACGGTACACAACCTAGAAATGTTACTTTTCGTCAAAATCGGATAAGAATTGTGACCTGTAGAGAGTCCACAACCATGATATACCATATTTTTACACTATTCGCGTACAAACGGTGACCATTTCGTCCGGCAATTTTGGTACGATTTTCACGAAATTCGAACTCAACCTTCCTTACGGTGCAACAGTAATATAATAAGAGTTTTTTTTTTTTAATCAGATAATAATTCTTCGAGAGATAGACAGAGAACAAGCAATACCGAAAGTGATTTTTCCTACAATCAAAGGCCATAATTCATTAAGTTACAATTTGATATGCGCAAATATCGAAAAGAATAAAGATCTTTAGGTTATAAACAAGCATTTCAGGTTTCATCAAAATCGAATTAAAATTGTCACCTCTACAGGGTCCACAACTTTGACATACCATATTTTTACACTGTTCTCGTACAAACGGCGGCCGTTTTTTCTGGCAATTATGGTCCAATTTTCTCGAAATTCGAAATCAACCTTCCGTAGGGTGTAACGGTGGTAGAGTCAAACGTTTCCTTAAATCGGATAATAATTGTGACCTCCAGAGGGACCATATTTTTACACTCTTCGCGTACAAACGGCGGCCATTTTTTCTGGCAATTATGGTCCAATTTTCTCGAAATTCAAACTCAACGTTTTTTCAAATCGGATAATAATTGTGACCTCCAGAGGGACCATAGGCGATTTTTCGGACAATCAGGGGACATAATTCAGGAAGTTACGATCCGAAATGCACAAATAACGAAAGGAACCAAGATCTTTGGGTTATAACCATGCATTTCAAGTTTCATCAAAATCAAATTAAAATTGTGACCTCTACAGGGTCCACAACCATGATATACAATTTTTTAACAGTATTCGCGTACAAACGGCGGCCATTTTGTATGGCAATTTTGGTCCGATTTTCCCGAAATTCGAACTCAACCTTCCTTACGGTGTAACGGTAATATAATCAACCGTTTTATTAAATCGGATAGTAATTGTGACCACCAGAGGGACCACAAGCTAAAATAAGGCGATTTTGCGTATAATCAGGGGCCATAATTCAGGAAGCTACGTTCCGATATGCGGAAATATCGAAAGGAACCAAGATCTTTGAGTTATAACCATGAATTTCAAGTTTCATCAAAATCGAATAAAAAATGTGACTTCTACAGGGTCTACAACCTTGATATACCATTTTTTAACAGTATTCGCGTACAAACGGCGGCCATTTTGTATGGCAATTTTCGTCCGATTTTCCCGAAATTCGAACTCAACCTTCCTTAGGGTATAACCATAACGGTGATATAATCAAACGTTTTTTCTTAAATCGGATAATAATTGTGACCTCCAGAGGGACCACAAGCTAAAAAGGGTGATTTTTCGGACAATCAGGGGCCATAATTCAGGAAATTACATTCCGATAGGCGCAAATATCGAAAGGAACCAAGATCTTTGGGTTATAAACATGCATGTCAAGTTTCATCAAAATCGGTTCAAAATTGTGACCTCTATAGGGTCCACAAGCTAAAAACGTGATTTTTCGTACAATCAGGGGCCATAATCCATGAAGTTTTCATCCGATACATGCCAATATCGAAAGCAGCCGAGATCTTTTGGGGATAAACCTATATTTCAAGTTTCGTCCAAATCGGATAAGAATTGTGACCTGTAGAGAGTCCACAAACAAATTGTGGACGGACGGACGGACGGACAGGGGCGACGACAATAAAAACGTGATATTTCGTACAATCAGGGGCCATAACCCATGAAGTTACAGTCCGATACATGCCAATATCGAAAGGAACCGAGATCTTAGGGTGATAAACCTATATTTTAAGTTTCATTGAAATCGGATAAAAATTGTGACCTGTAGACTGTTCACAAACAATTGTGGACGGACGGACGAACAGGGGCCACGACAATATACGTCCACATGAAAATGTGGGCGTATAAAAATACTTAAAGAATTATAATTTCTTAATTTGAATGAAAATACTCTTTGACAACAATTTTAGGACTAAACCCGCGTTTCTCAACCTGGGGTGAATTCACGCCCAAGGGGGAAATGGCTGGCATCCAGGGGGTGAATGACCACACTCCCAGTAACTTCAAAAATGATCATATAAATGTTGTGCAGTTGAGATTAGCACTCTCAAACACTGTCCTGAGAATAAAACAAGCCAACAGTGAGGCTGATGTCCCCCGCCGAAATCCCAAAATAAATAGATGACGTACATATTAAATAATCGCACATTTATTTTTTTCAAACGTATCGAGCAATCAAACTGTACACTAAGTGTCATCCAAAAGTGTTTTATAAAGAAAAATGATAAAACCGACGAGAAAAATGAAAATGTACCTTAGTTAGGGGGACCCTAAAGGCAGACAAAAGGGCCCCCACGCTTGACAAAAGGGGCCCTCTGGCCAAGGGAAAGGGCCCTCGTGTCTGAGTCAATCGTTTCTATACACTGTTACTGTCGAATCCATTACTGAATGAAAATGCAGTCAATGTATTGGCATAAAAATCATCAATCAAGATGAACCTAAGTTATCTTGTCCCAAAGTATCAACCAATCAAATTGCTTATCTCTGCCTACCCTAAGCAGAAAATGCTCATCTTCGAACTCCATCAAGGCATTGACCTAATAAGCATACACACCAATTTTGAACATTTTAACTCAATTAGAAGGAGAGTTATTGTGTTCCAAAGTCTCGGTAAATCAAATTGCTTATCGCTCTGCTTACTATGAGCAGAAAATGCTTATTATCGATCTTAGTCAAGGCATTACTGTAATGAAACTATACACCAAGTTTCATCACTCTCACTTTATTAGAACTAAAGTTATCGTGTCCCAAAGCATCAACCAATCAAATTGCTTATCTCTGCTTACCCTAAGCGGAAAATGCTCATCTTCGAACTCCATCAAGGCATTGACCTAATAAGCATATACACCAAGTTTGAACATTTTAACTCAATTAGAAGGAGAGTTATTGTGTTCCAAAGTCTCGACCAATCAAATTTGTGTATCGCTCTGCTTACCCTGAGCAGAAAATGCTCATTATCGAACTTAGTCAAGGTATTACTGTAATGAAACTATACACCAAGTTTCATCACTCTCACTTAATTAGAACTAAAGTTATCGTGTCCCTAAGCATCAACCAATCAAATTGCTTATCTCTGCTTACCCTAAGCGGAAAATGCTCATCTTCGAACTCCATCAAGGCATTGACCTAATAAGCATATGCACCTAGTTTGAACATTTTAACTCAATTAGAAGGAGAGTTATTGTGTTCCAAAGTCTCGACCAATCAAATTTGCGTATCGCTCTGCTTACCCTGAGCAGAAAATGCTCATTATCGAACTTAGTTAAGGTATTACTGTAATGAAACTATACACCAAGTTTCATCACTCTCACTTAATTAGAACTAAAGTTATCGTGTCCCTAAGCATCAACCAATCAAATTGCTTATCTCTGCTTACCCTAAGCGGAAAATGCTCATCTTCGAACTCCATCAAGGCATTGACCTTACTATGAGCAGAAAATGCTTATTATCGATCTTAGTCAAGGCATTACTGTAATGAAACTATACACCAAGTTTCATCACTCTCACTTTATTAGAACTAAAGTTATCGTGTCCCAAAGCATCAACCAATCAAATTGCTTATCTCTGCTTACCCTAAGCGGAAAATGCTCATCTTCGAACTCCATCAAGGCATTGACCTAATAAACACATACACCAAGTTTGAACATTCTAGCTCAATTAGGAAGAGAGTTATTGTGTCCCAAAAAGTGTGACGGACAGACAGACAGACAGACAGACAGACGGACGAACCCATTTTAATAGTCCCCCAACTTTCTTCGAAAGGCGGGGGACAAAAAATCGTTTGTGACAATCACCAGGAGCAAATTTCGCACTGAACCGAAAACAACGTATTTTCATTAAAATAAAAATTTGGTGATTATTGAATCTCACCTTCGATCCGTATTCATTCCATATTCAATGTCAATGTGGTCAGGGGATGCAGGCCCGTGCAAGGGGAGAGAGAGAGAGAAATGGGGTTTAACGTCCACTCGACACAACTAGGTCATTTCGGGACTAACATATGTTTTTTTTAAAATTTTATTTCAATAATTCGCTTGCGCGTAGGGGTCTTTAGCAGTGCCCGTGCAAGGATCCGCGGTCCATGTTGGATGGCTTCTATAGAAAAAGGCCATTTTCAAGTTCCTATGAAACACCTGACGAGTGCCTGAAATGGCTGGAAATCACATTTCCGGGGTCCAATTTCTAAAAATTTCCTAGGGGGGAGACCCCCCCCTTCCCCTTGACCCTCCTCGACGAGCTTCGCGCCTACGGTGCTCGCGGTGACCTGCTTCGCCGGCCACGGCTCCGCAGTCAGTAACCTCCTCGAAACTCTGGGGGTAAATGGGTTGGTTGAGAATTCATTTAGGGGTGAGCGCTGAGAAAAGGTTGAGAAACATGGGACTAAACCTTAATGAAAATACCCCAATGTAATACATTAACAATATATTTGAGAGTTACAATTTTTGGTTGTTCTTGTTCTATTTGTAAAGTAATAAAATGAACACTTCAATTAAGATAATAATAGTGTGTAAAATGTCTTTTCTCTTTGACTGCCAAAATGTTGGTCATCTGTTTATTCTAATTCAATTCCTGATTTATAAAGCTAAAAGAGATGATTTAGTAATGCTTGGAGAATTTATATTTTTCAACCACCATATAGTCAATCCTTCTTTTTAATTCAACTGAATATCAAATCTGTGAGTTTTTCAACCGTTGATAATTTGGTTATGTTATCAATCAGAGAAACAATATGAGTACATTTTATATAGTATGGATTAAGCCATGAAAAACTTGATACTGTCAGACAAATATAAATGACTATCAAAAGCTTCAATTAAATAACTCTACACAACCAGCAACCACCACTTCCCTTTCATGTTCCTTAAGCAAAGTTTGCGAGTTTTACAACATCTAACCGTTGCTTCAATACTCAGCAATTCCCAAACTTTGCGCTCATTGTTTTTATAAGTGACTAATTAGCATTGTCCAATCAGAGTTTGTGGCACATAACACACTATAAACAAACAGGGTTTTTTTTAAATTGAGAAACTCGTGGAAAAGCAGCAGCCGTGACATTGATCGATCTTTGAACTTTGCAACTCGATTGTCACATGTAGGCACTTTAGCTAAAAGCATGAGACTTGGTATTCACGACGACCGATGAATCCAATAGGTTCCCAAGCTGGGCTTGTGCCAATCGAACTTCGTGGCGAAATATGCAGGGTATTACATAAAGGGCTTGATAAGATGTATGTAGTTAAGGCGAGATCAAGCCTTCTATTGAAGATGCTTCCCTTTATAACTTCTTTGCTTGGTGTATTCAAAAACTATTGGTCATCCAAAGAGTAATCCATATTTAAACAATGCTTACTTAATGCAGGATTGACTACATTTGCTGTTGTATTACCTAACCAAAATCTGAAATGTAGAATTATTTTAAAAACTGAATTGTTATGGTAGAGAACTTTTACACATTTGTTTTATACAGCACATAAACTATAAAAGTTCTGCAGAATATTCACATTTACTTCTATCAAAATATAATATGTACAAAACAAAAACAAATATATTAAAGATAGGCTGGCACTGCCAGGCAGGATACGCCCACATTTTCGAAAGATGGACAGAGAACAAGCAATACCGAAAGTGATTTTTCCTACATCTTTAAGTCCTGTATTTCATACTGTATTGGGAGCAGCCATTTAGTTGGTCAGTTCCAGTCTGATATTAATGAAATTCGAAACCGACAATGATTATGGTGTGATGGTACACAACCTAGAAATGTGACTTTTCATCAAAATCGGATAAGAATTGTGACCTGTAGAGAGTCCACAACCATGATATACCATAATTTTACACTATTCGCGTACAAACGGCGACCATTTCGTCCGGCAATTTTGGTACGATTTTCACGAAATTAGAACTCAACCATCCTCATCAAAATCGAATTAAAATTGTGACCTATACAGGCTCCACAATCATGATATATCATTTTTTTAACAGTATTCGCGTACAAACGGCGGCCATTTTGTCTGTCAATTTTGGTCCGATTTTCCCGAAATTCAAACTCAACCTTCCTTACAGTGCAACGGTGATATAATCAAACGTTTTTTTAAATTGGATAATAATTGTGACCTCCAGAGGGACCACAAGCTAAAGAAAGGGGGATTTTGCGTATAACCAGGGGCCATAATTCAGGAAGTTACGATCCGATATGCGCAAATATCGAAAAGAACCAAGATCTTTGGGTTATAACCATGAATTTCAAGTTTCATCAAAATCGAATTAAAATTGTGACCTTTACAGCGTCCACAACCTTGATATACCATTTTTTAACAGTATTCGCGTACAAACGGCGGCCATTTTGTGTGGCAATTTTGGTCTGATTTTCCCGAAATTCGAATTCAACCTTCCTTACGGTGTAGCAGTAATATAATCAAACGTTTTTTTAAATCGGATAATAATTGTGACCTCCAAGCTAAAAAAAAGGTGATTTTGCGTATAATCAGGGGCCATAATTCAGGAAGTTACGATCCGATATGCGCAAATATCAAAAGGAAGCAAGATCTTTGGGTTTTAACCATGAATTTTAAGTTTCATCAAAATCGAATCAAAATTGTGACCTCCACAGGGTCCACAACCTTGATATACCATTTTTTAACAGTATTCGCATACAAACGGCGGCCATTTTGTATGGCAATTTTCGTCCGATTTTCCCGAAATTCGAACTCAACCTTCCTTACGGTGTAACGGTGATATAATCAAACGTTTTTTTAAATCGAATAATAATTGTGACCTCCAAGCTAAAAAAAAGGCGATTTTGCGTATAATCAGGGGCCATAATTCAGGAAGTTACGATCCGATATGCGCAAATATCGAAAGGAAGCAAGATCTTTGGGTTATAACCATGAATTTCAAGTTTCATCAAAATCAAATCAAAATTGTGACCTCCACAGGGTCCACAACCTTGATATACCATTTTTTAACAGTATTCGCGTACAAACGGCGGCCATTTTGTATGGCAATTTTCGTCCGATTTTCCCGAAATTCGAACTCAACCTTCCTTAGGGTGTAACGGTGATATAATCAAACGGTTTTTTAAATCGAATAATAATTGTGACCTCCAGAGGGACCACAAGCTAAAAAGGGTGATTTTTCGGACAATCAGGGGCCATAATTCAGGAAATTACATTCCGATAGCCGCAAATATCGAAAGGAACCAAGATCTTTGGGTTACAAACATGCATGTCAAGTTTCATCAAAATCGGTTCAAAATTGTGACCTCTATAGGGTCCACAAGCTAAAAACGTGATTTTTCGTACAATCAGGGGCCATAATCCATGAAGTTTTGATCCGATACATGCCAATATCGAAAGGAACCGAGATCTTATGGGGATAAACCTATATTTCAAGTTTCGTCAAAATCGGATAAGAATTGTGACCTGTAGAGAGTCCACAAACAAATTGTGGACGGACGGACGTCCGGACGGACAGGGGCGACGACATAATACGTCCACATGAAAATGTGGGCGTATAAAAAGCAAATATAGCCACTCAATAACAGTCAATGCAAAACAAACAAAATCTAGTTTGTGTTATAATAAGAAGAATAATTCATTGTACGAGTATATCACAGAGATATGTGCTATAGTATTAGTTACATTGATTAACATTATATAAATACAATTAACTTGCATATTCAAAAACCACCTTTAATCAATTAAATATCTGAAATGAGTATGAAAGCCAGTCCATTTTAATGTTTTAGATATGTGTGTTACAATTAAAGCAGTCTTGAGAATTTTTAATTATTGAAAAAAAGACATACACCATTTCTTTTTCAAAATTGATTTTGATTTAACTATAGCTGCTCAATGTTTTCCAGATAAAAGTTTGTGTGTTTCTGAGTCTTTATATTTGTGTACACTCTATTTATTTTATGATCAGTAGTGGAATACCACATTTTATCAGTGAAATAAAAGTGTTATTTCACTGGCGGACAAAGTAGCCCATGTTGTTTTACCTAAAATGATTGTAAAATCATAAAATAAATAGAACATTTGTCGTTTTGTCGTGAATACCATATTTTATTTCATCTCTAAGCAAGAAAACGTTTATATTTTCACTCATGCTACGCATTCGTGAAAATATAAGTTTTCTTGCTTCTAGATGAAATAAAATATGTTATTCACTCTAAAACGACAAATATCCTCTATGTATTTTTATCATATTCACCATATTTCTACTGAAATAAATCTCAGTGTATTACATATAAATATTGTGTACTGTAACCACAGATTTGAAATACAATATACATCCTAAATTATGGAAACATACAGCAATCCCCTTTCTGACACAGCATGAAAATTAAAAATATTCTTTATTTGGAGTTTCCAATTATCTTCAGGTGTGGTGGATGGCTGAATAGTTAGGACAGGCGTGTTGTATCACAAGGTCGGAGTCAACTGGCATGATTTCGTTTCCCCAGTTGTATGTGACAAGTAGTAGGGTTTGCCTGCCCAACCTCATATGGTTTTCTTTGAGTCTTCTGGTTTCCTCCCACAATTGAATTATTGAAATAAAATTGAACTATATTTTAGTCCCATTACCTAGTTTGTGTCAAACGGAAGTTAAACCCCATTTCTCCAATTGTCTTCAAAGAGGACTTTATTTTTATTTCCCTAATGCCACAAAAATATATTTTATTGTGTAATTCAAAGCTTAAAATAGATACATAGGTCACAAACCAATATAAACTGCTATGAATATAGATTTATACAAGTCAGTCACTCAGTCATACTTGTTTTCTGGCATAAATATGAGTATTGATATGCCACTAATATAAAGACTATTAGCACTTTTAATATACTTTTAATATGTTTTGCAACAAGTGTATTATAAACACTAATGTTAAAAAAGCAAAACAAATACATATGCAAAACAGCTATTACAAATAATGATGCTAAACAGCAGTGTATTACAATACACACTGGTTAAACACCTATAACTACTGTAAAACACCTAATATGTATTACGTGACAACAGTTATTAAACACATACTGTAATAAACCAAGGTAAAGCCATACAAAAAATACTTTCTGGTTCTCAGATACTTCTGTGTCACTTAAAAAGGGCTGCATGACCTGTTTAAATGTAAAAAAACCCAACCCAATCTCATTAACTATCTCTTTTCCTTCCATTTACAAAAAGCAACGCTATAAAAAAAATAAGAAGGTTCATTGATCAAGTACACAACCCTGATAAACATTATATACTGGCAATCGTAAATGATACAGGATAATCATACTTTTCTATAAACATAGCAGGAGATAAATGTAGTAGGTTGAAATGTGACGGGTTGTGACAAGTCATTTAGCCCAGTAGTGATCCTTTGACAATATAAATCACAAAATTTGGGGAAGTATTGTCTGAGTGCCAGAATATTTTTTTATGGTCTTATATAATATGTATGGTCATAATTATATATATGTATTACATATTGAGCATATTGTCCGCTTTGAGTGAAGTCTGTGTATGTTTGTTATAAATCCAATATCAGTTTTGTAATGTGGATCTAGTAGTGCTGTAATTATTAGCCAGTGCAGATCTATTTCTACTCAATGGAGACATTAGCTTTCTTATCAAGTCACAAATACATCACTAAGTAAAACACTGCTCAACTTATTGGCCTTCAAGTGCTTACAATGTTATTTACAAGATTGTGCAATTTAAATATAATAGTGTAATTATTAGTTTGCAATCTGTGAACTTTATTGAAATATTATTTCCATCTCTATGTTATCTGCTACTTCCATGGACCTAATAATAAACTATTATAGTGTCCATGCTGAATCTATCTACTTATTATTTTATTTGAGATCTTATTCACATTTAAAAAACACATTCAATTTATAATCATATATTTAAAAAATGTAAGGTATCCCTATTCTATAAATATTAAATATTTATCAATATAGTTTAATGTATTAATATAGGAATATACACTGTTATATGTTTACGCTATAAGCTTGGTGACCGTAAAAGCCAATGCTGCATTTCAGACCAGCGAGAAAAAAGTTCATAAATTCCTAAAGTCACACCCAAAATAACATAGTATTTTTAGGTAAACATATAGGTACTAAATCAAGATGGGTCAAGAGCAAATCTGGTTTTCAATGCAGCTCCATAAAAAGATGGCAATCTGATATAGCTATTAAGATATTAAAGTACAGATAAATTTTTCATTCTGCCTTACACTAGTGTACAAAGGTATAACAATGGAGTTACCTCCCCCTTTATCCTAGACATTCTGTTGGCAACCCTTTTAAAGGACAATATTGGTGCCAGTCATTATCACATATGTGATAGAACTGATTAAACACTTTCCAAATATAATATTAACACAGGGATCATCGCTACCATAGAGGAGTAACAAGCCAACAGTGAGGCTGATGTCCCCCGCCGAAATCCCAAAATAAATAGAAGACACATATTAATCAATCGCACATTTATTTTTTTCAAACGTATCGAGCAATCAAACTGTACACGAAGTGTCATCCAAAAGTGTTTTATAAAGAAAAATGATAAAACCGACAATTAAAATGAAAATGTACCCTAGTTAGGGGGACCCTAAAGGCAGACAAAAGGGCCCCCACGCTTGACAAAAGGGCCCCCTCTGGCCAAGGGAAAGGGCCCTCGTGTCCGAGTCAATCGTTTCTATACACTGTTACTGTCGAATCCATTACTGAATGAGAATGCAGTCATTGTATTGGCATAAAAATCATCAATCAAGATGAACCTAAGTTATCTTGTCCCAAAGTATCAACCAATCAAATTGCTTATCTCTGCCTACCCTAAGAAGAGAATGCTCATCTTCGAACTCCATCAAGGCATTGGCCTAATAAGCATATACACCAATTTTGAACATTTTAACTCAATTAGAAGGAGAGTTATTGTGTTTCAAAGTCTCGACCAATCAAATTGCGTATCGCTCTGCTTACCCTGAGCAGAAAATGCTCATTATCGAATTTAGTCAAGGTATTACTGTAATGAAACTATACGCCAAGTTTCATCACTCTCACTTAATTAGAACTAAAGTTATCGTGTCCCAAAGCATCAACCAATGAAATTGCTTATCTCTGCTTACCCTAAGCGGAAAATGCTCATCTTCGAACTCCATTAAGGCATTGACCTAGTAAGCATATACACCAAGTTTGAATATTTTAACTCAATTAGAAGGGGAGTTATTGTGTTCCAAAGTCTCGAACAATCAAATTGCGTAAAGCATCAACCAATCAAATTGCTTATCTCTGCTTACCCTAAGCAGAAAATGCTCATCTTCGAACTCCATCAAGGCATTGACCTAATAAGCATATACACCAAGTTTGAACATTTTAACTCAATTAGAAGGAGAGTTATTGTGTTCCAAAGTCTTGACCAATCAAATTGCGTATCGCTCTGCTTACCCTGAGCAGAAAATGCTCATTATCGAACTTAGTCAAGGTATTACTGTAATGAAACTATACATCAAGTTTCATCAATCTCACTTAATTAGAACTAAAGTTATCGTGTCCCAAAGCATCAACCAATCAAATTGCTTATCTCTGCTTACCCTAAGCGGAAAATGCTCATCTTCGAACTCCATCAAGGCATTGGCCTAATAAACACATACACCAAGTTTGAACATTCTAGCTCAATTAGGAAGAGAGTTATCGTGTCCCAAAGTATCAACCAATCAAATTGCTTATCTCTGCTTACCCTAAGCGGAAAATGCTCATCTTCGAACTCCATCAAGACATTAACCTAATAAACACATACACCAAGTTTGAACATTCTAGCTCAATTAAAAGTTATCGTGTCCCAAAGCATCAACCAATCAAATTGCTTATCTCTGCTTACCCTAAGCGGAAAATGCTCATCTTCGAACTCCATCAAGGCATTGACCTAATAAACACATACACCAAGTTTGAACATTCTAGCCCAATTAGGAAGAGAGTTATCGTGTCCCAAAGCATCAACCAATCAATTTGCTTATCTCTGCTTACCCTAAGCAGAAAATGCTCATCTTCGAACTCCATCAAGGCATTGACCTAATAAACACATACACCAAGTTTGAACATTCTAGCTCAATTAGGAAGAGAGTTATTGTGTCCCAAAAAGTGTGACGGACAGACAGACGGACGAACCCATTTTAATAGTCCCCTGCTTTCTTCGAAAGGCGGGGGACAATAAAGGATTCATGAATCGGAAGTGACGAACGCCAAAGAAAAACACGAGTTATCTCTCTATGTGAATGACTGAAGTGACGAGTGATGACAGATAAACGGCCGAATTTCGGCTCACTAATAATTCCTTCGAAGACAAAAAGTTGTTATTTGGGACCGCAAGAGGTTATCTGACGAATACAATAAAGTAATTAAGTGTCATAAGATAAGAAAACACAGGAAAAATAGAAATACTCCGTAGAGCCCCTTGTTTTTATTCATTCTATAGGGGAGACCGGGGCACATTGAACCACTTTGTTCACATACAAGTTTGTCCTCATTTCATATATTGCCGTCGCCCCCGTCCGTCCGTCCGTCTGTCGGTCCGTCCGTCCATCCATCGTCCACAATTTCTTGTGAACGCTCTAGAGGCTAAAGTTAATGTCCGATTGACTTGAAATTTATGCACGGTGTTTAAGGTCGTGAGACGAAGAAGTCTATTGATTGACTTTAAAATTATACACAGTGTTTAAGGTCAAGAGACGAAGAAGCCTATTGATTTTCGGTGATATCTGATAATTACTGCCAGAGTTATGACCCTTGATCACTTTGAAAAATCTTGTGAACGCTTTAGAGGCTAAAGTTAATATCCGATTGACTTTAAATTTATACACAGTGTTTAAGAGCATGAGATGAAGAAGCCTATTGATTTTCAGCGATATCCGATAATTACTGCCAGAGTTATGACCCTTGATCACTTTGAAAAACCCTGTGAATGCTCTAAAGGCTAAAGTTAATATCCGATTGACTTTAAATTTGTACACAGTGGTTAGGGTCATGAGACGAAGAATCCTATTTGATTTTCAGTGATATCTGATAATTTCTGACACTTGATCACTTTGAAATATCTTGTGGACAAAGGCCTTGAGACAAACCATCAAAACTATTCTAATCAATTCTGATAATTATTTAATGGGCTATTACTCGTAATAAGATTATCATGTGTTGTATATGTTCTCCTTACTGATAAAAGAAACAATATGCGACAACCCTTGTTGACTGCCCGGACGACTTAGCGGTTGTGGGCGTATGTTTCGTTGCCTGGCAACCTATCTTTATTAGAAGATTGCTTTATTTCATGATCAAAATTAAAAAAAAAAATCAATATGCCCCCTTATATGGATCAAACCCCGGTTTATCTGGATTGTATAGATTAGACATATATGAACATAAGTACAAGAATTTCCTAGGCTAAGAAGTTAACATGTATGGAAAATTTTTCTCTTTCAAGCACTTTTTTGAAAAATTCACTGCCTAAGAAAATAATTGACAGTATGTGGCTTATTGATGTAGAAATGGGTCTAAGAAGTTATCTCACTCCTGTACAGTGTTGGGTTGTATAGTATTATTTATAAAGGATATATCCATGGTGGTTCAATGTGCCCCGGTCTCCCCTACCTTATAAAAACATGGTAATGCACAGACTTTTAATCTGATTTTCTTTCCTGTTCTCTTATCTAGTGGCAGTCAATTCTTTTTATGAATTGTAAGATATTCTCTCACAGTGTCACACAGCAACTGTAGGTCTTCGAGGGAATTATTAGTGAGCGGATATTAGCCAATGTATCTGTTATCACTAGTCACTTCAGTTAGTTATATAGAGGAATAACTCGTGTTTTCCTTTGGCGTTCGTCACTTCCGATTCATGAATCCTTTATTACTCCTCTATGGTAGCGATGATCTCTGTGTTAATATTATATTTGGGAAGTGTTTCATCAGTTCTATCACATATGTAATAATGACTGGCACCAATATTGTCCTTTAATGTACATATGATATATAATATGTATTACAAAAAGAAATTTGATGTTAGATTCATTGTATGGTAGTTATTATATGTTTCTGCAATTTTTGAAATCATATGATAACTAAAATAAATGGAGTTTTCAATGAGTAAGGCTTATATACATTATATGTAGATAATAATTTTACTACTATATTATAACACATTTATATCAGCTTTATTTGTGTCTCTTATTTCAATCTGTAAAATAATCGAGATGTGAATTGTGGTATGGCTAGTCTGTGATGGCCTTGAAGAATTAATATAAATTCCACTGATAAGTACAATGACAGATGTCAATTAAAAATGATCTATGTAAAAAATCTTCTATGACATGAAATGGATTGACATATGTAAATCTACAATTTATAACATAATTAACTCTACATCAAAACACAACAGTTTTGCTTTTCATCTTCACCTATGATGGCAATATTTGCTGGGGCAACAAAACGATGTACTGGTTCCTGGGTATAAGAGTTGGGATTGTTATTATTATTATGTCCATTAACTGTTTTTTCATTAGTTCCAGGAGAATAAGATGGAGATTGCCAATTATTAGCTCTTTCTACAAACATACTCTGAACATGTGCATCTATCGTATCTCGACGGTTTTCAGCACGATGACGTTTTAAATCATTCAATGTGGACCCTGAACTGCTGGCTGTAGGCGGAGCCCGTGGATGTGGGCGAGCTTCGGTTAAACGAGCTTCGTTAGGCGGAACAAAAGTACTTTTAGTTTGATTGTCTGAGAGTCTCGTTTGTTCACTTTTATTATCAGAAGTTGGTTGTATAACAGCTTGATGTTTAACTGATTCATTATCTGTTTTAACCTGGACAGCTTTCTGTGAAGGCTTTGTAACTTGTTTTGGAGCAGGCTCTTCAACAGTCTTTTCTACTGGCACTGGTGCAGGCTTTATTGCAATGGAAGGGTTTAACTGGGCTGGGGAAGGCTTTACTGAAACCAAAGGCTTTACTGGGGCTGGTGCAGGCTTTGCTTGAGCTGGAGTGGGTTTTGCTACTGGTGCTTGAAAAGGATTTTTGACTGGTTCTTGAAAATTTTCTTGTCTTGTTTCAATTTTTTGTTGTGATTTTCTTTCATTATAATTATGCGGATCTTCAACTTCTAAAATAATTTCAACATCATCAATATTTGTAGCAGGAACATTTTCCTTGTCCTCATCCATTTCCTACAAAATATGTATTATACTTGATTTATGTATGAATACATTATATGCATTTTATGTTATGCTTATAAGTGAACTGTTTGTCTAACCCTTCATAGAATATAACCAATCTGATTAAAACACAGATCCATTTCGTTCTGTATATATAGTTTAAAATTTTGTTTTACTTGTCTTTACTACACTAGGATCTCGAAGAGTTGTTATCATTGACATGTTCTGAACCATGTGAGGAATCAGACAATAATGGCGAGTCATGGCGAGCTTTAAGCATGTTTTGCATCGAATTGTGGGTAATCCACTAGTATAATCAATACTGATTGGTTAATCAAATGTCTGACATCACAGGGTCAAAAGCCACTTGTATGACATCTGATGTGACCTATTGACAAACCATTTCAAATCTTCAAGTAGTGTAGGCCACAGAAAGTATAAAAATAAGTTGCCAGGCAAGGAAACATACGCCCACTGCAGTTAAATCATCCAGGCAGTCAACAAGAGTTGTCGTATATTAAACATGCATTATGCAAGAACAAAATCTGCCTATTGCATGTCTTTCTTTCGGCCTGAAATATTTTCTGAAGTATTACTTAGACATTAATTAACTGATCCAGGCCTTAATCATCTCTCGATGGCATCAGATTTCTCTGATATTAAACAGATTGGAATGGGTCAGCGACCCTTTGATTTAATCAACTATATGGAGGACCCAGACATAGCTTTGATCAACCAGTACCGTGGTTGAAATTATTGCACACGTCTGTCAAACCTTCAAAGGCTAATATCTTCGCTTGCAATAGAGTAATTTGTATGAATTTTTCAAATTATTCATTTTACATTATCTACTTTCGAACTATTATTGCAAGAATGGTTAGTTCTAATCTTACATAATGTATCTTTAAGTAATTATCAGAAAATCATTAGAATTAATTTGGTTTTTATAAAGTTCTGTCCCATGCTCACGTTTAGTATATGAAACATTTAATATTATGGATTTAGCTGTTCAATTATCGATTTTTAAGAAATTCAAACTCAACCATCATTATTGTGTAACAGGGATATAGTCAAACGTTTTTTTGATTCGGAATAAAATTGTGACCACCATAGGGTCCACAAAGTTTTTTTAAATCGGATAATAATTTTGACCTCCAGAGTGACCACATGCTAAAAAGGGAAATTTTTCGGACAATCAATGGCCATAATTCAGGAAGTTATGGTCCAATGTGCCTGAATATCGAAAGGAACCTCTATCTTTGGGTTATAAACTTACATTTCAAATTGCATCAAAATCGGATTAAAAGTTTGACGTATCATATTTTTACACTATTCCATATTACCGGCAGCCATTTTGTTTGGCAGTTTTGTCCCGATTTTTACGAAATTTGACCTCAACTTCCACTACAGTGTAATAGTGATATAATCAAACGTTTTTTAAAATCGGACAATAATTGAGACCTCTAGAGCAGTGCTTCTCAACCTTTATGATACAATTCCCTACTTCAGAAATATTTTCTCCACTATTCCCCCCCCCCGGCTCTATAAAACCTCAAATTAATAAAAACTAAAAACTAAAACATGCTAATTAGGTATCATTTCAAACACATATTTAATGAACAGATGCCATGGATTTAAACATTAAATGCACAATATAGATGTCATGACCCTTGTTTAGTGAGCACCTTGTGCTTGGTGTTTTTGAACAAGGGTCTTAAACTAAGCGATCGACGATCTACCTTACCTAGCTGCCTATCGTCTATTTCCCATTGAGATGAGACTAGGTTACCCACTTCCCGGACAATCAACAGAACAGCGAGATAGGATAAGCCCCCTTATACTTGGCGTCAAAATTAATTATGCTAGTGCTAGTCAGTCATTTAGTTTCCGACCAATGGCTATGCGAGTTTGGGGTCGGTAACCTTCTGACTGATGGCTCCCGGTCAGAAGTCTGAAAACTCAATTCATGCAAATTCCCCCTATTCACCCCTTTATGTATAATTCACCCTCAATTCCCCCTTTTTTCCAAATTTCACACGCGGGCATTTCGAATTCACACTTGGGGGTGCACATGGACCCCGGTTGAGAAAAGCACTGCCTAGAGAGGAACCACTAGCTAAAAAAGTTGTTTTTGCGTACAATCCGATATGGGTAAATATCGAAAGGAACCATGATCTTTGGATTTTAAACATGCATTTCAAGTATCATCAAAATCGGTTTAAAATTCAAACCTCCACAGGGTCCACAACCTTGATATACCACATCTTTAAACTTTTCGCATACAAGCGGCGGCCATTTTGATATATCATATTTTTACACTATTCGCGTATTCGAAATTAAGTTTCATTGAAATCAGATTTAAATTGTGACCTCTACAGGGTTCACAACCTTGATATACCATATTTTTTTACACTATTCGCTTAAAAGTGGCGGCCATTTTGTTCAGCAATTTTGGTCCGATGTTCATGAAATTCGGAATGAACATTCATTACAGTGTAACGGTGATATAATCAAAATTTTTTTTCAAATCGGGTAATAATTGTGACCTCCAGATGGACCACAAGATAATAAAAACGATTTTTCGTACAATCAGAGCCCTAATTCAGGAAGGTACAATCCGATATGCTCAAATATCGAAAGGAACCAAGATCTTTGAGTTATAAACATGTATTTCAAGTTTCATCATAATCGAATTAAAATTGTGACCTCTATAGGGTCCACAACCTTGATATACCATATTTTTACACTATCCGCATACAAACGGCGGCCATTTTATCCATCAATTTTGGTCCGATTTTCACAAAATTCGAAATCAACCTAGATTACCCTGTACAGTGATATAATCAAAGGTTTTTTTAAATCAGGTAATAATTTTGACCTCCAGAGGGACCAGAAGCTAATAAGGGTGATTTTTCCTACAATCAGGGGCCATAATTCAGGAAGTTACAATCCGATATGCGCAAATATGGAATGGAACCAAGATCTTTAGGTTATAAACATGTATTTCAAGTTTCAACAAAATCCAATCAAAACTGTGACCTCTATAGGGTCCACAACCTTCCACAACCTTGGTATAACATATTTTCACACTATTTGCTTACAAACGGTCATTTTGTCTGTCAATTTTGGTCCCACAACCTTCATTACCATGTAACGATGATATAATCAAACAATTTTTTAAATCGGATGATAATTTTTTCCTCCAGGGGGACCACAAGCTAAAAAGGGTTACTTTTTCGAACAATCAGGGGCCATAATTCAGGAAGTTACAATCCGATGGGCGCAAATATCGAAAGAAACCAAGATCTTTGGGTTATAAACATGCATGTCAAGTTTCATCAAAATCGGTTCAAAATTGTTACCTCTACAGGGTCCACAAGCTAAAGACATGATTTTTTGTACAATCAGGGGCCATAATCCATGAAGTTTCGATCCGATACATGCCAATATCGAAAGTTTATGGGTATAAACTTATATTTGAAGTTTCGTCAAAATCGGATAAGAAATGTGACCTGTAGAGAGTCCACAAACAAATTGTGAACTTCCGGACGGACAGGGGCGACGACAATATACGTCCACATGAATATGTGGATAAAAACAAAGTCAAAGGTATCACAAAACCATTTTTTAAATTATCTAACGTTTCGTAAGTAAAAACCTACTTCTTCAGAGAATATAAGCTACAAAAATGATGCAGTTGAAATACAAGGTTAGTCATGGTAACAAGTGATGTTATAATGTAAATATGACGTCATAACATTGATGACATAATAATTATAAAGGGTGTAAACATAGAAATATATAAATAGACTAGAATGGCCACGGCCAATCAAATGCCGCATTCACGACATGCGCAGAGGTCAGCCATACTAGTACATTGATCATGCACAACAAAATGGTGTCGTTTGATTAGGCGAAGGAAAACAAAACTTTTACGTTTTCAGTATCCACCAAAGGGACACAGTGTTTTGCCATTAACTGTACAAATAACCAAAACCCCACATCAAATTTAAATGGAATAACCTTCTACAGGTAAGAAATTCAATAGTGATTATATTTTTAAAAGACAAAATGTTCAATTAAGCGTTCAGCGACAGCGTGGACTTGCACTTTTTGCAGTCCCGTGGCAGACGACCAACAGTGTTGTCGTACACTGTGTTTATCTTTAGTTGCCGGCCTATTATTATGTAACACTCACACTGCATGGCTAGCACTGATTCATGTTGACCTAGCCCACCGCTTTCTATTCGTAGCCTATTTTTAGACGTTAAACAACCTGAGAGTTATAAAAGTATTTATTTATTAGATAGGCCTACACTAACTACTCACTAGGCCTAGTCTTTAGTAGTACCGTAGTAATGCTAGTAAAATACACTACCTTGGACCGTAGGCCTACTTCCACTGGCACCCGTAGATCTACTACTACTAGGCCTAGTTCAAATTCACGATAGGATAGGGCCTAGGCTTTCCTGGACTGACGACGAAGCTTCCTTTGTTTGTAATTTCAGTGAGACTGAGGGAGTGATGACTGATTGATTGGCTGTTGTCAAAGAACCTACTTTGTAAATTTATTCAAACATATAAAATAATAATTAAAATGTATTTTTTTTTTCAGCCCACCAATATAGCAGCCACTGAATTTACTTCTACTTCTATGAAGAATTTTCATTTGATGACCACAGGGATTTTTAAACCGATAAATTTCTAACATGATGGAAGGACAATGTGAATAATGCTTAAATAACCATCGTCACTGCTCAATAAATTAATTCATTCATAAATCTTAATTTTAAAAGTTTTCATTGAACGATAAGCAGGCTTTTTATGTGAGTGCCTGAAAGACTTTGAAATGCATATTTCTTGTAAAGAATTTGAATACATTTAAATCTCAGCTGTAAATTAATTACATATTTCTTTGTTTTGAAAAAAAATTCAATAAATATATTAAATGAAATCATTGGATTATTGTGAAATATTTCTTTCTGACTGAATATTGGGAGAATGTACTTGGTATAGAGACTATTTATCCACTCAATGAAATGAACCTGATATTTGTGTAAAAGTCAATTTCTAGTTCACATATAGATCTCATGTGTACATGTATTCAGTAAATTGCAAAATTTTCACTTTTGAATTGAATTTGACTTGCACCCCCTTTTATGATGGCATAAAACCATTTATTTTAACTTTTATACACAGATCACAATTTTCAAAATATTTTTGGGACACTAGAGTTTTATTCATATAAGGTATTTTCACATTTGGCCACATTTACCACGAAATATTAATTTTGAATTTCATAAATACATGTAGGTTACATAGCCCCTTTCAAATGGCAAAATATATTGAGCTGAAAATTCTCTGACAAGTTATGTGGGGTATTTCTTTAATTTGTCGATCAGAATTTTCCTTTAATTGTCCCCCGCCTTTCGAAGAAAGTTGGGGGACTATTAAAATGGGTTTGTCCATCTGTCTGTCTGTCACACTTTTTGGGGCACAATAACTCTCTTCCTAATTGAGCTAGAATGTTCAAACTTGGTGTATGTGTTTATTAGGTCAATGCCTTGATGGAGTTCGAAGATGAGCATTTTCCGCTTAGGGTAAGCAGAGATAAGCAATTTGATTGGTTGATGCTTTGGGACACGAAAACTCGATACGTTTGAAAAAAATAAATGTGCGATTAATTAATATGTGTCGTCTATTTATTTTGGGATTTCGGCGGGGGACATCAACCTCACTGTTGGCTTGTTGAAATAACATTTCTTTTTGCCTTTAAATGTATGTAAGACTTGCATGTGCGTACATGTAAATCGAACATTTTACAATGAAACTCTATTGAATTTATGTGTACATGTATGTAGCTTTATGTGCCTTTTAATTTTAAACATACACTAACAAATGTATGATATTACTACCATACTGGGCTACATAACTGCATTGATAAGTTAAATTTATCCAACAATTGGCAATGAAAACTTAACATGTACACAGTGAATGAAAATGTCATACTTTACTTTTGCCATGTATCTGGTAAAGTTTCTCTTTGATCATGTAAATTACCAAATGTGTGAAACATTTCTTGCAATGTGTGAATGCAACTATGGTATATTTCTTGAGCAAATTTTCAAGGTCACAAAAACTTCACAGTTTTAACTATAATGTATAGGGGAGAGAGAGAAATGGGGTTTAATGTCCACTTGACACAAACTAGTTCATTTTGGGACTAACATATGGTTTAATTTTATTTCAATTAATTACTCTCTTGTAGGGGTCTTTAGCAGTGGGGGGAAACTGGAGTACCTGGCGAAACATGCGAGGTTGGACAGGCGACCCTACTCCTTGCCTATAATGTATAGGGATAAATCAGCATAGTACAGTCTTTAGATTTTGTGGGCCTCTATTATATTGCAATGTAAATACACATATAAGCTTTATAAACCACAACTATTCATATTTCAGATTTATTATTTCCATTAAAAACAAAATTAGTTATTTCGTTCTGATTCGCAGACCAACAAATGTTCTGGGTAGTCTATGAGAGATGACCTTGGTGCCAATCCAAACATTGTCTAAATATCTAATTCACTCTCTATTTTAAAATATGCTTCTTGTCAAACATCGGTATGCTTGCAGCTTCCATAATATTTACAATGCTATCTGAAATGTAGAAAAATTGAAATGAAATAAAATTAAGAATATTTAACTGAACAGCAGCTCCACATGTCATTGGTTCATTTACCTGCATGCCAACAGACCCTTACTATTTCATCCCATCAGAATGACTAGACATTGTTCCTTTCTGGATGCACCGTCCTGCACCACTGACAAAAGATGAAGCCAGGAAATCTTCTCGATGAACACCGCATTCAAAGTCAAAATTTCCTTGTTAGTAAGCGAAATGAAATTGAAATAGTTTTACATCCGAATTGTGCTTTGAGGGACATTTTGCCTGGACAATCGTGCTACGGCCTACTCTTATATCGAATTCCATCTGTCAAGGGATCTTTTACGTGCACGCCAATGTGTAGGACCTCGGTTTATCGTCCCATCCAGGCGATTAGACAGCTGTCCTTGTCAGGCCCTCCATCCTGCATCACTGACAAGGGGAAACATGCCGGAAAATCTGAATCAACATTCTCGGCCAATGCAGGGATCGAACACCCAACCTCCAAGCTAGCAACCCAGCGTCTTACCCACTTAGCCAACGTGTGACCCCTGTTAGTGAAGAATACCAGCTTACGCCAAACATTGTGCTATGAGGCAAATTTTGCTACAGCCTACTCTAATATAAAATTCTAACTGCCAAATCAATCTTTTACATAAACGCCAATACTTACACTGGACCTCGGTTTTCCGTCCCATCCAAACGACTAGACAGCTATCCTTGTCAGGCCCTCCGTCCTGCACCACTGACAAGAAAATGGCAAACTTTCTTGGCCAACAAGATCTAACCTGTGGCCTATCGGCTAGCAAGCCAGCATCTTACTCACTTAGCCACAGTGGTTCCCCAATCATGTTAGATAATTACATGATAGCACTGTAAAATAACTACAGGGAAAGGAATCATGTTAGTTAGAGGTATATAACAGTGTCATAATGTAATCACTGCTAAGGTAAGTGGTCAAGTGGGTTTTGCTAAGTATGGCTAACTTGTGTTAGAATTCTGACTTTATCAAGACTTTTGAGAGAGCTGGTCATTTTTTAAAAATATTTATGGTAGGCCTATATCATTCGGCCAAATATTTAAACATTACAAATCTTCACAAAATGCAAAATCTTCATGGGGCCTAGTATTATTTTATTTTTATAAATCTTCGGAAAATAGGTCTGTCAAGTAAAACCATAAAATGCAAACAGGTATTAAATTATACTGAATATAGGCCTAAGTAAAATTAAATATTTTAATATTCGCCCATATTCGTTATTTTATATTTATAAATTATATTTGACAAATTACCTACACTAGTAGTCGTAGTACTACTTGAATCAGAACACCTTCCATGTTACACGGCCATTTTTAACCCATCCTCTCTGCGCTAAAAACTTGAAACTCCTCACCATCATATTATAATTCATCAATCTGCTGAAATAAAACACATACAATACATGTAGTAACTTGTCGAAAAATTCAAAGGAGATCGCGATACGTGAGCGTACGTACTCGAGTTTTTTAGAATTTTTTCTTCTACTATAATTTATTTTCCAAGTTTGCATTTTACCGGTACTTAGAATTATAACCCGTGGGAATAATTGTTTTAGCTTTATATAACAATCAAGACATTAAAATTTAAATTTCTCGAAGCACTAAATGTACAGGCGGAGGAATAATGTACTGGTAATGGGGTTTGTTTGTAAACAAATCTAACTTAAGTTAGACCGCTACCAACAGCAAAAAAAAAACCTACTGTGAAACCAAAGCTTAGTTAGAGCCTACTATTTCGAGATAATGTGAAATATTTTATTAGGATATGTTTAAATAATTGATTTACATACCTTGATAAACAAACTAAAATATCTGTTATTTTTCTTTTGTAAAACAAAAGTAATTGGTACAGCTTGGTACCGCGAACTCGTCATTGATTCACAGTCAATGCCTTTCAAGGCATCGTATTTTTCGCCATTGCTCAATTGCTGGGTGCATACTGCATGTCACCCTAGAGTAGATTACCAAAGAAATCGTTGCGAGACTTAGCGGCCTTATTATTATTGCTTGTCGATCATCGAGATTCCATAATTTCAAACAAAAAAAATACCACAATTCATAGCCCATCCATCAATCCACCCAGTGTCTTTAATTTGTAGATGAAAATAGGTTCATTTTGACATGGCATTTGGCATCTATAATCTATGTAGGCCTAGTCTATGCTATGTTATGTACTGTTTCACCGTGGCTATATGTATATTAAAGACTGCCTCGCGAGTCATTCCATTAAACATACATTATGGAAGAGCAAAAACTGACTTTTGTCGGTCTTCATTTGAGCCTCAGATGTCATAGAAATTATAAATTAGATCTTTATTTAAACAACAAGCCCAAAATGAACTCTGTAGACCCACGGATGGCTTGGATTGGGCTCGGATTAAAACAGGATTTCGTCGACTGATTTAATCACTATGGCGTCGTGGGTGGGGTTTCTCCGTGACGTTGACGTCATCATACTTCCGGGAATTATTCATAAAAGACAGTGATGACCGAGGCTATACACAAGCTTCACTAGATACCGTTTAAACATTACTTGATGATCGAGACTATGTAGGTGGAGTTAACGCCTGTCAATCAACAATCGGCCATAGTGGAAAAGGGTGTCGATACCATTTCTAGTAAAAAATTATAGTGGTAACAACTTTGTTCAGGATAAAGTAATTTGACTGCAATTTTCAATATATTCTTGTTTCAACATTTATATTTGAACTTTTATAGCAAGAATGGCTAACTCCTTGTCAAAATCTCCCATAATATATCTTTAAATTAGAGAATGGAGATATTAAATTTTACAACCTGGTACTGCAAAACCCGTGAATATGTATGGCAATGGGTTGTTTTTCGACCTTTCTTTCTTTCAAGCGTAACGTGAAACGAAGCTGGATCCATTGAGTTCACCGCACGCGACGTCAATAATCAATGCACAAACATGGCGGACCTATTTACATGTCGCGGATCACGTGACGGCCATTCTAGTCTATTTATATATTTCTATGGGTGTAAAGTTAAAAAATGTTAGAATTAATTTACAGGCATTTCATTTAAACCATAAGGCCATACAGTATTTAATCTGTGGATCCAATGTGATTCAGCAATATTATGTTTAGTTCTATCATTCTGAGGGATTTTATCGAGTATAGTGCAAACATAAGATTCGTGACCGAGTGTATTAAAATGTGGGGCAATGTGGGGGGATTTCCAATTTTTTTTACATTATGACATCACTTGTTACCATGACTAACCTTGTATTTCAACTGCATCATTTTTGTAGCTTATATTCTCTGAAGAAGTAGGTTTTTACTTACGAAACGTTAGATACTTTAAAAGATGGTTTTGTGATACCTTTGACTTTGTTTTTATCCACTCCTACTACTGGTGTCACTGTATCAAGTTTATTATGACTTTGATCCTGTCTATGTTTATGTTTTTAAATGGTTTTGGATTCCTCTCACTTTATCATTCGTATTCACTAATTGTTTCGGAGGCACCATTGCATCGTCAACAGACAGATCACCATTTTTAGACATAATCATGAAACAACTAAACAGCACAAAAAATGAAGCATCAAGGTTAGTTAGATTTGAAGAACATTAAAAATTCTAACCAAATGTAGAAGCCACAAAATATTCCCAAAATGTCTAGAGATAAGTTTAAAATCTATTGTTGAAAATGACGCAGAATTATCAAAACTATGGGCATCAAGTCTCAACCAAGCCTCCCAAAAACTTAACCACATCACCATTACATTTCTCAGTAGAAAGATAAAAGAAACTAGAAAAAACTATAATAGTGCAATCACTGAATTAAAGAATGTTTTTCCCCTAAATAGTTTCATGGAGGAAATGAATAAAATTCAATCATCATGTGATAGACTCCGATTATCTCTTCAACATACTCACCATAATAAACTAGGTAATCTACTTGCTAATAAGGGGGATTCATCTGCTACTAAAAAAGTTACAAGAAAAAAGAAGACCAGAAGATTTAAACGCCATGGTATAAAACTAGGTAAAACCAATAAGAAACTACTACTTGATGGAAAATTTGGCTGTATTATCCATAACCTCAGCTCTAAGACCCTCACACACTCAGAATACAGTCTACTTCAAAAAGGTCTTTCATTTTGTCCACTACCCCCTAAATTTGATCAAATCCAAGAAATTCAAAACCTTATATCTTTTCAACGCAGATTAAGACTTTCAGAATTTTTTCTTGACAAACCAGCAAAAGAAATTTTACCACCTTCCCTTTATATAAAGAGCAATTGGTCACCCCCTTCCAACAGAGATGAGGCACTTGAGTTACATTGTAAAAATCAGTATAGACTATTAAAAAATTACAGAGAACATAAAATAAGAAACAACCTCACTGAAGAAGAAAAACAAGCTATCTACTCCCTTAAAGCAGATACAGATATTGTAATTGGCAATAGTGACAAAAGCGGTGGCATAATTATATGGAACAAACATGATTATATTAACAAATGTTTTAAACACCTGAATGACTTGAGCGTGTATCAAGAAGTAACCAGTGATAACTCCCATATGATTCATCAGAACCTTGAGAAAATAATTCTTAATTTGGCAATACCAGATAACGAGAAAAAAGCTATTCTTCACTGGCCTAAACAGCGAACCCCACAATTTTACATCTTAGGTAAAATACATAAGACTAAGAATAAAGGTGAAATCCCTCCAGGAAGACCCATTTGCAGTCATACTAACTCCCCTACAGCTAAAGCATCATATTGTCTAGACTGGAAATTGAAACCAATTGCAGAAACCTACTGCACTGAAGTTGTGAAAGACACCACTAATTTTCTACAAAAATTACAAAATATAAATATAAGTTATAATACCTACCTACTCACATTTGATGTTATTAGTCTATATCCTAATATTCCTATCCCAGAAGGAATAGAGGCCCTTAAAGTAGCTTGTGAAGAAGACAGCAACTTACACACTACAGAAATTGACGCTATCCTTCAACTAGCTAATTTTATACTAACAAACAATGAATTCGAATTTAATGGAAAATTTTACCATCAAATTAGTAGAACTGCTATGGGGACCCTGTTTGCAGTTACGTATAGTAATATTTATATGACTTATTGGTTTAAAAAAATATTGGAATCATTTACCAAATAGACCAGATGAACACTTTCGATTTATTGATGATATATGGGCTATTTCTTCGTCTACCCTCGAAGAATGTCATAATTTTTTAACAACCCTCAACCAACAGCACTCTAAAATCAAAGTCACTATGAATATCAGTAATACTGAAGTATCATTTTTAGACGTTAAAGTCATCAATCATAACAACAAACTGGAAACTAATTTATTCTGCAAAGAAACAGCCAGTCATCAATACCTTAAACCATCCAGCTGCCATCCTCATCATATCTTCAATTCAATAATTTACAGTGGAGCCATCCGCATTAAGCGTATTTGCAGCAAACCTGAATGGACCAGCTACCATTTAACTAAATTTGAAACCTACCTTAAACAATGCGGATATAAAAATAAAGTCATCAAAAAAGAATTTAACAAAGTCCATTAAAAAAGCAGAAATGAATTACTACAATATACTATTAAAGATTTTAATGTTAAGAAAGTTATACCTTGGGTAACTACCTATGACCCCCGTCAACCTAATTTACGTACCTTAGCTCAAGACACTTCAATTTTAGAGACTAGCGCCCGTATGTCTGAACTCCTGGATAATTCTAAAATTGTAATTTCACAGAAAAAATGCAGGACCATTGGTCAGTTGATAGAAGTAAACAGATTGAAAAAAACAGAAGTGCCTGTAATCAATAATAATTTTTATAGAGGATGCAAAGTTGCAAACCTTGTAACAGACCGAAATGCAAAGTATGTGCAACTATGGAAACCACCAATCATATTACTAGTATAGACCAAAAATTTTTTTATATTAAAGCTAATTGTTTAAATTGACACAGTTCTTATGTAATATACTGTATAACTTGTCAATTTTGTAAAAAACAATATGTAGGCCAAACGATCACTCATTTTAGCACGAGACTTAACAGCCATAGAAGTAACATTAAACTAAAAAAAAATTGGAAAATCCCCCCACATTTTAATACACTCGGTCACGAATCTTATGTTTGCACTATACTCGATAAAATCCCTCAGAATGATAGAACTAAAACTTAATATTGCTGAATCACTTTGGATCAACAGATTAAATACTGTATGGCCTTATGGTTTAAATGAAATGCCTGTAAATTAATTCTAACATTTCTTAACTTTACACCCTTTATAATTATTATGTCATCAATGTTATGACGTAATATTTACATTATGACATCACTTGTTACCATGACTAACCTTGTATTTCAACTGCATCATTTTTGTAGCTTATATTCTCTGAAGAAGTAGGTTTTTACTTACGAAACGTTAGATACTTTAAAAGATGGTTTTGTGATACCTTTGACTTTGTTTTATCCACTCCTACTACTGGTGTCACTGTATCAAGTTTATTATGACTTTGATCCTGTCTATGTTTATGTTATTGTTGTGTGCTGTGAAGTCCACACTTATTTATATATTTTCTTTAGAGAAACATTCACATAAAAATATAATATAATATAAAAAACGACTTTATCATAGGCACATGTTTATTTACTTCCTTTCAGGGGAGCTCACTCCTAATCATACAAATGATCAAGTCTTACAACAGGCAATATGTAAGGGAGATAAATCATGTATCCTTAGTAGCAGGATACAGACCACCATAATACATGTTTAGAACTTATACATGGCTGTACAACATCCCCCTGACTGAAAGCAAAAACGCAGTTTTTGAAGTCAAAGTACAACTGGTTTGACAAACTGTAAACTATGATTAAACTATGATTTTAAGAAAAGCAAAACTAAAACTATGGAATATATTATAACTCAAACAATATATTTACATATACGATATGGAAGCTATTAAAGTGAACATTCACAATGCTCCGAAACCCATTAGTGTACTAAAACACATGTTGTAGATATCTACAGTGTTTAGGTTGATATACAGCTGGGTTTCTGAATGAACACTACAATAACATTATTACATGTTAATCAATCTATATTTACTAATGCTACCTGTAACTTGGAGCTTATTATTATGAATAAGGTTATTGACAATGGCAAATAATGTAGGGCAAGAATTTACAGGGACCCAAGAAGACTTATGGCTTGCCTCTGTATGCGGTATGGTAACTAAAACTTGTAGGGAACCACACTTGAACCGTGCTTTCTTTAACTCCATGGTAGACACATTAGAAACATTTTGTAAAACATGACATTGTTGGGTGAACTGATAATTAGACAAAGTCCCAACAGTAGCAAGATGATGGTTATCATCACTATTATGTACATACTGGTGTAAACTAACTGGTTTTGTGATCCTATTATAAGGGATTACATTCTCATTGAATGAATGTAGTACAATATCATTCTCATCAGTAATTAAACATGAAGGATTAATTTCAGTAAGGGTATGAGCATTATTGGTTGGAACATTACCCAACTCCTTTTGCAGTTGATCAATATGGGTAATTTTCGTTTGAAAATTAGGTGACCGTACAAAACATGGCTTTAGTCTATTAATAGAATAGACATCCGAAAGCACCCTGCCATCCAATGTGGCAAGAACGTAATGGGTTCGATCGAGTACCTGATGGACAACCAACGGACCACACCAATCGGCCTTGATTTTTCGTGAATTTGAAGTTAAGCTGGAAGATGAAGGCTTGAGAACATACACCAGCTGACCCAATCCATAAACAGGATTCTTACTCAGATTATGAGCAACACTTATGTTTTGTGATTCCTGCTGACGTTTCTGGAGATCCATTATGGTCTTCGACATATGATCAAATCTGTCCTTCAATTGGGAAATATAATTCGAATAGGAGCGACAAATGCCATCAAATTGCCAATTGAGATGAGTAAGATTTTTCGGTTTACGACCAAACACTAATTCGTAAGGACAAAAACTACCTAATCGTGATGAAGAAAAGGAGTTGTATGCATAGCAGCACGTAGACACGTATCTGACCCAATCGGTTCCATATTGATTTAAGTTGACCTTTAAGAAGTCTGAAATTGACCTGATGTGTCGTTCGACTAGAAGGCTACCATGATTGGCAACACTAATCACTTTCTGACTAATACCAAGGGCTGTGCAGAGTGAAGACACTAGTTTTCCAGTAAAACTTGAAGCAGCATCAGATATGATAACTGATGGAGGACCAAATAGGCAAACAACCTTCTGAATTAAAGCTTCGCAAACTGTTTCTGCATCGACAGACTTTGTAGGAACACAAATAACAAAACGTGTTATCTCATCGCATACAACAAGGAGATGTTTGAAACCAGAAACTGATGTGGGCATAGACTTAAAATCAATGCTTATTTTGCTGAAAACATTATATTCCTCAGGGATTCGAAGATGAAAAACTCTGGCGGTATCTGTTTTGGACTTGAATTGTTGGCAGGTTGAACATGTATTGACATACTGTGTAATTCGCTGAAACATGTTTGGAAAATAGAATAACTTCCGTAGGGTTATATAGGTACGAACAACACCTTGATGTCAATGATGATTGCATAACTGGCTATCATGATACTGATGGATTACACATTGATTCCGGAACGGCTAACTGAAGAGTAAAGCGATCATCATCATGTACCAGGAGGCGAAATAAAAGCTGTTCTGCTAAAATATACTCCTCTGACTGTAGTTTTAAACGTTTAGCAGCTTTACGATTGCTAGGCAAGATATCATGTGCCAGATAGTCATAAACCTGTTTGAAATAAGAAGATGTTTCCTGTTCTAAGCGAAGTTTATTCTGATCAAAAGGTAAGTTGTAATCTCTGATTATCTTACGATTAATAACATTATAGAGTTTGGTCAGTTCAGCTTGCTTTGGAAAATGAGAAGAAACAACCTTTTCACAATTGTGAAGTAGGGGTTTGGGAGGAATGCACAGGTCTATCGGAATTGAGTCATCGATTACATCCTCAGGTTTTTCAACAAGACGCTCCTCGGGACGAGTTTCTGTTGTGGATACGACTGGTATGTGTTTACCCAAATAGGTTGTATTTTGGTGAGTGGGCACTTAAGTCGATGGTTTAGCGGGGTCGATAACCTGATTGAAAAAATTCTTAGTTGGGATTTGTGCCTGAGACTGGTTATCAAATGATTCTGAATCTGGGCCAAAATCAGACGTAGGAGTAGTTGGAGGTATAGCTTCTTGAGATACTGAAGATGGTATGCAAATAGTTGAGGAAGCTTTAGATTTGGGAAACAGATCTGGGATAGGTATTTGTTGTTTCTTTGCATACCGACGAGTAATAGGTCGATTAACTTGCGAAAGAATGGGAAAAGCAAAGTCTGAAAAGGCAAAGGCTGTGGGGACCACTTGATCAATTTCACAATCATGAGTATCGGTGGAGCTCCTGGACAAAAAATCAGCTAATACCATCTCTGTACCTTTTTTATAACATGTTTGGAAGGAATATTGCGAAAGCTTGATGATAATCCTCTTAAGGCGTTGAGTACAAGGTTCTTTCTTAGAACTGAGAATGAGTACAATGGCAGAATGATCCACGACAGCAGTGAATTCTACTCCTTGGAGAAGGTACTGAAATTGGGTGATGTTTATTAGCAAACCAAACATTTCTAGTTCAGTGACACTGTAATTGGCACATGCTGGAGGTAATTTCTTTGAGTAATAACCTAAGATCCTTTCCTTGCCATTAATGACTTGTGTCAAATATGAGCCAGTTGCAGAACGGCTTGTATCGCTATAGAGAGTAAGATAACCTGTTGCCGTTGGAAGATACAAGACTGGTGGTGTAGTTAACAGAGATTTAACTTTCTGAAAGGCCTCTTCATGTACATTGGACCATGCAAACTTGGGACTTTTTTGATGAAATGCTATGGAGAGGTTGCATTACTTCTTGTAATCTTGGAAGAAAATTGGATACGTAGTTTACAGCTCCTATGAATCGACGTACCTCTTTACTGGACTTAGGACGGATGAGATGCTGAATAGACTGACAACGATCTGCTAAAGCCTTCAAAATTACAAGTCCATCATCATTTACCTTTATGATGTGGCCCATGTAGACGACCTCACGTCTGAAGAATGAGCATTTACCAGGGGAAATCTTTAAACCATTATCTATCAGGGCTTTGAAGACTGCTAGAAGATGCTTACTATGATCCTGGGCATCTTTACTAAAGATAATAATATCATCATGGTGTGCAATGCAGTAATGACAGCTGTCAGGAACTTTAGATAGGATTTTATCCATTTTTGTCTGGAAAATGGCAGGCGAGACACTTAGGCCCTGGGTTAGCCTTTTAAAGTAGAAATGTCGACCGCCATGATATGATGAGATTCCAGTATATTGTTGGGCATTAGGGGCAAGGAGCAAAGAGAAAAAGGCAGATTTTAAATCCAAACAACTGAGAACTTTGGGAGAGGCATTACCTATCCGTTGTAATGTTGAAGCCAGTAAAGGGAAGGGAAGATTATACCTTTTAATGCGGTTGTTTAAATGACGAAAATCAACGACAACGCGCTTCTCAATGCTGCCTTTCTTGGGCAATACCAATATCGGAGAGGTATAAGATTGATGACCCTCAGCTATAATACCTTGCTTGACTAATTTGTCAAGTTCTGCATCAATAACCTGTTTATCACTTTCATTTGTGTGATATGGACGAATATAAAATGGACGCGAATCAGTGACTTCTATATCTACTTCTAAATTTGGACAGTGACCTATCTCACCGTACAAACTAAAGGCATCCTTGTGTTTAGCTAGAAGGTGCAGAAACTCCTCTGTCTGAGTAGGCGACAAGATACAACCGTTAGACAAATTGATAGTCTGCTTAAGAACCTCGAACGCAGGTTTATGAGGTGAATGAGTACTATGAGAATGGGGAGAAATTTGTTGTGAATTGTGGACAAAATCTGATGAATCACATAAGAAGAGATTGCCTGTGTTAAAATAAAATAAATGTTGAGAAGGTCTAAGATGAAGAGTCTTTTTACCAGGATTAGGTACAGGAACAATGGTTTTATTGCGTTGCAATGTTGCCAGTATATACCAGGAAGAGGGTGCCTTTGACACTGTCTTAAGAAGAACTTCACGATTCCGGTATATAGATGGCACGTTACCATATAAGGTTACATAACGGGTATGGCCAGGGCGAATATAAACACTGTGTGTTGGAGTAAATGATATCTTCTTAGACTTGCACTGAAATTGATTTGTATCAAATTGTAAAGATCCTTTTAACTCTGACAGGGTTTCTTGACCAAAGATTAAATCAATACCAACCAAATGTGGGCAATATGAACTTTAACATTAAAACAAGAGCCTTGTATAAAAATTTTAACCAACATGAACGAAAAACAAGTCAATATTTGACCATTACCCATACGAAAATTTAAACTATTTTCCAACGTATGTACAGAAAGACTTGAGAGATATGAAGATTAGTTAATAACAGACTGTGATACTAAAGACTTGGATGCACCACTGTCAAACAAAATAATAACTGATTTCTTATCAGGTAAAACACCTTTACAAAAGTTTGAACGATTTAACAGGACTATAACGTCTTGGTCCGCATTTGCAGAATTGGCCTTTGTTACAAAATTGGAATTGGGGAACATTTGTGGAGCATGAGTGTCAAATGTTCCCGAATTCAAAAATCCTGACGAGATATGGTAGGACCATTTGGATAGGTCGGTTTGTTCTGTGACAACTGTCGATGAGAAAGATGCTCTTGACGAACGTAACAAAACTGCCAAGTATGGCCAGGATAAAGACAACAAGCCAACAGTGAGGCTGATGTCCCCCGCCGAAACCCCAAAATAAATAGAAGACACATATTAAAGTTACATTATGGGAGATAAGATAAAGAGATGGCAGTTCTCGCTACAATAGTTAAAAACTAGATAGTGTAAAGATAATTTGCTGAAAATTTCAGTCAAATTGATTCACTATTAGCCAAGAAAAAAGCTTTTGAAATATTCATAGCCTCGGTCATCATTACTCAAATCATTAATATAAACAGCATAGTCTCGATTATCCACTTGATTGATTTAATTATCAACCGCCATTAAGCGGCATATACGATTTTAATCTGCCTACATCGAAGGCTAGTCTTGACATAAAGAGTTTATTATGGTCTGAATATGTTAATTAATGTCTAATTGATTATTTAGATAACATCTCAGGCTTAAAGAAAGACCTGTAAAAATCTGATTTTGCTCTTGCATAATGCTATTTTAATTAATCGCACATTTATTTTTTTCAATGTATCGAGCAATCAAACTGTACACGAAGTGTCATCCAAAAGTGTTTTATAAAGAAAAATGCTAAAACCGACGAGAAAAATGAAAATGTACCCTAGTTAGGGGGACCCTAAAGGCAGACAAAAGGGCCCCTCTGGCCAAGGGAAAGGGCTTTCGTGTCCAAGTCAATCGTTTCTATACACTGTTACTGTCGAATCGATTACTAAATGAGAATGCAGTCATTGTATTGGCATAAAAATCATCAATCAAGATGAACCTAAGTTATCTTGTACCAAAGTATCAACCAATCAAATTGCTTATCTCTGCTTACCCTAAGCGGAAAATGCTCATCTTCGAACTCCATCAAGGCATTGACCTAATAAGCATATACACCAAGTTTGAACATTTTAACTCAATTAGAAGGAGAGTTATTGTGTTCCAAAGTCTCGACTACTCTCGACCAATCAAATTGCGTATCGCTCTGCTTACCTTGAGCAGAAAATGCTCATTATCGAACTTAGTCAAGGTATTACTGTAATGAAAATATACACCAAGTTTCATCACTCTCACTTAATTAGAACTAAAGTTATCGTGTCCCAAAGCATCAACCAATCAAATTGCTTATCTCTGCTTACCCTAAGTGGAAAATGCTCATCTTCGCACTCCATCAAGGCATTGACCTTATAAGCATATACACCAAATTTGAACATTTTTACTCAATTAGAAGAAGAGTTATTGTGTTCCAAAGTCTCGACCAATCAAATTGCGTATCGCTCTGCTTACCCTAAGCGGAAAATGCTCATCTCCGAACTCCATCAAGGCATTGACCTAATAAGCATATACACCAAGTTTGAACATTTTAACTCAATTAGAAGGAGAGTTATTGTGTTCCAAAGTCTCGACCAATCAAATTGCTCTGCTTACCCTGAGCGGAAAATGCTCATTATCGAACTTAGTCAAGGTATTACTGTAATGAAACTATACACCAAGTTTCATCACTCTCACTTAATTAGAACTAAAGTTATCGTGTCCCAAAGTCTCGACCAATCAAATTGCGTATCGCTCTGCTTACCCTAAGCGGAAAATGCTCATCTCCGAACTCCATCAAGGCATTGACCTAATAAGCATATACACCAAGTTTGAACATTTTAACTCAATTAGAAGGAGAGTTATTGTGTTCCAAAGTCTCGACCAATCAAATTGCTCTGCTTACCCTGAGCGGAAAATGCTCATTATCGAACTTAGTCAAGGTAATACTGTAATGAAACTATACACCAAGTTTCATCACTCTCACTTAATTAGAACTAAAGTTATCGTGTCCCAAAGCATCAACCAATCAAATTGCTTATCTCTGCTTACCCTAAGCGGAAAATGCTCATCTTTGAACTCCATCAAGGCATTGACCTAATAAACACATACACCAAGTTTGAACATTCTAGCTCAATTAGGAAGAGAGTTATTGTGTCCCAAAAAGTGTGACGGACAGACGGACAGACGGACAGACAGACAGACAGACAGACAGACAGACAGACAGACAGACAGACAGACAGACGGACGGACGAACCCATTAATCACAAAATATGACATGTTTTCTGGATGGATGTGATCGATTTTCAGACCGATTCCTAGCAGGTGATTGTGTTCTATAGGATGAACAAGAATTATACGAATTCGGTGATCTATTGTGGAAAGTAGACCGATTCCTGGCAGGTGATTGAGTCCTATAGAATGAACGAGAATAATGTGGCGATTGTGATCGACGAAACCTTGATTGAGAAACGTTTCTGTCTGTTGATGGGGATCTATGTAGTCGACGGTCTGACTGGACCTTCCTGGCAGAACTATCCGTGTTCGGGGATGGAGTACTCAATTCCAATGTTAAATTTGAGACCTCATCCTTTAATTCAGACATACTAAAGGATATGTCTTTTGCTGTTGAAGAGGGAATGCTCGAGCTGACATCAAAGTATCGCTGGGCTTTAGCAGCAAGGATCTCTACCGGTGTGTCATCGGAACTGACCATGATGACGGACTGCTTATAATTGTTAGGTAGAACTGATATAAATTTATCCCGGATTTGAGAAGCGTTATAATCTAGCTGTGAAGCTAATTTTGTAATCCTGTCGAGATTTTCAACTGGGGAAAGAGAACAGTCATACTGTAAGCTGGAATATTGTGAATACAGACCCAGAGTAGTCTTAGTAGTACAGACCCATAACCGAGCAGAACCCTTCAGTGACTGTTTAAAAAGGCGAACTACATGTTCCAAATCTCCATCCTCGGGCGATATGTCAGTTTGATATAGATAGTCCTCAAAGCTTAATGTGTGGGCCCTAGCATTGTCCCTATCAATAATATTGCCATCGAATCGATCAATCATTTTCTCCATAATGAATAACTAACTAGAGATTACATATAAATTGATCAACGTCAAAAGGATGGTGGGAAGCTGAAAGGAAAAACAAATGATTAATCCGGTGATTCAAATAGTATTTACCATTTACATGTATATAGGCTATATTTAGAAACTTTAAAAGTTTCACAAAAATGGAATTACTAGAATGAAAATCCAACAAAAAAAAAGACCTATCAAAAGTGTTACACTTGATATACAAATTATCCGACAATATTACTAATTAGGTTTGTAAATGTCATAATGGAATAAATCAAGGAATCAAATTTGTAATTCGAATCAATAGTTTCAAAGGAAAACAATACAAATCTGTCTATTATTTCATATTTAGCTAGAATTTACAAAAGCACAAATTTTAAAGTCTGTGATCACATGCACTGTGAAACTTGGCTGGTTAACAAAAGAAAACAACACTTGGAACTGTTCTTTGAAATGGACGGCTTCCACAATTCCTTGAAACACTGCTTAAAACAGTCAAGCACAAATCCAGACGACTGTCAGTGTCAAAGTAAAACTCATTCACATTATCACAAGCAATGTTGAAAAACTGGACTAATCACTAATTAGTTTATCTGTATTAATGGTTGTGAGTTTCTGTATACAGGAATCAACATAAGTCTAAATAAAAGGCCTCTTCACATATCTGTGGGGTAGGCCAAGTAGTAGACCTACTTTAGTACTAAAGATACTGCGACAAATCACACATACTAATAAAATTCAGTCATCTACTGATCTAGGGTTAGCTAGAGTAAACTGTTGTAATATCTAGGTTTTCAAGTTGCTCTTTGGAATAGTCTCAACCACTAATTTATAGTTTGAACTCTTGACATTTCTCATACAAAAATTACTGATGCCAAATGGAACACAATTCATCCAAATTCAATCCATGAAAATCGGAGTTAATATCAGCCATCCACTAAAAATCAGTGTCAAATACTTATATTGGGGAACTTTTTGGCATCTCCACCATGTTGTGTGCTGTGAAGTCCACACTTATTTATATATTTTCTTTAGAGAAACATTCACACAAACAAACGACTTTATCATAGGCACATGTTTATTTACTTCCTTTCAGGGGAGCTCCCTCCTAATCATACAAATTATCAAGTCTTACAACAGGCAATATGTAAGGGAGATAAATCATGTATCCTTAGTAGCAGGATACAGACCACCATAATACATGTTTAGAACTTATACATGGCTATACAACATTATTTAAATGGTTTTGGATTCCTCTCACTTTATCATTCGTACACATGACAATGTGGGCGTATAAAAAACAAGAGACTCAATTAGATAAAAACTTACATGAATATCTTCTTCATCTTGTAACATTCGTAATCCGAAATGAAGAGCTTCTTCTTTGGCTTCTTTAAGAGATAATCTGCCTTTATCTCCACGTAAACTACTCCGTCTTATGGAAGCACTATAAACATATTTCAATGAAGCATTACTTAATATTTTAAAGTGCACATAAAATGGTCCTTAAAATTTTTCTATGTGAGCAGTCCATGGTTATTTTATCCACTTTACGGCAAATTCACATCAATCCGACTAAAATTAACTCAGCTATTTTCACTCAAAGTCATAAAAATAGACCTCCCGTAAAAATGGCTTTGCCAATTATCGAAAACAGTCTTAATCCCCTCAGACGCCAGTGACGTCACAGTGAACGAATGCATATTCGGAATGTTTATTCCTTAATTACCTATATACACCCAGCGTGTGTATTTTCTCACGACAGCGATTTTAATACAATGGTAGAGTGTATTAAAATCGCTGTCGTGGGAAAACAGAACGACCGTACATTATGAAACAAATTTCAAATTGGAGCTTGAATTAAAATGAATTACAAAACAAATTATCCCGTAGTCAATTGTTTTATTTAATTAGGGGGATTAAGGAATCGGTCAGGCATTATTGAATACACACGCCGGGTGTATATAATTAAGGAATAAACATTCCGAATATGCATTCGTTCACTGTGACGTCACTGGCGTCTGAGGGGATTAAGAGCGTTTTCGATAACTGGCAAAGTCGTTTTTAAGTGATACGATTTTGAGTGAAGATAGCTAAATTAATTTTAGTCGGATTGATGTGAATTTGAAGTAAAGTGGATAAAATAACCATGGACTATCAATCTAGAAAAAATTTGAGGTCATTTGATGCGCTCTTTAACAAAATCGGTGAAACCCTTCATATTACCAGTACCAATAAATGATAAAGTTTCAGATTTATTAAAAGAACAATACACAAAAATATACATAATACAATTTAATCAGTTGGTACAGTCATATTTTATCCTAAAACCTTCATTCATAGGACAAAACCTCTTTGGTTTAAAACCAATGGTTGCCGGGTAAGATACTCCCACATTTTGCAAGAGATGGATAGAGAACAAGCTAAAACCAGAGGCTGCTAGGCAGGATACACTCACATTTTCCACGAGATGGATAGAGAACAAATTAACTCGAAAGCGATTTTTCGTACAATCATGTGTCATAATCCAGATGGTTATGGTTGGAAGTGCGCAAATATTGGAAGGGACTGAGATCTTTGAGACATAAGAGAGAGAGAGAGAAATGGGGATTAACTTCCACTCAACACAAACTAGGTCATTTATGGACTAACATTTGGATTGATTTTATTTCAATAATTCGCTTGCGCGTAGGGGTCTTTAGCAGTGGGAGGATACTGGAGTGCCCGGAGGAAACCCACGAGGTTGAGAAGGCGCCCCTATCTCCATGCCACATACGCTCACACCAGAGCTCGAAACCACAGCCACAAGCCAGAGGTGACCGGCCAGCTAGAGGTCGAAGCGCGGCACTCTAGACCACTAGGCCATCCTAACCCCCCTTTGAGACATAAACATATATTTCAAATTTCATCAAAACGGATAAAAATTGTGACCTCTAGAGGATCCACATCTTTCGAATTACATAGATTTTTTTACGAAATTCGAACTCTACCTTCATTGATGTGTAACGGTGATACATTTCAACATTTTTTAACATTGAATACAAATTTTGACTTCTAGTGGGTTCACAAGCTAAAAATGTGATTTTTCGAACAATCAGGGACCATAATCCAGGCATTTACTTCGAATATGCGCTAGATCTTTGGGTTATAAACATGCATTTCAAGTTTCATTAAAAATAGGATATAAATTGTGGCCTCTAAGAGGGTCCACAACCTTGATATACCATATTTTTTACACTATTCCCATACAATCGGTGGCCATTTTGTGCGGCAGTTTTGGTACGGATATAAATTGTGGCCTCTAGAGGGTCCACAACCTTGATATAACATATTTTTTACACTATTCGCATACAATCGGAGGCCATTTTGTGCGGCAGTTTTGGTACGGATATAAATTGTGGCCTCTAGAGGGTCCATAACCTTGATATACCATATTTTTTACACTATTCGCATACAATCGGAGGCCATTTTGTGCGGCAGTTTTGGTACGATTTTCACGAAATTCAAACTAAACCTTTATTATCGTGTAATGGTGATATATTCAAACGCTTTTTAAAATCGGATAATCAGATATTTTGTATAATCATGGGCCAAAATTCAGGAAGTTATAATCTGATATGCGCAAATATAGAAAGGAACCAAGATCTCTGGGTTATAAACATGCATTTCAAGTTTATTTAAAATCAGATTAAAATTGAGAAGACCTCTACAGCGTTCACAACCTTGATATACCATATTTTTACACTATTTGCGTACAAGTGGCAGTCATTTTGTCTGGCAGTTTTGGTCCGATTTTCATGAAATTCGAACTCAACCTCCATTACGGTGTAATGGTGACGTAATCAAACTGTTTGTAAATTTGGATAATAACTGTCTCCTCCAGAGGAACCACAAGCTAAACCAGCGGCTGCCAAGATACACCCACATTTTCAAGAGATTTTCTCTACAAGCTAAAAGAAAATGATTTTTCCTACAATCAAGGGCCATAATTCATGAAGTTACAATGTGATAAGTGCTAATATCGAAGGGAACCAAGATCTTTTAGTTATAAACATGAATTTAATGTTTCATCAAAATCGGATTAAAATTGTGACCTATACAGGGTCCACAACCTTGATATATCATACTTTTACCGTATTCGCATACAAGTGGCGGCCAATTTGTCCAGCAATTTTGGTCCGATTTTCACGAAATTCGAACTCAATCTTCATTACAGTGTAACGGTGATATAATCAACCTTTTTTTTTTTTAAATCGGATAATAATTGTGACCTCCAGAAAGACCAAAAGCTAAAATAGCCGATTTTGTGGACAATCAGGGGTCATAATTCAGGAAGTTACGAATCGATATATGCAAACATTGAAAGAAACCAAGATCTTTGAGTTATAAACATGGGTCATTCCATGTCAAGTGGGCCAGTGGTGGGAAATTGACCCCCTCGAAAAAATCTGGAAAAAATATATGCTATTGTACATCTAAACTCTAGAAACTGTGCAAAATATGTGGTGTGTAGCATGAAAATTGACTGAGATACGGGCATTTAAGTTTCATGAGTGACTAATAAGTTTTCGAAACAAAATATGTATCACTAATTTACTCGAGTTTCAGATATCTTGATTTTTCCTTTACAGTTAAGATATACCGCTCAAATTTGGTAGTCTTGGAGGACTTTGTGTGTAGATTATGAATCTGCAATCAGATTACCGGTGAGTTGTAGGGTTCGCATGCTACTTAGCCATGAAAACTGACAAACATTTAGTGCAATTGTATATTGTCTGGATTTTGTAGAGCTCCAGTTGCTACAAAGTAATAGATATAGATCCAAATATTGGTATATCCAGAGATTGCCAGTAGTACTACATAAGAAACGCATTGAAACGCATCAGTCTTGAATTGATTCCCCAAAAATTGATAGCGAATATGGTTTCAGACACAAATTTTCGAAAATTGTCTCATATTTTCGAGCCGATATAACCCGGTAGATGAGCACCTAAAAATCTGATTATAGTTTGTAAATATAGTTTGTGCTTATGTTTTCAGCATATGTAAAAGCCATTCTTGTCCCGGGCCATTTTGATATTTTTTCAATTTTTTGAAAATCTGTGTTTTGTGTTAACCTATGTCAACAATCGTAATTTGGAGCCGATTAAACCCTGTTTGATGGGCATCTAAGAATCTGAAACTTGGTGGATTTATAGTTTGTACTAATGTCTCTTGCATATGTTAAAACCATTCTTGTCCCATGTCATCTCAATATTTTTAAGATTTTTTCAAAATCTGTGTTATTGGCCATTCCTTGTCAATTATCACCCAATGACTTAAAGCGAATCACCTTCGATTTTGGTGAAATTTGGTTTAGACATTTATTCGGGCTGAAAAAGCTAATATTCCCAATTTTAGCTTGATCCGACCAACAGTTCCTGAGATACGGTCCACCAAATTTGGGGGATTTCGGCAAAAGTGGGCGTGGCTGTCATTATTCAAATGACCATAGCCAGTAACTCATTGGTCAAAATTGCCGGAATATGTCTTCCAGGGATGGGAATTCCACAAGAATTCTAAATCTACACTTATTTTGACACCCGGGTGTGTTTCGAAAGAGTGAAGACCTTTTGAATGTGAATTTGACCTTATAGACCATGTGACCTTGGGATGAACTTGCATGTAAAGTTTAGCTCAGCATGTTTTCTACACACTGTTAAACAACTGGAGGTATGATATCTTTTATAAGCATGTAAAATCAAATTAAATATTCACACGTGAGACTGAAAATCAGTGTCTTTACACTTAAAGCAGGACTGTCTTCATGGATAAGCTCTGAGGATACATAGTAACCTTCAGCAGACTTTCCTAAAGAAGGATATCTATGATTCAAACAGCAAGTCATTATCTTTCCCATTCCAAAAACACTTATTCCAGCAATTTTAACCTATTGGTTACTGGGTTATGGTGATTTGAATAATGTCGATGAAACCCATTTTAGCTGAAAATCTACAAAATTTGGTGGACAGTATCTTAGGAACTGTTAGTCGGACAAAGTTAAAATTAGGAATATAAGCTTTTTCAGCCCTAAAAGACATATAAAATAAAATTCGGCAAAATCGAATCGGGTACTGTTTACCTCGTTGGGTGATAATTGACATGGAATGACCCAAATCACGGATTTTCAAAAAATTGAAAAAATATCAAAATGGCCCGGGACACGAATGGCTTTTACATATGTTGAAAACATAAGCACGAACTATATTTACAAACTATAATCAGATTTTTAGGTGCTCATCTACCGGGTTATATCGGTTCGAAAATATGAGACAATTTTCGAAAATTTGTGTCTGAAACCATTTTCGCGGTCAATTTTCTGGGAATCTATTCAAGACTGGAGCGTTTTCATTCGTTTCTTATGCAGTACTACTGGCAATCTCTGGATATACCAATATTTGGGTCTATATCTATTACTTTGTAGCACCTGGAGCACTTCAAAATCCAGACAATATACAACTGCACCAAATTTTTGTCATTTTCGTGGCCAAGTACCATGCGAACCCTACAACTCACCGGTAATCTGATTGCAGATTCATAATCTACACACAAAGTTCTCCAAGACTACCAAATTTGAGCGGTATATCTTCACTATAAAGGTAAAATCAAGATATCTGAAACTCGAGTAAATTAGTGATACATATTTTGTTTCGAAAACTTATTAGTCACTCATGAAACTTAAATGCCCGTATCTCAGTCAATTTTCATGCTACACACCACATATTTTGGACAGTTTCTAGATTTTAGATGTACAATAACATATATTTTTTTCAGATTTTTTCAAGGGGGTCAATTTCCCAAATTTCTGAAAATTGACCCACTTGACATGGAATGACCCACATGCATTTCAAGTTTCATCAAAATCTGATTACAATTGTGATCTTAACAGTGTTCACAGGCTAAAAACATGATATTTCGTACAATCAGTTGCCATAATCGATGAAGTTAAAGTTCGATACATGCCAATATCGAAAAAACTGAGATCTTAGGGTGATAAACCTATATTTCAAGTTTCATTGAAATCAGATCAAAATTGTGACCTGTAGAGTGTTCACAAAAAATTGCGTACAAAGAGCAGCCATTTTGTCATGCAGTTTCATTTCCATTTTCTCGAAATTCGAATTCAACCTACATTGTGGTAAAATGGTGATATATTTAAATGGTTTTTAAAATCGGAAATTTTTTGGGACCTCTAGAGAATCTGCAAGCTAACAATGCAATTTTTCGAAAAATCAGGGGCCATAATCCAGGAAGTTAATTTCGGGTATCCATGATTATCATCAAAAAGGATCAAGACCTTAGTGTGTAACGGTGATATATTCACACGTTTTTTTTAAATCTGATATAAATTGTGACCTCTAGCGGGACCACAAATGAAATTATATAAAATGTTGACAATCTGTGAGGCAGGAGTCACGAGGCCTGATGCAGCGTAATAGGGAGAGTGTGGGGAGTGTGTGGGGGGGGGGGGCTCTGGCTCCCCCATAAATTTTTTTAAAGTTTCAGTCTTCTGCAATCACTTTTTTGGCATATTTTACGGTTTTCAACTGTTTAAGTCAGGATGTGCCATATTCATATTTTTTCATGACTTTTACATATTGAATGTTATGCTTGAGTTATGAACAACACAACAGAGAGAGTTTAGTAGGGGAATTTTTATGAGGAGGATCCAAATGAAACAAAACTTGATCACATAACTTTAGTTTATGAGGAGGCACATAGGCATACAGGCTCAATGACAGTTAGGGTTCAGAATCCAAAATGCCTGAAAAGATTTCAGGTTTACAGACAGTGGCAAAGAAGCGTGGCTTACCCCCGCCTAAGGAAATTTTGGAATATTTGACTGCTGCAAACACCTTTTCCTGCTATTTCAGCCCGTGAACAGAGCAACTTTGTCTAATATAGCCTAATTAAGGTGGATTAGAGCTTATCCCCAGACCATTGCTTCAGGAATATGCTGTTGCAGTTGCATTCACAAGTAATAATCGCTGCCCAAAAAAGGTCGCACAAAGTAGAGTGCCAGACAAAATGTTTTAATCCATAGTCAACTCAGTACAAATTTGTGGTACTCAATTGAAAGAAAAGTAAAATTAGTGTTTTATTAGGGCTCGATGACAGTTTTGGAAGCAAAACTAGAAATGCCTGAAGCAGGTTTACATTCAGCAGCGCCAGTTTTCTTAGAGAGGCGAAGAAGCGGAGCTGACCTTGTATGGACACCCCCCCTCCCCCGAAAGTTTTGGAATATTTGAAGGCCGCAAACGCGTTTTACTGCTATTCCAGTCCTAAAATTAGTGTTTTATTAGATTTCGGGCAGTTTATTTTGCCAAATTTGGGGAGTTGTGTGATATGTGCGAATATCGAAAGGAACCAATATCTTTAGGTTATAAACATGTATTTCAAGTTTCATTAAAATTGTGAACTCTAGAGGGTTCACAACTTTAACATACCAGATATTTACACTTTTTGCGTACGAGGGGCTGCCATTTTGTCGGCAGTTTTGGTCCGATTTTCAGGATATTCAACCTCAGAGAAAATTATGGTGTAACAGTGATATTTTCGAAGTTTTTTTAAAATCTTATAATAATTATGACCTCTAGAGGGACCACAAGCTAAAAACGTGATTTTTCGTACTATCAGGGGCCTCAATTCAGGAGTTACAATTCCATATGTACCAAAATCAAAAGAAAAAAGATATATGGGTTATAAAGAGGCATTTCAAGTTTCATCAAAATCAGATGAAAATGCGGACCACCAGGGGGGTCCACGGTGATTTATAATAATAATAATAATGATATTTTTATCGCACTCGAAAATGTTCTAACTTTGGAGTGTTAATGATAGTGACTAAATAACCAAGTTTTCACTTTGGATTTAAAAACCGACAGAGATTCACATTGTCGGATATTTTCTGGAAGTGTATTCCAAACAATTGATGCACTGTATCGAAAAGTTCTAGATCCAAAAGATTTAAATTTATAGGCAGGAACATCTTATAATAGTTTCCCTTCTGATCTTAATGATCGTTTAGGTTGATACAGTGATACTAGATTTTGAAGGTAACCTTGGCCGGATTTATTTATCGATTGATATGTTAACGATAAGACTTTAAAGTTGATCCTTTCTCGAACATTTGTTCACGACTGAGGTGATGTGTGATCTTGATTTAGTTTTTGTGACAATGTAAGCAGCACGGTTTTGTAATCTTTGGAGTTTTGAAATCTGTTCGTTCGTAATACCAGTTAGTACTGAATTACAATAGTTATTCAAACGTTTTTAAATCAGAAAATAATTGTGACCTCTAGAGATACCACAAGTAAATCGAGGGGCGGCTATTTTGTCAGATGTTTTTGGTCTCATTTTCAAGAAATTTGATCTCAACCAACTACGATGTATTCGATCGGTTTCTTAAATCGGATAATAATTGTGACCTATAGAGGGACCACAAGCTAAAAACCTAATTTTCTGCACAATCAGGGGCCATAATTCAGGAAGTTACGACCTGTTATGCGCGAATATCGAAAGCAACCAAGATCTTTGGGTAATAAACATTCATTTCAAGGTTCATCAAAATCGGATTAACATTAAGGGACTACAATCTAAAAGATAGGTTGACAGGCAACGAAACATACACCCACAGCAGCTAAATTGTCCAGGCAGTCAACAAGAGTTGTCGCATATTTTTACTTTTTTCGGAAATGAAACATTTATAATACACTAAAATCTGATTAAAAGTAACAACTCATTAAGTAATAATCAGAAAATCATTAGAATTTTTTTGTTTTTATACGCCCACATTGAAATGTGGTCGTATATTGTCGTCACCCCTGTCCGTCCGTCGGTCCGGTGTCCACAATTGCTTGAGGCCGCTCTAGAGGCTAAAGTTAATATCAGATTGACTTTAAATTTATACACAGTGTTTAAGGTCATGAGACGAAGAAGTCTATTGTTTTTCAGCGAAATCCGATAATTATTGCCAAAGCCTTCTTCGTCTCATGACCTTAAACAATGTGTATAAATTTGAAATCAATCGGATATTAACTTTGGCCTCCATAGCGTCCACAAGATTTTTTGAAGTAATCAAAGGCCATAACTCTGGCATTAATTATCAGAATTCGCTGAAAATCAATAGGCTTCCTCATCTCATGACCTTAAACACTGTCTATAAATGTAAAGGCAATCGGATATTAACTTTGGCCTCTAGAGCGTCCACAAAATTTTTTGAAGTGATCAAGGGCCATAACTCTAACAGTAATTATCGCTGAAAATCAATAGGCTTCTTCGTCTCATGACATTAAACACTATGTATAAATTTAATCGGATATTAACTTTGGCCTCCACAGCGTCCACAAGCAATTGTGGACGCGGGACCGACGGACGGAGGCGACAACAACATACGACCACATTTCAATGTGGGCATATAAAAAGGCAATTTTTCGTACAATCAGGGGCCATAATTCAGGAAGTTACGGTTTGATATGCGCAAATATTGAAAGGAACCATGATCTGTTATAAACATACATTTCAAGTTTCATCAAAATCGGTTCAAAATTGAGACCTCTTGAGGGTTTCATAAGCTGAAAACGTACAATCAAGGGCCATAATCTATTCAGTTTCGACCCAATACATGCATATAAAAACAGTTGAGAGTTTATGAAAAAGAACCAGTTCACTATTGATAAAGATAACAGAGTTTTAAAACAATTGTACCTGCCAATAACACAGTGTCTATGGTATTTAGTTGCTACCAAAGTGACATATATTATGACATTACCTTCTAGAACTTATTCTATGTTTTATTGCAGTACTCTTGCCATGTCTGCCAGCTTTACTTGTTTCTATTTCATCTTTAACATCTAATATTTTCTGTTTTAACTCAGGGTCTTCACATAAATCTAGAAAATATTAAATCATTTTACTACCATTATCTTAATAAATGTACCCCCAACTCGTCTTAATATATTCATAATAAATTACCACAGTTTCTAGTTAGAAAATGTACACTGTTTACTGTCAAACATGAAACCAAGACAAAATAATGAAATAAACTCATTGATAACTATATGTAAATATCTGTAATAAAGTCATTAATCAAGTCCAAATAAAGTAATATTATTAAGAAGAAATTAATGTAAAAGATATGATTTACAAGTGTAACTGGTTTATTATTAGATACAATGGGAATTATTACTAAGTAGTGTAAAGGGTGTGCTAAAAAGAAAGTTAATGATCGACATACATATAAATAAGTAATATCAAAATACATCTAATTACCAAATGGTGTCTCTCCATTCTTTGTTTTAGCATCAATATCAGCTCCATGTTGAACTAAAATATCAACTAAATCCGGCTGAAACAAAAGGAAAATTTATCAACCCCCATGTTCCTGAAGTAACGACTGCAAGTTTTACAATAACTATGTTATCTGCAAATACATGAGAGGTTGTGACATAGCGACCTGAACAGAAACCTTGACATTGAAAGAACTTGAACTTTGTAACCCGATTATCACAACCATTTTGGCTGGATAGCATGAGACTTGATTTTCACAATGATCAAGAAATCGGATAGGCTCACAAACTGGGTGAATACCCAATCGAAATTAGTGCAGAAATATACAGGATATGATAACCAGTCTATTGAAGATGATCAACCTCTAGAACAATAGTAATAGTAGTTCATTTAACTCATTGATTGGCCTCTTCAACCTTTAAACATAGACAGGAACTTGTTATGCCCAATAATACGTCTACCACCAGGAAAATCACTGTCACCCAATCCATCTAGGCAAGTTTATACAAAACACAATGAACACTTTTACAGACTTTAACAGATAAAATCTGACCTCAAAGATAACTCTTAAATGTATTCAAAGTTTATTATCTGGAAATGGTGAAATTCAATAGGGTTCTTCCTTCTACAATGATGAACAATTGCAATGACTTCATCCACAAAGAACTTTTATAGAGTGGTCGCAAGAAGTTGTGACCAGACATATGAAAGATAGGCTGGCACTGCCAGGCAGGATACGCCCACATTTTCGAGAGATGGATAGAGAACAAGCAATACCGAAAGTGATTTTTCCTACATCATTAAGTCCTGTATTTCATACTGTATTGGGAACAGCCATTTTGTTGGTCAGTTCCAGTCTGATATTCATGAAATTCGAAGCCGAAAATGATTATGGTGTGACGGTACACAACCTAGAAATGTGACTTTTCGTCAAAATCGGATAAGAATTGTGACCTGTAGAGAGTCCACAACCATGATATACCATATTTTTACACTATTCGCGTATAAACGGCGACCATTTCGTCCGGCAATTTTGGTACGATTTTCACGAAATTCGAACTCAACCTTCCTTACGGTGCAACAGTAATATAAATCAGAGTTTCTTTATGAATCAGATAATAATTGTTCGAGAGATAGACAGAGAACAAGCAATACCGAAAGTGATTTTTCCTACAATCAAAGGCCATAATTCATTAAGTTACAATTTGATATGCGCAAATATCGAAAAGAATAAAGATCTTTAGGTTATAAACAAGCATTTCAGGTTTCATCAAAATCGAATTAAAATTGTAACCTCTACAGGGTCCACAACTTACCATATACCATATTTTTACACTGTTCGCGTACAAACGGCGGACATTGTTTCTGGCAATTATGGTCCGATTTTCTCGAAATTCGAACTCAACCTTCCGTAGGGTGTAACGGTGATAGAGTCAAACATTTTTTTAAATCGGATAATAATTGTGACCTCCAGAGGGACCATAGGCGATTTTTTGGACAATCAGGGGCCATAATTCAGGAAGTTACGATCCGATATGTGCAAAAAACGAAAGAAACCAAGATCTTTGGGTTATAACCATGCATTTCAAGTTTCATCAAAATCGAATTAAAATTGTGACCTCTACAGGGTCCACAACCATGATATACAATTTTTTAACAGTATTCGCGTACAAACTGCGGCCATTTTGTATTGAAATTTTAGTCCGATTTTCCCGAAATTCGAACTCAACCTTCCTTACGGTGTAACGGTAATATAAGCAACCGTTTTTTTCAATCGGATAATAATTGTGACCTCCAGAGGGGCCACAAGCTAAAAAAAAAGGCGATTTTGCGTATAATCAGGGGCCATAATTCAGGAAGTTACGATCCGATAAGCGCAAATATCGAAAGGAACCAAGATCTTTGGGTTATAACCATGAATTTCAAGTTTCATCAAAATTGAATTAAAATTGTGACCTCTACTGGGTCCACAACCATGATATACCATTTTTTAACAGTATTTGCGTACAAACGGCGGCCATTTTGTATGGCAATTTTGGTCCGATTTTTCCGAAATTCGAACTCAACCTTCCTTACGGTGTAACGGTAATATTATCAAACGTTTTATTAAATCAGATAATAATTGTGATCACCAGAGGGACCACAAGCTAAAATAAGGCGATTTTGAGTATAATCAGGGGCCATAATTCAGGAAGTTACGTTCCTATATGCGCAAATATCGAAAGGAACCAAGTTTCATCAAAATCGAATTAAAAATGTGACTTTTACAGGGTCCACAACCGTGATATACCATTTTCTATCAGTATTCGTGTACAAACGACGGCCATTTTGTATGTCAATTTTTGTCCGATTTTCCTGAAATTCGAACTCAACCTTTCTTAGGATGTAACGGTGATTTAATCAAACGTTTTTTTAAATCGGATAATAATTGTGACCTCCAGAGGGACCATAAGCTAAAAAGGGTGATTTTTCGGACAATCTGGGGCCATAATTCAGGAAATTAAATTCAGATAGGCGCAAATATCAAAATGAACCAAGATATTTGGGTTATAAATTAAACATGCATGTCAAGTTTCATCAAAATCGGTTCAAAATTGTGACCTCTATAGGGTCCACAAGCTAAAAACGTGATTTTTCGTACAATCAGGGGCCATAATCCATGAAGTTTTCATCCGATACATGCCAATATCGAAAGTAGCCGAGATCTTTTGGGGATAAATCTATATTTCAAGTTTCGTCAAAATCGGATAAGAATTGTGACCTGTAGAGAGTCCACAAACAAATTGTGGACAGGGGCGAGGATAAATATACGTCCACATAAAAATGTGGGCGTATAAAAAGGTGATTTTTCGGATAATCAGGGGCCATAATTCAGGAAGTTACGATCCGATAAGCGCAAATATCGAAAGGAACCAAGATCTTTGGGTTATAACCATGAATTTCAAGTTTCATCAAAATCGAATTAAAATTGTGACCTCTACAGGGTCCACAACCTTGATATACCTTTTTTTTAACAGTATTTGCGTACAAACGGCAGCCATTTTGTATGGCAATTTTGGTCCGATTTTCCCGAAATTCGACCTCAACCTTCCTTAGGGTGTAACGGTGATATAATCAAACGTTTTTTTAAATCGGATAATAATTGTGACCTCAAGAGGGACCACAAGCTAAAAGATAGGCTGGAACTGCCAGGCAGGATACGCCCACATTTTTGAGAGATGGATAGAGAACAAGCAATACCGAAAGTGATTTTTCCTACATCATTAAGTCCTGTATTTCATACTGTATTGGGAGCAGCCATTTTGTTGGTCAGTTCCAGTCTGATATTCATGAAATTCGAAGCCGACAATGATTATGGTCCACAACTTTGATATACCATATTTTTACACTGTTCGCGTACAAACGGCGGCCATTTTTTCTGGCAATTATAGTCTGATTTTCTCGAAATTCGAACTCAACCTTCCTAAAGGTGTAACGGTGATAGAGCCAAACGTTTTTTTAAATCGGATAATAATTGTGACCTCCAGAGCGACCATAGGCGATTTTTCGGACAATCAGGGGCCATAATTCAGGAAGTTTCGATCCAATATGTGCAAATAACGACAGGAACCAAGATCTTTGGGTTATAACCATGCATTTCAAGTTTCATCAAAATCGAATTAAAATTGTGACCTCTACAGGGTCCACAACCATGATATACACGTTTTTAACAGTATTCGGGTACAAAATGCAGCCATTTTGTATGGCAATTTAGGTCCGATTTTCCTGAAATTCGAACTCAACCTTCCTTACGGTGTAACGGTAATATAATCAACCGTTTTTTTCAATCGGATAATAATTGTGACCTCCAGAGGGGCCACAAGCTAAAAAAAGGCGATTTTGGGTATAATCAGGGGCCATAATTCAGGAAGTTACGATCCGATATGCGCAAATATCGAAAGGAACCAAGATCTTTGGGTTATTACTAGGAATTTTAAGTTTCATCAAAATCGAATTAAAAATGTGACTTCTACAGGGTCCACAACCTTGATATACCATTTTTTAACAGTATTCGCGTACAAACGGCGGCCATTTTGTATGGCAAATTTCGTCCGATTTTCCCGAAATTCAAACTCAACCTTCTTTAGGGTGCAACGGGGATATAATCAAACGTTTTTTTAAATCGGATAATAATTGTGACCTCCAGAGGGACCACAAGCTAAAAAGGGTGATTTTTCGGACAATCAGGGGCCATAATTCAGTAAATTACATTCCAATAGGCGCAAATATCAAAAAGAACCAAGATCTTTGGGTTATAAACATGCATGTCAAGTTTCATCAAAATCGGTTCAAAATTGTAACCTCTATAGGGTCCACAAGCTAAAAACGTGATTTTTTGTACAATCAGGGGCCATAATCCATGAAGTTTTCATCAGATACATGCCAATATCGAAAGCAGCCGAGATCTTTTGGGGATAAACCTATATTTCAAGTTTAGTCAAAATCAGATAAGAATTGTGACCTGTAGAGAGTCCACAAACAAATTGTGGACGGACGGACAGACATCCGGACGGACAGGGGCGACGACAATATACATGTACGTCCACATAAAAATGTGGGCGTATAAAAAAGGCGATTTTGCATATAATCAGGGGCCATAATTCAGGAAGATACGATCCGATATGCGCAAATATCGAAAGGAACCAAGATCTTTGGGTTATAACCATGAATATCAAGTTTCATCAAAATCGAATTAAAATTGTGACCTCTACAGGGTCCACAACCTTGATATACCTTTTTTAAACAGTATTTGCGTACAAATGACGGCCATTTTGTATGGCAATTTTGGTCTGATTTTCCCGAAATTCGAACTCAACCTTCCTTAGGGTGTAACGATGATATAATCAAACGTTTTTTTAAATCGGATAATAATTGTGACCTCCAGACGGACAACAAGATAAAAGATAGGCTGGCACTGCCAGGCAGGATACGCCCACATTTTCGAGAGATGGACAGAACAAGCAATACCGAAAGTGATTTTTCCTACATCTTTAGGTCCTGTATTTCATACTGTATTGGGAGCAGCCATTTAGTTGGTCAGTTCCAGTCTGATATTAATGAAATTCGAAACCGACAATGATTATGGTGTGACGGTACACAACCTAGAAATGTGACTTTTCATCAAAATCGGATAAGAATTGTGACCTGTAGAGAGTCCACAACCATGATATACCATATTTTTACACTATTCGCGTACAAACGGCGACCATTTCGTCCGGCAATTTGGTACGATTTTCACGAAATTAGAACTCAACCTTCCTCATCAAAATCGAATTAAAATTGTGACCTATACAGGGTCCATGGACAACCATGATATATCATTTTTTTAACAGTATTCCCGTACAAACGGCGGCCATTTTGGCTGTCAATTTTGGTCCGATTTTCCCGAAATTCAAACTCAGCCTTCCTTACAGTGTAACAGTGATATAATCAAACGTTTTTTTAAATTGGATAATAATTGTGACCTCCAGAGGGACCACAAGCTAAAGAAAGGGGGATTTTGCGTATAACCAGGGGCCATAATTCAGGAAGTTACAATCCGATATGCGCAAATATCGAAAAGAACCAAGATCTTTGGGTTATAACCATGAATTTCAAGTTTCATCAAAATCGAATTAAAATTGTGACCTTTACAGGGTCCACAACCTTGATATACCATTTTTTAAGAGTATTCGCGTACAAACGGCGGCCATTTTGTATGGCAATTTTGGTCTGATTTTCCCGAATTCAAACTCAACCTTCCTTACGGTGTAACTGTAATATAATCAAACGTTTTTTTAAATCGGATAATAATTGTGACCTCCAAGCTAAAAAAAAGGCAATTTTGCGTATAATCAGGGGCCATAATTCAGGAAGTTACGATCCGATATGCGCAAATATCGAAAGGAAGCAAGATCTTTGGGTTATAACCATGAATTTCAAGTTTCATCAAAATCAAATCAAAATTGTGACCTCCACAGGGTCCACAACCTTGATATACCATTTTTTAACAGTATTCGCGTAAAACGGCGGCCATTTTGTATGGCAATTTTCGTCCTATTTTCCCGAAATTCGAACTCAACCTTCCTTAGGGTATAACGGTGATATAATCAAACGTTTTTTTAAATCGAATAATAATTGTGACCTCCAAGCTAAAAAAAAGGCGATTTTGCGTATAATCAGGGGCCATAATTCAGGAAGTTAAGATCCGATATGCGCAAATATCGAAAGGAAGCAAGATCTTTGGGTTATAACCATGAATTTCAAGATTCATCAAAATCGAATCAAAATTGTGACCTCCACAGGGTCCACAACCTTGATATACCATTTTTTAACAGTATTCGCGTACAAACGGCGGCCATTTTGTATGGCAATTTTCGTCCGATTTTCCCGAAATTCGAACTCAACCTTCCTTAGGGTGTAACGGTGATATAATCAAACGGTTTTTTAAATCGAATAATAATTGTGACCTCCAGAGGGACCACAAGCTAAAAAGGGTGATTTTTCGGACAATCAGGGGACATAATTCAGGAAATTACATTCCGATAGGCGCAAATATCGAAAGGAACCAAGATCTTCTGGTTACAAACATGCATGTCAACTTTCATCAAAATCGGTTCAAAATTGTGACCTCTATAGGGTCCACAAGCTAAAAACGTGTTTTTTCGTACAATCAGGGGCCATAATCCATGAAGTTTTGATCCGATACATGCCAATATCGAAAGCAGCCGAGATCTTTTGGGGATAAACCTATATTTCAAGTTTCATCAAAATCAGATAAGAATTGTGACCTGTAGAGAGTCCACAAACAAATTGTGGACGGACGGACAGGGGCGACAACAATATACGTCAACATAAAAATGTGGGCGTATAAAAAGGTGATTTTTCGAAAAATCAGGGGCCATAATTCAGGAAATTACGTTCCGATAGGTGCAAATATCGAAAGGAACCAAGATCTTTGGGTTATAAACATGCATGTCAAGTTTCATCAAAATCGGTTCAAAATTATGACCTCTATAGGGTCCACAACCTTGATATAACATATTTTCACACTATTCGCGTACAAACGGCGGCTATTTTGTATGGCAATTTTGGTCCGATTTTCTCGAAATTCAAACTCGACCTCCCTTAGGGTGTAACGGTGATATAATCAAACGGTTTTTTAAATCGGATAATAATTTTGACCTCCAGAGGGACCACAAGCTAAAAAGGGCAATTTTTCGGACAATCAGGGGCCATAATTCTGGAAGTTACGATCTGATGGGTGCAAATATGGAAAGGAACCAAGATCTTTGGGTTATAAACATACATGTCAAGTTTCATCAAAATCGGTTCAAAATTGTGACCTCTATAGGGTCCACAGCCTTGATATAACATATTTTCATGCTATTCGCATACAAACGGCGGCTATTTTGTATGGCAATTCGAACTAACCTCCCTTAGGGTGTAACGGTGATATAATCAAACGTTTTTTTAAATCGAATAATAATTGTGACCTCCAGACAGACCACAAGCTAAAAAGGGTGATTTTTTGGACAATCAGGGGCCATAATTCAGGAAATTACGTTCCGATGGGCGCAAATATTGAAAGGAACCAAGATCTTTGGGTTATAAACATGCATGTCAAGTTTTATCAAAATCGGTTCAAAATTGTGACCTCTATAGGGTCCACAAGCTAAAAACCTGTTTTTTCGTACAATCAGGGGCCATAATCCATGAAGTTTTGATGAGATACATGCCAATATCGAAAGCAGCCGAGATCTTTTTGAGATAAACCTATATTTCAAGTTTCGTCAAAATCAGATAAGAATTGTGACCTGTAGAGAGTCCACAAACAAATTGTGGACGGATGGACGGATGTCCGGACGGACAGGGGCGACGACAATATACGTCCACATAAAAATGTGGGCGTATAAAAAGGTGATTTTTGGGACAATCAGGGGCCATAATTCAGGAAATTACGATCCGATGGGCGCAAATATTGAAAGGAACCAAGATCTTTGGGTTATAAACATGCATGTCAAGTTTCATCAAAATCGGTTCAAAATTGTGACCTCTATAGGGTCCACAAGCTAAAAACATGATATTTCGCACAATCAGGGGCCATAATCTATGAAGTTCTGATCCGATACACGCCAATATCGAAAGGAACCGCGATCTTATGGGGATAAACCTATATTTCGAGTTTCGTCAAAATCGGATAGGAATTGTGACCTGTAAAAGGTTCATAAAGAAATTGTGGACGGACGGACGGATGTCCGGACGGACAGGGGCGACGACAATATACGTCCACATAAAAATGTGGGCGTATAAAAAGGTGATTTTTCGGACAATCAAGGGCCATAATTCAGGAAATTACGTTCCGATAGGCGCAAATATCGAAAGGAACCAAGATCTTTGGGTTATAAACATGCATGTCAAGTTTCATCAAAATCGGTTCAAAATTGTCACCTCTATAGGGTCCACAAGCTAAAAACGTGATTTTTCGTACAATCAGGGGCCATAATCCATGAAGTTTTGATCCGATACATGCCAATATCGAAAGCAGCCGAGATCTTTTGGGGATAAACCTATATTTCAAGTTTCGTCAAAATCGGATAAGAATTGTGACCTGTAGAGTCCACAAACAAATTGTGGACGGACGGACGTCTGGACGGACAGGGGCGACGACAATATACGTCAACATAAAAATGTGGGCGTATAAAAAGGTGATTTTTCGGACAATCAGGGACCATAATTCAGGAAATTACGTTCCGATAGGCACAAATATCGAAAGGAACCAAGATCTTTGGGTTATAAACATGAATGTCAAGTTTCATCAAAATCGGTTCAAAATTGTGACCTCTATAGGGTCCACAAGCTAAAAACGTGATTTTTCGTACAATCAGGGGCCATAATCCATGAAGTTTTGATCCGATACATGCCAATATCGAAAGCAGCCGAGATCTTTTGGTGATAAATCAGATAAGAATTGTGACCTGTAGAGAGTCCACAAACAAATTGTGGACAGACGGACGTCCGGACGGACAGGGGCGACAACAATATACGTCCACATGAAAATGTGGGCGTATAAAAACAGAGACCATATATACCCACATTAAATCTAGCCTGCTATATAAGTTTGCACAATGTTTAAAAGCTATGGCAATGACATAATTAATCACTTAAAAGACGCTTTTTCCCTATCTGCAGAAAAGCAAGATTTTTTTTTCTGCTAATGCAACCTATTTCTTTTCTATTAAAGTATGAAATAGTCAGACCTATAAATCTTACATATAGTCAACTGTCAAATATGACACCATGACAAAATAATGAAATAATCAATAAAGTCATTAATAACTATATGTAAATATTAACTAAGTACTAATATTTATGTCATGTCTACTTTCAGATCCTTTTGGACATCCTTTTCCATTTTCCACATTAAAACTTCGTTAAATTATTTTACAACAGGACTCACAAACCTTGGGGGGGGGGGGAGAGAAGAGAATTCTTGTAATTTGATACATTGACTGATTCTTGAATTTTAAAATTTGTGTGATTTATGTAATTGAACTTATTGTGTAATGTTGTCATTATGGAAAAGTATTCCATCCTTCAAGACGATCAATAAATCAATAAAAGGAAAGTAAAGACTTTATTTAAATATCTGTAAATATACAGTCATTAATAAGATTATAATCAATATCAATGATAAAATAACAATTTCTTCTTTTACAGTACATACATGTAGAATAACATTATTTCTTATTTCTGATAACTTTTGCAAACAGGTGGATTTGACAGGCAGACCTCAAGACTGTCCCAATGACTCCCATTTCTGAGCCTCTCGTTTACAAAATTTGGTCCCAGCAATGACCTCTAAGCCAGGATATTGTCTCAAATTTTCTCAGAAGAGGCACCTTAACAGCCAGTAATTTGAAAACATTAGAACTGCACGGATCCACAAGTTAAAAAAAAACATGATTACCTCAATATTATTATGCAAGTGTATAAATAAGGTTTGAATTGAAATAAATATTAATACTAACATGTCCCCAGTAAGCAGCAGCATGTATTGGTTGCCAGGAATCATAATCTTTAACATTAACAGCAACACGATTGTCTAATAAATATTCCGCAACTTTTAAATAACCATTAGCTGCTGCAATATGAAGCTGAAAGATATGAAGAAATGGATGTAAGGTTATTTCTATTAACAAATAAGCTTGGCACTTAAGGCATTTACAAAACTTGCAGTTTTAGCAGAATAGTGAAGGCAAACTGGACTTTTTCTTTGTCAACCTTTGTAAAGTGATCTAGCAATAATTTCATGGTTTTATTTTGATTTATTGTTTGTGTTTTGTCTGGTCAACAAAATATCTATTCTGCTGGTGATTCAGCCACAAGAAAAGTTGCTGACTTTTTTTCGTGTAATTATTTTTTAAAATTATTAATGTATTTAGCCTGCGTTAATGACTAATGTTTGGCCAGCCAAGATTTACAATCATTGCTGGGGTTTATGCATTCTGAAGTAAATGAAATTTAAGTTGGACTTTAAGAATAAACTTGACTTACAGGTGTGGCACCTATATGATCTCTAAACTCTAATCCTTTCTTTGTATCAGCCTTTTTTTCCAAGTCTTCCAATATATATTTTTCTGATGCTAATCTTTTATCATCTATTTCTTCTTGTGTTATACCTTTAAAAATAAATTATACAATAGTCATTACATTTACTTAGGAAATATATCAGATCTTAACTGATATTTAAAAGTTTAACGTCCAAGATAGAGGATAATAGGGTGAAGCAATTACAATGGTTTATATCCATAAAAACAGGGACAACTTAATAAATCTGATAGGATTTATTTTAAAGATACATTATGGGAGATAAGAGAAAGAGTTGGCAGTTCTCACTATAATAGTTAAAGATAGGCTGGCACTGCCAGGCAGGATACGCCCACATTTTCGAGAGATGGACAGTTCCAGTCTGATATTAATGAAATTCGAAACCGACAATGATTATGGTGTGACGGTACACAACCTAGAAATGTGACTTTTCATCAAAATCGGATAAGAATTGCGACCTGTAGAGAGTCCACAACCATGATATACCATATTTTTACACTATTCGCGTACAAACGGCAACCATTTCGTCCGGCAATTTTGGTACGATTTTCACGAAATTAGAACTCAACCTTCCTAATCAAAATCGAATTAAAATTGTGACCTATACTGGGTCCACAACCATGATATATCTTTTTTTTAACAGTATTCGCGTACAAACGGCGGCCATTTTGTCTGTCAATTTTGGTCCAATTTTCCCGAAATTCAAACTCAACCTTCCTTACAGTGTAACGGTGATATAATCAAACATTTTTTTAAATTGGATAATAATTGTGACCTCCAGAGGGACCACAAGCTAAAGAAAGGGGGATTTTGCGTATAACCAGGGGCCATAATTCAGGAAGTTACGATCCGATATGCGCAAATATCGAAAAGAACCAAGATCTTTGGGTTTTACCATGAATTTCAAGTTTCATCAAAATCGAATTAAAATTGTGACCTTTACAGGGTCCACAACCTTGATATACCATTTTTTAACAGTATTCGCACACAAACGGCCGCCATTTTGTATGGCAATTTTGGTCTGATTTTCCCGAAATTCGAACTCAACCTTCCTTAGGGTGTAACGGTAATATAATCAAACGTTTTTTTAAATCGGATAATAATTGTGACCTCCAAGCTAAATAAAGGGCGATTTTGCGTATAATCAGGGGCCATAATTCAGGAAGTTACAATCGGATATGCGCAAATATCGAAAGGAAGCAAGATCTTTGGGTTATAACCATGAATTTCAAGTTTCATCAAAATCGAATTAAAATTGTGACCTCCACAGGGTCCACAACCTTGATATACCATTTTTTAACAGTATTCGAGTACAAACGGTGGCCATTTTGTATGGCAATTTTCGTCCGATTTTCCCGAAATTCGAACTCATCCTTCCTTAGGGTGTAACGGTGATATAATCAAACGGTTTTTTAAATCGAATAATAATTGTGACCTCCAAGCTAAAAAAAAGGCGATTTTGCGTATAATCAGGTGCCATAATTCAGGAAATTACATTCCGATAGCCGCAAATATCAAAAGGAACCAAGATCTTTGGGTTACAAACATGCATGTCAAGTTTCATCAAAATCGGTTCAAAATTGTGACCTCTATAGGGTCCACAAGCTAAAAACGTGATTTTTCGTACAATCAGGGACCGTAATCCATGAAGTTTTGATCCGATACATGCCAATATCGAAAGCAGCCGAGATCTTTTGGGGATAAACCTATATTTCAAGTTTCGTCAAAATCGGATAAGAATTGTGACCTGTAGAGAGTCCACAAACAAATTGTGGACGGACGGACAGGGGCGACAACATAATACGTCCACATGAAAATGTGGGCGTATAAAAACTATATAGTGTAAATGTAATTTGCTGAAAAATTCAGTCAAATTGATTCATTATAGGCCGAGAACGAAGCGCGTAAAATTTCTGCATAGCTTCGGTCATCATTACTACAATCATTAATATAAACAAAGTAGTCTCGATTATCCAAAGTTGTGATTTAATTACAATGGCCGTTCAGCGGCATATTTGAATCTAATCCAAATTACATCGCAGGCTAGCCTTGACATCGAGTGTTTATTATGGTCTGGATAAGTTAATTAATGTCTAATTGATAATTTAGATAACATTTCAGGCCTAAAGACAGACACATAATAGGCAGATTTTGCTCTTGCATAATGCAAGTTTAACAGCAACAACAATTAATTTTGATGAAATTGTTATAAACTAAAATATGTACAACCCTGCATTGATTTCATATGTTGCAAAACTCACTATAGTTATCTCCTTAATTTCACACTTTACCCTAATTTTGAACTGAGCAAGCAAAATCCTGAATGTTCTTCCAGGTCCATGTCAGTATTCAAATGTGGGACATTCTAGTCCGGTCTTGCAACAAAACAATGACTGGTGTAACTTTTATGAGAATATCACTAAAGTGAATTTACCTCTCTTTGCCATTTCTGTTTCAATATAATCCAACGTCCTTTCATCCTCACATATGTCATAGGGCATATTACCATCAGCATTCACTGCTAACAAATCAGCACCTCTAAAAATATTGTCTTCAGTATCATTATAATTGAATAATTATACATGTTTGAGAATCTTTAACAAGATGTCAACATTTTAAACTGATTTGATGTTTGTGATTAAAAGATGAGCATGATATACACGTATATGAACTGAACTTACAAATCATCATAAATATGGGTCATTCCATGAAGTTGACACTTTGTTACCAACGATAATTAATGTGATGATAAAATACTCAAGAAATAGAATTCAATAAATGAATTGTTGATAATTATCTTGGGGGTCTGATGTAAAGATAATATTAAAATGTCATTTTGTGAAATAAAAAAAAATCACTTGAAAAAAGGATGTGTCAAATGCATTTTCTGCAGTTTGACATGCACCAAAAGTGTGACATTTTCACCCCCCTGAACTTGGATTTGATCCCAACTTTTTATTATGTGTTTAAATCATCTATCTGAGGTGCAGTTGCAAAGATTTAACTTTCAATTTTTCAAATACAGCAAAACAAGAGCATCGATATGACTATTTGTTGAGATATCGTCACCCAAAAATACAGAAAAAATCGTAACTATGTCTGTCAACTTTGTTACGTACGCTAATGACACGATGAGACAGGGCGCTTTCGTGTGACGTACTTAAATAATGTCGTAAAATGTAACCACTCTTATTTCATCTCGGAAAAGGGAAAATGTTTATCGGCTAGACTTTTCAAATGTTTTAAACTGCAGTCATTGCGAAAAGTGTTGATTGTCTGTCAATTTTACGTTCGCGCGATTTCCATCTCTTTTTACGCCGGCGAAAGTGATCGAAAATTTAACGACACCACACAACTCATTTACAGCATAGACGACTGGTTAATGGCAACATGGCGGAGAAAGCCGTAGAAAATATGGAATTCGGTAAGGAAAATGGAATTTGTCAATTTGTTACGTACATTTGAATCGCTTGTGTCAAGTTACGAACAACATATGAATACTTATTCAATATGAATGTTCTTTTTCTTTATATACATAAGTATAGAATACTGTTATGCAAACTTTTTGGCCGCAAAACAAATGGTTGTCATCGCCGATCTCGGGAACAAATCGGGATTGCATTGGTTGGTAACTTGACACGGTTAAGCTTTCAGTTGAATGTCAAAATTACTAACAACCTCTGTCTGGCACATTTATTTAATTATTTGTTAGATCTTTACAAAAGCTTATCTTTTGAAATAGTTCATGGTTCTATAATGCCATTACGACTTCGTTGTCATCCTTATATGTACCTACACCTGTTCAAGACTGTTGATGAAAATGATAGTGACTGTTGGTAACAATGACCAAACAACTGCCCTTGAGAAATTTTTGTTACCAACACAGTTATATTTCTTGTTTAGATTTTATTCAATAATGGCTGTACTTATTTAATTTGCATGTTCTGAACACGTTGTAGGCTATTTAACATTGAATTGCAAAATAGTGTAGAATTAACCTTGTGTTTAAATTAATTTCTTTCTAGGTTGTTGGTTGTTCGTGTGTCAAGTACTACAAACCAGCATAGAATTTTCGGTTGGAAAGTGAACTGTTATTTGAATCTCTAATAGGAATAGCAGTCCGAAATTGATTTGATTCTGTTGACAACTTGAAAATGCTTCTACCTATGTAAACAGGCCTTCCGTCATCTTTGTTTCGCAAAATATGATGACCAAAAGAGCTTTTCGTCATCTTTGTTTCGCATTTAATCTGATTGAATCTATGCAGGGAAATTATCTCTTGCTGATGTTTTGATTTCTTAGTTATACTATTAAGTCAGTCAATGTTGAGTTTCAGCATTGGTTATGAAGAAGAAAATATTTTTTGAAAAATGCAAATCCCACGTCGTTACTTTAATTAAATCAGTATTGATGCTTTATCAGTCCAATTTAATTGAATAGTATTGATGCTTTGTCTGTCCAATTTAATTAAATCAGTATTGATGCTTTATCTGTTCATTTTAATTAAATAAGTATTGAGGCTTTATCCATCCAATTATTTTACCATTATTGTAATGTCATTTACATTAAACCCTTTTTTATTTGTTATGTTATTTTTATTTTGTCTTTGTTTTTACACTGATCACTATGTTACATGTTGAATAATAAATGAAATATTAAATCATACTTCCAAAGTCGTTACTTATTTAATGATGGTTGTTCGAGAAAGATGGATTTTAACGGTCACTTGACTCTAGGTTATTTGCTTGTGAGGTCTTTAGCAGTGGGGGTAAATGATAGTCCTTGGCAAAACTCACAAGGCACAAGGTTAGACAAATGACCCTTGTGCTTGTCACAAACATGACTAAAATCAACGTTATCATTTGTATTTGAAGGCCATAGCTTCTTCGAATGGTTAACACAATTTTTTATAACCGATTACTGAACAATATATCACGATTCCAAAAGAATTTGATGTGGTCAATGTTACCAACTCTTTTTACCCAGGATATGTATTTTTTTAAATTATTATTAGACAGTACAATCAACAGGTCAAAAACTGTACAAGGCAAATAGATGTACAATATTAAGAATTGATTTCCAAAGGAATTTGATGTGGTCAATGTTACCAACTCTTTTTACCCAGGATATGTAGTGGTTTTTATTTTTAGATGGTAAAATCATCAGGTCAAAAACTGTACAAGTCAAATAGATGTACAATATTAGGAATTGTTTTCGCATTTTTTTTATGAGTATTGTTTTATAGAACTTTAACGTGTGTTTTTGGTCATTGTTACCCGCAGACTCATTTTGAGAGATGATGTAAAATAAATTACATTTTTTTTACATTTTGATACCACCAAATGATAGACACTTTGGTCTTGAGTACTGAGTTGCCTTTGATCATGATTTATTTATCTTAACAAGAAGAAAAAGAGGACAATATTTTGTCAATGTTACACGCATTCATTTTGGTTTGTCAGCGTTTTTGCAGAAAATTGTGAAGTTTTTATCTTTTTACCACATTGGTACATCAGGTGACATTGAAAACAAAACAAACAAAGTGTTATTTTCTCTCCAAATACATTTTGAAATTTTAATGCCCATGTCACACTTTAGGTACCAACTTCATGGAATGACCCATATGCCATTATGTTCATTAAAGTTACATTTCCAGGTACAAACTGGGTGATTTGATGATATATTAGGACAAAAAATATATTCAAACTAATTAATTTATCATAATTTTGCTTCAAATCCTTCTCAAAACATTGTAATTGCCAAGTATACCCTGCTATAAAGATAGGCTGGCACTGCCAGGCAGGATACGCCCACATTTTCGAGAGATGGACAGAGAACAAGCAATACCGAAAGTGATTTTTCCTACATCTTTAAGTCCTGTATTTCATACTGTATTGGGAGCAGCCATTTAGTTGGTCAGTTCCAGTCTGATATTAATGAAACTCGAAACCGACAATGATTATGGTGTGACGGTACACAACCTAGAAATGTGACTTTTCATCAAAATCGGATAAGAATTGTGACCTGTAGCGAGTCCACAACCATGATATACCATATTTTTACACTATTTGCGTACAAACGGCGACCATTTCGTCCGGCAATTTTGGTACGATTTTCACGAAATTAGACCTCAACTTTCCTCATCAAAATCGAATTAAAATTGTGACCTATACAGGGTCCACAACCATGATATATCATTTTTTTAACAGTAATCGCGTACAAACGGCGGCCATTTTGTCTGTCAATTTTGGTCCGAATTTCCCGAAATTCAAACTCAACCTTCCTTACAGTGTAACGGTGATATAATCAAACGTTTTTTTAAATTGGATAATAATTGTGACCTCCAGAGGGACCACAAGCTAAAGAAAGGGGGATTTTGCGTATAACCAGGGGCCATAATTCAGGAAGTTACGATCCGATATGCGCAAATATTGAAAAGAACCAAGATCTTTGGGTTATAATGATGAATTTCAAGTTTCATCAAAATCGAATTAAAATTGTGACCTTTACAGGGTCCACAACCTTGATATACCATTTTTTAACAGTATTCGCGTACAAACGGCGGCCATTTTGTATGGCAATTTTGGTCTGATTTTCCCGAAATTCGAACTCAACCTTCCTTACGGTGTAACGGTAATATAATCAAACGTTTTTTTATATCGGATAATAATTGTGACCTCCAAGCTAAAAAAAATGCAATTTTGCGTATAATCAGGGACCATAATTCAGGAAGTTACGATCCGATATGCGCAAATATCGAAAGGAAACAAGATCTTTGGGTTATAACCATGAATTTCAAATTTCATCAAAATCGAATCAAAATTGTGACCTCCACAGGGTCCACAACCTTGATATACCATTTTTTAACAGTATTCGCGTACAAACGGCGGCCATTTTGTATGGCAATTTTCGTCCGATTTTCCCGAAATTCGAACTCAACCTTCCTTAGGGTGTGACGGTAATATAATCAAACGGTTTTTTAAATCGAATAATAATTGTGACCTCCAAGCTAAAAAAAGGCGATTTTGCGTATAATCAGGGGCCATAATTCAGGAAGTTACGATCCGATATGCGCAAATATCGAAAGGAAGCAAGATCTTTGGGTTATAACCATGAATTTCAAGTCTCATCAAAATCGAATCAAAATTGTGACCTTCACAGGGTCCACAACCTTGATATACCATTTTTTAACAGTATTCGCGTACAAACGGCGGCCATTTTGTATGGCAATTTTCGTCCGATTTTCCCGAAATTCGAAATGAACCTTCCTTAGGGTGTAACGGTGATATAATCAAACGGTTTTTTAAATCGAATAATAATTGTGACCTCCAGAGGGACCACAAGCTAAAAAGGGTGATTTTTCGGACAATCAGGGGCCATAATTCAGGAAATTACATTCCGATAGCCGCAAATATCGAAAGGAACCAAGATCTTTGGGTTACAAATATGCATGTCAAGTTTCATCAAAATCGGTTCAAAATTGTGACCTCTATAGGGTCCACAAGCTAAAAACGTGATTTTTCGTACAATCAGGGGCCATAATCCATGAAGTTTTGATCCGATACATGCCAATATCGAAAGCAGCCGAGATCTTTTGGGGATAAACCTATATTTCAAGTTTCGTCAAAATCGGATAAGAATTGTGACCTGTAGAGAGTCCACAAACAAATTGTGGACGGACGGACGGACGGACGTCCGGACGGACAGGGGCGACGACATAATACGTCCACATGAAAATGTGGGCGTATAAAAATCGATCAAAAGAGGCCATGTTTGCGTCATGGTATTACCCCATCTCCGTACCTATAGCAATGACGGGAGGGGACAGGGGAGAATTCGTTGCATACACAAGACAATGTTGTCTGTAATTGCTGACAATTTATTACAAATATTGAATCCTAATTAAATTCTAGGATTATCCACTGCCCACGTCTTTTTCCATGATTTTTATCACAGAAAGTGTTGTACGTCTAACTCTTCATGAAGTTTATCAACATGTACACAAAGCGCTCAATGTACTCGTGCAGCCTTCGACGTAACGTGTGCTGATAGCCTAATCGTCGGGCTGTTGATCAGGGGAACCCTTACATTTTTGTCCTATATATGATCCATGAGTATTTTTCAGGAAATGCAGTATTTTTCTAGTAAGATTGGATATCTCTACTTTCCATGTATACCAAAATTGACATTCTTTTATTGGCAGTAACCACCCGATAAATATTTTCTTGGGAACCCATCTTTAAGTATACCAACCATAAAATCTTAGATTATGACATTATTCTAGACAAAAATAATTTGAAAGATAGGCTGGCACTGCCAGGCAGGATACGCCCACATTTTTGAGAGATGGATAGAGAACAAGCAATACCGAAAGTGATTTTTCCTACATCATTAAGTCCTGTATTTCATACTGTATTGGGAGCAGCCATTTTGTTGGTCAGTTCCAGTCTGATATTCATGAAATTCGAAGCCGACAATGATTATGGTTTGACGGTACACAACCTAGAAATGTTACTTTTCGTCAAAATCGGATAAGAATTGTGACCTGCAGAGAGTCCACAACCATGATATACCATATTTTTACACTATTCGCGTACAAACGGTGACCATTTCGTCCGCCAATTTTGGTACGATTTTCACGAAATTCGAACTCAACCTTCCTTACGGTGCAACAGTAATATAATCAGAGTTTTTTTTTAAATCAGATAATAATTGTTCGAGAGATAGACAGAGAACAAGCAGTACCGAAAGTGATTTTTCCTACAATCAAAGGCCATAATTCATTAAATTACAATTTGATATGCGCAAATATCGAAAAGAATAAAGATCTTTAGGTTATAAACAAGCATTTCAGGTTTCATCAAAATCGAATTAAAATTGTCACCTCTACAGGGTCCACAACTTTGACATACCATATTTTTACACTGTTCGCGTACAAACGGCGGCCATTTTTTCTGGCAATTATGGTCCAATTTTCTCGAAATTCTAACTCAACCTTCCGTAGGGTGTAACGGTGATAGAGTCAAACGTTTTTTCAAATCGGATAATAATTGTGACCTCCAGAGGGACCATAGGTGATTTTTCGGACAATCAGGGGCCATAATTCAGGAAGTTACGATCCGATATGCGCAAATATCGAAAGGAACCAAGATCTTTGGGTTATAACCATGCATTTCAAGTTTCATCAAAATCAAATTAAAATTGTGACCTCTACAGGGGCCACAACCATGATATACAATTTTTTAACAGTATTTGCGTACAAACGGCGGCCATTTTGTATGACAATTTTTGTCGGATTTTCCCGAAATTCGAAGTCAACCTTCCTTACGGTGTAACGGTAATATAATCAACCGTTTTATTAAATCGGATAATAATTGTGACCACCAGAGGGACCACAAGCTAAAATAAGGCGATTTTGCGTATAATCAGGGGCCATAATTCAGGAAGTTACGTTCCGATATGCGCAAATATCGAATGGAACCAAGATCTTTGGGTTATAACCATGAATTTCAAGTTTCATCAAAATGGATTTAAAAATGTGACTTTTACAAGGTCCACAAACCATGATATACAATTTTTTAACAGTATTCGCGTACAAACGGCGGCCATTTTGTATGGCAATTTTCGTCCGATTTTCCCGAAATTCGAACTCAACCTTCCTTAGGGTGTAACGGTGATATAATCAAACGGTTTTTTAAATCGGATAATAATTGTGACCTCCAGAGGGACCACAAGCTAAACAGGGTGATTTTTCGGACAATCAGGGGCCATAATTCAGGAAATTACATTCCGATAGGTGCAAATATCGAAAGGAACCAAGATCTTTGGGTTATAAACATGCATGTCAAGTTTCATCAAAATCGGTCCAAAATTGTGACCTCTATAGGGTCCACAAGCTAAAAACGTGATTTTTCGTACAATCAGGGGCCATAATCCATGAAGTTTTCATCCGATACATGCCAATATCGAAAGGAACCGAGATCTTTTGGGGATAAACCTATATTTCAAGTTTCGTCAAAATCGGATAAGAATTGTGACCTGTAGAGAGTCCACAAACAAATTGTGGACGGACGGACGGACGGACGGACAGGGGTGACGACAATATACGTCCACATAAAAATGTGGGCGTATAAAAACATATTTACCTATCTACAAGATGTTTACATAAATGAGCATGTCCACATGTAGCTGCTGCATGCAATGGGGTCCATTGTTCACTATCTTGTGCATTAACATTAGCTCCATATTCTAACAATAATACCAACATTTGTTCACTATCATCTATACAACACTGTAATAAATAAAATCATATAAACATGTAGTTAGAAGAGTTATCGTGTCCCCACCAATGAAATTGTCATATATCTGAAAATGCTCATCTTTGAAGTAAGAGAATGTATTCATAAATAAAATAATCTGCATCAATTTGAACATTCTAGACATAGAAGCAAAATTATTGTGTACCAAATGTGTGACAGATAGACAGACCCATTTTAATATAACCTCTGGCTTGCTTCGGAAGGTATGGGATAACTAATTATATATATGTAGTGATGTGACCAATAAGGTTTTGGTAAGGATTGAGTCTTCTCAATTATCTATACAGGTATAATAGTGCAAAATCTTTGGCACTATACATGTGTACATATACACCATGCTGTACAGAGATCATTCATTTCTTAGCACCCACCCTCTTCCCTACTAGCATTGACACTGTCTGCCTTAGTCAAGGTATTGATGTAATGAAACTATACATCAAGTTTCATCACTCTGACTTAATTTTAGCTCAATCAGAAGGAGGGTTATTGTGTTCCAAAGTCGCGGCCAATAAAATTGCTCATTGCTCTGCTTACCCTGAGCAGAAAATGCTCATTATTGAACTTAGTCAAGGTATTGATAATAAAACTATACACTCTCACTTAATTAGAACTAAAGATATCATGTCCCAAAGAATCAAACAATCAAATTGCTTATCTCTGCTTACCTTCAGTGGAAAATGTTCATCTTCGAACACCTACACCAAGTTTGAAAGTTCTAGCTTAATTAGAAGGAGAGTTGTTGTGTCCCAAAAGTGTGACGAACAGACAGACAAGCGGACAGACAAACCAACCCATTTTAATAGTGGTTAGAAAAGAAAAAATAGGTTGCCAGGCAACGAAACATACGCCCACACAGCAGCTAAATTGTCCGGGCAGTCAACAAGAGTTGTCGCATATTAAGGAATTATCAGAAAATCATTAGAATTTGTTTGGTTTTTATAATCAAACGTTTTTTAAAATCAGGTAATAATTGTGACCTCTCGAGGGACCAAAATCTTTAGTTTATAAACATGTATTTCAAGTTTCATCAAAATTGAATTAAAATTGTGACCTCTAAAGGGTCCACAACCTTGATATAACATACTTTCACACTATTTTGTACAAACGGCGGCCATTTTGTCTGTCAATTTTGGTCCGATTTTCACGAAATTCGTCCTCATCCTTCATTACCATATAACAGTGATATAATTAAACTGTTTTCAAAATCAGATAATAATTTTGACCTCCAGAGGGACCACAAGCTAAAAAGAGAGATTTTTCGGACAATCAGGGGCCATAATTCACGAAGTTATGATCCAATGGGCACAAATATTGAAATGAACCAAGATCTTTGGATTATAAACATACATGTCAAGTTTCATCAAAATCATATTAAAATTGTGACATCAACCTTGGGTCCACAACCTTAATATAACATTTTCACACTATTCGCGTACAAACAGCGGCCATTTTGTCCGTTAGTTTTGGTCCGATTTTCATGAAATTCAATCTCAACATTCATTGCAGTGTATCGGTGATATAATCAAACGTTTTTTTAAATCAGGTAATAATTTTGACTTCCAGAGGGACCACAAGCTAATAAAGACAATTTTTCGTACAATCAGGGGCCATAATTCAGGAAGTTACTATCCGATATGTGCAAATATCGAAAGGAACCAAGATCTTTGGGTTATAAACAAACATGTCAAGTTTCATCAAAATCGAATTAAAATTGTGACCTCTACTAGGTCCACAACCTTGATCAAATATATTTTCACACTATTCGCGTACAAACGGCAGCCATTTTGTCCGTCAATTTTGGTCTGATTTTCACGAAATTCGAACTCAACCTTCATTACCATGTAACGGTGATATAATCAAACGTTTTTTTAAATCGGATAATAATATTGACCTCCAGAGGGACCAAAAGCAAACAAAAGCGATTTTTCGGACAATCCGGGGACATAATTCAGGAAGTTATGATCCAATGGGCGCAAATATCGAAAGGAACCAAGATCTTTGGGTTATAAACATACATGTCAAGTTTCATCAAAATCGGTTCAAAATTGTGACCTCTATAAGGTCCACAACCTTTATATAACATATTTTCACAATATTCGCGTACAAACGACGGCCAATTTGTCAGTCAATTTTGGTCTGATTTTCACGAAATTCAATCTCAGCCTTCATAACCATGGAACGGTGATATAATCAAACGTTTTTTTAAATCGGATAACAATTTTGACCTCCAGAGGGACCACAAGCTAAAAAGGGCAATTTTTCGGACAATCAGGGGCCATAATTCAGGAAGTTACGATCCGATTGGCGCAAATATCGAAAGGAACCAAGATCTTTGGGTTATAAACATGCATTTCAAGTTTCATCCAAATCGGTTCAAAATTGTGTCCTCTACACTGTTCACAACCTTGATATAACATATTTTCACACTATTCGAGTACAAATGGCGGCCATTTTGTCTGTCAATTTTGGTCCGATTTTCACGAAATTCCAACTCAACCTTCATAACCATGGAACGGTGATATAATCAAACGTTTTTTTTAAATCGGATAACAATTTTGACCTCCAGAGGGACCACAAGCTAAAAAGGGCGATTTTTCGGACAATCAGGGGCCATAATTCAGGAAGTTACGATCCGATTGGCGCAAATATTGAAAGGAACCAAGATCTTTGGGTTATAAACATGCATTTCAAGTTTCATCAAAATTGGTTCAAAATTGTGACCTCTACACTGTTCACAAGCTAAAAAACGTGATTTTTCGTACAATTAGGGGCCATAACCCATGAAGTTACAGTCCGATACATGCCAATATCGAAAGGAACCGAGATCTTAGGGTGATAAACCTATGTTTTAAGTTTCATTCAAATCGGATAAAAATTGTGACCTGTAGACTGTTCACAAACAATTGTGGACGGACGGACGGACGAACAGGGGCGACGACAATATATGTCCACATGAAAATGTGGGCGTATAAAAATATGTGTTTTTTGGTTAGTAATCTTGATGATTAAAGATACATTATATAAGATTTAGATAAAGAACTAGCCAATTTTGCTATAATAGTTCGAAAGTAGATAATGTTAAATGAATAATTTGAAAATTTCATTCAAATTACTCTATTGCAAGCGAAGACATTAGCCTTTTAAGGTTTGACAGACGTGTACAATAATTTCAACCACGGTACTGGTTGATTAAAGCTAAGTCTTAAATCAAAGAATAGGTTAGATATCATTTGGCCTTGATGTTCGTGGACAGAAACAATAGTGATTGTCTTGCAAGATACGCTCACATTTTGCAAGAGATTGATAGAGAACAAGCTACAAAAGCATACAATAAGCAACCATAGTCGAGAACGTTATGGTTCGATATGCATCAATATCAAAAGGAACAAAGATCTTTGGGATATAAATTCTAAGTTTCATCAAAATCGGATAAAAATTTTGACCTTCTTGAGTGTCCACAATCTAATGACATGATTTTTTGTACATTTAGGGTGTGGTGTTAAATATGAATTTTTTGGAGACCCCCTCCAAAAGTTACCCTAACCATGAATGAATATATCATTTTCATTTTTTTCTGACACCCCTAACAAGTTAGCGAGGTTAAACTGAGGGTGATAATTTAGATTTCCTCATGCATAAACCTCATATCAACTTTATATTGGGGTTTTCAGGGTAGCTGAGTTCATTGCTGATGTTAAATTTAAGGTTTAAAAAAAATCCAAAATGCTGTAAATCCAAGATGGCAGCAATATTTCCACAAATTTCATACTGATATTTCCCAGTGTTTAACGACTTGTCACTTACAAGCCTGGACACAACTCAAGAATTTGTGCCTGACATGGGACAGGTTGTGCCTGACAAACATAAAGCAGCATGTGTTGCCAAGAAACTAAAAGATAGGCTGGCACTGTCAGGCAGGATACGCCCACATTTTCGAGAGATGGACAGAGAACAAGCAATACTGAAAGTGATTTTTCCTACATCTTTTAAGTCCTGTATTTCATACTGTATTGGGAGCAGTTGGTCAGTTCCAGTCTGATATTAATGAAATTCGAAACCGACAATGATTATGGTGTGACGGTACACAACCTAGAAATGTGACTTTTCATCAAAATCGGATAAGAATTGTGACCTGTAGAGAGTCCACAACCATGATATACCATATTTTTACCATTTCGTCCGGCAATTTTGGTACGATTTTCACGAAATTAGAACTCAACCTTCCTAATCAAAATCGAATTAAAATTGTGACCTATACAGGGTCCACAACCATGATATATCATTTTTTTAACAGTATTTGCGTACAAACGGCGGCCATTTTGTCTGTCAATTTTGGTCCGATTTTCCCGAAATTCAAACTCAACCTTCTTTACAGTGTAACAGTGATATAATCAAACGTTTTTTTAAAGGGACAATAACATTCTTGCTGGCTTGGTAGCTCCAGAAAATAAATAATACCCTTATTCTAAGTACTAGATGTTTAAATGTCCTACCTGTTGTGTAAATTATCCATTACAACCTATTTTATTTGTCCAGAGGGTTCGAAAATATTTAAAAATCCAAGTCACATTTGAAAAGGTTTACGTTAGACTTTTCAAATCAATTGGTTGAATTTTTCCATTTTTTTAAATTAGGTGTGTTACACTGAAATTTATATCATCATTTAATTGGAATATTCTAAAATAATATGATTTGTTGACCAGAATGAAGATTGGGACATATTTTTCAGTTACAACAAGAGTGTTATTGGGGCTTTAAATTGGATAATAATTGTGACCTCCAGAGGGACCACAAGCTAAAGAAAGGGGGCTTTTGCGTATAACCAGGGGCCATAATTCAGGAAGTTACGATCCGATATGCGCAAATATCGAAAAGAACCAAGATCTTTGGGTTATAACCATGAATTTCAAGTTTCATCAAAATCGAATTAAAATTGTGACCTTTACAGGGTCCACAACCTTGATATACCATTTTTTAACAGTATTTGCGTACAAACGGCGGCCATTTTGTATGGCAATTTTGGTCTGATTTTCCCGAAATTTGAACTCAACCTTCCTTACGGTGTAACGGTAATATAATCAAACGTTTTTTTAAATCGGATAATAATTGTGACCTCCAAGCTAAAAAAAAGGCAATTTTGCGTATAATCAGGGGCCATAATTCAGGAAGTTACGATCCGATATGCGCAAATATCGAAAGGAAGCAAGATCTTTGGGTTATAACCATGAATTTCAAGTTTCATCAAAATCGAATCAAAATTGTGACCTCCACAGGGTCCACAACCTTGATATACCATTTTTTAACAGTATTCGCGTACAAACGGCGGCCATTTTGTATGGCAATTTTGGTCTGATTTTCCCGAAATTCGAACTCAACCTTCCTTAGGTTGTAACGGTGATATAATCAAACGTTTTTTTAAATCGAATAATAATTGTGACCTCCAAGCTAAAAAAAGGAGATTTTGCGTATAATCAGGGGCCATAATTCAGGAAGTTACGGTCCGATATGCGCAAATATCGAAAGGAAGCAAGATCTTTGGGTTATAACCATGAATTTCAAGTTTCATCAAAATCGAATCAAAATTGTGACCTCCACAGGGTCCACAACCTTGATATACCATTTTTTAACAGTATTCGCGTACAAACGGCGGCCATTTTGTATGGCAATTTTCGTCCGATTTTCCCGAAATTCCAACTCAACCTTCCTTAGGGTGTAACGGTGATATAATCAAACGGTTTTTTTTAAATCGAATAATAATTGTGACCTCCAGAGGGACCACAAGCTAAAAAGGGTGATTTTTCGGACAATCAGGGGCCATAATTCAGGAAATTACATTCCGATAGCCGCAAATATCGAAAGGAACCAAGATCTTTGGGTTACAAACATGCATGTCAAGTTTCATCAAAATCGGTTCAAAATTGTGACCTCTATAGGGTCCACAAGCTAAAAACGTGATTTTTCGTACAATCAGGGGCCATAATCCATGAAGTTTTGATCCGATACATGCCAATATCGAAAGCAGCCGAGATCTTTTGGGGATAAACCTATATTTCAAGTTTCGTCAAAATCGGATAAGAATTGTGACCTGTAGAGAATCCACAAACAAATTGTGGACGGACGGACAGGGGCGACGACATAATACGTCCACATGAAAATGTGGGCGTATAATAAAACTGTACTACTGTACTAAATGGACCAATCCCCCCTGTTTAACAAAAAAAAAAAAGATAGGCTGGCACTGCCAGGCAGGATACGCCCACATTTTCGAGAGATGGACAGAGAACAAGCAATACCGAAAGTGATTTTTCCTACATCTTTAAGTCCTGTATTTCATACTGTATTGGGAGCAGCCATTTAGTTGGTCAGTTCCAGTCGGATATTAATGAAATTCGAAACCGACAATGATTATGGTGTGACGGTACACAACCTAGAAATGTGACTTTTCATCAAAATCGGATAAGAATTGTGACCTGTAGAGAGTCCACAACCATGATATACCATATTTTTACACTATTCGCGTACAAACGGCAACCATTTCGTCCGGCAATTTTGGTACGATTTTCGAGAAATTAGAACTCAACCTTCCTCATCAAAATCGAATTAAAATTGTGACCTATACAGGGTCCACAACCATAATATATCATTTTTTTAACAGTATTCGCGTACAAACGGCGGCCATTTTGTCTGTCAATTTGGGTCCGATTTTCCCGAAATTCAAACTCAACCTTCCTTACAGTGTAACGATGATATAATCAAACGTTTTTTTAAATTGGATAATAATTGTGACCTCCAGAGGGACCACAAGCTAAAGAAAGGGGGATTTTGCGTATAACCAGGGGCCATAATTCAGGAAGTTACGATCCGATATTCGCAAATATCGAAAAGAACCAAGATCTTTGGGTTATAACCATGAATTTCAAGTTTCATCAAAATCGAATTAAAATTGTGACCTTTACAGGGTCCACAACCTTGATATACCATTTTTTAACAGTATTCACGTACAAACGGTGGCCATTTTGTATGGCAATTTTGGTCTGATTTTCCCGAAATTCAAACTCAACCTTCCTTACGGTGTAACGGTAATATAATCAAACGTTTTTTTAAATCGGATAATAATTGTGACCTCCAAGATAAAAAGATAGGCTGGCACTGCCAGGCAGGATACGCCCACATTTTCGAGAGATGGACAGAGAACAAGCAATACCGAAAGTGATTTTTCCTACATCTTTTAAGTCCTGTATTTCATACTGTATTGGGAGCAGCCATTTAGTTGGTCAGTTCCAGTCTGATATTAATAAAATTCGAAACCGACAATGATTATTGTGTGACGGTACACAACCTAGAAATGTGACTTTTTATCAAAATCGGATAAGAATTGTGACCTGTAGAGAGTCCACAACCATGATATACCATATTTTGACACTATTCGCGTACAAACGGCGACCATTTCGTCCGGCAATTTTGGTACGATTTTCACGAAATTAGAACTCAACCTTCCTCATCGAAATCGAATTAAAATTGTGACCTATACAGGGTCCACAACCATGATATATCATTTTTTTAACAGTATTCGCGTACAAACGGCGGCCATTTTGTCTGTCAATTTTGGTCCGATTTTCCCGAAATTCAAACTCAACCTTCCTTACAGTGTAACGGTGATATAATCAAACGTTTTTTTAAATTGGATAATAATTGTGACCTCCAGAGGGACCACAAGCTAAAGAAAGGGGGATTTTGTGTATAACCAGGGGCCATAATTCAGGAAGTTACGATCCGATATGCGCAAATATCGAAAAGAACCAAGATCTTTGGGTTATAACCATGAATTTCAAGTTTCATCAAAATGGAATTAAAATTGTGACCTTTACAGGGTCCACAACCTTGATATACCATTTTTTAACAGTATTCGCGTACAAACGGCGGCCATTTTGTATGGCAATTTTCGTCCGATTTTCCCGAAATTCGAACTCTACCTTTCTTAGGGTGTAACGGTGATATAATCAAACAGTTCTTTAAATCGAATAATAATTGTGACCTCTAAGCTAAAAAAAAGGCGATTTTGCGTATAATCAGGGGCTATAATTCAGGAAGTTACAATCCGATATGCGCAAATATCGAAAGGAAGCAAGATCTTTGGGTTATAACCATGAATTTCAAGTTTCATCAATATCGAATCAAAATTGTGACCTCCACAGGGTCCACAACCTTGATATACCATTTTTTAACAGTATTCGCGTACAAACGGCGGCCATTTTGTATGGCAATTTTCGTCCGATTTTCCCGAAATTCGAACTCAACCTTCCTTAGGGTGTAACGGTGATATAGTCAAACGGTTTTTTAAATCGAATAATAATTGTGACCTCCAGAGGGACCACAAGCTAAAAAGGGTGATTTTTCGGACAATCAGGGGCCATAATTCAGGAAATTACATTCCGATAGCCGCAAATATCGAAAGGAACCAAGATCTTTGGGTTACAAACATGCATGTCAAGTTTCATCAAAATCGATTCAAAATTGTGACCTCTATAGGGTCCACAAGCTAAAAACGTGATTTTTCGTACAATCAGGGGCCATAATCCATGAAGTTTTGATCCGATACATGCCAATATCGAAAGCAGCCGAGATCTTTTGGGAATAAACCTATATTTCAAGTTTCGTCAAAATCGGATAAGAATTGTGACCTGTAGAGAGTCCACAAACAAATTGTGGACGGACGGACGGACGGACGGACGGACGTCCGGACGGACAGGGGCGACGACATAATACGTCCACATACGTCAATTTTAGTCCGATTTTCACGAAATTCGACCTCAACCTTCATTACGATGTAACGGTGATATAATCAAACGTTTTTTTAAATGGGATAATAATTCTGACCCCAGAGGGACCACAAGCTAAAAAAAAAGGTCATTTTTCGTACAATCAGGGGCCATAATTCAGGAAGTTACGATCCAATGAGCGCAAATATCAAAAATAACCAAGATCTTTGGGTTATAAACATGCATGTCATGTTTCATCAAAATCGGTTCAAAATTGTGACCTCTATAGGGTCCACAACCTTGACATAAAATACTTTCACACTAATCACGTACAAACGGCGGCCATTTTGTCTGTCAATTTTGGTCCGATTTTCACAAAATTTTACCTCAATCTTCATTACCATGTAACGGTGATATAATCAAACGTTTTTTTAAATCGGATAATAATTTTGACCTCCAGTGGGACCACAAGCTAAAAAGGGTGATTTTTCGTACAATCAGGGGCCATAATTCAGGAAGTTACGAATCAATGAGCGCAAATATCGAAAGGAACCAAGATCTTTGGGTTATAACCAAGCATGTCAAGTTTCATCAAAATCGGTTCAAAATTGTGACCTCTATAGGGTCCACAACCTTGATATAACATATTTTCACACTATTCGCGTACAAACGGCGGCCATTTTCTCCGTCAATTTTGGTTCGATTTTCACGAAATTTGAACTCAGCCTTCATTACCATGTAACGGTGATATAATCAAACGTTTTTTTAAATCGGATAATAATTTTGACCTCCAGAGGAACCACAAGCTAAAAAGGGCAATTTTTCGGACAATCAGGGGCCATAATTCAGGAAGTTACGATCCGATTGGTGCAAATATGGAAAGGAACCAAGATCTTTGGGTTATAAACATACATGTCAAGTTTCATCAAAATCGGTTCAAAATTGTGACCTCGATAGGGTCCACAACCTTGATATAACATATTTTCACACTATTCGCGTACAAACGGCGGCCATTTTGTTTGTCAATTTTGGTCCGATTTTCACGAAATTTGAACTCAACCCTCATTACCATGTAACGGTGATATAATCAAACGTTTTTTTAAATCGGATAATAATTTTGACCTCCAGAGGGACCACAAGCTAAAAAGGGCAATTTTTCGGACAATCAGGGGCCATAATTCAGGAAGTTACGATCCGATGGGCGCAAATATCGAAAGGAACCAAGATTTTGGGGTTATAAACATGCATGTCAAGTTTCATCACAATCGGTTCAAAATTGTGACCTCTATAGGGTCCACAAGCTAAAAACATGATATTTCGTACAATCAGGGGCCATAATCCATGAAGTTCTTATCCGATACATGCCAATATCGAAAGGAACCGAGATCTTATGGGGATAAACCTATATTTCAAGTTTCGTCAAAATCGGATAAGAATTGTGACCTGTAGAGAGTCCACAAACAAATTGTGGACGGACGGACGGACGGACGGACGGATGTCCGGACGGACAGGGGCGACGACATAATACGTCCACATGAAAATGTGGGCGTATAAAAAGGCGATTTTGCGTATAATCAGGGGCCATAATTCAGGAAGTTACGATCCGATATGCGCAAATATCGAAAGGAAGCAAGATCTTTGGGTTATAACCATGAATTTCAAGTTTCATCAAAATCGAATCAAAATTGTGACCTCCACAGGTTCCACAACCTTGATATACCATTTTTTAACAGTATTCGCGTACAAACGGCGGCCATTTTGTATGGCAATTTTGGTCCGATTTTCCCGAAATTTGAACTCAACCTTCCTTAGGGTGTAACGGTGATATAATCAAACGGTTTTTTAAATCGAATAATAATTGTGACCTCCAAGCTAAAAAGATAGGCTGGCACTGCCAGGCAGGATACGCCCACATTTTCGAGAGATGGACAGAGAACAAGCAATACCGAAAGTGATTTTTCCTACATCTTTAAGTCCTGTATTCATTGGGAGCAGCCATTTAGTTGGTCAGTTCCAGTCTGATATTAATGAAATTCGAAACCGACAATGATTATGGTGTGACGGTACACAACCTAGAAATGTGACTTTTCATCAAAATCGGATGAGAATTGTGACCTGTAGAGAGTCCACAACCATGATAATACCATATTTTTACACTATTCGCGTACAAACGGGGACCATTTCGTCCGGCAATTTTGTTACGATTTTCACGAAATTAGAACTCAACCTTCCTCATCAAAATCGAATTAAAATTGTGACCTATACAGGGTCCACAACCATGATATATCATTTTTTTAACAGTATTCGCGTACAAACAGCGGCCATTTTGTCTGTCAATTTTGGCCCGATTTTCTCGAAATTCAAACTCAACCTTCAGTACAATATAACGGTGATATAATCAAACGTTTCTTTAAATTGGATAATAATTGTGATTTTGGGATTTTGCGTATAACCAGGGGCCATAATTCAGGAAGTTACGATCCGATATGCGCAAATATCGAAAAGAACCAAGATCTTTGGGTTATAACCATGAATTTCAAGTTTAATCAAAATCGAATTAAAATTGTGACCTTTACAGGGTCCACAACCATGATATACCATTTTTTAACAGTATTCGCGTACAAACGGCGGCCATTTTGTGTGGCAATTTTGGTCTGATTTTCCCGAAATTCGAACTCAACCTTCCTTACGGTGTAACGGTAATATAATCAAACGTTTTTTTAAATCGGATAATAATTGTGACCTCCAAGCTAAAAAAAAGGCGATATTGCGTATAATCAGGGGCCATAATTCAGGAAGTTACGATCCGATATGCGCAAATATCGAAAGGAAGCAAGATCTTTGGGTTATAACCATGAATTTCAAGTTTCATCAAAATCGAATCAAAATTGTGACCTCCACAGGGTCCACAACCTTGATATACCATTTTTTAACAGTATTCGCGGACAAACGGCGGCCATTTTGTATGGCAATTTTCGTCCGATTTTCCCGAAATTCGAACTGTACCTTCCTTAGGGTGTAACGGTGATATAATCAAACGGTTTTTTAAATCGAATAATAATTGTGACCTCCAAGCTAAAAAAAAGGCGATTTTGCGTATAATCAGGGGCCATAATTCAGGAAGTTACGATCCGATATGCGCAAATATCGAAAGGAAGCAAGATCTTTGGGTTATAACCATGAATTTCAAGTTTCATCAAAATCGAATCAAAATTGTGATCTCCACAGGGTCCACAACCTTGATATACCATTTTTCAACAGTATTCGCGTACAAACGGCGGCCATTTTGTATGGCAATTTTCGTCCGATTTTCCCGAAATTCGAACTGAACCTTCCTTAGGGTGTAATGGTGATATAATCAAACGGTTTTTTAAATCGAATAATAATTGTGACCTCCAGAGGGACCAAAAGCTAAAAAGGGTGATTTTTTGGACAATCAGGGGCCATAATTCAGGAAATTACATTCCGATAGCCGCAAATATCGAAAGGAACCAAGATCTTTGGGTTACAAACATGCATGTCAAGTTTCATCAAAATCGGTTCAAAATTGTGACTTCTATAGGGTCCACAAGCTAAAAACGTGATTTTTCGTACAATCAGGGGCCATAATCCATGAAGTTTTGATCCGATACATGCCAATATCAAAAGCAGCCGAGATCTTTTGGGGATAAACCTATATTTCAAGTTTCGTCAAAATCGGATAAGAATTGTGACCTGTAGAGAGTCCACAAACAAATTGTGGACGGACGGACGTCCGGACGGACAGGGGCGACGACATAATACGTCCACATGAAAATGTGGGCGTATAAAAAAGATAGGCTGGCACTGCCAGGCAGGATACGCCCACATTTTTGAGAGATGGATAGAGAACAAGCAATACCGAAAGTGATTTTTCCTACATCATTAAGTCCTGTATTTCATACTGTATTGGGAGCAGCCATTTTGTTGGTCAATTCCAGTCTGATATTCATGAAATTCGAAGCCGACAATGATTATGGTGTGACGGTACACAACCTAGAAATGTTACTTTTCGTCAAAATCGGATAAGAATTGTGACCTGTAGAGAGTCCACAACCATGATATACCATATTTTTACACTATTCGCGTACAAACGGTGACCATTTCGTCCGGCAATTTTGGTACGATTTTCACGAAATTCGAACTCAACCTTCCTTACGGTGCAACAGTAATATAATCAGAGTTTTTTTATACGCCCACATTTTCATGTGGACGTATTATGTCGTCGCCCCTGTCCGTCCGGACGTCCGTCCGTCCGTCCGTCTGTCCGTCCGTCCGGACGTCCGTCCGGACGTCCGTCCGTCCACAATTTGTTTGTGGACTCTCTACAGGTCACAATTCTTATCCGATTTTGACGAAACTTGAAATATAGGTTTATCCCCAAAAGATCTCGGCTGCTTTCGATATTGGCATGTATCGGATCAAAACTTCATGGATTATGGCCCCTGATTGTACGAAAAATCACGTTTTTAGCTTGTGGACCCTATAGAGGTCACAATTTTGAACCGATTTTGATGAAACTTGACATGCATGTTTGTAACCCGAAGATCTTGGTTCTTTTCGATATTTTCGGCTATCGGAATGTAATTTCCTGAATTATGGCCCCTGATTGTCCGAAAAATCACCCTTTTTAGCTTGTGGTCCCTCTGGAGGTCACAATTATTATTCGATTTAAAAAAACGTTTGATTATATCACCGTTACACCCTAAGGAAGGTTGAGTTCGAATTTCGGGAAAATCGGACGAAAATTGCCATACAAAATGGCCGCCGTTTGTACGCGAATGCTGTTAGAAAATGGTATATCAAGGTTGTGGACCCTGTGGAGGTCACAATTTTGATTCAATTTTGATGAAACTTTAAATTCATGGTTATAACCCAAAGATCTTGCTTCCCTTCGATATTTGCGCATATCGGATCGTAACTTCCTGAATTATGGCCCCTGATTATACGCAAATTCGCCTTTTTTTTAGCTTGGAGGTCACAATTATTATCTGATTTAAAAAAACGTTTGATTATATTACCGTTACACCGTAAGGAAGGTTGAGTTCGAATTTCGGGAAAATCAGACCAAAATTGCCATACAAAATGGCCGCCGTTTGTACGCGAATACTGTTAAAAAATGGTATATCAAGGTTGTGGACCCTGTAAAGGTCACAATTTTAATTTGATTTTGATGAAACTTGAAATTCATGGTTATAACCCAAAGATCTTGGTTCTTTTCGATATTTGCGCATATCGGATCCTAACTTCCTGAATTATGACCCCTGGTTATACGCAAAATCCCCCTTTCTTTAGCTTGTGGTCCCTCTGGAGGTCACAATTATTATCCAATTTAAGAAAACATTTGATTATATCACCGTTACACTATAAGGAAGGTTGAGTTTGAATTTCGGGAAAATCGGACCAAAATTGACAGACAAAATGGCCGCCGTTTGTACGCAAATACTGTTAAAAAAATGATATATCATGGTTGTGGATCCTGTATAGGTCACAATTTTAATTCGATTTTGATGAGGAAGGTTGCTGGACGAAATGGTCGCCGTTTGTACGCGAATAGTGTAAAAATATGGTATATCATGGTTGTGGACTCTCTACAGGTCACAATTCTTATCCGAGTTTGATGAAAAGTCACATTTCTAGGTTGTGTACTGTCACACCATAATCATTGTCGGTTTCGAATTTCATTAATATCAGACTGGAACTGACCAACTAAATGGCTGCTCCGAATACAGTATGAAATACAGGACTTAAAGATGTCGGAAAAATCACTTTCGGTATTGCTTGTTCTCTGTCCATCTCTCGAAAATGTGGGCGTATCCTGCCTGGCAGTGCCAGCCTATCTTTTTAAATCAGATAATAATTCTTCGAGAGATAGACAGAGAACAAGCAATACCGAAAGTGACTATTCCTACAATCAAAGGCCATAATTCATTAAGTTACAATTTGATATGCGCAAATATCGTAAAGAATAAAGATCTTTAGGTTATAAACAAGCATTTCAGGTTTCATCAAAATCAAATTAGGGTGTAACAACGGTGATAGAGTCAAACGTTTTTTCAAATCGGATAATAATTGTGACCTCCAGAGGGACCATAAGCGATTTTTCGTACAATCAGGGGCCATAATTCTGGAAGTTACGATCCGATATGCGCAAATAACGAAAGGAACCAAGATCTTTGGGTTATAACCATGCATTTCAAGTTTCATCAAAATCAAATTAAAATTGTGACCTCTACAGGGTCCACAGCCATGATATACAATTTTTTAACAGTATTCGCGTACAAACGGCGGCCATTTTGTATGGCAATTTTGGTCCGATTTTCCCGAAATTCGAACTCAACCTTCCTTACGGTGTAACGGTAATATAATCAACCGTTTTATTAAATTGGATAATAATTGTGACCATCAGAGGGACCACAAGCTAAAATAAGGCGATTTTGCGTATAATCAGCGGTCATAATTCAGGAAGTTACGTTCCGATATGCGCAAATATCGAAAGGAACCAAGATCTTTGGGCTATAACCATCTATTTCAAGTTTCATCAAAATCGAATAAAAGAAAGTGACTTCTACAGGGTCTACAACCTTGATATACCATTTTTTAACAGTATTCGCGTACAAACGGCGGCCATTTTTTCTGGCAATTTTCGTCCGATTTTCCCGAAATTCGAACTCAACCTTCCTTAGGGTGTAACGGTGATATAATCAAACGGTTTTTTAAATCGGATAATAATTGTGACCTCCAGAGGGACCACAAGCTAAAAAGGGTGATTTTTCAGACAATCAGGGGCCATAATTCAGGAAATTACATTCCGATAGGCGCAAATATCGAAAGGAACCAAGATCTTTGGGTTATAAACATGTATGTCAAGTTTCATCAAAATCGGTTCAAAATTGTGACCTCTATAGGGTCCACAAGCTAAAAACGTGATTTTTCGTACAATCAGGGGCCATAATCCATGAAATTTTGATCCGATACATGCCAATATCGAAAGCAGCCGAGATCTTTTGGGGATAAACCTATATTTCAAGTTTCGTCAAAATCGGATAAGAATTGTGACCTGTAGAGAGTCCACAAACAAATTGTGGACGGACGGACGTCCGGACGGACAGGGGCGACGACAATATACGTCCACATAAAAATGTGGGCGTATAAAAAGGCGATTTTGCGTATAATCAGGGGCCATAATTCAGGAAGTTACGATCCGATATGCGCAAATATCGAAAGGAACCAAGATCTTTGGGTTATAACCATGAATTTCAAGTTTCATCAAAATTGAATCAAAATTGTGACCTCCACAGGGTCCACAACCTTGATATACCATTTTTTAACAGTATTTGCGTACAAACGGCGGCCATTTTGTATGGCAATTTTCGTACGATTTTCCTGAAATTCGAACTCATCTTTCCTTAGGGTGTAACGGTGATATAATCAAACGGTTTTTTAAATCGAATAATAATTGTGACCTCCAGAGGGACCACAAGCTAAAAAAGGTGATTTTTCGGACAATCAGGGGCCATAATTCAGGAAATTACATTCCGATAGCCGCAAATATCGAAAGGAAACAAGATCTTTGGGTTACAAACATGCATGTCAAGTTTCATCAAAATCGGATGAAAATTGTGACCTCTATAGGGTCCACAAGCTAAAAACGTGATTTTTCGTACAATCAGGGGCCATAATCCATGAAGTTTTGATCCGATACATGCCAATATCGAAAGGAACCGAGATCTTTTGGGGATAAACCTATATTTCAAGTTTCGTCAAAATCGGATAAGAATTGTGACCTGTAGAGAGTCCACAAACAAATTGTGGACGGACGGACGACATAATACGTCCACATGAAAATGTGGGCGTATAAAAAAGATAGGCTGGCACTGCCAGGCAGGATACGTCCACATTTTTGAGAGATGGATAGAGAACAAGCAATACCGACCTACATCATTAAGTCCTGTATTTCATACTGTATTGGGAGCAGCCATTTTGTTGGTCAGTTCCAGTCTGATATTCATGAAATTCGAAGCCGACAATGATTATGGTGTGACGGTACACAACCTAGAAATGTTACTTTTCGTCAAAATCGGATAAGAATTGTGACCTGTAGAGAGTCCACAACCATGATATACCATATTTTTACAATATTCGCGTACAAACAGTGACCATTTCGTCCGGCAATTTTGGTACGATTTTCACGAAATTCGAACTCAACCTTCCTTACGGTGCAACAGTAATATAATCAGAGGTTTTTTTTAAATCAGATAACAATTGTTCGAGAGATAGACAGAGATCAAGCAATACCGAAAGTGATTTTTCCTAGAATCAAAGGCCATAATTCATTAAGTTACAATTTGATATGCGCAAATATCGAAAAGAATAAAGATCTTTAGGTTATAAACAAGCATTTCAGGTTTCATCAAAATCGAATTAAAATTGTCACCTCTACAGGGTCCACAACTTTGACATACCATATTTTTACACTGTTCACGTACAAACGGCGGCCATTTTTTCTGGCAATTATGGTCCAATTTTCTCGAAATTCGAACTCAACTTTTCGTAGGGTGTGACGGTGATAGAGTCAAACGTTTTTTCAAATCGGATAATAATTGTGACCTCCAGAGGGACCATAGGCGATTTTTCGGACAATCAGGGGCCATAATTCAGGAAGTTACGATCCGATATGCGCAAATAACGAAAGGAACCAAGATCTTTAGGTTATAACCATGCATTTCAAGTTTCATCAAAATCGAATTAAAATTGTGACCTCAACAGGGTCCACAACCATGATATACAATTTTTTAACAGTATTCGCGTACAAACGGCGGCCATTTTGTATGGCAATTTTGGTCCGATTTTCCCAAAATTCGAACTCAACCTTCCTTACGGTGTAACGGTAATATAATCAACCGTTTTATTAAATCGGATAATAATTGTGACCACCAGAGGGACCACAAGCTAAAATAAGGCGATTTTGCGTATAATCGGGGGCCATAATTCAGGAAGTTACGTTCCGATATGCGCAAATATCGAAAGGAACCAAGATCTTTGGGTTATAACCATGAATTTCAAGTTTCATCAAAATCAAATAAAAAATGTGACTTCTACAGGGTCCACAACCTTGATATACCATTTTTTAACAGTATTCGTGTACAAACGGCGGCCATTTTGTATGGCAATTTTCGTCCGATTTTCCCGAAATTCGAACTCAACCTTCCTTAGGGTGTAACGGTGATATAATCAAACGTTTTTTTAAATCGGATAATAATTGTGACCTCCAGAGGGACCACAAGCTAAAAGGGTGATTTTTCGGACAATCAGGGGCCATAATTCAGGAAATTACATTCCGATAGGCGCAAATATCAAAAGGAACCAAGATCTTTGGGTTACAAACATGCATGTCAAGTTTCATCAAAATCGGTTCAAAATTGTGACCTCTATAGGGTCCACAAGCTAAAAACGTGATTTTTCGTACAATCAGGGGCCATAATCCATGAAGTTTTCATCCGATACATGCCAATATCGAAAGTAGCCGAGAGTAGAGAGTCCACAAACAAATTGTGGACGGACGGACGGACGTCCGGACGGACATGGGCGACGACAATATACGTCCACATAAAAATGTGGGCGTATAAAAAGGTTGCCAGACAGCTAAATCGTCTGGGCAGTCAACAAGAGTTGTCCCATATTAAGGAATTATCAGAAAATCATTAGAATTTGTTTGGTTTTTTTAACTCTTAAATGACCCAGAGGTTTGACGTCATAACGTCATAAAAACCCACGTCATAATGTTAAAATATAGGTATGCAATTTAAAATCATATAACAACTGAAAATAGACCCCTTCTGGGCCTTCATGTTTATGTAAATGGATGAAATATTCTAAATTGCCATTTTCATAAATATGAATTTTATACAAAAAAAATAAAATAAATATTTAGACATTTCATGCACAATTCATGTAGATTTATAGGCCTACATAGATATAATGGTTATTTCTATTTTTTTGTTTGGCTTTTGTGAACTAAAAAACATTTAAAAGTACCGATATTTAAAATTTTTGTGGATTAGCCTAGCCTAGTTTCTTCGTCTATCAGTATCACGTTCTAACGCAAAACTATAAATATTTACACCACCGATAAAATCTGAATCACTGTCATTCAATAGGTATTGTAAAATTTGTAACCCGTCGTACGCAGAGCGTTGTCGTATAGGCCTAGACATATCATGTTTTACTGTAATTTTTCAAGAAGAAACAATAAGATTTTTAACTGTCAAAATGTCAAACAGGAAGTAAACAAATGATAAAAGGCCGCCTGTTTATAAGGGGAGTAACTCTCATTGCGCTTGGAACGTTGCATTCGGTTAACTGGTTTTGTCGACAAAAGTCGCCGTGGGTACTTAACGGTAACGTCATAGGTGTCGACAAAAGTCGCCGTGGGTCAGTTAAGAGTTAATAATCAAACGTCTTTTTAAATCAGGTAATAATTGTGACCTCCAGAGGGACCACAAGCTAATAAAGGCGATTTTTCGTACAATCAGGGGCCATAATTCAGGAAGTTACGATCCAAGTTGTGACATCTATAGGGTCCACAACCTTGATAAACAAGCCAACAGTGAGGCTGATGTCCCCCGCCGAAATCCCAAAATAAATAGAAGACACATATTAATTAATCGCACATTTATTTTTTTCAAACGTATCGAGCAATCAAACTGTACACGAAGTGTCATCCAAAAGTGTTTTATAAAGAAAAATGCTAAAATCGACGAGAAAAATGAAAATGTACCCTAGTTAGGGGGACGCTAAAGGCAGACAAAAGGGCCCCTCTGGCTAAGGGAAAGGGCCTTCGTGTCCAAGTCAATCGTTTCTATACACTGTTACTGTCGAATCCATTACTAAATGAGAATGCAGTCATTGTATTGGCATAAAAATCATCAATCAAGATGAACCTAAGTTATCTTGTTCCAAAGTATCAACCAATCAAATTGCTTATCTCTGCTTACCCTAAGCGGAAAATGCTCATCTTCGAACTCCATCAAGGCATTGACCTAATAAGCATATACACCAAGTTTAAACATTTTAACTCAATTAGAAGGAGAGTTATTGTGTTCCAAAGTCTTGACTACTCTCGACCAATCAAATTGCGTATCGCTCTGCTTACCTTGAGCAGAAAATGCTCATTATCGAACTTAGTCACTTAATTAGAACTAAAGTCATCGTGTCCCAAAGCATCAACCAATCAAATTGCTTATCTCTGCTTACCCTAAGCGCCAAATGCTTATCTTCGAACTCCATCAAGGCATTGACCTAATAAGCATATACACCAAGTTTGAACATTTTAACTCAATTCGAAGGAGAGTTATTGTGTTCCAAAGTCTCGACCAATCAAATTGTGTATCGCTCTGCTTACCCTGAGCAGAAAATGCTCATTATCGAACTTAGTCAAGGTATTACTGTAATGAAACTATACACTAAGCTTCATCACTTTCACTTAATTAGAACTAAAGTTATCGTGTCCCAAAGCATCAACCAATCAAATTGCTTATCTCTGCTTACCCTAAGCGGAAAATGCTCATCTTCGAACTCCATCAAGGCATTGACGTAATAAGCATATACACCAAGTTTGAACATTTTAACTCAATTAGAAGGAGAGTTATTGTGTTCCAAAGTCTTGACTACTCTCGACCAATCAAATTGCGTATCGCTCTGCTTACCTTGAGCAGAAAATGCTCATTATCGAACTTAGTCACTTAATTAAAACTAAAGTCATCGTGTCCCAAAGCATCAACCAATCAAATTGCTTATCTCTGCTTACCCTAAGCGGCAAATGCTTATCTTCGAACTCCATCAAGGCATTGACCTAATAAGCATATACACCAAGTTTGAACATTTTAACTCAATTCGAAGGAGAGTTATTGTGTTCCAAAGTCTCGACCAATCAAATTGCGTATCGCTCTGCTTACCCTGAGCAGAAAATGCTCATTATCGAACTTAGTCAAGGTATTACTGTAATGAAACTATACACTAAGTTTCATCACTTTCACTTAATTAGAACTAAAGTTATCGTGTCCCAAAGCATCAACCAATCAAATTACTTATCTCTGCTTACCCTAAGCGGAAAATGCTCATCTTCGAACTCCATCAAGGCATTGACCTAATAAGCATATACACCAAGTTTGAACATTTTAACTCAATTAGAAGGGGAGTTATTGTGTTACAAAGTCTCGACCAATCAAATTGCTCTGCTTACCCTGAGCAGAAAATGCTCATTATAGAACTTAGTCAAGGTATTACTGTAATGAAACTATACACCAAGTTTCATCACTCTCACTTAATTAGAACTAAAGTTATCGTGTCCCAAAGCATCAACCAATCAAATTGCTTATCTCTGCTTACCCTAAGCGGAAAATGCTCATCTTCGAACTCCATCAAGGCATTGACCTAATAAACACATACACCAAGTTTGAACATTCTAGCTCAATTAGGAAGAGAGTTATTGTGTCCCAAAAAGTGTGACGGACAGACGGACAGACAGACAGACAGACAGACAGACAGACAGACGGACGAACCGATTTTAATAGTCCCCCAACTTTCTTCGAAAGGCGGGGGACAAATATATTTTTAAACTATTCGCGTACAAACGGCGGCCATTTTGTCCATCAATTTTGGTCCGATTTTCACAAAATTTGACTTCAATCTTCATTACCATGTAACGGTGATATAATCAAACGGTTTTTTAAATCGGATAATAATTTTGACCTCCAGTGGGACCACAAGCTAAAGATAGGCTGGCACTGCCAGGCAGGATACGCCCACATTTTCGAGAGATGGATAGAGAACAAGCAATACCGAAAGTGATTGTTCCTACATCATTAAGTTAGAATTTGATATGTGCAAATATTGAAATGCATTAAGATCTTTGGGTTATAAAGGTTCATTTCAGTAGGCTTCAAATTCGACTGGGGATCATGTTGCTAAGTGGGTAAGATGCTGGCTCGGTAGCCTTGAGGTTGGGTGTTTGATCCCTGCATTGGGTGACAAAGTTCATCTAGATTTTCAGGCGTGGTTTCCCTTTGTTCGTGATGAAGGATGGATGGCCTGACAAGAACAACTGTCAATTTTGGTCCGATTTTCACGAAATTCGACCTCAACCTTCATTACGATGTAACAGTGATATAATCAAACGGTTTTTTAAATGGGATAATAATTCTGACCCCAGAGAGACCACAAGCTAAAAAAAAGGTCATTTTTCATACAATCAGGGGCCATACATAATTCAGGAAGTTACAATCCGATATGCACAAAAATCGAAAGGAACTAAGATTTTTAAGTTGTAAACAGGTGTTTCAAGTTTCATCAAAATTGAATGAAGATTGTGACCTCTATAGGGTTCACAACCTTGATATACCATATTTTTACACTCTTCGGGTACAAGCGGCAGCAATTTTTTCAGTCAATTTTGGTCCGATTTTCACGAAATTCGACCTCAACCTTCATTACGATGTAACGGTGATATAATCAAACGGTATTTTAAATGGGATAATAATTCTGACCTCCAGGGGGACCACAAGCTAAAAGATAGGCTGGCACTGCCAGGCAGGATACGCCCACATTATTTAGAGATGGATAGAGAACAAGCAATACCGAAAGTGATTTTTCCTACATCATTAAAGGGACAATCCCGATAAGAACAGAGTCTCAAAAATTAAAGTCCGAGTATTTATGAAATTCATGGACCAAAATATAGTGGCATGGTGTATTTACCTTGTCTCAAAATTTCAGCTCAAAATATTGAGTCGTTTGGACGTGAACGTCAACACTGCTTATCTGGACACGTAACCCTTTTAAGATTTCGTGTCATTTTTTTCATTGGGTGACCTGATAATCGATTAATGTTTCTTGAGAGGTCTTTACAGTGAATGACCCATGCCCTGTACTTGATAACAAAAGGTAAATTTCACCTGCATATTATTTTTATAGAAAAAAGTCTTGTTTTATCCAGATACTGTATAATAAAACGTTCTCCATTTCTGTACGAAGACTGTCAGGTTTAAGTTATTTACAAGCGTATCACAAATATCGGGTTAGTAGGTAGGCTTTAGGTTATGGATTTTAAAGGATTTTAACACAAAATTAAGCAGTTTTATTCCCCAAAAAGTTATCGGGATTGGCACTTTAAGTCCTGTATTTCATACTTTATTTGGAGCAGCCACTTTGTTGGTCAGTTCCAGTCTGATATTCATGAAATTCGAAGCCGACAATGATTATGGTTTGACGGTACACAACCTAGAAATGTTACTTTTCGTCAAAATCGGATAAGAATTGTGACCTGTAGAGAGTCCACAACCATGATATACCATATTTTTACACTATTCGCGTACAAACGGCGACCATTTCGTCCGGCAATTTTGGTACGATTTTCACGAAATTCGAACTCAACCTTCCTTATGGTGCAACAGTAATATAATCAGAGTTTTTTTTTAAATCAGATAATAATTGTTCGAGAGATAGACGAGAACAAGCAATACCGAAAGTGATTTTTCCTACAATCAAAGGCCATAATTCATTAAGTTACAATTTGATATGCGCAAATATCGAAAAGAATAAAGATCTTTAGGTTATAAACAAGCATTTCAGGTTTCGTTAAAATCGAATTAAAATTGTGACCTCTACAGGGTCCACAACTTTGATATACCATATTTTTACACTGTTCGCAACAAACGGCAGCCATTTTTTCTGGCAATTATGGTCCGATTTTCTTGAAATTCGAACTCAACCTTCCATAGGGTGTAAAGGTGATAGAGTCAAACGTTTTTTTAAATCGGATAATAATTGTGACCTCCAGAGGGACCATAGGTGATTTTTCGGACAATCAGGGGCCATAATTCAGGAAGTTACGATCCGATATGCGCAAATAACGAAAGGAACCAAGATATTTGGGTTATAACCATACATTTCAAGTTTCATCTAAATCGAATTAAAATTGTGACCTCTACAGGGTCCACAACCATGATATACAATTTTTTAACAGTATTCGCATACAAACGGCGGCCATTTTGTATGGCAATTTTGGTCCAATTTTCCCGAAATTCGAACTCAACCTTCCTTACGGTGTAACGGTAATATAATCAACCGTTTTTTTCTATCGGATAATAATTGTGACCTCCAGAGGGGCCACAAGCTAAAAAAGATAGGCTGGCACTGCCAGGCAGGATACGCCCACATTTTCGAGAGATGGATAGAGAACAAGCAATACCGAAAGTGATTTTTCCTACATCATTAAGTTAGAATTTGATATGGGCAAATTTCGAAATGAATTAAGATCTTTGGGTTATAAAAGGTTCATTTCTTGAATGAAGATTGTGACCTCTACAGGGTTCACAACCTTGGATATACCATATTTTTACACTCTTCGCGTACAATTTAGGTCCGATTTTCACGAAATTCCACCTCAACCTTCATTATGATGTAACGGTGATAAAATCAAACGGTTTTTTAAATGGGATAATAATTCTGATCTCCAGAGGGACCACAAAAGGTCATTTTTCGGACAATCAGGGGCAATAATTCAGGAAGTTACGATCCAACAGTATTCGAGTACAAATGGTGGCCATTTTGTATGGCAATTTTCGTCCGATTTGCCCGAAATACGAACTCATCCTTCCTTAGTGTGTAACGGTGATATAATCAAACGGTTTTTTAAATAGAATAATAATTGTGACCTCCAAGCTAAAAAAAAGGCGATTATGCGTATAATCAGGTGCCATAATTCAGGAAATTACATTCCGATAGCCGCAAATATCGAAAAGAACCAAGATATTTGGGTTATAAACATGCATGTCAAGTTTCATCAAAATCGGTTCAAAATTGTGACCTCTATAGGGTCCACAACCTTGATATAACATATTTTCACACTAATTGCGTACAAACGGCAGCCATTTTGTCTGTCATTTTGTCTGTCAATTTTGGTCCAATTTTCACGAAGTTTTACCTCAATCTTAATTACCATGTAACGGTGATATAATCAAACGTTTTTTTAAATCGAATAATAATTTTGACCTCCAGTGGGACCACAAGCTAAAAAGGGTGATTTTTCGTACAATCAGGGGCCATGATTCAGGAAGTTACAAATCAATGAGCGCAAATATCGAAAGGACCCAAGATCTTTGGGTTATAAACATGCATGTCAAGTTTCATCAAAATCGGTTCAAAATTGTTATCTCTATAGGGTCCACAACCTTGATATAACATATTTTCACACTATTCGCGTAAAAACGTCGGCCATTTTGTCCGTCAATTTTGGTTCAATTTTCACGAAATTCACACTCGACCTTCATTACCATGTAACGGTGATATAATCAAACGTTTTTTTAAATCGGATAATAATTTTGACCTCCAGAGGGACCACAAGCTAAAAAGGGCAATATTTCGGACAATCAGGGGCCATAATTCAGGAAGTTACGATCTGATGGGTGCAAATATGGAAAGGAATCAAGATCTTTGGGTTATAAACATACATGTCAAGTTTCATCAAAATCGGTTCAAGATTGTGACCTCTATAGGGTCCACAACCTTGATATAACATATTTTGACACTATTCGCATACAAACGGCGGCCATTTTGTATGGCAATTTTGGTCCGATTTTCTCGAAATTCTTGAATGAAGATTGTGACCTCTACAGGGTTCACAACCTTGATATACCATATTTTTACACTCTTCGCGTACAAGCGGCAGCCATTTTTTCAGTCAATTTAGGTCCGATTTTCACGAAATTCCACCTCAACCTTCATTATGATGTAACGGTGATAAAATCAAACGGTTTTTTAAATGGGATAATAATTGTGATCTCCAGAGGGACCACAAAAGGTCATTTTTCGGACAATCAGGGGCCATAATTCAGGAAGTTACGATCCAACAGTATTCGAGTACAAACGGTGGCCATTTTGTATGGCAATTTTCGTCCGATTTTCCCGAAATACGAACTCATCCTTCCTTAGTGTATAACCGGGATATAATCAAACGTTTTTTTAAATCGAATAATAATTGTGACCTCCAAGCTAAAAAAAAGGCGATTTTGCGTATAATCAGGTGCCATAATTCAGGAAATTACATTCCGATAGCCGAAAAGAACCAAGATATTTGGGTTATAAACATGCATGTCAAGTTTCATCAAAATCGGTTCAAAATTGTGACCTCTATAGGGTCCACAACCTTGATATAACATATTTTCACACTAATTGCGTACAAACTGCAGCCATTTTGTCTGTCAATTTTGGTCCAATTTTCACGAAGTTTTACCTCAATCTTAATTACCATGTAACGGTGATATAATCAAACGTTTTTTTAAATCGAATAATAATTTTGACCTCAAGTGGGACCACAAGCTAAAAAGGGTGATTTTTCGTACAATCAGGGGCCATGATTCAGGAAGTTACAAATCAATGAGCGCAAATATCGAAAGGACCCAAGATCTTTGGGTTATAAACATGCATGTCAAGTTTCATCAAAATCGGTTCAAAATTGTTATCTCTATAGGGTCCACAACCTTAATATAACATATTTTCACACTATTCGCGTAAAAACGTCGGCCATTTTGTCCGTCAATTTTGGTTCAATTTTCACGAAATTCAAACTCGACCTTCATTACCATGTAACGGTGATATAATCAAACAGTTTTTTAAATCGGATAATAATTTTGACCTCCAGAGGGACCACAAGCTAAAAAGGGCAATATTTCTGACAATCAGGGGCCATAATTCAGGAAGTTACGATCTGATGGGTGCAAATATGGAAAGGAACCAAGATCTTTGGGTTATAAACATACATGTCAAGTTTCATCAAAATCGGTTCAAAATTGTGACCTCTATAGGGTCCACAACCTTGATATAACATATTTTGACACTATTCGCATACAAACAGCGGCCATTTTGTATGGCAATTTTGGTCCGATTTTCTCGAAATTCGAACTCAGCCTCCCTTAGGGTGTAACGGTGATATAATCAAACGTTTTTTTTAAATCGAATAATAATTGTGACCTCCAGAGGGACCACAAGCTAAAAAGGGTGATTTTTCGGACAATCAGGGGCCATAATTCAGGAAATTACGATCCGATGGGCGCAACTATCGAAAAGAACCAAGATTTTGGGGTTATAAACATGCATGTCAAGTTTCATCACAATCGGTTCAAAATTGTGACCTCTATAGGGTCCACAAGCTAAAAACATGATATTTCGTACAATCAGGGGCCATAATCCATGAAGTTCCGATCCGATACATGCCAATATTGAAAGGAACCGAGATCTTATGGGGATAAATCTATATTTCAAGTTTCGTCAAAATCGGATAAGAATTGTGACCTGTAGAGAGTCCACAAACAAATTGTGGACGGACGGACGTCCAGACGGACAGGGGCGACGACATAAACGTCCACATGAAAATGTGGGCGTATAAAAAAGGGTAATTTTTTGGACAATCAGGGGCCATAATTCAGGAAGTTACTATCCGATATTGAATGGAACCAGAGCTTTGGGTTATAAATATGCATGTCAAGTTTCATCAAAATCGGTTCAAAATTGTGACCTCTATAGGGTCCACAACCTCGATATAACATATTTTCACACTAATCGCATACAAACAGTGGCCATTTTGTCCATCAATTTTGGTCTGATTTTCACTAAATTCGAACTCAACCTTCATTACCATGTAACGGTGATATAACCAAACTGTTTTTTAAATCGGATAATAATATTGACCTCCAGAGGGACCACAAGCTAAAAAGGGCAATTTTTCGGACAATCAGGGGCCATAATTCAGGAAGTTAAGATCCGATGGGTGCAAATATCGAACGGAACCAAGATTTGGGGGTTATAAACATGCATGTCAAGTTTCATCACAATCGGTTCAAAATTGTGACCTCTATAGGCTCCACAAGCTAAAAACATGATATTTCGTACAATCAGGGGCCATAATCCATGAAGTTTCGATCCGATACATGGCAATATCGTAAGCAGCCGAGATCTTACGGGGATAAACCTATATTTTAAGTTTCGTCAAAATCGGATAAGAATTGTGACCTGTAGAGAGTCCACAAATAAATTGTGGACAGACGGACAGGGTCGACGGCATAATACGTCCACATGAAAATGTGGGCCTATAAAAACACCTAACCTAAGTCTAAGTCGTCGTCCGGCAGGTCACTAGTGACTAAGTACTAGGCTAATAATAGCATTATTTATTATTACTATCGTTAGACACAACTATGTGATGATCCACATAGGGACCACAAGCTAAAAAGGGTGATTTTTCGGACAATCAGGGGCCATAATTCAGGAAATTACGATCCGATGGGCGCAACTATCGAAAAGAACCAAGATTTTGGGGTTATAAACATGCATGTCAAGTTTCATCACAATCGGTTCAAAATTGTGACCTCTATAGGGTCCACAAGCTAAAAACATGATATTTCGTACAATCAGGGGCCATAATCCATGAAGTTCCGATCCGATACATGCCAATATTGAAAGGAACCGAGATCTTATGGGGATAAACCTATATTTCAAGTTTCGTCAAAATCGGATAAGAATTGTGACCTGTAGAGAGTCCACAAACAAATTGTGGACGGACGGACGTCCAGACGGACAGGGGCGACGACATAAACGTCCACATGAAAATGTGGGCGTATAAAAAAGGGTAATTTTTTGGACAATCAGGGGCCATAATTCAGGAAGTTACGATCCGATATTGAATGGAACCAGAGCTTTGGATTATAAATATGCATGTCAAGTTTCATCAAAATCGGTTCAAAATTGTGACCTCTATAGGGTCCACAACCTCGATATAACATATTTTCACACTAATCGCATACAAACAGTGGCCATTTTGTCCATCAATTTTGGTCTGATTTTCACTAAATTCGAACTCAACCTTCATTACCATGTAACGGTGATATAACCAAACTGTTTTTTAAATCGGATAATAATATTGACCTCCAGAGGGACCACAAGCTAAAAAGGGCAATTTTTCGGACAATCAGGGGCCATAATTCAGGAAGTTAAGATCCGATGGGTGCAAATATCGAACGGAACCAAGATTTGGGGGTTATAAACATGCATGTCAAGTTTCATCACAATCGGTTCAAAATTGTGACCTCTATAGGCTCCACAAGCTAAAAACATGATATTTCGTACAATCAGGGGCCATAATCCATGAAGTTTCGATCCGATACATGGCAATATCGTAAGCAGCCGAGATCTTACGGGGATAAACCTATATTTTAAGTTTCGTCAAAATCGGATAAGAATTGTGACCTGTAGAGAGTCCACAAATAAATTGTGGACAGACGGACAGGGTCGACGGCATAATACGTCCACATGAAAATGTGGGCCTATAAAAACACCTAACCTAAGTCTAAGTCGTCGTCCGGCAGGTCACTAGTGACTAAGTACTAGGCTAATAATAGCATTATTTATTATTACTATCGTTAGACACAACTATGTGATGATCCACAGAACTCACTTGTTCTTCATAGAACAACCATAAATCTGGATCGTATTTTGCAAGATCATTTCATAGCCATTTGAGCACCGTAGCTATCTCCAGGAGGCAACTTTCATTAGAATTAGTAGACGGAAACATCGTGGAACTGGCTGCCCAGACATCTGTTACGATGATTTAAATTTCTTTTTAAAAAATTGTGACAGACAAATTGACAGGAACAATGGAAATTGTGCCTGACATGGCGTAAAATTGGGACGGACAACGTTCGTGTCCGGCCGCTTGTGTCCAGGCTTGGTCATTTACATGTACCATTATATTTTCTTGTCTATAAAACATTTTATGTATTCCTATTTACATACTCATTTATGTACTATATACTCACATATGTGTGCTTAGTATGTGCTTGCAAACTAAAGTGATACCATAATACCCTAGCCCAAACCTAAAGAAACTCGCTCTTTGGTACGAAAACAGTTAAGGCAGATATTTTATATGGAAACAGCTAGATTTGTCTGTGGATTCTTACCTTTCAAAAATATGTCATAACTAATATGATGTATCTCTACAATAAGCCTGATAGGAGATACATGAGAAGCTAACAAGTAATAAAACTTGAAATTAACACCAGTCAAGCAACAAATTTGTTATGTATATATATATATATACATACCTGATGAAGTGCTGTTAAACCATCATCATTGGTCAAATCAGGATTTACACCTTTTGCCAATAGTTGACCCACTGAAAAATAGAAACAATATTTGTCATTCTGTCTCATTAGTAACTGCTACAAACTATAAACAAACCTATATGTACGTGTAAACCTACCTATTAGACTTGAACAAATAACCTTAAAGTCTGGATGCGTCATTTTATCACTATAGAATCAGATGCAAAGTACAATATGTGAAAGATGAAACTTCATCCATCTACTTGTAAGCTGCTCACAATGCAATAAGCCTGTCATCATTTTGTTGTCCGTGAAAATTTACTGACAGGCCTTTTTAAGATCAGGACAAGTCAGGACATTATTTAGCATTGGTATGTTTTTTTTCTTTTCTTAATTCAATGTTTATAATTAATCTGTGTACATATTAGCATGGATTAAGATGTAATGAATTTGATATTTTAGTGAACCAGCGGCTGCCAGGCAAGATAAGCCCACATTTTGCAAGAGATGGATAAAGAATAGGCTAAACAAAAAGTGATTTTTCGTACAATAAGGGTTATAATACAGGCAATCACGACCCAATATGTGCAAATATCAACAAGAAACAGAATCTTTGAGTGTAAAATTGGATCAAAATTGCGACTTCTGGAGGGCCCACAACCTTCATATATTATAATATTCAAATGTCTTTTTCATTTGGATAACCAGCGGTTACCCTCAAGATACATGTACACCCACATTTTGTAAGAAATTGACAGAGAAAAAGCTAAAAACAAAAGCGATTTTATGTACATGTACTTATAACAATTAGCAGACAATGAGATCCATTTTGTTGAACAGTTTCATTTCGATTTTCCTGAAATTTGAATTCAACTTTCATTATGGTGGAATGGTCATACATGTATATCTAAACGGTTTTTAAAATATACAGTAGGGACCACAATCAAGGGCCATGATTCAGGAGTTATGATCCAATATGTCAAAATATCGAAAGGAACCAAAATCTTTGGGTTATAAACATGTATTTCAAGTTTCATCAAAATCGGATGAAAATAGTGACCACTAGACTAGAGGGTCCACAACCTTGATATACATTGTACCAACCTACATGTAAAAACGAAAACAATCTTTTTTACAATCAGGGACCATGATCCAGAAAGTTATGGTCTGAAATGCACAAATAGCAAAAGGGACTGAGATCATTGGGATGTTGAGATAAATTTTAAGTTTCATCAAAATCAGATAAAAATTGAGACCTCTACAGGGTCCACAACCTTCGTATTACATGTACATGTACATACTTTTACACACTTTGCATACAAAGAGCGACCATTTTGTCATGCTGTTCAGTCAGATTTTCCTCTTTCTTATGGTGGAATAGTGATATATTTTAACGGTTTTTGAAATCGGATAAAAAAAATTTTAACCTCCAGAATATCCACAAACTAAAAAGCGTGATTTTTCGTACAATCAGGGTCGTAATGCTGGAAGTTATGGTCTGATATGCACAAACAGCGAAAGGAACCAAGATCTTGGGGACATAAACATACATTTTAAGTTTCCTCAAAATCAGATAACAACTGTAACTTCTGGAGGGTCCACTACCTTGGAACGATATACTTTTACACTATTTGCGTGCAAGAAGCCGCCATTTTGTCAGGCAGTTTTGGTTTGATTTTAACGAAATTGGAACTCATCCATTAATAAGGTGAAACGGCCTTCTTCTTATGGGGTTTAACGTCCTATTTTCTGCACCTAACCTGGGCTAATGAAGATGGGCATACGCCATATAGTGTGCAATGAGGGAAATTTTGCCCAGGCAGCGGCACTACTGCCTACTCTTATATCGATTCCCAACTGCCAAGGGATATTTTAAGTGCGCGTCAATGTGTAAACAGAACCTCAGTTTTTCGTCCCATCCGAACGACTAGACAGCTGTTCTTGTCAGGCCATCCGTCCTGCATCTCTGACAAGGGGAAACCACGTACAATAATCTGGATGAACTTTCTCAGCCAATGCAGGGATCGAAAACCCGACCTCCAGGCTAGCGAGCCAGTGTCTTACCCACATGATCCCCGAAGGTGAAGTGATGATAAATTTAAACATTTATTAAAATTGGATAAAAATCGTGACATTTAGCAGGTCCACAAGCTAAATTGCTATTTTTCTTACAGCCAGGGACGATAATTCAGGAAGTTACGTTCAGATACATGTATGCATGATTATTAAGATCTTTGTGATGTTAACATAAATTTAAAGTTTCATCAAAATCAGATAAAAATTGTGGCCTCTAGAGGGTCCACAACCTTGATACATGTGTATACCATATTTTTACACTATTTGCGTATGAGGGGCTGCCATTTTGTCCGTCAGTTTTGATCCAAGTCTCACTCAAACATCATCAGGGTGTAAGAGTGATTTATCACACTTTTTCCTTTTAAATTAGATAACAAGCCAACAGTGAGGCTGATGTCCTCCGCCGAAATCCCAAAATAAATAGAAGACACATATTAATTAATCGCACATTTATTTTTTTCAATGTATCGAGCAATCAAACTGTACACGAAGTGTCATCCAAAAGTGTTTTATAAAGAAAAATGCTAAAACCGACGAGAAAAATGAAAATGTACCCTAGTTAGGTGGACCCTAAAGGCAGACAAAAGGGCCCCTCTGGCCAAGGGAAAGGGCCCTCGTGTCCAAGTCAATCGTTTCTATACACTGTTACTGTCGAATCGATTACTAAATGAGAATGCAGTCATTGTATTAGCATAAAAATCATCAATCAAGATGAACCTAAGTTATCTTGTCCCAAAGTATCAACCAATCAAATTGCTTATCTCTGCTTACCCTAAGTGGAAAATGCTCATCTTCGAACTCCATCAAGGCATTGACCTAATAAGCATATACACCAAGTTTGAACATTTTAACTCAATTAGAAGGAGAGTTATTGTGTTCCAAAGTCTCGACTACTCTCGACCAATCAAATTGCGTATCGCTCTGCTTACCTTGAGCAGAAAATGCTCATTATCGAACTTAGTCAAGGTATTACTGTAATGAAACTATACACCAAGTTTCATCACTCTCACTTAATTAGAACTAAAGTTATCGTGTCCCAAAGCATCAACCAATCAAATTGCTTATCTCTGCTTGCCCTAAGTGGAAAATGCTCATCTTCGAACTCCGTCAAGGCATTGACCTTATAAGCATATACACCAAGTTTGAACATTTTTACTCAATTAGAAGAAGAGTTATTGTGTTCCAAAGTCTCGACCAATCAAATTGCTTATCGCTCTGCTTACCCTAAGCGGAAAATGCTCATCTCCGAACTCCATCAAGGCATTGACCTAATAAGCATATACACCAAGTTTGAACATTTTAACTCAATTAGAAGGAGAGTTATTGTGTTCCAAAGTCTCGACCAATCAAATTGCTCTGCTTACCCTGAGCGGAAAATGCTCATTATTGAACTTAGTCAAGGTATTACTGTAATGAAACTATACACTAAGTTTCATCACTCTCACTTAATTAGAACTAAAGTTATCGTGTCCCAAAGCATCAACCAATCAAATTGCTTATGCTCATCTTTGAACTCCATCAAGGCATTGACCTAATAAACACATACACCAAGTTTGAACATTCTAGCTCAATTAGGAAGAGTTATTGTGTTCCAAAGTCTCGACCAATCAAATTGCGTATCGCTCTGCTTACCCTAAGCAGAAAATGCTCATCTCCGAACTCCATCAAGGCATTGACCTAATAAGCATATACACCAAGTTTGAACATTTTAACTCAATTAGAAGGAGAGTTATTGGGTTTCAAAGTCTCGACCAATCAAATTGCTCTGCTTACCCTGAGCGGAAAATGCTCATTATCGAACTTAGTCAAGGTATTACTGTAATGAAACTATACACTAAGTTTCATCACTCTCACTTAATTAGAACTAAAGTTATCGTGTCCCAAAGCATCAACCAATCAAATTGCTTATCTCTGCTTACCCTAAGCGGAAAATGCTCATCTTTGAACTCCATCAAGGCATTGACCTAATAAACACATACACCAAGTTTGAACATTCTAGCTCAATTAGGAAGAGAGTTATTGTGTCCCAAAAAGTGTGACAGACAGACGGACAGACAGACAGACAGACAGACAGACAGACGGACGGACGAACCCATTTTAATAGTCCCCCAACTTTCTTCGAAAAGCGGGGGACAAAAATTGTGACAGGACAAGTGTCATACGATAGCCCATGCATCAAGCTATGCAATGATACAGAAATTATCTTATCCTGTGAAAACCAAAAGAAAAATCACATGTTCCCATTTTTTTATCGAAATATTGGATATATTTTTGACAACTTCCGGTTTACAGAGTGGGCTGGATACTTAACTTCCTGTACCATAAGTTTCAGAACTACCCATTCATCATCTTTAATAACAAGCGGTTGCCTTGCAAGGAATGCCCACATTTTGCAAGAGATTAACGTAGAACAAGCTCAAAAAAGAAGCAATTTTTCATATCATCAAGGGTCATAATTCAGGAAGTTACGATCTGATATGCAAGAATATTGAAAAGAACCAAGAGCTTTGGGTTATAAACATGTACATGTATTTGAAGTTTCATCAAAATCGCACCAAAACTGTGTCCTCAAGAGGGGCCACAACCTTGAAATGAGTTTAACGTCCTACTGTTCTGCTCCGAACCGGGCTATTGAAGACGTGCATACAAGATGCAGTGTGCTATGAAGGAAATTTTACCCGGACAGCAGCACCAAGGCCTACCCTTATATTGAATTTCAACTGTCTACACAGGACCTCAGTTTCCGTCTCCTCCGAACGACTAAACAGCTGTCCTTGTCATGCCCTACATCCTGACTCACTGACAAGGGGGAACCACGCAGGAAAATCTTTGTCGGCCAATGCAGGGATCAAGGTTCAGATGAAAATTGTGCCCTCTAGATTGTGCCCTCTCGAGTGTCCACAAACTAAAAACGTGATTTATCGTATAATCAGGGGCCATAATCCATGAAGTTATGGTCCGATACATGCCAATATCAAAAGGAACCGAGGTCCTTGGGAGATAGACCTATACTTCAAGTTTGGTCAAAACTGAATAAAAAATTTGAATTGTAGAGTGCCCACAAACAAATTGTGGATGGATGGACAGACAGACCGACAGGTGTGACGATAATATACGTCTACATGAAAATGTGCACAACTGCACGTATAAAAATTGTTAAATGTACCTCTAGAGGAAAAACAAGTTTAAAACATGATTTTTCGACTATAATTCAGGAAGTTACGATATGAGGTGTGATTCTATTTCGACAAGTTTTGACGATTCCTGAACGTACAAGGCCAGTTCAATAATAAACAAACAAACACTCGAAATGAGACAATCAATCTCCCCCTTCGATTGATTTCTAGCTACAAGTACTGGAAATACAACGCCCATTTTAATTACCATCTATGATGAATTCTACGACTATATTATTAATGAGTATACAACAGAACAATCCACTGAGCCTACCATATTTAGTAAGTGCTTGATTTCAATTAGTCAGTTAGGCCCAAATTAGATTACATAAGCCACTTATACATGCAACAGAAAAAAAATCTGAGAAAGCTTCAGTGTGGTTACAATGTACCTGTATGTCACAAGAATAATTAAAGATAGGTTGCCAGGCAATGAAACATACACCCACAACAGCTAAGTCGTCCAGGCAGTCAACAAGGTTTGTCATACACGCTGGCAGTAATTATTGGATATCTCTGAAAATCAATAGGTGTCTTCGTTTTATGACTTTTAACACTGTGTATAAATTTAAAGTCAATCGGATATTAACTTTAGCCTCTAGTGCGTTCACAAGAAATTGTGGACGATGGACAGACAAATAGGGGCGACGACAATACATTTCCATGTGGGCGTATAAAAATAATTGGTTTAACTGGTGAATTAAGTTCCTTGGTTGTCGCTTAACTTGTCGCCTACATGTAGGTGAGCATATTACATGATTTGTTGCCGACCATGCCATGACTTTGGCGATCATATCAATCATCAAGCAATTTTTCATCGCCAATGACCGAAATCACCTGTTGTCACGTAGTGTGTGTCAGGCTTAAAAACTGATCACTGAATACAGCAATAGTCCATACAGTGTTGTAGTACAATCAGTAACATACCTAAAATCAACAATGAATTATGCATAAGATTGACTGTTTTCAACAATTATTTGTCCTGATAGTTTGAATAATACATTAAACCGTATATATCAAATTACATAATGTATACACACAAACTTCTTCAGTATAAAAAATAGGTTGCCAGGCAACGAAACATACGCCCACACAGCAGCCAAATCGTCCGGGCAGTCAACAAGAGTTGTCGCATATTAAGGAATTATCAGAAAATCATTAGAATTTGTTTGGTTTTTATAATCAAACGTTTTTTTTTAAATCACATAATAATTGTGACCTCCAGAGGCACCACAAGCTAAAAAGGGTGATTTTTCGTACAATCAGAGGACATAATTCAGGAAGTAATGACCCGATGGGCGCAAGTAACGAAAGGAACCAAGATCTTTGGGTTATAAACATACCTGTCAAGTTTCATCAAAATCGATTCAAAATTGTGACCTCTTTAGGGTCCACAACCTTGATATAACATATTTTCACACTATTCGTGTACAAACGGCGGGCATTTTGTCTGTCAATTCGAGTCCGATTTTCACGAAATTCTAACTCTCTCTTCATTACCATGTAACGGTGACATAGTCAAACGTTTTTTTTAAATCGGATAATAATTTTGACCTCCAGAGGGACCAAAAGCGAACAAAAGCGATTTTTCGGACAATCTGGGGACATAATTCAGGAAGTTATGATCCAATGGGCGCAAATATCGAAAGGAACCAAGATCTTTGGGTTATAAACATACATGTCAAGTTTCATCAAAATCGGTTCAAAATTGTGACCTCTATAAGGTCCACAACCTTTATATAACATATTTTCACAATATTCGCGTACAAACGGCGGCCATTTTGTCCGTCAATTTCGGTCCGATTTTCACAATATTCATACTCAACCTTCATAACCATGGAATGGTGATATAATCAAACGTTTTTTTAAATCGGATAGCAATTTTGACCTCCAGAGGGACCACAAGCTAAAAAGGGCGATTTTTTGGACAATCAGGGGCCATCATTCAGGAAGTTACGATCCGATGGTCGCAAATATCGAAAGGAACCAAGATCTTTGGGTTATAAACATACATGTCAAGTTTCATCAAAATTGGTTCAAAATTGTGACCTCTATAAGGTCCACAACCTTGATATAACATATGTTCACACTGTTCGTGTACAAACGACGGCCATTTTGTCCGTCAATTTTGGTCCGATTTTCACGAAATTCAAACTCAACCTTCATAATCATGGAACGGTGATATAATCAAACGTTTTTTTAAATCGGATAACAATTTTGACCTCCAGAGGGACCACAAGCTAAAAAGGGCAATTTTTCGGACAATCAGGGGCCATAATTCAGGAAGTTACGATCCGATTGGCGCAAATATCAAAAGGAACCAAGATCTTTGGGTTATAAACATGCATTTCAAGTTTCATCCAAATCGGTTCAAAATTGTGTCCTCTACACTGTTCACAACCTTGATATAACATATTTTCACACTATTCGCGTACAAATGACGGCCATTTTGTCCGTCAATTTTGGTCCGATTTTCACGAAATTCGAACTCAGCCTTCATAACCATGGAACGGTGATATAATCATACGGTTTTTTAAATCGGATAACAATTTTGACCTCCAGAGGGACCACAAGCTAAAAAGGGCGATTTTTCGGACAATCAGGGGCCATAATTCAGGAAGTTACGATCCGATTGGCGCAAATATCGAAAGAAACCAAGATCTTTGGGTTATAAACATGCATTTCAAGTTTCATCCAAATCGGTTCAAAATTGTGACCTCTACACTGTTCACAAGCTAAAAAACGTGATTTTTCGTACAATCAGGGGCCATAACCCATGAAGTTACTGTCCGATACATGCCAATATCGAAAGGAACCGAGATCTTAGGGTGATAAACCTATGTTTTAAGTTTCATTGAAATCGGATAAAAATTGTGACCTGTAGACTGTTCACAAACAATTGTGGACGGACAGACGAACAGGGGCGACGACAATATATCTCCACATGAAAATGTGGGCGTATAAAAATACAAACAGACCTTCATCTACATCTTTTCTAGTAGCAGCTTCTAATAAAGATATATTAGGAACAAATATCACATTTCTCTTATGTCCATGTGGTTTATGGTCTATAGGCGTATTTCCACTTTTTCTTTTTTTAGATGACTCTTTTTCCAACTGTTTTTCATACTGGGAGAATTTCTTCAACTGTTGAATCCTACGTTTTTTGGCATGTTTTAATCGCTCTTGTGTGCTCATCCGCTCCACAGATGGCATTTCGGCCACTAAATCATGATGGTCAACCATGTTTGGTAAGTTCTAGATATAGTCCTTCACTTACAATATAGATGATGGATAATAATGGAATAATATAAACAATAGCCTGGATCTATATGTGCATGGTGTCTGAAAACAGAGATATACTGTTTACTACAGTGTGTAGAACAACATCATCAAGACATCACATCTATCTGAAAAACAAAAATTATAAAATAGTTATTATTACATATACATGTACTGCAGAAAATATTTGTCCACATATAATATTAGGCTACTACGTACGTTACATTGATGGGAATCATTTGTGTTGCTAGGGATGCATTCACATGGATATTACCCCAAGCAAATAATTTGGAATCAACGTTTGGGATCATTCTTAGTAGATTACAATTTGTGTAAGCAGACAAAATGAATTATTTCATAAGGTAGCACTAAAAAAGGCACAAGGTCTTGCACAAGAATAATGATGGCACTGGAATTCTGAGTCAGCTATCTCTCATAAGAAGCAGAACACTCTCCAGCATGATAAAGAAATTGTTGTCTTCACAATGAATTGCTTCCCAAACCCTTAGTTAAGATTCCACTTTCTACCCCAAGCAAGCCTTACAATCTCCATATGTATTCAAAGCCCTATTCAGGTTGGAATGACCCAAGGAACTTCAATATTATACATGTACATGATTGCATGTAAGACTAATTCTTTAAAAACATTATATTTATACAAGCATTTAATTTGCATACCATAAAAAGAATATTCTTTAATAACTTCAAGAAATTGTCAGTGGAAAAAATGAACATGTGAGTTTGAGACACTGGCAAAATTGGGTTCACATACAGTATACATTGTAACTGTACACAATGTACATGTATAATTTAAAACTTTTTAATACTTACTGTATACACAGAGGTATATTATAATACATGTACATGTTATGTATAATATCCACACAATAGATAACCATCAATGTTCTTTCTAATTATCCATTATTACTCATATTGTAATAATAATAAAGTGAATCATGGCTACTCCTAATATATTTTACATAAAATGGAAATAACTTATCATCAAAATACTAATTATAATGCTTATAAGAATATAACCTACAATACAATGATGGACACTCTTTGAATTAACAGAACATTGTCTAATGAATTATGTGTTTTGGGAATCACATCCAGATTCGAAAATCTATATTAACATTAAAACTAAATGGCTGCTTTTATTCAGTTCATTATTATTGAGTTCATTAAAATATAATCATTCAAATTACAGGTGAGAGAGAGAGAGAAATGGGGTTTAACGTCCACTCAACACAACTAGGTCATTTCGGGACTAACATATGGTTTTTAATTTTTATTTCAATAATTCGCTTGCGCGTAGGGGTCTTTAGCAGTGGGAGGACAAATTACAGGTACTCAAATTAAAACCAAAGACAAAGAGAATAATATAGGTTACCTAATTAGCAGAAAAGTTTAATATTATAATCTTCTAAGCAGAAAATCATTAATTAACTAGCATTCATGTAATACAGCATGGTAATTATTGTTGATTTAATTAACAACTGTATACTGTCTTCAATTTGTCAAAGGGAGATAATAAATCTTAATGACCCATGACAGTAATGACCTCAACAACGCTTGTCAAATTGCTTTCGTAAGTTTACAAAACCGGTAACATTAACACAAAAAAAAACAAAACAAATTAGCTGCATTTAAAATATGATTTTGTTATTAACAGGTATTGTGGAATATAAAGTTGCACAATATGTATGACAACACTATTCTAAAAGGGAAGGGTGGGCCTGGGAAACCTTTGAAAGGTGTGGGTTATGTACTCGATTTGAGAATGTCAATAAGTGAATTGTCACATTAAAACATACCATTACAAGCATGATATTAACATATATCCGCACTACATATTCCTGATATACTCGAATATAGACGTAAAGTGTATATTATACATCGGTAGAAAGAATTTACATACCTGAGTGTGACCTACATCTCTAGCTGTCTTGAAGATTAGCTGACACAAAACCAGCGACATGTTTTAATGATAGGGGGCGCCTGAAGGCTAAAAGCGACAGTCAGTCATGTGACAGGTGTGTAAGAGTACAGGTGAGACTTGTCATCATCAAGGTACAACATAGGCCTCTTCACAATGCACATACCAACGACTTGATAAAATATGAACAAGGCGGTTGCATTGTACCGTCTTTGATTGATATATTTTATTGCTCAAATGTATGTTAAAATGGATCTTGCCATTTAGGTTATATTCTTAATAAGTTCAAACCCTATTGGCAATATTTTATACAGGCCCAACCTACCTTTTTATATATAAGAAAAGAAATAAATATGAAGTTTAACAGGCTTTCGACGAAAAGGTGTTATCGGTTTAAACATAAATTCATTATAACACTAGACCTGCATGCAGGAATGACGGGTTTCACTGGTGCCACGTTACTCTTTAACATGTTACGTCCGGTGCCACATTACTCTTGAACATATGTCACTTCCGGTACCAATGAAACCATTAAACAGGTTTCCCCATAAGCATTGCAAACATCAAATAAATTGGACGCAGAATCAACCAAATCCAGCAAATATCAATTCATTTTATACATGTGTTACTTGTAAGTGATCCTGACAAAATTACATTAATTCCGGTGATAATGAAAATGTTCAATTAGTTTTATGAAATCCGAAATGGCATATGACATCATATAGTGAAAATTTTATGTAAATAGAATAATAATTGCCACTTTTATAGACCAAAAACCTTGAAAAGTGACTTGTAGACAATCGACTATTTCTCTGCAACCGCACAAGTTAGAAACCATTTTGTGGTGCCTGTATGATCGCATGGGTTCAATCTATTTGTTGAATGGGATCAAATATCATTATTTTGAAAACATTACAAATAAGACTCATTTGAATAAAATACCTGTTTTGCAGGCTAAAAATTCAGTTTTTGACAAAATGACATCACTTCCGGTGATACTAAAACAATTAAATTAGTTCTATGAAATCGTAAATGGCATAAAACATCATATGGTGAAAATTTTATGAAAATCGAATAATAACTGATTCTTTTAGAGCTAAAATAAAGTAAAAAGTGACTTGTGGAAAATCGTCAATTTCTCTGCAACCGTACAAGTTAGAAACCATTTTGTGGTATCTATATGATCGTATGGGTTAATTCTATTTGTTGATGGGAACCAAATTTCATAATTCTAAAAATATTACAAATAATACTCATTTGAATAAAAAATGTATTTTTAAGGCTAAAAATTCAGTTATTACCTAAATGACGTCACTTCCGTGAACAGTGAAAAAGTTAAAATGGTTTGGAATAGTCGACTGTGGCAATAGGCAACAGAAAGTGAAAGAAAATTGAAAATCGAATAATAATTGATTCTTTTACAGGCAAAATAACGTGAAAAGTGACTCATGCAAAATTGCCCATTTCTCGGCAACTGCTTATATTACAAACTAAATTTCACATACATTCTCTTTGTATGGATTATTGCTACAAGTTTATGAAAGTATCGAAGAAATATTTTAATATATGAAGACACTGGATGGGTTGTAAATAGCTTATTTTTAGCCCTTTTTTTTTACCTTTTAACCGAAATGGCCCGAAAACAAAATCGAAATTAAAAAAACTGAGTCCGAGATTTTGTGCACCTTAACAGGGCGCATCTTTTGAGTAAGATCAGATTAGTAGAAAAAAGTATTTGCTTTCAAAAAGTGGTACCGAACTGTCAATATTGTAGTTTTTGCTGAATTTACGCCACTTCCGGTGCCTACAGGAAACTTTACCGGTAACAAAAAAAATGGCATTTTGAACCACGGAACATATGAACATAGTTTTATACAAATCGATCAATAAATAATTAATGTAGGACTGAAAAACTGAATAAGCCAATGGCGGCCAAGGAAAATTACGGAAACAAAAAATGTTGACATTTTTGTTCAAATCCGATGACCCTTTAACCTTGGTTAAAATGTCATATAAAAATATTAATAAATAAAAAAGTTTTTTGTAAAAATTTAAATTTTCAAAATTTGGCGCCTAATATCTTCCAAGATTCGTCGAAAATCAAAAATCAAAAGTAACATAGCTATGTCCCCTGTTTCTGCTTATGTCAAAATGCACCATATGCTAAAATCCAATGATTATTGTTAATATTACGACAGTATTTCAAAAAACGACATTTTCGGTGATTTCGGACATTTCGCAATGTCGCAGAATGCCGGGAATAGCTTTAATCTCTAAGTCACACCCACTTTCCAAGTAAAACTGAAGACATTGTATCGATCCGACAAGAAGTTGCTGAGATATAAGCAAATTGGAAAAAAAAAATAATAAGAAGAAGAAGAACTAGACCTGCATGCAGGAATGACGGGTTTCACTGGTGCCACGTCACTTTCGGTGCCACGTTACCTTTAAACATATGTCACTTCCGATACCAATGAAACCATCAAACAGGTTTCCACATAAGCATTGTAAACATCAAATAAAATGGACGAAGAATCAACCAAATCCAGCAATATCAATTTATTTTATATATATGTTACTTGTAAGTGATCCTGGCAAAATTTCATTACTTCCGGTGATAATGAAAATGTTCAATTAGTTTTATGAAATCAGAAATGGCATAAGGCAGCATAATGGCGAAAATTGTATGTAAATCGAATGAGAATTGCCACTTTTATAGACCAAAAACCTTGAAAAGTGACTTGTAGAAAATCGTCTATTTCTCGGCAACCGTACACGATAAAAACTATCTTTTGGTATCTATATGATCGTATGGGTTCAATCCATTTGTTGATTGGAATCAAATATCATAATTTGAAATATATTACAAATCAGACTCATTTGAAAAAAATGTCTGTTTTGAAGGCTAAAAATACAGTTTTTGCCAAAATGACATTACTTCCGGTGATACTGAAAATGTTAAATTAGTTCTATGAAATCATAAATGACACAAGATATCATGTGGTGAAAATTTTATGAAAATCGAATAATAACTGACACTTTTATAGACCAAAAACCTTGAAAAGTGACTTAAGGAAAATCGCCCATTTCTCTGCAACCGTACAAGTTAGAAACCATTTTGTAGTATCTGTATGATCGTATGGGTTCAATCTATTTGATCAATAGAATCAAATATCACAATTTGAAAAAAATAACAAATACGACTCATTTGAATAAAATATTGTTTTTTGAAGGCTAAAATTTAAGTTTTGAGCAAATGACGTCATTTCCGGTGGCAGCGCAAGGGGTAAAATGGTTTGACATAGTTCACTATAGCATTAGGCATCCAATGGCGAAAGAAAATTGAAAATCGAATAATAATTGATTCTTTTACAGCCAAAATTACGTGAAAAGTGACTCATGCAAAATTGCCTATTTCTCGGCAACTGCTTATATTACAAACTAATTTTCACATACATTCTCTTCGTATGGATTATAGCTACAAGTTTATAAAAGTTACGTAAAAATATTTTAAAATCTGAAAAGCCTGAATGAGTTGTAAATAGGTCAATTAAACGCCTTTTTTCACCTCTTAATCCAATTTGCTAGAAAATGAAAAAAGAAATTAAAAAAACTGCTTCCGACATTTTTTGCGCCTTTAAAGGACACACTCTTTGAGTCATATAATTTTTCAAAAAAATAATATTTGTTTTCAAAAAATGTACCTAACTGTCAAAATTGTAGTTTTTGGTAAAATTATGCCACTTCCGGTGCCGACAGATAACACTTTTGGTAATAAAAAAAATGACAATTGAGACAACGAAGCATATGAACTTTGTTTTATACAAATCGAACAATAAAAAATTAATCTAGGACTGAAAAACTGAATTAGCCAATGGAGGCCAAGGAAAATTACTGAGACAAAATTTTTTAACATTTTTGCGCAAGTCAGATGACTCTTTAATTCTGTGCACAACACGACTAAAAAATATTCATAAATAAAAAAGTTTTTTGTAAAATTTTAAATTTCCGAAATTTGGCGCCCAATATCTTCGAAGATTTGCCGAAAATCAAAAATCGAAAGTAGCGCAGCTATGTGCCCTGTCTCCAGCTATGCCAAAATGTATCGAAAGTTAAAATCCCATGATTATTGTTAAAATTACCGCAATATTTGTAAAAACGATAACTTCGGTGATTTCGGACATTTCGCATTGTCGCAGAACGTTCAAAATAGCTTTATCCTCTAAGTCACACCCACTTTCCCAGTAAAACCGAAGAAATCGTAACGATGCGACACGTAGTTGCTGAGATCTACTCAAAACAAAAGAAGAATAATAATAATAATAACTAGACCTGCATGCAGGAATGACGGGTTTCACTGGTGCCACGTCACTTTCGGTGCCACGTTACCCTTAAACATATGTCACTTCCGATACCAATGAAACCATCAAACAGGTTTCCACATAAGCATTGTAAACATCAAATAAAATGGACGAAGAATCAACCAAATCCAGCAATATCAATTCATTTTATATATATGTTACTTGTAAGTGATCCTGGCAAAATTTCATTACTTCCGGTGATAATGAAAATGTTCAATTAGTTTTATGAAATCAGAAAATGGCATAAGGCATCATAATGGCGAAAATTTTATGTAAATCGAATGAGAATTGCCACTTTTATAGACCAAAAACCTTGAAAAGTGACTTGTAGAAAATCGTCTATTTCTCGGCAACCGTACACAATAAAAACTATCTTTTGGTATCTATATGATCGTATGGGTTCAATCCATTTGTTGATTGGAATCAAATATCATAATTTGAAATATATTACAAATCAGACTCATTTGAAAAAAATGTCTGTTTTGAAGGCTAAAAATACAGTTTTTGCCAAAATGACATTACTTCCGGTGATACTGAAAATGTTAAATTAGTTCTATGAAATCATAAATGACACAAGATATCATATGGTGAAAATTTTATGAGAATCGAATAATAACTGACACTTTTATAGACCAAAAACCTTGAAAAGTGACTTAAGGCAAATCGCCCATTTCTCTGCAACCGTACAAGTTAGAAACCATTTTGTGGTATCTGTATGATCGTATGGGTTCAATCTATTTGATCAATAGAATCAAATATCACAATTTGAAAAAAATAACAAATACGACTCATTTGAATAAAATATTGTTTTTTGAAGGCTAAAATTTAAGTTTTGAGCAAATGACGTCATTTCCGGTGGCAGCACAAGGGGTAAAATGGTTTGACATAGTCCACTATGGCATTAGGCATCCAATGGCGAAAGAAAATTGAAAATCGAATAATAATTGATTCTTTTACAGCCAAAATTACGTGAAAAGTGACTCATGCAAAATTGCCTATTTCTCGGCAACTGCTTATATTACAAACTAATTTTCACATACATTCTCTTCGTATGGATTATAGCTACAAGTTTATAAAAGTTACGTAAAAATATTTTAAAATCTGAAAAGCCTGAATGAGTTGTAAATAGGTCAATTTTACGCCTTTTTTCACCTCTTAATCCAATTTGCTAGAAAATGAAAAAGAAATTAAAAAAACTGCTTCCGACATTTTTTGCGCCTTTAAAGGACACACTCTTTGAGTCATATAATTTTTCAAAAAAATAATATTTGTTTTCAAAAAATGTACCTAACTGTCAAAATTGTAGTTTTTGGTAAAATTATGCCACTTCCGGTGCCGACAGATAACACTTTTGGTAATAAAAAAAATGACAATTGAGACAACGAAGCATATGAACTTTGTTTTATACAAATCGAACAATAAAAAATTAATCTAGGACTGAAAAACTGAATTAGCCAATGGAGGCCAAGGAAAATTACTGAGACAAAATTTTTTAACATTTTTGCGCAAGTCAGATGACTCTTTAATTCTGTGCACAACACGACTAAAAAATATTCATAAATAAAAAAGTTTTTTGTAAAATTTTAAATTTCCCAAATTTGGCGCCTAATATCTTCGAAGATTTGCCGAAAATCAAAAATCGAAAGTAGCGCAGCTATGTGCCCTGTCTCCAGCTATGCCAAAATGTATCGAAAGTTAAAATCCCATGATTATTGTTAAAATTACCGCAATATTTGTAAAAACGATAACTTCGGTGATTTCGGACATTTCGCATTGTCGCAGAACGTTCAAAATAGCTTTATCCTCTAAGTCACACCCACTTTCCCAGTAAAACCGAAGAAATCGTAACGATGCGACACGTAGTTGCTGAGATCTACTCAAAACAAAAGAAGAATAATAATAATAACTAGACCTGCATGCAGGAATGACGGGTTTCACTGGTGCCACGTCACTTTCGGTGCCTCGTTACCCTTAAACATATGTCACTTCCGATACCAATGAAACCATCAAACAGGTTTCCACATAAGCATTGTAAACATCAAATAAAATGGACGAAGAATCAACCAAATCCAGCAATATCAATTCATTTTATATATATGTTACTTGTAAGTGATCCTGGCAAAATTTCATTACTTCCGGTGATAATGAAAATGTTCAATTAGTTTTATGAAATCAGAAATGGCATAAGGCAGCATAATGGCGAAAATTGTATGTAAATCGAAGATGAGAATTGCCACTTTTATAGACCAAAAACCTTGAAAAGTGACTTGTAGAAAATCGTCTATTTCTCGGCAACCGTACACGATAAAAACTATCTTTTGGTATCTATATGATCGTATGGGTTCAATCCATTTGTTGATTGGAATCAAATATCATAATTTGAAATATATTACAAATCAGACTCATTTGAAAAAAATGTCTGTTTTGAAGGCTAAAAATACAGTTTTTGCCAAAATGACATTACTTCCGGTGATACTGAAAATGTTAAATTAGTTCTATGAAATCATAAATGACACAAGATATCATATGGTGAAAATTTTATGAAAATCGAATAATAACTGACACTTTTATAGACCAAAAACCTTGAAAAGTGACTTAAGGAAAATCGCCCATTTCTCTGCAACCGTACAAGTTAGAAACCATTTTGTGGTATCTGTATGATCGTCTGGGTTCAATCTATTTGATCAATAGAATCAAATATCACAATTTGAAAAAAATAACAAATACGACTCATTTGAATAAAATATTGTTTTTTGAAGGCTAAAATTTAAGTTTTGAGCAAATGACGTCATTTCCGGTGGCAGCGCAAGGGGTAAAATGGTTTGACATAGTCCACTATGGCATTAGGCATCCAATGGCGAAAGAAAATTGAAAATCGAATAATAATTGATTATTTTACAGCCAAAATTACGTGAAAAGTGACTCATGCAAAATTGCCTATTTCTCGGCAACTGCTTATATTACAAACTAATTTTCACATACATTCTCTTCGTATGGATTATAGCTACAAGTTTATAAAAGTTACGTAAAAATATTTTAAAATCTGAAAAGCCTGAATGAGTTGTAAATAGGTCAATTTTACGCCTTTTTTCACCTCTTAATCCAATTTGCTAGAAAATGAAAAAGAAATTAAAAAAACTGCTTCCGACATTTTTTGCGCCTTTAAAGGACACACTCTTTGAGTCATATAATTTTTCAAAAAAATAATATTTGTTTTCAAAAAATGTACCTAACTGTCAAAATTGTAGTTTTTGGTAAAATTATGCCACTTCCGGTACCGACAGATAACACTTTTGGTAATAAAAAAAATGACAATTGAGACAACGAAGCATATGAACTTTGTTTTATACAAATCGAACAATAAAAAATTAATCTAGGACTGAAAAACTGAATCAGCCAATGGAGGCCAAGGAAAATTACTGAGACAAAATTTTTTAACATTTTTGCGCAAGTCAGATGCTTCTTTAATTCTGTGCACAACACGACTAAAAAATATTCATAAATAAAAAAGTTTTTTGTAAAATTTTAAATTTTCGAAATTTGGCGCCTAATATCTTCAAAGATTTGCCGAAAATCAAAAATCGAAAGTAGCGCAGCTATGTGCCCTGTCTCCAGCTATGCCAAAATGTATCGAAAGTTAAAATCCCATGATTATTGTTAAAATTACCGCAATATTTGTAAAAACGATAACTTCGGTGATTTCGGACATTTCGCATTGTCGCAGAACGTTCAAAATAGCTTTATCCTCTAAGTCACACCCACTTTCCCAGTAAAACCGAAGAAATCGTAACGATGCGACACGTAGTTGCTGAGATCTACTCAAAACAAAAGAAGAATAATAATAATAACTAGACCTGCATGCAGGAATGACGGGTTTCACTGGTGCCACGTCACTTTCGGTGCCTCGTTACCCTTAAACATATGTCACTTCCGATACCAATGAAACCATCAAACAGGTTTCCACATAAGCATTGTAAACATCAAATAAAATGGACGAAGAATCAACCAAATCCAGCAATATCAATTCATTTTATATATATGTTACTTGTAAGTGATCCTGGCAAAATTTCATTACTTCCGGTGATAATGAAAATGTTCAATTAGTTTTATGAAATCAGAAATGGCATAAGGCAGCATAATGGCGAAAATTGTATGTAAATCGAAGATGAGAATTGCCACTTTTATAGACCAAAAACCTTGAAAAGTGACTTGTAGAAAATCGTCTATTTCTCGGCAACCGTACACGATAAAAACTATCTTTTGGTATCTATATGATCGTATGGGTTCAATCCATTTGTTGATTGGAATCAAATATCATAATTTGAAATATATTACAAATCAGACTCATTTGAAAAAAATGTCTGTTTTGAAGGCTAAAAATACAGTTTTTGCCAAAATGACATTACTTCCGGTGATACTGAAAATGTTAAATTAGTTCTATGAAATCATAAATGACACAAGATATCATATGGTGAAAATTTTATGAAAATCGAATAATAACTGACACTTTTATAGACCAAAAACCTTGAAAAGTGACTTAAGGAAAATCGCCCATTTCTCTGCAACCGTACAAGTTAGAAACCATTTTGTGGTATCTGTATGATCGTCTGGGTTCAATCTATTTGATCAATAGAATCAAATATCACAATTTGAAAAAAATAACAAATACGACTCATTTGAATAAAATATTGTTTTTTGAAGGCTAAAATTTAAGTTTTGAGCAAATGACGTCATTTCCGGTGGCAGCGCAAGGGGTAAAATGGTTTGACATAGTCCACTATGGCATTAGGCATCCAATGGCGAAAGAAAATTGAAAATCGAATAATAATTGATTATTTTACAGCCAAAATTACGTGAAAAGTGACTCATGCAAAATTGCCTATTTCTCGGCAACTGCTTATATTACAAACTAATTTTCACATACATTCTCTTCGTATGGATTATAGCTACAAGTTTATAAAAGTTACGTAAAAATATTTTAAAATCTGAAAAGCCTGAATGAGTTGTAAATAGGTCAATTTTACGCCTTTTTTCACCTCTTAATCCAATTTGCTAGAAAATGAAAAAGAAATTAAAAAAACTGCTTCCGACATTTTTTGCGCCTTTAAAGGACACACTCTTTGAGTCATATAATTTTTCAAAAAAATAATATTTGTTTTCAAAAAATGTACCTAACTGTCAAAATTGTAGTTTTTGGTAAAATTATGCCACTTCCGGTACCGACAGATAACACTTTTGGTAATAAAAAAAATGACAATTGAGACAACGAAGCATATGAACTTTGTTTTATACAAATCGAACAATAAAAAATTAATCTAGGACTGAAAAACTGAATCAGCCAATGGAGGCCAAGGAAAATTACTGAGACAAAATTTTTTAACATTTTTGCGCAAGTCAGATGCTTCTTTAATTCTGTGCACAACACGACTAAAAAATATTCATAAATAAAAAAGTTTTTTGTAAAATTTTAAATTTTCGAAATTTGGCGCCTAATATCTTCAAAGATTTGCCGAAAATCAAAAATCGAAAGTAGCGCAGCTATGTGCCCTGTCTCCAGCTATGCCAAAATGTATCGAAAGTTAAAATCCCATGATTATTGTTAAAATTACCGCAATATTTGTAAAAACGATAACTTCGGTGATTTCGGACATTTCGCATTGTCGCAGAACGTTCAAAATAGCTTTATCCTCTAAGTCACACCCACTTTCCCAGTAAAACCGAAGAAATCGTAACGATGCGACACGTAGTTGCTGAGATCTACTCAAAACAAAAGAATAATAATAATAATAACTAGACTTGCTTGCAAGGCTGAAGGCTTTCACCTTACCGAAGGCAGCAAAAATTGCCTACAACTCACCCCTTAAAACACACACACACACACGCTTAAACAACTCAGACATGACACTTTCTGTGCATGCGCATTACGATAGAAGGAAAGTGAAAAATATAGTTGAACAATTATGAACATGGATTGGTAGAATCCTACAGACGCCAGAAATCGAAATACTCAATCAAAAACTCAAAAATTCTAAAAAAAATTACAAGTTCAGTACATTTTCAAATTGTTAGGAAAAAAAGAGAACTGCGTGGTATTGCAATTCGACCTATATCGCATCCGCAATATCCCCGGCTCTACAAAAATATAACTTTTTCGAATTCTATCAATTTTAGTTTCAGAAATCTAAACGACTACAGAAAAAAAAACAGTTTTCCGAATGAGACAAAAAAAATTTACCTTAAGTATCAGGTAATAATATCGCACCTTTCAACATTAATTTTTCAACATTGTAATTGAGGGGTACTTTATTTATAAATGGCTTCAACAGAGAGCTTCATTTTCACTGGTATCAAATGATGACGTCATGCAGACATAAAACCTGGGATATTAATTTCAGGAGTAACTGTTAATTACTAAAATGAATTATTTTCATTCTAGAAGCACCAATGCAAGATATTGGTTACCATTCAAACACCCTTTGTTCAAATATTGCCAGTTTTAAAAAAAGCTCTCTATATATGCTTTATACGTATGCAAAACGTTCCATTTATAACCAATTCGGGCTTTTGTCGATGTCACACCAATGTGTTACACGGAACTTTGGAATCGCGTTCAGGCCAGCTACTCAAATATGTAACTGGTTCAAAACTAAATTGAATATTCAATGAAATATCGACAATATTTTGATTTCGTGCACGTTAATGATTTGACGTCACTAACATATAAAAATTTATCGTTAATTAGAGATAGGGCCCAAACTCAAACTACATCATGCTTTCTATCACAGGTGCAATATTCGTACTTCTGCACGATACTACTGCAAGATACAACTGCAACCTATAGATAATTAGATTTCCTTATAAACAGCGCGAGCCGTCGATTTGTGTCGAGATGATTACGGTTATGAGGTAATTTTAACAAAGAAGAAACAATATTAATTCAAAGACTAATTATTACACACATAAATCAATTATTTCTGTTACAGGGTCACTAAACCCATATTTTGAATATAAGTAAACACTCAAAGTTGAAATACTTTTAGCTCAAATATCGTCACTGTGATAGAAATGGGGAATTTGAAAATGCTCTAAACGTTGGTAAAACGTACAGATTGTATCAACTCTTACTGAAGGTTTCGCTTAACAATGAAAGATGATGTTTTCAATTTTCGATCCCTTTGTTCTCATACTCCTGATATTTCTAACTGTTGCGCAATGGTTTCATACCTATGACTACCGATAAAACTCTGATTTCGTGCACGTTAATGACTTGAAGTCACTAACATATAAAAAATTATCTTTAATTAGAGATAGGGCCCAAGCTCAAACTACATCATGCTTTCTATCACAGGTGCAATATTCGTACTTCTGCACGATACTACTGCAAGATACAACTGCAACCTATGGATAATTGGATTTCCTTATAAACAGCGGGAGCCGTCGATTTGTGTCGAGATGATTACGGTTGAGAGATAATTTTGACAAAGAAGAAACAATATTAATTCAAAGACTAATTATTACACACAGGAATCAATTATTTCTGTTACAGGGTCACTAAACCCATATTTTGAATATAAGTAAACACTCAAAGTTGAAATACTTTTAGCTCAAATTTCGTCACTGTGAGAGAAATGGGGAATTTTGAATAGGCTCTAAACGTTGGTAAAACGTACAGATTGTATCAACTCTTACTGCATGTTTCGCTTAACAATGAAAGGTGACGTTTTCAGTTTTCGATTCCTTTGTTCTCATACTCCTGATATTTCTAAATGTTGCGCAATAGTTTCATACCTAAGACTACCGATCAAACTCTCTGTAGAAGAAGTTCCAAAAAAAAATTACGTTGACTTTTCGAGAAAAAGACGTCTAAAAATGCTCCAAATGGTAAAAATACGACGTTTTGGATTTTCAATCTCGTTTTTCGACTACTCATGACATTTAGAGAAATTGTACAATGGTTTCACACAATACGCCACCCATTAGACTCTCGACTGAGAAAGTTTTAAAAAAATCGTAGGCGGCGTTTCCGAGAAACATGCGTTTAAAATTGCTCGAAATCGTAAAAAACCTTACTTTTCAAAGTCCTATAACTTTTTCAATTTATGATAGAAACTTGTCGCTGTGGTACCATCTTGTAGATATTTTACGTGGCTATCAAATGACGTTGTACTTTAACTACTCAGTAAACAGCCAATTAAAACATCGCATTTTCCGCACAAACACCCATTTTTTAGAATTTTGTCAAAGTTTGGATACTTTTCTTGACTACTTCCGGTGATTAGAGGATTTTCATTCATAGACTAAGGACTGGAGACGACTCTTGACTTCATATGCCTGAAGTTTCAGAAAAATCGTAGGTGCCGTTTTAAAAAAATAAGAACTCTACGATTTGACCAAAATGCGTAAAAAAGTGAAAAATCAAAGTTAAAATTTCAGAACAAAACCTATATTGTTGGAATCGGATTAATGTCAGCTATCCAAAAATATAAGTCATATTTAAAAATTCCTAAAAATAACAATTTTAGGAAATTTTGAAAATTTTCCATTTTTCACCAAAAAAATGAGAGCGACAAAGTTTCTAAACTCGATGTTTTTGAACTGCCATCTACTCAGAAATGTTTTCAGCTATCCAAAAATGTAAATATCGGAAAAGTCCGATGAGAATTAGAAGAATTATGGCCGATTTTCAATTTGAGTGCACGTTAAAGATTTGACGCGTTTCCGCTATGCGCACAAATTTGGTTTTACATTTAAGCACTAACCACCACCCAGTTTCCCGACAGAAAATCAAATTTCAGACCTCTATCTCTTATAGTTGCTGAGAAATAGGCAAAGTGGAAAAAAAAAAATAAATAAATAACTAGACTTGCTTGCAAGGCTGAAGGCTTTCACCTTACCCAAGGCAGCACAAAATGCCTACCACTCACCCCTTAAAACACACACACACACACACACATACAATTAAACAACTCAGACATTGACACTTTCTGTGCATGCGCATTACGATAGAAGGAAAGTGAAAAATATAGTTGAACAACTATGAACTTGGATCGGTAGAATCCTACAGGCGCCAGAAATCTAAATACGCACTCAAAAACGCAAAAATTCTTTAAAAAAAAATTACAATTTTAGTACATTTTCAAATTTTCAGGAAAAAAAGAGAACTGCGTGGTATTGCAATTCGACCTATATCTCATCCGCAATATTCCCGGCTCTACAAAAATATAACTTTTTCGAAAATCGGTTGGGAATTGAGATTATTAGGACCTATTTTCATTTATGCACGTTAAAGATTTACTTCACTTCAGGTCTGTTCAGAACTTTCGCAATACTTCTAAGTACTTACTGCTTAAAACATAGGAAAAATCATTATTCAGAACTCTATCTGCTTTACTTTCAGAGATCTACACGAGAATAAAAAAAAAAACAGTTTTCCAAATGAGACCAAAAAAAAAATCGTGTCAGATAATAACCAAAACCAGGAATCATACCTTTCAACATAAACTTTTCAACATTTGTCCAGAGGGGTGCCTTCCTTATAAATAGCTTCAGTAAATAGCGTCATTTTCGCTGGTATCAAATGATGACGTCACGTAGACAAAAACCTGGGATAAGAATTTCCGGAGTAACTGTTATTGACTAAAATAAATTTTCATCCTAGGAGCAGCATTACCAGATATTGGTTACCAGTAAAACACCTTTAGTTCAAATATTGCCTCTTTCAAAAAAAGCTCTCTATATAATGCTTTATACGTAGGCAAAACGTTCCGATTATGACCAACTCGGACTGTTGCCAATGTCACACCAATGTGTACACGGGACTTTGGAATCACGTCCATATCAACTAATCAAATATGCAACTGGTTCAAAAATTGACTTAATATTCGATGAAATATCTACAATTTTCTGATTTCGTGCACGTTAAAGATTTGACGTCACTACATGTAACATATAAAAATTTAATATTTATTACAGATAGAGTCCATGCTCAAACTGGTTATCTCAACTGAGAACGACATGGTTATCTCAATTCGACCTTTATCAAATCCGCAATATCCCCGGCTGTACAAAAATATATTTTTTTCGAAAATCGGTTGGGAATTGACATAATTAGAACCGATTTTCATTCGTGCACGTTAAAGGTTTACATCACTTCCGGTCTGGTTCACAACTTTCGCAATAGTTCTAAGTACTAAATGTTTAAAATATGGGAAACATCAATATTCAAAACTCTATCTGTTTTAGTTTCAGAGATCTACACGAGAATAAAAAAAAAACGAGTTTTCCAATTGGGACAAAAAAGTATCGTAAGTGTCAAATAATAACCAAAACCCAGAATCATACATTCAACATTAATTTTTCAGCATTTATACGGAGGAGTGCCATCGTTATAAATAGCTTCAACAGAGAGGTTTATTTTCACTGGTATCAAATGATGACGTCACGGAGACAAAAATCCTGCGATATTAATTTCAGGGGTTAACTATTATTTACTAAAACCAATTATTGTCACTCTAGAAGCACCAGTAACAGATATTGGTTACTATTAAAACACACTTTGTTCAAATATTGCCACTTTTTAAAAAATCTCTCTATATATGCTTTATACGTATGCAAAACGTTCCAATTATGACCAATTCGGACTTTTGTCGATGTCACACCAATGTGTACACGGGACTTCGGAATCGCGTTTTCATGTCAGCTACTCAAATATGTAACTGGGTCAAAAATTGATTTTATATTCAATGAAATATCGCCAATTTTCGGATTTCGTGCACGTTAAAGATTTGACGTCACCAACATATAAAATTTTATCTTTAATCAGAGATAGGGCCCAATCTCAAACTACATCATGCCTTCTATCACAGGTGCAATATTCGTACTTCTGCACGATACTACTGCAAGATACAATTGCAAACTATTGATAATTGTATTTCCTTTTAAACAGCGCGAGCCGTCGATTTGTGTCGAGATGATTACGGTTATGAGGTAATTTTGACAAAGAAGAAACAATATTAATTCAAAGACTAATTATTACACACAGAAATCAATTATTTCTGTTACAGGGTCACTAAACCCATATTTTGAATATAAGTCAACACTCAAAGTTGAAATACTTTTAGCTCAAATATCGTCACTGTGAGAGAAATGGGGAATTTTGAATATGCTCTAAACGTTGGTAAAACGTACAGATTGTATCAACTCTTACTGCATGTTTCGCTTAACAATGAAAGGTGACGTTTTCAATTTTCGATCCTTTTGTTCTCATACTCCTGATATTTCCAACTGTTGCGCAATGGTTTCATACCTAAGACCACCGATAAAACTCTCTGTAGAAGAAGTTCAAAAAAAAATAATTACGTTGACTTTTCGAGAAAAAGACGTCTAAAAATGCTCCAAATGGTAAAAATACGACGTTTTGGATTTTCAATCTCGTTTTTCGACTACTCATGACATTTAGAGAAATTGTACAATGGTTTCACACAATACACCACCTATAAGACTCTCGAATGAGAAAGTTTTAAAAAAATCGTAGGCGGCTTTTCCGAGAAACATGCGTTTAAAATTGCTCGAAATCGTAAAAAACCTTACTTTTCAAAGTCCTATAACTTTTTAAGTTTGAAAAAGAAACTTGTCGCTGTGGTACCATCTTGTAGATATTTTATGTGGCTATCAAATGACGTTGTACTTTAGCTACTCAGTAAACAGCCAATTGAAACATCGCACTTTGCGCACAGGCACCCATTTTTCAGAATTTTGTCAAAGTTTGGATACATTTATTGACCACTTCCGGTGATTATAGCATTTTCATCCATAGTCTAAGGACTGGAGACGACTCCCGACTTCATATTCCTGAAGTTTCAGAAAAATCGTAGGCGTCGTTTTAAAAAAATAAGAACTCTACGATTTGACCAAAATGCGTAAAAAAGTGAAAAATCAAAGTTAATATTTCAGAACAAAACTTATATTGTTGGAATCGGATTGATGTCAGCTATCCAAAAATATAAGTTATATTTCTAAATTCCCCAAAATAACAATTTTAGAAAATTTTGAAAATTTTCCATTTTTCACCCAAAAATTGAAAGCGACAAAGTTTCCAAATTCTACGTATTTGAACTGCTGTCTTCTAGGAAATGTCTCCAGCTAACCAAAAATGTAAATTTTAAAAAAATCGGTTGAGAATTAGCAGAATTATGGTAGATTTTCAATTTGCGTGCACGCTAAAGATTTGACGCATTTCCGCTATGCGCACAAATTTCGTTTTACATTTAAGCACTAACCACCACCCAGTTTCCGAAGTGAAAATCAAATTTCAGACCTCTATCCCTTATAGTTTCTGAGATCTAGCTTCCCCCAATAAAAAAAAAATAATAATAATAATCTTAGTAATAACAATAGTCTTTCACCATTGAAAAATGGTGAAAGCCTAACTAGACTTGCTTGCAAGGCTGAAGGCTTTCACCTTACCCAAGGCAGCACAAAATGCCTACCACTCACCCCTTAAAACACACACACACACACACACACACACACACACACACACTTAAACAACTCAGACATTGACACTTTCTGTGCATGCGCATTACGATAGAAGGAAAGTGAAAAATATAGTTGAACAACTATGAACTTGGATCGGTAGAATCCTACAGGCGCCAGAAATCTAAATACGCAATCAAAAACGCAAAAATTCTAAAAAAAAAAAATTACAATTTTAGTACATTTTCAAATTTTCAGGAAAAAAAGAGAGCTGCGTGGTATTGCAATTAGACCTATATCTCATCCGCAATATTCCCGGCTCTACAAAAATATAACTTTTTCGAAAATCGGTTGGGAATTGAGATTATTAGGACCTATTTTCATTTATGCACGTTAAAGATTTACTTCACTTCAGGTCTGTTCAGAACTTTCGCAATACTTCTAAGTACTTACTGCTTAAAACATAGGAAAAATCATTATTCAGAACTCTATCTGCTTTACTTTCAGAGATCTACACGAGAATGAAAAAAAAAAAACAGTTTTCCAAATGGGACCAAAAAAAAAATCGTGTCAGATAATAACCAAAACCAGGAATCATACCTTTCAACATAAACTTTTCAACATTTGTACAGAGGGGTGCCTTCCTTATAAATAGCTTCAGTAAATAGCGTCATTTTCGCTGGTATCAAATGATGACGTCATGTAGACAAAAACCTGGGATAAGAATTTCCGGAGTAACTGTTATTGACTAAAATAAATTATTTTCATCCTAGGAGCAGCATTACCAGATATTGGTTACCAGTAAAACACCTTTAGTTCAAATATTGCCTCTTTCAAAAAAAGCTCTCTATATAATGCTTTATACGTAGGCAAAACGTTCCGATTATGACCAACTCGGACTGTTGCCAATGTCACACCAATGTGTACACGGGACTTTGGAATCACGTCCATATCAACTAATCAAATATGCAACTGGTTCAAAAATTGACTTAATATTCGATGAAATATCTACAATTTTCTGATTTCGTGCACGTTAAAGATTTGACGTCACTACATGTAACATATAAAAAATTAATATTTATTACAGATAGACTCCATGCTCAAACTGGTTATCTCAACTGAGAACGACATGGTTATCTCAATTCGACCTTTATCAAATCCGCAATATCCCCGGTTGTACAAAAATATATTTTTTTCGAAAATCGGTTGGGAATTGACATAATTAGAACCGATTTTCATTCGTGCACGTTAAAGGTTTACATCACTTCCGGTCTGGTTCACAACTTTCGCAATAGTTCTAAGTACTAAATGTTTAAAATATGGGAAAAATCAATATTCAAAACTATATCTGTTTTAGTTTCAGAGATCTACACGAGAATAAAAAAAAACCGAGTTTTCCAATTGGGACAAAAAAGTATCGTAAGTGTCAAATAATAACCAAAACCCAGAATCCTACATTCAACATTAATTTTTCAGCATTTATATGGAGGAGTGCCATCGTTATAAATAGCTTCAACAGAGAGGTTTATTTTCACTGGTATCAAATGATGACGTCATGGAGACAAAAATCCTGCGATATTAATTTCAGGGGTTAACTATTATTTACTAAAACCAATTATTGTCACTCTAGAAGCACCAGTAACAGATATTGGTTACTATTAAAACACACTTTGTTCAAATATTGCCACTTTTTTAAAAAATCTCTCTATATATGCTTTATACGTATGCAAAACGTTCCAATTATGACCAATTCGGACTTTTGTCGATGTCACACCAATGTGTACACGGGACTTCGGAATTGCGTTTTCATGTCAGCTACTCAAATATGTAACTGGTTCAAAAATTGATTTTATATTCAATGAAATATCGCCAATTTTCGGATTTCGTGCACGTTAAAGATTTGACGTCACCAACATATAAAATTTTATCTTTAATTAGAGATAGGGCCCAAGCTCAAACTACATCATGCTTTCTATCATAGGTGCAATATTCGTACTTCTGCACGATACTACTGCAAGATACAACTGCACACTATTGATAATTGTATTTCCTTTTAAACAGCGCGAGCCGTCGGTTTGTGTCGAGATGATTACGGTTATGAGGTAATTTTGACAAAGAAGAAACAATATTAATTCAAAGACTAATTATTACACACAGAAATCAATTATTTCTGTTACAGGGTCACTAAACCCATATTTTGAATATAAGTCAACACTCAAAGTTGAAATACTTTTAGCTCAAATATCGTCACTGTGAGAGAAATGGGGAATTTTGAATATGCTCTAAACGTTGGTAAAACGTACAGATTGTATCAACTCTTACTGCATGTTTCGCTTAACAATGAAAGGTGACGTTTTCAATTTTCGATCCTTTTGTTCTCATACTCCTGTTATTTCCAACTGTTGCGCAATGGTTTCATACCTAAGACTACCGATAAAACTCTCTGTAGAAGAATTTCAAAAAAAAAAATTACGTTGACTTTTCGAGAAAAAGACGTCTAAAAATGCTCCAAATGGTAAAAATGCGACGTTTTGGATTTTCAATCTCGTTTTTCGACTACTCATGACATTTAGAGAAATTGTACAATGGTTTCACACAATACACCACCTATAAGACTCTCGAATGAGAAAGTTTTAAAAAAATCGTAGGCGGCTTTTCCGAGAAACATGCGTTTAAAATTGCTCGATTTCGTAAAAAACCTTACTTTTCAAAGTCCTATAACTTTTTAAGTTTGAAAAAGAAACTTGTCGCAGTGGTACCATCTTGTAGATATTTTATGTGGCTATCAAATGACGTTGTACTTTAGCTACTCAGTAAACAGCCAATTGAAACATCGCACTTTGCGCACAGGCACCCATTTTTCAGAATTTTGTCAAAGTTTGGATACATTTATTGACCACTTCCGGTGATTAGAGCATTTTCATCCATAGTCTAAGGACTGGAGACGACTCCCGACTTCATATTCCTGAAGTTTCAGAAAAATCGTAGGCGTCGTTTTAAAAAAATAAGAACTCTACGATTTGACCAAAATTCGTAAAAAAGTGAAAAATCAAAGTTAATATTTCAGAACAAAATTTATATTGTTGGAATCGGATTGATGTCAGCTATCCAAAAATATAAGTTATATTTCTAAATTCCCAAAAATAACAATTTTAGAAAATTTTGAAAATTTTCCATTTTTCACCCAAAAATTGAAAGCGACAAAGTTTCCAAATTCTACGTATTTGAACTGCTGTCTTCTAGGAAATGTCTCCAGCTAACCAAAAATGTAAATTTTAAAAAAATCGGTTGAGAATTAGCAGAATTATGGTAGATTTTCAATTTGCGTGCACGCTAAAGATTTGACGCATTTCCGCTATGCGCACAAATTTCTTTTTACATTTAAGCACTAACCACCACCCAGTTTCCCCAGTGAAAATCAAATTTCAGACCTCTATCCCTTATAGTTTCTGAGATATAGCTTCCCCCAATAAAAAAAAAATAATAATAATAATCTTAGTAATAACAATAGTCTTTCACCATTGAAAAATGGTGAAAGCCTAATAATAATCTTAGTAATAACAATAGCCTTTCACCATTGAAAAATGGTGAAAGCCTAATAATAATAATAATAAGAATAATAATTTTAACAAAAACAATAGTGTTTCACACAAGCTTCGCAGTGTGAAACCCTAATAACTAGACCTGCATGCAGGAATGACGGGTTTCACTGGTGCCACGTCACTTTCGGTGCCACGTTACCCTTAAACATATGTCACTTCCGATACCAATGAAACCATCAAACAGGTTTCCACATAAGCATTGTAAACATCAAATAAAATGGACGAAGAATCAACCAAATCCAGCAATATCAATTCATTTTATATATATGTTACTTGTAAGTGATCCTGGCAAAATTTCATTACTTCCGGTGATAATGAAAATGTTCAATTAGTTTTATGAAATCAGAAATGGCATAAGGCAGCATAATGGCGAAAATTGTATGTAAATCGAATGAGAATTGCCACTTTTATAGACCAAAAACCTTGAAAAGTGACTTGTAGAAAATCGTCTATTTCTCGGCAACCGTACACGATAAAAACTATCTTTTGGTATCTATATGCTCGTATGGGTTCAATCCATTTGTTGATTGGAATCAAATATCATAATTTGAAATATATTACAAATCAGACTCATTTGAAAAAAATGTCTGTTTTGAAGGCTAAAAATACAGTTTTTGCCAAAATGACATTACTTCCGGTGATACTGAAAATGTTAAATTAGATCTATGAAATCATAAATGACACAAGATATCATATGGTGAAAATTTTATGAAAATCGAATAATAACTGACACTTTTATAGACCAAAAACCTTGAAAAGTGACTTAAGGAAAATCGCCCATTTCTCTGCAACCGTACAAGTTAGAAACCATTTTGTGGTATCTGTATGATCGTATGGGTTCAATCTATTTGATCAATAGAATCAAATATCACAATTTGAAAAAAATAACAAATACGACTCATTTGAATAAAATATTGTTTTTTGAAGGCTAAAATTTAAGTTTTGAGCAAATGACGTCATTTCCGGTGGCAGCACAAGGGGTAAAATGGTTTGACATAGTCCACTATGGCATTAGGCATCCAATGGCGAAAGAAAATTGAAAATCGAATAATAATTGATTCTTTTACAGCCAAAATTACGTGAAAAGTGACTCATGCAAAATTGCCTATTTCTCGGCAACTGCTTATATTACAAACTAATTTTCACATACATTCTCTTCGTATGGATTATAGCTACAAGTTTATAAAAGTTACGTAAAAATATTTTAAAATCTGAAAAGCCTGAATGAGTTGTAAATAGGTCAATTTTACGCCTTTTTTCACCTCTTAATCCAATTTGCTAGAAAATGAAAAAGAAATTAAAAAAACTGCTTCCGACATTTTTTGCGCCTTTAAAGGACACACTCTTTGAGTCATATAATTTTTCAAAAAAAAAAAATTTGTTTTCAAAAAATGTACCTAACTGTCAAAATTGTAGTTTTTGGTAAAATTATGCCACTTCCGGTGCCGACAGTTTACACTTTTGGTAATAAAAAAAATGACAATTGAGACAACGAAGCATATGAACTTTGTTTTATACAAATCGAACAATAAAAAATTAACCTAGGACTGAAAAACTGAATTAGCCAATGGAGGCCAAGGAAAATTACTGAGACAAAATTTTTTAACATTTTTGCGCAAGTCAGATGACTCTTTAATTCTGTGCACAACACGACTAAAAAATATTCATAAATAAAAAAGTTTTTTGTAAAATTTTAAATTTCCGAAATTTGGCGCCTAATATCTTCGAAGATTTGCCGAAAATCAAAAATCGAAAGTAGCGCAGCTATGTGCCCTGTCTCCAGCTATGCCAAAATGTATCCAAAGTTAAAATCCCATGATTATTGTTAAAATTACCGCAATATTTGTAAAAACAATAACTTCGGTGATTTCGGACATTTCGCATTGTCACAGAACGTTCAAAATAGCTTTATCCTCTAAGTCACACCCACTTTCCCAGTGAAACCGAAGAAATCGTAACGATGCGACACGTAGTTGCTGAGATCTACTCAAAACAAAAGAAGAATAATAATAATAATAATAATAATAACTAGACCTGCAAGCAGCACTGAACCGGCTTTCAGGAATCATACAGGAAGTTTATTATACCCTAGCCGATCCATTGAGCTACCAAACTTTAATTGTTTTGCTTCAGTGACACCCTCTATCATATGTAAAAGTAATATTTGCTGGCGAAAAGACCGGTCAAAATTGTAAATTATGGCAAAATTACGTCACTTCCGGTGCCGAAAGAAATTATTATAGGTCAAAAATAAGTCGAAAATTCGCAACATACAAAATACAAACTTTGTTTTATACATATCGGGCAATAAATAATTAATCTATAACCAATAAACTGAAATTAAGAAGGTAAAAAACTTAAAAGTGACCCTGGGACAATTGGCTATTTTTCGACAAGGGAACATGCTAGAAGCCTTTTCTTGATATCAATATGATGGTATTGATTCAATCTTACTGCCCATTAGAGTCAGACGTTATAAAGTTAAACGAATAATAAACATAAATCACTTCAAAAAAAATGTTTGTTTTGAAGGCCAAAAATACGTTTTTTGAAAAAATTACATTACTTCCGGTGATATTGAAAATGTTAATTTAGTTCATAGAAGTCATAAATGGCATAAGGCATCAAATGGTAAAAAAAAATTATAAAAATCGAATAATAATTGACACTTTTATAGACCAAAACCTTGAAAAGTGACTTATCGAAGATCGCCTATTTCTCTGTAACCGTACAAGTTAGAAACCATTTTGTGGTATCTGTATGGTCGTATGGTTTCATTCTATTCGTTGATGGGAATCAAATATCATAATTTTAAAATTATTATAAGGCAGACTCATTTGAATAAAATATCTGTTTTTTAGGTTTAAAATACAGTTTTTGCCCAAATGACGTCATTTCCGGTCACAGTGAAATTGTAAAATTGGCTTGACCTAGAACAAATTGACACTAAGCATCAAATGGAAAAATAATATTGCAAATCGAATAATAATTCACTCTTTTATAGGCAAAATAACGTGAAAAGTGATGCATGCAAAATTGCATATTCCTCGGCAACTGCTCATATTACAAACTAATTTTCGCATACAATCTCTTCTTCTGGATTATTGCTACGAGTTTATTAAAATTACAAATAAATATTTCAAAATATGAAGACGCTGAATGAATTGTAAACAACTGAATTTTACACTTTATTTTACATTTTATTCGAAATTGCCCGAAAATGAAATTGAAATTAAAAAATCTGAGCTAAGGATATTGTGCACCTTTGCAGGGTGCATCCGTTTAGTTATATCAGTTTCGAAAAAAAATAATATTTGCTTTCAAAAAGTAGTACCGAACTGTCAAAATTATAGTTTTTGTTAATATTACGTCACTTCCGTTGCCGACAGAAAAATTTCACCATAACAAAAAAAATTACAATTGGGACCACGGAGCATATGAACTTTGTTTTATACAAATCGGACAATAAATAATTTTTCTGGGTACGAAAAACTAAATTAGCCGTTGGCGGCTAACGCAAATAACCGAGACAATTTGTTTTCCCATTTCTGGTCAAGTAGGATGATATTTTAACCCTGTGTAAAATACCATCAAAAAATATTCATAAATAAAAAAGGTTTTCGTAAAAAAAATATTTTTTATCAAAATATCGGACATTTTTTCGACTACTTCCGGTTTTACGATCGTTGTCGTGATAGCTTTACGAAGTTCTTTGGATACTTAACTTTCTGTACCAGAAGTGTCAGAAACATCCATTGAGTAGTTTTGGAAAAAAAGATAAATTAAAGAGCGTTTACAAAAATTTTACGATTTTTCAATTTTTTTCAAAGTTTGATGTCATTTTTGGACCACCTATATTATTTCAATGCTTTTCATTTTGGATTCACTATATAGACAACCGATAGGACTATGAGTAAGAAAAGTTTCAGAAAAATCGTAGGCGTCGTTTTCGAGAAAAGGGCGTCTCAGAATGTTAAAAAATCGGAAAATACTAGATTTTTGGCATACAATAATTTATTTCCTTACCATCGAAATCGTATTATTTAGATACCATATGATGGTCCATTAATAGGGCTATCCAAAGACACTTTAGTTCTTTTGGTCCGCTATTACCTAAGTGAGCAATCAAGTTTTTCGCAAGTGCGACAATATTTTTAACCTTTTTTTTCATTTTTTGAATACTTCCGGTATGGTTATTATTGTCGGAATAGTTTTAATAGCCGGTTTGGGCGCTAAAATAGCCACGGGGCTTTGTAATGATATATTACATTATCTGATCAGATAAAATGCCCCTGAGAAATCCTATGTTCAAAAGTGCCAAAAATGCAAAAAATTTAAAATATCGAAAATTAAATTTCAATAATTACATACATATTATACATCGTTTGAATCGTAATTAGGTCAGCTATCTGAATATACAACCTTTTTTTAAAAATCTCTTAAAATAAAAAAATAGTAGAGCATTTTTCAAAATTTCACGATTTTTCGACTTTTTTCGATTTTCAGTCCCTTTTTTATTCTATTCCAGACATTTCAAAGTCTTATTGGTTGGCTTCATGCAAAATACCTCCAAAAGGACTCTCGATAGAAAAAATTAAAAAAAAATTGTAGGTTAAGTTTTCGAGATACAGGCGTCCAAAAATGCTAAAAATCAGAAAATTCGTGATTTTCAGCGTGCCATATTTTGCTTCCTGATCATAGTATCCGTATGAATTGGGTATCATACGATAGTACAATCCTAGTGCAGTCCAATGGTACCCTAATTTCTTTAATCCATTGATATCGGGCGGAGAAATCGCGTTTTTCCCCAAAATATCCATTTTTTGCATTTTTTTCAAAATATTGCCCATTATTTCGACCACTTCCGGTTTAAGGATTCTTGTCGAAATTGCTTTATAAGTTGGTATTGGACTATAACTTCATGTTCCAGAAGTTTCAGAAACGTCAATTCTGCCATAAACCGAAACCGGAGCTCACAAAATGGGAAGAAAATTCGAAAAAAATCGAAAAATAAAGGGCGATAACTCTGAATGAAACTTATATTACTGGAATCGGATGGACTTCAGGTATCCAAAAATGTAGGTCAAATTTGAAAATTTTGAAAAATAACAAAAATTGTCTCGTAAACAACATGTTTGCAATTTTCAAACGATAAAAGTCATAGACGAATGTTCGAAATTGAAAAATGTCTCAGAATAGATTGTCTCAGAAAAGATTCAGGGATTCCAAAAATGTAATTTGTTTGAAAATGGATAAAGAATTGACGAAACTATGGCCGATTTTCAATTTTTAGATAACGTACAAAGTTCGGTCACTTCCGGTATGCGCAGAAATTTCAAAAATATTTTATCAAGTAGCCACCACATGGTTTCCCAACAGAAAATCTGATTCCAGATCGATATCTGTTTTCGATCATGGAGATCTAGGCCCTCGCGGTAAATAATAATAATAAATAACTAGACCTGCAAGCAGCACTGAACCGGCTTTCAGGAATCATACAGGAAGTTTATTATACCATAGCCGATCCATTGAGCTACCAAACTATACTTTAGTTGTTTTGCTTCAGTGACACCCTCTATCATATGTAAAAGTAATATTTGCTGGCTAAAAGACCGGTCAAAATTGTAAATTATGGCAAAAGTATGTCACTTCCGGTGCCGAAAGAAATTTTTATAGATGAAAAATAAGTCGAAAATTCGCAACATACAAAATACAAACTTTTTTTTATAAATATCGGACAATAAATAATTAACCTATAACCCATAAACTGAAATTAAGAAGGTAAAAAACTGAAAAGTGACCCTCGGAAAATTGGTTATTATTCGGCAAGGGAACATGCTAGAAGATTTTTCTTGATATCAATATGATGGTATTGATTCAGTCTTACTGCCCATTAGAGTCAGACGTTATAAAGTTATACGAATAATAAATATAAATCCCTTCAAAAAAATGTTTGTTTTAAAGGCTAAAAATACGTTTTTTGCAAAAATTACATTACTTCCGGTGATATTGAAAATTTTAACTTGGTTCATAGAAGTCATAAATAGCATAAGGCATGAAATGGTAAATAAATTGTAAAAATCGAATAATAATTGACAGTTTTACAGACCAAAAACCTTGAAAAGTGACTTATAGAAGATCGCCTATTTCTCTGTAACCGTACAAGTTAGAAACCATTTTGTGGTATCTGTATGGTCGTATGGCTTCATTTTATTCGTTGATGGGAATCAAATATCATAATTTTAAAAATATTATAAGGCAGACTCATTTGAATAACATATTTGTTTTTTAGGTTAAAAATACAGTTTTTGCCCAAATGACGTCATTTCCGGTCACAGTGAAAATGTAAAATTGGCTTGACCTAGTCCAAATTGGCATTAGGCATCAAATGGAAAAAAAATATTGCAAATCGAATAATAATTAACTCTTTTATAGGCAAAATAACGTGAAAAGTGATGCATGCAAAATTGCATATTTCTCGGCAACTGCTCATATTACAAACTAATTTTCGCATACATTCTCTTCGTCTGGATTATTGCTACGAGTTTATGAAAATTACAAATAAATATTTCAAAATATGAAGACGCTGAATGAATTGTAAATAACTGAATTTTACACTTTATTTTACATTTTATTCGAAATTGCCCGAAAATGAAGTTGAAATTAAAAAATATGAGCTAAGGTTTTTGTGCACCTTTGCAGGGTGCATCCTTTTAGTTATATCAGTTTTGAAAAAAAATAATATTTGCTTTCAAAAAGTGGTACCGAACTGTCAAAATTGTAGTTTTTGTTAATATTACGTCACTTCCGTTGCCGACAGAAAAATTTCACCGTAACAAAAAAAATTACAATTGGGACCATGGTGCATATGAACTTTGTTTTATACAAATCGAACAATAAATAATTTTTCTGGGTACGAAAAACTAAATTAGCCGATGGCGGCTAACGCAAATTACCGAGACAATTTTTTTTCTCATTTCTGCTCAAGTACGATGATATTTTAACCCTGTGTAAAATATCATCAAAAAATATTCATAAATAAAAAAGGTTTTCGTAAAAAAATTATTTTTTTTCGAAATATCGGACATTTTTTCGACTACTTCCGGTTTTACGATCGTTGTTGTGATAGCTTTACGAAGTCCTTTGGATACTTAACTTTCTGTACCAAAAGTGTCAGAAACATCCATTGAGTAGTTTTAGAAAAAAAGATAAATTAAAGAGCGTTTCAAAAAATTTAACGATTTTTCAATTTTTTTCAAAGTTTGAGGCCATTTTTCGACCACTTATATTATTTCAATGCTTTTCATTTTGGATTCCCTATATAGACAACTAACAGGACTTTGAGTAAGAAAAGTTTAAGAAAAATCGTAGGCGTCGTTTTCGAGAAAAGGGCGTCTCAGAATGTTAAAAAATTGGAAAATACTAGATTTTTGGCATACAATAATTTATTTCCTTACCATCGAAATCGTATTATTTAGATACCATATGATGGTCCATTAATAGGGCTATCCAGCGACACTTTAGTTCTTTTGGTCCGCTATTACCTAAGGGAGAAATCAAGTTTTTCGCAAGTGCGACAATGTTTTTACTCTTTTTTTTCATTTTTTGAATACTTCCGGTATGGTTATTATTGTCGGAATAGTTCTAATAGCCGGTTTGGGCACTAAAATAGCCACAGGGCTCTGTAATGATATATTACATTATCTGATCAGATAAAATGCCCCTGAGAAATCCTATGTTCAAAAGTGCCAAAAATGCAAAAAATTTAAAATATCGAAAATTAAATTTTAATAATTACATACATATTATACATCGTTAGAATCGTAATTAGGTCAGCTATCTGAATATACAACCTTTTTTTAAAAATCTCTTAAAATAAAAAAATAGTAGAGCATTTTCCAAAATTTCACGATTTTTCGACTTTTTTCGATTTTCAGTCCCTTTTTTATCCTATTCCAGACATTTCAAAGTCCTATTGGATGGCTTCATGCCAAATACCTCCAAAAGGACTCTCGATAGAAAAAAAATAAAAAAAATTGTAGGTTAAGTTTTCGAGATACAGGCATCCAAAAACGCTCCAAATCAGAAAATACTTGATTTTCAGCGTGCCATATTTTGCTACCTTTTCATAGTATCTGTATGATTTGGGTATCATACGATAGTCCATTCTTCATGCAACCCAACGATACCTTAATCCCTTTAATCCGTTGATATCGGGCGAAGAAATCACGTTTTTCCCAAAACCACCCATTTTTTTCGTTTTTTTGCAAATTTTGCACATTATTTCGACCACTTCCGGTTTAAGGAGTCTTGTCGAAATTGCTTTACCTGTTGATATTGGACTTTAACTTCATGTTCCAGAAGTTTCAGAAACGTCAATTTTGCCATAAAACGAAACCCGAGCTCACAAAATGGGAAGAAAATTCGAAAAAAATCGAAAAATAAAGGGCGATAACTCTGAATGAAACTTATATTACTGGAATCGGATGGACTTCAGGTATCCAAAAATGTAGGTCAAATTTGAAAATTTTGAAAAATAACAAAAATTGTCTCGTAAACAACATGTGTTCAATTTTCGAACTATAAAAGTCATAGACGAATGTTCGAAATTGAAAAATGTGAGATAGCCATTTTCTCAGAAAAGATCCAGGGATTCCAAAAATGTAATTTGTTTGAAAATGGATAAAGAATTGACGAAACTATAGCCGATTTTCAATTTTTAGAGAAAGTACAAAGTTCGGTCACTTCCGGTATGCGCAGAAATTTCAAAAATATTTTATCAAGTAGCCACCACATGGTTTCCCAATAGAAAAGCTAATTCCAGATCGATATCTGTTTTCCATCATGGAGATCTAGGCCCTCGCGGTAAATAATAATAATAATAATAATAATAATAATAATAACTAGACCTGCAAGCAGCACTGAACCGGCTTTCAGGAATCATACAGAAAGTTTATTATACCATAGCCGATCCATTGAGCTACCAAACTATACTTTAGTTGTTTTGCTTCAGTGACACCCTCTACCATATGTTAAAGTAATATTTGCTGGCGAAAAGACCGGTCAAAATGGTAAATTATGGCAAAATACGTCACTTCCGGTGCCGAAAGACATTTTTATAGGTGAAAAATAAGTCGAAAATTCGCAACATACAAAATACAAACTTTGTTTTATCATATCGGGCAATAAATAATTAACCTATAATCCATAAATTAAGAAGGTAAAAAACTTAAAAGTGACCCTGGGAAAATTGGCTATTATTCGACAAGGGAACATGCTAGAAGCCTTTTCTTGATATCAATATGATGGTATTGATTCAATCTTACTGCCTATTGGAATCAAACGTTATAAAGTTAAACGAATGATAAATATAAATCACTTCAAAAAAATGTTTGTTTTGAAGGCTAAAAATACGTTTTTGCAAAAATTACATTACTTCCGGTGATATTGAAAATGTTAATTTAGTTCATAGAAGTCATAAATGGCATAAGGCATCAAATGGTAAAAAAATTATTAAAATCGTATAATAATTGACACTTTTATAGACGAAAACCCTTGAAAAGTGACTTATAGAAGATCGCCTATTTCTCTGTAACCGTACAAGTTAGAAACCATTTTGTGGTATCTGTATGGTCGTATGGCTTCATTCTATTCGTTGATGGGAATCAAATATCACAATTCTAAAAATATTATAAGGCAGACTCATTTTAAAAAAATATTTGTTTTTTAGGTTAAAAATACAGCTTTTGCCCAAAAGACGTCATTTCCGGTCACAGTGAAAATGTAAAATTGGCTTGACCTAGTCCAAAATGGCATTAGGCATCAAATGGAAAAAAAATATTGCAAATCGAATAATAATTCCCTCCTTTATAGGCAAAATAACGTGAAATGTGATGCATGCAAAATTGCATATTTCTCAGCAACTGCTCATATTACAAACTAATTTTCCCATACATTCTCTTTGTCTGGATTAATGCTACGAGTTTATGAAAATAACAAATAAATATTTCAAAATATGAAGACGCTGAATGAATTGTAAATAACTGAATTTTACACTTTATTTTACATTTTATTCGAAATTGCCCGAAAATGAAATTGGAATTAAAAAATCTGAGCTAAAGATTTTGTGCACCTTTGCAGGGTGCATCCTTTTAGTTATATCAGTTTTGAAAAAAATAACATTTGCTTTCAAAAAGTGGTACAGAACTGTCAAAATTGTAGTTTTTGTTAATATTACGTCACTTCCGTTGCCGACAGAAAAATTTCACCGTAACAAAAAATATTACAATTGGGACCACGGAGCATATGAACTTTGTTTTATACAAATCGAACAATAAATAATTGTTCTGGGTACGAAAAACTAAATTAGCCGATGGCGGCTAACGCAAATTACCGAGACAATTTTTTTTCTCATTTCTGTTCAAGTAGGATGATATTTTAACCCTGTGTAAAATACCATCAAAAAATAATCATAAATGAAAAAGGTTTTCGTAAAAAAAATTTTTTTTTTCAAAATATCGGACATTTTTTCGACTACTTCCGGTTTTACGATCATTGTCGTGATAGCTTTACGAAGTTCTTTGGATACTTAACTTTCTGTACCAGAAGTGTCAGAAACATCTATTGAGTAGTTTTGGAAAAAAAGATAAATTAAAGAGCGTTTCCAAAACTTTAACGATTTTTCAATTTTTTTCAAAGTTTGAGGCCACTTTTGGACCACCTATATTATTTCAATGCTTTTCATTTTGGATTCACTATATAGACAACCGATAGGACGTTGAGTAAGAAAAGTTTAAGAAAAATCGTAGGCGTCGTTTTCGAGAAAAGGGCGTCACGGAATGTTAAAAAAGCGGAAAATACTTGATTTTTGACATACAATAATTTATTTCCTTACCATTGAAATCGTATTATTTAGATACCATATGATGGTCCATTAATAGGGCTATCCAACGACACTTTAGTTCTTTTGGTCCGCTATTACCTAAGGGAGCAATCAAGTTTTTCGCAAGTGAGACAATGTTTTTAACCTTTTTTTTTCATTTTTTGAATACTTCCGGTATGGTTATCATTGTCGGAATATTTTTAATAGCCGGTTTGGGCACTAAAATAGCTACAGGGCTCTGTAATGATATATTACATTATCTGATCAGATAAAATGCCCCTGAGAAATCCTGTGTTCAAAAGTGCTAAAAATGAAAAAAATTTAAAATATCGAAAATTAATTTTCAATAACTACATACATATTATACATCGTTAGATTCTTAATTAGGTCAGCTATCTGAATATACAACCTTTTTTAAAAAATCTCTTCAAATAAAAAAATAGTAGAGCATTTTCCAAAATTTCACGATTTTTCGACTTTTTTCGATTTTCAGTCCGTTATTTCACCCATTCCAGATATTTCAAAGGCTTATTGGGTGGTTTCATGCAAATTAACTCCGAAAGGACTCTCGATAGAAAAAATTTAAGAAAAAGTTACGGTTAAGTTTTCGAGATATAGGCGTCCAAAAACGCTCCAAATCAGAAAATACTTGATTTTCAGCGTGCCATATTTTGCTGCCTGATCATAATATCCGTATGAATTGGGTATCATACGATAGTACAATCCTAGTGCAGTCCAATGGTACCCTAATTTGTTTAATCCATTGACATCGAACGGAGAAATCGCGTTTTCCCCAAAACTATCCATTTTTTGCATTTTTTCAAAATATTGCACATTATTTCGACTACTTCCGGTCTACGGATCATTGTTGAAATTGCTTTATTCCTTGCAATGGTCATTTGGCTTCATGCCTTAGAAGTTTCAGATTCGCCAATTCAGCCATATAACGAAACCCGAGCTCACAAAATAGGTAGAAAATTCGAAAAAAATCGAAAAATAAAGGGCGATAACTCTGAATGAAACTTATATTACTGGAATCGGATGGACTTACGGTATCCAAAAATATAAGTCAAATTTGAAAATTTTGAAAAATGAAAAAAATTGTCTCTTAAACAAATTTTTTTAATTTTCGAACACTAGAAGTCAGCGACGAAGTTTCGAAATTACAAAATCTTAGTTTGCTATTGACTCGGAAAAGATTCAGGGTTTCCGAAAATGTCATTTGTTTGAAAATGGGTAAATAATTGACGAAACTATGGCCAATTTTCAATTTTTTGACAACGTACAAAGATCTGCCACTTCCGGTATGCGCAGAATTTTCGAAAATACTTTATCAAGTAGCCACCACATGGTTTCCCGAAAGAAAAGTTGATTTCAGATCGATATCTGCTTTCGATCATGGAGAACTTGGCCCCCGCGGTAAATAATAATAATAATAATAATTTTAGTAATCTCAATAGGCTTTCAGACGAAAGTCTGAAAGCCTAATAATAATAATAATTTTAGTAATCTCAATAGGCTTTCAGACGAAAGTCTGAAAGCCTAATAATAAGAATAATAATTTTAACAAAAACAATAGTGTTTCACACAAGCTTCGCAGTGTGAAACCCTAATAAGAATAATAATTTTAACAAAAACAATAGTGTTTCACACAAGCTTCGCAGTGTGAAACCCTAATAAGAATAATAATTTTAACAAAAACAATAGTGTTTCACACAAGCTTCGCAGTGTGAAACCCTAATAATAATAAGAACTAGACCTGCAAGCAGCACTGAACCGGCTTTCAGGAATCATACAGGAAGTTCATTATACCCTAGCCGATCCATTGAGCTACCAAACTATACTTTAATTGTTTTGCTTCAGTGACACCTTCTATCATATGTAAAAGTAATATTTGCTGGCGAAAAGACCGGTCAAAATTGTAAATTATGGCAAAATTACGTCACTTCCGGTGCCGAAAGAAATTTTTATAGGTGAAAAATAAGTCGAAAATTCGCAACATAGAAAATACAAACTTTGTTTTATACATATCAGGCAATAAATAATCAACCTAAAAACCCATAAACTGAAATTAAGAAGGTAAAAAACTTAAAAGTGACCCTGGGAAAATTGGCTATTATTCGACAAGGGAACATGCTAGAAGCCTTTTCTTGATATCAATATGATGGTATTGATTTAATCTTACTGCCCATTAGAGTCAGACGTTATAAAGTTAAACGAATAATAAATATAAATCCCTTCAAAAAAATGTTTGTTTTGAAGGCTAAAAATACGTTTTTTGCAAAAATTACATTACTTCCGGAGATATTGAAAATGTTAATTTAGTTCATAGAAGCCATAAATGGCAGAAGGCATCAAATGTTAAAAAAATTATAAAAATCGAATAGTAATTGACACTTTTATAGACCAAAAACCTTGAAAAGTGACTTATAGAAGATCGCCTATTTCTCTGTAACCGTACAAGTTAGAAACCATTTTGTGGTATCCGTATGGTCGTATGGCTTCATTCTATTCGTTGATGGGAATCAAATATCATAATTTTAAAAATATTATAAGGCAGACTCATTTAAATAAAATATTTGTTTTTTAAGTTAAAAATACAGTTTTTGCACAAATGACGTCATTTCCGGTCACAGTGAAAATGTAAAATTGGCTTGACCTAGTCCAAATTGGCATTAAGCATCAAATGGAAAAAAAAATATTGCAAATCGAATAATAATTCACTCTTTTATAGGCAAAATAACGTGAAAAGTGATGCATGCAAAATTGCATATTTCTCGGCAACTGCTCATATTACTAACTAATTTGCGCATACATTCTCTTCGTCTGGATTATTGCTACGAGTTTATGAAAATTACAAATAAATATTTCAAAATATGAAGACGCTGAATGAATTGTAAATAACTGAATTTTACACTTTATTTTACATTTTATTCGAAATTGCCCGAAAATGAAATTGAAATTAAAAAATCTGAGCTAAGGATTTTGTGCACCTTTGCAGGGTGCATCCTTTTAGTTATATCAGTTTTGAAAAAAAAATAATATTTGCTTTCAAAAAGTGGTACTGAACGGTCAAAATTGTAGTTTTTGTTAATATTACGTCACTTCCGTTGCCGCCAGAAAAATTTCACCGTAACAAAAAAAATTACAATTGGGACCACGGAGCATATGAACTTTGTTTTATACAAATCGAACAATAAATATTTTTTCTGGGTACGAAAAACTAAATTAGCCGATGGCGGCTAAGGCAAATTACCGAGACAATTTTTTTTCTCATTTCTGCTCAAGTAGGATGATATTTTTAACCCTGTGTAAAATATCATCAAAAAATATTCATAAATAAAAAAGGTTTTCGTAAAATAAATATTTTTTTTCAAAATATCGGACATTTTTTCGACTACTTCCGGTTTTACGATCGTTGTCGTGATAGCTTTACGAATTTCTTTGGATAATTAACTTTCTGTACCAGAAGTGTCAGAAACATCCATTGAGTAGTTTTGGAAAAAAAGATAACTTAAAGAGCGTTTCCCCAAATTTAACGATTTTTCAATTTTTTTCAAAGTTTGAGGCCATTTTTGGACCATTTATATTATTTCAATGCTTTTCATTTTGGATTCACTATATAGACAACCGATAGGACTTTGAGTAAGAAAAGTTTAAGAAAAATCTGTGGCGTCTTTAACGAGAAAAGGGCGTCTCAGAATGTTAAAAAATCGGAAAATACTAGATTTTTGGCATACAATAATTTATTTCCTTACCATCGAAATCGTATTATTTAGATACCATATGATGGTCCATTAATAGGGCTATCCAGCGACACTTTAGTTCTTTTGGTCCGCTATTACCTAAGGGAGAAATCAAGTTTCTCGCAAGTGCGACAATGTTTTTAACCTTTTTTTTCATTTTTTGAATACTTCCGGTATGGTTATTATTGTCGGAATAGTTTTAATAGCCGGTTTGGGCACTAAAATAGCCACGGGGCTCTGTAATGATATATTACATTATCTGATCAGATAAAATGCCTCTGAGAAATCCTATGTTCAAAAGTGCCAAAAATTTAAAATATCGAAAATTAAATTTCAATAACTACATACATATTATACATCGTTAGAATCGTAATTAGGTCAGCTATCTGAATATACAACCTTTTTTTGAAAATCTCTTAAAATAAAAAAATAGTAGAGCATTTTCCAAAATTTCACGATTTTTCGACTTTTTTTGATTTTCAGTCACTTTTTTATCGTATTCCAGACATTTCAAAGTCTTATTGGATGGCATAATTCACAAGACTATCGAATGGACTCTCGATAGAGAAAGTTAAAAAAAAAGTTGCGGTTAAGTTTTCGAGATACAGGCGTCCAAAAACGCTCCAAATCAGAAAATACTTGATTTTCAGCGTGCCATATTTTGCTTCCTGCTCGTCGTATCCGTACAAATTGGGTATCATACGATAGCACAATACTATTGCAGTCCAATGGTACCCTAATTTGTTTAATCCATTGATATCGGACGGAGAAATCGCGTTTTTCCCCAAAATACCCATTTTTATCATTTTTTTCAAAATATCGGACATTATTTCGACCACTTCCGGTGTACAGATTATTGTTGAAATTGCTTTATTCCTTGCAATGGTCATTTGGCTTCATGCCTCAGAAATTTCAGAAACGTCAATTCGGCCATAAAATGGAACCCGAGCTCACAAAATGAGTAGAAAATTCGAAAAAAATCGAAAAATAAAGGGCGATAACTCTGAATCAAACTTATATTACTGGAATCGGATGAACTTCAGGTATCCAAAAATGTAGGTCAAATTTCAAAATTTTGAAAAATAACAAAAATTGTCTCTCAAACAACATTTTTCATTTTTCGATCGCAAGAAGTCAGCGATGAAGTTTCGAAATATCGAAATTTTCAACTGCTATCGTCCGAGAAAAGACTCAGGGTTTCCGAAAATGTCATTTGTATGAAAATAGGTACAGAATTGACGAATCTACGGCCATTTTTTGATTTTTTGACACCGCACGAAATTCGACCACTTCCGGTCTGCGCAGAAGTTTCAAATATAGTTTATCAAGTAGCCAACACATGGTTTCCCGATAGAGAATTAGGTCCCAGATCGGTATCTGTTACAGGCACTGAGAAATAGGCTCCGGCGAAAAAAAAAATAATAATAATAAATAATAATTTTAGTAATCACAATAGGCTTTCAGACGAAAGTCTGAAAGCCTAACTAGACCTGCAAGCAGCACTGAACCGGCTTTCAGGAATCATACAGGAAGTTTATTATACCATAGCCGATCCATTGAGCTACCGAACTATACTTTAGTTGTTTTGCTTCAGTGACACCCTCTATCATATGTAAAAGGTCAAAATTGTAAATTATGGCAAAATTACGTCACTTCCGGTGCCGAAAGAAATTTTTATAGGTGAAAAATAAGTCGAAAATTTGCAACATACAAAACAGAAACTTTGTTTAATACATATCGGGCAATAAATAATTAACCTATAACCCATAAACTGAAATTAAGAAGGTAAAAAAATTAAAAGTGACCCTGGGAAAATTGGCTATTATTCGACAAGGGAACATGCTAGAAGCCTTTTCTTGATATCAATATGATGGTATTGATTTAATCTTACTGCCCATTAGAGTCAGACGTTATAAAGTTAAACGAATAATAAATATAAATCCCTTCAAAAAAATGTTTCTTTTGAAGGCTAAAAATACGTTTTTTGCAAAAATTACATTACTTCCGGTGATATTGAAAATGTTAACTTGGTTCATAGAAGTCAAAAATGGCATATGACATCAAATAGTAAAAAAATTATAAAAATCGAATAATAATTGACACTTTTATAGACCAAAAACCTTGAAAAGTGACTTATAGAAGATCGCCTATTTCTCTGTAACCGTACAAGTTAGAAACCATTTTGTGGTATTTGTATGGTCGTATGGCTTCATTCTATTCGTTGATGGGAATCAAATATCATAATTTTAAAAATATAATAAGGCAGACTCATTTGAATAAAATATTTGTTTTTTAGGTTTAAAATACAGTTTTTGCCCAAATGACGTCATTTCCGGTCACAGTGAAAATGTAAAATTGGCTTGACCTATTCCAAATTGGCATTATGCATCAAATGGAAAAAAAATATTGCAAATCGAATAATAATTCACTCCTTTATAGGCAAAATAACGTGAAAAGTGATGCATGCAAAATTGCATATTTCTCGGCAACTGTATATATTACAAACTTATTTTTGCATACATTCTCTTCGTTTGGATTATTGCTACGAGTTTATGAAAATTACAAATAAATGTTTCAAAATATGAAGACGCTGAATGAATTGTAAATAACTGAATTTTACACTTTATTTTACATTTTATTCGAAATTGCCCGAAAATGAAATTGAAATTAAAAAATCTGAGCTAAGGATTTTGTGCACCTTTGCAGGGTGCATCCTTTTGGTTATATCAGTTTTGAAAAAAAATAATATTTGCTTTCAAAAAGTGGTACCTAACTGTCAAAATTGTAGTTTTTGTTAATATTACGTCACTTCCGTTGCCGACAGAAAAATTTCACCGTAACAAAAAAAAATATAATTTGGACCACGGAGCATATGAACTTTGTTTTATACAAATCGAACAATAAATAATTTTTCTGGGTACGAAAAACTAAATTAGCCGATGGCGGCTAACGCAAATTACCGAGACAATTTTTTTTCTCATTTCTGCTCAAGTAGGATGATATTTTAACCCTGTGTAAAATACCATCAAAAAATATTCATAAATATAAAAGGTTTTCGTAAAAAAAATAATTGTTTTCAAAATATCGGACAGTTTTTCGACTACTTCCGGTTTTACGATCTTTGTCGCGATAGCTTTACGAAGTTATTTGGATACTTAACTTTCTGTACCAGAAGTGTCAGAAACATCCATTGAGTAGTTTTGGAAAAAAAGACAAATTAAAGAGCGTTTACAAAAATTTAACGATTTTTCAATTTTTTTCAAAGTTTGATGCCATTTTTGGACCACCTATATTATTTCAATGCTTTTCATTTTGGATTCACTATATAGACAACCGATAGGACTTTGAGTAAGAAAAGTTTAAGAAAAATCTGCGGTGTCGTTTTCGAGAAAAGGGCATCTCAGATTGTTAAAAAATCGGAAAATACTAGATTTTTGGCATACAATAATTTATTTCCTTACCATCGAAATCGTATTATTTAGATAACATATGATGGTCCATTAATAGGGCTATCCAACGACACTTTAGTTTTTTTGGTCCGCTATTACCTAAGGGAGAAATCAAGTTTTTCGCAAGTGCGACAATGTTTTTAACCTTTTTTTTAATTTTTTTGAATACTTCCGGTATGGTTATTATTGTCGGAATAGTTTTAATAGGCGGTTTGGGCACTAAAATAGCCACAGGGCTCTGTAATGATATATTACATTATCTGATCAGATAAAATGCCGCCGAGAAATCCTATGTTCAAAAGTGCCAAAAATGCAAAAAAATTAAAATATCGAAAATTAAATTTCAATAACTACATACATATTATACATCGTTAGAATCGTAATTAGGTCAGCTATCTGAATATGCAATCTTTTTTTGAAAATCTCTTAAAATAAAAAAATAGTAGAGCATTTTCCAAAATTTCACGATTTTTCGACTTTTTTCGATTTTCAGTCCGTTATTTCACCTATTCCAGATATTTCAAAGTCTTATTGGATGGCTTCATGCAAAATACCTCCGAAAGGACTCTCGATAGAAAAAATTTAAAAAAAAGTTGCGGTTAAGTTTTCGAGATACAGGCGTCCAAAAATGCTAAAAATCAGAAAATGCTTGATTTTCAGCGTGCCATATTGTGCTGCCTGATTATAGTATCCGTATGAATGTGGTATCATATGATAGTACAATCCTCGTGCCACCCAATGGTACCTTAATTTGATTAATCCGTTGATATCGGACGGAGACATCACGTTTTCCCCGAAAACATCCATTTTTTGCATTTTTTTCAAAATATTGCACATTATTTCGACCACTTCCGGTTTAAAGATCCGTGTCGAAATTGCTTTATCAGTTGGTATTGGACTATAACTTCATGTTCCATAAGTTTCAGAAACATCATTTTGGCTGTAAAACGACACCACAGCTCACAAAATGGGTAGAAAATTCGAAAAAAATCGAAAAATAAAGGGCGGTAACTCTGAAAGAAACTTATGTTACTGGAATCGGATTGACGTCAGGTATCCGAAAATCTAGGTCAAATTTCCAAATTTTGAAAAATAACAAAAATTGTCTCGTAGGCGACGTGTTTTGAATTTTCGAACGATAGAAGTCAGCAACGAAGTTTCGAAATCGCAAAATGTGAGATTGCTATTGTCTCGGAAAAGTCTCAGGCTTTCCAAAAATGTGATTTGTTTGAATATAGGTAGAGAATTGACGAAACCACGGCCGATTTTTAATTTTTTACCAACGTTCAAAATTCGGCCACTTCCGGTCTGCGCAGAAGTTTGAAAATTGCTTTATTGGGTAGCCACCACCTAGTTTCCCGATAGAAATATGGATCGCAAATCGGTATCTCTTTTCGATCATAGAGAAATAGGCTCCGGCGGAAAAGAATAATAATAAAAAAAACTAGATCTGCTACTGTCCCATGCAGATATGAAAGCTTTCATATTCATCGTCACGTGTCATTGATTGTATCAAGTATCCTAAATAAAAGGATAAGAAGAAAAAATTATTAAAATTGGTCAAAAACTCGCGAAGTTACAAGTCTAAATATAGTATGAAACATTGCACCCAGGCATAACAATAATCTGAAAACTAAAGGGAAATAACTGAAACTTGTATTACTGTAATGAGACGGATGAGAAAATGAAATGAAAATGGCGGGAAAAAAAATAAAAATGGCAGGTTGGACAGGCGACCTTACTCCTTGTCACGTACAACCGGGCATTCGAAAACACGCTAGTTAACTCAATGACAGGCGCGCGTGCTAACCATTCAGCCACCCAACCCCCCTTTGAAATCAGACACGTGCAATATGTCATATAGGAAGAATAAGAAGTCGCTCACAACAAAATGGTAAATTAATGAGTTTAGGTCAAAAGGTTGAGCTACTGTTTTAGAGTACTTAATAGTTTTAAAGAGACACGTTAAGGGTTGTTCATAGTTAAATGAAAGTTTAATTTTAAATAAGACCAATAAAATTAGGATTTAATAATGCCAGACTAATATTTCCAATATGTTTGGTTATAAGTAGGAAATCGTGACGACTTTTTAAGCATGTTTTAAACAAAGGATCATGTTTGTTTAAACAAGAATGGCACTCTGCAATAAAAAAACTGGCCAAAGCAAGATTTCTATGCAGAAATTAAATAATTGCTAGAACCAGAAAAATATTTATCCACTATAATAAATAAGCAACATAGAGAAAATGAAATGAAATTGAATGGGGTTTAACGTCCGACTGTTCTGCTCCTAAAATGGGCTAATGAAGACGGGCATATGCCATAAAGTGTGCAATGAGGGAAATTTTACCCGGGCAGCGGCGGTTACGGCCTACGAGGTTGGACAGGCGACCATACTCCTTGTCACGTACAACCAAGAAATCGAAACAACGCCAGTTGACTCAATGACAGACGTTATGATACAGAGCGCACGTGCTAACCATTCAGCCACGCAACCTCCCTAAAATCGGCAAATTGCTGACCTACAGCGAGAAACATTTCAACCGGGCCAAATTTTCTATTGTAACAGTTTAATTTGCAAGGTACCTTTAGTTATCAACCGAATATTACAAAACTTTTAAAAATAAGCTCCCCCTGACCAGCTTAAGCGTTCGCAATAAACGTTTGCCCCTTAAAATCGGCAAATTGCTGACTTTAAAGTGAGAAACATTACAACCGGGCGAAATTTTCTGTTTTATCACTTTTACAGTACCTTTGATTACCAACCGATTATTACAAAACTTTAAAAATAAAAGAGAAAGAGAGAAATGCGGCCTAATGTCCATTCGACACAAACTAGGTCATTTCGGGACTAACATATGTTTTTAATTTTATTTAAAAAATCCCCTTGCGCTTACAGGTCTTTAGCCGTTGGGAGGAAACCGAAGGACACGGAGAAAACCCACGAGGTTGGACATCATACTTCATGTCACATGCAACCTGGAGATCGAAACGACGCCCGTTGACTCAATGACAGACGTTACGATACAGTGTGCACATGCTAACCATTCAGCCATTCAGCCTCCCTGAATTCAGAAAATTGCTGACTTATAGCAAGACACATTTCAACCGGGCGAAATTTTCTGTTTTAACAGTTTAATGTGCACGGTACTTTAATTACCAACCGATTATTACAAAACTTTTGAAAATAAGCTCCAACTGACCAGCTTAATCGTATGCAATAAACGTTTTCGCCTGAATTGAAAGTTCTGCACGGAGAAAGTTCATCTCGATTTCCCGGCGTGGTTCCCCTTGTCAGTGAGGCAGAACGGAGGGCCTGACAAGCACAGCTGTCTAGTCATTCGGATGGGACGAAAAACCAAGGTCTCGTGTGCACATTGGAGTGCACGTAAAATATCCCTAAGCAGCTGGAATTCGATACTGTTGAATAAGCTCTATACGATGACTAAATGTGTAGATTGTAGTCACCCACACTGCATGTTTCGCTTAACAATGAAAGGGTGCCGTTTTCAATGTTCGATCCTTTTGTTCTTCTACTCCTGATATGTTGGACTGTTGATCGTTGGTTTCATATAAAAGACTACCAATAAGACTCTTTGTAGAAGAAGTTCCCAAAAAATATTATGTTGACTTTACGAGAAAGACCTCTAAACATGCTCTAAATTGTAAAAATACGACTTTTTGGATTTTCAATCTCTTTTTTTGGCTATCCCTGATATTTAGAAAAAATAATACAATGATTTCACACAACAGGCTAGCTATTAGACTCTGTATTGACAAAAGTTTCACCGCCCTCGCTTCATTACAACCGAAGTTATCGTGCCCTAAAGAATCAACAAATCAGCATGCTTATCTCTGCTTACCCTAAGCAGAAAATGCTCATCTTTAAACTCAATCATAACATTGACCTAGTGAACGTCTACACCAAGTTTGAATATTCTAGCTTAATTAGAAGGAGAATAATTGTGTTCCAAAGTCCCGACCCTTCAAATTGCTTCTATTTTTCATTTTCAATTCAAAATGGTGACCATCACGTGACCGAAATCAAAATTCTATTCGCGACATTTTTTAGGCCTTCCTACAAGGATTCAGAAAATATAACTCCCGAGTCTGTAAGTAAAATAGCAAAAAAACCTTATTGATTTTTCACTTTTAAATATGGCGGCACTTCCGGTTCGATCGACAAACTCCATATTTTGCGTACAAATCAGTAATTACTTATCTAGTATCCAAAAAAAAAATCAGGTCATTCTGACCTATATTTCGACGATTTTTTTGAACATTTTGATCCTTAATTTCGTCAAGGGGAGATAATTTAGAAAATTTCTAATTATATTTTTGAAGTCACATCGGTAAGATCTACTTAGATACTAAATTTCATGAAAATCGTACAACTATTAAAGAAGTTGTCAAATTGGTCTAAACTTCCGGTTCGAAATCACAGCGACGAATTTTCGAAATTCGAAAATCTGAAACTGCAGATTTATAGTAATTGTCTCAAGGTACTCAAAGAAAAAAGATTTAGTAAAATAGGTCAAATAGTCACAAAGTTACAGCATTGTAGGTCAAATGCATTCGTTCGTAAAATTCGGTGATTTCGGATACGTAAAACGTTTTGAAAATATATTTAATCAACAGCCACCACCCATTTTTTGGGGGGATAGGTAAAAGTTTCAGAACGATCCTATGGTTAGATTCTGAGAAATCCGATTTGTGGATAAAACACACAAAAAAAAAATAATAATAATATTAATCTTAACAGAAACAATAAGCTTTCATATGTAATACATATGAAAGCTTAACTAGATCTGCTACTGTCCCATGCAGATATGAAAGCTTTCATATTCATCGTCACGTGTCATCGATTATATAAAGTATCTCAAATAAAAGGATAAGAATAACAAACTATCAAAATTGGTCAAAAACTCGCGAAGTTACAAGTCTAAATATAGTATGAAACATTGAGTAATCTGAAAACTAAAGGGAAATAACTGATACTTGTGTTGCTGTAATCGGGTTGAATGAGATAACTTTGCACAAAACTAAAACTTTTTGAATCAGGTCTAACTCAACTGTTTGAATATGTACGTTAAATATGTAGATTTGGAAAATTATAAAGACATAATATCAAAATCGGTCAAAAAATCACAAAGTTACAAATTTAAATGTAGTGAGAAACATTGCACCCGGGCAAAAAAATAATCTTTAAACTAAAGGGAAATAACTGAAACTTGTATAGCTGTAATCGGGCTTCCAAGATATGTTATATAATTATGGTTTCCAATATGTTTGGTTATAAGTAGGAAATCGTGACGACTTCTTAAGCATTTACAAGAATGGCACTCTGCAATAAAAAAAAAATGGCCAGAGATTTCTATGCAGAAATTAAATAATTGCTAGAATCAGAAAAATATTTATCCACTATAATAAATAAGCAACATAGAGAAAATGAAATGAAATTGAATGGGGTTTAACGTCCTACTGTTCTGCTCCTACAATGGGCTAATGAAGACGGGCATACGCCATAAAGTGTGCAATGAGGGAAATTTTACCTGGGCAGCGGCGTTACGGCCTACGAGGTTGGTAAGGCGACCATACTCCTTGTCATGTACAACCAAGAAATCGAAACAAGGACAGTTGACTCAATGACAGACGTTATGATACAGAGCGCACGTGCTAACCATTCAGCCACGCAACCTCCCTAAAATCGGCAAATTGCTGACCTACAGCGAGAAACATTTCAACCGGGCCAAATTTTCTACTTTAGCAGTTTAATTTTCACGGTACCTTTAGTTATCAACCGAATATTACAAAACTTTTAAAAATAAGCTCCCCCTGACCAGCTTAATCGTTCGCAATAAACGTTTGCCCCTTAAAATCGACAAATTGCTGAATTTAAAGTGAGAATCAATACAACCGGGCCAAATTTTCTGTTTTATCACTTTAACAGTACCTTTGATTACCAACCGATTATTACAAAACTTTAAAAAGAGAAAGAGAGAAATGCGGCTTAACGTCCATTCGACACAAACTAGGTCATTTCGGGACTAACATATGTTTTTTAATTTTATTTAAAAACTCCCCTTGCACGTACTGGTCTTTAGCCGTTGGGAGGACAAAGGTTACGATACAGCGAGCACATGCTAACCATTCTGCCATCCAGCCTCCCTGAATTCGGAAAATTGCTGACTTATAGCAAGAAACATTTCAACCGGGCGAAATTTTCTGTTTTAACAGTTTAATGTGCACGGTACTTTAATTACCAACCGATTATTACAAAACTTTTGAAAATAAGCTCCAACTGACCAGCTTAATCGTATGCAATAAACGTTTTGCCTGAATTGAAAGTTCTGCACAGAGAAAGTTCATCTCGATTTCCCGGCGTGGTTCCCTTGTCAGTAAGGCAGAACGGAGGGCCTGACAAGCACAGCTGTCTAGTCCTTCGGATGGGACGAAAAACCAAGGTCCCGTGTACACATTGGAGTGCACGTAAAATATCCCTAAGCAGTTGGAATTCGATACTGTTGAATAAGCTCTATACGATGACTAAATGCGTAGATTGTAGTCACCCACACTTCATGTTTCGCTCAACAATGAAAGGGTGTCGTTTTCAATGTTCGATCCTTTTGTTCTTCTACTCCTGATATGTTGGACTGTTGATCGATGGTTTCATATAAAAGACTACCAATAAGACTCTTTGTAGAAGAAGTTCCCAAAAAATAGTATGTTGACTTTACGAGAAAGACCTCTAAACATGCTCCAAATTGTAAAAATACGACTTTTTGGATTTTCAATCTCTTTTTTTCGGCTATCCCTGATATTTAAAAAAAATGATACAATCATTTCACACAACAGGCTACCTATTAGACTCTCTATTGACAAAAGTTTCACCGCCCTCCCTTCATTATAACCGAAGTTATCGTGCCCTAAAGAATCAACAAATCAGCATGCTTATCTCTGCTTACCCTAAGCAGAAAATGCTCATCTTTGAACTCAATCATAACATTGACCTAGTGAACGTCTACACCAAGTTTGAACATTCTAGCTTAATTAGAAGGAGAGTTATTGTGTTCCGAAGTCCGGGCCTTTCAAATTGCTTCTATTTTTCATTTTCAATTCAAAATTGTGACCATCACATGACCGAAATCAAAATTCTGATCCGATAGATTTTTAGGCATTCCTTCAAGGATTCCGAAAATATAACTCCCGAGTGTGTTAGTAAAATAGCAAAAAAGCCTTTTTGATTTTTCACGTTTAAAGATGGTGGCACTTCCGGTTCGATCGACAAACTCCATATTTTGTATACGAATCAGTAATTCCTTGTCTAGTATCGAAAAAAAAAATTAGGTCATTCTGACCTATATTTCGACGATTTTTTTGAAAAATTTGATCCTTAATTTCACCAAGGGGAGATAATTTAGAAAATTTCTAATTATATTTTTGAAGTCACATCGGTAAGATCTACTTGTATACTAAATTTCATGAAAATCGTACAACTATTAAAGAAGTTGTCAAATTGGTCTAAATTTCCGGTTCGAAATCACAGCGACGAATTTTCGAAATTCGAAAATGTGAAACTGCAGATGAAAATGATTTTTTTCAAGGTATTCAAAGAAAAAAGAATTAGTAAAATCGGTCAAAAAATAACAAAGTTACGACTATGCATTGTCAGTATTTTCGTTCGTAAAATTCGGTGATTTCGGATTCGTAAAACGTTTTGAAAATATATTTAAACAACGTTCGCACCCCATTTTTGGGGGATAGGTCACAGTTTTAGAAAGATCCCATGGTTAGATTCTGAGAAATCCGATTTGCAGAAAATACACAAAAAAAAAAATAACTAGATCTGCTACTGTCCCATGCAGATATGAAAGCTTTCATATTCATCGTCACGTGTCATTGATTGTATCAAGTATCCTAAATAAAAGGATAAGAAGAAAAAATTATTAAAATTGGTCAAAAACTCGCGAAGTTACAAGTCTAAATATAGTATGAAACATTGCACCCAGGCATAACAATAATCTGAAAACTAAAGGGAAATAACTGAAACTTGTATTACTGTAATGAGACGGATGAGAAAATGAAATGAAAATGGCGGGAAAAAAAATTAAAAATGGCAGGTTGGACAGGCGACCTTACTCCTTGTCACGTACAACCGGGCATTCGAAAACACGCTAGTTAACTCAATGACAGGCGCGCGTGCTAACCATTCAGGCACCCAACCCCCCTTTGAAATCAGACACGTGCAATATGTCATATAAGAAGAATAAGAAGTCGCTCACAACAAAATGGTAAATTAATGAGTTTAGGCCAAAAGGTTGAGCTACTGTTTTAGAGTACTTAATAGTTTTAAAGAGACACGTTAAGGGTTGTTCATAGTTAAATGAAAGTTTAATTTTAAATAAGACCAATAAAATTAGGATTTAATAATGCCAGACTAATATTTTCAATATGTTTGGTTATAAGTAGGAAATCGTGACGACTTCTTAAGCATGTTTTAAACAAAGGATCATGTTTGTTTAAACAAGAATGGCACTCTGCAATAAAAAAACTGGCCAAACCAAGATTTCTAATTAAATAATTGCCAGAACCAGAAAAATATTTATCCACTATAATAAATAAGCAACATAGAGAAAATGAAATGAAATTGAATGGGGTTTAACGTCCGACTGTTCTGCTCCTAAAATGGGCTAATGAAGACGGGCATATGCCATAAAGTGTGCAATGAGGGAAATTTTACCCGGGCAGCGGCGGTTACGGCCTACGAGGTTGGACAGGCGACCATACTCCTTGTCACGTACAACCAAGAAATCGAAACAACGCCAGTTGACTCAATGACAGACGTTATGATACAGAGCGCACGTGCTAACCATTCAGCCACGCAACCTCCCTAAAATCGGCAAATTGCTGACCTACAGCGAGAAACATTTCAACCGGGCCAAATTTTCTATTGTAACAGTTTAATTTGCACGGTAACTTTAGTTATCAACCGAATATTACAAAACTTTTAAAAATAAGCTCCCCCTGACCAGCTTAAGCGTTCGCAATAAACGTTTGCCCCTTAAAATCGGCAAATTGCTGACTTTAAAGTGAGAAACATTACAACCGGGCGAAATTTTCTGTTTTATCACTTTTACAGTACCTTTGATTACCAACCGATTATTACAAAACTTTAAAAATAAAAGAGAAAGAGAGAAATGCGGCCTAATGTCCATTCGACACAAACTAGGTCATTTCGGGACTAACATATGTTTTTTAATTTTATTTAAAAACTCCCCTTGCGCCCTTGGGAGGAAACCGAAGGACACGGAGAAAACCCACGAGGTTGGACATCATACTTCATGTCACGTCCAACCTGGAGATCGAAACGACGCCCATTGACTCAATGACAGACGTTACGATACAGTGCGCACATGCTAACCATTCAGCCATTCAGCCTCCCTGAATTCGGAAAATTGCTGACTTATAGCAAGAAACATTTCAACCGGGCGAAATTTTCTGTTTTAACAGTTTAATGTGCACGGTACTTTAATTACCAACCGATTATTACAAAACTTTTGAAAATGAGCTCCAACTGACCAGCTTAATCGTATGCAATAAACGTTTTGCCTAAATTGAAAGTTCTGCACAGAGAAAGTTCATCTCGATTTCCCGGCGTGGTTCCCTTGTCAGTAAGGCAGAACGGAGGGCCTGACAAGCACAGCTGTCTAGTCCTTCGGATGGGACGAAAAACCAAGGTCCCGTGTACACATTGGAGTGCACGTAAAATATCCCTAAGCAGTTGGAATTCGATACTGTTGAATAAGCTCTATACGATGACTAAATGCGTAGATTGTAGTCACCCACACTTCATGTTTCGCTCAACAATTAAAGGGTGCCGTTTTCAATGTTCGATCCTTTTGTTCTTCTACTCCTGATATGTTGGACTGTTGATCGATGGTTTCATATAAAAGACTACCAATAAGACTCTTTGTAGAAGAAGTTCCCAAAAGATAGTATGTTGACTTTACGAGAAAGACCTCTAAACATGCTCCAAATTGTAAAAATACGACTTTTTGGATTTTCAATCTCTTTTTTTCGGCTATCCCTGATATTTAAAAAAAATGATACAATCATTTCACACAACAGGCTACCTATTAGACTCTCTATTGACAAAAGTTTCACCGCCCTCCCTTCATTATAACCGAAGTTATCGTGCCCTAAAGAATCAACAAATCAGCATGCTTATCTCTGCTTACCCTCAGCAGAAAATGCTCATCTTTGAAGTCAATCATAACATTGACCTAGTAAATGTCTACACCAAGTTTGAACATTCTAGCTTAATTAGAAGGACAGTCATTGTGTTCCGAATTCCGGGCCTTTCAAATTTTTTCTATTTTTCATTTTCAATTCAAAATTGTGACCATCACATGACCGAAATCAAAATTCTGATCCGATAGATTTTTAGGCATTCCTTCAAGGATTCCGAAAATATAACTCCCGAGTCTGTAAGTAAAATAGCAAAAAAGCCTTTTTGAGTTTTCACGTTTAAAGATGGTGGCACTTCCGGTTCGATCGACAAACTCCATATTTTGTGTACGAATCAGTAATTCCTTGTCTAGTATCGAAAAAAAAAATTAGGTCATTCTGACCTATATTTCGACGATTTTGTTGAAAACTTTGATCCTTAATTTCACCAAGGGGAGATAATTTAGAAAATTTCTAATTATATTTTTGAAGTCACATCGGTAAGATCTACTTGTATACTAAATTTCATGAAAATCGTACAACTATTAAAGAAGTTGTCAAATTGGTCTAAACTTCCGGTTCGAAATCACAGCGACGAATTTTCGAAATTCGAAAATGTGAAACTGCAGATGAAAATGATTTTTTTCAAGGTATTCAAAGAAAAAAGAATTAGTAAAATCGGTCAAAAAATAACTAAGTTACGACTATGCATTGTCAGTTTTTTCGTTCGTAAAATTCGGTGATTTCGGATTCGTAAAACGTTTTGAAAATATATTTAAACAACGTTCGCACCCCATTTTTGGGGGGGTAGGTCAAAGTTTTAGAAAGATCCCATGGTTAGATTCTGAGAAATCCGATTTGCAGAAAATACACAAAAAAAAAATAATAATAATCTTAACAGAAACAATAAGCTTTCATATGTAATATGAAAGCTTAATAATAATCTTAACAGAAACAATAAGCTTTCATATGTAATATGAAAGCTTAATAATAATTTTAGTAATCTCAATAGGCTTTCAGACGAAGCCTAATAATTTTAACAAAAACAATAGTGTTTCACACAAGCTACGCAGTGTGAAACCCTAATAATTAATCACGATAATTCAAATGATTCATATGGGAAAACAGATTTATTTTTATATCGAGTTCACAAATAACATAATAAAGAATGTATTACGAAAGAATAATTCTTCACCTCCATTGCAAATCGTTTAGAGATATTGAACGACAGCTCAATTCCTTTTATTACTCAAAATTCAGTATTATAAATTATAAGATTCCAGCGCATTCAACGGTTATTTTGGCCCGGTCCGGCGGAGTGGACCCACCCCCACCCCTAAAAAAATAATAAATTTGCCGCAAGTACCATTTGCTTAGAAGTGACTGGGAAAATCTTTCAAAAACAGTCGCTAAATTCCGACTTCAAAACAGAATTTGGACATATTTACATGTAATTATTATCTTTCTAATCGCCAGGTCGTGTTATTTTATTTTAAATGGGGAAGACAACACAATTTCGTCCACAGTCTTCGGCATTGCAAACACAACTTATTGGTCAATTTAAATCAACATTGGTGTTATTATCTTACCGTGAAAGATGTGCCAGATTGCTTTCGAGTGCCATTTGTAATGAAGCGACTCGATGGACGAGGCTAATCATATCCCACAGGATAAAAGTACCGGTATAGGCTGGAATCACCAGAAGCCACAGTCTTCCATTCAATTTGTGTCCATTTCTATGTACCAAAAACAGAGGTTCGGTTCCTTTAGGAAAAACGTCGACTCTCAGAAGACAAAACCCTGCTATTGTCTATACTGATCCCTGGGTTAAGAACCCCACCCCACCCCCAGTTGCGATGGTCGCGAATAGTTAACTGAACAGTCTTATCTTTATTTCAAGTCCATCCACTTCCGTTGTACCTATGTATATAATGAATTAGGTAATTAGAAAAAAAGTCGGATGGAATAAAACTTTTCTGGCATCCTTTCCTTGCACCCCGTATCAATCAGAGAATTATTAACTTCTATCATGACCAGTAAAGAGAATATGATACGTTTATGGAAACATTAAACTGTTTGGCCCGCTTTCCATGTACGCGTTTCCGCCGGCGAAATGGTCAGTCTAATCCAGAGGCGCGTTGGGGGCCAGGAGGAGACTACGCTGATCAAAATTGAGGCACTTTAGTGTGGGGGGATCTTGGTTCTGTGACACATGCTAAAATCAATTTACGTATATCTGAGTCTTGGCATACCATTGACACTTGGTTGAGGAATTATGATTACGTCATAAAGATATGAACATGGACAGGGCTATTTGCAATCAAGAACTATACAACCTACGAGTATAGGAGAAAAAAACCATCAAAAGGGACTGATACACTGTTAGAAAAGATCTGGTAAATTTACATGAAAATCACTGGCAACTATAGTTGCCAGTAAATTTACTGTAAATAAACATTCAGCTGTAATATTACAGAGTTTCTGTAATTTGACTTTGTGTATACTTTTACCTGAAAACAGTTAATGGAAAATAACTGTGAGTGGTTTTTAACTTTGGTCTGTAAATTCACCGCAACACAGTAAATGAACGGTTACAGTAAGTTTGTTTTTTAACTTGCCAATGTAACTTTACCGAAAAGCAATAAATGAAAAATTTCAGACAAATTTTTTTAAAAAACACACTGACTGTAACACCTGTTTACACCCCCACCCCACCCCACAGACACTTTTATACAACAATTTCCCCGTAAAAGAAATATAATCTCAACTGAATAAGAGGTATTTGAAACTAATCCTGTAAGCCAACCCAGGTTGTAACCGCCACTGTCAGTAATTGTGGCGGTTACACGCTGTTGGGTGTAAGCTTGCGGTACTGCCTATTGCAGGCATTGGAACTGCTTTAGGGACAGTCCAGCTAACACTGGCCAATCGGTTTAATTACCCGTCTTCAATTGAGCTTGATTACAGCCGGAGAGCCAAAACATCTTTTTATACGTTTATGAACATTCTTACAATCTGATTAATGTACCACGAATAATAATACACGTTACAGGTCGTATAAAAAAAAGGCAATTACTTATACATCACATGCAATATACCAAACTTAACAAAATGTGATTGTCCATATTAATTATTATGGTTAATAAATTAGAATTAATACTATTAGAAGATAGTTATTACCGATAGGAATGGTTTGTTGTTATGGAATACTAAAATAAGATAAGAGAGTAAATTTACCTTACCAATAAGTAAATTTACAAAATAATGTGAATAAACGTAAATCTGTAAAATTGCCTTCTGGCTTTGCTATTTTCAGTTCAAAATTGAAATTTTTTTTTTATTTAGTAGATTGATTATTATTATAATAAATATAATAATAATAACTTTATTCAGTATTCAAGGCCTTCGGCCCATAGTACATTGTGTTCAAAAATATATTTACAATTGTAATTTTCAATTAATATTGTAATAACAAAAAATAATAATCATTATAATAATTTAAATAATATTTCACATTATGCTAGTAATATATAGAAATCGAAAATCATATTTATCAAATACATGACATTTATTCAAAACTTGTTTAGACTGTCAATGTTTTATGGTATTTACATCTTAATCTCATTCAATTATATATAAACTTAGCAAGTTTATTACAATTACTGTCGACCATTAAACGTATAAACATATTATTCTGATCAAAATTTTTTAATTTAGGCAATAATTCTAACCTCAAATGATTATATAATGGACAAACAATCAGAAAATGAATTTCGTCTTCAACGTAATTTGTCTTTGATGTAATTAAACAATATTTACACACTCTATCATTATAATCCATGTTCTGCCATCTACCTGACTCAATAGCTAAATTGTGATTACCACAACGAAATCTTGTCAAGGCAATTCTATATTTACTTAAATAAATGTCTGACAGGTACTTTTCAGGTTCTAATAATGATTTGTACTGACAATAATTAATTAGTTTTGAGTTGGATACTATGTCACTAGACCATTCTTGTGATTTACAATCTATTAAACGTTGCTTGAATTGGTCTATGAAAACTTTATTACTACCCACTGATTGCTGTTCCCAAACAAATCCAAATCCATATTGATATAATAAAGCTCGAATATTTGAGGCCCATGTTGTTCTTCCAGCTTTATCTAATGAAAGTAACAAATCATAGCATGCTCTTGGGTATCTGCTTTGTGGCATAGTTGTTAGCTGTAACCAATATTTGATGCAGTTTGTTTGGTATATAATACTAAGAGGTCTTCGACCAACTTCACCATAAATGGCAGCATTAGAAGTACAAGAGTTTACTTGCAGAATATATTTACAGAAATTTAAATGTAGTGTTTCTATTAATGGAATACTTTTGTATCCCCATATCTGTGATCTATAACAAACAATCGGTACTATCATTCTATCAAATAAAAACAATGAACTAGATATACTAATATTACACTTACTGATAAATATTTTTAACATGTTACATGCTTTTTTTGCTTGTTGTACTAGGGTGTTTATAGCAAGCGACCAATTGAGTTTGGGTGTAAATATTATTCCTAAATATTTATACGAGGATACAACTTCTAAGGGGATATTCCCATATTTCCGATTTTTTAACAATACCGCCACGTCTAAATACAACGACCTTGGTTTTACTTAAGTTGACACTCATTCCATATTTCTTACAAAAGTCGAAGATGCAATTGATTTGCGCCTGGAGACGTGGAACTGTATCTGCGACACTTGCGATGTCATCGGCATACATTAAGGAAACAATATTATCAATATCAGTATTTACAAATATACCTTGACAATCATACTGAGTGAACATTTCATTGAGCTCGTTAAGAAATAAAACAAATATCAAAGGACTGAGCATGCAACCTTGTCTAGTTCCTATTTTACAATCAAAGTATTCTGTTAACTTAAGATTACTACACTGTACACATGATTTGAGATTCTCGTACATAGATTTTATAACCTTAAAAACTTTACCGTTGATATTGTTTTTTTGAAGAACATATTTTAAAAGATGATGTTGTAAACCATCATAAGCGCGACTAAAGTCTACATCTAGGCAGTAAAATCTACCATTTCTTTTTGATAAGTATTTTTGAATTAACGCTTGTAGTGTAAAAATGTGATCTACTGTGCTATAATCTTGTGCTTCTATGAGTTTGTTCTCTTGTTCACACCATTTCACAAGGCGTGTGTTCAGTATCTTAGTGAATATTTTGCCGAGTGATGAGGTTAGAGAGATACCACGATAATTATTCGGGAGATTTTTGTCACCTTTCTTATGGATAGGGTGTATAACAGCGGTCCCCCAGTCTGTCGGAAAGACACCCTTATCAAATATTAAATTAAACAATGTTATTATGTATGGTAACATCTTAACAATAGAGTGTTTATATATTTCATTTACGATACCATCTGGTCCCGGGGCTTTGGAAGTGGGCAAAGATTTTATTGTTGACAATATTTCATTGCTAGTGATAGGGGAATCTAAAATATGATTCTGATTTTCAGATAAATACAATGGGTCACTACAATTTAGTAGTGAATCTTGAATTTCCATTTCAAATTTACCATCTAGATTTACATCACATGTGTTATAAAGATCTCGGAAATAATTGAACCATTCCGCTGCACTGACACTTTCTGAGGTAGAGCTTTTTCGAAGAAAGTATTTTATTTGTTTCCATAAACCATTTGTATCCTTACAGGCACCAACATAATCATCATGGTTTCTATCAGCATGTTTAAGCTTCTTAGTCGAACATAATGACTTAAAACTGTTCCTGGCATTTTTGTACTTCACTAAGTCAACATTTAGATTACTCAACCGATATATATCTAGCGCAGAAAACTTTTCAGATTTTAACTTTTCACAATCACTGTCCCACCAAGGAGGTTGTTCTGGTATGGAATAATTATGACGGCGTTCTCTTTTGACCGTTCTGCTTGCTGCGTTAGCTAAAATATTTGAAATCTGTTCAACAGAACTATCAATATCATCTATACGTAGTAAATTATCTAGTGTGTCAAATTGTTCAGCTAATTGTTCACTGTTGAGTTTATGTTGAAATTCATCCGCAAGCAGCTCATTCCATTTGAGTCGTCGCCACACAGTTTTAACCGAATGCTCGAATACATGTTGTTCTCGAGGGTTTTCTTGTGTATTAAACACACAAAGAGTTGGGAAGTGATCAGAATTACTATCACTGAGAATCTTAAAATAATGAACTTGGTTACAGGGGCGTACATATCGATTTCGTTTGGGGGGGTGTTTAGCCAAAATGCGACCGACTGATGCACATACCCCCGCCCCACACACCAGTGGTACTACAAACTGGGCAGTTCACTATAATCGTGAATATGATAGTGCTGAGACAGTATAAGACAACTGACGAGTAGAATAATGATTTTAAAATGGAATCGAGCGCCGCAGGCGCGAAAAAATTTCAGATATGCAACCGAGTAGGAGAATGATGTTATAATTTAATTTCAGATATGTAACAGGGCTTTTAAATATTTAGGACTGGGGTTGATACGAAATGGGACAGAATCTTGAGGCTTATCTTTCAATTTCGCTTGTTTTATGATTGTATGTTTATTTCATTAATTCATTTAGTCGGAGACCGACTGCGGTGAGTACTTTTGGTTTGAGACCGACTATTTTTTGCCGTGGTAGAAAACATTTTATAGAACAACTACTCACAACAGAATAAGAGTGACAAGCAGACATGGTTATTTTATACTATAGTTTTGAGTGACGTATGCAATTTAGGCACACGTATTCCCGCAAATACATAGCATTTGGGATCTATTCTGGCATTGTTTTTGAGACCGACTGCAGTGACTGCACTTATTTTGTGACCGACTATTTTTCTCCCTTCGTAAAATTTTGTTGTTAGACCAATTTAACATACTTACAACAGAATAAGAGTGACGTATGCAATTTAGGCTCACGGATTCACGCAAATATACAGTATTTGGGAACTTTTCTGGCATTGTGTTTGAGACCGACTGCAGTGACTGCACTTATTTTGAGACCGACTATTTTTCTCCCTGGGTTACATTTTGTTGTAAGACTAACATTATACTCACAACAGAATGAGAGTGAAACACAACATCTTTTCAAAAATGATAAGTTGACAAGGTTATTTTATACTAAGACTGCTCCTATTTTGCGACCGACTGCACTGATTTTGCAACCGACTATTTTTATACTAAAGTTTTGCATGAGTAGCGTGACGTATACAGTGAGTACTTATTTTGATACCAACTACCTCTACTTTGTGACCGACTGCACTAATTTTGCGACCGACTGTTTTTTTTGCGTGAGTAGCGTGACGTATACAGTGAGTATTTATTTTGATACCGACTACCTTTACTTTGCAACCGACTGCACTGATTTTACGACCGACTATTTTTATACTAAAGTTTTGCGTGAGTAGCGTGACGTATACTTATTTTGATAACGACTACCTCTACTTTGCGACCGACTGCACTGATTTTGCGACCGACTATTTTTTTTGCTGGGGGGGGGTGTACCACCCCCCCCACCCCCCACATTTACGCCCCTGCTTGGTTATATAAATTTCTGGTCACTAATACATAGTCAATAACACTCTGGCCATTATGGCTTACATATGTAAATTCACCAAAGTTATCGTTACAATTACGACCATTTAAAATATATACACAATGGGTTCTACACAAGTCAAGCAAACAGCTTCCATATCTATTCACTGTACTATCTTTTGATCTTCGATTTACTGAAAAGTCGTCTGATTTGTAATCATCCCCACACGGCAGATAATTCGCATCATCATTGATTATGTAATCGATGTCATTACCTACCCTTGCGTTTAGATCCCCGGCAATACATAGGTCAATGTCATCTGAAAATTCACCTTTAAGCCTATTAATAATATTTTCTAAATCTAAGATGCTATTCGGCTCGTTTGTATTTTCAAAACTATATACAGAGTTTTCGGGTGGGATGTATACAAAACAGAAAATAGTTAACGATTTAACAAGACAACATGGATTGACACTAAAAATGATACCATTAGTAAATTCTGCGTGAATTCTTTTAAAGTAATTAACAATAGATTTTCGGATGAATACAAGTAAACCCCCTGATGATCTCCCTTTACCTTTATATTGTCTAGTTAATGAGAACGACTCATGATCTGGTAGAATTGATCGAAATTCAAACTCATGTTTACACCAAGTTTCACTTAAATTAACTATATCGTATTGTGACAATAGATCAACGAATTTACAATCCACATGTCGTTTTAACCCATTTACATTTAAAGAAAATATAGACAAATCTTGTGTGTATATACAATTCGTACTATTAAGGCCTTGGCCAAATCCCTATGCTAAATTTGTAAAGATATTTGGTACACTTTTCCCATCACTAGCAATAACACATCCTTTGACTAAATCATATATGAATGTTCTATTTTGATATGTAAGTTTATCATAATTCATCGATATTTTATCATTTGGTTGATTCTTTTTGATTTCCATCATTATCGCGCCAAGATACTTTCTGCAGGTTCTTACACGTTCACTGTAATCTTCTTTAACATATTCATCTTTCGTTTCTCCATTCTCCGTTTCTGAATATTTTCATGTTTTATATGCGTTTAGGATAGTGTATTTATGTTTAAGACGCAAGAAATGAACAAGAATCGGGCGATTTTTTCCGCGTTTCTGTCCTACTCTGAAAGCTCTTTCGATAGGTAATAACTCATCATTTCCGGCTGAGTCTACACCTAGTTTATCGACAAAAAATGTTCTTACCAATGTTTCTGTGTTTTCGCGTGTCTCGCCATCGGATTCTTTTATTCCAAAAAGTAGTATGTTACCTCTTTTCGAGTTTTCTTCTAGCTTCTCTAATTTTGATTTTAATTCAATATTTTCTTTTTTTACACTTTCTAAACTATCTTTAACCGCAGCCACTGTTTCAAGTTGACTTCTTATACCACCGAGTTCAACTTTATATTCACTTAGCTGTTGGGTAATATCGGTTAGAGCCTGTGATATGCTTATTAAACTTTTTTGCTAAATCAATATCCGATGATTTACCCTCACCAAACTGTAATGTAGATTGACCTCTTGTGCTTACTTGATCGGACAAGAAATGGTGAAAGACCACTCGCCATCTTAAGTTTCAACACACGTTCTATTTTTCTTTATAGTCACAATATCATTCAATATATATTATCTCTGGATTTACATGGTATATTTTAAGATCCATTAATCAGAGTAAACATTTGAAGTAAGTTCAAATCTCTCCATATTTTGTTGAGATTTTCGTTAAATTTTCGTTATGGATGACTGATTTCTTTAGCTGCTTTACACACGTCCACTCCCCTCGATAACTGACATTTATATTGAAATACTACACATGTAAGCATGTATTTCTACCGGGTTTTATGTGCCTTTGATTTCATCAAAGTTTGTTGGAAAACGAATGAAACGCTTATTGATGAATAAATTCAAAAATGGACAACCGACTTTAGTAATGATGACCGGGGCTATGCCTTACATTCAACTGTTAATATCTCGGTTCAGAGTGGAGCAATTTGACAGACTTTTAATATATTCCCTTTACATTATCTAGTTTTTAACTTATATTTCTAGCCTGAAAGTAAATTTACAAAAAAATGTGAATAAACTTAAGATATGTAAAATTACATGCTTGCTTTTTTATTTCCAGTCCAGTTTATAAATATTACACATGTAAAATGTATTTTTACTGACTTTGAATGTATCTTTGTTAACATACACGAAACTCGGTAAACATACACGGAACTTCATAAAAAATACGCCAGACTTGGTAAAACTACTATATTGTAGAGAATATACCGGCAATTAAAGTTACATTATTAGCCGAGAAAAAAGCGTTTGAAATATTCACATAGCCTCGGTCATCATTACTCAAATCATTAATATAAACAGCATAGTCTCGATTATCCACTTGATTGATTTAATTATCAACGGCCATTAAGCGGCATATAAGAATTTAATCCGCCAACATCGAAGGCTAGCCATAACATCAAGAGTTTATTATGGTCTGGATATGTTAATTAATGTCTAATTGATTATTTAGATAACATCTCAGGCCTAAAGAAAGACCTGTAATAAGCAGATTTTGCTCTTGCATAATGCTATTTTAAGATACAAAAACTAATTTCTAACAGTGTATACTTGTCATGTTTCATTCAATTCTGTTCGCTAATGAGGGAGGGGTAGCACTTTAAGAGTAAACAGAGACACAGCCCCATTGCAAGAACGAGGAGATGACCTAGATTTAGACACCGGCCATGGTGGCATCGGTAAAAGTTAACTTTTAATTCTGGGCAAACAAGATACCGAATGAATGCTAATATGGTTCGCAGTAATGGTTAGCGCATTGACCTGGAGTATTCTCGTGTTGCAATTTCCGGGTGTTTTTTTTGTGTGTTTTGGTTTTTTTTTTTCATTTTCTTAAATTCATTTAGCGAAATAAACAAAACAGAGACAGCATAATTGATTCTGAATATTATGGAAATATTATTGGCTATGAAATCTAATCAGGAAGTCATCAGTGCATACATTTAGACCATACTGATTTCTTTTGGGTTTTTCAACGTTCATGAACGCCTCCAACCTGATCCTTTTCCAGATGGTATAATTGTATATCTTAATACTACTGATAAGGTAGATTTAGACGTACAGATTACAATCCTAACTGGTTCAGAAGCTGCGATATTGGTAGATAAATAAATAAATATAAATTACGATCAGTTAAAAACAATCAAACATTTTTACTCCATTCTGGGAATGCATCAAACAATAAGCTAACAGTCTGATCTTTATCGAACGTCTGCAGATGTAAATATGTATGCAAATAAGTATACATCAACATACGTTTTATACATATGTACAATAATTAATTACCATTACAATGGAAAATAAATAAAATCGAGTAAAATACAAAAAAAGGTTCAGAAGTATATAATAGTTATATACTTTGTTTTCTCGGTGTATCAACCCATACACCGAGAAAACAAGGTATATAACTGACTTATACTAAATACTTTTTCGAGAAATAAAGGGTTTCTCTATTTTCCCAATTTTAAAAGCATTATTCATTTCACAAATCTACCAAAGTTTCCAATTTAGAACCACTCAATCATCTCATCGCAAACACTTATTTCTACTCAGGTAAATGATGTCAGTAATCACACGCCCATTTCACGGTTTAAATCAGGTCCGTGAAAAGGGCTATTAATTGGTTGAAGAAAAGCAAACGTCATCCAATCATTTTGTACAATAGTCATTTCTTGTTGTTTCTTCAACATTCTGGTTGCGTCGATTGTAGTGGATCACAGAAAATGGATGGGGAATTCGACGACAAATCCGACTGTATAATGTCACAGATGTATATTCCTGAGACCGGGAATGCCAGTTCTGCAAGCGATGTCCATGATTGGGAAGATTTTAAGCTAATTCGCAATCAACGCGAGAACCGATTTCGAAGTCCCATCACAGAACAAGCGATGCAGAAGAGTCGAATTCCGCCAAACACAAGAATACCAATTGGTGTATTAGTATTTAAAATTTTGTGATTCTTAGGGGTATTCTAGAAATACTTCCGTACAGAACAATGGAGTAACTACAAGTGAACGTTTTTCTCTGCTTCCATCCCTATCGGCTAACATACCAGCTGATATTCTTGATTATTGGATGTGTAGATTTGTTTGTGAAATTAATACACCATATCCAGCTAGTACATTGAAGAATATATGCATAGGAATATGACAACACTTGCGAGACCAGTACAAGAGATAGGATTTGAATTTTTTGGATGACCAGAAAGGTACTTTTGCTAATTTTCGGGCTACATTAGAAGCACAGATGAAATCCTTAAATTCGTGGGGTATTGGCATCCACAAAAAAAGCAATACCATTAAACGAAGACGACGGGTTGAAATTGTGGAGTTCTGAAGTTTGTAGTGCCTAAGGGATTTATTTAGCTATATACTATTATAACAATAAGATATTTGGATTACGTGAGCATAAACAATTGTTGATAGAACAATTTCAATTTGGTAAGGATGATATTGGTGAGTTTGTAGTATTCCAGGGTAAAAACTGCAAGAATTATCAAGGTGGATTGAAAGATTGTGGCAGAATTCAGTTTAGGTGCGTTCATTTTGATTCCATATATAGGAAACCGTGACAAAATGGCAAAGTGCGACAAAATGCGAAAGTTCGACAAAATTTCCGACAAAATGTAAAAGTGTAAATAAATGTGAGACAAAATGTAAGAACATGACGGAGATTGACGCAAATTCAAAAATTGCGGAGAAAGGTGAAAATGATGACTCTTTTACTATAACCATTACATATTCAAAAAGGATTGCTAATGTTCAAATAAATATGATACACGGCCCCCCACACCCCTTTCCATCAAAGAGTCGAGAAAAAGTATAGGTATGAAAAAAATAATATGGCATTAATTTACTTCTGGTATAATGCATAATTTGGTGATGAAATGAATGTGCAACCATCAAGTATGCCAACTGGCTATATAATATTGGCATTGTTTTATATTGAATATGCCTTCATTACATTAGAATTATCTCTCGTGATTAACACTGTTTACGGTCACGATATAATCCTTATCAACTATTTGCCTCAGTTTTCTATTAACTTGCTATATCTATGTTCTTATTTATTTATCTTTCTTTAGATTTCTCGTAATACTGATTTTGCCAACTGTTATGAACTTTCGGAACAGTAAAGTTTGGGTTTGTTTCGGATTATGGGGATTTTATGTACCTTTGCTCGAACTTTTGGGAAACATAAAATATGCAATACTTACTTGAAGTTGTGCTACGGACAATATTGCACAAACAATAGAAATAATGTCACAAACTGTGTAACTGTAACATGTAAGAAATTGCGCATTTTAGTCAGGTACGTACATAACGATTTTGTTTGGTGTGGGGGGGGGTTGTTTAGCCAAAATGCGACCGACAGATGCACATATCCACCCACCCCTCCCCCAGTACGAGTGACGCAATCAGGAGCCGAACAACACATGTGCAAGTTTTCTATGGAATATGGGGCTGGGGTAGGGGCGGTTTTAAATCTAGGGCGACATCAACAATCCCACCCCACAATGAATGGCAACAAAATACTGACTATAACATTAACCGTCCCGGTAGAAACTATTCATTTGATATAGTGCTAATTTTGATAATAATCTTCAATAGAACATAGATAGTATTGTATAATCGCGAATGTGATAGTGGTGAGACAGTGTAAGACAACAGAGGAGTAGAAGAATGATGTTATAATGTAATCGAACGCTGCAGACGCGAAAAAATGTCAGATATGTAACAGAGCTTTTAAATTTTTGGGACTGGGCTTGAAAATTTGAATCAATGTCATGGATAATGGAACCAAATTCTCGTTGTGATTGTTTACATTATTAATTGATTTAGTCTGCCATGGTAGAAAACATACAACAGACAGAATAAAAGTTACAAGCAGACATGGTAATTTTATACTGTAGTTTTGTGTGACGTATGCAATTTAGACTCTTGTGTCCAACCCTGTGCTAATAAAAACAATCAGATCCACCTCTAGGTGGTATAATTGTTAGGCCTGTAGCTAGCGGGAGGGGGGGGGCACAGCTGGAAAATTTTGGCGCCCTTTGCCTATCGAGGAAAAATCGGCTCTCTCAATGGGCGCCAAAGGACGCAATACGAGGCCAACGACCAAAGTCTCAATATTCGTATGGGAAAGCCCAGTGACATTGGTTGGGCGCCTTCGACGAGATGGGCGCTCAACCAATGTCACTTGGTTTTATGGGCACCTAGCCAATCATGTCGTTACATATGAGGCGCTCCCCAAATGGTGAGTCGCCTCATAATAACCCACACGATTAACACCACAACTGATGGGACGCCAAAAACGGCTTAATCTGTGGGGTGCCTTATCCCGAAGAGGCGCCCATAATGACATGATTGGTGGGCCGTCTTATAATGTTGAGCCGCACATAGTGCATAATGCGAATCGGATTGGTTGGGAGCCCACGACTTGATGAAGGGGGCGCCCAAAACGACATGGTCTGATGTGTGCCTCATTCCAGAAGGGCGCACATGATACTTGATGATTTTCTAAATTCAAACGGCACGATTTGTAGGTTGCCTCATCCCGGAGAGGTGCCCATAATATCATGCTAATGAGATTTTTTAGGCGCCCACGAATGTATTGGGCGTCCAAAACGACGTGATTAATCTTCAAAATTCAAACGGCATAATGTAATGCTAGTGAAATTGCTTACGCGCCCACGAATGAATTGGGCGGCCAAAACGGCGTAATAATCTTCAAAATTCAAACAAGTCGCACTCTAACCGGATTCCGAACTTTTCATTTTTCTCATGAATTATTATAGGTTCGTTAAGAGTCGTATCCCTTCCTTCAAATGTTTATAATGTTCATATCGAAATATAGTGTGCCAATACCACAAATTCAACTTCAAAATTGAAATTTTCTGTCATTTTCGGCGCGAACATTATTTTCTAAAATTTTCTGGGAGGCTGGGAGGAGGGGGGGGGGCAGAGAGTAGCATCTGACTTTTCGGGGCTCGGGCAGACGGGTAAAGTGAAAATAAAAAATTATTATTCCATCTGATATGCAAAATTAAGTACCCGAAATCTAATAAACATTTTGTCTGGAGTCACTATCCTTTGTGCCACATCTTTCGGACATCGATTATTATTTGTGAAGGCAGCTGCTACAGTCCGATCAGATGATTGGAATTCAGGTCGGCATAGAATTGGAACTCTTGGGTTAGAATAGCAGAAAAAACCCATATGCGTTTGTCATGCAATTACTTTTTTTGCAATATTCTGCTATGCACTTTGTTAAATGGGTATAATAAAATTGTGAGCCACGACGTAACGTTATATAAACATATTTGGTCCAATTTAGAGCTCTGTTTAAAGCGAAATGGTGTTGTTACGCAGTTAGCTATTGGTTGTTAATTGGACCATTGACCAGTCATAATTTGGAACTGAAATTTGCTTCCATTACAGCAGTGTTAAGTGGGATAAGCTCTAATCAAACGAAACCCTGCGAGGAGTATGATACACCACTCAGATAAACTGTATTGGACCACTTAAGTTGCTGTATTCACGGGCTGGAATAGTTGGAAAACTCGTTTGTGGCAGTCAAAATTTTCTCCCGGCGCCGTGGAATATAAACAATTGATTGAATCGGCCACCTAAGTTAGGCTACATGAGACCACCTATTGTATGTAGGTACTGGAATAGCTAAAAAAACGTGTTTGAGGTCGTCAAATTTCCCAAATTTTCTTGGGGGAGGGGCGTTTTAGGTTCTGCCCCCTAACTATCATCGAGTCCGCACGCCTATGGAGAGCACCCTATAGACCCTTCCACGGTACCGTTCGACGTGGACCGTCAAGTGTAGATACATCGGCGCCTGCAGAAGCCCAATCGGCTCCCCCGGAAGCCTTTGCCCCCCTAACAATTTTGGGCTAGCTACGGGCCTGATTGTATTCCTTGACCTTGAAAATGTACACAAATTATGGTTTAGAAGCTGAGATACTGGTAGGTATATTTTGTAAGTAGATGGCCAAGTCAATATATATATTTGGATTAAATGGTGTCGTTTTTAAATTGTATAATTGTATTCGCTAATCCTGAAAATGTAGGTTTAGACACCAAGATTCCAATCCAAAGTGGTTTAGAAGCTGGCATAATCGGCTGATGCAGGTTTTTACATATTGGAAATCTTGAAGATCCAAGATGGTTGTCAAAATATATTTGAAGGAAGTGGTGCCTGATGCAGGTTTTTACCTATTGGGAATCTTGAAAATCCAAAATGGTTGCCAAAATATATTTGAAGGAAGTGGTGCCTACCAGAAATGAACAGCTAAGGCAACGGGTTGAATCTGGGAAAAGGGGACGATTTTTTTTCCGAACTTCCATACAAGGCTACTAAACTGTCTGATTACACGGGAATAAGAAATGAAGTTGTGCTGCACCAACCTGGAAATGAAGACGAGAATACGCCATGGCGTGTACTGTGAGGACTATTTTGACCGCGACAGTGACGCTACGACCTATTCTTACTCTGAATTCCAAGTTACTGTCAAGGGCACAGTTACGGTCACACCAATGCGTATACTGCGTAGATACATCGGCGCCTGCAGAAGCCCAATCGGCTCCCCCGGAAGCCTTTGCCCCCTAACAATTTTGGGCTAGCTACGGGCCTGATTGTATTCCTTGACCTTGAAAATGTACACAAATTATGGTTTAGAAGCTGAGATACTGGTAGGTATATTTTGAAAGTAGATGGCCAAGTCAATATATATATTTGGATTAAATGGTGTCGTTTTTAAATTGTATAATTGTATTCGCTAATCCTGAAAATGTAGGTTTAGACACCAAGATTCCAATCCAAAGTGGTTTAGAAGCTGGCATAATCGGCTGATGCAGGTTTTTACATATTGGAAATCTTGAAGATCCAAGATGGTTGTCAAAATATATTTGAAGGAAGTGGTGCCTGATGCAGGTTTTTACCTATTGGAAATCTTGAAAATCCAAAATGGTTGCCAAAATATATTTGAAGGAAGTGGTGCCTACCAGAAATGAACAGCTAAGGCAACGGGTTGAATCTGGGAAAAGGGGACGATTTTTTTTCCGAACTTCCATACAAGGCTACTAAACTGTCTGATTACACGGGAATAAGAAATGAAGTTGTGCTGCACCAACCTGGAAATGAAGACGAGAATACGCCATGGCGTGTACTGTGAGGACTATTTTGACCGCGACAGTGACGCTACGACCTATTCTTACTCTGAATTCCAAGTTACTGTCAAGGGCACAGTTACGGTCACACCAATGCGTATACTGCACCTCTGCTTTTCGTACCATCCGAACGACTAGGCACTGTTCCGTCCCAGTTCCTCCGTACTGGCAGCAGAGGTAAACCACACCTGAAAATAACGAGATTTCTGAGCGACCAATCTGAGAAAGAATCTGGGTTCACGTTTTTACGGTTACTGTACTTATCTCCCTTTAACCGAAGGACAGTATGATTTAAACCGCCCTTACTAGCGCTCCATATTTTAATATCAGTAAATTAAACAATTACAGGCCAAAACGTAAATGTAAAACATGTGTACAACATTGATCAATTGAATAATAAAGAACACACTTTTTTTACATTAATTAAAGTTCCGGAAATTTGGCTAATTGGACATGAAATAGAACTGCATTTGGTTAACGTTAAAGGTGTTCTATTGTTGGAATATGCGCCTGAATTCTGATTCCCGTTTTTGTGGACCCTACGAAAAAATCAACTAGTATACAGGGGCGTTTTAAGGTTTATCATGGCGAAGGCTATACTATTTTAGGGGCCCTATTTCGCGGGAGTGGGAGCGTTGATTGATGATTTTCATGCCAATGCAATGACTGCATTATCATTTAGTAGTGGATTCGACAGTAACAATGTATAGAAAACGACACTGGGGCCCTTTCCTGTGGCCAGAGGGACCCTTTGTCAGACGCAGAGGCCTTTATCTGCCTTTAGGGCCCTCTCTAACTAGGGTACATTTTCATTTTTCTCAATGGTTTAAGCATTTTTCTTCCGTTTTATTTTTTCAACTTGTTTGATTTTTTTTGGCGAGGAGGCTGGCGCGTCCAGCGCCTCAACTATAAACCGCTTTTGCTAGTATAGTAAGGGTATGTAGTAATAAACAGGATTGCGATTTAATAGGACTCTACTTACCCGTCAGAAATAGTTCACTGAAGCAATTTCTGCACATTACAATATGAGTATGGTCATTACCTGCACAGTGCACCTTACAATATTTGGTCATTACCTGCAGATTATATTATCATCACAAAACGATAGCCTGTGGATATTTTCGTAGATAATTTCATCAGACTTTTATAAAATATTTTCTGAACTGAGCCGATATTTCTCTAATGCATTATTTAGGTTATATCAGCGAAGGGAGAAAATAAGTTATAACTAGGTTACAAATCTGACTACAAACCGCAAAGTGTAATAAGAAATAAAAGTCTTTCTGGAGATCATATGAAATTTACAAGTTGAGGAATTAATACAAGAAAGATACATTATGAAAGGGAGGATAATGAAAACGATTTTAAAAAATGAATTTAAATAAAATGGGGTTTATCGTTCTATTTTTCTGCAAGCCAATGTGTATACGGGAACTCAAGGCAAGATGTTGTTCCTGCTAAGACCCCTGCCCTGCACCTGAAAATATAGTTTATTAAAGATACATTATGGGAGATTAGATAAAGAGCTGGCAATTCACACTATTATTGTTAAAAAAAAACTAGATTATTTAAGGGGAATTTGCTGGAAATTTCAGTCAAATTTATCCATTCTGAACCGAGAAATTAGCGATTGAATTTTGTGCCAAGTCTCGACCATCATTACTAAAGTTGGTACGATAAAAAAAAAACAACCATGGTCTCGATTATTCATTTTTTGTATTTAATCGTGAATAAGCATTGTGCAGCAGATCGGATCCTAATCAATAAATATCGATGACATCGAGGGTTGATTAATGTCTAGAAGAGTTAATTAATTTAGATAACATTTCAGGCCTACAGAAAGACTTGCAATAGACAGATTTAGCTCGTGCATAATGTATAGTTTAAGTCCCAACAAGTCAAACACTTGTCAGAATTGTTATGTTATTACCCACACTCGAGAACAAACCGTTCGCGGGGAATGGACTGATAAAGTATTAAAGTTATTGTTAGGGTTTCGCTCTGCGTAGCTTGTGTGAAACACTATTGTTTTTGTTAAAGAGCACATAAGATGGACTTGGAAACTTTTCGATATGTGTAGCCAGGGTTTACTATATCAACTTTACGGCAAGTTCCCACCAATTTTATTGAAATTAATTCAGTCGTAGAATTATAGACATCCCGTAAAAACGACTTTGCCAATTATCGAAAACTCTTTTAATCCAGAGTCTTGTATATTAAAAAGTCAATTTAAATCACACATCATTTATCTGTTCTGTTGACTACTTTTCTGCCTACTGATAAAAAGTCCTCGTATATTAAAAAACAATTTAAATCACAATTATAAAATTATAAAACTCCCTTTGTCATTATAAAAAAAGTCCTTGTATATTAAAAAGTCAATTTGAATCACACTTATAAAACCGTTGTCGTGAGAAGAGAGGGCGGGTCATCTTATCCCTTTGTCATAATATAACCATGTTAAAACAGTAGGTCCAACTGAGAGATTTTTAGCGCCATCGGTGCGGATAGAAAACACCCCGTGGGGAAAAAGAATTCGCTTGCGTTATGTGGAAAAGCCAAGTGCTCACAGTAAAAACCACACAGCTGGACCCGTGGATTATTTACATATTAAAAACTATTCGTCCAATAAGTTCCATAAGGTTAAAAGTTAAAATATAATACAGTTCACAGGGTCGTTCGTTTGTTTCTCGAGTTTAACGTCCACTTCCACTGAGGTGATATCAATTAAAATTTAAACGCATTCCATTGGGGGTTTTCTTGTGCATGACTCTTTCCCCAGATAAACGTTATCTGGAAAGAGAAAGAAGAGCCAGCAGCAACACAGAGCAAAACATTTAAACAAATTAAACCATTTATAGAAGACAAAATACGTGGTGTTTAAAATTTTTTTTATATAAATTGAATTTATTGATATGCACTGTCATTGTTGGTAATGGTTGTGTAGGTCCCTATTCTTTTATATTGTCATTATATTAAATCGTGCAGCAGTCTGATCCACCATAATGTCCTACAACAATAGTTCCTTCATATGTAACTAGATATGTAGTTCCCTATCTTAACGTTTATTTTCTGATATTATTAAAGAATCCAGATCGCTTCATACTCCCCGCAGTGTTCCGTTTGATTAGAGCCAATCCTACTACTCACTGCTGTATGAACATTCTTGTCCTGAATTATAATTGGTCAGTTGTGCTATTATCAACCAATGACTTACATTGTAACAATCAATCGGGGTTAACCAGACCTCATAATAATGTTACTGCAATGTATCTAGTGATAAACGCGACTAATTTACATCATAACGCGCGAAATTTATTATGCTCAATTATCCAGCGAGCAAAGGAATATAGCAGAAAAATGGCTGCAAATGTCGACACTGCCACGTGTAGAATCTACTTTTCTTCTGTTGGACCACTCAGCAGGCGTTTAATATTTCCTCCGTCGTTTGCTACATTTATTCAACTGTCGGAAGTCTTAGGAAAGACTCCTCATCAAAGAGATGGACGTTAAATAGATACATCCCCAAGAATATGATTTCAATCCAGCAATGGCAAGAGAGGGATTTCTCGCGCCATTACTTCAGGAATATGGGGTCAACCTGGTCTACACAACCAGTTATCTTTCTTTGACTAGTGCTCTTTTAGAGCAACTAAATTAACAGTTAATTTCCGAATCTGCTATGAATTTTGAGATAGCTTCATAATGGCATATTTTGAGGGGGGGGGGGGGGAGAGTACATTTTGAAGAGTATGTTGAAGTTTAGCATCTTCCATTAAACTTCGTACAGGGAGTCTTTTCTCTTCCAATTTATCGCACGCAAAATGATATGATTAACGATCAAATTCTGACCGCATTCGCACTTCGCTGGGTGAAATTTATGGTCGGTAATTAAATGATTAGTTCTCAGTCTTGTGATTAAGCTACAGATTTTGCGAGATGGGTGATGGACCTCAGCTTTTACAACCAGGGCCCTGTTTCACAAAAACTTATGCTAAAATCACTAAAATATATTTTAACTAAAATCAAAATAAAATTTTAAATTTTATGCGTTTAACGAAGATTGATTGTAACTTAAAATCGCATTAGTTAAAATCGCTTGCGATCACGCAGTGCACATTTCCGTTGCGGGTACATGGGGGTAAAAGATACGCTTCGAAACTGAAAACTGATGGCAGGTTGAATTAACGGTTGCAATATCAATAGTTTCATACGTTGAAGCAATGTTTGCACACGGCCAGACATTCGTAGAGAGATGAAATAAATGAGTGTATTGCATAATATGTGATTCGAAAAGTATCGGTGGGTTGGCCTTGAACTTGGCATTTGATTCGTGACATGGGAATTTGATTTACTCGCAGGCTTCAATGGAAATGACGCAAAAAAAACTAAATCGCATGGATTTGTAGTTTTATGGAGAATTGTCACAAACATATATTATGATATTTGTGACTCAAACGGCTAATCTAGGATGTAATTTTTCGTCGCATTTTAAAAATATTTATCAACTTTGAAATTACTACACCAAATAGCCAATGTTCCGATGCCATTCTCACAGACCCAGCTTTCAATGATACTTTGAAAATGATACTTACTCAATTAAATGATTTTTTCCCCCAAGATAAAATAGCCTTGTCTCCTAAAATGCCAATTATTTCTGTTGTTTTATTAACGTAAGACTTCATTAAGAAATAGTGATAAATTTATATTAAAATTTAATTTCAAAAAGGCCTAGGCCTATAGCAATTTTCAATACACACGTTTGAGATTATTGATATATCTCTTTAGTATTTACATATTATCATAACCCCCAAAAGTATGCGTAATTACTAAATATGGTTTGCCTAGTATTATAGGCCTACTAAAACCAAGAAATGGGCCATATTAAACCATTGTACATGAACATATTTTCTTCATAGATAAGAGGGCTCTTCTTTCCAAGACACTGGATATGAATAAATGATCTTCTTTTAGTGTTTAGTTTACTGGGGTTTCGAGAGAATTGTTTTTGTGAATGATGGTTGCAGAATATTAAAATTATGGGACCCGGGCCGTTCACAATATTATCATTACTCCAATTATATCTCTATGTCGCAATATATGTAACAATGTAGCTCTACTCAATGTTTGTTAACATCTTGATTTTAAGTTAGGACAGGGTGACTGCTATCCTAAGTTAAAATTGTCCTTAAAATACCTTTGTGAAACGCCACTATTTTATGTTAAGATTAGATTTTAATATTATTTTAGTGGATTTTAACCAAAATGCTTAAAATCGTTTTGTGAAACTCATCTATCTTAAGTTAAGATGAAATTTTAATTTAAGACGATTTTAAGGAGATTTAAGTTTTTGTGAAACAGGGCCCAGATCGTTATTTAATTTAAATCTAAGTTTTCCATTCAGAGTTAATCTTAGTTTTAACAATGTTGTTTTATTTTAAGTCTTCGGTCTCGCAGAGACTTGAGTCCTTTGCGAGCCAGACTGTTGCCTACTATGCCAACATGGGATGGTATCCATGTAAATTCAACGGTTTTATTTTCGGAGGGAGCGGACACTCGCTCGAATATTCTGAACAATTTCTGGTTTTAGATGGTGTTTCATCACGTGTTATTGATGTTATGCTGCTACGGGAGTATGACAGAGTGACTTCTCTTTGAATGGTGGATGATATAAGCCACTCAAGAGCTGTGGATATTGCCTTTAGTTCTGCGGTATGGGTGGAACGTCCATCTGGCAACCTTTTTGATATATTGATATTTAATTCAGGAATAACTACACCTAATGCAGTTTTGTTTGTGTTTGGACCGCATGATCCGTCCGTGTATATTTTCACATGAGATGACCATTATTCGTTCAAGAATTCTTTAGATAACATTTGAGCTTGTTGTGGATTTCCTTTCTTATTAACAACATTGTTTGGGCCTATGTCATAGTGTGGGATTAGTACAGTCCATGGGGCTTGATACGAAAATGCCTTGTTAGTAATCTACAGTGACCGAACGGTTGAGTCTCTGATTTAGCATTTCTTCTGAATTTTTTCCTTGATGTTTTTGTACTCCCTAGATGTTGGACAGCTGTCCCAAAGTTATTGCAGCTTAGCCCAGTATCTCAATATCAGTTCGTTGCGCCTCAATTCGAAGGACATTTCACCTTCTTCTTGCAATAGCCTTCTAGTGCCAAATGAAGCCTTTGTGGCTATCTTTATCGCCTGATATTGTAAACTGTCTAGTTTAGCAAGAGCCGTTTTATTTGCACTCGCGAACGCAACACAGCCATTGTCACATATTGATCTTATCATGGACCTATATATCATTAGCAGGGTGGTTTTATTTGCTCCCCAGGACCTTCCCGCCAGACATCTTATTATATTCATGACATTTTCTCCTCTTTTATTTTAACAATATATTCAATATGTGATATAAAAGTCACTTTGCGATCAAAGGCCACCCCAAGAAACCTTGCCTGGTCTTTGAATTCAATTCGGATGTTGTTCAATTCCAGTTTCACAGACGACACTTCACTATTGTCACTACAGAAGAGCATACCTATTGTTTTACTTTCAGATATCCGAAATCCCCACTCATTGGACCATTTGTCTAAAGCTTCTTGCATTCTCGTTCTAACCGTGCCGTAGTTATTCGCTGAATGCCAGATTACGCTGTCGTCTGCATAGACTGCTACGTCAATGAGTTTCTTAATGATATTGAAAAGTGTCGGACTTATAACGGAACCCTGTGGTGTGCCATTTTCGAGTTCATTCTTATTGCTTAATGAGAGACCTACATTAACTTGAATTTGCGTATCGTTTAGAAAATCCTCAATCCAGTGGAACATTCGTTCTGTTACCCCCAGGCCTCTTGGAGTCTTTCGAGATGCTTTTTTCTCAAAAACAACAACAACAATTTTTCTTAAAAATCGATAAATTACTGAAATGAAATGCTTTTCTAATTTTCCTTTTTTATACGTCCGTCAACAATTTGTATGTGGGCACTCTACAGGTCACAATTCTTATCCTACTTTTACGAAACTTGAAATATAGCTATTTCTACAAAAGGTCCCAATTTCTTTCGATTTTGGCATGTATCGGATCGAAACTTCGTAGATAATGGCGCCTGATTGTACAAAACATCACGTGGACACTCTAAAGGTCACAATTTTCATCTGATTTAGAAGAAACTTGAAATGCATGTTCCTTTCGATATTCGCGTATATCGGATCGTAACTGCCTTAATGGTCACAATTATTATCCGATTAAAAAAGAAAGTGTTCGACTTTATCACCGATACACGGTAAAATTACCACCCCGCGTACGCAAACAGTATAAAAAATATGGTGTATCAAGGTTGTGGACCGTCTAGAGGTCAAAATTTTGATCCGATTTTGATAAAACTTGAAATACGTTATGTTCCTGAATTATGGCCCTTGATTGTACGAAAAGTCGCGTTTTTAGCGTGTAGTCCCCCTAGAGGTCACAATTTTTATCCAATTAAAAAGAACGTTTGAATATATCACTGTTACAACACTTAGATTGTTGACGACAAATCAAGGTTCTGCGTCGGATGTCACGGGACCAAAACGGCTCGGCGCATGGGCTATCGTATGACACCCTCTTGTCTACTTCCAGAAAAACGGTTCAGTGCTGCTTGCAGGTCTATTTCATATCATTCTTATTTTTCTTCCCCCACTTTGCTTATATCTCAGCAAATGCCTGTCGCATCATTACGATGTCTTTGTTAATATTAAGCGCCAAATTTATTAAATTTTTACAAAAATATTTTTTATCATTTATGAATATTTTTAATGGTATTTTACACGGGATTAAAGGGTCATCTTGATTAAAAATGTAAACAATTTTTGTCTCAGTAATTTAATTCCATTTTTTGGTCCTAAATTAATTATTTATTGTTGGATTTGTATAAAACAAAGTTCATGAATCATATGCTCCGTGGTCCCAAATGTCATATTTTTTTGTTACCGATAAAGTTTCCTGTCGGCACGTTAATTTACCAAAAACTACAATTTTGACAGGAAATATTATTCTTTTAAAAACTGATATAAAAGGGTGTGCCCTATAAAGGCGCTTAGAATCTCGGGCTCATTTTTTTTCAATTTTCGATTTCATTTTCGGGCCATTCGAATAAATGGCGAAAAGGGACAGAAGTGTTGTCATCGTATTGAGTATTCGTTTGCTACTGTTTATTTTATGGCATATGTAACAAATGTATAAATTATTTTGAAAAATAATGTGTCAAATTATGTTTTTTAATTAATAAATGGAAAAGTAGGTTTATCGACAAAATACTTGATTATTTAAATATGCTCCAGTAAATAAGCTAAAATAAACGGAAAAGTAAGAATTCATAATTATGATTAATTACCTGTTTAATTACTGGCGCATATTTTACAATATATTATCTATAATAGACCAAAAAGTTTATGTTTGATAGATTACTTGTTCATTGAAGAAATTTGTTATTTAGATTATATTGGAACTATTAGTGAGTAAAAAGAAAGATATATTCTATTACCGATTAATACTTGTTGCTAACTCGAGAATAAAGATCTAATAGTTTTATAATTAATTCCACATCAGAATAATGTGTACTTCTTCACAAGCGAGTTAACCCTAACCCTCCGTGTTTCGATATGTGAGTTGTTCCCATTATATAGTTCAACGTTGCAAATGCGATTCTGATTCGCATCGGGCCAATTGACAATATTTTTCATCAAAAAAACGATTGATTATTGTTATTTATAATATTTCTGCCACACCCAACTACAATTATTATAATTCTACCTGAAACGTTATTTAAAATCGAGGGGTTAAGCCGTTACTACGACCGCCATGTTTTTAGATGGGAAACGTATTGACGCTGTCATCATGAAGGCGGCGCTAAATATATTTATAACAGCCAATCAAAAATGCAGTCGTAAGTGTTGGCGCATGCCTAAAGAGGCATTGTAACTATGAATGGCGGTGTATGTTCAGGCAAAAACGAACGCTTCATTTAATTTAAAAGCGAATATGACAGTTACTGTCTCAGTCTTGCTATTTTATAAACGGATTTCTTCGATTATGAACAAACTACTTAACTTTGGTTTTTATAAACTTACCTGTGAGTTTGAAATTACCTCCGGCTAAATAAAATCCATTGTACAGCTAAATATCCCAGCGAACAAAAAAGTTCTCTCTTATAAATTGAACGCTTCACAAACTTTGAAATCGAGAAATACCAACATGGAAGCTTATTACGTCACTTATCGGGGTAGATCATTTCGTACAAGGGGGTCGCAGGAAGACTTATCGTAACGGTGTTTGGCTCGATTACGACAATTCAAATTTGTGTATGAATAAGCTATTGCTCTCGGACCCAGTTATGAATTTGGGCGTTTTCAAACACAAATACGCCCGTAGCCCGTTATTTTGTTTTCGTCTTGTGTTAATTATTTGGTTAGAGAGTTAGGTGGGATTATTTCTTTTGAACACAGGTGCAGAAAAAAAGACATTCGTTTTACGGGTCTTGAATCTCACCCTCAAATATCTTTTCTATTTCCTGATGGCATTTTGTAGATCACGGACATGCCTCAGCCAATCAACGCTTTGAATTCTAAACCGTAAAAGGTACCATGCCATACGAGTTATTGTAGATGGTATACAGATGCAGTGAAAATGGTTAAATTTACGGCGAAACTTTCACGAGTTTTTCCCCCACGGTCTGCATAATTGACACACAAGGCCCAATAATACACGCAGTTTGCTAAGCCGCTTTTGACCAGTGATTTTTTTCGGTTTAAATAGATTTGTACAAAGACGTTAAACGATGTTTAGACATCCCGAGCTGTTCTTATCAAGAATATTTCGATTTCAGTATCTGTCGAATAAACCAAAAAAAAAAGTAATTAAAATCGGGAACATTGTGACATGAACAGTCCGAACGTGACTGGAAATTACTGACAAGCGGTGGCCTTATTTCATATTTTTTGTGGTACCGGGTAATCATAAAATTTTGTAAATGGACTATAATAACCACAGAGCATTGGGTCTAGACCCTGTTATGAAATATGATTAATTCATTATGAAATAAAGTGTGTTTATTTGTAAATGTAAGCACGAAGTTGCCTATAATAATAGCCAGGGGTTTAATATAAATTATAATATACTGGGTATTTACAAATCTGGGGTGATGATTATGTGAAAGCAATATTATATTTACGAGTATTCGTGTAATCTGCGATATATTCATTGTGAATAAAATTTAGTAACAGTAACAGTTGCTAATCTTGTTGCCCAAACTCAAACGATCGAAAAGGTCGCATGCTGCTTTGATATCAACGCACGTGATTGTCCATATTCATCCGATTCAACTGATGTTAGTCGCTTCAAGAGGACTTGGGTTAGTGATGTTAGCCGCTTCAATTAATTAATTTCCCTTATTGAAGCAGCTAACTTTAACACACATGTATTCTCTATGGAGAAACTTTGACCAATCAAAATCGAGGACGTGGACTTTTTCGCGCACAACCAGACGGTCAGCTTTTTGTAATGCCAGGTACATCCGCCGAGGCCTAGTGTAGTGTATGATTTGTGGTGAGGTTGGGTGCGAATTGTGTGAATGTTGCCAGGAGGGGGTCAGTGTGGTTCAGGGGGCATTTATTTCACCATATTTAAATGAACATTTTACCCTCGCCTCTTCCCCAGTCATTCCTCCGAACACAAGCACCGACTAAATAGTTTCGTTCAAATTGCGACCTTGCTTTCTAATGATATGCCGAATGGCCCCGAACTGTCAACGTTGGCGCCTATGGGGCGGCACCACGGATTTTCGCGCTTAATTTCGGAGAACGCTAGATCGGAGACGGTCCTACGCATATTATGACGCCATATGTGGATTGAGCCAGAAAAATGTTCGCGTATGCGCAAAGAAAGGTTTTCTCCAAGTCACTTTTCGCGTTTTTACGCTTTTTGGACTCTCTGGGGTGGTTCCGGAAGAAAAAAAAAATAGGGGTGGGGTTGCATGCCAATTTTTATTATTTTTTCCGTTCCCTCCGGCCACGTCTACCCAAAACCCCCAACCGAGATATGGACTCTGACGTAATCCGGACGATATGACAAGCCATGTTTGTGACCTTTCCCAATATCCAATATTTTGTCCAGGTGCCCAAAATGCCGATACATGCTAGCTGTAGGCCTATGCATGGAGTAGCGACCCCCCCCCCCCACACACACACAGGGAGGACAAACATGACCCCTCGTTTCCGGCAATCACTGAAAACTTAGCCAGTTGCACCCACCGGGGGGTTCCGAGGTTGGGTATTCAAATTTCTCCCCCTACCCCCAACGACCGAAAGTGGGTAAAATCGTTTTTTTGGAAAAAAATGTCGAAAAGGTCTACTTTGCCTGACCGGAAGTAGATTCCGAGGACATTTCCTGATTCGCAGTACGAAAATCCGTGCAACCGAAGGTCGTCCTGTGTGTTTGAGTTGTGAAATACCGAAATCAGCCATACTTGTTGCAGAATTACCCTCCAAATAGCCGACATTTTGTTAGAGCATGCTATGTACTCCTCTTCATTAATCGAGTCGGTGAAGAGAAGTACGGCGTTAAACGCCATTTCATTTCATAAAAGTTTCCGGTTCCTTGTTTCTGATCATCTCTTACTATCAGTGTTCGATACTCTTTCTTGTATTTATGTGCTACTTTTTATACGCCCACATTTTCATGTGGACGTATTATGCCGTCGCCCCCGTCCGTCCGTCCGTCCACAATTTGTTTGTGGACTCTCAACAGGTCACAATTCTTATCCGATTTTGACGAAACTTGAAATATAGGTTTATCCCCATAAGATTTCGGCTGCTTTCGATATTGGCATGTATCGGATCGAAACTTCATGGATTATGGCCCCTGATTGTACGAAATATCATGTTTTTAGCTTGTGGACCCTATAGAGGTCACAATTTTGAACCGATTGTGATGAAACTTGAAATGTATGTTTATAACCCAAAGATCTTGGTTCCTTTCTATATTTGTGCCCATCGGATCGTAACTTCCTGAATTATGGCCCCTGATTGTCCGAAAAATTGCCCTTTTTATCTTGTGGTCCCTCTGGAGGTCACAATTATTATTCGATTTAAAAAACCGTTTGATTATATCACCGTTACACCCTAAGGAAGGGGCCATAATTCATGAAGTTTTGATCCGATACATGCCAATATCGAAAGCAGCCGAGATCTTTTGGGGATAAACCTATATTTCAAGTTTCGTCAAAATCGGATAAGAATTGTGACCTGTAGAGAGTCCACAAACAAATTGTGGACGGACGGACAGGGGCGACGACATAATACGTCCACATGAAAATGTGGGCGTATAAAAACCATTTGATTATATCATCGTTAAACTGTAATGAATTTTCAGTTTGAATTTCGTAAACATCGGACCAAAATTGCTTAACAAAATGGCCGCCACGTTTACACGAATAGTGTAAAAATATGGTATATCACGGTTGTGGACCCTGTAGAGGTCACAATTATAATTCGATTTTGGTCAAACTTGAAATGCATGCTCATAATTCAAAGATCTGGGTTCCTGTCGATATTTGGACATATCTGATGGTAATTTCCTGAATTATGGCCCCTGATTGTACGAAAAATCGCCATAATATTAAATGTTTCGTATCCAGTGGAGGTGACAACTAATTCCATAATACTAAATGTTTCGTATACTTAACGTTAGCATGGGGCAGAACTTTATAAAAACCAAACAAATTCTAATGATTTCCTGATAATTACTTAATATGCGACAACTCTTGTTGACTGCCCGGGCGATTTAGCTGCAGTGTGGGCCTGGCAACCAATTTTTTTTATGAACCAACAACTTTTAAAAAGATCAACTTTTCACCCTTATCAGAAATTGTCGAATACATGAATATTTGGGTATAAATCATGTCAGTCATTTGATGTATGTTGTCTGATTACAATAATCATGATATAAATAAAGAAAAAAAAACATTTTGATTACACCAATTTTTATCTGTTTCGTAATCATAATATACATCATTTGTTTTTATAACAATCAAAGGAGAGGCTTGTCATCAGACAATCATAGGAAGTGACTTCTCTTTAAAAATATCAACCAGGCCCCGGAGGCAATCGGATGATTAATTAACATTGGATGAGAATATAAACGAAGATCATATTCCAATCCAATACTATCCTTTAAGTTGTTGTTTATTTTATATATTATATATTTTATAATTCAATCTTCAAATTTCCTGTAAATATTTAAACTATCCAGGACTTGGACACCGGCATTTCTTAAAAAATTCTGGGTAGCAATTGCCGTATGGGGTCGAGCATTGTCTTGTTGAAACGTTAGTCCAGGCCCATGTCTCTGCATAAACGGAAGAAGAACAGGTTGCAAAATCTGATCCCTCTATTGGGCAGCATTTAAGTTCCATTGGACAACAAGAGGAGAACGTCCATGTGCACCAAAAGAACCCCAAACCACGACGCTGCCGCCACCAAATTGGTCAACTTCTCTGACGCATACTTGAGCGTAACGTTCACCTCGTCTGCGGTACACTCGGACGCTGCCATCGGCAAATCTCAAAGTGAATCGAGATCCGTTACTAAACACAACCGAATTCCACTGTCTTTGAGTAAATCTTATGTGTCTTGTGGCCCACACGATTCGGTTACGGCGATGAAGGTGTCAATATTGGTCCATTATAGGGTCTGCGAGCTCGAAGACCAGCAGCCTGCAAGCGATTTCGAACAGTTACCCTTCCACCAAACATCTGTCTACTTGTGGAGGTTGCAGTGACAGATCTGTTTCTAAGATGACGTAATCGTATTGCTTGATCTTCCTGGAGTGACGTCACACGTGGCGCTCCCGCCCTTGAGCGGTCGGCAATAGTTCCAGTTTGAAGCACTTTCATTCTAAGATTAATTATTGTCTGGCGTGAACAATTAAAGGCTCTTGCAACAGTGACCACAGACTGACCAGCATAGAGCCTACCTATAGCACGTAGACGTTCTACATTTGAAAGGCGCGGCATTTTCTAACAAAGATGAAAATAACAATTTTAATTTGTTTTTTCCAGTTCAAGTTACGTGTGCGTGTTCAGTTTAAGTAAACTTGCATCGATTGACCTCACGAGTTTGTGTTTGCACGTGTTTTTCAGGTTTTTCATCCACGTGACTTTACAATTTTATGAAATTAAAGGCTTCTTACTACTTACTATCGTTAGAAACACTTTAAAATGTATTTGATTTACCAGGAAAAAAAATTGTTGAAATTCATCAGTGTCAAGTTTTTAATTTGGCCGAGTATATATAATTTGCGCAATTTCCATAATAATTAAATACAAAATTAATTTGGAAGTTCGCTAAACAAACGGACCTTGTAATTATTACATAATAAAAGTATCAGTATTAATATATTAAGTGAATGGACCCGCAGGGTTTTCGGCCTCAAGCTTGCGGGTGTTCGACGTCTTCTCGCCGTGTTTATTAAATTATTTCACAAAATTATCATGATTATACTATATCTATTAATTCACTATTTCACTTATAACTTATCATACCTATTTATGAAATGATAATCCACTCCCTTTTCGCCTGACATTGAATTTATCAAAGCAATAACAACTTTCCGACATATTGGTATATGCCAACGCAGGCTAACACTCGGAACATCTCGACAGATTCCGGAACCTACATCTAGTTTCGGCTGTATGACAGTAAGTGATATGTACCTACGCCCATACATTTGCGATGCGGCTACCGGTTTAATTTAACAGGAAAACTTGACACTATTACAAACAAACAAGACACCATGGGCGCAGCCATGTTCCATTCGGGTCCTTTAAAGTAGTTCCAAGACACCATGGGTGCAGCCATGTTTCATCCGGGACCTTTAAAGTAGTTCCAATATGGCGGAACTCGTCATACAGATTCCGTAATCTGTCGAGGATTGCCGATTGGCAGGCTAAATCTTCCCGGTTGTAAAATGGCTGACAACCTCCATAGTCGGTACGCGATTACGTCACCACCATACACTCTAGTCAATATATATGTTAGACGCAATCTTCACCCCAATCTCGAAACCAGAAAAATTTTTGAAGAAATTTCTCTGGTGAACCGGGGTAGCCATTTTCCCGGAAAATGATATGTAATTCCTACGCGCGAAAGTTCTCGTTATTTGCGTCGTACGCCCCTGATTTTACGTGCCTGGATGACTGAATCACTTAAAAATATACCCTTGCGTAGAAAATGAGATCTGTACAAAAACTTGAATGTGTTCGTTTAGGATCAAATTTTTTATGTCAACGAGTTGACTTTGACTCAAGGATCATTTTACAACAAACGAAACGACGATCCGACCTGTAGTTTTCGAGAAATCGACCCAAAAAGATTGACCAATCAGAGGTCAGAATGGGCGGGGCTTAGGTTTGGAAAAAATGGACGGTCTAATGTGCCAGAGGCCTTCGGCTCTGCGGCTGCCTCTGGGAACGAGATTGTCTTCACCCCTCGCGCATATTGCAATCTGCGCTGTCGTGTTGCGCAGATTGCACCTCGCGCGCGCAGATTACAATCTGCGCTGATGAAGCTGGTGCGCAGATTGCCCACGTTGCGCTGATTACCCTTCGATGTTTTTCGAGATGTTTGTGTTCTGTCAGACGTATATATATTTGCCCACGTTGCGCTGATTACCCCTCGATGTTTTTCGAGATGGTAATTGTCTGTCAGACGTAAATATATATATGACCTGCCCCCTATCGGCTTTGTAGTGAATAATTTTTAAAATCACAACATAATTAGCGTGTGTGCATAGAAAATAAGATTTAATTTGAAATTCTGTCAGCAGTATCTCATAATCGGTGCTGACCACGTAACTGAATGTAAAAAATATTTGCTGTAGTTTGACGTAACTACATATGGTTACAATTTATGTGTTCACAATTAAAAGGAAAAAAAGATTTTGAAAATATTCACTGATTCAACTTGGTCATCGTCTTTATTCTTTCTATTATTCATATTCCATCAAGAGGAAATTTTTTATAAAAATGGCTGACTGAATTACTACGTGCACCAAACAACGATAATTTTTCATTGGTTAGGGCCGTCTAAACGCGTGTAAATTTAGAGTAGCTATTGGCTAACAACACGCATAAACAACCTTATTTGCATATTGCATACATAATATTTATTGTGTTTTGTGTAGGATGGCATGCATGCAGCCCTAAAGAAGACGATAACCTCGCACGTACTATGCTGTAATTAATATATAACATCCGCTTGGTCGTAAAATGCGTAATAAACTTGACCAAAAAAAAAAAAAAAAAAAAATCTAGTTCGGGTCATGAGCACGGATCACTCATCCACTTGTTTTCCTCAAATGCATGGGCGTCACACATGGGGGGGGGGTCCGGGGGGGGGGGGTCGGACCCCCCCAATTGTTTTCCTGGGGGGGGGGGGTGAATATACTTGGACCCCCCCCCCCCCAAAAAAAAATTTGGCAAAGTAAAGTGCCCGAAATCTAATAAAACACTAATTTTAGGACTGGAATAGCAGTAAAACGCGTTTGTGGCCATCAAATATTCCAAAATTTTCTTGAGGGGTCGAAGAAAACTGGCCGCAGCCCGTAAACCTGCTTCGGGCATTTCTAGTTTTTCTACCCTAACTGTCATCGAGTCTAATAAAACACTTATTTCACTTTTTTTTTAATTGAATACCACGAATTTGTACTGCGTTGACTATTGATTAAAACATTTTGTCTGGGGCCACTCTGCTTTGTGAATGCAACCGCAACAGTGTGATTGGATGGTTGGAATTCAGAGTGGGATTTCGGTTACAGAACCATTGGATACTTTTGGACTTGCTCACACAGGCTAGAATTTGCGGTGGTTAAATTTTCAAAATTTTCTCCGAGAGGGTGAGTCTCCCATAGCCCGCGACGATTGATTGGTTCTGTGCAGCCAGGTAGGCTATATTGGAACAAATTGAAGTTGTTGTATTCACAGACTACAGGCTGGAATAGCAGGAAAACGTGTATGTGGCAGGTCAATTTTCAAAATTTTCTCCCAACGGTCCCGTCTTCGTGGGTGTAAACGAGTGATTGGAATTCCATTCAGCAAGGGGTAATGGTACCAAACACTTAAACTAGTTTTACTTCGTCGAACAAAATGAACATATATCATTTTCGTTGCAGTAAAAATGCGAAAATTACTACTACAAGAAACGTTGTTTGGCAGAGTGCCATGGGAGGTCTATTTATAGCCTAGCGGTGATTACACGAAAAAGTACCATACTTATGACCTGTCTTTGAAAGGTTTAAATAAGACAAAATAGTTTTATTCAAATATATGGATTGGAAATGATGAAAAATTCACTGTATACACCGATGAGAGAGAGAGAGAGAAATAAGAATATGAGGGATAAGAGGAGAGTGCGGGATAGAGAGAGAGGAGAAAATAAGAATATCAGAGATAAGAGGAGAGGAGAGGGGGATAGAGAGAGAGAGGGGGAAGAGAAAGAGCAGTGAGAGTAGGAGAGAGAGAGGGAGGGAGAGAGAAGGGAAGAGAGAGGGAGAGAGAGAGACCGTTCGCCATAGGTCCATTCGAAGCAAACTAGGTAATTTCTGGACTAACATATGGTTCAACTTTATTTTAATAATCCACTTTCGCATAGAGGTCTTTAGCAGTAGGAGGACCCGGACTCAAATCCACGCTCGCTACTTGACTATATAACACCCTCTGATCCCAAGCGCACGCGTTAACCATCCTCCAAAAAACCTTAATGCATTTTAGCCTACCAAATATGGCCGGGGTGGGCACGGTGGCTCAGTCAGTAACACGCTGGCTCGCTAATCCGGTGATTTCGGCAAAAATGTTATCTGGAGATTCCGGTTTGGCCTGTCAAAGACTCTACTTAAGACCCTATGCGCCTGAAATTATTTAAATCAAAAAAAAAAAAATTATTTAAATAAAAAAACCCAGAACCATAGTATGTTAGTCCCTCTCGACTACACAGCTGCCCTCCGTCTGCACCATAGTGACAAGGGGGGGTAGCCGAAACAAATTACGATCATGTCTAAAAAATATATCGTTTAGAGTACACAGTGGATAAGTGGATAAGGCTCTGGTTCGCTAGCCTGGAGGTCGGGTGTTCGATCCCTGCATGGGCCGAGAAAGTTCATCTCAATTTTCCAACGTGATTTCCCCTTGTCAGTGATGCAGATGGAGGGCCTGACAAGGACAGCTGCCTAGTCGTTCGGATAGGACGAAAAACCGAGGTCCCGTGTACAAATTGGAGTGCACGTAAAAGATCCCTTGGCAGTTGGAATTCGATATAAGAGTAGGCCGCCGTAGCGCCGCTGCCCGGGCAAAATTTCCCTCAGAGCAAACTGTATGGCGTATGCCCGTCTTCCATTAACCCAGGCTAGGTGCAAAAGAGTAGGACGTTAAACCCCATTTCATTTCATTTCTTAAACAAAGTTTCATGATGCCCCCCAAAATATCACTGCGTATTAAACTGACATTAAATGTTCTAAATTGTATGCCGAATTTTAATCCCTTAGTCAATTTTAAGAAATCCCTGGCTGGTACGCCTATGTGAGTAGTTGTAAATGAATCATATGTCTGTCATTAAAATAAACGGTTGGAAGAGAGAGAGAGTAGTGTTGCCTGTCCAACAACTGCCAAAGACCCCTACGCGCAAGCAAATTATTAAAATGAAATTAGACCATTTGGTAGTCCCGAAATGACCTTCATTGTGTCGAGTGGACGTTAAACTCTAGTCTCTCTCCCTCTCTTTCTCTCTCTCCAGTTTGAAATGGAATGTATAAATAGAAATACACGGATGACAAATGTAACAAACAGTTGGAAATGAAATGTGTTGGTAGGAAATGAAATATAGGAATGGTTATTAAAATAATATAAACTACGGGTCGCAAATAAAATATTTCTGGATAAGTAATAAATACAAAATTTCATAGAATACGGAACTTTTCACATGTGTGTTACGCCCATGTACACACGACGTCGGTTTCTCTGTCTTCGCTTCGCTGCGAACGAAGGTTTTCATTGACACGGTTAAGCTTCAAATAACAAATGACAATTAAAAAGGGGTTCTGGGTCTGTAATTTGAATAAAAGCACACACAATCTGCAAGAATTTTAAGCTTATTGTACAAAACGAATGGCGAATAACCATTCTTATCCACTCCGTAAATTTAAAGTTGGTATATTCGATAAAACAGACAAATTTGGTTTTGAAGTAGTAAAATACAGTAACATACCAGATACTACACTATAAATGTTTCCTATTCAGAGGCATTACGATTTTTGAAAATATGTAACAATAAAGAACTATTTCTTTACCGAATAAAAACTCTTAATTTTAAGTGCACTACCAAAGGCGGTACACAATAATTAGGCCTATACATGTACCTACGCGCATTTTTAAAGAAATTTCAAAACTTCCATCTCTTCAACATACTAAGTTTGACATTTCTTATATATATATTACTGACTACATATTGGATAATGATTCAATGTAATATTTATTTAAATTTCTTCTGTAGTTGTCTAATCCTGTGTAATTAATAAATACACTAATAGCCTACGATTTCTTCAGCATTCCTGTTTTGCATTTCTTACGTGTGGGGTCTTATATGATATTATATTATGGTTTGTACAATTACATTACTTATAATTCCGGTTGGTTGCACAAACTTATAGTTTTTTGGTTTTTTTAGTTTTTAACGTTATTTTATCTGGATTATCGCCCTTTTTAATCGGGAAACTTTGCACCTTCTAAGCTACGACGCTACACGACTTCATTACCGCTATATATTGGCAAATTTACGTCAGCAGACGGCTGTCTTCCGAAACGGTCTACATTCCTTTGCTTCCTTGTATTCAGTTTTGTTTGTTTCTGTGACAGTTGGGAATGTGTGCCCTAAATGCATTCAATATACTTTGATCCTCTTCTTTATTGATTTAGTTTTTTGAACTACTTCTCTGATACATTTACCGGTGTGGTTACTTGTATAGCGGAATTAATACAATATGCTTGCATTCGTATTTCTTGCAACATAGGCCTATAACAGATCATGACACATGCTGACATTACATAATTATTTCTTTGGGTTGTATTCCCAATTGTTTTTCCAAGTCTGTGTCATCACAGGCCCGGGACTGTACAGCGCAGTGGACACTTACGGCTAGCCCCCGGATCCATTCACTCTTTAAATTGTTTTGTTTGTGGTCTCTGAGTACGATGTCTTGTCCATACACTGTTAGAAAAAATCTGGTAAATTTACATGAAAATTACTGGCAGCAAAAGTTGCCAGTAAATTTATTGTAAATAAACATTCAGTTGTAATATTACAGAGTTTCTGTAATTTGACCTTTTGTGTAACTTTACCTGAAAACAGTAAATGGAAAATAACTATGAGTTTGTTTTTTAACTTTGGACTGTAAATTCACCGCAACACTATAAATAAACGGTTACAGTTAGTTTGTTTTTTAACTTCCAAATGTAAATTTACCAAAAAGCAGTAATTGAAAAATTACAGACAAATGTTAAAAAACAACACAATGACCGTAACTTCCGCCCCCCCCCTTTTTTTAAAGGTAAACAACAATTCCCCGTAAGAGAAATAAACTGAATAAGGGGAATTTGAAACCCCGATTGTGTTGTGTGTCGAAAACATAAGCCTAATCTTGTTTGGACGATTTATCTCACAAATGAACACAGGTTGAAACCGCCGCTCGTCGATGATAGTTGTCGGTTCCAGTCATTCAGATGTAAGGCTGCGGTACTGTCTATTGCAGGCATTGAAACTGCTTGAGACAGTCCAGCTAACACTGGCCAATCGGTTTAATTAAGCGTCTTCAAGGGACCTTGATTAAGACATAATTTTAACCTATGGCCGGAATGTAAAAATATTTTCAATACGTTTATGAACATACTTACAATCTGATTAATGTACGATGAATAATAATACACGTTATATGTCGTATAAATAAAGGAAATTAGATATACATAACATGCAGTATACCAAATTTAACAAAATGTGATTGTCCATATTATGGTTAATAAATTAGAATGAATACTTTTAGAAGATAGTTATTAGGAATGGTTCGTTGCTATGGAATACTAAAATAAGAAAAGAGACAGTAAATTTACCTTACCAATAAGTAAATTTACCAAATAATGTGAAAAAAACGTAAATCTGCAAAATTACCTTCTGGTTTTGCTATTTTCAGTGCAATACTTAATAGGTATTTTTACCGGGTTTTAATGTGCCTTTGATTTCATCAAAGTTCGTTATAAAAAGAGACTGAAACTTGGTAAATATACATCATTTTTGTAAATATTCCAAATATTTTATGACATCTTAGGTGTCAGATTTTCATTGGTGATTAAATTCACAAAAGGATAATCGTGACGATGTTTTTATCGTACCGACTGTTGTAATACTGATCGAGGCTAGACCTAACATTCAACCGCTAATATCTCGGTTCAGAGTGGAGCAATTTGACAGAGATTTTCAGCATATGCCCTTTACATTATCTAGTTTTTAACGTTTAGGTTACATTTCTAACCTAAAAGTAAACTTACAAAATAATGTGAATAAACTTAAGATCTGTAAAATTACATGCTTGTTTATTCATTTTCCGTTCTGTTTGTAAATATTACATATGTTAGAATGTATTTTTACTGTGTCTATTGTAAAAAAGACACGAAACTCTGTAAACATACATGAAAATCCGTAAACATACACGAAACTCCGTAAAAATACGTCAGACTTATTAAAACTACTTTATTGTGGCGAATATACCGACAATTAAGGTACAAAAACTACTTGTAGTACTGTAATTTTACAAAAATCTCTAACAGTGTAGCCTATATTTGTTTTTGTGTTCAATTGTGTGTGGTGCAGTCCCTCTGCACTTACTTTTAAATAGTACAGAATAAAAAATTCAAGGCAATCTGACCTATATTTTGTCGATATTTTTTTTAAACTTTGATCCTTAATTTCTCCAAGGGGAGATAAGGTAGAAAATTTCTCAAGTCATTTTTCAAGTCGCATCAGCAAAATCTACTTACATACTAAATTTTATGAAAATCGTGAAACTATTAAAGAAGTTGTCAAGTTGGTCTGAAATTCCGGTTCAAAATCACAGCGACAAATTTTCGAAAATCTGAAATTGCAACTGAAAATAATTTTTTTCAAGGTACTCAAAGAAAAAAGAATTAGTAAAATCGGTCAAAATCCACAAGGTTAGACTATGCATTGTAATTTTTTCGCTCGTAAAATTCGGTGATTTCAAATTGGTAAAATGTTTTGAAAATATCTTTTATCAACAGCCACCACCTATTGGGGGGGGGGGGGTAGGTCAAAGTTTAAGAAAGATCCTATGGTTAGATTCGGAGAAATTCGATTTGTGGACAAAACAGAAACAATAAGCTTTCATATGAAATATGAAGGCTTAACAAATTTAATTCCTGTGTATGTTCTAAATATTGTTACTCAAAGTCATTTTGTCTATTCACAACAGTCCTGGGAGAGATAAATATCGTAAATAGGCCTACAGTGTGGCGTTGTTTAAAGCTAGCCGTGGAAGCTGGGTCTAATCTGGCAGGATATACATCAAAATTTGAGTGAAGGCAATAAAATCTGAAGTTGACCCGGATACCTGACGTAATTCGCTAAAAGAATTAATATTTTACATAAACTGCATCTGACATCTAATTTACTGACATATATTGATGTTTTCCTCTTCTCAAACAGTCAAGTATTGGGAAATAATAAATGATATCACCTGGGATAGATCTCATCAAGAACTATTCATGCCTATTGTTTGTTTAAAAGGAAGGGGTGAATATTTTTGGTACGTCAGTAAGTTAATCAGTTATAATTTGAAGTAAATGTCAAGAGCTTAGACTATTTCCTTGTGAGGTTTAAAGCCACCCATCAATTTACTGACGAATTTGTCTCCATCAAAGCATATTTTGACAGCTTTTACGTGCGCGTGACGAAGTCCTGCGCAGCTAAGTGGTTTCAAAAGGGAAATTTAAATTATTTGTGATGAAGTAGCCTTGCTTTTCTGACCCATCATATTTAATCTCTCATTACCTATTAGACAAGTTGGTTTGAGATAGTCGTACGAATAATCTCGCTCCTTTATAATTTATTGGATATCAAAACGAACACTGTCCCTTGTGGACATCAACAGGTACTGTTAACATTCATTTTTACTTTAAAAGTATATGGATTGAGATTGACCAACACTTGAATTAACATATTGCTTCATTCTAGAAACAATCATTCCTGGTCGTCGTTATTTGCAAGTTAGTTATATATTCAAGTATCAAATAATTGATACAATTTTACACGTTAAAGATTAACTACTTAAACTGAACTATAACGCATAATTATGGAAGGATAACTACTGATTTATTTAGGCGACGTGTCGAAGAGTAATCTCTCAAGGGTATTCTCTCAGCATTGAGCGAATACTCTTCGAAACGAAACCAAGCTGATTGGGACGATGGCTGATTCGGACCATAAGTCAAAGCCGACTCGGACCACATTCAAGGCTTATTCGGACCACCACTAGGCTGATTCGGACCAATATGAGGCCGATTCGGACCACGCGATATAAAAACCAAAATACTAGAAACTGAGATTTTGATATTGAATTAAGTTTAAAGGGATTTTATCTAGGCTATAGCGTGACTATAATATTATGCCCTTTTACGTCAATTTATAAATAAATCAGTAATTGTTCTTCCATAAGTATGTGTTATAGTTTATTGCTCTATCCAGTTACTAAATACCTCTAAAAGATCATTACTTCAACTGAGTTTTAATTAATTTCAGTATACCAATGACGTTTCATTCTTGTCAAGTATTATATATTGTGCTGTTGGTTGCTGTACATGTGTCCGAGTCCCTAATCACAGAGGGGCCACTTCCTCTTTCATTGAAGGAATGCTACGAGCGCCATTACGGTAAATCCTTATCGCAGGTAGTCGGCAAGACTCTGTGTTGGATGTGTGAAACTCCTGTTCTAAGAAAAACTGAAGGCATGGTCAAACAATTGTTACCGGCACAGAAAGCATATATCGATGGTTTATATAGATCCGTTGAACATCGTCATAGACGGAAACGACAGGCGTCAAGGTGTTTAAGAAAGGAGTATAGACGACTCACAGATGTTGAAAGAAAAGATTTCCATGATGCTGTTAATGCATTAAAAAACGACACGGTATGTTCACAATTTTATATTTACTACTATAATGTTTAACTATAATTTTCCCATTCGAAAAGTTTGTTTTGGCTAATTAAAATATGATCATGAACAGCAGGTTTAAACTCCCGACTTGCCCTTTGATATAAAAATATGGCATCCTTTTACTATGTCTAAATGAAATTAATATATACAACAATGATCGCCATTATGTGAAAGTGGGTGTCATACTCATTGTAAACGTGTTTACTTATAAATAATAAGCTGTAAAGGAAGGGAATAGCCAGATATTCCATTGGTTGGGGTCAAAGTAGTGTTGGCGCAAGTTTTTCTGACGTAACACCAGGGTAACTTATTTCCTTTCTTTTGACCTCGGGTAAAGTGGTAAGAAAAAAAAATAATTACATTTTTAGATGTTAATGAAATAATAACATTGCGTCCGCTTATCCTGCTTCGATAATTTCTCGACTTATTTCTAAAGTAGTAACACCATAAAACCACAGATTTTGTGTGGGTTTTTTTAAATAAATTTTAAGGGCTTTTAATAATGATGTTGGAAGAAAAGAAAAGCAGCATTTTTAAAATTAGATAACACTAGGGGATAGTGGTACCGTCCCATTGGAGCCGTGTTAAAATGGCAAAAGTTCCATGGACTGAGATTAGGGAAACATTAGAGCGACACTAGTGTTGGATTCATTTCACGTGAATAATTATTAGCTAAAAGAATGTTACACATTTAGTTGAGTAAGTTTTAAAGGAGTTAAATCGCTAATATTTGTGACCTAGAAACTGACACAAATGGGTCGCAACGCATGTAATAATGTAATATGAATGTATATTTAAACGGGTTTACATTCAATCGTTTCTGTTTTACTGTAATTTCTAATCAGCTATGTTCGGTGAAATACGCCAGAAGTCTCAATTGAATGGTAATCTGTAACGTCTGTTTATTCCAGTCTACACCGGTAGTATTTAGTGCGTATGCGTCAACCTCTAGCTGGCAGCTCTCGGCTGTGGTTTTGATACATGGCCACCTGTGAGCGTACGTGGCTTGGAGATGGGGGCGCCTTCTCAACGTCGTGGGTTTACTCCGGTACTCCGGTTTCCGCCCACGTGAAATAAAGCCAACCTTTCTGGGATATCACCTTCAATATGGCGTCACCTAACCCTTAACAATCTGGCCAACAATCACGTGTCCTAACCTTATTTACATCTCAGCGACCCTGACGAAAATGGAAAGCATGCGCGATAAATACTATCGGTGTAGACTGGATAACCAGACACTAGAGATTGCCATTCGATTGTGACTTCTGACGTATTTCGACGAACATAACTGATTTGAAATTAGAGTAAAAACGGAAACGACTGAATGTAAATCAATTTATATACATTCATATTTCATTATTATATCCGTGTATAATAGTATGATTATGTGAAACCATTTTAAATAAAATATTGTTTAAACCAATTTCTAAGTCCAAAATAATAGCGATTTAGCTCTTAAGTTGGTAAAATTACATTGTTATTTTCAGTTAATGAATAATGTAAGGTACATCAGCTATCAAAACAACAATAAACAATGCCTAATGGTTCTGTTGCATTCACAATATCAACCGCAAAGGCTCGGAGGGAAGGGTCAAGTTAATAGTAGACAAGTAAAAAATGTGTGAGATCATTGCTTGTGTTAGTATATCGTTTGCTAAGCTGGGCCCTGTTTCACAAAAACTTAAATCTCCTTAAAATCGTCTTAAACTAAAATTTCATCCTAATTTAAGATAAATGAGTTTCACAAAACGATTTTAAAGGGGCAATAACACCCTTGCTGGCTTGGTAGCCCCAGAAAATAAATAATAGCCTTATTCTAAGTACTAGATGTTTTAGTGTCTTACCTGTTGTGTAAATTATCCATTACATCCTATTTTACTTTTCCAGAGGGTTCGAAAATATTTTAAAATCCAAGTCACATTTGAAAAGGTTTACGTTAAACTTTTCAAATCAATAAGTTTAATTTTTCCAATTTTTTAAATTAGGTGTGTTAAAATGAAATTCATATCATCCATTAATTGGAATATTGTAAAATAGTACAATTTGTTGACCAGAATGAAGATTGGGACATATTATTCAGTTACAACAGGAGTGGTATTGGGGCTTTAAGCATTTTAGTTAAAATCCACTAAAATAATATTTTAAGTTAAAATCTAATCTTAACTTAAAATAGTGGTGTTTCACAAACCCATTTTAAGAACAATTTTAACTAAAATCAATTTTAACTTAGGATAACCGTCACCCTGTCCCAACTTAAAATCGCAACATTAACAAACATTGATTAGAGCTACATTGTTACATATATTGCGACATATAGATAAAATTGGAATAATGATAATATTGTGAACAGCCCGGGTCACATAATTTTAATATTCCAACCATCATTCACAAAAACAATTCTCATTCAAATTATTTTCACCCGTTTATTTTGTTGTACGCCAATTTAAGCATTTGGATGGCGCTCCATATTATAACTCCAAAAACACCACTCAAAACCCCAGTAAACTATAAACAATAAAAGAAAATCATTTATTCATATCCAATGTCTTGGAAAGAAGAGCCCTCTTATCTATAAAGAAAATATGTTCGTGTACAATGGTTTAAAGGCTTATAATACTAGGCAAACCATATATATGTGGTATTTACGCATAATTTTGGGGGTTATGATGTTATGTAAATATTAAAGAGATAAGTCAATAATCTCAAATGTGATTATTGAAAAATGCTATAGGCCTAGGCCTATTTGAAATTAAATTTTAATTTATTATTATTTCTTAACGAAGGCTTACGTTAATAAAATAACAAAAATAATTGACAATTTAGGAGCCAAAGCTATTTTATCTTGGGGGAAAAATCATTTAATTGTGTAAGTATTATTTTCAAAGTATCATTGAACGGGTGGGTTTATGAGAATGACATGTCAAATCTAGGCATCGGAACATTGGCTATTAGGTGTATTAATTTCAAAGTTGATAAATACTTTTAAAATGCAACGAAAAAAAAATAAATCCTAGATTAGCCGTTTGGGTCACAAATATCATAATATATGTTTGTGACAATTCTTCATATCATAAAACTACTTATCCATGCGATTTAGTTTATCGGTACACATTATTTCCATTGAAGCCTGCGAGTAAATCAAATCTATTAAAATCGCATTTTAAGTTACAATCAATCTTCGTGAAACGCATAAAATTTAAAATTTCATTTTGATTTTAGTTAAAATCTATATTAGTGATTTTAGCTTAAGTTTTTGTGAAACAGGGTCCTGAGCAAAAAGATTACAATATTAACTTTAAAAATTGAAACGCTTGGTCATTTTCAATAATTAATTTGTGCATTATTAGTGGATAATTATATGATTCGGATGAGACAAGCAGTTAGAACTTTTTACTTAAAAATTTAAAGCTACAGCTAAGTCTTTAACTCAATATCATCCCAAGTCTTCAAAACATTGAAAACACGAGATATTTATCAATTTAAATCAATATTGGTTACCGGGAAAAGATGGGCTGCTGATATCCAATTTTTAAGATAAAATAAACAGACTTTGGATGACATGGAGTTAGAGACTTGGCTACTTTATCCAACCCTTCTGATTGTCGTGAACCCTGATAACCACGTAAGTAACCTCCTGTATACGAAATCTGGAATGTATACACGGGACCTCGGTTTTCCCTACCATCCAAACGACTAGACAGATGTCAGGCCCTCTCCTGCACCCCTGACAAGGAAAAACCACGCCGGCTAGTCAGCGTCTTACTCACTTAGCTATTATGGCTACGGGGGCAAAACAGTTGGATGTTAAACCCAATTTCATTTAATTTCATTCTCCTACATTTGCGAATCAATCGGACTATTGAAGATCGGCACACGTTGTGCAGAGTTGCTATGACTTATTGAATTAGCGTCTTACTGAATTAGCAACTATGGCTCCCGTAGCAGAAAGTTCCAATGGACTGTGAAGGATTCTTTTTATGTGCGCGCCAATCATTGCCAGGTTCCTTGTCCTGCACTACCGACATGGAGAAACTACGCTTCAAAATCAGGGGGGAGTTTCAGTGTACATAACCATACAGTAGCCTAGTATTTAGAGGAATATGACGATAACCCAACACCACGGCAACCGGACACCCCGTAATACCAATATTTTAACCCGACAATACAACATATTTACCCGAGATTACAACATAATGCCTTGGTGTCGGGTGAAAATGCCACAGTGTCGGTTTAAAAATGTCGTGATGTCGGATTGTCGTGGTATAGTGTTACAATGTCATGCTGTCGGGTTTTCACCTTATGAAGTTCGACAACATGACATTACGACATGATACCAATCAGCCACCATATACATCCGTTGATGATTGTGGAATAATTCTTAAGATTATATGGTCTTTGAGACTTCGCTTTCAACAATTGTATTTTTCTGTGCATGAAAAAAGGCAATTGAGGGAAAAAAAACAAGACAAAAAACCCCAAGCTGATCTATGTGGGGCTACATTTCTGTGTATTTCGTAAATTTCAGTCAATAACACCGAATAGATATGACGCTATTGCTTTACTTCATACTGGCACAGCTTCCATCGTAGCTCATGGTGGACCACTTTTTCCTAGTTGGCATAGAGTATACCTTTTAATGTAAGTTTCAGAATACTTTTGTAATTTTAACCAGGTTAGTGAATGTTAATATGGACTGTGTGTACACGATTGTCAATCGGTATAGTTTGAAAGCATACTTTATAATAAAGAAAAGAATAGTTAAATTAGCACAAGAATAAAACATTTATCATTTGAATTGAGCTCCGATTTGAAAACGACTGATGTATTATATATTTCAGGTTTGAAAGTGCTTTACAGGATAAGGTTCCCGGGGTATGCTTACCATATATAGATAACACCATTGAAAGTGAGACAGACCCCGATGAGATGTCATATTTGTTTTCAAAAGAATTTGCCGGAACAGCTAATGGTGTTGTTACGTCGGGTCCATTCGCTAACTGGACAACTCCATTTGGCCCTTTAACTAGAAATGTTGGTAACCAAGGTGTACCAATGTCTAAATTGGAATTAGATAGCATAATGTCACGTAACTCAATGGAAGAAATCCTTGAACCATCTGAAAATCCAGAATTTAGTTTGGAATTTCACCACGGGGCTTTTCACATTTTTGTCGGAGGTCACATGGAAAATTTAGACAGGGCGTCGTTCGATCCATTATTTTTCCTTCATCACTGCTACATAGACAAAGTCTACCAATTATACCGTCAAAAACTGCGTAGTAATGGTGTTGATACAAATATTTACCCTGAACGGTCTAACACTCCGCAACTTCAGATCGCTAATGCGCTTATTGGATTTGGTAACATGACAGCATCGGAAAGTTATAGTGATTTACTTGAATTATATGACTACGAGCCAGCACCAGAATGTAGCCAAATAAATCAAAATTGTGGCTCAAAGTATCTCCAATGTAATACAGACACGTGGAGATGTGTAGCAGTTGATCCGAATAAAGTAACAGGGCCAATTAATCCCGGGCCTATCGACCCTGATCCACAGAATCCTGGTCAAAATTGCTTTAAAAGAGACAAAAAAAAGTTTATTCGATCTCCAAAATCTTGCCAGAACACATTTTGTATTGATAACAAATGTGACATTAACCAGTGGATTTATATTCCGGTTAAAATCATCACAAACCGACCTCCTGAATTTAAAGGAAGTCTGTCATTTCCTGTAAAAAATGGACATGTTGAAACTGGAGAGGATATTTATGGGCTGTCAGCATACACGACTGTGAATCAGTATGTTAAGCCGCGACTTGTTGAACCTAAAGGTTATGGAAACTGTGAAGATACTCACGGTATAGGCCAAATTTTCATTTCTTCGCAAGGTATCAATTATGATGGTTATTATTCTGAATCATCCATCGTTGATCAACGTCTTGCTACCTCAATAAGCATTGCATACATGGCAGTAAAGAATATGGGACGAGCTGGAAAAACCACTGCACTTCTGAGAGCTTTTGATCAATGCGGACGTATTTGTCACACAGCATGCAAAGTTCCTGGTTCTAATCCGGCAAAATATCGTCCATGTTCCGGGGTTGTTAATATCACGCCCGATCTACCTAAACAGTACGGAACTTCCTATGGAGAGGCACTGCTTGATGTTTGGGGTTACAAAAATGACAGACAGTGTCCCACTTTTGAAACAGATGCCATTTTTATATCTTTCTATTGTGATTATAAAGATCGTTTACCATGGGTGCAAAAACTAGCAAATCCAGTTCCACCACCTGCACCTTTACCAGTTGTTACACAAGGTAAGTACCAATGACTTCGTTCAAATAATCACCTTTGCGATGAATAGCACCGTGATTTAGTTATGGACATGACGCGAATGACATATCTGTTGAAGATTTAATATATCATTATCAATTATGTCACACCAATGTGATGGAGTCATGTCATCTTGTTTCTAACATTAAAAATACCATAAACAAAAACTTTTAGCCATTGCCTTCAATCCATAAAGCCAAAGTACGCATTGGAAAAATATGAACAGCCATAAGTTAGTCGTGTTTATAGTGATTTGCAGGTATAATAGGCCTTTTTGTGGAACATGGTTATTGATTTAGTAGAAATAATTGTCATATCTGTCAAAAAAGAAAATCGATTAATATTTCATGAAATTGTAAACATTCTGCGGTTACATTAAAATGTATAAATAGGCAATGTACATTCATGAAAATAACCTTTAAACATTTATGTTGATATTGTTTCAGGTTGTCAAGTGTCACGAGGATGTACTATAGATATAGCATGTGAAAACAAGCGGTGTAAGAAATATGGCACAAGGTTTCCCTGTATGGATGACTGTGTCCAATATGCACTTTGCGTTTACGGTCGGTTTATTACGAGATCATGTCCAGGTGGAATGATATATAGTTCCACTAGAAATAGGTGTGTTATAGGAACTTGCTCGAATACCAAGACAATTGGTGGTAGCGGTCAACTGTTTTCAATGTTTAATACTCCAATACTAGGTTAGTCAGAATATGGTAAAAACTTTGCTCAACATGACTATATACTCTATATATATTTGCGCCTTATAAAATGTATCAATGTTAGCATAAGATTTATTTTTTTCCCCGGAAGTTTACATAGATGACAAAATATAAGTTCAGGTATGCACAAATCAAACTAGCTACGAGAACGTAACTAAAACCGTTGAGATACATGTATACTACTGGTGTGCTTGTTTTAAGCTACGATTGGATGCCTTTAGTTCCAAGTGGCAAACGCAATTTCTTTATTAATGCATGTACCATCTTTAAAATAAGTTAATTTTATACTATTATTACTTATTACACATACGCAGCCCAATCTACTGAAACAACATTCATTTATCAGCACATATTGACAATAAAGTAAATCAAACGTTATTTTTATGTGTTGATTTAAAAAGAGGGGATTTGTACTGGTGTCTGGTAGGATTATCTGCTTAATTGTAGTTGAATGTGGCAGAAATTTTATAAGTAACAATAGTCAATCGTTGTGTTGGTGAAAAATATTGTCAATTTTGCTTACATTTTGCGAGTGTGATTTGCGTTCGACATTGCTACATGGTACTAAATAGGACCATCTCTTATCTCGAATCAGGGAGGGTTCAGAGATGAGGTTGTTTGGGACCAAACAGCCGAGCCACACACTCAGTGTGCACCATAAAGGTTTCTTGTTACCGACATTTGTCAACGATAGTATGTCGTTCTCGGGAGTTTGTTGGATCTCTTTAAGGGATCAGCCACACAACTTTTGGAATCGCCACCAAAACTTAAACATAACGCTAACGCTACAATATACGTCCACACTCCCCGCTTTTATTGATATGGTACTTTGTCAAGAAGGATAGGCGTATGGTTTGTTTAGCGTTGAGGGTCGTGCAGCAACATCAATAGTTGCCGTCCTTCGAGTATAAGGAATAAGTATACCAAGATAATCCATTCAGAATTGTGCTGAAGGCAAAAAGTGGGCGTGGCTCTGTCCAAACCAATAGTGGACGCCCTCAGGCTATAAGGAGTACCAAGCTGATTCAATCAGAATTGCGGCCTGTAAACGACAAACACAAACATTGGGCGTGGCTTGTCTCTGGGGGTCGGGACATGCAATTGTCGTCCTTAGGCTATAAGGACTATATATCCCATGTTTAAAAACGATCCATTAAGAATCGTGGCCTGTAGGCAACACCCACAGAGACTAAGTAAAATGGGCATGGCCCCGCCCCTGGGGGTTGGGCTATCACCAAAAAACAATAGGAGTCATCCTTAGAGTATAGGTATAATGGATAGGTATGCAAAGGATCTGTTAAGAATTGTATCCCGTAGGCGAACACAAGACACACAAACATTGGGCGTGGCTCTGTCCCAGGCAGGGGGTCGGGCATGCACCAAAAATAATAGTGGGCAGCTTTAGGGTATAAGGAATAAGTATATTAAAATATTCAAGACCTGTAGGTGACACACAAAAAGAAAAGGGGTGTGGCACTGTCCCTGGGTGTTGGGCATGCACCCCAAACGATATGGATCTCCCTTAAGGTACAACGAATAAGTATTCCAAATTTCAAGATGGTACGTTAAAAAATGTTTCTTGTAGACGAGAAACATGCAAATACAAGAAATGGGCGTGGCTCTGTCCCAAAGGATCGGGCATGCCCCCAAAACAATAGGGATCATCCTTAGGGTATAAAGAATAAGTAAGTAAAGTGTCAAGATGATCAATTAAGAATTGGGGCCTGTATAGGCGACACGCTGAAACACTAAAAGAAAATGGGCGTGGTTCTGCCCCTTGAGTTTGGACAGGCACCCCAAACAATAGGGATGTGCCTTGGGGTACAAAGAATAAGCACGCAAAGTTTCAAAATGATACATTAAGAAATGTGGCCTGTATACGACAACAAACAAATACAAGAAATGGGCGTGGCTCAGCCCCTGGAGGTCGTCCTTAGGGTATAAGGAATAAGTACACAAAGTTTGAAGAAAATCCAGTAAAAATTGGAAATGGAAATATTAACTTGATGATTTAGAGAGTTCATATTACTTTCAGAAACGGTCTGTCTGATTCTATAGCACGTAGGCTGTCCCATAATAACTAAATATCTCCTCAACACTTATTATTCCACAATATATATATAAACTTACTTTCTCACATTTATTGTTACTAAATAAACAGCCTTGATGCATTTAATAAGTTATAACCATTTAAAACATAAAAAAAAAACAAAAAAAAATGAAAATGTAAACCGACAGTTCTTTTCTTGCCTAACGGTATAGTAAATAATAAAGCAAATTAAAAAAAACTAAAGCTCTTTTCTTCGGCAACTCAACAATTGTTTTGAGAGCCTAGTAGAAGAAAAAAAAGAAAAATACTACTAGTATTCTTTTCTTGCCAAACGGTATAGTTAATAATAAAGCAAATTAAAAAACTAAAGCTGCTGTAACAACCAAAAAGGTAAATATTGCTTGTCGAAAAAGTAAGTTATGTAAATTTGTGCGTTACCCTGTATTAAGATTTCAATAGCTTCTACTAAGCAGAAGGGACGTATTTTTAACAACATCTTTACGTTGCACATTCTGACTCTAGTGAGAGCGGGGTAAGCAAGGTCTTATTTTCTCTCTAAAATATTCCTTTGCATTGTTCAGGCGTTCACTGAGTAGTAGGGACGCTTGTACAGCCATGCACGTGCGCGCATGCGCGTGCATGTATGTGCGTGCATGCGCGTGCACGTGACCTTGCACTGGATGACCTTTAGCACGTGCGTGACCGTGACCTTGCACTGGATGACCCCCTGGCACGTGCGTGACCCCTTGCGTGACCTTGCATGTGCGTGACCTTGGGATTGCACGTACGGAGAGAAAGAGGGCGCGCGCGGGAAAAGAGAGAGAGAGAGAGAGAGAGAGAAGAAGAAGAAGAAGAAGAAGAAGAAGAAGAAGAAAGGGAAACAACTCTTTTACATTGATTAAGTTGGCCCTGAAAAGGGCCGTTGGTTGGCCCTGAAAAGGGCCGTTGTCCTCACTCAAATGTGAGGGTACGACGCACTTTATGTCGGTTGCGTCTAATGGCCTCCACTAATTTGGGAGGAGGTCTTTTCCTGGGAGGTGCACGTGACCTTGCACTGGATGACCTTTAGCACGTGCGTGACCGTGACCTTGCACTGGATGACCCCCTGGCACGTGCGTGACCCCTTGCGTGACCTTGCATGTGCGTGACCTTGGGATTGCACGTACGGAGAGAAAGAGGGCGCGCGCGGGAAAAGAGAGAGAGAGAGAGAGAGAGAGAAGAAGAAGAAGAAGAAGAAGAAGAAGAAGAAGAAAGGGAAACAACTCTTTTACATTGATTAAGTTGGCCCTGAAAAGGGCCGTTGGTTGGCCCTGAAAAGGGCCGTTGTCCTCACTCAAATGTGAGGGTACGACGCACTTTATGTCGGTTGCGTCTAATGGCCTCCACTAATTTGGGAGGAGGTCTTTTCCTGGGAGGTGTTTTTAATACCTCGTCAGGTAAGACAAAGATATCGTCAGGGGTAATCACGACAAGAGTGTGACCCCTGAGATACATGAGAGTATCGGTGCTGCGGTTTTCTTCGATGCGTACGACCGGAGCATCCATTCTGATACTGATAGAGAGACGAGTGTTGTGTCGTTTTAAAACCGTAAGGGCGAGTCCATTTGAAGGATATGACGTCACGGACGAGTCCATTCATGGAGTGACGTCACAGTACTGAGCATAACGTTATGCATCGTAGGTTGAACGTTGTGGGTTAAATATAGACGTGATGCAACGTTATGCGTACGTTGGAGGCTAAATATAGACGCGATGTAACGTTATACAGCGCATGTGTGTACGTTTGATGCTAAAAGTAGACGTATGGAAAACCCAGTATTACACAATCGCATGTAACATTTCTTCTGACGTTAAGTATTGCACAATCTATGTGTAATGGCATGGATATGACGTCACGGACGAGTCCATTTGAAGGATATGACGTCATGGACGAGTCCATTCATGGCGACAGGAATAAAAAGCCTGGAAGCGACAGCTTCGAACATTGATATGCGATCAGCGAGCGAAGCAAGATGAGTTATTCTTTACGACCCGTGGATAGACGATACAGCCGATTATTTAGAACCGAATCACTGTGTGTGGAGATAGACTTTTTGGAAGATTGGTCCCATGTTCCAGCCAACGATGTACCACAACAACTACACGACACCTTTGAGGCCATCATCGAGGAAATTCGTCGAACCTTGGACGCCAGAGAAAGTGACTATGTTAGAATCGCCATCAGTCACCCGGGACTCAAAACACCGATCTGGTTACCCTTCCGTGAACATCGTTTGTTAAAGGCCGAAGACGTTTTGCAAAAAGTGGCTGCCGTATTACAAAGTAACGAAGAATTTAGACTAGATCAACGTATGTCCATGAGTATCTGTCACGTGTCCCCTCCCGATGGCAGAGGTAACGGTGGAACAAACGTGAAGAAGAGACACTGCGCAAATTTCGACGATTATTTAAAGAAAAAGCGATGCCTCGTCACCATAAAGAATGCCGACGACTTATGTTTTCAGCGAGCTATTGTCGTCGCCCGTCATTATGCCAACAAACAAGACACGCCTGAATGGGAAAGAGAACGGAAGAGATTAATCAACAATACAGGACCCCACTCGTGGCAGACGAAGAAAACCGAAGCCCTTATCGATGCCGTCGGTGGAGCCAGGCAAGCATGCACGGGGATGGAAACCTGGGAATTGTACGCCAAGTATTTAGGAGAGCAAGGTTATCAGCTCAATGTTTTCTCTCGGGCCATCTTTGGGAAGGCGATCTATCGGGGAACAAAACACGTCACAGGCACACCAAAACATCTCAACCTGTATTTACACGACAGACATTATGACGTCATTACCTCCATGCCCGCCTTTGTGGAGAACTCGTATTTTTGCGAGACCTGTCATGTAGGATACGATCGAGCAGAGAAACATTCATGTCACGTCATGTGTCAAGGATGTAAGACAGTGGGTCCACCCTGTCCACCTGATCCCAACACAAAGACGTGTTACCGTTGTCATCGTGTGTTTGTCAGCCGCCAGTGTTTCGACAACCATCTCGCCACACGTTCCAGAGCCAAGTGCAGTGTGTGTTATCGATGGAAGAAATGTGAGAAATGTCAAAAAGAGTGGGACGTCATCAAGGCCAAGCGTAATTTGGAAGAACACCGATGCGGAGAATACGAGTGTTCCATCTGCCGAGAGTGGCACACGGCCGAGAAACAGTTTTGCTACATTCAACCACTGAAATCACCCATCGACATGAACAAAGACCGAAAGACCCAAATCGACAAACTACAGAAATCAACATTAACCCGTTTCGTCTTTTTTGACTTTGAATGCCAGCAAGATACCGGTGAGCACATTCCCAACCTATGTGTCCTGCAAACCTGCTGTCACTTTTGCATCGACAATCAAGATCCCTGCGAGCACTGCGACACGTACTGGAATCACCAACGAGAAATTGTGTTTAAAGGCCCAGACACGCTGGACAATGTGGGAAAATGGTTTCTACAACTCGCTGCTCACGGTACGGTCGGAAACATAACAGTCACGAATCGAGTCCCGTGATTGCCGTGGCTCACAACTTCAAAGGTTACGACGGACTGCTGATTTTACAGACGCTGCACAAACATTCCGTGGCGCAACCCGAAGTGATTATGAATGGTGGTAAAGCGATGACGATCACTGTCGGTACGGTAAAATTCATCGATTCCCTCAACTTTCTACCGATGGCTTTACGGGACATGCCCAAGACCTTTGGCCTGCAAGAACTCAAGAAAGGTTATTTCCCTCACCACTTTAACAGACCGGAGAACGAAGATTACTTGGGCGCCTATCCTCCCGACACCGATTACGATCCGGATGGCATGAGTGTGACTGAACGAGAAAAATTTCACGAGTGGTACCAACAACACAGTCACGACGTCTTTGATTTTCGCCAGGAAATTCTCGCCTACTGTAAGAGTGACGTCGATGTCCTCCGCCGATGCTGTGGTGTGTTTCGCGAGATATTTCTCATGGACACGGGAATCGATCCCTTCGAAAAAAGCTTGACCCTGGCCTCTGCCTGCAGTCGCGTGTTACGCACGCACTACCTCAAGAAAGACACCCTCGTCGTCATTCCTCGAGCCCTGATGCAAGAGCCAAAACTTGGTAAGGACTGGCATCGCTTCCAGCCTCGACAACAGTCCAACAAAGCCCTTAGATGGTTGGAATGGGAACAACATCGACAGACCATGGCAGCTTTCCGAAACCAGACCCCACTACCCAACATTCGACACGCCCGTAACGGTAGTGAATGCCGAGTTGGCCCTTACAGTTTAGATGGCATGGACACGACCACAGGTACGGTGTACGAATTTCACGGGTGTGCCTTTCACGGTTGTCCCAAATGTTACCCGGGTCCCGTCCAAGACCTTCAGCATAAACATCCCTACGATCCATCTCGCAGTATGAGGGACTTGTACCAGAAGACCCAAGAACGTCACCGTCGACTCCAGGAGCAGTACGGTATGAAGACCATCCGCGTCATGTGGGAGTGTGAGATGGAGGAAGAACGACGCCATGATCCCGAGATGGACGAATTTTTACAAGGCTTGGAAGATCAGCAATGGCCCGCTCCCGAACCTCTGATGCCCCGCAACGCTTTCTTCGGCGGAAGAACCAATGCCATTCAACTGTTGGTGAACGAGTCGGTGGAAGACATGCGCTACATCGACGTGGTGTCCTTGTACCCTTACATCTGCAAGTACGGTACCTTTCCCATCAAGGAACCCACGATCGTCACACAGCCCGATCAAGACCAGTGGCAACAGTACGAAGGGTTGATCCAGTGTTCCGTCTTGCCGCCCCGTGGCCTGTTCCACCCGGTGCTCCCGTTTCGACGCAAACAGAAATTGGTGTTTGCCCTGTGTCGAAGCTGCGTCGACGAACACATGCAACAAGGGGAGATTGCCGAATACCAACCGTGTGGGCACACCGACGAACAGCGAGCCTGGGTGGGTACGTTTGTCACCCTGGAACTCAAGAAAGCGGTGACCCTAGGATACAAAGTACTAAAAGTCTACGAAGTCTGGCACTGGAAAGAATTCAGCACTTACGATCCCGAGGCCAAAACGGGTGGTCTGTTTACGGGGTACATTAATCACTACCATAAGAAGAAGATGGAAAGCAGCGGTTATCCCGACACCTGCCACACCGAAGAAGACAAGACCCGCTTCGTCAACGACGTGTACGACACCGAAGGTATTCGTCTGGATCCCGCGTCGATAAAACCCAACAAAGGGATGCGGGCGTTTAGCAAGTTACAATTGAACACAGCATGGGGTAAATTCGGACAGAGAGACAACTTTCCCAAAACAGAATACATCACGGAGCCCAGCGTCTATTTTGAAAAAATGTTGGACGTGACCCAGACCGTACGAGATGTGCAGTTAGTGAACGATAACATGGTCTTGATGGAAACGCTGAAAAAAGAAGAACACGTGGCACCCTGTCCCATCACCAACGTGGTTATCGCCGCCTTTGTCACGGCTCAAGCTCGTTTGAAACTCTATTCCGTCTTGGAAAAGTTGGGAGAGCGCGTTTGCTATTTTGACACCGATAGCGTCATCTATCAATACCACGCCACGTCATGGAATCCCCCGGAAGGTTCGAGTTTGGGTCAGTGGAAGAACGAGTTGCCCGAAGATGTCACCATTCGAGAATTTGTTAGCGGAGGGCCAAAGAATTACGCGTACCGCCAGAGCGATGGTAAAACTGTATGTAAAGTCCGGGGCTTCACCTTGAATTACCGTGCCTCCCAGCAGCTGAATTACGCCATCATGAAGGAGAATGTACGGCACGTCCATCAAAACGAACCTCTGGTCATAGCCAATCCGTTCAAGATTACCAGATCACGTGACCGCCGTCTTTGGACACGCCCCGAGAACAAACGGTATAAAATCGTGTATGACAAGCGGTTTGTTCAATTCAATGACGATGGCCAACCGAGCAACACTTACCCCTATGGATACTGACTTGCGGGTCTCAGGACGATGGCGAACAAACAAAGAAGATGACGAACCGGCAGAAAATTTGATCGAGAAACTTAGACAACGATGGCTCAACTTTCGAGTGTTGAAATGTTTCCTGCCCATTATAGAAGAAAGGCAACACGAAGAGTGTATCGGCTGCAAGTACGAACATCCCAGTCAGAGATACCACTCTTGTCTGGGACTAGGCGTTTCTTCCATAACGGGCCAACCCTCGCATCCCGTGGACGATTACAATCACTACCTTTGGGTGGACGAGCCGAAACTGCAAGACATCGATAACGTGCTAGGCAGTATGATGGACGATCCACGGGATCAAGTCAAGACGTGGGAGGACGAACAACGATGGCGAGAAGACGTCGAGAAAGCCTTGAAAAAGTTCTGGACGGTGGTACCGGGCTTTAAGACCGCGTTGATCAAACGCAAAGACGAGTTTGTCGAACAGAAAGAAGACCCCATACGCCAGTGGATGGACGGCTTGCCGAAGAAAAAGAAACGATGGTCTCTGGATCAAATGGATATCAATGTCATGTCCGGCAACATGGGAGAAGGCTGGGAATGTATTGGCAGACATCTGGGGATCAGAGAAGCGCGAATCAGTCAAGCCAAGATGAGTCATCCCAACAACGCGCGCATGCAAATCTTCACCGTGTTCAACCATTGGCGACAAAAACACGGTAATCGAGCCGACCTGATGACGTTGTTGGAAGCCTGTCACGTGAGTGAAGCCTTGATCGATTGGGACGAAGTGAAAAAGTACGTGGAAAGCCTGGAAATCATAGACCAAACAACGAACCAATCAAAACGAAGGAAAAGAAAGAACCAATCAAAAGCGAGTGACGTCACGACCAAGACTATAAGAAGCGAAGTGTCAGACTGAAATTTCATTCTGCTCTCGATGGCTAGTCAAGCTTGTTTCTCCTGTAACAATGTCGGACACTGGTATAGAGACTGCCCTACTCGTTCCCAACAACAGCAACGAAAACCAAGACAAGACAGACCAGCCTATGGTTCCTATGGAAGTTGTTACCTCTGCGGAGAGCCAGGACACTGGGCACCCCAGTGTGGAAAACAAGCCGAAGCCCAAAAAGCGAAGAGTGATGAAGAAAGAAAAGAAACTGTCAAAAGAAAGTGTTACGGAATCAAGAGACCCACCGACGAAAATCACAAGTGCCTCAACTGTGGACAGCTCGGACACGGCCTGCTCGAGTGCCAAGAAGAAATCCAAACAGAAAACAACTTTGAAGCCGTTGCCAGTCGCATGTTCGACAACAACATCGACATGCCCAGAGACAACACCCGCAGTCAGCGATACTGGTACTGGTGCGGAGAAGCGTTCGAGCTCTACAGACGATACAAAGAAAAAAAGAAAACAGCCGACGAAACTTTCTATTCCACCCACTATTCTCCCGACTACCAGTGAAAACGGTGAAACTTCGAACGGTGAAATCCCGAAGCCGGCTGTCCTCTTGTTGGCAGAGAAGGAAGCAGAAAGTTTTTCCCGAGCACTCATCCAATATGCGGGTCCGAGAGATATGACCGAAGTCTTGTCGTATCCCCCTTGTTTCGATATGAGTGAATGGATACCCGTCGTCGTCACGTTTGCTGAAGTGGAAGACTGGCACCCACACGACACGATGCAGAAGCTTTTGGGACATGTGTATTGGATTCCTCGCGTCCTGAGAAATGTACCCTGGGTGAGACAAGAGATCCTGAAGAGAGAACGCGATAACTAACAGTTTTTTCTTTTCCTTTGTATGATATGTTTTTTGAATGCTCTTTTCCTTTGTATGATATGTTTGTTGCATTGAATGTTCTTTTTGTATTTTTAGTAAAATAAATTGTGTTCTAATTTCACTCCATGTCTGTTGTTCTGGCGCGAAGGTATAAAAGGCAGGGGAAAAGGGAATGGGGGAAAACAGTGCAAGATGGATGTGACGTTCAAACATCCCTTTACCATGTTAGTCAGTGGTCCAACGGGTGTTGGGAAAACGGTCTTTCTGCAGAAGTTTCTTCAAGCGTCCCTGTTCGACGTCCCTCCTCAACGTATCGTGTGGGCTTATGGCGAATGGCAAGAGAGTTACGATCGCTTTCCCTACACTTATGTCAAAGGTTTGACGGATATTGACGACGTGATGGGTCAAGTCAAAGGTCCACAAGTCTTAGTCGTGGACGATTTGATGGGAGAAGACACGGAGATATTGCAAAAGTGGTTCACGAAAAAGAGTCATCACCACGACACGAGTGTCATTTACATTGTGCAAAACTTGTTTGACAAGCAACAGCGTACCATCAGTCTGAATGCGCATTACCTGGTCTTGTTCAAAAATCCCCGTGACGCCTCGCAAATTGGTGTGTTGGCCCGTCAGATGTACCCTTCCCGTTCCAAGTATATGCAAGAAGCTTATGAAGATGCGACGAGTACCCCTCGCAGTTACTTACTCGTTGATTTGAAGCCCGACACACCCGAAGCTTTGCGACTGAGATCCAACATTTTACCCCAAGAGGAACCACCCATCGTCTACGTCCAAAAAGTATAAAAGGGGGACCTGTACCTCGAATTGACTCTTGTTTGTCACGATGGCTCGTACGAAGAATACGAAGAGGAAACACCCACCTCCCACCCTTCCCAGGGCGACGTTCCCGACGTTGGCACCGGACCTTCGTGATCCCACGGTACGAAGTCAGACTCGCCCGAGAATGAGGGCCCCCAGAACACAATGGTCACCACCGTCGTTGACACCACCCACGAGTCCCATGTCTCCTTTACCGGCCACACCACCACGTCTCACCTTACCGGTCACACCTCCACGTCCCTCGTCACCACCTTCCCCTGCTCGGTCTCTCTCCCCGATCTTTCGCAGACCACGAAGAGAAAAGAAGAGTTCTATGAAAGGACTCAAGTCCTTCATTCGCAAGTTACAACATCTGACTCCCGATATGGCTTATGGGCAGTTGGTCAAGAATACGGGCCGGGCACGTATTGGATTGTTGCAGTGGTTCAAGTTGGCGGCCAACCATTTGCTGAAGGGTAACATTCAGCCACTGCACGCTCAGCACAAGAAATGGGTGGAACGAAATCGACAAGTGTTGACCCAACTGACGGAGAGAAACATGCCGACGACCGAAAAACTCTCCCTGATCATGAAACCTGGGGGACGTGGATTTTTTGGGGGTGTGTTGATTCGTATCTTGCTGCGATGGAAGGAAAGACTGCAAGAGGAAAGAAACAAGAAACGAAATCAATTCGTTCGATGGACCGCACAGCGCGGAAGGGGACTGAGTACCGAAGAATTGAACAAACATCGAACGTTGCTTCGCAAACTGAGTAATGTTCCACCTGACGTCAAACGACGACTTGTCGATCAACAGGGTGGTGCCATCGGGGCATTGTTGGCCATGGCCCTCCCGGCTTTGGCCCCCTTGGTATCTAATCTATTGGGTGGACAAAAGGGTGGTAAACATCCCTTCCTTAGAAGGCGCGATAGAGCGAACGCTATGGCTGCCGAGCTATCTAAACTATTTGGTGGATAACCCAGGGAACAGAAAGGTATAAAAAGGGGACCGGAGAACGACCCCGAGCTCAGTCATGGAGACACTGCGGTATCTCTTGAACACTGCACCGAAAGACCGTCCCCTTTTACTCGAGACCCAACCCATTGTCGACGGTGTATGTGAGTGTATTGGAAACCTGATTCGCGGCAACGTTCCTGTGACCGACAAAGAAGTCAAGCGCTTGAAAAAGGACGCCCCCTTGCTACGACGTTTGGGCACGTCTAAAACACCTTGGAAGACCCGTTGGCGACTTCTAAAGCAACAGAAAGGGGGTTTCTTCACCCGATTGTTTCGGTCCTTTCCCAAAGATGAAATTCGCCAAGAAAATGAAACTGGTACCCTTCGACGGACTCCCCGACGTCAAACCCGTCGAAGTCAGGCCAGTCGAACCCGTGTACGATCGAGATCCACTGCAGCAGGCCGTCGAGAATGTCCACCAAGACATGCAACACGTGCTAAACGATCCCTCCCTAACCGACGAAAATAAAATGCAACGGTACGGACAGTTGTTACATCGTTATCAAACGATGCAAAGGAAAAGAAAACAGGTTGTTCCCTTGTTGGATGAAAACATACCCGAGCCAAAAGAAGAAACTTCGGAGGCACCCATCCTGGAGTCGGTCCCTCGACCCTATCAACATCGAGCTCGCCTTTTGTTGAAACACATGAAAGAGAAGACACCTTGGTCGTGGAACGAGAACTTGGAATTGGTTCGGAATGGGGTACCCGTACTCAACACCAATGCCATTGACATTGTGAACGATTTGGTTCGTCGGCGAAAGAATACCCAGGCTCCCGTGGGATGGTTTGGCGTGATGCAAAGTTTGAAGGCCACGAACGTACCGCGCGAAGCCATCGGGAATCAAGAACGATGGAACGTATTGTCCACGCCACCGACACGGACTCCGCCGCGACGCCCGAGAAAGAAGAAAATCTCCAGTTCGGATACGCCTAGTACATCTACCAGAAGATGGCTCTCCTTGCAAAAACTATAAATAGCCTGTTCATAGGGACACCTGCTGAAACATGGAACGAAAGCTGAAGAAAGTGTATTACGACCCGAACCACCCGGCCGCTTTCGGTGGCGCTCTGGGTCTTCACAAAGCTACCGGTGTGTCCTTGGACAAAGGCAAGGCATGGTTGAAACAACAAAGGGCGTACACCTTGCACAAACCATTGAAAAAGAAATTCTCGCGGTCTCCCACGGTGGTGGCCGGCATAGATCATCAGTGGCAAGCCGATTTGAGCGACATGTCGGCCTTGGCCAAACAGAATGAGGGATACCGGTATTTGCTGTGCGTCATCGACGTGTTTTCCAAGTACGCTTGGGTGTTGCCCCTCAAAAACAAGACGGGGGACAGTTTGGTGGATGCCTTTCGTCAAATCTTTCAAAGTCGACAACCCTTGCGACTTCAAAGAGACAAATGTACCGAATTCCTCAATCGAAAAATGCAAGCGTACCTGAAGAAGAAAAAAATTCATTTTTTCGTGACACACAACGTCGAAACCAAAGCCAGTGTGGTCGAACGATTTCAACGGACCCTGAAAGAACGCATGTGGCGATACTTTACTCATCGACAAACACAACGGTACATTGACGTACTAGACGACCTGGTTCGAGCTTACAATGCTAGACGACATCGGACCATCGGAATGGCGCCCAAAGACGTTCGCCCCGAACACGAGTGGATGTTGACAACGCCTCCTCCACGTCCCCCGAAAAAGAAAAAATCAATGGACATTGGTACGACCGTACGTTTGGCTTTGCCGAAACATGGTGCCTTCGACAAAGGTTACTGGCCCAACTGGACTCTGGAAACGTTCAACGTCGCACCCAACGTCGGTCCCGGTTACAAACTGTTGGACGAAAGAGGCGAACCCATACAGGGCACCTTCTATCCCGAAGAATTGCAAGCGGTCCAAGTCAACGACGATGAGATCTTTCCCATCGAAAGAGTACTCGAAAGAAAAAAAGACAAAGTATTGGTGAAATGGTTGGGCTATCCGGCGAGTTTTAATTCGTGGATCGACAGGACCAGTCTCCAAAACGTATAAATAGGAGCGACAGACGCCGACATCAGTCAACATGCAAGACGAAACCACGTCTACGTCCGCGAGTGCCCACAATTGGTCACTCTTGGGAAAACGTGTGCCACAAGCGGAAATCGTCTTTTTCTGTCAAGTGATTTTAGTGTACGTCGTGGCGGGAGTTTCTTTGTCCCAACTGGCTTTCAAACCCGACGGTTCGCAGACCACGTTGTGGACGGCCTTGCTCTCCAGTACCTTGGGTTACCTGTTACCTTCTCCAACCTTGAAAACCAAACATAATGAACAACGACCGGCCCTTTTACCTCACGCTCCCTAGTGACAGTTCCATGTCGTGGTATCCCGACAACAAAGTCTCCACGTATCATACACATCTGGACCCGCCACTTCTCGTCGATCACCGGGAATGGGAAGTGGGTCTGTCCATGATCACGTTACCTGACCAATGGCAAAACATCGATCACCGAGACAACACGATCGGCTTACGCATTCATCCTTGGTCGCCGTCGAGCGACGAACCCGAAGTAAAGATATGCCAGGACTTCTACAGTGCCCACAAGATCGACCCGTCGCATTGTTTCAAAGGTGTAAAGGGTGATGAGATCAAGGGATCCATCGAAATGGAAACGCACATCAAGAGTGGCGACTACGACTCGCTGAGGCATATCCTGGATGTCCTAAACAAACACTTGAAGGTGCTGTGGTACCTGCCACCCATCTACAACCATTTGGCCCATAAACCCGTTCGTTTGGATCCCAATAACAAGGAAGTGACCGACCACGAGAAGAAAGAGCAGGACGAGTACGAAACTCGAGAGGCGATGCGCCAAGGGGCCGCACAAAAAGGTTCCTTCGTGTCTTTCAAGAAAGACGGCACCAACGACAAAGTGTACCTGAAGATCAATAACGTGCAAGCGCTTTTGTATTTTGACGTGTTGCCAAAAATCGAACTTCGTCTGTGTGGACCCATCGTATCCATGTTGGGATGGCCTGGAAACGAACTATTGGTTTCCCTGCAGTCAATCGATATGACCGGCGCCGATGGCCAAAGTCTACGGTATTTCTACGCCCACCACACCCCAAATCTTCAAATCCAGTACGATCTGTTTTACATCTACACGGACATTATCGAACCCCAGACCGTGGGCGACGTGAAGGCTACCTTGTTGGACGTGATTCCCAGTCGACGATTGTATCACCGCCCCGCCAGGATTCACTACTTACCTCTGAAGTACAGTCGACTAAGCTCCATTGGTCTCTATATAAGGAACGGAATGGGGAAAGCCGTGCCATTTCTCGACGGTAAGGTGGTGACCCAACTTCATTTTCGCCGCCGATGATGATTCGAGTGTAAAAAGGTGGAGTGCTCAGACAGCGAGGGGCTGGCAATGGTCTGGTGGTGTACAGGGGAGGAATTCTGAGACAACAGGGTGCCGGTCGATGGTCGGGGTTATTGAATGCCGTCAAATCGGTTGGGAAGACCTTGTGGTCGGCCGGTAAAGCTGCCGTGAAAAAGAATGTGGCCCAAGTGTTACCCAAAGTGGGGCAAAGCGTGCTCGACGCCGTCAGTGGTCGTGAAAAATGGAACTGGAAGAAAGTCGCCCAGGACACGCTTCGCCCCGCGGTGTCAAACACGATATCCGACACACTCAAGAACGTGGTCGCCCACCTGGAACCTATAAAAGACCCCTCACGAACCCCGTCCACTTCACATCGTCCGAAGAGGAAGAAGAAGACACAGGTCACCTCTCACAAGCGACGTAAACTAGATATCTTCGACCATGGCTACGCAGGTAATGCGCAATGATTCCTGTCCCTGCGCGCGAGACGAATTGCAGGATTTGTTCAGTGTACCCGACACGCAGACGGCCATAAACAAGGTGACGAAAATCAGAAAGTATCCACTGACGCCCGACTTGAACCACGACGGACCCATCGAATTTTATATTTCTAATGCCACCACCGATTTCATCGATCTGGCCAACATGACACTGCACGTGGCCCTGAAGGTGACCAAGAACAACGGGGATGACCTGGATGCGGATAGTCAAGTCGCACCCATTAACAACTTGTTTCATTCGTTGTTTAAAGACGTCAAATTACGCCTGGGAAAGGATGCCGAAACTTTGGTCACCACCTCTCTGCCCACCTATCCCTACCGGGCTTACTTGGAGAATTTGCTGAGTTTCGGTAAGGGAGCCAAGAACGACCATCTGTCGAAACAAGTCCTGTGGGAAAAAGATACCGCCGGGCAGTTCAATTCCACGAAATCCGTCGCCACCGCCGGAGACGGTGGACGACAGGCTCCGAATAACAAAGGATTGGAACAACGCCAGAAAACCATCGCTGCCAGTCGCACCTTTGAATTGCAGTCGCGTCTACACTTGGACATGTGTTTACAAGATCGGTATCCGCTGGACGGTGTGGACTTGCGGTTGAAATTGGAAAAGCAATCCCCGAAATTTTTTCTGATGTACGGCGAAGGCAACGATGCCGAAGACTACAAAGTCGAGTTCACCAAAGCCTACCTGGATATCCCGTTCGTCACTCTAGCTCCCAGTACCTACACACGGGTGGCCGCGCAACTTCAATCGTCCAACGCCAAGTATCCCCTTAAACGCGTGGTGGTCCGCGACTTGGTCATTCCCGACAATCGTACCAGTCACGTCCTAGACAATCTGTTTGTCAACGAAAGCCTTCCCAAGAGATTAATCGTGGGTATGGTACGTAACACGGCCTACGACGGAAGAAAAAACAGAAATCCCTTCCAATTCGAACACAATCAATTGCAGAACATCAAATTGACCAAGAACGGGGAAATTGTGGACGAATACGACGTCGATTTTCCCCAGCGACAAGCCATCGCACCATACCTGGATTTGATGAAAAGAGTGGCCGTCTTAAACACCCGAGAAGACCTGGACCTCCCTTTCAACGACTATATCAATGGGTACACTTTGTATTGTTTCGATTTGACCAACGACCACGGAGCCGACGGTAACTACTTTCATCCCAAAGCAGCGGGTAACCTGTCTTTGGAACTCAAGTTCGGTGCGGCCCCGACCAATCACCTCAGTCTTGTTCTGTTTGCCGAATACGACAATGTCTTGGAAATCGACGCCAACCGACAAGTCATCACAGATTGGTGAGGCTCTCTCCAATCGACAACTGACACGGGCTTTAGAAAAACACCTCCCCTCTAACGTGTTCGGGGGTGTGTGGGCTCGTAATCATTTGGATATACTGCGCCCGACCTCGTACCCCAAAGCCTACACGGACGACGAAGACCAACCCGGTAGACACTGGACCGTGTTTGTGTGCGAAGGACCAGATCACATTACCTTCTTCGATTCCTACGGGTGTCCCCCTGATGTTTACGGAGAAGCCTTTCGACGTTTCGTCCAAGATCTACAACTCCACTACCAACCCCGATGGATTCAGGGACTCGAGAGTGTCGTCTGCGGCCATTATTGTTTGTATTATTTGTGTCATCGGTTTCACGTTCCCTCCCCGCACGCCCTTTCGGTGTTCGGGCACGTGTATCGTGTGAACGATATACTCGTCGAACAATGGGCTAGGGATCATTTTCATGACTTGCAAAAAGACCAGAAGAAGGGACAACGATGTCGATGCTTTTTTGCTCTGTAAATATTTTCAAGTTCAATTAAATTTGTGTTCTATGCCTTTGTGTTCAATTTTGTGTTGAATAAAATGCTTTGTAAATATGTTCAATAAAATGTCGACAACATATCACGTGTCTGTTGTTTGTGACGTCATATGACGTCATGTGACGTCATGCTATTCTGATTGGTGGAAAATGGTATCGTCCCAACACCTTAGACTCGTCCCGTCTCGAGCTATAAATAGGAGTGTCAAAGCCCAAAGAAGTCACAAGCAAAATGGATCGAAACGATAAAAGATATTGCGCTACTTGTCGGGGGTATTACCCCATGTTTAGGGGGAATCGACCCGATGCCGATTATCTAGTCTGTTTCTGGTGCGGGACAGAGATTGGGAACACCTGTCATAGACGGAGCAAGCATTCAGTGAAATGCACCAAGAAGCCGAATCGGTGGGAGCAGCCGAAGTGCTCCTGCTAACCCACACATTGTGTGGACCAACGGCCCTTTTCAGGGCCAACTTAATCAATGTAAAAGAGTTGTTTCCCCTTCCCTCCCTCTCTTCCCTGCTTCTCCTCTTCCCCTTCTTCTTCTCTCTCTCTCTCTCTCTCTCTTTTCACGCGCGCGCCCTCTTTCTCTCCGTACGTGCAATCCCAAGGTCACGCACGTGCAAGGTCACGCAAGGGGTCACGCACGTGCCAGGGGGTCATCCAGTGCAAGGTCACGGTCACGCACGTGCTAAAGGTCATCCAGTGCAATGTCACGTGCACGCGCATGCACGCACATACATGCACGCGCATGCGCGCACGTGCATGGCTGTACAAGCGTCCCTACTACTCACTGAAACTGACACACGACTGTTTAGCAGTAACACGTTGCCTAGTAAAATTGACTGGGCCCGATACTTTTTGACGATTCAATAGGGCGTTGGGCGAGTGTTCTGAGACCTATGTTCAGAGCTGAACTAGGGGCACCCAACTTAAGTAGCTGCAATTTATAGTCGTGATAATTCTGATCTACGGGTACAATTGATACACTATTCGAGGCGTTGAGCAAATAAAATTAGGGTCAATTGCAAAATTTTCAACATAATTCAGGGAGTTATAGGCCAATAACCATGTAGTCAAATTATTAAAGACTACAAAACTTGCTCAAAGGAAGGCCCACTTCTGTGGCTGGAACAAGACAGAAGACATCAGTAGTGGAACCATTTTTACCCACTTTAGCAGCATACATGTAATTTGTTGCTAACAGACATGCTTATTCGCCGATGGTGGAAAATACCAATAGGTAATCGTTGATTTGTGCAGGCCTTTATAATCATTAGGTTCGAAATCCAATTAAAGGAGCAATAAGTGAAAATTCGTGTAGTTCTGCAATTTATTTCTTTTTTATTCACACCAAGCTTAAATGAATCAATGTATGTAATATGTATATCTGTTTGTTTTTATTATTATATATTATAAGTGAGTAAAAAGTAGATCGGATAAAGGCTTTAATGTTTCAACTAAAACTGCTGGCCGGGCAAATATTATTAGGGATAATCAAAGGATGCGTTCACTGTACATCAAAATGCCCCCGAACCAGCTTTGGATGTCCTCTCATCGTTAATGACCGTCGCCATTAACATGTAATATATGAAAATAAGGCTTTACACCACCAAGGTACTAATGCTATTTTTGGAATCAACAAGATTTTAAGTGACCAGGGGCCATAACTCTGGCAGTAATAATCGGATATTAACATTCTTCATCTCATGACCTTGAACATTGTGTACAAATTTAAAGTCAATTGGATATTAACTCTAGCCTCTAGACCGTCCACAAGATATTTCACAGTGGTCAAGGGTCACAACTCTGGTAGTAATTTCCGGATATCGTTGAAATCACTCGGCTTCTTTGTCACATGGGCTAAAACAATGTGTATATTTCAAAGTGATCAATGGCCATAGTCATAACTCTGGCAATATCGGAAAACAGTATGATTCTTCGCCTCACGACCTTAGACACTGTATGTAAATCGCTTCATTCCCATATCGCCGACTCGCCGAGTTTTAGGGGAAAAATTTTGGTTGGTGTTAAGGCATCCTCGGTTACCCAGTGTACTCATTCCGTTCTACTCCACTATACCCTGGGCAGGGTATAGATAGGGAGGTTCAGGACCAGGGTAAATTTCATGCTACAGGCAATAGTTGGGATATATTTTAACATATCAACAACGAATGTCGTGCCATGTTTGATTTTCGAAGATATTACCATCTGGACGTGTTTTTAAATTGCTAAAAAAGTTTTCAGCTCCCATTCCCAAGGAAGTTAACTCTTAGTGACAAAACGAGTTATGGTTCTTGGTTACAATAAAATTTGAAACTTTTTTCTGGAAAGAATAAATAATTCGGAATTCTTCGGTTTTTAAACATTTCACGCTTCTACGCATGCACAGTGCTTAGTTTTTGAACAGAAGAGGAAGAAAGAGAGAAATGAAACTAAACAACTCAAAATATCAGTTACATTTAACAGTTATATTTTCGTCTGATTTTTTTCAACGCACTTGACCCCAGCCAAAATATTTTAAATTGGCAGTTGACCTTATAAACGCAATATACGGAAACATTGGCAGTTGACCTTATAAACACGGTATAGATAAAGTACTTACAGTACACCTTGTAGACGTTAAATATCATTTTTAATAATCACATTATAATTTCAATAATTATCACAGACAAATATTAAAAAAATACACATGCAAAACAGAGCACACGTCACACGTACAGTTATGATAGACCGAATAGCCTAATTGTCGGGAATTTATTATAGGAGAATGCTATTGTAAAAGTTTAAGTTGATCATTTACTTAGTTCAATGTGTAACGCATTTTAGAATTATTATTTTTTTTATTTTTTTTTTAACAGTTTTAGTTACAAATAACGTTTAAAAGATAGGTTGCCAGTCAACGAAACATACGCCCACAGCAGCTAAATCGTCCGGGCAGTCAACAAGCGTTGTCGCATATTTTTTACTTTTTTCGGTAATGAAACATTTATAATACACTAAAATCTGATTAAGAGTAACAACTCATTATGTAATTATCAGAAAATCATTAGAATTTGTAAAGTTTTGCCCCACACTAACAATTAGTATAGGAAACATTTAATATGATGGATTTAGCTGTTCAGTTATCAAAATTCATTGAAAATCAAAATATTTGTTCGTTTCAACACCTTAAACTCTGTGTATCAATCTGAAGTCAATCGCATATTAAGTTTGGCCTCTAGAGCATCCACAAGATTTTTTGAAGTGATCAAGGACTACAACTGTGGCACTAATTATCAGAAATCGCTGAAAATCAAGGGGTTTCTTCATCTCATGACCTTAAAATTTGAAGTCAATCGGATATTAACTTTGTCCTCTAGAGCACCCACAAGATTTTTTAAAGTGATCAAGGGCCATAACTCTGGTAGTTATTATCGGAAATCGCTGAAAAACAATAGGCTTCTTCGTCTCATGACCTTAAACACTGTGTATAAATTCAAAGTCAATCGGATATTAACTTTAGCCTCTAGAGCGTCCACAAGCAATTGTGTACGCCGGACCGACGGACGGACGGACGGACGGACAGGGGCGACGACAATATACGACCACATTTAAATGTGGACGTATAAAAACCACTTTCGGATTTCCGCAATTACGGAAACACCCGACAATTAATGAGCTGAAGCTAAATCACATAACATGACGTAATAGTCGACACTCGGCTAGCAGTCGATGTATATTTCAATGTGGCATCGGCAGAAAGTGAGTTTGTCAGACATTGATTTCGCCCCAAATGTTCTTCCCTGTCCTCAGTACGAGCCAATTAGATTAACGGTGCGATGATGGTTCGGAACATTCTATCATTTCTAGCGACGAAGAATGATAAATGGACACTAAAAATAGCGTGGACACCTTGCCTTATCACTTTATCATCAGTGTTGTCTCGCTTGGAAATTTTAAAAAAAATGACACGTGCTTCCTGATTTTGGCAAGTGGCATTTTCCCTATCCGTATCATGTTTCCGTATCGTATACGTGACACGTTGCGTCAGAGTAGTTTTAGAGTTTTGGCAAATTCTTGCGTCGCATACGTATGCGTCACTGAGCTGAGATTAGTTCTGTACAGCATGATGACAGTTATCTACCAAGATCGCCACCACCATGAGCTATTACAAAAAAATTATTGTCGCATCTTATTAAAAAAAATCTTTGACTTCGACTCGACAACAATTTTCGGTTTCACTAATTTATCATTTATACCCCTTTACCATAGAATCACATCATTTACAGATTTGCAAGTTCCCATATCTACCTAAACCTAGCACGTAGATCAACCAGCGTGCAGACAGACAGACGGGAAAAGTATGAAAATTCCGAGAAAAACTCAACAAAAATAATGATTGAATTCCAGTCTTTATTATGGTTAAATTCACATCAAATATACATCTCTGTATTCTAAGATACACATAGATTCATAAAAACGCTATGATACAACATTTCAGCGTCTAAAAAGACGGCAATGTTATACGGACCTTCTCCGTATGAAAGCTGTTCGTCGATACGGACTGCCGTATCCTTGTGTCGTTTCACGTATGAAAAATACACACACATTGATGACGTCACACACAAAATGCATACGGATACGCGATACGTACTAGGAATCTACGCTTGTCAAAAGCCTCTAAGATTGATGCTGTTAGTACGTCTCCGTGCAACGCAATTGACCATGTTTATGGTTCCAATTAGTTTGCGGTAGTAACAGTGGTCAAATCATAGGGGTACCAATGCTGGATAGCAAATTATCGGTGAACGACATTTGGCTGCGCTCAGTCTCAGATCTAGAAAAAAACAACTATTTCCTTCGATCAAGGCGTAAGTCTACACAATAATAAAATAAGATACTATGATTATGAACATAATTTACACCAAGTTACCGAAAGTGTCTGGAAAATAAAGACTACAATTAAAATTTTGTTTCGGTTATTATCCGGTCTTAAATCAATCTGATTAAAACACAGATACTATTTCGTTTCGTTTTTATACTTCAAAATTTCGTTTTATTTGTCTTTACTACATTAGGATCTGAAAGACTTGTTATTTAACTCGTGTTCTGCTTGAAATGAGGGGTCAGCCAATCAAATTGTCTGTCGAATCGAGGGTTTGACCTTTTTTGCGCGGAATTGTGGGTAGGCATTTTCAGCGATAGAAATTAAAACAAAGCAACAGCGATTCGGATTGGTTAATCGAATGTCGCGTGCTTGACATCTGACCTGGCTGAACGTGACCTCCCGCTATAACTTGTTAGTTCTAGATGTAGTGTAGACCATCGAAATTATAAAAACCGAAACGAAATATAGATCTGAATTTCAATTAGATTGGTCTTAAATAGTTCTGCGTATTTAGAGCTAGCAAATATTTATTTCTTAACATGAAGTGATCGCCCCGTAAACGAAGGGTTTAACCACTATATAAAAGTAAATCCAAAAATGTTGTAATGAGTTTATCTTGACTATCTCAAGTACCTGAAAGTTAGAAATGAAACGAAACTATTACAGCTAGCTCTGTATCGAAATCGCCCAAATCAAAAATTAAATCAAAGAGTGCAATTGAAATTTTTGCTCACGTTCGTTTTTAAATAAACACGCAAGTCGAAGCCCGTAATGGGTGTATTTTTTACTCGGCTTTTTATAACAATAAATGTGTTAGGGTGACCCACCCCAAATGAATATCTCCAAATATCTCGACAATTACACCACAATACTAATATATTTACCAAGCCTTAAATCTGTTTCACACATTTATAGTCACTAAATAAACGACCATGTTGCACTTAATAAGCTATGACCATTTAACCATACATAAATAATATTGAAAAATGGTTTGGAGTGGCGTCCATAACATCCAGACACTTTTGAGTAAAAGATAGGTTACGTGCCCTTGTTTTGAAATTAGTCTCGCTTAACAAGAAATTAAAATTTAGAAACACACACATTAGACAACTCAACAATATTTTTAAGAACCTTGTAAAAGTAAAATGAAACTAGATCTGCCAGCAGCACTGAACCGGCTTTCAGGAATCATACAGGAAGTTTATTATACCATAACCGATCCATTGAGCTACCAAACTATACTTTAGTTGTTTTGCTTCAGTGACACCCTCTATCATATGTTAAAGTAATATTTGCTGGCGAAAAGACCGGTCAAAATTGTAAATTATGGCAAAATTACGTCACTTCCGGTGCCGAAAGAAATTTTTATAGGTGAAAAATAAGTCGAAAATTCGCAACATACAAAATACAAACTTTGTTTTATACATATCGGGCAATAAATAATTAACTTATAACCCATAAACTGAAATTAAGAAGGTAAAAAATTTAAAAGTGACCCTGGGAAAATTGGTTATTATTCGACGAGGGAACATGCTAGAAGCCTTTTCTTGATATCAATATGATGGTATTGATTCAATCTTACGGCCCATTAGAGTCAGGCATTATAAAGTTATAAATATAAATCCCTTCAAAAAAAGGTTTGTTTTGAAGGCTAAAAATACGTTTTTTGCAAAAATTACATTACTTCGGGTAATATTGAAAATGTTAACTTGGTTCATAGAAGTCATAAATGGCATAATAAGGCATCAAATGGTAAAAAAATTATAAAAATCAAATAATAATTGACACTTTTATAGACCAAAAACCTTGAAAAGTGACTTATAGAAGATCGCCTATTTCTCTGTAACCGTACAAGTTAGAAACCATTTTGTGGTACATGTATCTGTATGGTCGTATGACTTCATTCTATTCGTTGATGGGAATCAAATATCATAATATTATAAGGCAGACTCATTTGAATAAAATATTTGTTTATTATGTTACAAATACAGTTTTTGCCCAAATGACGTCATTTCCGGTCACAGTGAAAATGTAAAATTGGCTTGACCTAGTCCAAATTGGCATTAGGCATCAAATGAAAAAAAAATATTGCAAATCGAATAATAATTCACTCTTTTATAGGCAAAATAACGTGAAAAATGATGCATGCAAAATTGCATATTTCTCGGCAACTGCTCACATTACAAACTAATTTTCGCATACATTCTCTTCGTCTGGATTATTGCTACGAGTTTATGAAAATTACAAAAAAATATTTCAAAATATGAAGACGCTGAATGAATTGTAAATAACTGAATTTTACACTTTATTTTACATTTTATTCGAAATTGCCCGAAAATGAAATTGAAATTAAAAAATATGAGCTAAGGATTTTGTGCACCTTTGCAGGGTACATCCTTTTAGTTATATCAGTTTTGAAAAAAAGTAATATTTGCTTTCAAAAAGTGGTACCGAACTGTCAAAATTGTAGTTTTTGTTAATATTACTTCCGTTGCCGACAGAAAAATTTCACCGTAACAAAAAAAATTACAATTGGGACCACGGAGCATATGAACTTTGTTTTATACAAATCGAACAATAAATAATTGTTCTGGGTACGAAAAACTATTACAAATTAGCCGATGGCAGCTAACGCAAATTACCGAGACAATTTTTTTTTCTCATTTCTGTTCAAGTAGGATGGTATTTTAACCCTGTGTAAAATACCATCAAAAAATATTCATAAATAAAAAAGGTTTTCGTAAAAAAAAAAAAAAATTTCAAAATATCGGACATTTTTTCGACTACTTCCGGTTTTACGATCATTGTCGTGATAGCTTTACAAAGTTATTTGGATACTTAACTTTCTGTACCAGAGTGTCAGAAACATCCATTGAGTAGTTTTTTAAAAAAAGATAAAATAAAGAGCGTTTATAAAAATTTTACGATTTTTCAATTTTTTTCAAAGTTTGATGCTATTTTTGAACCACCTATATTATTTCAATGCTTTTCATTTTGGATTCACTATATAGACAATCGATAGGACTTTGAGTAAGAAAAGTTTGAGAAAAATCGTAGGCGTCGTTTTCGAGAAAAGGGCGTCTCAGAATGTTAAAAAAATCGGAAAATAGTAGGCAGATTTCTGGGATTACAGTGACAAGATTCTGCTGGGCAAATAAATTCAGGAAACTAGTAATTCGTCCCTGCAAATATGCTCACTTAAATCTCTGATATCTTATAAACAATAATAGATGAGTTTTTAGCATGATAATTGAATATTACCTGGGAAAAGATAAATCGAAACTTATGTTTTAAACTTTAATAAGATTTCATCATGGCAGCCAAGAAGCACATGTACTGACTCGACCAATCAGATACCGTTTTACAAAATACACAGCCAATCAGAATTCTTAACATATAAGAACATGTTGGAAGTGTATTTAATAGAGTTGCTCCCCTTTAAGCAATTAAAATCCCAATTAAAGTGACAGTAACATATTATTTACAGTGAAGTGAAATAAAAGAAAATTTAATGCTCTGACAATATAACTGAAATATTTATACACTAAAAAAAAACATCTATCAGCTCACAATATCCTACATACTCCCCCCTTTAATTAAATGGTGTCCTCACATTTACGAATATGTATTTCTGAATCATTGGCTAACATCACTGTTTATCAGAATACTACACTTGAAAGTCTACTGTCTATGTTTAAGTAATACACGTTGGGTTTTGAACAATTACTTTTTTACAGTGTTAGGCATACAGGCTCAATTGTGAGAATTCCGAACAACAACACAGTTCACAATGGATTTTATTCCAATAGTCTGTTTAAACCATTAACTGTCACTTTTGTTAAATTAATACAAATCTACAGTGTTTCAAGTTATCATGGTGGTACCAACCATTCAAACAAGATTAATTTCGCGAACGAAAACAGTTTCACAGATTAACACAAACATTCTCTATAACGGTAATACTCTTATACAGTTCCAAAGTTCACATATTATTGCAAGTGCGCGCGTACTCTTCAATAATATCCTACACAATAATGAATACCATTTTGTGATAGTGTGGAATTTTGGTGTTTTAATTATATAATAGGTTTTAGTCTACACTGCACTACACTGACAGCAGCTTAATAAACAATAACAAACTTTCACTTTCATCTGATCTTTGAACCCTTATATTCATAGTCACTGGATGTTCAGCTTCTGGACAGGTCTTTGTAACAACATCAGTGACTATCATCTCATCATCTCCTTGGATACTTTTCCTAACAAACCCAACTTCCTGGGTTACAGGTGTAACAATCAATTTCAGTTTTACTTAGGATTTTGAGTGTGTCGGATTGTTAAGATTACCTTCTAAATCTTTAACTTGTATTTCGCGCATCAAAGTTTATAAGTTGTTTCAGTTTCTGAAGATACTTTTGGTCAAGTCTTCATTGATCTAATTAAAGGTATGTGTATTTGAGTATCATTGGTATTGTCTGGGGATGTGGTGAATGTAAGATGTGTAAATTAGTTATTTCATATATTATTCTTTACAAATACAGTAAAATACATTTATACATATTCTACAGTTCTTAAGCAATAAGTAATATCATTTAGTAATATTAGTTTAGTGTTAGCATAAGATAATCATAGAATCATTTACTTATATAGGATACCTTCTAGCTGATAATTATATATGGTAGTGTTGTTTCAACACTGAGATCTTTAAAACCCCTTTTAGGGTATGTTATTTTATATAAAAGTATTATCTTTAAATAATTAGAGATATAATAGAAATCACTACTGTAAAGATATGAGTACGGTATAGAATTAAATATATAGTCTTATGATATAATAGTAATACAGTGTAATGTTGGAACTATTTTAAAGTGTATTATATGTATTATAAATTAAATGTTATTGATGTTAATTCTATGTATGTATATTTTTACAGGGTTTTTATAATAAAGATTTAAATGACCTCGTCTTTTGTTTGCATTAGACACGGTTACATTTCTGGAGCCCGATAAGGGACTGAGGATCATCACAACATAAATGGTTTTTCAACGCAGTATTATTTCAACGTAAATGGTTTTTTAATGGTACAACAAGTATATCTATGGTTTATGGTATTTTCTCAACGTTATGCAGTAAATGTTTATGCGTGCGTATGGTAGCTACCAGCGTGTATCCAGCTTGTTGTATCCAGATTTGTGCATATAAACTTTAGAGACATCCACACAGATGCAGTGTGTGTTTTATTATATGTGAAATTAGAGACATACACAGATACAGTGTGGATTTTGGGTGATTACATATTATTTCATTTTTTACATAAATTTCATTTACATGTTGCATTATATTTTCATCTAAGATTAAATTATAAACCTGCAAGTTTAGACAGATCGTCATTTCTAGTGAGGTATTGAATCTCAGAAGCCCCACCCCATTCATTATTTTTCACCCACTGCAGAGTTTACTGTAATTTACCTTGTTACTTAATATCCCTAATTTCTATTGCAATAATAATAGCATTATATCAGTTGTACGTATTAGTTACATTTTACATTTACAAACTAGAATAGAGCCACTTTAAATTTTGATTTTTCTTGTGCATATTTTAGCTAAGTGACCTATTGACCTGTTGTGATACTCCTTGGTCGAGACTCTTTGAGTTTGTATATTGGATTTTGTTTATATTTTGTATTTTTCAACTAGTGCATTTTGGTGCATAGTTTGTTTGTTGTTGGATTTTGTGATTTGATTGTCCATTTGGGATTCGTAGTTTTGATTTTGAGTTCTGATTTTGAGTTTTATATTGAGTTGATTGGTGAATTGTGATAATATTGTGTACTGACTTCGTCATATTTTGAATTTTGTTTGAGAGTTTGCGTTTAGTTTGAAATATTGTGGGTATTTTGAATACCGGTGTTATAATTCAACTTATTTTGAGTTGCGTTGGTGTTGTGGGTGTTAACTGCAATTTTTGATACCGTACTGTGATATTGCGTGTTCTGATATATTGTGACTGATTATTTTTAAGTTTTGAATTGTGTTATTACATAGTGATTTATTCTTGGATCTTCAGTGATTTGGAATTGAATTGTGAGTTGACGAGTTGTTGTTATTCACCATTGTGTGAATTGAATTGATTTGCGATTTCAACTTGTTATTGAAACTCCTGCGTTTTTATTTGTGTTTTGCGCAAAGATTTTCCGTTTTTCAACTTATAAATTCATCATATCACTATGGCTACCGGTGGTTTTACCGAAGAAGAAACCGATGACTTACTTAAGGCGTTTCAGGAGATGGGAGTTAAACCCAAAGCGAGGAGTAAAGAAGAACTTATGCGTTGGATGAAAGAATTTTGTGGACCACAACAATCAGACCCCTCACCACAATCAGCTCCTGTTAATAAAGATTAAGATACATCTACACGTGAGGTCAAGCATTTACCCAACCTACCGAAGTTGTCATTCTTTTCGGGAGAAACTACTTGTACCAAGACCGAAGTTACATTTGATGTCTGGACTTTTGAAGTCGAAGAGTTACTTAACTCGAATTATGGTGCTGAAGCGATTCGACAGGCTGTCTTCAAATCATTAAAGGGTCCAGCAGCTAAGGTGGCTATGAGATTTCGGCCACGGGGTAACTATTGCGAAGTTACTTTCCAAGCTACAGAGTGTTTTTGGTGTAGTTGGTGAGACCCAGGAGATCCTTGCAGAATTTTATTCTACATCCAAAGGAGTGAAAGAAGCTGTTGCTGAATGGGGATGCCGCTTAGACGATTTGTTACAGAAAGCTCTTGACAGAAAAGAAGTAAACATCGCCGACAGTAACACCATGCTAAGAACTAGATTTTACCACGGTTTACGAGCTGATTTAAAGTTACGTGCTGCTCACAAATTTGATTCGTTACAAGACTACGACCAACTTCTAGTAGCAGTGCGACAAATTGAGTTACCAGTCCCCACACCTCGAAAGACCGCTTCTTTAAAGATGACAACAGCAGAAAAACCCAGCGATTGTGATAACGACTTGAAAGTATTAGTTGCATCATTGGCCACAACTATGAAGAGCATGCAGGAAGAAATAAAGAGCCTGAAGACAAATACTCGTACAGCATCTAACACTTCTTCTGAAAATGAATACGAACCAACATGCTATCGGTGTGGACAGAAGGGTCATGTGCAGTATGGTTGTCTGGTGAATTTAAAGAAACCTTTAAACTCCAGGACATCGGCGTCAAGGGGTAGGCGTTAGATGTGGGTTCAAGCCCTAATGACTTAATTGGAAAGAGCAACACCTCAGATATTTTTATTAATACCATACCTTGTTCATCTTTACTTGATAGTGGTTCTCAGGTATCTGTGATCGGATTTTCATTTTTTAAACAGCATCTTGAGAATACATGTGTGTTAGAATCGTTAAGCGATATCATCAAGCTTGAGGGTGCAGGAGGTCATGAATTACCATATTTAGGTTGGACACAAGCGGATGTATGCGTACCATCCATTTCAGAAACGTCGTTAACCTGTATATTTTTAATTGTTCCTGATACCGATTTTCATAACAGAATACCAGTTATTTTAGGTACTAATATTTTACAACCTTTTATGAATACAGCAAAGGAACTTCATGGTGTTAATTTTTGTAAGTTAATTCAGCATAATTCATGGAAACTAACCTTTCAGTGCATGCAGATTCAGCACAAAGCTAGTAAAGATAAATGTTGGTATTGTTAAATGTGCGGAAAGAAAATCTATTTTACTACATAGTAACAAGTCTATAGTTTTAATGTGTTTTGTGAAAAGTATTTCATCTAAGTCGTGTCAAGTTTTGTGTCAATCTTCATCACAGTCTAATTTACCAGCGTCGTTAGAAATAGCTCCAATTCTTGTGAATTTTATACCTGGTAACAAGGATTTATTATCGGTCACAGTCTCAAATTTGTCATCGTATCCGGTGTTAATTCAACCCAGTGCTATAGTTTGTGAACTGACACCAGTTACCATAGTTGATCAGCCGCATCACGTGATTTCATCGAGCATTCAATCTACTGTTCCTGAAAAATCAACCATTTTGGATAAGATTGTATTAGCTGATGACACCATGACTAAAGAGGAACATCAGGCAGCATCAGATTTTATGAAGAAATGGCTACATATATTTTCAAGTAGTGACATTGATGTTGGGTGTACCAGTCTGGTTAAACATGCTATTAACTTAGAAAACAACGTACCATTCAAACAGAAACATCGACGAATACCACCGGCTATGTATACTATTCAAAAAAAAGTAGGGGATATTTGATTTTTAAGTGTTATTAAAGTCACATAATGAAACTGACGAAGAAACAAATGACAAAATGAAATGAAGTTCACATTCATCGATTTATTCCAAATGATAGTTAGACTAAGTAAGGCACAGACTGACCATTATAAGGGTAAAATGATACCCGGGGTCAAACAGCAAAGTTACCACAGCATCACAACAAAGTCAGTAACGGTTAAATCCTCCTCTGTTTGCCAAACAAGCATTGATCCGACGTGGCATACTCCTAATGAGACGTCTAAGGTCATTTTGGTCCAGATTGTCCCATTCCTGTTGCAACGCAGCAGCAAGTTCTTGGACATTGGCAGGACGTTGTTGACGTTGACGTAACCTCTGTCCAAGCATGTCCCAGACATGCTCGATGGGGGAGAGGTCGGGACTCAGTGCTGGCCAAGGTAATGTGGTGATGTTCTGTTGTTGGAGGTAACCTGTAACGATCCTGGCCCTGTGACATTTTGCGTTGTCATCCTGGAAGATGAAACGGCGGCCATGACGTCGTGCGAACGGCACAACATGGACTGCCAAGATGTTGTCCCGGTAGTACTGGCCTGTAACACGCCCTGCAACAACATGTAAAGCCGTTCTTCCAGCAACAGTGATGCCTCCCCACATCATAACAGAACCACCCCCAAATCGATCATGTCTGATGACGTTAACGTCTTGGAAGCGCTCGTTTCGACGACGCCACACCCTCCTACGTCTGTCCAAAAAATCAACAGTGAACCTTGACTCATCTGAAAACATCACATTGCTCCAGCGTCGATTATCCCAGTATTGACGATCCCTACACCAACGACGTCTTGCCTGAATGTGATGATCTCTCAAACAAGGGATCACGCGAGGACGTCGGGCGCGAAGGTGACCCCTATGCAGTCGATTCCGAATCGTCTGGCCACTCACTCTCACACCAGTGTCTGTTTGAAGACGAGCGCTGATCTGATTTGCTGTGATGACACGATTTCTCAAGGCCAAGGTACGGATAAATCGATCCTGGGCTTGAGTTGTCGCCCTTGGTCGACCTGAGCGTGGTCTGTCCTGTACAGATTGTGTATCACGGTATCTGGACCATAGCCTGCTTATGACAGACTGAGAAACATTCATCGTCCGCGCCACAACCGCCTGTGTTGTGCCGATCTGTAGCATGCCAAGGGCACGTAACCTTTCATTTTGGGTAAGCCGACGCATATCAAAATTTGTTTTCTGGTCACTAAAACAATTAAACTGATGTTTCCACCCTGGAATTCAATGCCCCTATGACTGTAACATTCAAAGTCAGAGTCGTGCAAATCTTGGGTTGGACCCCCATGATGATCCCAAGCATCACCTGCATTCCATGCGGTAGCTATTGGTGCAATTGGGCGTCACATGTAACTGGAAATGTTTCTTCTGTTAGGTTCTATAGTGACTTTTTTCGTAGTCATTTGCATATTTTAGTATTATGCCCTCAAAATCAAATATCCCCTACTTTTTTTGAATAGTATATGATGAAGTAAGAAACCACCTCCAAGACTTACTTAAAAGTGGAATAATCACAAAGTCGCATAGTCCTTGGTCTTCTAACATCGTTTTGTGTCGTAAGAAAGACAATTCCCTGCGTATGTGCGTTGACTTCCGCCAGCTAAACAGAAGAACCATCAAAGATGCGTATGCTCTACCACACATTGATGAGATTTTAGACAACTTAGTTGGTGCGAAGTATTTTTCAGTTTTGGACATGAAAAGTGGTTACCATCAAGTCGAATTAAAGTCAACTGATAAATGTAAGACAGCATTCACCGTAGGTCCTCTAGGCTTTTACCAATTCAATAGGATGCCCTTTGGATTGACCAACGCGCCGGCAACTTACCAGAGACTTATGGAGGAATGTCTTGGAGATCTTCACCTCAAAATCTGTATGATATACTTGGACGATGTCATCATTTTTTCGAACTCATATGAACAACATTCAGACCGGTTACAGTTAGTTTTTCAACGGTTTGAAGAATGGGGTTTAAAGCTAGCACCAAAGAAATGCAAATTCTTCCAGACCAAGGTCAAATATTTGGGACATGTAGTGTCATCTGAGGGAGTTCATACTGATCCAGAGAAAGTCAATAAAGTTAAAGATTGGAAGATTCCTACCAACATTGATGAGTTAAGAAGTTTTTTGGGATTTGCAGGCTACTATCGGCGATTCATCAAGAACTTTTCAAAGATAGCACAACCATTGAACGAACTATTGACTGGAACCACTACATCAAAAACCAGGGGGAGAAAAGGGAAAACAGAACAGCCAAACGTTTGGAAGTGGAAGACAAAACAAGATCAAGCATTTGAACATCTGAAAGAGGCTTTGATAACCACTCCAGTTCTTGCTTATCCAGATAGCACCAAGCCATACATTTTTCATGTAGACGCCAGTGGTGTTGGCTTGGGAGCCATACTATATCAACATCAAGACGGTAAAGATCGGGTTATAGCTTACGCCAGTAGGAGTTTAGCACGGTCCGAGAAGAACTATCCAGCTCATAAATTGGAATTTTTGGCACTTAAGTGGGCTATGGCTGACAAGTTTCATCATTATTTACTGGGAAACACCTGTACTGTTTTTACTGACAACAACCCGTTAACATATGTTCTCACCTCTGCGAAATTAGATGCGACTGGACATAGATGGTTGGCTGCCTTAGAAAACTACACATTTAACATCAAATATCGACCTGGACGTCAGAACATCGACGCAGATTACTTATCCAGGCTAACATCAGATCATCAAGAAGAAATTACCAGTATATCATCTGAGATCATCAAAGCTTTACCATTATCATTATTGGAAAGAGGTTTTGTTGAATGTTTGGCAACTCAAGTAGTTCCGGATTCATCTTTACAGGATTTGTCATCTCCAGACAGTTTTGTGGATTGGTCCAGGAAACAAAAGAGCGATTCGGTTATCGGTCCCATCCACACGGCAGTAACTAGACAGCGTAAACCGACATCACCCCCATCTTCAAGGGGTGAAGGTGTTTACCTAAGGGAATTCAACAAGCTTATTGTCAAGAATGATGTGCTATATGGAAAATCTACAGGTAATGATGGAGATATTCACCAGCTAGTTATACCAACATCTGAAAAGTTGTCTGTTTTAAAAGGTTGCCATGACGATGTAGGTCACCTGGGTCGTGACAGAACTTTAACACTTCTGAAAGAACGAGTATTTTGGCCACGGATGTCTGCAGATGTCGACGAATATTTGAAATCTTGCAAGAGATGCCTCATGCGCAAGTCCTCCACTAACTCTCGAGTACCACTAGTGAATATTACATCATCACAACCTATGGAGATTCTCTGTTTGGATTATTTGTGTTTAGAGGAGTGTAAAGGGAAATATTCGAACATCTTAATCATCACTGATCATTTTACCAGGTACGCTCAGGCGATTGCAACAAGAAGCCAGGATGCCAAAACAACAGCGAGGATCCTTTTCGACAATTTCATCGTCCATTACGGATTTCCAAAAAGGATACACAGTGATCGAGGTGGAAGTTTTGAGTGCCGCATCATCCAAGAACTTTGCAAATTAACAGGTATGCGTAAGACCAGAACAACACCATATCACCCAAGCGGAAATGGAATGTGCGAACGTTTTAACCGGACGCTATTAAACATGCTGGGAACTTTGGAAGTAGAACAGAAATTAAACTGGAAACAGCATCTGCCTTCCCTGGTACATGCCTATAACTGAACAGAGCATGACAGCACCCAGTTTTCACCATTTCGTCTCATGTTTGGGAGGAAGCCACTTCTTGCTGTGGATGTGTTACTTGGCATCGTCAACGAATCGGAAATAACATCATACCGAACCTACATGCAAGACCTTAAGAAGAGATTGGAATATTCATATCAATTAGCTCCAGAAACCATCGGAAGATCTCAGCAACAACAAAAGAAGAATTATGACAGAAGAGCTACAGAGTCAGTATTAGAACAAGACGACAGAGTATTAGTGAAGAAATTAGTTTTTAAAGACGGACGCCACAAGATCGCGGATAAATTTGAAGAACAGGTCTATACGGTGATACAACAACCCAATCCCGATATACCAGTCTATGAGGTAAAACGAGAAGATGGTGTTGGAAGAATTCGGATGCTTCATCGGAATAATCTTCTTCCAATTGGTTCCAATCCTTTCAATTTACCCGATAGTGCTGCACCAGTACCTAAACCCAGGAGGAAGACGGATGTCATTCAAGAGCCGGAGGTAGAGTCAAGTGAAGAGGATGACGATGTTGTGATAGTGGATCGGGGAAGACTTCCTTCGCCACCAGCTAGCCCCACGAGACAACATGAGGTGAGTGAAGATGTGGAAGAAACTCATGAAAGTGAGGTGGAACTCCAGTCTGATCATTTACCTAGTTCAGAAGATGACTCCCCAGAACCTCCACGAAGATCAGCAAGGAACAGGCAACTACCACAGAAATACCAAGGTGGGGACTACATCATGAATATTACGCCTTCCGTGGTCATGAGTCCAGAAAACCTGTTTGTGTACCTGACTTCAGATGAGTTCGTCAATTTACCACCTGAACGAAGAAGAATTGTGTGCGAAGCTAAAAGGACAATATGTGGTTTTTAGTTTTGAATATGCGAGTTTTAACCTAGTTTGATTTGTTGGTTTTAGCTGTTTCAATTGTCGAGACGACCTTTCTTTAAGGAGGGGAGAATGTGATAGTGTGGAATTTTGGTGTTTTAATTATATAATAGGTTTTAGTCTACACTGCACTACACTGACAGCAGCTTAATAAACAATAACAAACTTTCACTTTCATCTGATCTTTGAACCCTTATATTAATAGTCACTGGATGATGTAACAACATCAGTGACTATCATCTCATCATCTCCTTGGATACTTTTCCTAACAAACCCAACTTCCTGGGTTACAGGTGTAACAATCAATTTCAGTTTTACTTAGGATTTTGAGTGTGTCGGATTGTTAAGATTACCTTCTAAATCTTTAACTTGTATTTCGCGCATCAAAGTTTATAAGTTGTTTCAGTTTCTGAAGATACTTTTGGTCAAGTCTTCATTGATCTAATTAAAGGTATGTGTATTTGAGTATCATTGGTATTGTCTGGGGATGTGGTGAATGTAAGATGTTTAAATTAGTTATTTCATATATTATTCTTCACAAATACAGTAAAATACATTTATACATATTCTACAGTTCTTAAGCAATAAGTAATATCATTTAGTAATATTAGTTTAGTTTTAGCATAAGATAATCATAGAATCATTTACTTATATAGGATACCTTCTAGCTGATAATTATATATGGTAGTGTTGTTTCAACACTGAGATCTTTAAAACCCCTTTTAGGGTATGTTATTTTATATATAAGTATTATCTTTAAATAATTAGAGATATAATAGAAATCACTACTGTAAAGATATGAGTACGGTATAGAATTAAATATATAGTCTGATGATATTATAGTAATACAGTGTAATGTTGGAACTATTTTAAAGTGTATTATATGTATTATAAAATTAAATGTTATTGATGTTAATTCTATGTATGTATATTTTTACAGGGTTTTTATAATAAAGATTTAAACGACCTCGTCTTTTGTTTGCATTAGACACGGTTACAATTTCACATTAATATGTACCAATAGTCTATTGCTGTCTGTATTACTTCTAATTAGTGGATCTCGTAATTTAGTCGGCCTTAGTTCAATATTCAGGACATCAAGTAATTTTAACTCTTAACTGTTCTTCGGAAAAGTCGTTAACAACTTAATATAACACATCTATTCCGTAGAATAACTAACTATAGCCATAAACCATTATCACTAATATTACACAATACTATACACTTAATTCCATACCATTAATGGATAGTGAATACTGTGAACAGGTGGTGCTGGTGGATAATACCACGGCGGCACTGATGCTGGTTTTACCATTTGATAGCGATATAGTAAAGGAGGATTAACAGGAACCGCGTTGACTGAAGTTCTCCATTCTGTAACATCACCAATGGTGTCGTATGTTAAGCGATTAGGTGGCCTACTATTCCTGGAGCTTCGGCGGATAGTAGAACACGGACTGGGACTGGAGGTTGGCGCATTATCAATTGGAGGACTACCGACCACATTTGAAGGAGTGTCATCAGCGCTGTCCAATTGATCTGGTGTAATATCAGGAACTGCATCCGGGTTTGGAGTTGGATCTGTAACTGGAACAGACGAAGTTTGTTCTACAGGTAAGTTATCAGTATGATTTTGTTCTTGAGATTTAAGCATAGATTGAACAGGATGATTGTGATAAGCTGGAATTTCATAATATTCATCTTCACTATCACTTTCTGAATCTTCTATGAATTGCTCGATATCAGGAGTTTTCTTGCCACCTCTTCTGTCAACATTCTGCGAATGACCTGTACTTTTTTTCATGGATGAGAAGCTGTAAATCATTACAGGGTAGTAATAGATTTCTGTGGATTACTTTCCTCCAGACTTTTCCTGATACATCTTCATGTTTTATCTCATAAACAGGACTATCTTCACCCATGTGTTTTGTGACAGTGTAGATTTTGTCTTCCCAGTGGGATCGAAGTTTTCCAGGTCCGCCACGTTCATTTAGATTCCGAAGCAGCACTCTATCACCGGGAAAACGTTCTGAACTCCTAATCCTTTTATCAAAGTATTTCTTCTGTTTATTTGAGCTTTTCTCAGAATTTTTGGTTGCTAATTCATAAGCCTGTTTCATACATGTTCTCCAACGCTCTGCATATTCTGCTGGTGTTACAGCCTGGTTGTCAATGTCTTCAAATATCAGATCAATAGCTAATCTGGGTTGCCGACCAAACATCAAGCAAAATGGGGAATAACCAGTCGAGTCATGCGGTGAACAGTTGTAAGCACGAACGACACCGTTGATATGCTCATGCCATCTTGCTTTTGCTGCCGTAGGTAGAGTTTGTAACATCGTAAGAAGGCTTCGGTTGAAGCGCTCAACCTTACCATTTCCTGCGGGATGATAACTGGTCGTTCTGCAACGTTTTATTCCAGCATACTTTTGAAGATTGTAAAACAGCTTGTTCTCAAATTCTCCTCCTTGGTCGTGATGTAACCGTCTGGGAAATCCAAACCTCATTATATAGTCGTTAAATATCCTTTCTGCTGCAGTTTTCGCTTTCTTATTTCTAGTAGGGTAAGCTTGGGCAAATCTAGTGAAGTGGTCTACCACTACCAGAATGTATTCAAACCCACCAATACTCTTCTCCAGATGGACAAAATCAATGGAGACGAGATCCATTGGTGCTGTTGAGATGACTGGTACCATTGGTGCTCTTGTTGGTAAACTTGGTGCTTTATCCTTGATACAAAAACATTTTTAGAAATGTAAAATTCTATATCCTCTTTCATTTTATGCCAGAAAAATCGCTGTCTTGCCATGGAAACTACACGCTCTGCTCCCAAATGTCCCATTTGATTATGAAGTTCATTGAAGACTAAAGGTTTATATTCTGCTGGTAACACCAATTGTGTTCTCGGACTTCCACCCATAAGAGTTGTTTTTCTAACCAATAAACCATTTTCATTGAAATCTAATTTAGAAAATTCTTTGACTAGTGGATTTTTCTCGGTTGAACTGTACCTTGGTATCTTTCCAATTTCCTTGTATCGGATGATTTCCTTAATGTTTTCATCTTTACGTTGAGCAGATTTAATATCTTTTGTTGATAGCTTTTGATGTGACAACTCTACTGGTAATGACAGTTCATCTAAAATGTCTGTGTTGTCCGTTATTGCAGATATCCATGCTATTTCATCTCTTGATTCAGCATCCTTCTCTGTTATTACTGCAGACATAACTTCTGTTGATATCTCTTCTGTACATTGATTCATATACTGAGTAATATCAAATGCCATACGAGATAATCCATCAGCATCATTATTGTTGTAATTGATTTTAAAATTGTAATCTGTTAATTCTGTTAACCATCTGTGTCTAGTGCTGTCTAACTTTGCACTGCTTAAAATATATGTTAAAGGATTGTTATCCGTATAAACGGTGAACGACGGTGCATAATACAAGTAGTCTCTGAATTTCTCACATATTGACCACTTAAGTGCCAGAAACTCAAGTTTACCAGAGTGTAGATGGTAGTTTTTCTCTGAAGGTGTGAGGGTTCGTGAACCATAGCCAATAACTCTTAATTTACCATTATCCGCATGCTGGTAAAGGACACATCCTAGTCCTTCCTGCGATGCATCACAATGTAATCTATATGGTTTCTCAAAATCTGGGTATGCCATCACATGGGGTGTCTGTAATTCATCAATGAGTTCGTTAAGTGTTTGCTGATGATCTGGAGTCCACTCAATTTTGGTTGAGGATTGTGCTTGACCCCTTTTGGTGTGTTTTCGGTTGTTTTTCCCTGCTATGTCATCAGGTTTCTTTAATAACTCGTACACAATTTTAGCTTTTCTTGAAAAGTCTTTGATGTATTTTCTATAGAAACTGACAAAGCCTAGCATTTTCCGAACATCACCAATAGTCTTAACTGGCCTAGACTTTAGTGCTTCTACAGCTTGTCGATCAGCTGGATCCATCTGATATCCTTCCTCGGATACCATATGACCAAGGTATCTTATTTTATGTTTGAAGAGTTCACACTTCTTTGGCTTTAGGCGTATTCCCTTACTCTTCAGACATTGTAAAACTTGGCGTAGTTGACGAATATGTTCAGAAAACGTATCTGAGTAAATCAGGACATCATCCAAGTATGGACAGCAGCACTCATCCCTTAATTCAGCTAGAGTCTCCTCCATAAATCTTTGGAACTGGCCAGGTGCCCCGGTTAATCCAAATGGAATTCTGTTCCATTCGTAAAGTCCCCACGGACTAATAAAAGCAGTTATAAGCTTACTAGTTTCACTCATAAAGCCCCGGTGATAGGCCTTTCCTTGATCACACAAACTAAACCATGCTTTTCCTTTTAAGTTATTTAAGGCATCGACGATGCGAGGGATTGGTTGTCGATCTGGAATTGTTTTCTGATTAACTTTTCTGTAATCGATACATAGTCTCATCGTCCCATCCTTCTTTCTGACACACAACATGGAACTACTGTAAGGCGATTTGCTTTTTCGTATAAAATCTCTCGAGAGCAAATCTTGTAAGTACTGTTTTACTTCTGGGTACAATGGTTTTGGAATCGAAGAGTAATTGTGTTCAACTGGTTCATCATTCTTTAGACGAATTTCTAATTGCAGATCAGTGGCGTTACCAATTTCATCTTCCTTCGCAAAGACTTCTGACTCTTCGTATAACATCTAACGAATTTGATTCTTCTGTTCTTCAGATAAATCTTTATTGCTAATGTCCACAGGAGGTTGCCATAGTTTCTCATTTTGTTCATTCTTCACACTGGATTTTGATATATTCTCTTTGGACGATGTGACGAGAGAATTAGCAAGAGCAGTTTGTTTTTCAGATTCAGGAACTGGAAATATAGTAGAAATTTCATGTAAAGTTCCCAAGAGGCTATGACCCTTTAATGGAATGTCTCTGCCTGTTGTGTTCGTTACAAAAATGTTCAGTTTTGTAGGCTTTCCAATCTTGGATTTCTTTAGCTGAAGTACCGATCCAGTAATGGTCAAGCCTTCTGGTAATTCTGTTTAGCAATCTTGTTTCCGCAGAACCATCTGTAATTACTTTGAGTTCTTGTGTTGAATTTTTTTGTACCTTAACACCATGTTTCCCTAAGAGAACATTACCAACCTCAAAAGTTCTTTCTTGAGACACTAAGTTTATTAATGTCGACAAGGTTTGTGTCTTGATATTTGGCAGTCCAGACTGAAGAACTTCCAAATTAGCTTCTGGATCTCCATTGCAACCAGATTTGATGTACTATTGGCTGATTCACTAATGTTGTGATAAGAAATGGAATTTTAAAATGATGGTTATCTCCCCTTAATAATGTGAAATTTACTGGAACCCAGCCTAAGAAAGGAATGACTGTACCATTGGCAGCTCTAACACTTAAAGTATTATCAAGTCCCAACAGTTCAGTAATTGGTTTGATTTTCTTTTTTGGTAGGTTTTCCTTCAACCACTGGTGCGGCAAAATAGATACTTGTGAACCAGTGTCCCATAATACTGAAGCTTTGCAGTCATCTAACATGCACAACACATTACATTTTTCCCCAATTAGTTTCACAAGTTTTTCATGGTCCGGTTTTGAAAGTGGAGAATCACCCAAAGAGAGTGAATTGGTCTCTATGGCGGAGATTTTTCCTTTTATAGCTTTCTGACAATCTTTGCAGATGGTTTCTCCTATTCCACATTCACATGTTGGTCTGGTTTTTGAGGCTTCCCGATTTTATTTTAAATTGTTTGCAGCCAGCTATGAAGTGTTCATTCGAACCACAATTGAAGCAGTGTTCGCATCTTGAGTTATTCAGTTAAACACATTTTTCACATCTCCTTTTTGGCCTTGTTGATTTATTTTGTTTTGACTGCTGTTTATCAAGTTCTTTTTTTAGGTGACTTACTTCAGCTTGAAGTTCTTTTAATTTCACACTACATGCAAAACTTTCTGTGCTTGTGTCTTCCTCGTGTAGAGAAATATCTGTTTCCGTGTTTGTTACATTATGAACTTGGACTTTTGTCGATTTGCTTATTTTCATCTTATTCTCACGTTCTATGTGTTGGTTTACTACCATATTCACGTGTTGTGTGAGTTCATCATCTGTTGGGTTACTGTTCATAATGTCTTTCAAATCAGTCGTAATTTCCTGACTTCTAAAACCTGTAGCTATCGTTCTCAAAGTGATCTGTCGTACAAGTAATTTGTCATACCTGACTGATCCTTCTTCTTCTGAAGCGAATAAGACTTTCTGTCCTAAATCTAGCATCCTCCAGACAAAGTTCAAGGTCTCTGCTTTTATTCCTTGGAACCCCTGCGTTAGCTCTGTGTATAACTCGGTGGCTGACCTTTCTCTGAAATACGCTCTTAACAGCTTCCGCAAGATCGGTAACGTAACATCAAGTCTGCCTTCGAGGTAACTTCTTAATTGTTGCGTTGGATGGATTGATTTGATTATTGCCCACACAATTTCTTTTTCTGGATACTGTTTGTCTACTGCTGCTTCAATTTGTCTGATTAGATTTATGTAGGTTATGCCTTCACTACCATTAATGGTGCCCACAATTTTAATGTCCTTTTTATTGTTGTAGTTATTTTCACCTTTTCTATCGATAATATTTTCATGATTTGTTTGCATAAGATTTTGTTGAGTTGTTTTGATTTGATTTTCTTGATCATTTTGAGTTTGATTTTCTTGATTTGCAATTTCAGTTTGTTGATGTGTTTTATTGTCTATTTCAGAACCAGTAATACCGGTGGATTCTGCTTCCGATAGATGTTGTGACTGGGACTGAACATGTACCTGAACATAATTTGCAATAATGTCTAATGTGTCACTAAAATCTTTTTCAGCAGTATCTGATTCAGCTATACTATTAAGAAATTTTTCCAAAACATAGATGATCTGACTTTTCTTTTTGATTTCCAGTCCAAGAGTTATATGAAGATCTGCACAGATTCCTTCTAGTTCACTTTTTGAACAACCATACAGTTTCTCTTTAATTTCAAACTCTTTCTCTTCCAGGTCCGACATTCTTCAACAAGGATTTTCTGACAGTCTGGATCTGTAAAACTGTACCACCACAACCTCAGATGAATCCTGGCAAGCTCGCCAAAATATGTAGCCCTCCCGTTGCTGCCGACCTGGGAAAAGATAAATCGAAACTTATATGTTTTAAACTTTAATAAGATTTCATCATGGCAGCCAAGAAGCACATGTACTGAAAACAATAATAATGATAATAATAATAGTAACGATCCCTAACACAGCACGTGCAACATAACAACGGGATATTACATATATAATGAACAGTTGACATGGCTTAGGCTAAAATACAAAGTCCTTAGACTGCTTTTGCGCAATGGATATTTGTCTCAGAAGATGTCAATACTCCTTAGTGTTCTACCTAGGTCTACATAGGCTACACAAGGCAAGGACATACTGCACAAATGGAATATGGCTCTAGGTTATATAGGCAATGTTATACAAAGCAATTAACAAAGTCTGACAGTGGTGAATTCAACATACAATACCACTGACTGATTATAAAGGTTTTCCAAATTAATTGAATGAGTGAATGAATAAAACAATACAATATCATTACAGTCTTAACTCATGTGTACAAGGAATCAAGGAGTTTCACAGATGTAAACATACTTAAAAGGAAGTTTTATGCATGTTAATAACAATATGAAATAGAAATTACCTTTAAGGTTTTTCTCATAAACAAAGGTAAATACTGATTTACAAACAAAATCTACTTCCTTTGAAAACCACGAGCGCATGGCCATGTGTAACAGGGGTAGGCAGATTTCTGGGATTACAGTGATAAGATTCTGCTGGGCAAATAAATTCAGGAAACTAGTAATTCGTCCCTGCAAATATGCTCACTTAAATCTCTGACATCTTATAAACAATAATAGACGAGTTTTTAGCATGATAATTGAATATTACCTGGGAAAAGATAAATCGAAACTTATATGTTTTAAACTTTAATAAGATTTCATCATGGCAGCCAAGAAGCACATGTACTGACTCGACCAATCAGATACCGTTTTACAAAATACACAGCCAATCAAAATTCTTAACATATAAGAACATGTTGGAAGTGTATTTAATAGAGTTGCTCCCCTTTAAGCAATTAAAATCCCAATTAAAGTGACAGTAACATATTATTTACAGTGAAGTGAAATAAAAGAAAATTTAATGTTCTGACAATATAACTGAAATATTTATACACTAAAATAAAACATCTATCAGCTCACAATATCCTACATGTGCATGTCAATTCTTTTATATTAAATCTTTTACAAACTTTCTCATATAATCGATCAAACAAGCCGCCGCATTGTTTATAAAAAATGTAGTTCTATGACGTAAAAAATGACGCTAAAGCGCCTACGTAAGACTGGTTTGTAAACTGTTGTTTTGATTGGTTCGTACATTCTAACTACATGCAGATATAGTTTGAAATCGTGGAAACCCTAAAGATTAACCCAGGGTGTAGTGGAGTAGAACGGAATAATACACAGGGTAACCGATAATGGTGTTAAGGGGATGGGTGGCTAAGAATGTGGTATCTTAAAGCATTATTATTATATAATGATGTAAGGGAGATAACTATAATTATTATGAGTAACTGTATACCGGTTGTGACGTAAGAGAAATAGTATGATGGCTCCACATGTTTGAATGCTATGTCGAAGAATAAATATAATCTGCATTAATGTCGTCTGTGTTTCACACATCCATACCATATTTGGCGACGAGGATAAACTGGATAATCAACTTAATGGCTGAGGATGAAAATTTACCCGTTCCAGCGGCCGTTCCAGCTCAATTTTTATCGATTTCACAGCCTCCAGCTTTTCAAGCAAATCCCGGCATTTTGATTATACTTGGATACAGTGGGAAATTACATGGTAGCTTCTGGATCCGACACTTTGAATTCTGAACGTAAGCAAGCAATTTTATTACATTCTATTGGTGCCGAAGCTCAGAGAATATTTTACACACTGCCAGATTTTCCAGGCGAAGTTAGCCTCAACGAATTACGTCATTATTTTCGACAAAGATTCAACATTGTCGCAGAACGTTATCGTTTCCGAAACCGAGCTCAACTGACCAGAGAGTCCGTTCTTGCATGTGTTGCTACACTTCGTGAACTTTCATCTAACTGCTTATTTGGTACACAGTGCGATGAGAACATACGATACCAGTTAGTAGAGAAAACGAATTCCTCGCGTATACGTGAACGCTTACTCATGGAGTTTGATGTTCCGCTTCCAAGGGCGATAGAACTAGCTACACAAGTTGAGACAGCGGTGCGTGAAGCTAAATCTTTCAATCGATCAAGTCAACAATACACTCCACCATCCTTCCAACCAAATTGTGCCAAGATAGATAGAAGAGTGAAGAAATCTACGGACTTTCAACATAAATCACGACAATTTCCATCTGCTCCTGTCCAGTAATCTCCACATGGTAAATCCGAATCTTCCAGTACTTTTTGTTATCACTGTGGTTACCCACAACACCTTGCAAATTATCCAAAGTGTCACGGCAGGACTGCTTCTTGTCAAAGATGTGACCGGAGCGGACATTACGCCAACGTATGTAAACATCCCCGTGTCAACCTGATACAGATAGATGACTCTACCGTTCCATCTACTACTGAAGATGGGGGTTGGGATGGCCCAGTGGTCTAGAGTGTCACGCTTCGACCTCTAGCTGACCGGTCACCTCTGGCTTGCGGCTGTGGTTTCGAGCCCTGGTGTGAGCTTATGTGGCATGGAGATAGGGGCGCATTCTCAACCTCGTGGGTTTCCTCCAGGCACTCCGGTTTCCTCCCACTGCTAAAGACCCCTTCGCGCAAGCGAATTATTGAAATAGAATTAAACCATATGATAGTCCCGAAATGACCTAGTTGTGTCGAGTGGACGTTAAACCCCATTTCTCTCTCTCTCTCACTACTGAAGATGGAATTCAGGTTTTATCCACTGATTCCAGCAGTTCCGAGAAACGCAGTGTTTAGTGTACAGTATTCATCAACTCCAATCCCTCATCAAATGACCGTAGATACTGCTTCTGATGTTTCCATAATGAATTTGAATACGTTTGACAAGTTTTATATTAGACAATCTATTGAATCTTGTGCTGCAACTTCTATTCGAAGTTACACTTCGCATTCCATTAAAATTCTTGGTATTTTTCGCACAAATATACTATTCAAAAAAAGTAGGGGATATTTGATTTTTAAGTGTTATTAAAGTCACCTAATGAAACTGACGAAGAAACAAATGACAAAATGAAATGAAGTTCACATTCATCGATTTATTCCAAATGATCGTTAGACTAAGTAAGGCACAGACTGACCATTATAAGGGTAAGATGATACCCGGGGTCAAACAGCAAAGTTACCACAGCATCACAACAAAATCAGTAACGGGTAAATCCTCCTCTGTTTGCCAAACAAGCATTGATCCGACGTGGCATACTCCTAATGAGACGTCTAAGGTCATTTTGGTCCAGATTGTCCCATTCCTGTTGCAACGCAGCAGCAAGTTCTTGGACATTGGCAGGACGTTGTTGACGTTGACGTAACCTCTGTCCAAGCATGTCCCAGACATGCTCGATGGGGGAGAGGTCGAGACTCAGTGCTGGCCAAGGTAATGTGGTGATGTTCTGTTGTTGGAGGTAACCTGTAACGATCCTTGCCCTGTGACATCTTGCGTTGTCATCCTGGAAGATGAAACGGCGGCCATGACGTCATGCGAACGGCACAATATGGACTGCCAAGATGTTGTCCCGGTAGTACTGGCCTGTAACACGCCCTGCAACAACATGTAAAGCCGTTCTTCCAGCAACAGTGATGCCTCCCCACACCATAACAGAACCACCCCCCCCCCCCCCAAATTGATCATGTTTGATGACGTTAACGTCTTAGAAGCGCTCGTTTCGACGACGCCACACCCTCCTACGTCTGTCCAAAAAATCAACAGTGAACCTTGACTCATCTGAAAACATCACATTGCTCCAGCGTCGATTATCCCAGTGTTGACGATCCCTACACCAACGACGTCTTGCCTGAATGTGATGATCTCTCAAACAAGGGATCACGCGAGGACGTCGGGCGCGAAGGTGACCCCTATGCAGTCGATTCCGAATCGTCTGGCCACTCACTCTCACACCAGCGTCTGTTTGAAGACGAGCGCTGATCTGATTTGCTGTGATGACACGATTTCTCAAGGCCAAGGTACGGATAAATCGATCCTGGGCTTGAGTTGTCGCCCTTGGTCGACCTGAGCGTGGTCTGTCCTGTACAGATTGTGTATCACGGTATCTGGACCATAGCCTGCTTATGACAGACTGAGAAACATTCATCGTCTGCGCCACAACCGCCTGTTTTGTGCCGATCTGTAGCATGCCAAGGGCGCGTAACCTTTCATTTTGGGTAAGCCGACGCATATCAAAATTTGTTTTCTGGTCACTAAAACAATTAAACTGATGTTTCCACCCTGGAATTCAATGCCACAATGACTGTAACATTCAAAGTCAGAGTCCTGCAAATCTTGGGTTGGACCCCCATGATGATCCCAAGCATCACCTGCATTCCATGCGGTAGCTATTGGTACGTTTGGGCGTCACATGTAACTGGAAATGTTTCTTCTGTTAGGTTCTATAGTGACTTTTTTCGTAGTCATTTGCATATTTTAGTATTATGCCCCCAAAATCAAATATCCCCTAGTATAGTAAAAGTTCAGAATGTATATTTTATATTGTCGAGAATGGTACACATTTGCTAGGTAAAGATATTATCCAAGCCTTAGGTATCAATATTGATGGTTCTACATTAACATGTAATTGTACTGCCCAGTCTTCTAGATGTCCCAATACTGTTATTGACATGAGCTCAGTTACAATCGATGTCATTCCTAATGAAAACAAGGGTGATGTTGTTAAAAATTGTAATGTTTTTGAAAATTGTACATCTAATGATCCAAATGTTATTGATTTTCCAGAATTATTTAGTAATAACCCGGGTAATGGTAAAGATTTTGTACATAAGGTTAAACATTGTGTTAAACCTGTTCAGTTAAAGCTACGTCGCTTGCCATTTGCTGTTCGTGAAGCTGTTTCGCAATGTATTCGAGAATTAGAACGTGCCGATATTATCGAACGTATCGACGCATCTAAATGGATTTCGCCCATTGTAGTCGCCCGTCGTAAATCCGGTGACATTCGTGTTTGTGTTGACCTAGGGAAACCAAACGAATCTATCGTTGTCGATAAGCACCCACTTCCAAACATTGACGAAATTATAGGTGAAATGCATGGTGCCACAGTATTGATCTTAAAAGTACCTATCATCAGTTAAGTCTACATGAAGGTAGTCGCGATTTAACCGCCTTTATAACGCATGACGGTTTATTTCGTTTCAAACGAGTATGTTTTGGTTTGGAGTCTGCGCCAGCTTATTTTCAGAATACGATGTCATTGATTTTAGGCGATTTAAAGGGAGTAATTTCTTTCATCGATGATATCACTGTATTCGGTCGTACACAAGCCGAACATGATACTAATCTCCGCCAAGTTTTAACTAACTCCGAAATTCAGGAATTACGTTGAACAATAAATGCCAATTTAACGTTTCTAACTTACATGTTCTTGGATACGTAATTGATGCCCAGGGTATTCGTCCTAATAACCCTGAACTTGTTCAAGCCATTCACGACGCACCTGTTCCTACGTCATCCGAACAATGCCGTTCTTTTCTCAGTTTAACCGGATATTATTCCAAATTTGTAAAAAATTTTGCCATGGTTATTCAACCAGTACGCGCAGTTATGCAACTTGATAAATTTACTTGGACTATCGTGCATTTACAGATGTCAAGAATCAAATTATTTCGAGTCCAGTATTAGTCTTATTTGGTCCATTACTTCCAGTCGTCGTTACAACTGACGCCAGTGCCTATGGTTTAGGAGCTGTACTTACACAGTACAGACATACTTCCGAGTATTTAGTCGCTAGCGCGTCGCATAGTCTAACTTCCACCGAGAAAAATTATTCTGTCGGTGAACGTGAAGCATTAGCCTGCGTCTGGGCCGTCGAAAAGTGGCATACCTACCTTTGGGGTAGAAAATTTGTTTTGCATACTGACCATAGCGCGCTTACTACCTTGTTAACAACAATGGGGCATGGTCATAAACCAATGCGTAGTGCTCCTACGGTTAGGTTTTTTATACGCCCACATTTTCATGTGGACGTATATTGTCGTCGCCCCTGTTCGTCCGTCCGTCCGTCCACAATTGTTTGTGAACAGTCTACCGGTCACAATTTTAATCCGATTTCAATGAAACTTAAAATATAGGTTTATCACCCTAAGATCTCGGTTCCTTTCGATATTGGCATGTATCGGGCTGTAACTTCATGGGTTATGGCCCCTGATCGTACCTTGTTAAGACAATGGGGCATGGTCATAAACCAATGCGTAGTGCTCCTACGGTTAGGTTTTTTATACGCCCACATTTTCATGTGGACGTATATTGTCGTCGCCCCTGTTCGTCCGTCCGTCCGTCCACAATTGTTTGTGAACAGTCTACCGGTCACAATTTTAATCCGATTTCAATGAAACTTAAAATATAGGTTTATCACCCTAAGATCTCGGTTCCTTTCGATATTGGCATGTATCGGGCTGTAACTTCATGGGTTATGGCCCCTGATTGTATGAAAAATCATGTTTTTTAGCTTGTGAACAGTGTAGAGGTCACAATTTTGAACCGATTTGGATGAAACTTGAAATGCATGTTTATAACCCAAAGATCTTGGTTTCTTTCGATATTTGCGCCAATCGGGTCGCAACTTCCTGAATTATGGCCCCTGATTGTCCGAAAAATCGCCCTTTTTATCTTGTGGTCCCTCTGGAGGTCAAAATTGTTATCCGATTTAAAAAAAAAAAACGTTTGATTATATCACCGTTCCATGGTTATAAAGGTTGAGTTCGAATTTCGTGAAAATCGGACCAAAATTGACGGACAAAATGGCCGCCGTTTGTACGCAAATAGTGTGAAAATATGTTATATCAAGGTTGTGGACCTTATAGAGGTCACAATTTTGAACCGATTTTGATGAAACTTGATATGTATGTTTATAACCCAAAGATCTTGGTTCCTTTCGATTTTTGCGCCCATCGGATCATAACTTCCTGAATTATGTCCCCGGATTTTCCGAAAAATCGCTTTTTTTAGCTTTTGGTCCCTCTGGAGGTCAAAATTATTATCCGATTTAAAAAAAAAACGTTTGAGTTACATGGTAATGAAGAGAGAGTTTGAATTTCGTGAAAATCGGCCTAGAATTGACGGACAAAATGGCCGCCATTTGTACACGAATAGTGTGAAAATATGTTATATCAAGGTTGTGGACCCTATAGAGGTCACAATTTTGAACTGATGTTGATGAAAATTGAAATACATGTTTATAACCTAATGATCTTAGTTCCATTGCATATTTGCCCACATCGGATCGTAACTTCCTGAATTATGGCCCCTGATTGTACGAAAAATCACCCTTTTTAGCTTGTGGTCCCTCTGGTGGTCACAATTATTATCTGATTTAAAAAAACGTTTGATTATATCACAGTTACACCGTAGTTATGGGTGAGTTTGAATTATGATTTTCTGATGATTACTTAAAATGCAACAACTCTTGTTGACTGCCCGGACGATGTGGCTGCTGTGTGGGCGTATGTTTCGTTGCCTTGCAACCTATTTTTGTTATTCGAATAACTGTGGCTATTAACCGGATAGTAACAATTAACCGTATGGTATCAAGTTTCAACATTAAATAACCACTCACATCGCCGTATGATTTACAAGCAAGTGGTTTTTAATTATTGTACACGTCTGTCAATATCAAGTAATAAGCTTACCGGTACCTACAAATATTAGCTTTGCCCCTCTCTTAAATCCTGTGTTTTTACTCTTTGTAAGTATTTGAAAGTACTAAATAATAAATATAAAGAAAACAAATGTCGATCATCGAATTCAGAGATTATCATGGCGGAAGTGTTGTACTATTTGGTGATCGAGTTTATTTCACCAGTTCCACAACTCCAATTTCCACCCTCGGTGCTTTGTTGATAAAACTACTATTGTTTTTGTTAAAATTATTATTCTTATTATTAAGCTTTCATATTACATATGAAAGCTTATTGTTTCTGTTAAGATTATTAAGCTTTCATATTACATATAAAAGCTTGTTGTTTCTGTTAAGATTATTAAGCTTTCATATTACATATGAAAGCTTATTGTTTCTGTTAAGATTATTAAGCTTTCATATTACATATGAAAGCTTATTGTTTCTGTTAAAATTATTATTTTTTTTTTTTTGTGTGTATTTTCTGCAAATCGGATTTCTCAGAATCTAACCATGGGATCTTTCTGAAACTTTGACCTACCCCCCCAAAAATGGGGTGCGAACGTTGTTTAAATATATTTTCAAAACGTTTTACGAATCCGAAATCACCGAATTTTACGAACGAAAAAACTGACAATGCATAGTCGTAACTTTGTTATTTTTTGACCGATTTTACTAATTCTTTTTTCTTTGAATACCTTGAAAAAAATCATTTTCATCTGCAGTTTCACATTTTTGAATTTCGAAAATTCGTCGCTGTGATTTCGAACCGGAAGTTTAGACCAATTTGACAACTTCTTTAATAGTTGTACGATTTTCATGAAATTTAGTATATAAGTAGATCTTACCGATGTGACTTCAAAAATATAATTAGAAATTTTCTAAATTATCTCCCCTTGGTGAAATTAAGGATCAAAGTTTTAAAAAAAATCGTCGAAATATAGGTCAGAATGACCTGAAAATTTTTTTCGATACTCGACAGGTAATTACTGATTCCTACACAAAATATTGAGTTTGTCGATCAAACCGGAAATGCCACCATCTTGAAACATGAAAAATCCCTAAGGCTTTTTTGCTATCTTACTTACAGACACGGGAGTTATATTTTCTGAATCCTTGAGGGATGGCCCGAAAATCGTAGGGAGCAGAATTTAGATTTAGGTCAACTGATGGTTGCCATTTTGAAGTGAATATGAAAAGTAGTAGCAATTTGAATGGCCGAGACTTTGAAACACAATAACTCTCCTTCTAATTGAGCTAGAATGTTCAATCTTAGTGTAGACGTTCACTAGGTCAATGTCATGATTGAGTGCAAAGATGAACATTTTCTGCCTAGGGTAAGCAGAGATAAGCATGCTGATTTGTTGATTCTTTAGGGCACAATAACTTCGGTTATAATGAAGGGAGGGTGATGAAACTCTTGTCAATGGAGAGTCTAATAGCTAGCCCGTTGTGTGAAATCATTGTATCATTTTTTTTTAAATATCAGGGGTAGCAGAAAAAAGAGATCGAAAATCCAAAAAGTCGTATTTTTACGATTTGGAGCATTTTTAAAGGTCCTTTTCTCTTAAAGTCAACATAATATTTTTGGGGAACTTCTTCTACAAAGATTCTTATCGGTAGTCTTTTATATGAAACCATAGATCAACAGTCCAAAATATCAGGAGTAGTAGAATAAAAGGATCGAAAATTGAAAACCGCACCCTTTCATTGTTAAGCAAAACATGCAGTGTGGGTGGCTACAATCTGCACATTTAGTCATCGTATAGAGCTTATTCAACAATATAGAATTCCAACTGCTAAGGAATCTTTTACGTGCACTCCAATGTGTACACGGCGGATGGGGGGACACGCCAGAATATCGAGATGAACTTTCTCGGCCAATGCAGGGATCGAACACCCGACCTCCTGGCTAGCATGCCAACGCCTTAGCCACACAGTGTGAACACCCATCGTACATTTCATTGCATTAGACCAATAATTAATTATTCTTAATTTAAAACTTTATTTAATATTAGTCTGGCATTATTAAATCCTAATTTTATTGGTCTTATTTAAAATTAAACTGTAATTTAACTATGAACAACCCTTAACGTGTCTCTTTAAAACAATTAAATACTCTAAAACAAAAAACAAAACAAAAAATCAATAAGCGGGTCAATTCAGGTAAGTATAACTAGGGGTTCTGTCCAGCTTCTCTCGTCTACGGCCATACCACGTTGAAAACAGCAGTACTCGTCCGATCACTGAAGTTAAGCAACGTCGGGCCCGGTTAGTACTTGGATGGGTGACCGCCTGGGAACACCAGGTGCTGTGCTGTGCTTTTTAAAACCGACAAAACCCCCCCAAAAAATCAATAAGCGGGTCAATTCAAGTATGTATAACTACGGGTTCTGTCCACCTTCTCTCGTCTACGGTCATACCATGTTGAAAACACCAGTTCTCGTCCGATCACTCAAGTTAAGCAACGTCGGGCCCGGTTAGTACTAGGATGGGTGACCGCCTGGGAACACCGGGTGCTGTAGACGCCTTTTTGCCCTAAACTCATTAATTTACCATTTTGTTGTGAGTGGCTTGTACGTGTCTGATTTCAAAGGGGGGTTGGGCGGCTGAATGGTTAGCACGCGCGTGTTTTCGAATGCTCGTTAGTACGTGACAAGGAGTAAAGTCGCCTGTCCAACCTGTCATTTTTAATTTTTTTCCGGCAATTTTCATTTCATTTTCTCATCCGTCTCATTACAGTAATACAAGTTTCGGTTATTTCCCTTTAGTTCTCAGATTATTGTTATGCCTGGGTGCAATGTTTCATACTATATTTAGATTTGTAATTTTGCGAGTTTTTGACGAATTTTGATAATTTTTTCTTCTTATCCTTTTATTTAGGATACTTGATACAATCAATGACACGTGGCGATGAATATGAAAGCTTTCATATCTGCATGGGACAGTAGCAGATCTAGTTAAGCTTTCATATTACATATGAAAGCTTATTGTTTCTGTTAAGATTATTATTATTATTTTTTTTTTGTGTGTGTTTTCTGCAAATCGGATTTCTCAGAATCTATCCGTAGGATCTTTCTGAAATTTTGACCTACCCCCCCCCCCCCCAAAAATGGGGTGCGAACCTTGATTAAATATATTTTCAAAACGTTTTACGAATCCGAAATCACCGAAATTTACGAACGACAAAATGGACAATGCATAGTCGTAACTTTGTTATTTTTTGACCGATTTTACTAATTCTTTTTTCTTTGAATACCTTGAAAAAAATCATTTTCATCTGCAGTTTCACATTTTCGAATTTCGAAAATTCGTCGCTGTGATTTCGAACCGGAAGTTTAGATCAATTTGACAACTTCTTTAATAGTTGTACGATTTTCATGAAATTTAGTATATATGTAGAACTTACCGATGTGACTTCAAAAATATAATTAGAAATTTTCTAAATTATCTCCCCTTGACGAAATTAAGGATCAAAATTTTCAATATTCAGGCCAAACGTTTATTGCATACGATTAAGCTGGTCAGTTGGGGCTTATTTTCAAAAGTTTTGTAATAATCGGTTGGTAATTAAAATACCGTGCGAATTAAACTGTTAAAACAGAAAATTTCGCCCGGTTAAAATGTTTCTTGCTATAAGTCAGCAATTTCCAGATTTTAAGGAGGCTGAATGGTTAGCATACGCGCGCTTTATCGTAACGTCTGTCATTGAGTCAACCGGCGTCGTTTCGATTTCCAAGTTGCACGTGACATGGAGTATGGTGTCCAACCTCGTGGGTTTTCTCCGTGTCCTTCGGTTTCATCCCACTTCTAAAGACCCGTACGCGCAAGGGAAGTTTATAAATAAAATTAAAAAACATATGTTAGTCCCGAAATGACCTAGTTTGTGTCGAATAGACGTTGAGCCGCATTTCTCTCTTTCTCTTTTATTTTTAAAGTTTTGTAATAATCGGTTGGTAATCAAAGGTACTGTAAAAGTGATAAAATTTGTAATGTTTTTGAAAATTGTACATCTAATGATCCAAATGTTATTGATTTTCCAGAATTATTTAGTAATAACCCGGGTAATGGTAAAGATTTTGTACATAAGGTTAAACATTGTGTTAAACCTGTTCAGTTAAAGCTACGTCGCTTGCCATTTGCTGTTCGTGAAGCTGTTTCGCAATGTATTCGAGAATTAGAACGTGCCGATATTATCGAACGTATCGACGCATCTAAATGGATTTCGCCCATTGTAGTCGCCCGTCGTAAATCCGGTGACATTCGTGTTTGTGTTGACCTAGGGAAACCAAACGAATCTATCGTTGTCGATAAGCACCCACTTCCAAACATTGACGAAATTATAGGTGAAATGCATGGTGCCACAGTATTGATCTTAAAAGTACCTATCATCAGTTAAGTCTACATGAAGGTAGTCGCGATTTAACCGCCTTTATAACGCATGACGGTTTATTTCGTTTCAAACGAGTATGTTTTGGTTTGGAGTCTGCGCCAGCTTATTTTCAGAATACGATGTCATTGATTTTAGGCGATTTAAAGGGAGTAATTTCTTTCATCGATGATATCACTGTATTCGGTCGTACACAAGCCGAACATGATACTAATCTCCGCCAAGTTTTAACTAACTCCGAAATTCAGGAATTACGTTGAACAATAAATGCCAATTTAACGTTTCTAACTTACATGTTCTTGGATACGTAATTGATGCCCAGGGTATTCGTCCTAATAACCCTGAACTTGTTCAAGCCATTCACGACGCACCTGTTCCTACGTCATCCGAACAATGCCGTTCTTTTCTCAGTTTAACCGGATATTATTCCAAATTTGTAAAAAATTTTGCCATGGTTATTCAACCAGTACGCGCAGTTATGCAACTTGATAAATTTACTTGGACTATCGTGCATTTACAGATGTCAAGAATCAAATTATTTCGAGTCCAGTATTAGTCTTATTTGGTCCATTACTTCCAGTCGTCGTTACAACTGACGCCAGTGCCTATGGTTTAGGAGCTGTACTTACACAGTACAGACATACTTCCGAGTATTTAGTCGCTAGCGCGTCGCATAGTCTAACTTCCACCGAGAAAAATTATTCTGTCGGTGAACGTGAAGCATTAGCCTGCGTCTGGGCCGTCGAAAAGTGGCATACCTACCTTTGGGGTAGAAAATTTGTTTTGCATACTGACCATAGCGCGCTTACTACCTTGTTAACAACAATGGGGCATGGTCATAAACCAATGCGTAGTGCTCCTACGGTTAGGTTTTTTATACGCCCACATTTTCATGTGGACGTATATTGTCGTCGCCCCTGTTCGTCCGTCCGTCCGTCCACAATTGTTTGTGAACAGTCTACCGGTCACAATTTTAATCCGATTTCAATGAAACTTAAAATATAGGTTTATCACCCTAAGATCTCGGTTCCTTTCGATATTGGCATGTATCGGGCTGTAACTTCATGGGTTATGGCCCCTGATCGTACCTTGTTAAGACAATGGGGCATGGTCATAAACCAATGCGTAGTGCTCCTACGGTTAGGTTTTTTATACGCCCACATTTTCATGTGGACGTATATTGTCGTCGCCCCTGTTCGTCCGTCCGTCCGTCCACAATTGTTTGTGAACAGTCTACCGGTCACAATTTTAATCCGATTTCAATGAAACTTAAAATATAGGTTTATCACCCTAAGATCTCGGTTCCTTTCGATATTGGCATGTATCGGGCTGTAACTTCATGGGTTATGGCCCCTGATTGTATGAAAAATCATGTTTTTTAGCTTGTGAACAGTGTAGAGGTCACAATTTTGAACCGATTTGGATGAAACTTGAAATGCATGTTTATAACCCAAAGATCTTGGTTTCTTTCGATATTTGCGCCAATCGGGTCGCAACTTCCTGAATTATGGCCCCTGATTGTCCGAAAAATCGCCCTTTTTATCTTGTGGTCCCTCTGGAGGTCAAAATTGTTATCCGATTTAAAAAAAAAAAACGTTTGATTATATCACCGTTCCATGGTTATAAAGGTTGAGTTCGAATTTCGTGAAAATCGGACCAAAATTGACGGACAAAATGGCCGCCGTTTGTACGCAAATAGTGTGAAAATATGTTATATCAAGGTTGTGGACCTTATAGAGGTCACAATTTTGAACCGATTTTGATGAAACTTGATATGTATGTTTATAACCCAAAGATCTTGGTTCCTTTCGATTTTTGCGCCCATCGGATCATAACTTCCTGAATTATGTCCCCGGATTTTCCGAAAAATCGCTTTTTTTAGCTTTTGGTCCCTCTGGAGGTCAAAATTATTATCCGATTTAAAAAAAAAACGTTTGAGTTACATGGTAATGAAGAGAGAGTTTGAATTTCGTGAAAATCGGCCTAGAATTGACGGACAAAATGGCCGCCATTTGTACACGAATAGTGTGAAAATATGTTATATCAAGGTTGTGGACCCTATAGAGGTCACAATTTTGAACTGATGTTGATGAAAATTGAAATACATGTTTATAACCTAATGATCTTAGTTCCATTGCATATTTGCCCACATCGGATCGTAACTTCCTGAATTATGGCCCCTGATTGTACGAAAAATCACCCTTTTTAGCTTGTGGTCCCTCTGGTGGTCACAATTATTATCTGATTTAAAAAAACGTTTGATTATATCACAGTTACACCGTAGTTATGGGTGAGTTTGAATTATGATTTTCTGATGATTACTTAAAATGCAACAACTCTTGTTGACTGCCCGGACGATGTGGCTGCTGTGTGGGCGTATGTTTCGTTGCCTTGCAACCTATTTTTGTTATTCGAATAACTGTGGCTATTAACCGGATAGTAACAATTAACCGTATGGTATCAAGTTTCAACATTAAATAACCACTCACATCGCCGTATGATTTACAAGCAAGTGGTTTTTAATTATTGTACACGTCTGTCAATATCAAGTAATAAGCTTACCGGTACCTACAAATATTAGCTTTGCCCCTCTCTTAAATCCTGTGTTTTTACTCTTTGTAAGTATTTGAAAGTACTAAATAATAAATATAAAGAAAACAAATGTCGATCATCGAATTCAGAGATTATCATGGCGGAAGTGTTGTACTATTTGGTGATCGAGTTTATTTCACCAGTTCCACAACTCCAATTTCCACCCTCGGTGCTTTGTTGATAAAACTACTATTGTTTTTGTTAAAATTATTATTCTTATTATTAAGCTTTCATATTACATATGAAAGCTTATTGTTTCTGTTAAGATTATTAAGCTTTCATATTACATATAAAAGCTTGTTGTTTCTGTTAAGATTATTAAGCTTTCATATTACATATGAAAGCTTATTGTTTCTGTTAAGATTATTAAGCTTTCATATTACATATGAAAGCTTATTGTTTCTGTTAAAATTATTATTTTTTTTTTTTTGTGTGTATTTTCTGCAAATCGGATTTCTCAGAATCTAACCATGGGATCTTTCTGAAACTTTGACCTACCCCCCCAAAAATGGGGTGCGAACGTTGTTTAAATATATTTTCAAAACGTTTTACGAATCCGAAATCACCGAATTTTACGAACGAAAAAACTGACAATGCATAGTCGTAACTTTGTTATTTTTTGACCGATTTTACTAATTCTTTTTTCTTTGAATACCTTGAAAAAAATCATTTTCATCTGCAGTTTCACATTTTTGAATTTCGAAAATTCGTCGCTGTGATTTCGAACCGGAAGTTTAGACCAATTTGACAACTTCTTTAATAGTTGTACGATTTTCATGAAATTTAGTATATAAGTAGATCTTACCGATGTGACTTCAAAAATATAATTAGAAATTTTCTAAATTATCTCCCCTTGGTGAAATTAAGGATCAAAGTTTTAAAAAAAATCGTCGAAATATAGGTCAGAATGACCTGAAAATTTTTTTCGATACTCGACAGGTAATTACTGATTCCTACACAAAATATTGAGTTTGTCGATCAAACCGGAAATGCCACCATCTTGAAACATGAAAAATCCCTAAGGCTTTTTTGCTATCTTACTTACAGACACGGGAGTTATATTTTCTGAATCCTTGAGGGATGGCCCGAAAATCGTAGGGAGCAGAATTTAGATTTAGGTCAACTGATGGTTGCCATTTTGAAGTGAATATGAAAAGTAGTAGCAATTTGAATGGCCGAGACTTTGAAACACAATAACTCTCCTTCTAATTGAGCTAGAATGTTCAATCTTAGTGTAGACGTTCACTAGGTCAATGTCATGATTGAGTGCAAAGATGAACATTTTCTGCCTAGGGTAAGCAGAGATAAGCATGCTGATTTGTTGATTCTTTAGGGCACAATAACTTCGGTTATAATGAAGGGAGGGTGATGAAACTCTTGTCAATGGAGAGTCTAATAGCTAGCCCGTTGTGTGAAATCATTGTATCATTTTTTTTTAAATATCAGGGGTAGCAGAAAAAAGAGATCGAAAATCCAAAAAGTCGTATTTTTACGATTTGGAGCATTTTTAAAGGTCCTTTTCTCTTAAAGTCAACATAATATTTTTGGGGAACTTCTTCTACAAAGATTCTTATCGGTAGTCTTTTATATGAAACCATAGATCAACAGTCCAAAATATCAGGAGTAGTAGAATAAAAGGATCGAAAATTGAAAACCGCACCCTTTCATTGTTAAGCAAAACATGCAGTGTGGGTGGCTACAATCTGCACATTTAGTCATCGTATAGAGCTTATTCAACAATATAGAATTCCAACTGCTAAGGAATCTTTTACGTGCACTCCAATGTGTACACGGCGGATGGGGGGACACGCCAGAATATCGAGATGAACTTTCTCGGCCAATGCAGGGATCGAACACCCGACCTCCTGGCTAGCATGCCAACGCCTTAGCCACACAGTGTGAACACCCATCGTACATTTCATTGCATTAGACCAATAATTAATTATTCTTAATTTAAAACTTTATTTAATATTAGTCTGGCATTATTAAATCCTAATTTTATTGGTCTTATTTAAAATTAAACTGTAATTTAACTATGAACAACCCTTAACGTGTCTCTTTAAAACAATTAAATACTCTAAAACAAAAAACAAAACAAAAAATCAATAAGCGGGTCAATTCAGGTAAGTATAACTAGGGGTTCTGTCCAGCTTCTCTCGTCTACGGCCATACCACGTTGAAAACAGCAGTACTCGTCCGATCACTGAAGTTAAGCAACGTCGGGCCCGGTTAGTACTTGGATGGGTGACCGCCTGGGAACACCAGGTGCTGTGCTGTGCTTTTTAAAACCGACAAAACCCCCCCAAAAAATCAATAAGCGGGTCAATTCAAGTATGTATAACTACGGGTTCTGTCCACCTTCTCTCGTCTACGGTCATACCATGTTGAAAACACCAGTTCTCGTCCGATCACTCAAGTTAAGCAACGTCGGGCCCGGTTAGTACTAGGATGGGTGACCGCCTGGGAACACCGGGTGCTGTAGACGCCTTTTTGCCCTAAACTCATTAATTTACCATTTTGTTGTGAGTGGCTTGTACGTGTCTGATTTCAAAGGGGGGTTGGGCGGCTGAATGGTTAGCACGCGCGTGTTTTCGAATGCTCGTTAGTACGTGACAAGGAGTAAAGTCGCCTGTCCAACCTGTCATTTTTAATTTTTTTCCGGCAATTTTCATTTCATTTTCTCATCCGTCTCATTACAGTAATACAAGTTTCGGTTATTTCCCTTTAGTTCTCAGATTATTGTTATGCCTGGGTGCAATGTTTCATACTATATTTAGATTTGTAATTTTGCGAGTTTTTGACGAATTTTGATAATTTTTTCTTCTTATCCTTTTATTTAGGATACTTGATACAATCAATGACACGTGGCGATGAATATGAAAGCTTTCATATCTGCATGGGACAGTAGCAGATCTAGTTAAGCTTTCATATTACATATGAAAGCTTATTGTTTCTGTTAAGATTATTATTATTATTTTTTTTTTGTGTGTGTTTTCTGCAAATCGGATTTCTCAGAATCTATCCGTAGGATCTTTCTGAAATTTTGACCTACCCCCCCCCCCCCCAAAAATGGGGTGCGAACCTTGATTAAATATATTTTCAAAACGTTTTACGAATCCGAAATCACCGAAATTTACGAACGACAAAATGGACAATGCATAGTCGTAACTTTGTTATTTTTTGACCGATTTTACTAATTCTTTTTTCTTTGAATACCTTGAAAAAAATCATTTTCATCTGCAGTTTCACATTTTCGAATTTCGAAAATTCGTCGCTGTGATTTCGAACCGGAAGTTTAGATCAATTTGACAACTTCTTTAATAGTTGTACGATTTTCATGAAATTTAGTATATATGTAGAACTTACCGATGTGACTTCAAAAATATAATTAGAAATTTTCTAAATTATCTCCCCTTGACGAAATTAAGGATCAAAATTTTCAATATTCAGGCCAAACGTTTATTGCATACGATTAAGCTGGTCAGTTGGGGCTTATTTTCAAAAGTTTTGTAATAATCGGTTGGTAATTAAAATACCGTGCGAATTAAACTGTTAAAACAGAAAATTTCGCCCGGTTAAAATGTTTCTTGCTATAAGTCAGCAATTTCCAGATTTTAAGGAGGCTGAATGGTTAGCATACGCGCGCTTTATCGTAACGTCTGTCATTGAGTCAACCGGCGTCGTTTCGATTTCCAAGTTGCACGTGACATGGAGTATGGTGTCCAACCTCGTGGGTTTTCTCCGTGTCCTTCGGTTTCATCCCACTTCTAAAGACCCGTACGCGCAAGGGAAGTTTATAAATAAAATTAAAAAACATATGTTAGTCCCGAAATGACCTAGTTTGTGTCGAATAGACGTTGAGCCGCATTTCTCTCTTTCTCTTTTATTTTTAAAGTTTTGTAATAATCGGTTGGTAATCAAAGGTACTGTAAAAGTGATAAAATTTCGTCCGGTTGTAATGTTTCTCACTTTAAAGTCAGCAATTTGCCGATTTTAGAGAGCAAATGTTTATTGCGAACAATTAAGCTGGTCAGGGGGAGCTTATTTTTAAGGGAGGCTGAATGGCTGAATGGTTAGCATGTGCGCGCTGTATCGTAACGTCTGTCATTGAGTCAACGGGCGTCGTTTCGATTTCGAGGTTGCACGTGACATGGAGTATGGTGTCCAACCTCGTGGGTTTTCTCCGTGTCCTTCGGTTTCCTCCCAACAGCTAAAGACCAGTACGCGCAAGGGAAGTTTTTAAATAAAATTAAAAAACATATGTTAGTCCCGAAATGACCTAGTTTGTGTCGAATGGACGTTTAGCCGCATTTCTCTCTTTCTTTTTTTTATTTTTAAAGTTTTGTAATAATCGGTTGGTAATCAAAGATACTGTAAAAGTGATAAAACAGAAAATTTCGCCCGGTTGTAATGTTTCTCACTTTAAAGTCAGCAATTTGCCGATTTTAAGGGGAAAACGTTTATTGCGAACGATTTAGCTGGTCAGGGGGGGGGGGCTTATTTTTAAAAGTTTTGTAATATTCGGTTGATAACTAAAGGTACCGTGCAAATTAAACTAATAAAATGGAAGATTTCGCCCGGTTGAAATGTTTCTATCTGTAGGTCAGCAATTTGCCGATTTTAGGGAGGTTGCGTGAATGAATGGTTAGCACGTGCGCTGTGTATCATAACGTCTGGCATTGAGTCAACTGGCGTTGTTTCGATTTCTTGGTTGTACGTGACAAGGAGTATGGTCGCCTGTCCAACCTCGTAGGCCGTAACGCCGCTGCCCGGGTAAAATTTCCCTCATTGCACACTTTATGGCGTATGCCCGTCTTCATTAGCCCATTTTAGGAGTAGGACGTTAAACCCCATTCAATTTGATTTCATTTTCTCTATGTTGCTTATTTATTATAGTGGATAAATGTTTTTCTGGTTCTATTAATTATTTCATTTCTGCATAGAAATCTTGCTTTGACCAGTTTTTTTTTTATTGCAAAGTGCCATTCTTGTATATTGCAGTCTATGATCCTTTGTTTAAAACATGCTTAAGAAGTTGTCACGATTTCCTACTTATAACCAAACATATTGGAAACCATAATTATATAAAATATCTCTAATTTTGGAAGCCCGATTACAGCTATACAAGTTTGGGTTATTTCCCTTTAGTTTAAAGATTATTTTTTTGCCCGGGTGCAATGTTTCTCACTACATTTAAATTTGTAACTTTGTGAGTTTTGACCGATTTTGATAATTATGTCTTTATAATTTTCCAAATTTACATATTTAACGTAAATATTCAAACAATTGGGATCAACCTGATTCAAATTTTTTTAGTTTTGTTCAAAGTTATCTCATTTAATTTTTCGATGTTTTCTTACCATTTTCATTTCATTTTTCTGAAAGTTTTGAAGTGGGAAGTCATCCCGATTACAGCAACACAAGTATCAGTTATTTCCCTTTAGTTTTCAGATTATGCAATGTTTCATACTATATTTAGACTTTGACCAAGTTTGTTATTCTTATCCTTTCATTTGAGATACTTGATATAATCGATGACACGTGACGATGAATATGAAAGCTTTCATATCTGCATGGGACAGTAGCAGATCTAGTTATTATTAAGCTTTCATATTACATATGAAAGCTTATTGTTTCTGTTAAGATTATTAAGCTTTCATATGTATTACATATGAAAGCTTATTGTTTCTGTTAAGATTAATATTATTAAGCTTTCATATTACATATGAAAGCTTATTGTTTCTGTTAAGATTATTATTATTATTTTCTTTTTTTTTGTGTGTTTTCTGCAAATCGGATTTCTCAGAATCTATCCGTAGGATCTTTCTGAAATTTTGACCTACCCCCCCCCCCAAAAAATGGGGTGCGAACCTTGATTAAATATATTTTCAAAACGTTTTACGAATCCGAAATCACCGAAATTTACGAACGACGAAATTGACAAAGCATAGTCGTAACTTTGTTATTTTTTGACCGATTTTACTAATTCTTTTTTCTTTGAATACCTTGAAAAAAATCATTTTCATCTGCAGTTTCACATTTTCGAATTTCGAAAATTCGTCGCTGTGATTTCGAACCGGAAGTTTAGACCAATTTGACAACTTCTTTAATAGTTGTACGATTGTCATGAAATTTAGTATATATGTAGACCTTACCGATGTGACTTCAAAAATATAATTAGAAATTTTCTAAATTATCTCCCCTTGACGAAATTAAAGATCAAAATTTTCAAAAAAATCATCGAAATATAGGTCAGAATGACCTGATTTTTTTTTTGGATACTAGACAAGTAATTACTGATTTGTACACAAAATATAAAGTTTGTTGATCGAACCGGAAGTGCCACCATCTTGAAACGTGAAAAATCCCTAAGGCTTTTTTGCTATTTTACTTACAGACACGGGAGTTATATTTTCTGAATCCTTGAAAGATGGCCTAAAAATTGTTCAGAGAAGAATTTTGATTTAGGTCAATTGATGGTTGCCATTTTGAAGTGAATATGAAAAGTATTAGCAATTTGAAGGGCCGAAACTTTGAAACACAATAACTCTCCTTCTAATTGAGCTAGAATGTTCAATCTTGGTGTAGACGTTCACTATGTCAATGTCATGATTGAGTTCAAAGATGAGCACTTTCTGCCTAGGGTAAGCAGAAATAAGCATGCTGATTTGTTGATTCTTTAGGGCAAGATAACTTCGGTTATAATGAAGGGAGGGCGTTGAAACTCTTGTTAATCGAGAGGGTAATAGCTGGCCTGTTGTGTGAAATCGTTGTATCTTTTTTTTAAATATCAGGGATAGCTGAAAAAAAGAGATCGAAAATCCAAAAAGTCGTATGTTTACGATTTGGAGCATCTTTAAAGGTTCTTTTCTCTTAAAGTCAACATAATACTTTTTGGGAACTTCTTCTACAAAGAGTCTTATCGGTAGTCTTTTATATGAAAACTTCGATCAACAGTCCAAAATATCTGGAGTAGAAGAATAAAACGGCACCCTTTCATTGTTAAGCGAAACATGCAGTGTGTGTGACTACAATCTGCACATTTAGTCATTGTATAGAGCTTATTCAACAGTATCGAATTCCAACTGCTTAGGGATATTTTACGTGCACTCCAATGTGTACACGCGACCTTGGTTTTTCGTCCCACCCCAAACGACTAGACAGCTGTCCTTGTCAGGCCCTCCGTTCTGCCTCACTGACAATGGGGACCACGCCGGAAAATCGAGATGATCTTCCTCGTTGCAGAACTTTCAATTCAGGCCAAACGTTTATTGCATACGATTAAGCTGGTCAGTTGGAGCTTATTTTCAAAAGTTTTGTAATAATCGGTTGGTAATTAAAATACCGTGCGAATTAAACTGTTAAAACAGAAAATTTCGCCCGGTTAAAATGTTTTTTGCTATAAGTCATCAATTTCCAGATTTTAGGGAGGCTGAATGGTTAGCATACGCGCGCTGTATCGTAACGTCTGTCATTGAGTCAACCGGCGTCGTTTCGATTTCCAAGTTGCACGTGACATGGAGTATGGTGTCCAACCTCGTGGGTTTTCTCCGTGTCCTTCGGTTTCCTCCCACGGCTAAAGACCCGTACGCGCAAGGGAAGTTTATAAATACAATTAAAAAACATATGTTGGTCCCGAAATGACCTAGTTTGTGTCGAATGGACGTTGCGCCGCATTTCTCTCTTTCTCTTTTATTTTTAAAGTTTTGTAATAATCGGTTGGTAATCAAAGGTACTGTAAACAAAAAGTCGTATGTTTACGATTTGGAGCATCTTTAAAGGTTCTTTTCTCTTAAAGTCAACATAATACTTTTTGGGAACTTCTTCTACAAAGAGTCTTATCGGTAGTCTTTTATATGAAAACTTCGATCAACAGTCCAAAATATCTGGAGTAGAAGAATAAAAGGATCGAACATTGAAAACGGCACCCTTTCATTGTTAAGCGAAACATGCAGTGTGTGTGACTACAATCTGCACATTTAGTCATTGTATAGAGCTTATTCAACAGTATCGAATTCCAACTGCTTAGGGATATTTTACGTGCACTCCAATGTGTACACGCGACCTTGGTTTTTCGTCCCACCCGAACGACCAGTCAGCTGTCCTTGTCAGGCCCTCCGTTCTGCCTCACTGACAAGGGGGGACCACGCCGGAAAATCGAGATGATCTTCCTCGTTGCAGAACTTTCAATTCAGGTCAAACGTTTATTGCATACGATTAAGCTGGTCAGTTGGAGCTTATTTTAAAAAGTTTTGTAATAATCGGTTGGTAATTAAAATACCGTGCGAATTAAACTGTTAAAACATAAAATTTCGCCCGGTTATAATGTTTCCCACTTTAAAGTCAGCAATTTGCCGATTTTAGAGGGCAAATGTTTATTGCGAACAATTAAGCTGGTCAGGGGGAGCTTATTTTTAAGGGAGGCTGAATGGCTGAATGGTTAGCATGTGCACGCTGTATCGTAACGTCTGTCATTGAGTCAACGGGCGTCGTTTCGATTTCGAGATTGCACGTGACATGGAGTATGGTGTCCAACCTCGTGGGTTTTCTCCGTGCCATTCGGTTTCCTCCCAACAGCTAAAGACCAGTACGCGCAAGGGGAGTTTTTAAAGAACATATGTTAGTCCCGAAATGAACTAGTTTGTGTCGAATGGACGTTAAGCCGCATTTCTCTCTTTTTTTTATTTTTAAAGTTTTGTAATAATCGGTTGGTAATCAAAGATACTGTAAAAGTGATAAAATAGAAAAATTCACCCGGTTGTAATGTTTCTCACTTTAAAGTCAGCAATTTGCCGATTTTAAGGGGAAAACGTTTATTGCGAACGATTTAGCTGGTCAGGGGGAGCTTATTTTTAAAAGTTTTGTAATATTCGGTTGATAACTAAAGGTACCGTGCAAATTAAACTAATAAAATAGAAGATTTCGCCCGGTTGAAATGTTTCTATCTGTAGGTCAGCAATTTGCAGATTTTAGGGAGGTTGTGTGACTGAATGGTTAGCACGTGCGCTCTGTATCATAACGTCTGTCATTGAGTCAACTGGCGTTGTTTCGATATCTTGGTTGTACGTGACAAGGAGTATGGTCGCCTGTCCAACCTCGTAGGCCGTAACGCCGCTGCCCGGGTAAAATTTCCCTCACTGCACACTTTATGGCGTATGCCCGTCTTCATTAGCCCATTTTAGGAACAAAACAGTAGGACGTTAAACAGCCATTCAATTTGATTTCATTTTCTCTATGTTGCTTATTTATTATAGTGGATAAATGTTTTTCTGGTTCTATTAATTATTTCATTTCTGCATAGAAATCTTGCTTTGAGCAGTTTTTTTTATTGCAAAGTGCCATTCTTATATATTGCAGTCTATGACCCTTTGTTTAAAACATGCTTAAGAAGTTGTCACGATTTCCTACTTATAACCAAACATATTGGAAACCATAATTATATAACATATCTCTAATTTTGGAAGCCCGATTACAGCTATACAAGTTTAGGTTATTTCCCTTTAGTTTAAAGATTATTTTTTTGCCGAGGGTGCAATGTTTCTCACTACATTTAAATTTGTAACTTTGTGAGTTTTGACCGATTTTGATAATTATGTCTTTATAATTTTCCAAATTTACATATTTAACGTAAATATTCAAACAATTGGAATCAACCTGATTCAAAAGTTTTTAGTTTTGTTCAAAGTTTTCTCATTTAATTTTTCGATGTTTTCTTACCATTTTCATTTCATTTTTCTGAAAGTTTTGAAGTGGGAAGTCATCCCGATTACAGCAACACAAGTATCAGTTATTTCCCTTTAGTTTTCAGATTATGCAATGTTTCATACTATATTTAGACTTGTAACTTCGCGAGTTTTTGACCAATTTTGCTAGTTTGTTATTCTTATCCTTTTATTTGAGATACTTGATATAATCTATGACACGTGACGATGAATATGAAAGCTTTCATATCTGCATGGGACAGTAGCAGATCTAGTTAAGCTTTCATATTACATATGAAAGCTTATTGTTTCTGTTAAGATTATTATTATTTTTTTTTTTGTGTATTTTCTGCAAATCGGATTTCTCAGAATCTAACCATGGGATCTTTCTGAAACTTTGACCTACCCCCCCAAAAATGGGGTGCGAACGTTGTTTAAATATATTTTCAAAACGTTTTACGAATCCGAAATCACCGAATTTTACGAACGAAAAAACTGACAATGCATAGTCGTAACTTTGTTATTTTTTGACCGATTTTACTAATTCTTTTTTCTTTGAATACCTTGAAAAAAATCATTTTCATCTGCAGTTTCACATTTTCGAATTTTGAAAATTCGTCGCTGTGATTTCGAACCGGAAGTTTAGACCAATTTGACAACTTCTTTAATAGTTGTACGATTTTCATGAAATTTAGTATATGAATAGATCTTACCGATGTGACTTCAAAAATATAATTAGAAATTTTCTAAATTATATCCCCTTGACGAAATTAAGGATCAAATTTTTCAAAAAAATCAAAGAAATATAGGTCAGAATGACCTAATTTTTTTCTTGGATACTAGAGAAGTAAGTACTGATTCGTACACAAAATATGGAGTTTGTCGATCGAACCGGAAGTGCCACCATCTTTAAAAGTGAAAAATCAAAAAGGCTTTTTTGCTATTTTACTTACAGACTCGGGAGTTATATTTTCGGAATCCTTGAAGGAATGCCTAAATATCTGTCGGATCAGAATTTCGATTTCGGTCACTTGATGGTCACCATTTTGAATTGAAAATGAAAAATAGAAGCAATTTAAAGGGTCGGGACTTTGGAACACAATTATTCTCCTACTAATTAAGCTAGAATGTTCAAACTTGGTGTAGACGTTCACTAGGTCAATGTTATGATTGAGTACAAAGATGAGCATTTTCTGCTTAGGGTAAGCAGAGATAAGCATGCTGATTTGTTGATTCTTTAGGGCACGATAACTTCGGTTATAACGAAGGGAGGTCGGTGAAACTTTTGTCAATAGAGAGTCTAATAGCTAGCCTGTTGTGTGAAATCATTGTATCATTTTTTTTAAATATCAGGCATAGCCGAAAAAAAGAGATTGAAAATCCAAAAAGTCGTATTTTTACAATTTGGAGCATGTTTAGAGAGGTCTTTCTCGTAAAGTCAACATAATATTTTTTGGGAACTTCTTCTACAAAGAGTCTTATTGGTAGTCTTTTATATGAAACCATCGATCAACAGTTCAACATATCAGGAGTAGAAGAACAAAAGGATCGAACATTGAAAACGGCACCCTTTCATTGTTAAGCGAAACATGCAGTGTGGGTGACTACAATCTACACATTTAGTCATCGTATAGAGCTTATTCAACAGTATCGAATTCCATCTGCTTCGGGATATTTTACGTGCACTCTAATGTGCACACGGGACCTTGGTTTTTCGTCCCATCCGAACGACTAGACAGCTGTGCTTGTCAGGCCCTCCGTTCTGCCTCACTGACAAGGGGAACCACGCCGGGAAATCGAGATGAACTTTCTCCGTGCAGAACTTTCAATTCAGGCAAAACGTTTATTGCATACGATTAAGCTGGTCAGTTGGAGCTTATTTTCAAAAGTTTTGTAATAATCGGTTGGTAATTAAAGTACAGTGCACATTAAACTGTTAAAACAGAAAATTTCGCCCGGTTGAAATGTTTCTTGCGATAAGTCAGCAATTTTCCGAATTCAAGGAGGCTGAATGACTGAATGGTTCATATGTGCGCGCTGTATCGTAACGTCTGTCATTGAGTCAACGGGCGTCGTTTCGATCTCCAGGTTGCACGTGACATGGTGTATGATGTCCAACCTTGTGGGTTTTCTCCGTGTTCTTCGGTTTCCTCCCAACGGCTAAAGACCAGTACGCGCAGGGGGAGTTTTTAAATATAATTAAAAAACATATGTTAGTCCCGAAATGACCGAGTTTGTGTCGAATGGACATTTGGCCGCATTTCTCTCTTTCTCTTTTATTTTTAAAGTTTTGTTATAATCGGTTGGTAATCAAAGGTACTGTAAAAGTGATAAAACAGAAAATTTCGCCCGGTTGTAATGTTTCTCACTTTAAAGTCAGCAATTTGCCGATTTTAAGGGGCAAACGTTTATTGCGAGCGATTAAGCTGGTCAGGGAGAGCTTATTTTTAAAAGTTTTGTAATATTCGGTTGATAACTAAAGGTACCGTGCAAATTAAACTGTTAAAATAGAAAATTTGGCCCGGTTGAAATGTTTCTCGCTGTAGGTCAGCAATTTGCCGATTTTAGGGAGGTTGCGTGGCTGAATGGTTAGCACGTGCGCTCTGTCATTGAGTCAACTGGCGTTGTTTCGATTTCTTGGTTGTACGTGACAAGGAGTATGGTCGCCTGTCCAATCTCGTAGGCCGTAACGCCGCTGCCCGGGTAAAATTTCCCTCATTGCACACTTTATGGCGTATGCCCGTCTTCATTAGCCCATTGTAGGAGCAGAACAGTAGGACGTTAAACCCCATTCAATTTCATTTCATTTTCTCTATGTTGCTTATTTATTATAGTGGATAAATATTTTTCTGGTTCTAGCAATTATTTAATTTCTGCATAGAAATCTTGCTTTGGCCAGTTTTTTTTATTGCAGAGTGCCATTCTTGTATATTGCAGTCTATGACGATTTCCTACTTATAACCGAACATATTGGAAACCATAATTATATAACATATCTTGGAAGCCCGATTACAGCTATGCAAGTTTCAGTTATTTCCCTTTAGTTTAAAGATTATTTTTTTGCCCGGGTGCAATGTTTCTCACTACATTTAAATTTGTAACTTTGTGAGTTTTTGACCGATTTTGATATTATGTCTTTATAATTTTCCAAATCTACATATTTAACGTACATATTCAAACAGTTGAGTTCAACCTGTTTTAGTTTTGTTCAAAGTTATCTCATTTAATTTTTCGATGTTTTCTTACCATTTTCATTTCATTTTGATATTATGTCTTTATAATTTTTCAAATCTACATATTTAACGTACATATTCAAACAGTTGAGTTCAACCTGTTTTAGTTTTGTTCAAAGTTATCTCATTTAATTTTTCGATGTTTTCTTACCATTTTCATTTCATTTTTCTGAAAGTTTTGAAGTGGGAAGTCATCCCGATTACAGCAACACAAGTTTCAGTTATTTCCCTTTAGTTTTCAGATTACTCAATGTTTCATACTATATTTAGACTTGTAACTTCGCGAGTTTTAGAACAATTTTAATAGTTTGTTATTTTTATCCTTTTATTTGAGATACTTGATATAATCGATGACACGTGACGATGAATATGAAAGCTTTCATATCTGCATGGGACAGTTGCAGATCTAGTTATTATTTTTTTTTTTGTGTGTTTTATCCACAAATCGGATTTCTCAGAATCTAACCATAGGATCGTTCTGAAACTTTTACCTATCCCCCCAAAAATGGGTGGTGGCTGTTGATTAAATATATTTTCAAAACGTTTTACGTATCCGAAATCACCGAATTTTACGAACGAATGCATTTGACCTACAATGCTGTAACTTTGTGACTATTTGACCTATTTTACTAAATCTTTTTTCTTTGAGTACCTTGAGACAATTACTATAAATCTGCAGTTTCAGATTTTCGAATTTCGAAAATTCGTCGCTGTGATTTCGAACCGGAAGTTTAGACCAATTTGACAACTTCTTTAATAGTTGTACGATTTTCATGAAATTTAGTATCTAAGTAGATCTTACCGATGTGACTTCAAAAATATAATTAGAAATTTTCTAAATTATCTCCCCTTGACGAAATTAAGGATCAAAATTTTCAAAAAAATCGTCGAAATATAGGTCAGAATGACCTGATTTTTTTTTTGGATACTAGATAAGTAATTACTGATTTGTACGCAAAATATGGAGTTTGTCGATCGAACCGGAAGTGCCGCCATATTTAAAAGTGAAAAATCAATAAGGCTTTTTTGCTATTTTACTTACAGACTCGGGAGTTATATTTTCTGAATCCTTGATGGAAGGCCTAAAAAATGTCGCGAATAGAATTTTGATTTCGGTCACGTGATGGTCACCATTTTGAATTGAAATTGAAAAATAGAAGCAATTTGAAGGGTCGGGACTTTGGAACACAATTATTCTCCTTCTAATTAAGCTAGAATATTCAAACTTGGTGTAGACGTTCACTAGGTCAATGTTATGATTGAGTTTAAAGATGAGCATTTTCTGCTTAGGGTAAGCAGAGATAAGCATGCTGATTTGTTGATTCTTTAGGGCACGATAACTTCGGTTATAATGAAGCGAGGGCGGTGAAACTTTTGTCAATACAGAGTCTAATAGCTAGCCTGTTGTGTGAAATCATTGTATTATTTTTTCTAAATATCAGGGATAGCCGAAAAAAAGAGATTGAAAATCCAAAAAGTCGTATTTTTACAATTTAGAGCATGTTTAGAGGTCTTTCTCGTAAAGTCAACATAATATTTTTTGGGAACTTCTTCTACAAAGAGTCTTATTGGTAGTCTTTTATATGAAACCAACGATCAACAGTCCAACATATCAGGAGTAGAAGAACAAAAGGATCGAACATTGAAAACGGCACCCTTTCATTGTTAAGCGAAACATGCAGTGTGGGTGACTACAATCTACACATTTAGTCATCGTATAGAGCTTATTCAACAGTATCGAATTCCAGCTGCTTAGGGATATTTTACGTGCACTCCAATGTGTACACGAGACCTTGGTTTTTCGTCCCATCCGAATGACTAGACAGCTGTGCTTGTCAGGCCCTCCGTTCTGCCTCACTGACAAGGGGAACCACGCCGGGAAATCGAGATGAACTTTCTCCGTGCAGAACTTTCAATTCAGGCGAAAACGTTTATTGCATACGATTAAGCTGGTCAGTTGGAGCTTATTTTCAAAAGTTTTGTAATAATCGGTTGGTAATTAAAGTACCGTGCACATTAAACTGTTAAAACAGAAAATTTCGCCCGGTTGAAATGTGTCTTGCTATAAGTCAGCAATTTTCTGAATTCAGGGAGGCTGAATGGCTGAATGGTTAGCATGTGCACACTGTATCGTAACGTCTGTCATTGAGTCAACGGGCGTCGTTTCGATCTCCAGGTTGCATGTGACATGAAGTATGATGTCCAACCTCGTGGGTTTTCTCCGTGTCCTTCGGTTTCCTCCCAACGGCTAAAGACCTGTAAGCGCAAGGGGATTTTTTAAATAAAATTAAAAACATATGTTAGTCCCGAAATGACCTAGTTTGTGTCGAATGGACATTAGGCCGCATTTCTCTCTTTCTCTTTTATTTTTAAAGTTTTGTAATAATCGGTTGGTAATCAAAGGTACTGTAAAAGTGATAAAACAGAAAATTTCGCCCGGTTGTAATGTTTCTCACTTTAAAGTCAGCAATTTGCCGATTTTAAGGGGCAAACGTTTATTGCGAACGCTTAAGCTGGTCAGGGGGAGCTTATTTTTAAAAGTTTTGTAATATTCGGTTGATAACTAAAGGTACCTTGCAAATTAAACTGTTACAATAGAAAATTTGGCCCGGTTGAAATGTTTCTCGCTGTAGGTCAGCAATTTGCCGATTTTAGGGAGGTTGCGTGGCTGAATGGTTAGCACGTGCGCTCTGTATCATAACGTCTGTCATTGAGTCAACTGGCGTTGTTTCGATTTCTTGGTTGTACGTGACAAGGAGTATGGTCGCCTGTCCAACCTCGTAGGCCGTAACCGCCGCTGCCCGGGTAAAATTTCCCTCATTGCACACTTTATGGCGTATGCCCGTCTTCATTAGCCCATTTTAGGAGCAGAACAGTCGGACGTTAAACCCCATTCAATTTCATTTCATTTTCTCTATGTTGCTTATTTATTATAGTGGATAAATATTTTTCTGGTTCTAGCAATTATTTAATTTCTGCATAGAAATCTTGCTTTGGCCAGTTTTTTTATTGCAGAGTGCCATTCTTGTTTAAACAAACATGATCCTTTGTTTAAAACATGCTTAAGAAGTCGTCACGATTTCCTACTTATAACCAAACATATTGGAAATATTAGTCTGGCATTATTAAATCCTAATTTTATTGGTCTTATTTAAAATTAAACTTTCATTTAACTATGAACAACCCTTAACGTGTCTCTTTAAAACTATTAAGTACTCTAAAACAGTAGCTCAACCTTTTGACCTAAACTCATTAATTTACCATTTTGTTGTGAGCGACTTCTTATTCTTCCTATATGACATATTGCACGTGTCTGATTTCAAAGGGGGGTTGGGTGGCTGAATGGTTAGCACGCGCGCCTGTCATTGAGTTAACTAGCGTGTTTTCGAATGCCCGGTTGTACGTGACAAGGAGTAAGGTCGCCTGTCCAACCTGCCATTTTTATTTTTTTTCCCGCCATTTTCATTTCATTTTCTCATCCGTCTCATTACAGTAATACAAGTTTCAGTTATTTCCCTTTAGTTTTCAGATTATTGTTATGCCTGGGTGCAATGTTTCATACTATATTTAGACTTGTAACTTCGCGAGTTTTTGACCAATTTTAATAATTTTTTCTTCTTATCCTTTTATTTAGGATACTTGATACAATCAATGACACGTGACGATGAATATGAAAGCTTTCATATCTGCATGGGACAGTAGCAGATCTAGTTATTAGGCTTTCAGACTTTCGTCTGAAAGCCTATTGAGATTACTAAAATTATTATTATTAAGCTTTCATATGTATTACATATGAAAGCTTATTGTTTCTGTTAAAGTTATTATTAAGCTTTCATATTACATATGAAAGCTTATTGTTTCTGTTAAAGTTATTATTATTATTTTTTTTTTTTGTGTGTTTTCTGCAAATCGGATTTCTCAGAATCTATCCATAGGATCTTTCTGAAATTTTGACCTACCCCCGAAAAAATGGGGTGCGAACCTTGATTAAATATATTTTCGAAACGTTTTACGAATCCGAAATCACCGAATTTTACGAACGAAAAAAATGACAATGCATAGTCGTAACTTTGTTATTTTTTGACCGATTTTACTAATTCTTTTTTCTTTGAATACCTTTAAAAAAATCATTTTCATCTGCAGTTTCACATTTTCGAATTTCGAAAATTCGTCGCTGTGATTTCGAACCGGAAGTTTAGACCAATTTGACAACTTCTTTAATAGTTGTACGATTTTCATGAAATTTGGTATATATGTAGAACTTACCAATGTGACTTCAAAAATATAATTAGAAATTTTCTAAATTATCTCCCCTTGACGAAATTAAGGATCAAAATTTTCAAAAAAATCATCGAAATATAGGTCAGAATGACCTGATTTTTTTTTTGGATACTAGATAAGTAATTACTGATTTGTACACAAAATATGGAGTTTGTCGATCGAACCGGAAGTGCCGCCAAATTTAAAAGTGAAAAATCAATAAGGCTTTTTTGCTATTTTACTTACAGACTCGGGAGTTATATTTTCTGAATCCTTGTAGGAAGGCCTAAAAAATGTCGCGAATAGAATTTTGATTTCGGTCACGTGATGGTCACCATTTTGAATTGAAAATGAAAAATAGAAGCAATTTGAAGGGTCGGGACTTTGGAACACAATTACTCTCCTTCTAATTAAGCTAGAATGTTCAAACTTGGTGTAGACCTTCACTAGGTCAATGTTATGATTGAGTTTAAAGATGAGCATTTTCTGCTTAGGGTAAGCAGAGATAAGCATGCTAATTTGTTGATTCTTTAGGGCACGATAACTTCGGTTATAATGAAGGGAGGGCGGTGAAACTTTTATCAATAGAGAGTCTTATAGCTAGCCTGTTGTGTGAAATCATTGTATTATTTTTTCTAAATATCAGGGATAGCCGAAAAAAAGAGATTGAAAATCCAAAAAGTCGTATTTTGACAATTTGGAGCATGTTTAGAGGTCTTTCTCGTAAAGTCAACATAATATTTTTTGGGAACTTCTTCTACAAAGAGTCTTATTGGTAGTCTTTTATATGAAACCATCGATCAACAGTCCAACATATCAGGAGTAGAAGAACAAAAGGATCGAACATTGAAAACGGCACCCTTTCATTGTTAAGCGAAACATGCAGTGTGGGTGACTACAATCTACACATTTAGTCATCGTATAGAGCTTATTCAACAGTATCGAATTCCAACTGCCCGGTTGAAATGTTTCTCGCTGTAGGTCAGCAATTTGCCGATTTTAGGGAGGTTGCGTGGCTGAATGGTTAGCACGTGCGCTCTGTATCATAACGTCTGTCATTGAGTCAACTGGCGTTGTTTCGATTTCTTGGTTGTACGTGACAAGGAGTATGGTCGCCTGTCCAACCTCGTAGGCCGTAACCGCCGCTGCCCGGGTAAAATTTCCCTCATTGCACACTTTATGGCATATGCCCGTCTTCATTAGCCCATTTTAGGAGCAGAACAGTCGGACGTTAAACCCCATTCAATTTCATTTCATTTTCTCTATGTTGCTTATTTATTATAGTGGATAAATATTTTTCTGGTTCTAGCAATTATTTAATTTCTGCATAGAAATCTTGCTTTGGCCAGTTTTTTTATTGCAGAGTGCCATTCTTGTTTAAACAAACATGATCCTTTGTTTAAAACATGCTTAAGAAGTCGTCACGATTTCCCTCTTATAACCAAACATATTGGAAATATTAGTCTGGCATTATTAAATCCTAATTTTATTGGTCTTATTTAAAATTAAACTTTCATTTAACTATGAACAACCCTTAACGTGTCTCTTTAAAACTATTAAGTACTCTAAAACAGTAGCTCAACCTTTTGACCTAAACTCATTAATTTACCATTTTGTTGTGAGCGACTTCTTATTCTTCCTATATGACATATTGCACGTGTCTGATTTCAAAGGGGGGTTGGGTGGCTGAATGGTTAGCACGCGCGCCTGCCATTGAGTTAACTAGCGTGTTTTCGAATGCCCGGTTGTACGTGACAAGGAGTAAGGTCGCCTGTCCAACCTGCCATTTTTAATTTTTTTTCCCCGCCATTTTCATTTCATTTTCTCATCCGTCTTATTACAGTAATACAAGTTTCAGTTATTTCCCTTTAGTTTTCAGATTATTGTTATGCCTGGGTGCAATGTTTCATACTATATTTAGACTTGTAACTTCGCGAGTTTTTGACCAATTTTAATAATTTTTTCCTCTTATCCTTTTATTTAGGATACTTGATACAATCAATGACACGTGACGATGAATATGAAAGCTTTCATATCTGCATGGGACAGTAGCAGATCTAGTTATTATTATTTTTTTTTTTGTGTGTTTTCTGCAAATCGGATTTCTCAGAATCTATCCATAGGATCTTTCTGAAATTTTGACCTACCCCCCCAAAAATGGGGTGCGAACCTTGATTAAATGTATTTTCAAAACGTTTTACGAATCCGAAATCACCGAATTTTACGAACGAAAAAACTGACAATGCATAGTCGTATCTTTGTTATTTTTTGACCGATTTTACTAATTCTTTTTTCTTTGAATACCTTGAAAAAAATCGTTTTCATCTGCAGTTTCACATTTTCGTATTTCGAAAATTCGTCGCTGTGATTTCGAACCGGAAGTTTAGACCAATTTGACAACTTCTTTAATAGTTGTACGATTTTCATGAAATTTAGTATACAAGTAGATCTTACCGATGTGACTTCAAAAATATAATTAGAAATTCTCTAAATTATCTCCCCTTGGTGAAATTAAGGATCAAAGTTTTCAAAAAAATCGTCGAAATATAGGTCAGAATGACCTAAAAAAAATTTTCGATACTCGACAAGTAATTACTGATTCCTACACAAAATATGGAGTTTGTCGATCGAACCGGAAGTGCCACCATCTTGAAACATGAAAAATCCCTAAGGCTTTTTTGCTATTTTACTTACAGACACGGGAGTTATATTTTCTGAATCCTTGAAGGATGGCCCAAAAATCATAGGGAGCAGAATTTTGATTTCGGTCACGTGATGGTCACCATTTTGAATTGAAAATGAAAAGTAGTAGCAATTTGAAGGGCCGAGACTTTGAAACACAATAACTCTCCTTCTAATTGAGCTAGAATGTTCAAACTTGGTGTAGACGTTCACTAGGACAATGTCATGATTGAGTCCAAAGATGAGCATTTTCTGCCAAGGGTAAGCAGAGATGGGCATGCTGATTTGTTGATTCTTTAGGGCACGATAACTTCGGTTATAATGAAGGGAGGGCTGTGAAACTTTTGTCAATAGAGAGTCCAATAGCTAGCCTGTTGTGTGAAATCATTGTATCATTTATTTTAAATATCAGGGATAGGCGAAAAAAAGAGATTGAAAATCCAAAAAGTCGTATTTTTACAATTTGGAGCATGTTTAGAGGTCTTTCTCGTAAAGTCAACTTAATATTTTTTGGGAACTTCTTCTACAAAGAGTCTTATTGGTAGTCTTTCATATAAAACCATCGATCAACAATCCAACATATCAGGAGTAGAAGAACAAAAGGATCGAACATTGAAAACGGCATCCTTTCATTGTTAAGCGACACATGCAGTGTGGGTGACTACAATCTACACATTTAGTCATCGTATACAGCTTATTCAACAGTATCGAATTCCAACTGCTTAGGGATATTTTTTAGAATCTAACCATAGGATCTTTCTAAAACTTTGACCTACCCCCCCAAAAATGGGGTGCGAACCTTGATTAAATATATTTTCAAAACGTTTTTCGAATCCAAAATCACCGAATTTTACGAACGAATGCTTTTGACCTACAATGCTGTAACTTTGTGACTATTTGACCTATTTAATTAATTCTTTTTTCTATGAGTACTTTGAGACATTTACTTCAAATCTGCAATTTCGGATTTTCGAATTTCGAAAATTCGTCGCTGTGATTTCGAACCGGAAGTTTAGACCAACTCGACAACTTCTTTAGTAGTTTTACGATTTTCATGAAATTTAATATGTAAGTAAACCTTAATGATGCGACTTGAAAAAATACTTTGGAAATTTTCTAAATTATCTCCCCTTGGAGAAATTGAGGATCGAAATTTTCAAAAAAATCGACGAAATATAGGTCAAATCATCTTGAATTTTTTTTTTTAGGTACTAGCTACGAGACCACTGATTAGTACACAAAAAATGGAGTTTGTAGCTCAATCCGGAAGTGCCACCATCTTGAAATGTAAAAACCTCAAACGCCATTTTGCTATTTTACATACAGACACGGGGGTTATATTTTCTGAATCCTTGAAGGGATGGCTATAAAATGTTGGCAGTAGAATTTTGATTTAAGTCAATGGATAGTCACCATATTGAATTGAATATCAGAAATAGTGAAAAATGGACATTAACGGGCATGTAAATTATCAGAACAGACCGTAGTTTGTTGAATTCGTTTCTTATCTTTGAAATTAATACATTTGGGGATAGCCTAGCTCATTGTCGAATTTTTGGTATTTGCAAATTTCAAAATTTCAAATTTCGCCTTTGATGTTTTCCGTGCCGACAAAGTTGTTTTCGCGTGAATAACTCCGATTAACAGCTTGAAAATAATCAAATGGATCGCAGTTTCGCGATTTTGTCTCAAATCTGGGAAATCAATACATTTCTGGTTAGCCTCCTTTCAAAAATGGGTGGTGGCCTTGGAATCAATATATTTTCAAAACGTTTTGCGAATCCAAAATCACCGAAAACAACTGATGAAAAAATTGACCTTGACAGCTGTGTTACTTCGTGATTTTGTGATCTATTTTACTTTTCTGGTTAGCCTCCTTTCAAAAATGGGTGGTGGCCTTGGAATCAATATATTTTCAAAACGTTTTGCGAATCCAAAATCACCGTAAATAACTGATGAAAAAATTGAGCTTTGATGGAAACTATATAGAAAAATAAAAGGAAACATCAACAATATATAGGTCTTGCACACATAGGCTTAGAACTTTGCAGCCAGTCCTCATATTAATTGAAATTGAATAGGTTTGATTTGATATAATTATTTGTTTTCTATTTTAAAACTATCTAAAAAAAATATTTTTAATCATTTATGTTATTGATTTAGATTAATACTGTTTATATTGTGTACATTTTAACACCTTCATCGATTAATAATGGTTTGCATAGTCATCGTATAGAGCTTATTCAACAGTATCGAATTCCAACTGCTTAGGGATATTTTACGTGCACTCCAATGTGTACACCGGACCTTGGTTTTTCGTCCCATCTATATGTTAGTTTGTGTCGAATGGAGGTTAAGCCGCATTTATCTCTTTCTCTTTTATTTTTAAAGTTTTGTAATAATCGGTTGTACTGTACTGTAAAAGTGATAAAACAGAAAATTTCGCCCGGTAGTAATGTTTCTCACATTAAAGTCACCAATTTGCTCATTTTAGGGGGCAAACGTTTATTGCGAACAATTAAGCTGGTCAGGGGGGGGGGGGCTTATTTTTAAAAGTTTTGTAATATTCGGTTGATAATTAAAGGTACCGTGCAAATTAAACTGTTAAAATAGAAAATTCCGCCCGGTTGAAATGTTTCTCCTTGTAATTCAGCAATTTGCCAAATTTAGGGAGGTTGCGTGGCTAAATGGTTAGCACCTGCGCACTGTATCGTAACGTCTGTCATTGAGTCAACTGGCGTTGTTTCGATTGAAATGCCCGGTTGAAATGTTTCTTGCTATAAGTCAGCAACTTATCGATTTTAGGGAGCCTGAATGGCTGTGTGGTTAGCATGTGCGCGCTGTATCGTAACGTCTGTCATTGAGTCAACCGGCATCGTTTCGATTTCCAGGTTGCACGTGACATGGAGTATGGTGTCCAACCTCGTGGGTTTTCTCCGTGTCCTTCGGTTTCCTCCCACGGCTGATTTCAGATTATTGTTATGACTGGGTGCAATGTTTCATACTATATTTAGATTTGTAACTTCGCGAGTTTTTGACCAATTTTGATAATTTTTTCTTCTTATCCTTTTATTTAGGATACTTGATACAATCAATGACACGTGACCATGAATATGAAAGCTTTCATATCTGCATGGGACAGTAGCAGATCTAGTTAGGCTTTCAGACTTTCGTCTGAAAGCCTATTGAGATTACTAAAATTATTATTTTTTTTTTTATTATTATTATTTACCGCCGGAGCCTATTTCTCTATGATCGAAAAGAGATACCGATCTGCGGTTCATCTTTCTATCGGGAAACCATGTGGTGGCTACTCAATAAAGCAATTTTTGAACTTCTGCGCAGACCGGAAGTGGTCCAATTTTGAACGTTTGTAAAAAATAAAAAATCGGTCGTGGTTTCGTCAATTCTCTACCTATATTCAAACAAATCACATTTTTGGAAAGCCTGAGACATTTCCAAGACAATAGCAATCTCACATTTCGCAATTTCGAAACTTCGTCGCTGACTTCTATCGTTCGAAAATTCAAAACACGTCGCCTACGAGACATTTTTTGTTATTTTTCAAAATTTGCAAATTTGACCTATATTTTTGGATACCTGACGTCAATCCGATTCCAGTAATATAAGTTTCATTCAGAGTTATCGCCCTTTATTTTTCGATTTTTTTCGAATTTTCTTCCCATTTTGTGAGCTGTGGTGTCGTTTTACAGCCAAAATGATGTTTCTGAAACTTACGGAACATGAAGTTATAGTCCAATACTAACTGATAAAGCAATTTCGACAAGAATCCTTTAACCGGAAGTGGTCGAAATAATGTGCAATATTTTGAAAAAAATGCAAAAAATGGATATTTTGGGGAAAAACGCGAATTCTCCGCCCGATATCAATGGATTAAAGAAATTAGGGTACCATTGGATTGCACTAGGATTGTACTATCGTATGATACCCAATTCATACGGATACTATGACCAGGCAGCAAAATATGGCACGCTGAAAATCAAGTATTTTCTGATTTGGAGCGTTTTTGGACGCCTATATCTCAAAAACTTAACCGCAACTTTTTTTTAAATTTTTTCTATCGAGAGTCCTTTCGGAGTTAATTTGCATGAAACCACCCAATAAGCCTTTGAAATATCTGGAATAGGTGAAATAACGGACTGAAAATCGAAAAAAGTCGAAAAATCGTGAAATTTTCGAAAATGCTCTGCTATTTTTTTATTTTAAGAGATTTTCAAAAAAAAATTGTATATTCAGATAGCTGACCTAATTACGATTCTAACGATGTATAATATGTATGTAGTTATTGAAATTTAATTTTCGATATTTTAATTTTTTTGCATTTTTGGCACTTTTGAACCTAGGATTTCTCAGGGGCATTTTATCTGATCAGATAATGTAATATATCATTACAGAGCCCTGTGGCTATTTTAGTGCCTAAACCGGTTATCAAAACTATATCGACAATAATAACCATACCGGAAGTATTCAAAAAATGTAAAAAAAGGTTAAAAACATTGTCGCACTTGCAAAAAACTTGATTTCTCCCTTAGGTAATAGCGGACCAAAAGAACTAAAGTGTCGCTGGATAGCCCTATTAATGGACCATCATATGGTATCTAAATAATACGATATCGATGGTAAGGAAATAAATTATTGTGTGCCAAAAATCTAGTATTTTCCGATTTTTTAACATTCTGAGATGTCCTTTTCTCGAAAACGACGCCGCAGATTTTTCATAAACTTTTCTTACTCAAAGTCCTATCGGTTGTCTATATAGTGAATCAAAAATGAAAAGCATTGAAATAATATAGGTGGTCCAAAAATGGCATCAAACTTTGAAAAAAATTGAAAAATCGTTAAATTTTTGGAAACGCTCTTTAATTTATCTTTTTTTCCAAAACTACTCAATGGATGTTTCTGACACTTCTGATACAGAAAGTTAATTATCCAAAGAACTTCGTAAAGCTATCATGACAACGATCGTAAAACCGGAAGTAGTCGAAAAAATGTCCGATATTTTGAAAAAAAATATTTTTTTTACGAAAACCTTTTTTATTTATGAATATTTTTTGATGATATTTTACACAGGGTTAAAATATCATCCTACTTGAGCAGAAATGAGAAAAAAAAAATTGTCTCGGTAATTTGTGTTAGCCGCCATCGGCTAATTTAGTTTTCCGTACCCAGAAAAATTATTTATTGTTCGATTTGTATAAAACAAAGTTCATATGCTCCGTGGTCCCAATTGTAATTTTTTTTGTTACGGTGAAATTTTTCTGTCGGCAACGGAAGTGACGTAATATTAACAAAAACTTCAATTTTGACAGTTCGGTACCACTTTTTGAAAGCAAATATTATTTTTTTTCAAAACTGATATAACTAAATGGATGCACCCTGCAAAGGTGCACAAAATCCTTAGCTCATATTTTTAAATTTCAATTCCATTTTCGGGCAATTTCGAATAAAATGTAAAATAAAGTGTAAAATTCAGTTATTTACAATTCATTCAGCGTCTTCATATTTTGAAATATTTATTTGTAATTTCCATAAACTCGTAGCACTAATCCAGACGAAAAGAATGTATGCGAAAATTAGTTTGTAATATGAGCAGTTGCCGATAAATATGCAATTTTGCATGCATCACTTTTCACGTTATTTTGCCTATGCAAGAGTGAATTATTATTCGATTTGCAATATTTTTTTTCCATTTGATGCCTAATGCCAATTTGGACTAGGTCAAGCCAATTTTACATTTTCACTGTGACCGGAAATGACGTCATTTCTGCAAAAACTGTATTTTTACCCTAAAAAACAAATATTTTATTCAAATGAGTCTGCCTTATAATATTTTTAAAATTATGATATTTGATTCCCATCAACGAATAGAATGAAGCCATAAGACCATACAGATACCACAAAATGGTTTCTAACTTGTATGTTTACAGAGAAATGGGCGATCTTCTATAAGTCACTTTTCAAGGTTTTTGGTACATAAAAGTGTCAATTATTATTCGATTTTTATAATTTTTTTACCATTTGATACCTTATGCAATTTATGACTTCTATGACCCAAGTTAACATTTTCAATATCACCGGAAGTAATGTAATTTTTGCAAAAAACGTATTTTTAGCCTTCAAAACAAACATTTTTTAGAAGTGATTTATATTCATTGTTTGTTTAACTTTATAACGTCTGACTCTAATGGGCAGTAAGAGTGAATCAATACCATCATATTGATATCAAGAAAAGGCTTCTAGCATGTTCCCTTGTCGAATAATAACCAATTTTCCCAGGGTCACCTTTAAGTTTTTTACCTTCTTATTTTCAGTTTATGGGTTATAGGTTAATTATTTATTGCCCGAAATGTATAAAACAACGTTTGGATTTTGTATGTTGCGAATTTTCGACTTATTTTTCACCTATAAAAATTTCTTTCGGCACCGGAAGTGACTTAATTTTGCCATAATTTACAATTTTGACTGATCTTTTCGCCAGCAAATATTACTTTTACATATGATAGAGGGTGTCACTAAAGCAAAACAACCTAAAGTATAGTTTGGTATCTCAATGGATCGGCTATGGTATAATAAACTTCCTGTATGATTCCTGAAAGCCGGTTCAGTGCTGCTTGCAGGTCTAGTTATTATTTATTATTATTATTTACCGCGAGGGCCTAGATCTCCATGATCGAAAACAGATATCGATCTGGAATCAGATTTTCTACTGGGAAACCATGTGGTGGCTACTTGATAAAATATTTTTGAAATTTCTGCGCATACCGGAAGTGACCGAACTTTGTACGTTATCTAAAAATTGAAAATCGGCCATAGTTTCGTCAATTCTTTATCCATTTTCAAACAAATTACATTTTTGAAATCCCTGAATCTTTTCTGAGACAATCTATTCTAAGACATTTTTCAATTTCGAACATTCGTCTATGACTTTTATCGTTTGAAAATTGCAAACATGTTGTTTACGAGACAGTTTTTGTTATTTTTCAAAATTTTCAAATTTGACCTACATTTTTGGATACCTGAAGTCCATCCGATTCCAGTAATATAAGTTTCATTCAGAGTTATCGCCCTTTATTTTTCGATTTTTTTCGAATTTTCTTCCCATTTTGTGAGCTCCGGTTTCGGTTTATGACAGAATTGACGTTTCTGAAACTTCTGGAACATGAAGTTATAGTCCAATACCAACTTATAAAGCAATTTCGACAAGAATCCTTAAACCGGAAGTGGTCGAAATAATGGGCTATATTTTGAAAAAAATGCAAAAAATGGATATTTTGGGGAAAAACGCGATTTCTCCGCCCGATATCAATGGATTAAAGAAATTAGGGTACCATTGGACTGCACTAGGATTGTACTATCGTATGATACCCAATTCATACGGATACTATGATCAGGAAGCAAAATATGGCACGCTGAAAATCACGAATTTTCTGATTTTTAGCATTTTTGGACGCCTGTATCTCGAAAACTTAACCTACAATTTTTTTTTAATTTTTTCTATCGAGAGTTCTTTTGGAGGTATTTTGCATGAAGCCAACCAATAAGACTTTGAAATGTCTGGAATAGAATAAAAAAGGGACTGAAAATCGAAAAAAGTCGAAAAATCGTGAAATTTTGAAAAATGCTCTACTATTTTTTTATTTTAAGAGATTTTTAAAAAAAGGTTGTATATTCAGATAGCTGACCTAATTACGATTCTAACGATGTATAATATGTATGTAATTATTGAAATTTAATTTTCGATATTTTAAATTTTTTGCATTTTTTGCACTTTTGAACATAGGATTTCTCAGGGGCATTTTATCTGATCAGATAATGTAATATATCATTACAGAGCCCTGTGGCTATTTTAGCGCCCAAACCGGCTATTAAAACTATTCCGACAATAATAACCATACCGGGAGTATTCAAAAAATGAAAAAAAAGGTTAAAAATATTGTTGCACTTGCGAAAAACTTGATTGCTCACTTAGGTAATAGCGGACCAAAAGAACTAAAGTGTCGTTGGATAGCCCTATTAATGGACCATCATATGGTATCTAAATAATACGATTTCGATGGTAAGGAAATAAATTATTGTATGCCAAAAATCTAGTATTTTCCGATTTTTTAACATTCTGAGACGCCCTTTTCTCGAAAACGACGCCTACGATTTTTCTGAAACTTTTCTTACTCATAGTCCTATCGGTTGTCTATACAGTGAATCCAAAATGAAAAGCATTGAAATAATATAGGTGGTCCAAAAATGACATCAAACTTTGAAAAAAATTGAAAAATCGTAAAATTTTTGTAAACGCTCTTTAATTTATCTTTTTTTCCAAAACTACTCAATGGATGTTTCTGACACTTCTGGTACAGAAGGTTAAGTATCCAAAGAACTTCGTAAAGCTATCACGACAACGATCGTAAAACCGGAAGTAGTCTAAAAAATGTCCGATATTTTGATATAAAATATTTTTTTTACGAAAACCTTTTTTATTTATGAATATTTTTTGATGGTATTTTACACAGGGTTAAAATATCATCCTACTTGACCAGAAATGGGAAAAAAAATTGTCTCGGTTATTTGCGTTAGCCGCCAACGGCTAATTTAGTTTTTCGTACCCAGAAAAATTATTTATTGTTCGATTTGTATAAAACAAAGTTCATATGCTCCGTGGTCCCAATTGTATTTTTTTTTGTTATGATGAAATTTTTCTGTCGGCAACGGAAGTGACGTAATATTAACAAAAACTATAATTTTGACAGTTCGGTACTACTTTTTGAAAGCAAATATTATTTTTTTTCAAAACTGATATAACTAAACGGATGCACCCTGCAAAGGTGCACAATATCCTTAGCTCAGATTTTTTAATTTCAATTTCATTTTCGGGCAATTTCGAATAAAATGTAAAATAAAGTGTAAAATTCAGTTGTTTACAATTCATTCAGCGTCTTCATATTTTGAAATATTTATTTGTAATTTTAATAAACTCGTAGCAATAATCCAGAAGAAGAGATTGTATGCGAAAATTAGTTTGTAATATGAGTAGTTGCCGAGGAATATGCAATTTTGCATGCGTCACTTTTCACGTTATTTTGCCTATAAAAGAGTGAATTATTATTCGATTTGCAATATTATTTTTCCATTTGATGCTTAGTGTCAATTTGTTCTAGGTCAAGCCAATTTTACAATTTCACTGTGACCGGAAATGACGTCATTTGGGCAAAAACTGTATTTTAAGCCTAAAAAACAGATATTTTATTCAAATGAGTCTGCCTTATAATAATTTTAAAATTATGATATTTGATTCCCATCAACGAATAGAATGAAGCCATACGACCATACAGATACCACAAAATGGTTTCTAACTTGTACGGTTACAGAGAAATAGACGATCTTCGATAAGTCACTTTTCAAGGTTTTTGGTCTATAAAAGTGTCAATTATTATTCGATTTTTATAAAAAAATTTACCATTTGATGCCTTATGCCATTTATGACTTCTATGAACTAAATTAACATTTTCAATATCACCGGAAGTAATGTAATTTTTTCCAAAAACGTATTTTTGGCCTTCAAAATAAACATTTTTTTTTAAGTGGTTTATGTTTATTATTCGTTTAACTTTATAACGTCTGACTCTAATGGGCAGTAAGATTGAATCAATACCATCATATTGATAACAAGAAAAGGCTTCTAGCATGTTCCCTTGTCGAAAAATAGCCAATTGTCCCAGGGTCACTTTTAAGTTTTTTACCTTCTTAATTTCAGTTTATTGGTTATAGGTTAATTATTTATTGCCCGATATGTATAAAACAAAGTTTGTATTTTGTATGTTGCGAATTTTCGACTTATTTTTCACCTATAATAATTTCTTTCGGCACCGGAAGTGACGTAATTTTGCCATAATTTACAATTTTGACCGGTCTTTTCGCCAGCAAATATTACTTTTACATATGATAGAGGGTGTCACTGAAGCAAAACAATTAAAGTTTGGTAGCTCAATGGATCGGCTAGGGTATAATAAACTTCCTGTATGATTCCTGAAAGCCGGTTCAGTGCTGCTTGCAGGTCTAGTTCTTATTATTATTATTATTATTATTATTCAGATTCCAATTTGAATAGATCTCAGCAACTACGTGTCGCATCGTTACGATTTCTTCGGTTTTACTGGGAAAGTGGGTGTGACTTAGAGGATAAAGCTATTTTGAACGTTCTGCGATAATGCGAAATATCCGAAATCACCGAAGTTATCGTTTTTGAAAATATTGCAGTAATTTTAACAATAATCATTGGATTTTAACTTTCGATACATTTTGGCATAGCCTGAGACAGGGCACATAGCTACGCTACTTTCGATTTTTGATTTTCGGCAAATCTTCGAAGATATTAGGCGCCAAATTTCGAAAATTTAAAATTTTACTAAAATTTTTTTTATTTATGAATATTTTTTAGTCGTTTTGTGCACAGAATTAAAGAGTCATCTGACTAGTGCAAAAATGTTAAAAATTTTTGTCTCAGTAATTTTCTTTGGCCGCCATTGGCTAATTCAGTTTTTCAGTCCTAGATTAATTTTTTATTGTTCGATTTGTATAAAACAAAGTTCATATGCTTCGTTGTCTCAATTGTCATTTTTTTTGTTACCAATAATGTTATCTGTCGGCACCGGAAGTGGCATAATTTTACCAAAAACTACAATTTTGACAGTTATTTTCTTATTTCGAAAACAAATATTATTTTTTTGAAAAATTATATGACTCAAAGAGTGTGTCCTTTCAAGGCACAAAAAATGTAGGAAGCAGTTTTTTTAATTTCGATTTCATTTTCGAGCAAATTCGATTAAGAGGCTAAAAATGGTGTAAAATTGGCCTATTTACAACCTATTCAGGCTTTTCAGATTTTAAAATATTTCTTCGTAACTTTTATAAACTTGTAGCTATAATCCATGCGAAGAAAATGTATGTTAAAATTCGTTTGTAATATAAGCAGTTACCAAGAAATGGGCAGTTCTGTGCAAGTCACTGTTTTCGTTATTTTGCCTGTAAAATAGTCAATTATGATTGGATTTTTATAAAAGTGACATCATTTGATTCAAAAAGCATGTAGCGTCATATCAAGTTGATTACAATTTAAAATTGACACCGGAAGGGACATCATTTGGTCAAAAAATGCATTTTAAACTTTTTAAATCAATGTTTTATTCAACCAAGAATAACTTAATATGTATTAATAATTTTAACTTTTGGTCTAAATTCACATATAAACAAAACTCATATGGTCATATAGATATCATAAAATGGTTTCTAACTTATTCGGTTGCCGAGAAATAGACGGTTTTCTACAGGTCACTTTTGAAGGTTTCGGGGCCATAAAAGGGTCAATTATTATTCGATTTTCATGAACGTCACACCATGTTATACCTAATGCCATTTGGGATTTCATACAAGTAATTTAAGATTTTCATTATCACCGGAAGTAACGTCATTTTGGCAAAAACTGTATTTTTAGCCTTCAAAACAGATATTTTATTCAAATGGGTTTGTTTTGAAATCTTTTTCAAATTATGGTATTTGGTGCCAATCAACAAATAGAATGAACCCATACGATCATACAGATACTACAAAATGGTTTCTAACTTGTACGGTTGCAGAGAAATAGCTGATTTTCTACAAGTCACTTTTCAAGTTTTTTGGTCTTTAAAAGTGGCAATTATTATTCGATTTACATAAAATTTTCACATGATATCGTATGCCATTTCTGATTTCATAAGACTAATTGAACATTTGCATTAACACCGGGAGTAATTTAATTTTGTCAAGATCATTTACAAGTAACAAATGTATAAAATGAATTGATAAGCTTTCATATTACATATGAAAGCTTATTGTTTTTGTTAAGATTATTATTAAGCTTTCATATTACATATGAAAGCTTATTGTTTTTGTTAAGATTATTATTATTATTATTTTTTTTTTTTGTGTCATTTCTGCAAATCGGATTTCTCAGAATCTAACCATGGGATCTTTCTGAAACTTTGACCTAGCCCCCCAAAACTGGGTGGCAGTTTTTGATTAAATATATTTTCAAAACGTTTTACGAATTCGAAATCACAGAATTTTACGAACGAGTGAATTTGACCTGCATTACTGTAACTCTGTGACTATTTGACCTATTTTACTAATTCTTTTTTCTTTGAGTACCTTGACAAAAATCATTTTCAACTGCAGTTTCAGATTTTCGAATTTCGAAAATTCGTCGCTGTGATTTCGAACCGGAAGTTGAGACCAACTTGACAACTTCTTTAATAGTTCTACGATTTTCATGAAATTTAGTATGTAAGTAGATCTTACCCACGTGACTTCAAAAATATAAATAGAAATTTTCTAAATTATCTCCCCTTGGTGAAATTAAGGATCAAAGTTTTCAAAAAAATCGAAGAAATATAGGTCAGAATGACCTGATGGTTTTTTTGGTTACTAGATAAGTAAATACCGATTCGTACCCAAAATATTGAGTTTGTGGATTGAACCGGAAGTGCCGCCATCTTGAAACGTGAAAAATCACAAAGGCTTTTTTGCTATTTTACTTACAGACACGGGAGTTATATTTTCTGAATCCTTCAAGGATGGCCTAAAAAACGTTCGGAGTAGAATTTTGATTTAGGTCAATTGATGGTCGCCATTTTGAAGTGAAAGTGAAAAATAGAAGCAATTTGAAGGGTCGAGAATTTGGAACACAATAACTCTCCTTCTAATTGAGCTAGAATGTTCAAACTTGGCGTAGACGTTCACTAGGTCACTGTCTTGATTAAGTTCAAAGATGAGCATTTTCTGCCTAGGGTAAGCAGAGATAAGCAAGCTGGTTTGTTGATTCTTTAGGGCACGATAACTTTGGTTATAATGAAGGGAGGGCGATGAAACTCTTGTCAATCGAGAGTCTAATAGCTACCCTGTTGCGTGAAATCATTGTATCATTTTTTCTTAAATGTCCGGGGTAGCCGAAAAAAAGAGATTGAAAATCCAAAGAGTCGTATTTTTACAATTTAGAGCATGTTTAAAGGTCTTTCTCGTAAAGTCAACATGTGTTTCCTGCAAATCGGATTTCTCAGAATCTAACCATAGGATGTTTCTGAAACTTTGACCTACCCCCCCAAAAATGGGTGGTGAGTATTGATTAAATATATTTTCAAAACGTTATAAGCATTCGAAATCACCGAATTTTACGAACTAGTGAATTTGACCTGCATTACTGTAACTCTGTGACTATTTGACCTATTTTACTAATTCTTTTTTCTTTGAGTACCCTGACAAAAATCATTTTCAACTGCAGTTTCAGATTTTCGAATTTCGAAAATTCGTCGCTGTGATTTCGAACCGGAAGTTGAGACCAACTTGACAACTTTTTTAATAGTTGTACGATTTTCATGAAATTTAGTATGTAAGTAGATCTTACCGATGCAACTTTAAAGATGTCCTTAGAAATTTTCTAGATTATCTCCCCTTGGTGAAATTAGGGATCAAAGTTTTAAAAAAAATCGAAGAAATATAGGTCAGAATGACCTGATTTTTTGGGGGATACTAGATTAGTAAATACTGATTCGTACACAAAATATTGAGTTTGTAGATCGAACCGGAAGTGCCGCCATCTTGAAACGTGATAAATCACAAAGGCTTTTGCGATATTTTACTTACAGACATGGGAGTTACATTTTCGGAATCCTTGAAGGAATGCCTAATTTCTATCAGATCAGAATTTTGATTTCGGTCACGTGATGGTCACCATTTCGAACTGAATACGAGAAAAGGTGAAAAATCGACATTAACGAGCACGTGAATTTAAGCAATAGGCCGTAGTTTGGAGAATATGTCTCCTATTTCCAAAATGAATACATTTCTGGATAGCCGGGATCAGGGTCGAAATATTGTTATTTGAAAATGTCACATTTTCGAATTTTGTCTTTGATGTTTTTCGTGCCGATAAAGTTGTTTACGATTGAAAAATCATAAAAACTTCGCTATATTTTGACCGATTTTAAATGATTTTTTGTTTGTTGATGAGATTATTTACATGACCCATGCCATGTGACAGGAAGTCACTGTTAATATGAAAGCTTTAATATCTGCTTTGCAGATCTAGTTATTATTATTTTTTTTTGTGTGTGTTTTCTGCAAATCGGATTTCTCAGAATCTATCCGTAGGATCTTTCTGAAATTTTGACCTACCCTCCCCCCAAAAAAAAATGGGGTGCGAACCTTGATTAAATATATTTTCAAAACGTTTTACGAATCCGAAATCACCGAAATTTACGAACGACAAAATGGACAATGCATAGTCGTAACTTTGTTATTTTTTGACCGATTTTACTAATTCTTTTTTCTTTGAATACCTCGAAAAAAATCATTTTTATCTGCAGTTTCACATTTTCGAATTTCGAAAATTCGTTGCTGTGATTTCGAACCGGAAGTTTAGACCAATTTGACAACTTCTTTAAAAGTTGTACGATTTTGATGAAATTTAGTATATATGTAGACCTTACCGATGTGACTTCAAAAATATAATTATAAATTTTCTAAATTATCTCCCCTTGACGAAATTAAGGATCAAAATTTTCAAAAAAATCATCGAAATATAGGTCAGAATGACCTGATTTTTTTTTTGGATACTAGATAAGTAATTACCGATTTGTACACAAAATATGAAGTTTGTTGATCGAACCGGAAGTGCCACCATCTTGAAACGTGAAAAATCCCTAAGGCTTTTTTGCTATTTTACTTACAGACACGGGAGTTATATTTTCTGAATCCTTGTAAGATAGCCTAAAAATTGTTCAGAGCAGAATTTTGATTTAGGTCAATTGATGGTTGCCATTTTGAAGTGAATATGAAAAGTAGTAGCAATTTGAAGGGCCGAAACTTTGAAACACAATAACTCTCCTTCTAATTGAGCTAGACTGTTCAATCTTGGTGTAGACGTTCACTATGTCAATGTCATGATTGAGTACAAAGATGAGCATTTTCTGCCTAGGGTAAGCAGAGATAAGCATGCTGATTTGTTGATTCTTTAGGGCAAGATAACTTCGGTTATAATGAAGGGAGGGCGGTGAAACTCTTGTTAATCGAGAGTGTAATAGCTGGCCTGTTGTGTGAAATCGTTGTATCTTTTTTTTTAAATATCAGGGATAGCAGAAAAAAAGAGATCGAAAATCCAAAAAGTCGTATGTTTACGATTTGGAGCATCTTTAAAGGTTCTTTTCTCTTAAAGTCAACATAATACTTTTTGAGAACTTCTTCTACAAAGAGTCTTATCGGTAGTCTTTTATATGAAAACTTCGATCAACAGTCCAAAATATCTGGAGTAGAAGAATAAAAGGATCGAACATTGAAAACGACACCCTTTCATTGTTAAGCGAAACATGCAGTGTGGGTGACTACAATCTGCACATTTAGTCATCGTATAGAGCTTATTCAACAGTATCGAATTCCAACTACTTAGGGATATTTTACGTGCACTCCAATGTGTACACGCGACCTTGGCTTTTCGTCCCATCCGAACGACTAGACAGCTGTCATTGTCAGGCCCTCTGTTCTGCTCACTGACAAGGGGGAACCACGCCGGAAAATCGAGATGAACTTTCTCGTTGCAGAACTTTCAATTCAGGCCAAACGTTTATTGCATACGATTAAGCTGGTCAGTTGGGGCTTATTTTCAAAAGTTTTGTAATAATCGGTTGGTAATTAAAATACCGTGCGAATTAAACTGTTAAAACAGAAAATTTCGCCCGGTTAAAATGTTTCTTGCTATAAGTCAGCAATTTCCAGATTTTAAGGAGGCTGAATGGTTAGCATACGCGCGCTTTATCGTAACGTCGTTTCGATTTCCAAGTTGCACGTGACATGGAGTATGGTGTCCAACCTCGTGGGTTTTCTCCGTGTCCTTCGGTTTCATCCCACTTCTAAAGACCCGTACGCGCAAGGGAAGTTTATAAATAAAATTAAAAAACATATGTTAGTCCCGAAATGACCTAGTTTGTGTCGAATGGACGTTGAGCCGCATTTCTCTCTTTCTCTTTTATTTTTAAAGTTTTGTAATAATCGGTTGGTAATCAAAGGTACTGTAAAAGTGATAAAATTTCGTCCGATTGTAATGTTTCTCACTTTAAAGTCAGCAATTTGCCGATTTTAGAGAGCAAATGTTTATTGCGAACAATTAAGCTGGTCAGGGGGAGCTTATTTTTAAGGGAGGCTGAATGGCTGAATGGTTAGCATGTGCGCGCTGTATCGTAACGTCTGTCATTGAGTCAACGGGCGTCGTTTCGATTTCGAGGTTGCACGTGACATGGAGTATGGTGTCCAACCTCGTGGGTTTTCTCCGTGTCCTTCGGTTTCCTCCCAACAGCTAAAGACCAGTACGCGCAAGGGGAGTTTTTAAATAAAATTAAAAAACATATGTTAGTCCCGAAATGACCTAGTTTGTGTCGAATGGACGTTTAGCCGCATTTCTCTCTTTCTTTTTTTTATTTTTAAAGTTTTGTAATAATCGGTTGGTAATCAAAGATACTGTAAAAGTGATAAAACAGAAAATTTCGCCCGGTTGTAATGTTTCTCACTTTGAAGTCAGCAATTTGCCGATTTTAAGGGGAAAACGTTTATTGCGAACGATTTAGCTGGTCGGGGGGGGGGGGCTTATTTTTAAAAGTTTTGTAATATTCGGTTGATAACTAAAGGTACCGTGCAAATTAAACTAATAAAATGGAAGATTTCGCCCGGTTGAAATGTTTCTATCTGTAGGTCAGCAATTTGCCGATTTTAGGGAGGTTGCGTGACTGAATGGTTAGCACGTGCGCTGTGTATCATAACGTCTGGCATTGAGTCAACTGGCGTTGTTTCGATTTCTTGGTTGTACGTGACAAGGAGTATGGTCGCCTGTCCAACCTCGTACGCCGTAACGCCGCTGCCCGGGTAAAATTTCCCTCATTGCACACTTTATGGCGTATGCCCGTCTTCATTAGCCCATTTTAGGAGTAGGACGTTAAACCCCATTCAATTTGATTTCATTTTCTCTATGTTGCTTATTTATTATAGTGGATAAATGTTTTTCTGGTTCTATTAATTATTTCATTTCTGCATAGAAATCTTGCTTTGACCAGTTTTTTTTTATTGCAAAGTGCCATTCTTGTATATTGCAGTCTATGACCCTTTGTTTAAAACATGCTTCAGAAGTTGTCACGATTTCCTACTTATAACCAAACATATTGGAAACCATAATTATATAACATATCTCTAATTTTGGAAGCCCGATTACAGCTATACAAGTTTGGGTTATTTCCCTTTAGTTTAAAGATTATTTTTTTGCCCGGGTGCAATGTTTCTCACTACATTTAAATTTGTAACTTTGTGAGTTTTGACCGATTTTGATAATTATGTCTTTATAATTTTCCAAATTTACATATTTAACGTAAATATTCAAACAATTGGGATCAACCTGATTCAAATTTTTTTAGTTTTGTTCAAAGTTATCTCATTTAATTTTTCGATGTTTTCTTACCATTTTCATTTCATTTTTCTGAAAGTTTTGAAGTGGGAAGTCATCCCGATTACAGCAACACAAGTATCAGTTATTTCCCTTTAGTTTTCAGATTATGCAATGTTTCATACTATATTTAGACTTGTAACTTCGCCAGTTTTTGACCAAGTTTGTTATTCTTATCCTTTCATTTGAGATACTTGATATAATCGATGACACGTGACGATGAATATGAAAGCTTTCATATCTGCATGGGACAGTAGCAGATCTAGTTATTATTAAGCTTTCATATTACATATGAAAGCTTATTGTTTCTGTTAAGATTATTATTATTATTTTTTTTTGTGTGTGTTTTCTGCAAATCGGATTTCTCAGAATCTATCCGTAGGATCTTTCTGAAATTTTGACCTACCCCCCTGCCCCCCCCCCCAAAAAAAATGGGGTGCGAACCTTGATTAAATATATTTTCAAAACGTTTTACGAATCCGAAATCACCGAAATTTACGAACGACAAAATGGACAATGCATAGTCGTAACTTTGTTATTTTTTGACCGATTTTACTAATTCTTTTTTCTTTGAATACCTCGAAAAAAATCATTTTTATCTGCAGTTTCACATTTTCGAATTTCGAAAATTCGTCGCTGTGATTTCGAACCGGAAGTTTAGACCAATTTGACAACTTCTTTAAAAGTTGTACGATTTTCATGAAATTTAGTATATATGTAGACCTTACCGATGTGACTTCAAAAATATAATTATAAATTTTCTAAATTATCTCCCCTTGACGAAATTAAGGATCAAAATTTTCAAAAAAATCATCGAAATATAGGTCAGAATGACCTGATTTTTTTTTTGGATACTAGACAAGTAATTACCGATTTGTACACAAAATATAAAGTTTGTTGATCGAACCGGAAGTGCCACCATCTTGAAACGTGAAAAATCCCTAAGGCTTTTTTGCTATTTTACTTACAGACACGGGAGTTATATTTTCTGAATCCTTGAAAGATGGTCTAAAAATTGTTCAGAGAAGAATTTTGATTTAGGTCAATTGATGGTTGCCATTTTGAAGTGAATATGAAAAGTAGTAGCAATTTGAAGGGCCGAAACTTTGAAACACAATAACTCTCCTTCTAATTAAGCTAGAATGTTCAATCTTGGTGTAGACGTTTACTATGTCAATGTCATGATTGAGTTCAAAGATGAGCATTTTCTGCCTAGGGTAAGCAGAAATAAGCATGCTGATTTGTTGATTCTTTAGGGCAAGATAACTTCGGTTATAATGAAGGGAGGGTGGTGAAACTCTTGTTAATCGAGAGTGTAATAGCTGGCCTGTTGTGTGAAATCGTTGTATCTTTTTTTTAAATATCAGGGATAGCTGAAAAAAGGAGATCGAAAATCCAAAAAGTCGTATGTTTACGATTTGGAGCATCTTTAAAGGTTCTTTTCTCTTAAAGTCAACGTAATACTTTTTGGGAACTTCTTCTACAAAGAGTCTTATCGGTAGTCTTTTATATGAAAACTTCGATCAACAGTCCAAAATATCTGGAGTAGAAGAATAAAAGGATCGAACATTGAAAACGGCACCCTTTCATTGTTAAGCGAAACATGCAGTGTGTGTGACTACAATCTGCACATTGAGTCATTGTATAGAGCTTATTCAACAGTATCGAATTCCAACTGCTTAGGGATATTTTACGTGCACTCCAATGTGTACACGCGACCTTGGTTTTTCGTCCCACCCGAACGACTAGACAGCTGTCCTTGTCAGGCCCTCCGTTCTGCCTCACTGACAAGGGGGGACCACGCCGGAAAATCGAGATGATCTTCCTCGTTGCAGAACTTTCAATTCAGGCCAAACATTTATTGCATACGATTAAGCTGGTCAGTTGGAGCTTATTTTCAAAAGTTTTGTAATAATCGGTTGGTAATTAAAATACCGTGCGAATTAAACTGTTAAAACAGAAAATTTCGCCCGGTTAAAATGTTTCTTGCTATAAGTCAGCAATTTCCCGATTTTAGGGAGGCTGAATGGTTAGCATACGCGCGCTGTATCGTAACGTCTGTCATTGAGTCAACCGGCGTCGTTTCGATTTCCAAGTTGCACGTGACATGGAGTATGATGTCCAACCTCGTGGGTTTTCTCCGTGACCTTCTGTTTCCTCCCACGGCTAAAGACCCGTACGCGCAAGGGAAGTTTATAAATACAATTAAAAAAAAAATGTTGGTCCCGAAATGACCTAGTTTGTGTCGAATGGACGTTGAGCCGCATTTCTCTCTTTCTCTTTTATTTTTAAAGTTTTGTAATAATCGGTTGGTAATCAAAGGTACTGTAAACAAAAAGTCGTATGTTTACGATTTGGAGCATCTTTAAAGGTTCTTTTCTCTTAAAGTCAACATAATACTTTTTGGGAACTTCTTCTACAAAGAGTCTTATCGGTAGTCTTTTATATGAAAACTTCGATCAACAGTCCAAAATATCTGGAGTAGAAGAATAAAAGGATCGAACATTGAAAACGGCACCCTTTCATTGTTAAGCGAAACATGCAGTGTGTGTGACTACAATCTGCACATTTAGTCATTGTATAGAGCTTATTCAACAGTATCGAATTCCAACTGCTTAGGGATATTTTACGTGCACTCCAATGTGTACACGCGACCTTGGTTTTTCGTCCCACCCGAACGACCAGACAGCTGTCCTTGTCAGGCCCTCCGTTCTGCCTCACTGACAAGGGGGGACCACGCCGGAAAATCGAGATGATCTTCCTCGTTGCAGAACTTTCAATTCAGGTCAAACGTTTATTGCATACGATTAAGCTGGTCAGTTGGAGCTTATTTTCAAAAGTTTTGTAATAATCGGTTGGTAATTAAAATACTGTGCGAATTAAACTGTTAAAACATAAAATTTCGCCCGGTTATAATGTTTCCCACTTTAAAGTCAGCAATTTGCCGATTTTAGAGGGCAAATGTTTATTGCGAACAATTAAGCTGGTCAGGGGGAGCTTATTTTTAAGGGAGGCTGAATGGCTGAATGGTTAGCATGTGCACGCTGTATCGTAACGCCTGTCATTGAGTCAACGGGCGTCGTTTCGATTTCGAGATTGCACGTGACATGGAGTATGGTGTCCAACCTCGTGGGTTTCTCCGTGCCATTCGGTTTCCTCCCAACAGCTAAAGACCAGTACGCGCAAGGGGAGTTTTTAAATAAAATTAAAAAACATATGTTAGTCCCGAAATGACCTAGTTTGTGTCGAATGGACGTTAAGCCGCATTTCTCTCTTTTTTTTTACTTTTAAAGTTTTGTAATAATCGGTTGGTAATCAAAGATACTGTAAAAGTGATAAAACAGAAAAATTCACCCGGTTGTAATGTTTCTCACTTTAAAGTCAGCAATTTGCCGATTTTAAGGGGAAAACGTTTATTGCGAACGATTTACCTGGTCAGGGGGAGCTTATTTTTAAAAGTTTTGTAATATTCGGTTGATAACTAAAGGTACCGTGCAAGTTAAACTAATAAAATAGAAGATTTCGCCCGGTTGAAATGTTTCTATCTGTAGGTCAGCAATTTGCAGATTTTAGGGAGGTTGCGTGACTGAATGGTTAGCACGTGCGCTCTGTATCATAACGTCTGTCATTGAGTCAACTGGCGTTGTTTCGATTTCTTGGTTGTACGTGACAAGGAGTATGGTCGCCTGTCCAACCTCGTAGGCCATAACGCCGCTGCCCGGGTAAAATTTCCCTCATTGCACACTTTATGGCGTATGCCCGTCTTCATTAGCCCATTTTAGGAACAAAACAGTAGGACGTTAAACAACCATTCAATTTGATTTCATTTTCTCTATGTTGCTTATTTATTATAGTGGATAAATGTTTTTCTGGTTCTATTACTTATTTCATTTCTGCATAGAAATCTTGCTTTGAGCAGTTTTTTTTTATTGCAAAGCGCCATTCTTGTATATTGCAGTCTATGACCCTTTGTTTAAAACATGCTTAAGAAGTTGTCACGATTTCCTACTTATAACCAAACATATTGGAAACCATAATTATATAACATATCTCTAATTACAGCTATACAAGTTTGGGTTATTTCCCTTTAGTTTAAAGATTATTTTTTTGCCGAGGGTGCAATGTTTCTCACTACATTTAAATTTGTAACTTTGTGAGTTTTGACCGATTTTGATAATAATGTCTTTATAATTTTCCAAATTTACATATTTAACGTAATTATTCAAACAATTGGAATCAACCTGATTCAAAAGTTTTTAGTTTTGTTCAAAGTTTTCTCATTTAATTTTTCGATGTTTTCTTACCATTTTCATTTCATTTTTCTGAAAGTTTTGAAGTGGGAAGTCATCCCGATTACAGCAACACAAGTATCAGTTATTTCCCTTTAGTTTTCAGATTATGCAATGTTTCATACTATATTTAGACTTGTAACTTCGCGAGTTTTTGACCAATTTTGATAGTTTGTTATTCTTATCCTTTTATTTGAGATACTTGATATAATCTATGACACGTGACGATGAATATGAAAGCTTTCATATCTGCATGGGACAGTAGCAGATCTAGTTATTATTATTTTTTTTTTTGTGTGTTTTCTGCAAATCGGATTTCTCAGAATCTATCCGTAGGATCTTTCTGAAATTTTGACCTACCCCCCCAAAAATGGGGTGCGAACCTTGATTAAATATATTTTCAAAACGTTTTACGAATCCGAAATCATCGAAATTTACGAACGACAAAATGGACAATGCATAGTCGTAACTTTGTTATTTTTTGACCGATTTTACTAATTCTTTTTTCTTTGAATACCTCGAAAAAAATCATTTTCATCTGCAGTTTCACATTTTCGAATTTCGAAAATTCGTCGCTGTGATTTCGAGCCGGAAGTTTAGACCAATTTGACAACTTCTTTAAAAGTTGTACGATTTTCATGAAATTTAGTATATATGTAGACCTTACCGATGTGACTTCAAAAATATAATTATAAATTTTCTAAATTATCTCCCCTTGACGAAATTAAGGATCAAAATTTTCAAAAAAATCATCGAAATATAGGTCAGAATGACCTGATTTTTTTTTTGGATACTAGATAAGTAATTACCGATTTGTACACAAAATATGAAGTTTGTTGATCGAACCGGAATTGCCACCATCTTGAAACGTGAAAAATCCCTAAGGCTTTTTTGCTATTTTACTTACAGACACGGGAGTTATATTTTCTGAATCCTTGTAAGATAGCCTAAAAATTGTTCAGAGCAGAATTTTGATTTAGGTCAATTGATGGTTGCCATTTTGAAGTGAATATGAAAAGTAGTAGCAATTTGAAGGGCCGAGACTTTGAAACACAATAATTCTCCTTCTAATTGAGCTAGAATGTTCAATCTTGGTGTAGACGTTCACTAGGTCAATGTCATGATTGAGTTTAAAGATGAGCATTTTCTGCAAAGGGTAAGCAGAGATAAGCATGCTGATTTGTTGATTCTTTAGGGCAAGATAACTTCGGTTATAATGAAGGGAGGGCGGTGAAACTCTTGTTAATCGAGAGTGTAATAGCTGGCCCGTTGTGTGGAATCGTTGTATCTTTTTTTTTAAATATCAGGGATAGCAGAAAAAAAGAGATCGAAAATCCAAAAAGTTGTATGTTTACGATTTGGAGCATCTTCAAAGGTTCTTTTCTCTTAAAGTCAACATAATATTTTTTAGGAACTTCTTCTACAAAGAGTCTTATTGGTAGTCTTTTATATGAAACCATCGATCAACAGTTCAACATATCAGGAGTAGAAGAACAAAAGGATCGAACATTGAAAACGGCACCCTTTCATTGTTAAGCGAAACATGCAGTGTGGGTGACTACAATTTGCACATTTAGTCATCGTATAGAACTTATTCAACAGTATCGAATTCCAACTGCTTAGGGATATTTTACGTGCACTCCAATATGTACACGCGACCTTGGTTTTTCGTCCATCCGAACGACTAGACAGCTGTCCTTGTCAGGCCCTCCGCTCTGCCTCACTGACAAGGGGGAACCACGCCGGAAAATCGAGATGAACTTTCTCGTTGCAGATCTTTCAATTCAGGCCAAACGTTTATTGCATACGATTAAGCTGGTCAGTTGGAGCTTATTTTCAAAAGTTTTGTAATAATCGGTTGGTAATTAAAATACCGTGTGAATTAAACTGTTAAAACAGAAAATTTCGCCCGGTTGAAATGTTTCTTGCTATAAGTCAGCAATTTCCCGATTTTAGGGAGGCTGAATGGTTAGCATACGCGCGCTGTATCGTAACGTCTGTCATTGAGTCAACCGGCGTCGTTTCGATTTCCAAGTTGCACGTGACATGGAGTATGGTGTCCAACCTCGTGGGTTTTCTCCGTGACCTTCGGTTTCCTCCCATGGCTAAAGACCCGTACGCGCAAGGGAAGTTTATAAATAAAATTAAAAAACATATGTTAGTCCCGAAATGACCTAGTTTGCGTCGAATGGACGTTGAGCCGCATTTCTCTCTTTCTCTTTTATTTTTAAAGTTTTGTAATAATCGGTTGGTAATCAAAGGTACTGTAAAAGTGATAAAACATAAAATTTCGCCCGGTTGTAATGTTTCTCACTTTAAAGTGAGCAATTTGCCGATTTTAGAGGGCAAACGTTTATTGCGAACAATTAAGCTGGTCAGGGGGAGCTTATTTTTAAGGGAGGCTGAATGGCTGAATGGTTAGCTTGTGCGCGCTGTATCGTAACGTCTGTCATTGGCGTTTAGCCGCATTTCTTTCTTTCTTTTTTATTTTTAAAGTTTTGTAATAATCGGTTGGTAATCAAAGATACTGTAAAAGTGATAAAACAGAAAATTTGCCGATTTTAAGGGGAAAACGTTTATTGCGAATGATTTAGCTGGTCAGGGGGAGCTTATATTTAAAACTTTTGTAATATTCGGTTGATAACTAAAGGTACCGTGCAAATTAAACTAATACAATAGAAGATTTCGCCCGGTTGAAATGTTTCTATCTGTAGGTCAGCAATTTGCTGATTTTAGGGAGGTTGCGTGACTGAATGGTTAGCACGTGCGCTCTGTATCATAACGTCTGTCATTGAGTCAACTGGCGTTGTTTCGATTTCTTGGTTGTACGTGACAAGGAGTATGGTCGCCTGTCCAACCTCGTAGGCCGTAACGCCGCTGCCCGGGTAAAATTTCCCTCATTGCACACTTTATGGCGTATGCCTGTCTTCATTAGCCCATTTTAGGAGCAGAACAGTAGGACGTTAAACCCCATTCAATTTCATTTCATTTTCTCTATGTTGCTTTTTTATTATAGTGGATAAATGTTTTTCTGGTTCTATGAATTATTTCAACACAAGTATCAGTTATTTCCCTTTAGTTTTCAGATTATGCAATGTTTCATACTATATTTAGACTTGTAACTTCGCGAGTTTTTGACCAATTTTGATAGGTTGTTATTCTTATCCTTTTATTTGAGATACTTGATATAATCGATGACACGTGACGATGAATATGAAAGCTTTTATATCTGCATGGGACAGTAGCATATCTAGTTATTATTATTTTTTGTGTGTGTGTTTTCTGCAAATCGGATTTCTCAGAATCTATCCGTAGGATCTTTCTGAAATTTTGACCTACCCCCCCCCCAAAAAAAATGGGGTGCGAACCTTGATTAAATATATTTTCAAAACGTTTTACGAATCCGAAATCACCGAAATTTACGAACGACAAAATGGACAATGCATAGTCGTAACTTTGTTATTTTTTGACCGATTTTACTAATTCTTTTTTCTTTGAATACCTTTAAAAAAATCATTTTCATCTGCAGTTTCACATTTTCGAATTTCGAAAATTCGTCGCTGTGATTTCGAACCGGAATTTTAGACCAATTTGACAACTTCTTTAATAGTTGTACGATTTTCATGAAATTTAGTATATATGTAGACCTTACCGATGTGACTTCAAAATTATAATTAGAAATTTTCTAAATTATCTCCCCTTGACGAAATTAAGGTTCAAAATTTTCAAAAAAATCATCGAAATATAGGTCAGAATGACCTGATTTTTTTTGGGATACTAGATAAGTAATTACTGATTTGTACACAAAATATGGAGTTTGTCGATCGAACCGGAAGTGCCGCCATATTTAAAAGTGAAAAATCAATAAGGCTTTTTTGCTATTTTACTTACAGACTCGGGAGTTATATTTTCTGAATCCTTGTAGGAAGGCCTAAAAAATGTCGCGAATAGAATTTTGATTTCGGTCACGTGATGGTCACCATTTTGAATTGAAAATGAAAAATAGAAGCAATTTGAAGGGTCGGGACTTTGGAACACAATTACTCTCCTTCTAATTAAGCTAGAATGTTCAAACTTAGTGTAGACTTTCACTAGGTCAATGTTATGATTGAGTTTAAAGATGAGCATTTTCTGCTTAGGGTAAGCAGAGATAAGCATGCTAATTTGTTGATTCTTTAGGGCACGATAACTTCGGTTATAATGAAGGGAGGGCGGTGAACCGTTTGTCAATAGAGAGTCTAATAGCTAGCCTGTTGTGTGAAATCATTGTATTATTTTTTCTAATATCCAAAAAGTCGTATTTTTACAATTTGGAGCATGTTTAGAGGTCTTTCTCGTAAAGTCAACATAATATTTTTTTGGAACTTCTTCTACAAAGAGTCTTATTGGTAGTCTTTTATATGAAACCATCGATCAACAGTCCAACATATCTGGAGTAGAAGAATAAAAGGATCGAACATTGAAAACGGCACCCTTTCATTGTTAAGCGAAACATGCAGTGTGGGTGACTACAATCTGCACATTTAGTCATCGTATAGAGCTTATTTAACAGTATCGAATTCCAACTACTTAGGGATATTTTACGTGCACTCCAATGTGTACACGCGACCTTGGTTTTTCGTCCCATCCGAACGACTAGACAGCTGTCCTTGTCAGGCCCTCCGTTCTGCTCACTGACAAGGGGGAACCACGCTGGAAAATCGAGATGAACTTTCTCGTTGCAGAACTTTCAATTCAGGCCAAACGTTTATTGCATACGATTAAGCTGGTCAGTTGGGGCTTATTTTCAAAAGTTTTGTAATAATCGGTTGGTAATTAAAATACCGTGCGAATTAAACTGTTAAAACAGAAAATTTCGCCCGGTTAAAATGTTTCTTGCTATAAGTCAGCAATTTCCAGATTTTAGGGAGGCTGAATGGTTAGCATACGCGCGCTGTATCGTAACGTCTGTCATTGAGTCAACCGGCGTCGTTTCGATTTCCAAGTTGCACGTGACATGGAGTATGGTGTCCAACCTCGTGGGTTTTCTCCGTGTCCTTCGGTTTCCTCCCACGGCTAAAGACCCGTACGCGCAAGGGAAGTTTATAAATAAAATTAAAAAACATATGTTAGTCCCGAAATGACCTAGTTTGTGTCGAATGGACGTTGAGCCGCATTTCTCTCTTTCTCTTTTATTTTTAAAGTTTTGTAATAATCGGTTGGTAATCAAAGGTACTGTAAAAGTGATAAAACATAAAATTTCGCCCGGTTGTAATGTTTCTCACTTTAAAGTCAACAATTTGCCGATTTTAGAGGGCAAATGTTTATTGCGAACAATTAAGCTGGTCAGGGGGAGCTTATTTTTAAGGGAGGCTGAATGGCTGAATGGTTAGCATGTGCGCGCTGTATCGTAACGTCTGTCATTGAGTCAACGGGCGTCGTTTCGATTAGGAGATTGCCCGTGACATGGAGTATGGTGTCCAACCTCGTGGGTTTTCTCCGTGTCCTTCGGTTTCCTCCCAACAGCTAAAGACCAGTACGCGCAAGGGGAGTTTTTAAATAAAATTAAAAAACATATGTTAGTCCCGAAATGACCTAGTTTGTGTCGAATGGACGTTTAGCCGCATTTCTCTCTTTCTTTTTTTTATTTTTAAAGTTTTGTAATAATCGGTTGGTAATCAAAGATACTGTAAAAGTGATAAAACAGAAAGTCAGCAATTTGCCGATTTTAAGGTTAAAACGTTTATTGCGAACGATTTAGCTGGTCAGGGGGGGGGGGGCTTATTTTAAAAAGTTTTGTAATATTCGGTTGATAACTAAAGGTACCGTGCAAATTAAACTAATAAAATAGAAGATTTCGCCCGGTTGAAATGTTTCTATCTGTAGGTCAGCAATTTGCCGATTTTAGGGAGGTTGCGTGACTGAATGGTTAGCACGTGCGCTGTGTATCATAACGTCTGTCATTGAGTCAACTGGCGTTGTTTCGATTTCTTGGTTGTACGTGACGAGGAGTATGGTCGCCTGTCCAACCTCGTAGGCCGTAACGCCGCTGCCCGGGTAAAATTTCCCTCATTGCACACTTTATGGCGTATGCCCGTCTTCATTAGCCCATTTTAGGAGTAGGACGTTAAACCCCATTCAATTTGATTTCATTTTCTCTATGTTGCTTATTTATTATAGTGGATAAATGTTTTTCTGGTTCTATTAATTATTTCATTTCTGCATAGAAATCTTGCTTTGACCAGTTTTTTTTTATTGCAAAGTGCCATTCTTGTATATTGCAGTCTATGACCCTTTGTTTAAAACATGCTTAAGAAGTTGTCACGATTTCCTACTTATAACCAAACATATTGGAAACCATAATTATATAACATATCTCTAATTTTGGAAGCCCGATTACAGCTATACAAGTTTAGGTTATTTCCCTTTAGTTTAAAGATTATTTTTTTGCCCGGGTGCAATGATTCTCACTACATTTAAATTTGTAACTTTGTGAGTTTTGACCGATTTTGATAATTATGTCTTTATAATTTTCCAAATTTACATATTTAACGTAAATATTCAAACAATTGGGATCAACCTGATTCAATTTTTTTTAGTTTTGTTCAAAGCTATCTCATTTAATTTTTCGATGTTTTCTTACCATTTTCATTTCATTTTTCTGAAAGTTTTGAAGTGGGAAGTCATCCCGATTACAGCAACACAAGTATCAGTTATTTCCCTTTAGTTTTCAGATTATGCAATGATTCATATTATATTTAGACTTATTCTTACCCTTTCATTTGAGATACTTGATATAATCGATGACACGTGACGATGAATATGAAAGCTTTCATATCTGCATGGAACATTAGCAGATCTAGTTAGGCTTTCAGACTTTCGTCTGAAAGCCTATTGTGATTACTAAAATTGTTATTATTTATTTGAGATACTTGATATAATCGATGACACGTGACGATGAATATGAAAGCTTTCATATCTGCATGGAACAGTAGCAGATCTAGTTAGGCTTTCAGACTTTCGTCTGAAAGCCTATTGTGATTACTAAAATTATTATTATTAGGCTTTCAGACTTTCGTCTGAAAGACTATTGTTTTTACAAAAATTATTATTATTATTATTATTTTTTTCCGCGGGAGCCTATTTCTCCATGATCGAAAACAGATATCGATCTGGAACCAACATTTCTATCGGGAAAACATGTGGTGGCTACTTGATAAACTATTTTTCAAACCTCTGCGCATACCGGAAGTGGCCGAACTTTGTACGTCGTCTAAAAATTGAAAATAGGCCATAGTTTCATCAATTCTTTACCCATTTTAAAACAAATGACATTTTCGGGAACCCTGAATCTTTTCGGAGATAATGGCTATCTCACATTTTTCAATTTCGAACATTCGTCTACGACTTCTATCGTTCGAAAATTGAAAAGACGTTGTTTATGAGACAGTTTTTGTTATTTTTCAAAATTTGCAAATTTGAGCTACATTTTTGGATTCCTGAAGTCTATGTGATTCCCGTAATATAAGTTTCATTCAGAGTTATCGCCCTTTATTTTTCGTATTTTTTCGAATTTTCTGCCCATTTTGTAACCCTTATATTTTTGGGAAAGGATAAATCGATATTTCTGAAACCTCTGGAACATAAAGCCATATAGTCCGACAGTTGGATAAAGCAATTTCAACACCGATCCGTAAACCGGAAGTAGTCGAAATAATTTCTGATGTTTGGAAAAAAATGCAAAAAATGGGTGCTTTGGGGAAAAACGTGATTATTTTGTCCGATATCAACAGATGAAAGGGATTAGGGTATCATTAGGTTGAACGGGAATTTGGGTATCGTATGATACCCAATTCATACAGATACGATGACCCGGAAGTAAAATATAGCACGCTGAAAATCAAGTATTTTCTGATTTGGAGCGTTTTTGGACGCCTGTATCTCGAAAACTTAACCGCAACTTTTTTTTAAATTTTTTCTATCGAGAGTCCTTTCGGAGGTATTATGCATGAAGCCATCCAATATGACTTTGAAATATCTGGAATGGGTGAAATAACGGACTGAAAATCGAAAAAAGTCGAAAAATCGTGAAATTTTGGAAAATGCTCTGCTATTTTTTTATTTTAAGAGATTTCCAAAAAAAGATTGTATATTCAGATAGCTGACCTAATTACAATTCTTACGATGTATAATATGTATGTAGTTATTGAAATTTAATTTTCGATATTTTAAATTTTTTGCATTTTTGGCACTTTTGAACATAGGATTTCTCTGAGGCATTTTATCTGATCAGATAATGTAATATATCATTACAGAGACCTGTGGCTATTTTAGTGCCCAAACCGGCTATTAAAACTATTCCGACAATAATAATTATACCGGAAGTATTCAAAAAATGAAAAAAAAGGGATAAAAACATTGTCGCACTTGCAAAAAGCTTGATTTCTCCCTTAGGTAATAGCGGACCAAAAGAACTAAAGTGTCGTTGGATAGTCCTATTAATGGACCATCATATGGTATCTAAATAATACGATTTCGATGGTAAGGAAATAAATTATTGTTTGCCAAAAATCTAGTATTTTCGGATTTTTTTAACATTCTGAGACGCCCTTTTCTCGAAATCGAGGCCGCAGATTTTTCTGAAACTTTTCTTACTCAAAGTCCTATCGGTTGTCTATATAGTGAATCCAAAATGAAAAGCATTGAAATAATATAGGTGGTCCAAAAATGGCATCAAACTTTGAAAAAAATTGAAAAATCGTTAAATTTTTGTAAACGCTCTTTAATTTATCTTTTTTTCCAAAACTACTCAATGGATGTTTCTGACACTTCTGGTACAGAAAGATAAGTATCCAAAGAACTTCGTAAAGCTATCACGACAATGATCGTAAAACCGGAAGTAGTCGTAATTTTGAAATAATTTACAATTTTGACCGGTCTTTTCGCCAGCAAATATTACTTTTACAAATGAGGGAGGGTGTCACTGAAGAAAAACAACTAAAGTATAGTTTGGTAGCTCAATGGATCGGTTATAGTATAACAAACATCCTGTCTGATTCCTGAAAGCCGGTTCAGTGCTGCTTGCAGGTCTAGTTTATTATTATTATTTTTTTTTCGCCGGGGCCTATTTCTCAGTGCCTGTAACAGATACCGATCTGGGACCTAATTCTCTATTGGGAAACCATGTGTTGGCTACTTGATAAACTATTTTTGAAACTTCTGCGCAGACCGGAAGTGGTCGAATTTTGTGCTGTGTCCAAAAATTAAAAAAACGGCCGTAGATTCGTCAATTCTATACCTATTTACATACATATGACATTTTCGGAAACCCTGAGTCTTTTCTCGGGCGATAGCAGTTGAAAATTTCGATATTTCGAAACTTCATCGCTGACTTCTTGCGATCGAAAAATGAAAAATGTGGTTTGAGAGACAATTTTTGTTTTTTTTCAAAATTTTCAAATTTGACCTACATTTTTGGATACCTGAAAACCATCCGATTCCAGAAATATAAGTTTCATTCCGAGTTATCGCCCTTTATTTTTCGATTTTTTTCGAATTTTCTACCCATTTTGTGAGCTCGGGTTTCGTTTTATGGCAGAAGTGACGTTTCTGAAACTTCAGAGGCATGAAGCCAAATGACCATTGCAAGGAATAAAGCAATTTCAACAATAATCTGTTCACCGGAAGTGGTCGAAATAATGTCCGATATTTTGAAAAAAATGCAAAAAATGGGTATTTTGGGGAAAAACGCGATTTCTCCGTCCGATATCAATGGATTAGACGAATTGGGGTACCATTGGATTGCACTAGGATTGTGCTATCGTATGATACCCAATTCGTACGGATAAGATGAGCAGGCAGCAAAATATGGCACGCTGAAAATCAAGTATTTTCTGATTTGGAGCGTTTTTGGATGCCTGTATCTCGAAAACTTAACCACAGTTTTTTTTTAAATTTTGTCTACCGAGAGTCCTTTCGGAGGTATTTTGCATGAAGCCATCCAATAAGACTTTGAAATATCTGGAATAGGTGAAATAACGGACTGAAAATCGAAAAAAGTCGAAAAATCGTGAAATTTTGGAAAATGCTTTGCTATTTTTTTATTTTAAGAGATTTTCAAAAAAAGATTGTATATTCAGATAGCTGACCTAATTCCGATTCTAACGATGTATAATATTTATGTAGTTATTGAAATTTAATTTTCGATATTTTAATTCTTTTGCATTTTTGGCACTTTTGAACATAGGATTTCTCAGGGGCATTTTATCTGATCAGATAATGTAATATATCATTACAGAGCCCTGTGGCTATTTTAGCACCCAAACCGGCTATTAAAACTATTCCGACAATAATAACCATACCGGAAGTATTCAAAAAATGAAAAAAAAAGGTTAAAAACATTGTCGCACTTGCAAAAAAACTTGATTTCTCCCTTAGGTAATAGCGGACCAAAAGAACTAAAGTGTCGTTGGATAGCCCTATTAATGGATCATCATATGGTATCTAAATAATACGATTTCGATACTAAGGAAATAAATTATTCTTTGCCAAAAATCTAGTATTTTCCGATTTTTTAACATTCTGAGACGCCCTTTTCTCGAAAACGACGCCACAGATTTTTCTCAAACTTTTCTTACTCAAAGTCCTATCAGTTGTGTATATATTGAATCCAAAATGAAAAGCGTTGAAATAATATAAGTTGTCCAAAAATGGCCTCAAACTTTGAAAAAAAATTGAAAAATCGTTAAATTTTTGGAAACGCTCTTTAATTTATCTTTTTTTCCAAAACTACTGAATGGATGTTTCTGACACTTCTGGTACGTACAGTTAAGTATCCAAAGAACTTTGCAAAGCTATCACGACAACGATCGTAAAACCGGAAGTAGTCTAAAAAAATGTCCGATATTTTGAAAAAAAAATTATTCTTTTACGAAAACCTTTTTTTTTTATGAATATTTTTTAATGATATTTTACACAGGAATTATTGATATAAAATTAAACCATGCTAGTCCCGAAATCACATAGTTTGTGTCTAGTCGACGTTAAACCCCATTTCTCTCATCTCGGTAGTGCCGGTTAATTTGAGATATATTTTGTCTCCCTTTAAGTTTTTTACCTTTTTAATTTCAGTTTATGGGTTCCAAGTTTATTATTTATTGCCTGGTGTGTATAAAACAATTCTCAATTGCGAATTCTCAACTTATTTGTTACCGATAATGATTTCTTTTGGCACCGGAAGTGAAGTAATTTTGCCAGATTTTAAAATTTTGACCGGTCTATTCGCAAGCAAATATTACTTACAAATCTGACAGAGGGTGTCACTGAATCATAACAACTACAGAATCGTTTGGTAGCTTGATGGATCGGCTATTGTATGACGCACTTCCTGTCTGATTCCTGAAAGCCGATTCAGCACTGCAGGTCTGCAGTTCTAGTTATTATTATATTTTTTTGTGTGTGTTTTCAGCAAATCGGATTTCTCAGAATCAATCCGTAGGATCTTTCTGAAATTTTGACCTACCCCCCTCCCCCAAAAATGTTAAGATTATTATTATTTTTCTTTTTTGTGTATTTTCTGCAAATCGGATTTCTCAGAATCTAACCATGGGATCTTTCTGAAACTTTGACCTACCCCCCGCAAAAAAGGGGTGCGAACGTTGTTTAAATATAATTTCAAAACGTTTACAAAAATTTTATGAACGGAAAAACTGACAATGCATAGTCGTAACTTTGCTATTTTTTGACCGATTTTACTAATTCTTTTTTCTTTGAATACCTTGAAAAAAATCATTTTTATCTGCAGTTTCACATTTTCGAATTTCGTAAATTCGTCGCTGTGATTTCGAACCGGAAGTTTAGACCAATTTGACAACTTCTTTAATTATTGTACGATTTTCATGAAATATGCACAATTAGTCATCGTATAGAGCGTATTCAACAGTATCGAATTCCAACTGCTTAGGGATATTTTACGTGCACTCCAATGTGTACACGGGAGCTTGGTTACTCGTCCCATCGGAACGACTAGACAGTTGTCCTTGTCAGGCCTCCGTTCTGCCTCACTGACAAGGGGAAACCACGCCGAAAAATCGAGATGAACTTTCTCGGTGCAGAATTGTCAATTCAGGCCAAACGTTTATTGCATACGATCAAGCTGGTGAGTTGGAGCTTATTTTCAAAAGTTTTGTAATAATCGGTTGGTAATTAAAGTACCGTGCAAATTAAACTGTTAAAACAGAAAATTTCGCCCGGTTGAAATGTTTCTTGCTATAAGTCAGCAATTTCCCGATTTTAGGGAGGCTGAATGGCTTAATGGTTAGCATGTGTGCACTGTATCGTAACGTCTGTCTTATGTTAGTCCCGAAATGACCTCGTTTGTGTCGAATGGACGTTAAGCCGCATTTCTCTCTTTCTGTTTTATTTTTAAAGTTTTGTAATAATCGGTTGTTAATCCACGGAACTGTAAAAGTGATAAAACAGAAAATTTCGCCCGGTTGTAATGTTTCTCACTTTAAAGTCAGCAATTTGCCGATTTTAAGGGGCAAACATTTATTGCGAACGATTAAGCTGGTCAGGGGGAGCTTATTTTTAAAAGTTTTGTAATATTCGGTTGATAACTAAAGGTACCGTGCAAATTAAACTGTTACAATAGAAAATTTGGCTCGGTTGAAATGTTTTTCGCTGTAGGTCAGCAATTTGCCGATTTTAGGGAGGTTGCGTGGCTGAATGGTTAGCACGTGCGCTCTGTATCATAACGTCTGTCATTGAGTCAACTGGCGTTGTTTCGATTTCTTGGTTGTACGTGACAAGGAGTATGGTCGCCTGTCCAACCTCGTAGGCCGTAACCGCCGCTGCCCGGGTAAAATTTCCCTCATTGCACACTTTATGGCATATACCCGTCTTCATTAGCCCATTTTAGGAGCAGAACAGTCGGACGTTAAACCCATTTCAATTTCATTTCATTTTCTCTATGTTGCTTATTTATTATAGTGGATAAATATTTTTCTGGTTCTAGCAATTATTTAATTTCTGCATAGAAATCTTGCTTTGGCCAGTTTTTTTTATTGCAGAGTGCCATTCTTGTTTAAACAAACATGATCCTTTGTTTAAAACATGCTTAAGAAGTCGTCACGATTTCCTACTTATAACCAAACATATTGGAAATATTAGTCTGGCATTATTAAATCCTAATTTTATTGGTCTTATTTAAAATTAAACTTTCATTTAACTATGAACAACCCTTAACGTGTCTCTTTAAAACTATTAAGTACTCTAAAACAGTAGCTCAACCTTTTGACCTAAACTCATTAATTTACCATTTTGTTGTGAGCGACTTCTTATTCTTCCTATATGACATATTGCACGTGTCTGATTTCAAAGGGGGGTTGGGTGGCTGAATGGTTAGCACGCGCGCCTGTCATTGAGTTAACTAGCGTGTTTTCGAATGCCCGGTTGTACGTGACAAGGAGTAAGGTCGCCTGTCCAACCTGCCATTTTTAATTTTTTTTCCCGCCATTTTCATTTCATTTTCTCATCCGTCTCATTACAGTAATACAAGTTTCGGTTATTTCCCTTTAGTTTTCAGATTATTGTTATGCCTGGGTGCAATGTTTCATACTATATTTAGACTTGTAATTTTGCGAGTTTTTGACCAATTTTGATAATTTTTTCTTCCTATCCTTTTATTTAGGATACTTGATACAATCAATGACACGTGACGATGAATATGAAAAAAAAAAATATGAAAGCTTTCATATCTGCATGGGACAGTAGCAGATCTAGTTAGGCTTTCAGACTTTCGTCTGAAAGCCTATTGAGATTACTAAAATTATTATTTTTAGGGTTTCACACTGCGAAGCTTGTGTGAAACACTATTGTTTTTGTTAAAATTATTATTCTTATTATTATTATTATTATTATTCTTTTGTTTTGAGTAGATCTCAGCAACTGCTTGTCGCATCGTTACGATTTCTTTGGTTTCATTGGGAAAGTGGGTGTGACTTAGAGGATAAAGCTATTTTGAACGTTCTGCGACAATGCGAAATGCCCGAAATCAACGAAGTTATCGTTTTTAAAAATATTGCAGTAATCTTAACAATAATCATTGGATTTTAACTTTCGATACATTTTGGCATAGCCGGAGACATGGCACTTAGCTACGCTACTTTCGATTTTTGATTTTTGGCAAATCTTCGAAGATATTAGGCGCCAAATTTTGAAAATTTAAAATTTTACAATAAACTTTTTTATTTATGAATATTTTTTAGTCGTGTTGTATACAGAATTAAAGAGTCATCTGACTTGCGCAAAAATGTTAAAATTTTTTGTCTCAGTAATTTTCCTTGGCCACCGTTGGCTAATTCAGTTTTTCAGTCCTAGATTATTTTGTTATTGTCTCAATTGTCATTTTTTTTGTTACCGATAGTGTTATCTGTCGGCACCGGAAGTGGCATAATTTTACCAAAAACTACAATTTTGACAGTTATTTACGATCTTCAAAAACAAATATTATTTTTTTGAAAAATTATATTACTCAATGAGTGTGTCCTTTCAAGGCGCAAAAAATGGCGGAAGCAGTTTTTTTAATTTCTATTTCATTTTCTTGCAAATTGGATTAAGAGGTGAAAAAAGGCGTAAAATTGACCTATTTACAACCCATTCAGGCTTTTCAGATTTTAAAATATTTTTACATAACTTTTATAAACTTGTAGCTATAATCCATACGAAGAAAATGTATGTTAAAATTAGTTTGTAATATAAGCAGTTGCCAAGAAATGGGCAGTTCTGCATAAGTCACTGTTTTCGTTATTTTGCGTGTAATATAGTCAATTATTATTGGATTTTTATAAAAGTGACATCATTTGATTCAAAAAGCATGTAGCGTCATATCAAGTTGATTACTATTTAAAATTGACACCGGAAGTGACGTCATTTTGTCAAAAACTGCATTTTAAACTTTTTAAATCAAAGTTTTATTCAACCAAGAATTACTTAATAATCTTAACTTTTGGTTTAAATTCACATATAAACACAACTCATATGGTCATATAGATATCATAAAATTGTTTCTAACTTGTTCGGTTGCCGAGAAATAGGCGGTTTTCTACAGGTCACTTTTGAAGGTTTTGGGGCCATAAAAGTGTCAATTATTATTCGATTTTCATAAACGCTACACCATGTTATACCTAATGCCATTCGGGATTTCATACAAGTAATTTAAAATTTTCCTTATCACTGGAAGTAACGTCATTTTGGCAAAAACTGTATTTTTAGCCTTCAAAACAGATATTTTATTCAAATGAGTCTGTTTTGAAATCTTTTTCAAATTATGGTATTTGATGCCAATCAACAAATAGAATGAAGCCATACGATCATACAGATATCACAAAATGGTTTCTAACTTGTACGGTTGCCGAGAAATAGCCGATTTTCTACAAGTCACTTTTCAAGTTTTTTGGTCTTTAAAAGTGACAATTATTATTCGATTTACATAAAATTTTCACTATATGATATCGTATGCCATTTCTGATTTCATAAGACTAATTGAACATTTTCATAACAACGGGAGTAATTTAATTTTGTCAAGATCATTTACAAGTAACAAATGTATAAAATGAATTGATATTGCTGGATTTGGTTGATTCTGCGTCCATTTTATTTGTGTGCAATGTTAATTTGGAAACCTGTTTAGTGGTTTCGTTGGTACCAGAAGTGACATATGTTCAAGGGTAACTTGGCACCGGAAGTGACATGTTTAGGGGTAACGTGGCACCAGTGAAACCCGTCATTCCTGCATGCAGGTCTAGTTTTTTTTATTATTATTATTTACCGCGGGAGCCTATTTCTCTATGATCGAAAAGAGATACCAATCTGCAGTTCATCTTTCTATCGGAAAACCATGTGGTGGCTACTCAATAAAGCAATTTTTGGACTTCTGCGCAGACCGGAAGTGGCTGAATTTTGAACGTTGGTAAAAAATTAAAAATCGGCCATGGTTTCGTCAATTCTCTACCTATATTCAAACAAATCACATTTTTGGAAAGCCTGAGACTTTTCCGAGAAAACAGCAATCTCACATTTTGCAATTTCGAAACTTCGTCGCTGACTTCTATCGTTCGAAAATTGAAAACACGTCGCCTACGAGACAATTTTTGTTATTTTTCAAAATTTGCAAATTTGACCTACATTTTTTGATACCTGACGTCAATCCGATTCCAGTAATATAAGTTTCATTCAGAGTTATCGCCCTTTATTTTTCGATTTTTTTCGAATTTTCTTCCCATTTTGTGAGCTGTGGTTTCGTTTTACGGCCAAAATGATGTTTCTGAAACTTATGGAACATGAAGTTATAGTCCAATACCAACTGATAAAGCAATTTCGACAAGGATCTTTAAACCGGAAGTGGTCGAAATAGTGCGCAATATTTTGAAAAAAATGCAAAAAATGGATGTTTTCGGGGAAAGCGTGATAGCTCCGTCCGATATCAACGGATTAAAACGATCAAGGTATCGTTGGGTTGCATGAGAATTGCAGTATCGTATGATACCCAATTCGTACGGATACGACGAGCAGGAAGCAAAATATGGCACGCTGAAAATCAAGTATTTTCTGATTTGGAGCGTTTTTGGATGCCTGTATCTCGAAAAATTAACCTACAATTCTTTTTTAATTTTTTCTATCGAAAGTCCTTTCGGTGGTATTTTGCATGAAGCCATCCAATAAGACTTTGAAATGTCTGGAATAGGATATAAAAGGGACTGAAAATCGAAAAAAGTCGAAAAATCGTAATTTTTTTGAAAATGCTCTATTTTTTTTTTATTTTAAAAGATTTTCAAAAAATGGTTACAAATTCGGATAGCTGACCTAAATCCGATTCTAACGATGTATAATATGTATTGCAATACTGAAATTTAATTTTCGATATTTTGATATTTTTGCATTTTTGGCACTTTTGTACGTAAGATTTCTCAGGTGTATTTTATCTGATTAGATAATGTAATACATCCTTACAGAGCCCTGCGGCTATTTAATTGCCCAAACCGGTTATTAAAACTATCTCGACAATAATCACCATACCGGAAGTATTCAAAAAATGGAAAAAAAGGTTAAAAAAATGTGCGCTCTTGCGAAAAGCTGAATTACTCTGTCAGATATTACCTGACCAGAAAAAGTAAAGTGTCTTTGGATAGCTCCATTAATGGACTATCATATGGCATCTCAATGGTACGATTTCGATGGTTAGAAAATAAATTATGGCACGCCGAAAATCTAGTATTTTCCGTTTTTGGAGCCTTTTTATACGCCTTTTTCTCTAAAACGACATCTACGATTTTTCTGAAACTTTTTTAACGCAGAGTTATATCGGTGGTCTGTGGCGTGAATCCAAAAGGAAAAGGTTTGAAATAATATAATGGATCCAAAAATGGACTCAATCTTTGAAAAAAGTTTAAAAATCGTTAAATTATTGAAAATGTTCTTTTATTTATCTTTTTTACAAAAAATTACTGAATAGATGTTTCTGACACTTCGGTGACAGAAAGTTAAGTATCTGAACAACTTGTTAAAACTATCCCGACAATGATCCAAAAACCGGAAGTAGTCGAAAAAATATCCTATATTTTTTAAATAAAACCGTAAAAAGTAAAAGTCAATCGCATAGTCCAGTGAATGGACTTTCGCATGACATACGCCCTGTTCAGTGCTGCTGGGCTATTTTATGACATATATGTACTTCCTCTCTGATTCCTGAAAGCCGGTTCAGTGCTGCTTGCAGGTCTAGTTATTTATTATTATTATTTTATTTTTCGGGGGAGCCTATTTCTCAGCGCCTGTAACAGATACCGATCTGGGACCTAATTCTCTATAGGGAAACCATGTGTTGGCTACTTGATAAACTATTTTTGAAACTTCTGCGCAGACCGGAAGTGGTCGAATTTCGTGCTGTGTCAAAAAATTAAAAAACGGCCGTAGATTCGTCAATTCTGTACCTATTTTCATACAAATGACATTTTCGGAAACCTTGAGTCTTTTCTCGGACGATAGCAGTTGAAAATTTCGATATTTCGAAACTTCATCGCTGACTTCTTGCGATCGAAAAATGAAAAATTTTATTTGAGAGACAATTTTTGTTATTTTTCAAAATTTTCAAATTTGACCTACATTTTTGGATACCGAGTTATCGCCCTTTATTTTTCGATTTTTTCGAATTTTCTTCACATTTTGTGAGCTTAAGTTTCGTTTTACGGCCGGATCAACGTTTCTCAAATTCGTGATACATGAAGCAATATTGTCAAACCACCGTTTAAAGCAATTTCAACAACAATCCGTAAACCGGAAGTAGTCGAAATAATATGCCATATTTTGAAAAAAACGTGAAAAATTGGTGTCTTGGGTAAAAACACGATTTCTCCGTCCGATATCAATGGATTAAACAAATTAAGGTATTATTTGGTCTAGCGGTGATTGGACCACTGAATGATACCCAATTCATACGGATACTATGATCAGGCAGCAAAATATGGCACGCTGAAAATCAAGTATTTTCTGATTTGGAGCGTTTTTGGACGCCTGTATCTCGAAAACTGCTGCAGCGATTTTTCTTAAACTTTATCTATCGATGGTCCTTCCGCTAGTCTTTAGCATGGATCCATCCATTAAGACTTTTATATAATTGGAATAAGACAAAAAAGGGACTGAAAATCGAAAAAAGTCGAAAAATCGTGAAATTTGGGAAAATGCTCTACTATTTTTTTATTTTAAGAGATTTTCAAAAAAAAGATATATATTTAAAAAGCTGACCTTATTACGATTCTAATGATGTATAATATGTATGCAGTTATTGAAATTTAATTTTCAATATTTTGACATTTTGACATTTTTAACACTTTTGAACATAGGATTTCTCAGAAGTATTTTATTTGATCGTATAGTGTCGCATATCATTAGAGAGCCCTGTTCCCATGCAAACTCCAAAACTGGATGCGAAAACTACTCGACAATGATTCGTATACCGGAAGTAGTTCAAAAAACGACGAAAAATGTAAAAAAGATGAAAAAAAATTGGAGCTCTTGCCAAAAGTTCGAATTCTCCGTCACATATTAGCGGACCAAAACAATTTAAAGTGTCGTTGGATAGTTCCATTAATAGACGATCGTATAACATCTAAATAACACGAATTTGATTCTTAGGAAATAAATTATGGTACGCCGAAAACTAAGTATTTTCCGTTTTGGAGCATTCTGAGACGCCTTTTTCTCGAAAACGACGACTACGATTTTTCTTAAATATTTTTTACTCAGAGTCCTATCGGTGGCCTAGCGTGTGGATTTAATAATAAAAGCGTTGCAATATTATAGGTGGCCCAAAAATGACCTCAATCTTTGAAAAAAGTTGAAAAATCATTAAATTATTGAAAATGCTCTTTTATTTATCTTTTTTTCGAAAATTACTCAATGAATGTTTCTGACATTTCTGGTACAGGAAGTTAAGTATCTAATCAACTTGTTAAAGCTATTCCGACAATGATCGTAAAACCGGAAGTAGTCGAAAAAATCTCCGATATTTTGAATTTTTTTTTACATTTTTACAGAAAACTTTTTTATTTATGAATATTTTTTGATGGTAGTTTACACAGAGTTAAAGTATCACCCTACTTGAGCAGAAGTGAGAAAGAATTTTGTCTCAGTAATTTTCTTTAGTCGCCATTGGCTAATTTAGTTTTTCGTACCTAGATTAATTATTTATTGTTCGATTTGTATAAAACAAAGTGCATATGCTCCGTGGTCTCAATTGTAATTTTTTTTGTTATCTTGAATTTTTTCTGCACGCAACGGAAGTGGCGTAATATTAACAAAAACTACAATTTTGACAGTTCAGTACCGCTTTTTGAAAGCAAATATTATTTTTTTTCGAAATCTGATATAGCAAAAAGAATGCGCACTGTAAAGGGGCACAAATCGTTAGCTCAGATTTTTTAATTTCAATTTCATTTTCGGGCAATTTCGAATAAATGTAAAAAAAAGTGTAACAATCAGTTATTTACAACCCATTCAACGTCTTCATATTTTGAACTATTTATTCGTAACTTTCATAAACTCGTAGTAATAATCCAGACGAGGAGAATGTATGCAAAAAATAGTTCGTAATATGAGCAATTGCCGAGAAATATGCAATTTTGCATGCATCACTTTTCACGTTATTTTGCCTATAAAAGAGTAAATTATTATCCGATTTTCAATAATTTTTTTTCATTCGATGCTTAATGCCAATTTGGACTAGTTTAAACCAATTTTACAGTTTCACTGTGACCGGAAATGACGTCATTTTGGCAAAAACTGTATTTTTAACCTAAAAAACAAATATTTTATTCAAATGTGTCTTTTTTATAACATTTTTAAAATTATGATATTTGAATCCCATCAACCCATACGATCATACAGATACCACAAAAAAGTTTCTAACTTGTACGGTTGCCGAGGAATAGACGATTTTCTACAAGTCACTTTTCAAGCTTTTTGGTCTATAAAAGTGTCAATTATTATTCAATTTTCATACAATTTTCACCATTTGATGCCTTATGCCATTTATGATTGCATTAAACTAATTTAAGATTTTTATTATCACCGGAAGTAATGTCTTTTTTGCAAAAACCGTATTTTTAGACTTCAAAACAAATATTTTTTTGAAGTGAGTTATATTTGTTATTTGTTTAACGTTATAACGTTTGATTCTAATGGCCATTTAGATTGGATCAATATAATCATACTGATATCAAAAAATTGCTTTTAGCATGTTCCCTTGTCGAGAAATAACCAATTTTCTAAGGATCACTTTTTAAGTTTTTTTACCTTTTAATTTCAGTTTTATGGGTTCCAAGTTTATTATTTATTGCCTGATATGTATAAAACAATTCTCAATTGCGAAATCTCAACTTATTTGTTACCGATAATGATTTCTTTTGGCACCGGAAGTGAAGTAATTTTGCCAGATTTTACAATTTTGACCGGTGTATTTGCAAGCATATATTACTTTTACAAATCTGATAAAGGGTGTCACTGAATCATAACAACTACAGTATCGTTTGGTAGCTCGATGGATCGGCTATTGTATGACGCACTTCCTGTCTGATTCCTGAAAGCCGATTTAGCACTGCAGGTCTGCAGAGGTCGTTCCATAGCGAGCGAAGAAACATAACTAATTTCGCCGAGAATTTTAAGAAATAGGACAGATTTAAAAATACGGTACTCTTACAAAACGTTCAAATAAAGGTGTTCTAAAATCTTTTATTGCTATTTTGATCTTTTTTGTCGATAGATAGTATATTTATAGACTCATTTTTGAGAACATATCATCAATATTTTTACTAATTTGCCTCTACTCCAAAATTAGATTTTGCGCGATCCGACTCAAGATGGCGTGTTCAATGACAAATATTACGGGATGCTGAAGATCTAGTATTTTCCTTTGTGGACTTTTATATGATATCAGAATGATACAAATTCGATGGTTAGGCAATAGATTATGAGATGCCGAAAATGTAGTATTTTCCTCTTTTTTTTTGGAGCCTTTTCAGACTCGTTTATCTCGAAAACTACTTCTATTTCACTTCTTAAACTTCTGTTACCCCGAGTCCTATCGGTCTTTTAGAGTATAAAGGTAAATTTAAAAGCATGGCAATGATATAAAGGACCCTGAAAGCCGATTCAGCACTGCTATGCAGGTCTAGTTATTATTATTTTTTTTTCGCCGGAGCCTATTTCTCAGTGCCTGTAACAGATACCGATCCGGGACCTAATTCTCTATTGGGAAACCATGTGTTGGCTACTTGATAAACTATTTTTGAAACTTCTGCGCAGACCGGAAGTGGTCGAATTTTGTGCTGTGTCAAAAAATTAAAAGATAGGTTGCCAGGCAACGAAACATACGCCCACAGCAGCTAAATCGTCCGGGCAGTCCACTAGGGTTGTCGCATATTTTTACTTTTTTCGGTAATGAAACATTTGTTATACACTAAAAACTGATTAAGAATAACAACTCATTATGTAATTATCAGAAAATCATTAGAATTTGATTGCTTTTTATAAAGTTTTACCCCACGCTAACAATTAGTATATACATGAAACATTTAATATCATGGATTTAGCTGTTCAGTTATCTAAATTCATTGAAAATCAAAATACTTGTTCGTTTCAACACCTTAAACTCTATGTATCAATCTGAAGTCAATCGGATGGTAACTTTGGCCTCTATAGCGTCACAAGAATTTTTGAAGTTATCAAGGGAGATAACTCTGGCAGTAATTATTTGAAATCGCTGAAAATCAATAGGCCTCCAGAGCGTCCACAAGATTTTTTGAGGTGATCAAGGGCCATAACTCTGACATTAATTATCGGAAATCGCTGAAAATCAATAGGCGTCTTTGTCTTATGACCTTAAACACTGTGTATAAATTTGAAGTCAATCGGATATTAACTTTGGCCTCTAGAGCGTCCACAAGATTTTTTGAAGTGATCAAGGGCCATAACTCTGGCACTAATTATCGGAAATCGCTGAAAATCAATAGGTTTCTTCGTCTTATGACCTTAAACACTGTGTATAAATTTAAAGTCAATCGGATATTAACTTTGACCTTTAGAGCGTCCACATGATTTTTTAAAGAGATCAAGGGCCATAACTCTGGCACTAATTATCGGAAATCGCCGAAAATCAATAGGTTTCTTCGTCTCATGACCTTAAACACTGTGTATAAATCTAAAGTCAATCGGATATTAACTTTGGCCTCTAGTGTGTCCACAAGATTTTTTGAGATGATCAAGGGCCATAACTCTGGCACTAATTATCGGAAATCGCTGAAAATCAATAGGCGTCTTCTTCTTATGACCTTAAACACTGTGTATAAATTTAAAGTCAATCGGATATTAACTTTGACCTTTAGAGCGTCCACATGATTTTTTAAAGAGATCAAGGGCCATAACTCTGGCACTAATTATCGGAAATCGCCGAAAATCAATAGGCGTCATTGCCTTATGACCTTAAAGGCTGTGTATAAATTTAAAGTCAATCGGATATTAACTTTGGCCTCTAGAGCGTCCACAAGATTTTTTGAAGTGATCAAGGGCCATAACTCTGGTAGTTATTATCGGAAATCGCTGAAAAACAATAGGCTTCTTCGTCTCATGACCTTAAACACTGTGTATAAATTTAAAGTCAATCGGATATTAACTTTAGCCTGTAGAGCGTCCACAAGCAATTGTGGACGCCGGACCGACGGACGGACGGACGGACGGACGGACGGACGGACGGGGGCGACGACAATATACGACCACATTTCAATGTGGGCGTATAAAAACGGCCGTAGATTCGTCAATTCTGTACCTATTTTCATACAAATGACATTTTCGGAAACCCTGAGTCTTTTCTCGGACGATAGCAGTTGAAAATTTCGATATTTCGAAACTTCATCGCTGACTTCTTGCGATCGAAAAATGAAAAATGTGGTTTGAGAGACAATTTTTGTTATTTTTCAAAATTTTCAAATTTGACCTACATTTTTGGATACCTGAAAACCATCCGATTCCAGAAATATAAGTTTCATTCCGAGTTATCGCCCTTTATTTTTCGATTTTTTTCGAATTTTCTACCCATTTTGTGAGCTCGGGTTTCGTTTTATGGCAGAATTGACGTTTCTGAAACTTCTGAGGCATGAAGCCAAATGACCATTGCAAGAAATAAAGCAATTTCAACAATAATCTGTACACCGGAAGTGGTCGAAATAATGTCCGATATTTTGAAAAAAATGCAAAAAATGGGTATTTTTGGGAAAAACGCGATTTCTCCGTCCGATATCAAGGGATTAGACAAATTAGGGTACCATTAGATTGCACTAGGATTGTGCTATCGTATGATACCCAATTCGTACGGATACGATGAGCAGGCAGCAAAATAAGGCACGCTGAAAATCAAGTATTTTCTGATTTGGAGCGTTTTTGGATGCCTGTATCTCGAAAACTGCGCCACAGATTTTTATGAAAATTTCTCTATCGAGAGACCTTCCGGTAGTCTTGTGTACGAGACATCCCATTACGACTTTGAAATATCTGGAATAGGTGAAATACCGGACTGAAAATCAAAAAAAGTCGAAAAATCGTGAAATTTTGGAAAATGCTCTAGTATATTTTTATTTTAAGAGATTTTCAAAAAGAGGTTGTATATTCAGAAAGGTGACCTAATTACGATTCTAACGATATATAATATGCATGTAGTTATTGAAATTTAATTTTCGATATTTTAAATTTTTTGCGTTTTTGGATTTTTTGAACATAGGATTTCTCAGGGCCATTTTATCTGATCAGATAATGTAATATATCATGACAGAGCCCTGTGGCTATTTTAGTGCCCAAACCGGCTATTAAAACTATTCCGACAATAATAACCATACCGGAAGTATTGAAAAAATGAAAAAAAAAGGTTAAAAAGATTGTCGCACTTGCGAAAAACTTGACTTCTCCCTTAGGTAATAGCGGAGCAAAAGAACTAAAGTGTCGCTATATAGCCCTATTAATGGACCATCATATGGTATCTAAATAATACGAATTCGATGGTAAGGAAATAAATTATTGTATGCCAAAAATCTAGTATTTTCCGATTTTTTAACATTCTGAGACGCCCTTTTCTCGAAAACGACGTCACAGATTTTTCTTAAATTTTTCTTACTCAAAGTCCTATCGGTTGTCTATATAGTGAATCCAAAATGAAAAGCGTTGAAATAATATAAGTGGTCCAAAAATGGCCTCAAACTTTGAAAAAAATTGAAAAATCGTTATATTTTTGGAAACACTCTTTAATTTATCTTTTTTTCCCAAACTACTCAATGGATGTTTCTGAAACTTCTGGTACGTAAAGTTAAGTATCCAAAGAACTTCGTAAAGCTATCACAACAACGATCGTAAAACCGGAAGAAGTCGAAAAAATGTCCGATATTTTGAAAAAAATTAATTCCTTTACGAAAACCTTTTTTTATTTATGAATACTTTTTGATGATATTTTACACAGGAATTATTGATATAAAATTAAACCATGCTAGTCCCAAAATGACATAGTTTGTGTCTATTCGACGTTAAACCCCATTTTTCTCATCTCGGTAGTGCCGGTTAATTTGAGATATATTTTGTCTCCCGTTAAGTTTTTTACCTTTTTTAATTTCAGTTTATGGGTTCCAAGTTTATTATTTATTGCCTGGTGTGTATAAAACAATTCTCAATTGCGAATTCTCAACTTATTTGTTACCGATAATGATTTCTTTTGGCACCGGGAGTGAAGTAATTTTGCCAGATTATACAATTTTGACCGGTGTATTCGCAAGCAAATATTACTAAAAAAGCTGATAGAGGGTGTCACTGCATCATAACAACTACAGTATCGTTTGGTAGCTCGATGGATCGGCTATTGTATGACGCACTTCCTGCCTGATTCCTGAAAGCCGGTTCAGCACTGCAGGTCTGCAGGTCTAGTTATTATTATTATTCTTCTTTTGTTTTGAGTAGATCTCAGCAACTGCTTGTCGCATCGTTACGATTTCTTCGGTTTTACAGGGAAAGTGGGTGTGACTTAGAGGATAAAGCTATTTTGAGCGTTCTGCGACAATGCGAAATGTCCGAAATCACCGAAGTTATCGTTTTTAAAAATATTGCAGTAATTTTAACAATAATCATTGGATTTTAACAGTCGATACATTTTGGTATAGCCGGAGACAGGGCACATAGCTACGCTACTTTCGATTTTTGATTTTCGTCAAATCTTCGAAGATATTAGGTGCCAAATTTCGAAAATTTAAAATTTTACAAAAAACTTTTTTATTTATGAATATTTTTTAGTCGTGTTGTGCACAGAAATAAAGAGTCATCTGACTAGCGCAAAAATGTTAAAAAATTTTGTCTCAGTAATTTTCCTTAGCCGCCATTGGCTAATTCAGTTTTTCAGTCCTAGATTAATTTTTTATTGTTCGATTTGTATAAAACAAAGTTCATATGCTTCGTTGTCTCAATTGTCATTTTTTTATTACCGAAAGTGTTATCTGTCGGCACCGGAAGTGGCATAATTTTACCAAAAACTACAATTTTGACAGTAAGGTACCATTTTTCGAAAACAAATATTATTTTTTTGAAAAATTATATGACTCAAAGAGTGTGTCCTTTAAAGGCGCAAAAAATGTCGGAAGCAGTTTTTTTAATTGCGATTTCATTTTCGAGCAAATTGGATTAAGAGGCTAAAAATGGTGTAAAATTGACCTATTTACAACCCATTCAGGCTTTTCAGATTTTAAAATATTTCTTCGTAACTTTTATAAACATGTAGCTATAATCCATACGAAGAAAATGTATGTTAAAATAAGTTTGTAATATAAGCAGTTGCCAAGAAATGGGCAGTTCGCATAAGTCACTGTTTTCGTTATTTTGCCTGTAAAATAGTCAATTATTATTGGATTTTTATAAAAGTGACATCATTTGATTCATAAAGCATGTAGCGTCATATCAAGTTGATTACAATTTAAAATTGACACCGGAAGTGACGTCATTTTGTCAAAAACTGCATTTCAAACTTTTTAAATCAATGTTTTATTCAACCAAGAATTACTTAATATGTATTAATAATTTTAACTTTTGGTTTAAATTCACATATAAACACAACTCATATGGTCATATAGATATCATAAAATTGTTTCTAACTTGTTCGGTTGCCGAGAAATAGACGGTTTTCTACAGGTCACTTTTGAAGGTTTTTGGGCCATAAAAGTGTCAATTATTATTCGATTTTCATAAACGTTACACCATGTTATACCTAATGTCATTTAGGATTTCATTATTTTCATTATCACCGGAAGTAACGTCATTTTGGCAAAAACTGTATTTTTAGCCTTCAAAACAGATATTTTATTCAAATGAGTCCGTTTTGAAATATTTTTCAAATTATGGTATTTGATGCCAATCAACAAATAGAATGAACCCATACGATCATACAGATACCACAAAATGGTTTCTTACTTGTACGGTTGCAGAGAAATAGCCGATTTTCTACAATTCACTTTTCAAGTTTTTTTGGTCTTTAAAAGTGGCAATTATTATTCGATTTACATAAAATTTTCACTATATGATATCGTATGCCATTTCTGATTTCATAAAACTAATTGAACATTTTCATTAACACCGGAAGAAATGTAATTTTGTCAAGATCATTTAAAAGTAACAATGTATAAAATGAATTGATATTGCTGGATTTGGTTGATTCTGCGTCCATTTTATTTGATGTGAGCAATGTTTATTTGGAAACCTGTTTAGTGGTTTCGTTGGAAGTGACGTATGTTCAAGGGTAACTTGGCACCGGAAGTGACATGTTCAAGGGTAACGTGGCACCAGTGAAACCCGTCATTCCTGCATGCAGGTCTAGTTTTTATTGAAATCATTAAAGACTTATAATCAGGCAACTAGAATTATCTACAGCTTGTGTGTGATCAATATGTAATAGGGTGCCCCGAGCTAAAATAAATCTCGAAAACTATTTACAGATATGGCACTATATCTATACAAACAACAACCCTAGATAATCCTTTATTATAAACTGCCAAGAAACTGTACCTGCGTGCTATATTTCACAAGATATATCCATTCGGCTTTACGATAAAATACACTGCTTTTGTGTACTGGCGGCGGACATATTTTTGGGGGTTTTCATTGTTGACGGAGTTATATTTTCTTGGTCATTCAAAATTATGGATTTCTTTTCCGATAAGAATTAACTAGCACCACTACCATTCGGGACTATTCGTTTAAATCGTAATTTGCTATTTAACAAAATCTGCTCCACGTATCGATTGCATTTCAGATCTGAGCATGCGCAACATAGCTCAGTTTTGGATCGGTCATTCCTGTGTAATTTATATGTGTGCAGTCCAATTTAAATTTATTTAAGTTTTTGTTGATATAATTTATAATGGACCGATATATTTATATTTTTTATATACCCATAGACACACGGGTCTATTTATATTGGTATTTATATGTGAACTTGCCTTTGTAAATGTATATTTGATGTCCCATTTAAGAAGTAATGTTTGGAAGTATGTTTATTGAAAGTTTTATGAAATAATTAGAGTATTAAATAAATAATGACAGACTATTTTAATCAATCTGAATGAAAAAATATGCAATAGCTGATCAAGTTATGTACAGATTTGAGATGTTCATTAACATTTTGAAGTTGGGTTGGAATAAGTGAATACAAACTAGAAGATACCTAATTAAGAACAAATTCAAACTTGGGATCACGTTCCTTCTTGCATGATAGCAGTTACACAAGAATAAATATGCTGATTATATTCATATATATGTCCTATAACTTTATAGGGACTGAAAGCGATCAATAACATTAACAAAAGCACATATCATCGTGACCAACGCCCTAAGTCAACATGCCTGTATGTTAGATCTTCTTTCGTAACGGCATGTCGTCTATTACAACACCCTTTAATCATATACATTTATATTATGTACATTATAACATCTGTCTTAGCAGATATTTTTTTTATAAAACAGTCAATATCATCTTGTCAGCTATTATTCGACAGAAATACAGGTTTTCCCAAAGATAAATAGGTTAACAATTAAGGTAATCAGCGCAGGTGTAATCACTTTACCAAACAAAGTGTAACTCAAATCTTACCCCAAAACCCGATCTGTTACGACATTTCACAAATCGATTGATAATAAATAATATATAGTCATTATTTATAAAACAAAGATATTTAATTTAGAACTAATCTGCAGTAAACATATAATCTCAAGTCTTCCCTTTGGGACAAAATAATAAGTTTTACTTAGAGTATGTCAAAGGCAACTTTTCAAACACGATTTCAAAGCAGATCTACAGTAGTAGGCGTATTTTGTAAAATAAATTGCTACCGGAAAATAACCACTTGGTTTCAAGAAACAGTTATCAAATAATGAATTGTTAAAATACTCTGAGAATTGTCGGAATGTCAGTCTGCTGGGACGTCTGGATTGACAAATAAATTAGAAACAAAGAATGAAGAAATTGTATTTTTAATAACCGCTAAAAAAGGCGTTGAAAGTTTCTGCCGGTTAGGTAGGATCAGCCAGGTCAATTAATTTTTGTAAATTTGCTTTTAAAACTGGAATCGAATGTTCCTTACCGGCGACAGAAAATAAAATAGAGAATTATTGGAAACTTGCTGATTTAAAACCTACCTACGAAACCGTAGCTGTGCTTTCAGTGCCTCTTTCATTTCCATATCTGTAAGTTGTAAAAGCCCATTTTCCATACCCTCTTTACTTTTCCAAAGACCCACCCCGACAATTTCTGTTGTTAGGCGCTCTTTTTTCCTAATCTCACGTTTCCCCCTTTGTAATAATTCATTCTTTTTCGCCAAAAGAACCGCTAGCTTTTTTCTTTCTATTTCTTCCCGTCTTTGCCTAAATTTAGAAAGTTGATTTTTTGTTATCGTTTGAGCATCCATCAAGACCGAATTACGTTTATCAGGTGAAAGATTTTTTAGCCATTCATCAGATTTATTCATTTTATATAAAGAGGATGCTTCGTTGCCAAAATTGTGGAAAATTATGTTAAACCGGTTACCATGAAATGGCGTTAGCGGTAATTTTGAAATCCCAAGGGACTTGAGATATAACTTAAAAGGCAAATAACAACCCGACTTTTCATCCCCACCCTGCGTAAAGGCCTTACAGATGGTCCGAATCAATCGAACACACCCAGGTTCGTTTGGCAAAAATGAAGAAGCAGTTTTAAACGTTTGGGCCGAATACGTTTTAAAATACATTTCCTCAAATTTCTTTAATTCAGACGCACTTTTATCGGCCAAACCAGTTAGTAGATGAAGACCGCAAAAGAAATGATTTACATTTTGGTGAATATTTCGCTCTGAATCTGATAAATCTGACCAGTTTTCTACTAATTTAGAGCAAATATTGCCTCTATACTGTGTAAATAAAGTGTTAAAAAGCTTTTCGGTGCTGGCTCTGTCTGACATTGTATTTCTAATTTCGAAAATTACGGATTTACTAATGGGCCCAGCTATATCATCAAGATCTGCCAAAATTTCATTTAAAGTTGTAAGAGTAGTTTGCGCAGATTTATCAGCCATATTTCGAAGACCAATAATAATTGGCGTATGAGTAGAGTCAGCGGTTATTGCATATGTACCGAATTTGGAGCCAAATTTTGTAGTTTCGTCCGTATATAAAGTGGTGTTTTTCGCTGACTTTAGGGTTTCCGAAACATGTTTTAAAGATACACCGAGTAGTTAGGGGGCTTGTTCAGGGACGCACGTGCGCGCATGCGCGTGCGTGCATGTGCGTGCACGTGACCTTGCACTGGATGACCCCTGGCACGTGCGTGACCTAAATGACCCCTTGCACGTGCGTGACCTTTAGCACGTGCGTGACCTTGCACGTGCATGACGTACGGAGAGAGGGGCGCGCGCACGGGAAAAGAGAGAGAGAGAGAGAGAGAGAGAGAGAAGGAGAGAAGAAGAAGAAGAAATAGCAGGGAAGAGAGGGAGGGAAGGGGAAACAACTCTTTTCCATTGATTAAGTTGGCCCTGAAAAGGGCCGTTGTCCTCTCAATGAGAGGGTTAACAGGAACATCTTGGATGATCCGCCGAGTACCGTGGAACAGGTCGCTTCTCGCATTTTACAGCATGCTTCGACCGCCTTTGGTAGGTGTTCGACACATCTGCCCCACACCAGAAGCAGACCAAGTAATCGACCTCCGGACTGTTCCCCTTAGACAAAGGGTAATACCCCCCACAAGTGGCGCAATATCTTTTATCTTTTCGATCCATTTTGCTTGTGACTTCTTTGGGCTTTGACACTCCTATTTATAGTTCGAGACGGGACGAGTCTAAGGTGTTGGGACGATACCATTTTCCACCAATCAGAATAGCATGACGTCACATGACGTCACATGACGTCACAAACAACAGACACGTGATATGTTGTCGACATTTTATTGAACATATTTACAAAGCATTTTATTCAACACAAAATGAACACAAATTTAATTGAACTTGAACATATTTACAGAGCAAAAAAGCATCGACATCGTTGTCCCTTCTTCTGGTCTTTTTGCAAGTCGGGAAAATGATCCCTAGCCCATTGTTCGACGAGTATATCGTTCACACGATACACGTGCCCGAACACCGAAAGGGCGTGCGGGGAGGGAACGTGAAACCGATGACACAAATAATACAAACAATAATGGCCGCAGACGACACTCTCGAGTCCCTGAATCCATCGGGGTTGGTAGTGGAGTTGTAGATCTTGGACGAAACGTCGAAAGGCTTCTCCGTAAACATCAGGGGGACACCCGTAGGAATCGAAGAAGGTAATGTGATCTGGTCCTTCGCACACAAACACGGTCCAGTGTCTACCGGGTTGATCTTCGTCGTCCGTGTTGATGACGTAGGCTTTGGGGTACGAGGTCGGGCGCAGTATATCCAGATGATTACGAGCCCACACGCCCCCGAACACGTTAGAGGGGAGGTGTTTTTCTAAAGCCCGTGTCAGTTGTCGATTGGAGAGAGCCTCACCAATCTGTGATGACTTGTCGATTGGCGTCGATTTCCAAGACATTGTCGTATTCGGCAAACAGAACAAGACTGAGGTGATTGGTCGGGGCCGCACCGAACTTGAGTTCCAAAGACAGGTTACCCGCTGCTTTGGGATGAAAGTAGTTACCGTCGGCTCCGTGTTCGTTGGTCAAATCGAAACAATACAAAGTGTACCCATTGATATAGTCGTTGAAAGGGAGGTCCAGGTCTTCTCGGGTGTTTAAGACGGCCACTCTTTTCATCAAATCCAGGTATGGTGCGATGGCTTGTCGCTGGGGAAAATCGACGTCGTATTCGTCCACAATTTCCCCGTTCTTGGTCAATTTGATGTTCTGCAATTGATTGTGTTCGAATTGGAAGGGATTTCTGTTTTTTCTTCCGTCGTAGGCCGTGTTACGTACCATACCCACGATTAATCTCTTGGGAAGACTTTCGTTGACAAACAGATTGTCTAGGACGTGACTGGCACGATTGTCGGGAATGACCATGTCGCGGACCACCACGCGTTTCAGGGGATACTTGGCGTTGGACGATTGAAGTTGCGCGGCCACCCGTGTGTAGGTACTGGGAGCCAGAGTGACGAACAGGATATCCAGGTAGGCTTTGGTGAACTCGACTTTGTAGTCTTCGGCATCGTTTCCTTCGCCGTACATCAGAAAAAATTTCGGGGATTGCTTTTCCAATTTCAACCGCAAGTCCACACCGTCCAGCAGATACCGACCTTGTAAACACATGTCCAAGTGTAGACGCGACTGCAATTCAAAGGTGCGACTGGCAGCGATGGTTTTCTGGCGTTGTTCCAATCCTTTGTTACTCGGAGCCTGTCGTCCACCGTCTCCGGCGGTGGCGACGGATTTCGTGGAATTGAACTGCCCGGCGGTATATTTTTCCCACAGGACTTGTTTCGACAGATGGTCGTTCTTGGCTCCCTTACCGAAACTCAGCAAATTCTCCAAGTAAGCCCGGTAGGGATAGGTGGGCAGAGAGGTGGTGACCAAAGTTTCGGCATCCTTTCCCAGGCGTAATTTGACGTCTTTAAACAACGAATGAAACAAGTTGTTAATGGGTGCGACTTGACTATCCGCATCCAGGTCATCCCCGTTGTTCTTGGTCACCTTCAGGGCCACGTGCAGTGTCATGTTGGCCAGATCGATGAAATCGGTGGTGGCATTGGAAATATAAAATTCGATGGGTCCGTCGTGGTTCAAGTCGGGCGTCAGTGGATACTTTCTGATTTTCGTCACCTTGTTTATGGCCGTCTGCGTGTCGGGTACACTGAACAAATCCTGCAATTCGTCTCGCGCGCAGGGACAGGAATCATTGCGCATTACCTGTGTAGCCATGGTCGAAGATATCTAGTTTACGTCGCTTGTGAGAGGTGACCTGTGTCTTCTTCTTCCTCTTCGGACGATGTGAAGTGGACGGGGTTCGTGGGGGGTCTTTTATAGGTTCCAGGTGGGCGACCACGTTCTTGAGTGTGTCGGACATCGTGTTTGACACCGCGGGGCGAAGCGTGTCCTGGGCGACTTTCTTCCAGTTCCATTTTTCACGACCACTGACGGCGTCGAGCACGCTTTGCCCCACTTTGGGTAACACTTGGGCCACATTCTTTTTCACGGCAGCTTTACCGGCCGACCACAAGGTCTTCCCGACCGATTTGACGGCATTCAATAACCCCGACCATCGACCGGCACCCTGTTGTCTCAGAATTCCTCCCCTGTACACCACCAGACCATTGCCAGCCCCTCGCTGTCTGAGCACTCCACCTTTGTACACTCGAATCATCATCGGCGGCGAAAATGAAGTTGGGTCACCACCTTACCGTCGAGAAATGGCACGGCTTTCCCCATTCCGTTCCTTATATAGAGACCAATGGAGCTTAGTCGACTGTACTTCAGAGGTAAGTAGTGAATCCTGGCGGGGCGGTGATACAATCGTCGACTGGGAATCACGTCCAACAAGGTAGCCTTCACGTCGCCCACGGTCTGGGGTTCGATAATGTCCGTGTAGATGTAAAACAGATCGTACTGGATTTGAAGATTTGGGGTGTGGTGGGCGTAGAAATACCGTAGACTTTGGCCATCGGCGCCGGTCATATCGATTGACTGCAGGGAAACCAACAGTTCGTTTCCAGGCCATCCCAACATGGATACGATGGGTCCACACAGACGAAGTTCGATTTTCGGCAACACGTCAAACCAGAAAAGCGACTGCACGTGATTGATCTTCAGATACACTTTGTCGTTGGTGTTGTCTCTCTTGAAAGACACAAAGGGACCTCTTGATACGGCCCCTTGGCGCATCACCTCTCGAGTTTCGTACTCGGTCTGCTCTTGCTTCTCGTGGTCGGTCATTTCCTTGTTATTGGGATCCAAACGAACGGGTTTATGGGCCAAATGATTGTAGATGGGAGGCAGGTTCCACAAATCATTCAGTCTGGTGTTCAGGACAGTCAGGATATGCCTCAGCGAGTCGTAGTCGTCACTCTTGATGTGCGTTTCCATTTCGATGGATCCCTTGATCTCATCACCCTTTACACCTTTGAAACAATGCGACGGGTCGATTCTGTGGCGGTCCCGGCATATCTTCACTTCGGGTTCGTCGCTCGGGGGCGACCATGGATGAATGCGTAAGCCGATCGTGTTGTCTCGTTGATCGATGTTTTGCCATTGGTCAGGTAACGTGATCATGGACAGACCCACTTCCCATTGCCGGTGATCGACGAGAAGTGGCGGGTCCAGATGTGTATGATACGTGGAGACTTTGTTGTCGGGATACCACGACATGGAACTGTCACTAGGGAGCGTGAGGTAAAAGGGCCGGTCGTTGTTCATTATGTTTGGTTTTCAAGGTTGGAGAAGGTAACAGGTAACCCAAGGTACTGGAGAGCAAGGCCGTCCACAACGTGGTCTGCGAACCGTCGGGTTTGAAAGCCAGTTGGGACAAAGAAACTCCCGCCACGACGTACACTAAAATCACTTGACAGAAAAAGACGATTTCCGCTTGTGGCACACGTTTTCCCAAGAGCGACCAATTGTGGGCACTCGCGGACGTAGACGTGGTTTCGTCTTGCATGTTGACTGATGTCGGCGTCTGTCGCTCCTATTTATACGTTTTGGAGACTGGTCCTGTCGATCCACGAATTAAAACTTGCCGGATAGCCCAACCATTTCACCAATACTTTGTCTTTTTTTCTTTCGAGTACTCTTTCGATGGGAAAGATCTCATCGTCGTTGACTTGGACCGCTTGCAATTCTTCGGGATAGAAGGTGCCCTGTATGGGTTCGCCTCTTTCGTCCAACAGTTTGTAACCGGGACCGACGTTGGGTGCGACGTTGAACGTTTCCAGAGTCCAGTTGGGCCAGTAACCTTTGTCGAAGGCACCATGTTTCGGCAAAGCCAAACGTACGGTCGTACCAATGTCCATTGATTTTTTCTTTTTCGGGGGACGTGGAGGAGGCGTTGTCAACATCCACTCGTGTTCGGGGCGAACGTCTTTGGGCGCCATTCCGATGGTCCGATGTCGTCTAGCATTGTAAGCTCGAACCAGGTCGTCTAGTACGTCAATGTACCGTTGTGTTTGTCGATGAGTAAAGTATCGCCACATGCGTTCTTTCAGAGTACGTTGAAATCGTTCGACCACACTGGCTTTGGTTTCGACGTTGTGTGTCACGAAAAAATGAATTTTTTTCTTCTTCAGGTACGCCTGCATTTTTCGATTGAGGAATTCGGTACCTTTGTCCGTTTGAAGTCGCAGGGGTTGTCGACTTTGAAAGATTTGACGAAAGGCATCCACCAAACTGTCCCCCGTCTTGTTTTTGAGGGGCAACACCCAAGCATACTTGGAAAACACGTCGATGACGCACAGCAAATACCGGTATCCCTCATTCTGTTTGGCCAAGGCCGACATGTCGCTCAAATCGGCTTGCCACTGATGATCTATGCCGGCCACCACCGTGGGAGACCGCGAGAATTTCTTTTTCAATGGTTTGTGCAAGGTGTACGCCCTTTGTTGTTTCAACCATGCCTTGACTTTGTCCAAGGACACACCGGTAGCTTTGTGAAGACCCAGAGCGCCACCGAAAGCGGCCGGGTGGTTCGGGTCGTAATACACTTTCTTCAGCTTTCGTTCCATGTTTCAGCAGGTGTCCCTATGAACAGGCTATTTATAGTTTTTGCAAGGAGAGCCATCTTCTGGTAGGTATACAAGGGGTATCCGTGCTGGAGATTTTCTTCTTTCTCGGGCGTCGCGGCGTAGTCCGTGTCGGTGGCGTGGACAACACGTTCCATCGATCTTGATTCCCGATGGCTTCGCGCGGTACGTTCGTGGCCTTCAAACTTTGCATCACGCCAAACCATCCCACGGGAGCCTGGGTATTCTTTCGCCGACGAACCAAATCGTTCACAATGTCAATGGCATTGGTGTTGGGTACGGGTACCCCATTCCGAACCAATTCCAAGTTCTCGTTCCACGACCAAGGTGTCTTTTCTTTCATGTGTTTCAACAAAAGGCGGGCTCGATGTTGATAAGGTCGAGGGACCGACTCCAGGATGGGTGCCTCCGAATTTTCTTCTTCTCTTGACTCGGGTATGTTTTCGTCCAACAAGGGAACAACCTGTTTTCTTTTCCTTTGCATCGTTTGATAACGATGTAACAACTGTCCGTAACGCTGCATTTTATTTTCGTCGGTTAGGGTGGGATCGTTTAGCACGTGTTGCATGTCTTGGTGGACATTTTCGACGGCCTGCTGCAGTGGATCTCGATCGTACACGGGTTCGACTGGCCTGACTTCGACGGGTTTGACGTCGGGGAGTCCCTCGAAGGGTACCAGTTTCATTTTCTTGGCGAATTTCATCTTTGGGAAAGGACCGAAACAATCGGGTGTAGAAACCCCCTTTCTGTTGCTTTAGAAGTCGCCGACGGGTCTTCCAAGGTGTTTTAGACGTGCCCAAACGTCGTAACAAGGGGGCGTCCTTTTTCAAGCGCTTGACTTCTTTGTCGGTCACAGGAACGTTGCCGCGAATCAGGTTTCCAATACACTCACATACACCGTCGACAATGGGTTGGGTCTCGAGTAAAAGGGGACGGTCTTTCGGTGCAGTGTTCAAGAGATACCGCAGTGTCTCCATGACTGAGCTCGGGGTCGTTCTCCGGTCCCCTTTTTATACCTTTCTGTTCCCTGGGTTATCCACCAAATAGTTTAGATAGCTCGGCAGCCATAGCGTTCGCTCTATCGCGCTGTCTAAGGAAGGGATGTTTACCACCCTGTTGTCCACCCAATAGTTTAGATACCAAGGGGGCCAAAGCTGGGAGGGCCATGGCCAGCAATGCACCGATGGCACCGCCCTGTTGATCGACAAGTCGCCGTTTGACGTCGGGTGGAACATTACTCAGTTTGCGAAGCAACGCTCGATGTTTGTTCAATTCTTCGGTACTCAGTCCCCTTCCGCGCTGTGCGGTCCGTCGAACGAATTGATTTCGTTTCTTGTTTCTTTCCTCTTGCAGCCTTTCCTTCCATCGCAGCAAGATACGAATCAACACACCCCCAAAAAATCCACGTCCCCCAGGTTTCATGATCAGGGAGAGTTTTTCGGTCGTCGGCATGTTTCTCTCCGTCAGTTGGGTCAACACTTGTCGATTTCGTTCCACCCATTTCTTGTGTTGAGCGTGCAGTGGCTGAATGTTACCCTTCAGCAAATGGTTGGCCGCCAACTTGAACCACTGCAACAATCCAATACGTGCCCGGCCCGTATTCTTGACCAACTGCCCATAAGCCATATCGGGAGTCAGATGTTGTAACTTGCGAATGAAGGACTTGAGTCCTTTCATAGAACTCGTCTTTTCTCTTCGTGGTCTGCGAAAGATCGGGGAGAGAGACCGAGCAGGGGAAGGTGGTGACGTGGGACGTGGAGGTGTGACCGGTAAGGTGAGACGTGGTGGTGTGGCCGGTAAAGGAGACATGGGACTCGTGGGTGGTGTCAACGACGGGGGTGACCACTGTGTTCTGGGGGCCCTCATTCTCGGGCGAGTCTGACTTCGTACCGTGGGATCACGAAGGTCCGGTGCCAACGTCGGGAACGTCGCCCTGGGAAGGGTGGGAGGTGGGTGTTTCCTCTGCGTATTCTTCGTACGAGCCATCGTGACAAACAAGAGTCAATTCGAGGTACAGTTCCCCCTTTTATACTTTTTGGACGTAGACGATGGGTGGTTCCTCTTGGGGTAAAATGTTGGATCTCAGTCGCAAAGCTTCGGGTGTGTCGGGCTTCAAATCAACGAGTAAGTAACTGCGAGGGGTACTCGTCGCATCTTCATAAGCTTCTTGCATATACTTGGAACGGGAAGGGTACATCTGACGGGCCAACACACCAATTTGCGAGGCGTCACGGGGATTTTTGAACAAGACCAGGTAATGGGCATTCAGACTGATGGTACGCTGTTGCTTGTCAAACAAGTTTTGCACAATGTAAATGACACTCGTGTCGTGGTGATGACTCTTTTTCGTGAACCACTTTTGCAATATCTCCGTGTCTTCTCCCATCAAATCGTCCACGACTAAGACTTGTGGACCTTTGACTTGACCCATCACGTCGTCAATATCCGTCAAACCTTTGACATAAGTGTAGGGAAAGCGATCGTAACTATCTTGCCATTCGCCATAAGCCCACACGATACGTTGAGGAGGGACGTCGAACAGGGACGCTTGAAGAAACTTCTGCACAAAGACCGTTTTCCCAACACCCGTTGGACCACTGACTAACATGGTAAAGGGATGTTTGAACGTCACATCCATCTTGCACTGTTTTCCCCCATTCCCTTTTCCCCTGCCTTTTATACCTTCGCGCCAGAACAACAGACATGGAGTGAAATTCGAACACAATTTATTTTACTAAAAATACAAAAAGAACTTTCAATGCAACAAACATATCATACAAAGGAAAAGAACATTCAAAAAACATATCATACAAAGGAAAAGAAAAAACTGTTAGTTATCGCGTTCTCTCTTCAGGATCTCTTGTCTCACCCAGGGTACATTTCTCAGGACGCGAGGAATCCAATACACATGTCCCAAAAGCTTCTGCATCGTGTCGTGTGGGTGCCAGTTTTCCACTTCAGCAAACGTGACGACGACGGGTATCCATTCACTCATATCGAAACAAGGGGGATACGACAAGACTTCGGTCATATCTCTCGGACCCGCATATTGGATGAGTGCTCGGGAAAAACTTTCTGCTTCCTTCTCTGCCAACAAGAGGACAGCCGTCTTCGGGATTTCACCGTTCGAAGTTTCACCGTTTTCACTGGTAGTCGGGAGAATAGTGGGTGGAATAGAAAGTTTCGTCGGCTGTTTTCTTTTTTTCTTTGTATCGTCTGTAGAGCTCGAACGCTTCTCCGCACCAGTACCAGTATCGCTGACTGCGGGTGTTGTCTCTGGGCATGTCGATGTTGTTGTCGAACATGCGACTGGCAACGGCTTCAAAGTTGTTTTCTGTTTGGATTTCTTCTTGGCACTCGAGCAGGCCGTGTCCGAGCTGTCCACAGTTGAGGCACTTGTGATTTTCGTCGGTGGGTCTCTTGATTCCGTAACACTTTCTTTTGGCAGTTTCTTTTCTTTCTTCATCACTCTTCGCTTTTTGGGCTTCGGCTCGTTTTCCACACTGGGGTGCCCAGTGTCCTGGTTCTCCGCAGAGGTAACAACTTCCATAGGAACCATAGGCTGGTCTGTCTTGTCTTGGTTTTCGTTGCTGCTGTTGGGAACGAGTAGGGCAGTCTCTATACCAGTGTCCGACATTGTTACAGGAGAAACAAGCTTGACTAGCCATCGAGAGCAGAATGAAATTTCAGTCTGACACTTCGCTTCTTATAGTCTTGGTCGTGACGTCACTCGCTTTTGATTGGTTCTTTCTTTTCCTTCGTTTTGATTGGTTCGTTGTTTAGTCTATGATTTCCAGGCTTTCCACGTACTTTTTCACTTCGTCCCAATCGATCAAGGCTTCACTCACGTGACAGGCTTCCAACAACGTCATCAGGTCGGCTCAATTACCGTGTTTTTGTCGCCAATGGTTGAACACGGTGAAGATTTGCATGCGCGCGTTGTTGGGATGACTCATCTTGGCTTGACTGATTCGCGCTTCTCTGATCCCCAGATGTCTGCCAATACATTCCCAGCCTTCTCCCATGTTGCCGGACATGACATTGATATCCATTTGATCCAGAGACCATCGTTTCTTTTTCTTCGGCAAACCGTCCATCCACTGGCGTATGGGGTCTTCTTTCTGTTCGACAAACTCGTCTTTGCGTTTGATCAACGCGGTCTTAAAGCCCGGTACCACCGTCCAGAACTTTTTCAAGGCTTTCTCGACGTCTTCTCGCCATCGTTGTTCGTCCTCCCACGTCTTGACTTGATCCCGTGGATCGTCCATCATACTGCCTAGCACGTTATCGATGTCTTGCAGTTTCGGTTCGTCCACCCAAAGGTAGTGATTGTAATCGTCCACGGGATGCGAGGGTTGACCCGTTATGGAAGAAACGCCTAGTCCCAGACACGAGTGGTATCTCTGACTGGGATGTTCGTACTTGCAGCCGATACACTCTTCGTGTTGCCTTTCTTCTATAATGGGCAGGAAACATTTCAACACTCGAAAGTTGAGCCATCGTTGTCTAAGTTTCTCGATCAAATTTTCTGCCGGTTCGTCATCTTCTTTCTTTGTTCGCCATCGTCCCGAGACCCGCAAATCAGTATCCATAGGGGTAAGTGTTGCTCGGTTGGCCATCGTCATTGAATTGAACAAACCGCTTGTCATACACGATTTTATATCGTTTGTTCTCGGGGCGTGTCCAAAGACGGCGGTCACGTGATCTGGTAATCTTGAACGGATTGGCTATGACCAGAGGTTCGTTTTGATGGACGTGCCGTACATTCTCCTTCATGATGGCGTAATTCAGCTGCTGGGAGGCACGATAATTCAAGGTCAATCCCCGGACTTTACATACAGTTTTACCATCGCTCTGGCGGTACGCGTAATTCTTTGGCCCTCCGCTAACAAATTCTCGAATGGTGACATCTTCGGGCAACTCGTTCTTCCACTGACCCAAACTCGAACCTTCCGGGGGATTCCATGACGTGGCGTGGTATTGGTAGATGACGCTATCGGTGTCAAAATAGCAAACGCGCTCTCCCAACTTTTCCAAGACGGAATAGAGTTTCAAACGAGCCTGAGCCGTGACAAAGGCGGCGATAACCACGTTGGTGATGGGACAGGGTGCCACGTGTTCTTCCTTTTTCAGCGTTTCCATCAAGACCATGTTATCGTTCACTAACTGCACATCTCGTACGGTCTGGGTCACGTCCAACATTTTTTTCAAAATAGACGCTGGGCTCCGTGATGTACTCGGTCTTGGGAAAGTTGTCTCTCTGTCCGAATTTACCCCATGCTGTGTTCAATTGTAACTTGCTAAACGTCCGCATCCCTTTGTTGGGTTTTATCGACGCGGGATCCAGACGAATACCTTCCGTGTCGTACACGTCGTTGACGAAGCGGGTCTTGTCTTCTTCGGTGTGGCAGGTGTCGGGATAACCGCTGCTTTCCATCTTCTTCTTGAGGTAGTGATTAATGTACCCCGTAAACAGACCGCCCGTTTTGGCCTCGGGATCGTAAGTGCTGAATTCTTTCCAGTGCCAGACTTCGTAGACTTTTAGTACTTTGTATCCTAGGGCCACCGCTTTCTTCAGTTCCAGGGTGACAAACGTACCCACCCAGGCTCGCTGTTCGTCGGTGTGCTCACACGGTTGGTATTCGGCAATCTCCCCTTGTTGCATGTGTTCGTCGACGCAGCTTCGACACAGGGCAAACACCAATTTCTGTTTGCGCCGAAACGGGAGCACTGGATGGTACAGGCCACGGGGCGGCAAGACGGAACACTGGATCAATCCTTCGTACTGTTGCCACTGGTCTTGATCGGGCTGTGTGACGATCGTGGGTTCCTTGATGGGAAAGGTACCGTACTTGCAGATGTAAGGGTACAAGGACACCACGTCGATGTAGCGCATGTCTTCCACCGACTCGTTCACCAACAGTTGGATGGCATTGGTTCTTCCGCCGAAGAAAGCGTTGCGGGGCATCAGAGGTTCGGGAGCGGGCCATTGCTGATCTTCCAAGCCTTGTAAAAATTCGTTCATCTCGGGATCGTGGCGTCGTTCTTCCTCCAGCTCACACTCCCACATGACGCGGATGGTCTGCATACCGTACTGTTCCTGGAGTCGACGGTGACGTTCTTGTGTCTTCTGGTACAAGTCCCTCATACTGCGAGATGGATCGTAGGGATGTTTATGCTGAAGGTCTTGGACGGGACCCGGATAACATTTGGGACAACCGTGAAAGGCACACCCGTGAAACTCGTACACCGTACCCGTGGTCGTGTCCATGCCATCTAAGCTATAAGGGCCAACTCGGCATTCACTACCGTTACGGGCGTGTCGAATGTTGGGTAGTGGGGTCTGGTTTCGGAAAGCTGCCATGGTCTGTCGATGTTGTTCCCACTCCAACCATCGAAGGGCTTTGTTGGACTGTTGTCGAGGCTGGAAGCGGTGCCAGTCCTTACCAGGTTTCGGCTCTTGCATCAGGGCTCGAGGAATGACGACGAGGGTGTCTTTCTTTAGGTAGTGCGTGCGTAACACGCGGCTGCAGGCAGAGGCCAGGGTCAAGCTTTTTTCGAAGGGATCGATTCCCGTGTCCATGAGAAATATCTCACGAAACACACCACAGCATCGGCGAAGGACATCGACGTCACTTTTGCAGTAGGCGAGAATTTCCTGGCGAAAATCAAAGACGTGGTGACTGTGTTGTTGGTACCACTCGTGAAATTTTTCTCGTTCAGTCACACTCATGCCATCCGGATCGTAATCGGTGTCGGGAGGATAGGCGCCCACGTATTCTTCGTTCTCCGGTTTGTTGAAGTGGTGAGGGAAATAACCTTTCTTGAGTTCTTGCAGGCCAAAGGTCTTGGGCATGTCCCGTAAAGCCATCGGTAGAAAGTTGAGGGAATCGATGAATTTTACCGTACCGACAGTGATCGTCATCGCTTTACCACCATTCATAATCACTTCGGGTTGCGCCACGGAATGTTTGTGCAGCGTCTGTAAAATAAGCAGTCCGTCGTTACCTTTAAAGTTATGAGCCACGGCAATCACGGGACTCGATTCGTGACTGTCATGTTTCCGACCATTTACCACCGTACCGTGAGCAGCGAGTTGTAGAAACCATTTTCCCACATCGTCCAGCGTGTCTGGGCCTTTAAACACAATTTCCCGTTGGTGATTCCAGTACATGTCGCAGTGCTCGCAGGGATCTTGATTGTCGATACAAAAGTGACAGCAGGTTTGCAGGACACATAGGTTGGGAATGTGCTCACCGGTATCTTGCTGGCATTCAAAGTCAAAGAAGACGAAACGGGTCAACGTTGATTTCTGTAGTTTGTCGATTTGTATCTTTCGGTCTTTATTCATGTCGATGGGTGATTTCAGTGGTTGAATGTAGCAAAACTGTTTCTCGGCCGTGTGCCACTCTCGGCAGATGGAACATTCGTATTCTCCGCATCGGTGTTCTTCTAAATTTCGCTTAGCCTTGATGACGTCCCACTCTTTTTGACATTTCTCACATTTCTTCCATCGATGACATATACTGCACTTGGCTCTGGAACGGGTGGCAAGGTGATTGTCGAAACACTGGCGGCTCACAAACACACGATGACAACGGTAACACGTCTTTGTATTGGGATCAGGTGGACAGGGTGGACCCATTGTCTTACATCCTTGACACATGACGTGACATGAATGTTTCTCTGCAGCATTGTATCCTACTTGACAGGTCTCACAAAAATACGACCTTTCTACAAAGGCGGGCATGGAGGTAATGACGTCGTAATGCCTGTCGTGTAAATACAGGTTGAGATGTTTTGGGGTCCCGGTGACGTGTTTTGTTCCCCGATAAATCGCCTTCCCAAAGATGGCCCGAGAGAAAACGTTGAGCTGATAACCTTGCTCTCCCAAATACTTGGCGTACAATTCCCAGGTTTCCATCCCCGTGCAGGCTTGTCTGGCTCCACCGACGGCATCGATGAGGGCTTCCGTTTTTCTGGTCTGCCACGAGTGGGGTCCTGCCCTCCTCTGTAGTCTGTTCCGCTCTCTTTCCCATTCAGGTGTGTCTTTTTTGTTGGCATAATGACGGGCGACGACAATAGCTCGCTGAAAACATAAGTCGTCGGCATTCTTTATGGTGACCAAACATTTCTTTTTCTTTAAATATTCGTCAAAATTTGCGCAGTGTCTCTTCTTCATGTTTGTTCCACCGCTACCTCGACCATCGGGAGGGGACACGTGGCAAATACTCATGGACATACGTTGATCTAGACGAAATTCTTCGTTACTCTGTAATACGGCAGCCACTTTCTGCAAAACGTCTTCGGCCTTTAACAAACGATGTTCACGGAAGGGTAACCAGATCGGTGTTTTGAGTCCTGGGTGACTGATGGCGATTCTAACATAGTCACTTTCTCTGGCGTCCAAGGTTCGGCGAATTTCCTCGATGATGGCCTCAAAAGTGTCGTGTAGTTGTTGTGGTACATCGTTGGCTGGAACGTGGGACCAATCTTCCAGAAAATCTATCTCCACACATAGTGATTCGGTTCGAAATAATCGGCTGTAGCGTCTATCCACGGGTCGTAATGTAAAACTCATCTTGCTTTGCTCGCTGATCGCTTGAAAATGACTGAAGCCGTCGCCTCCCTTCTTTTTATTCCTGTCACCATGAATGGACTCGTCCATGACGTCATACCCTTCAAATGGATTCGTCCGTGACGTCACCCATGAATGGACTCGTCCGTGACGTCATATCAAATGGATTCGTCCTTACGATCATAAAACGGTACAACATCCGTCACTCTATCAGTATCAGAATGGATGCTCCGGTGTTACGCATCGAAGACAACCACAGCACGGATACTCTCATGTATCTCAGGGGTCACACGCTTGTCGTGATTACCCCTGACGATATCTTTGTCTTACCTGACGAGGTATTAAAAACACCTCCCAGGAAAAGACCTCCTCCCGAATTAGTGGAGGCCATTAGACGCAACCGACATAAAGTGCGTCGTACCCTCACATTCTAGTGCTCGCATTCGAGTGAGGACAACGGCCCTTTTCAGGGCCAACTTAATCAATGGAAAAGAGTTGTTTCCCCTTCCCTCCCTCTCTTCCCTGCTTCTTCTTCTTCTTCTTCTCTCCTTCTCTCTCTCTCTCTCTTTTCCCGCGCGCGCGCCCCTCTCTCCGTACGTCATGCACGTGCAAGGTCACGCACGTGCTAAAGGTCACGCACGTGCAAGGGGTCATTTAGGTCACGCACGTGCCAGGGGTCATCCAGTGCAAGGTCACGTGCACGCGCATACACGCACATGCACGCACATGCACGCACGCGCATGCGCGCACGTGCGTCCCTGAACAAGCCCCCTAACTACTCACCGACGCGCTCACATGATATTCTTTGAACTGTAGTTTTTGTTGGAGTGTAATTAGATTTGAGTCCCGCGACAGCCAAACCTGCGGTTATAACCGCGGCGAGGTTCCTATCGGAAACGTTGAGATTTTTTAGTTGCCTGACCAAATTATGTCATTCTGAAGTGTGTCTTTTATAACACAATGACATATGTCATAGAGGCGTCCTGCCATATTAAAATACGTGTTAGTGATTGTAACATAAACCTGTTGCTATCAAGACCCGGCTGGAGATCTTGGTAGTATTCCTTATGTCATTGCGTAACTATAACTTGTTGTTGGCATGTCTTATCTAACTTTCTTTGTCTGATAAACTATATTGAATGTTAAACCTTCATATGATGCTTGATACATTAGACAGATGTCTAATGAGCTCCTTTGTCTCGAATACGTTTATAAACTCAGAACAGAAACGAATCTATGAGTCAGGTCCAGGAGGCCATGCTAGGCGGGCGCCTAGTTAAGGTACCTAATGGATACTAGTGAGGTCCAGGCAGGGCTAGGAGTTAGGTCCGGCCAGGACTGAGCGAAGGTCATGGGCGCCTTGGCACGAGACGGCACGAGACGACAGCTTCTGGAGTTAGCACACTCATGCTAAGCCAAGCTAAGACATTCGACTCCCTCCATTTAAGTTAGTTCTACGGTCGTTTACATTACGATGTTTGTACCTATTGTAAAAAGCAGAATAAAAGTATTATTAGATGTATATACCAGTGTTGTCATCCAAGAACCTGATTAAAGAACTAATGTAATACTGTCACATATTAATTGATGCCGTAGACCAGACCAACGCTTGAAGTCCTATTCCACTAGAAGATCACAGGTCACAGCTCTGAAGGGGTAAGTCTTTTCAAATTCTACCATGGCCACGGTGAATAAATGACATTAGTGCTATGTATTATAATTTATCTGGGAAATCTGCAGTTTATCATCACGCGTCATTAAATATCATGGCGTAGTTACTAAATTTAATATTGGCTAGTAGTGGAACAGGAAAATGGCTAAAACAAAAGTGTATATATATTATTTGTTTTAAAATGCGTCATGTTGTTTTTAAAAGATTATGAATTATAATTGTTTGTTTTGAACACATATTTTGGCTTTTAAAGTTAGTAGTAGCTAAGTATTATCAGGCTAATAACTGCGAAGTGAAATGTTTTATGATTGTTTAATTATCTGGAATAGAGTTAAGCGTATCCTTATTGAGAGATATAACTCTTTAAACATTCACACGGTATTAACGGTTTTGTCTCATATAAGTTTTTTTTGTTGTTGTTTGTGTATATATATTTATGCCCCGAGGTTTACGGGATTATTATTTGTGATGTAGTGCCCCAAATATTAATGGGAAGACCCGATATTTACCGTAGAGAGTTTTATTTGTAATACCCCAAAGTTTTAATGGGAAATGCCCCGATATGTAACGGGAGAAGTTTATGTTAAGTGGTTTAACCCCAGGAGGGTTGTGCTCGGATTTAAGAGCGAACGTATTGTCTTGTTTTGTGTTGTGTTTAAAAATTATAGAGATAAACCGTTAGTTCTTTCAAAAATATCTTATTTAAGATTGGTTAAATGTGTTCAGATCATTCATTATTCTTGAGATAAAACAATATGACTCCCTAATTTCAATTGTATCCATGTAAATAATACTGTAAATATCGTTAGATCGTTATCAGTCAAATCTGTTCCACTTGCTAATTTGATTAACTATTAATTACGTTCACTCCATGATATGATACGCAGATGATCAAACTTCGGCACGGGGAGCAGTTATAATACTTTTCATAGCACGTCATAACACCGTTGGGCCAAACGGTATGGAAAAGGAAAAGATTACCGAACAAAACATGGTGGCAAATAATGCCAATAGTGTAACTACACGAAGCAGGGAAATTCTGACCTCTCGCCATTAAGGGAATCCTATCAGCCAGTGAAGTCGTGAATAAAGAAGAGGACAACAATTCATACCTCTCCATACAGTTGGCTTACAGGATAGTGTTTCGCGTCTGTATCCGCGTGTGTGATCATCAAACCAGAGTGCACCATATATGTGAATAATTAAAGTAGTTTGTGTTCGTGATTCCAGACTCCACCATATATGTGAATAATTAGAGTAGTTTGTGTTGTGTGATTCCACGATCTCGTTTGGGTTCTTTTTGCATTGACCAACGTGTGTGACGGGTGTTGTATATATAACTTTTACGTTCGTGTGTTTATCATTTTCCTTTTGTTTATAGACATTTTTTTTTGAAATTATGACATTTTACAAATGCATATATAACTTTTAAATTTGTGTGTTTCATGTACATTTCCTTTGTGTTTTTAAACATTTTTGTATACGACATTTTACAAATGTTTATTTATTTTCTTTTTTTCTATTTTTTATTCCATTTTATTCATATTGTAATTAAGATTGTAAAGAGTTTAAAAAAGTTATGCAAAATAACTTTTCTTTGGCAATGTGAGGAATGTTACATAATTGGGGGATGTATAATTGCATACCCTCACGAAATCAATTAGCAATCTTATCATAGGGCTAGCAGACAGTAAAGACTAACAGACAGACAAAAGTCGTTAGGAAGTCATTAATCATCACAGATGTCCTGAGTTACGCAAGATCCTTGAATGATAAAGCAATCTGCAAGGGAAGCTTAATCTGTTATTATATAATGACCAGCTGCCAATCCCGGTCCTAATATAATCTGAAATATAATACCTGGAATTAGTTGATTGGCCAATAACTATATGTCCGTCCAGGTTATTGACCCACCCCGACCGGATACTGACCAATCAGGTTACGATGCATGGGTGTGGTATCAAGAAAACAAGGCTGGACATGGATTCGGCCCAGGAATTAAAAGATTAGACAAACCGTTTTGGGATCATTGTCTGCGATATCACCTCGGTGGAAGCGGACGTTAAATAAAACTAATTTACACACACGTTTTGGGATCAGTCAGGTCCAGGCAGGTCCAGGAGGCGCCTAGTTAAGGTACCTCAGGAGTACTATAGTCAGGTCCAGTCAGGTCCAGGAGGCCATGCTAGGCGGGCGCCTAGTTAAGGTACCTCAGGAGTACTATAGTCAGGTCTAGGAGTCGGAGACGAGACGAGAGCTTCTGGAGTTAGCACACTCGTGCTAAGCCAAGCTAATTAAGTCATGACTCCTTCCATATAGTTAGTTCTACGGTCGTTCACATCACGATGTTTGTACCTATTGTAAGAAGCAGAATAAAAGTATTAATAGAAGTATATACCAGTGTTGTCATCTAAGAACCTGATTTAAAGAACGTAATACTGCCACACTTTGATTTTCGACATCATACAAAATTACTTCTTCCCCACGAGGTTGGGACTTACAACCAGTTTTTTTATTTGCCAAAACTTTATTATTATTAGCCTTCGTGCGAATCAATTCTTTGAGGTCTTCCTTAGTCGATTTGTTAAACGAAAAATTGATTTTTTTATACCTATTGATCCTACTTACTAAATTCCTATTTTTCCTATTTAATTTGGTCAAAGTCACGTCGGCAGATGTCTGTGTCTCTCTATTAATTAAAATGGATCTCGCTGGTATCTGCCGCTGGTGTCTGGTCAACTATCCCGGGGAAAAAGAGGCTGTCGAGATAATCGTCATATAATTTTAAAGATTTATTAGAACTATTTTTATTTTTACCCAGCTTTCTAGTCTTTGTCTTCAGTCTGGCCAGCCTAGTTCGAATAACTTTGTCATCAAACGTCACACTGCCGTCATGTAAAGCAGTAATTATAGACTGGTGCTCCGTATTGGTCGGAAATTTATTCCTAATGCCTAGTACTAGCCTATTTGTAATTCTTGCGAAGGGAAGTTTAGTTATTTTACTGAGATCATAGTCATCGCCCAAACCAATGCTGGATAGTAATTCATCGTTGGACGTCATGCCTGCTAATTGAATGGATTGACAACAAATTAAAAATAAGTCCGCCGGTCAATTCCTAAACAAATTAAAAAGATTTATTTCCCTTTAACCTTAAAATTCGATAGTCTCGAACAGTAAACTATCGTGCGTTTCGATTAATTCCCGGTAGCAAATTTTAGATACGAAACAATTTGTTTATTTTCTAATTTGGCGTCACCTGTCTCAGCAATTCCATAAAGATTTCAGGAATCTTGAAAAATTAAAAGATAAATACGGCTTTTACTCTTATCTCGACTGACACAGGTGCTACGGAGGTGGGAAATCGCCGAAACTAAATTACAACACTCTGTAGATAAATAGCGAATTGAAAAATAAAACGCCGTGGCTATTCTTACGACGAGGCGTAAGAATTATTGAGGGACTATTCTTACGACATGGTGGAAGTTCCGGTAGCGCATGCGCAAGTGGGAGGTGTCGTAAGAATAGGCAATGCTTTATTTTTACGACGAGATCGTCATAAAAATAGCCTGTTTCTTTTGCAAGAGGGGGAATCGTAAGAATAGGCAATGCTTTATTCTTACGACGAGATCGTCGTATTAAATAGCCTGTCTCCTATTCTTACGACGATCTCGCAAGAATATGAAACCGGCTATTTTACGACTACTACATTGTCCAACCTGCATGCTTAGCCTGGACATGGGCCGCATTATATCACAGAGTAAAGATAACCAGTGTGGCAACTCGCATTACTACAACACAGTGACGCGCAATATATCTTGGGAATCATCTGTAATAAACACGCGCTGACAATTCGCTCAACGTTACGATATCTATATCGATGAACTAAGTCTCTTTAATTTCGTTGTTTTATAGTATTTTCGGTAACAAAACTACCGAGGATTATCACATACAATCACATGTTAGTTGTGTGTGTCATTCGGAAATTTATAAAACATGATTCACATTTTTAAAACGTACATAAACGGAGCATAGCGTGGTACGGCCCGGAGTGGAATTGGTCTATAAGACCGTTAATTATTGCCGATTTTAAATTTTTTTATTATTAACTTTGAAAATAATCCACAAAATACTATTTGTTTCAATTCGTAGATTTGAAATTCAATTTTTACAAACCTTAAAATAGCCCATTTGAAAATGTCAAAGTGCCACGCAATTTTTGGATAAGGCCTATTCTACTCAACATGATTTATTTTTTCTCCCACAGAAAATTACCTTTGTCTTCTAGAGCTTATTACTCTTATTTATTGTATGTTAATAAAGTAAGCTTTCAGTAAAATATAAAATAATAATTTAAGAATATTAAAATTTAATTTCAAATAGGCCTATAGTTAGGCCTAACATTTTCCAACGAACATATTTGTGCCGTTGGTTGTTTTCCAAGATAAATACTTTTGGCTGAAACATTAACTCACTGTGTACTTTTATGATATATTAATTAATGTAGGCTTTCATTTTTAAAAAATAAAAAAGAAATAATTAAAGATATAAAAATTCTATTTTAAAATTAAATAGTATTACATTTTCAATAAACATATTTGAGTTGATTGATTTCTCTTTTTACATCGGTATAAACCAAAAACATCTTGAAAATGAATATTTTACATATTAATCTGGGTGTCATGTAATGTTTTGATGGCTTTTACAGGCCTCCCAATACTGTGAAATTGTCCTTTTTACACCACTGCACAAGAATAATTATATTAAATTATCAATCTGAACTTCTGAAGTGTATTCTAGATATCCATGACATTAGTTCTGATCTGCGTTAGACAGATAATTTGTAATTCACTGTGAAACAGATTGATAAGATCCATGGCCTGATATCAATATCAATAGGTAAACGAAACACCAAATTCTACGATCGATTTACTACAATGGAATACATTTTCAGCTTTGAATGATTCAGTATTGGATTTTAACCACTTTTATAGATGAAAATGAAAGTTAAATAGACGCTAAACATAAAAAAGACCAAAATAATAGTTGTCACTGATCTGTGCACTGGATTCTCAAAAAAGATGTCATGGAATTTGAGTCCAAGAGTAACCAACTGGTTTTTTTTTTTTTTGATCATGGTTCCAAATTACCAAGTGTTACGGCTATAATAATAGACTGTGTGTGTGTGATTTGGGAATTTATAAACATGATTTATATTTTTAAAACAGGCATAAATGATTTAAACGGAGAGCATGTGCAATACTCATTGCTCTGATGCTTAGATTTGAAAAGTAATTTCCATAAACCTTAACATGGGCCACTATTGAATTGATAAGAATTAGGCCTAGAATGATTTATTTTTTTCCCATAGAAAAATAAAAATAGTTTCACTTTCTGGAGCTTCTCACTGTGTGCTTCTCTTATTTAGGCTATGATATGTCAGCTTTTATTTTAAAAAAATAAATTTATAATTTAAAGCTCCAATAGCATATTTTTAGGTTATATTTTTAAAATGTATTAAAATAAAGCCCTAAAATAGATTGTACCTATAAACAGTCCTACCTTGTTAAAGAATAATCCTATTAATCCTATAATTCACTATTGCCAGTTGAGAAATTGGCACAAATATCATTTTCAACTTCAAATTCAAACGTTTGAAGATGGCCGTCCATGGAGAGGAATGGGAAAACAAGGGAGGTAATTGAGTTACTATCTCCTCAATAAGCCTGTCTCAACCATTTTAACCCCCATGAAATTTTGCCCATGATCGTATAATATTGAGTTGACAACATTTTGAGCAAACGAAATAGAAATAATTATGTTTTGACTTTATTAGAAAATATGCTATTGGAACTTTAAGGTATTAATAAAACTGAATTTCAAATAGGCTAGATACTAAGATAGGTCTATATAGGCCTAGTATTATATTTATAATTACGTTACTGAGATGACCTCTTTGGATGTCACTGAGATGACCCCGTCGGCTAAGCATCGCAGTTGGACAACGTAGTCGTCGTAAAAATAGCCTTCTCCTATTCCTACGACGATCTCGTCGTAAAAATAAAGAATTGCCTATTCTTACGACATCCCCTTGCAAACTGCAAAATACTGAAGTCCAAATTGTGTAACTTGCGCATGCGCTACCGGAACTTCCACCATGTCGTAAGGTAAGCATTTTTTTCCGTCCACCGGAGCCAGGTCTTATGACGTCATATGAGGATTGTGGGTTAGGATAAGGGTTAGGATAAGGGCGTGGCCTGCAGATTTCGTCACAGTCTCGAGATGTAGACAGGGCTAGCCCTAACCCTAACCCTGGGCCAAACCTAACCCTTATCCTAACCCACAATCCACATATGACGTCATAAGACCAGGCTCCGGTGGACGGTAAAAAACGTTTACCATGTCGTAAGAATAGTCCCTCAATAATTCTTACCAATGACGTATGTTAATATATATACGTCATTGATTCTTACGCCTCGTCGTCAGAATAGCCACGGCGAAAATAAAAACGACAATAATTTTTAGAATTTTTAACGTAGATTGCGATCAAATAATATCTAAAGACAAACGCGTGGTGAGAATAATTTTAACTTGTCTTTCTATAGTCTCTGTCACCCAGAACCCCCTAGTCTTCAACGCACGGAGGGTCTGGGACGGTTCTCAATTTTTGACGAAAATTACTGGATAATCTACCCCATAAAAAACCAAACATTTGGTTACGCATGCGCAATGGAACCTTTTGGCTAAAGTCTCCGGTAAGTGCTAGATCTTATGAAGCCGGGCCGATTTTGCTAGATTCTATAAAGCGTGGTTGATATATATCCCACAATTCACTTGGTACATCTATTATTAGAAACAAAATAGAGACGATGAAGAATTAAGAAGATTGTGAGAAGCCATACGTCTGATTCATGACCAGAGAAAATTCCATTTCAATTGAAACCTTTACAAACAAAATTTTAAAGAGTGTCATTGACATTGTTGACAATTAACGAGCTGTTTTGATAGATTCAGTGCGTGGTAACTTAAAAGACTGGATAATCCAGACAATGACCTATTTTCCGTCAAATTTCGAGGACCCATCCAGACTAATATTCGTAGAATATTTGTGTGGATGATAGAGACTAGTCTTTCTATACAATTTGATGTTGTGACAATACCACGTGCATGGCCATATATAGTGAATATTTGCTGCGGTGAATTACTCGCACGTGCTTCCAGTGGGCCCGGGGCTATTTCGTCATCATTCAGAAATTCGTCTTTGGACAGTCAACAACTCTCCAAGGTAAGACCAAATTTCTTAGCGGATAAAATATTGTTGCATGGGGCACCCTAGTAATGTACCTCAACTCATAACAGTCGAACCGTATCACACGCCACGGCATGAAAACTGCACTGACTGACTGAGCGAACACGTGACAGACGCAAACTCTCTTCGGCTTCTTAAATTGATTAATACAGGATGACTATTTCGTAATTGTTCTTGCCTTGCATTCCCACGATTATCGAGATTTTAAGACGTGGGTTGTTTTCCCCCGGTGCAACAGCAACACGTACCTCTCGACTGCTCGGCGAAATATTCTGATTTCAAGATAAATAGCCTACATCGGATGTGGAATAAAGTGGAATAGTTGAAGAAAGCGCCTGACCTCAGTAACTAACTTCCTGTAACTTTTAAACAATAATATTTAAAACCCGAGAATAACTTTTTTTAATTAGATTCCTGTAAAACAAACAGCTGCTCACTGACATGTCATACACGTTATAATAGCCTACTGGGGTAACGGGCATCTCAAGTTGACGTACATTGTTCAATTTTCAAAATGGCGTTCTGTCGTCATGGAGACGTTTGTAATGGGAGATAACTCCATTTAATGGGGGACATCTCCAATTAACCGTACCGCTCAATTCGAACAGTTTACGGTTATCCGACTAACCGTAGGAGCACTACCACAAATAAAAGCAAAGTTGTTATGTTCCAAAGTCTTGACCAACCAAATTGCTTATCACTACTTAGCCTAAGCAGAAAAATCTCACTATTGAACTTAGTCAAGGTGATATAAAAAATCCATATTCTGAGTTTCATCGCTCTCACTTCATTATAAACAAATTTAACGTGCCCAAAAGCATCAACCAATCAGACTGCTTACCTCTGCTTACTGTAAACAGAAAATGTTCATCATCCAACTCCATCAAGGTATTGACCTAAGGAAAGCCTACACCAAGTTTGAACATTCTAGTTCATTTAGAAGAAGAGTCATTGTGTTCCAAAGTGTCGGCCAATCAAATTGTTTATCGCTCTGTTTACCCTGAGCAGAAAATGTTCATTATTGATCTTAGTCAAGGTATTGATGCAATGAAACTATACACCAAGTTTCATCACCTTCACTTAATTAGAACTTAAGTTATCTTGTCTCAAAGCATCAACCAATCAAATTGCTTATCTGTGCTTACCCTCAGCAGAAAATGCTCATCTTCGAACTCCATCAAGGCACAGACCTAATAAATACATATACCAAGTTTTAACATTCTAGCTCCATTAGAAAGAGAGTTATTGTGTCCCAAAAAGTGTGATGGACGGACGGAGAGACAGTCGGACAGACAGACCCATTTTAATAGTCCCCAAAGGCGGGGTACAAAAATATAGGCTAGTCCTAACCCTGTTTACATGAAGTGACATTGACAAAATCTGCAGGTGGGCTTAATATTTGGATATGACAGTAACAGCCCATACTACCTTCAGCCAAAACCTGAATTTTAACAGGGAATAATACTGGAAAACAGGTTTAATTCTGTCAAAAATTAACTTAATCTCATGGAGCTTGACAGCAGTATATACCCAATTTCAAGGGCCTTAAATCAGTCAAAAATTTACAGAATTTTATGAAACGCTAACCTGATCTGTAACTCTGTCACATATAACAGTGTACTAATTTCATTTATTTTCTTGGTAAGTAATAATGAATTTTTAAGGTACCAACACAAGTTATTTAAATGTAAGATTTATTCACCTACTGAATGGAAATTTACACAAGTATGAACTTTCAATAGATTGTATACCATGTAAAAACAAACAGGTGCTATCAACCTCTAGTAAATGCTAGAATTCAGCACTTACATAATTAAATACGAAAACATAACTATAATAATAATATACAACATTTTTACAGGGTAACCTCCCTCATACATACTACATAAAATGTATAATGTAAAACGGTCAATATAATGTAAAGTGATATTGATGTTCATGTATTACTATTAATCTATAAATCTACAGACATGTAGTTAGGTATTAAGAAATCAGCATCACTGAATGAAGATTCTATTAGTTTCAGTTATCCTAACAGAATAAAACAAAAGTAGATATTTTTGTTATGGATTTTGAGGTGGAAACTTTTTGGTAACAATAATACATATGACAGTTTTAAAAGCAGCTTTATTTGGCAGTTGAAAACTTCTAAAAAATATATAAGACAAACCAAAATCATATTTCAAGTTTTAGAATATAAAATAAACTGATAGAATCATCACATAAAGGTTTTATACATGTAGCAGTCAGATAAACAAGCATATTATAAGACAAAGATTTAGGTTGCTGCAAAAGAAGATCAACTCTCTAGTGATTTTAAAGGGACATCCTAGATTTTGATGGAAAGTCATCGCTAAATTTGTTTAACAGGGGTTACTTGACACATTTATGGAATCCCACTGACTTGGTAGTAGCAACAACTACTTAGCACTATACATACAGTATATATAGAAATTGCTATGCAGGGAATTTGGGACTTCAAAGAGTTTCAGACAGCTACACAGAGCTAGGATACAGGTTTCTATGGATATTCCACACAGAATTAACCAGCAGATCCACCAAAATATACCCAAGACAGCTCCTTTAAACTTGGTCCAACATCTTCAGAAAAAATCACTATCACATTGATAAATCTTTGTGAAAAAAAACCTCAATCAATGTCAGTAATATTATTATTTGTCCTTTATTTCTAGTTATTAGTATCTGATAGATCAGTTTTTTAAAATCATGTCTACATAATTGAATATCAGTTTTAATAATAAAAGATAGGTTGCCAGGCAACGAAACATACGCCCACAGCAGCTAAATCGTCCGGGTAGTCAACAAGGGTTGTCGCATATTTTTACTTTTTTCGGTAATGAAACATTCGTAATATTCTAAAATCTGATTAGAATTTGTTTGCTTTTTATAAAGTTTTGCCCCAGGCTAACAATTGGTATACGAAACATTTAATATCATGGATTTAGCTGTTCAGTTATCAAAATTCATTGAAAATCAAAATACTTGTTCGTTTCAACACCTTAAACTTTGTGTATCAATCTGAAGTCAATCGGATGATAAGTTTGGCCTTTTTTGAAGTGATCAAGGGAGATAACTCTGGCAGTCATTTTTTAAAGTCGCTGAAAATCAATAGGATTCTTCATCTCATGACCGTATACACTGTGTATAAATTTAAAGTCAATCGGATATTAACTTTGGCCTCTAGAGCGTCCACAGGATTTTTTGAAGTGATCAAGGGCCATAACTCTGGCAGTAATTATTGGAAATCGCTGAAAATAAATAGACGTCTTTGTCTCAGGACTGTAAACACTGTGTATAAATTTAAAGTCAATCGGATATTAACTTTGGCCTCTAGAGCATCCACAAGATTTTTTGAAGTGATCAAGGGCCATAACTCTGGTAGTAATTATCAGAAATAGCTGAAAATCAATATGCTTCTTCGTCTCATGACCTTAAACACTGTGTATAAATTTAAAGTCAATCGGATATTAACTTCGGCCACTAAAGCACCCACAAGATTTTTTGAAGTGATCAAGGGCCATAACTCTGGCACAAATTATCGGAAATCGCTGAAAAGCAATAGGCTTCTTAGTCTCATCACCTTAAACACTGTGTATAAATCTAAAGTCAATCGGATATTAACTTTGGCCTCTAGAGCATCCACAAGATTTTTTGAAGTGATCAAGGGCCATAACTCTGGCACTAATTATCGGAAATTGCTGAAAATCAATAGGCTTCTTCGTCTTATGACCTTAAACACTGTGTATAAATTTAAAGTCAATCGGATATTAACTTTGGCTTTTAGAGCGTCCACAAGATTTTTTGAAGTGATCAAGGGCCATAACTCTGGCACTAATTATCGGAAATCGCTGAAAATCGATAGGCTTCTTCGTCGTATGACCTTAAACACTGTGTATAAATTTAAAGCCAATCGGATATTAACTTTGGCCTCTAGAGCGTCCACAAGATTTTTTGAAGTGATCAAGGGCCATAACTCTGGTAGTTATTATCGGAAATCGCTGAAAAACAATAGGCTTCTTCGTCTCATGACCTTAAACACTGTGTATAAATTTAAACTCAATCGGATATTAACTTTAGCCTCTAGAGCGTCCACAAGCAATTGTGGACGCCGGACCGACGGACGGACGGACGGACGGACGGACGGACCGACGGACCGACGGACGGACGGACGGACGGGGGCGACGACAATATACGACCACATTTCAATGTGGGCGTATAAAAATACAGAATGTAGACTCTTACTTCACGTCAAGACCACAGATAAGTAGTGAGTAAGCTTACACATCACAATAAAGATTTGAAAATTACTTGAGACAAATGAATGGATTTCAAATGAATCTGAGAATGTCTTTATTCCGATTTCCAGGGATCAAACACTGTGTAGTGAACACGAGTGATGTTAACTTCATGGGCAGGGCTAATATTACGATAGGGTACCAGACAACGAAATAACGCCCACAGCAGCTAAATCGTCAGAGCGGTCCACAAGGGTTGTCGCATATTTATTTCTTTGTAGGTTATTGGGGGCCTTTACAAGACAGTTCCATACAGATCAGATTATGATTTTTATCATTTGAAGGTTCACAAAGTTCAACAAACTGAAAGTAGTTTACAGAAATAGGGTTCTTTGTTTCACTATAAAAAATACATATAAAGTGAAACAAAGGCCATAACTCTAGACGTAATTAAAAGGAATTGTTGAAATTAAATAGGCTTCTTCATCTCACTATACATGTAGTAAACCACAAATGCCAATCGGATAATAACTTTTTGAGTTAAAGCGTTCACAAGAAATTGTAGGTGACGGATGGATCGGCGGACAGTCGGCAACATACCTCCACATTTCTCCAATAGTATTCTGCGCATGACAGCCTAATAACACCTTTGACCATGATTAGACAGCCAATTAAATGTCTTAGATAATTAAAGCAATTAAATGATTTCACAGACGGTTTTAATTGGTAGGTTAACCGATTATCATCTATGCATTAATAAACATGTGTCTTTAGATTATGGTAAAATGGGGTACACAAGATAAAATGGAACCAAATGTTGGTAACATTTAACAATCTATTTGATTATATGAACATGAATAACGATAGATTTAATTTTCATGATATTATTCAAAATATTTTACCAAAGTAACAACAATGTGGTGTCAAAAACGATGTGGGTCTCAGTATAGTAGAAATACCACCACACCCTAAATATCTACAATAATTTTGATTGGGACAACTGAGATCTTTATAACAAATGGAACTTTATTTAAAATCTCAAGAATTGTCAACGGAAGCATAGACAGAGAGGTATAATGTCAATTAAGTGTCATTTTGAAATGTGTGAGTAATATAATGAGATGAATATTTAATTTTGATGAGAGGCACATCTGGCATATAATATATTTCTCACATGATTAGAGGTACATCAAACAAATCACATACACCTTCTGTATCATCTAGATTAAAATAATAATCACGATCATTGGGTAGTGGACTCAGTCGAAGTAATGGTGCAAATGCTGAAAAATAACAAAAAATCAAAATATACTTAAAGTAAACCCATTAAAAACGCAATGCCTATTTCGTGAGATATTTCTGGCAAACATTTTCTTGGGCTTTCCTACACTATAAACCTCTGAATGCCTCGTTCGGCATATTTGTCCAAATGTGGTAAAATTTTTGCCACAATTTTGCCACGTGTGTAACAAGGTAAAAAAAAAAAATGCCTTATTTGTCTGGAGTTCCAAAACGTGCCTTGGTTTTGGAACGAGGTATTTTGATCAGAACGAGGTTGGGTAAAAATGCCTCGTTTACTAAACATGTTTTTTTTTTCAAGATAATCTTTAGTGATATTATTTGCTATCAGCGAATTTGTGAAGATTAAGATTTATGTTATTTAATATAAAAAAAAAAACAGTCAAAACTATACTGAGCGCCATGGAAAACGCATCACTTAGTTTTTCGTATAACAAAATGATCCTGTAAACATATCTTATTTATTTTGCATCTTATTGTGAACAATATTCAAATGGGAACACATCAATAACAACACATTTGTACACTTATGGATGTTTAATCTGTGATCAACGGTACAAAGTCAGAGGGGTCAAAACCAAAAGTACGACACAGATGTCAGTAGTGTGTTTGTCTTCCACGGGCTCTTAGACAGGCTGTGCAGCGACGTCACATGGAATTAACCAATGTTTGAAAGAAGGCCTGGCTGGGGCAAATTGTTCCATCCTTGGAAATGAGCAGCTTCTAAAGCAGCAATGGTGTGCATCTGTGGTCTCCAATACAGACGGCGTCCAATCTCATCCCAGACATGTTCTATCGGTGCCATGTCCAGAGACATGGCTGGCCAGTCCAAGACATTGATGTTGTTGGCAGCCAGTAGTCCATACTGGCACGGGTGGTATGTGGATGTGCATTAATCCTGTTGGAAGTGCTGAAGTTGTGGGTGCACTTGAAACATTGGAGCACAATTGGTTGCAACACGGTAGGCTACAGCATTAACAGAATTAACAATATAACTGTTGACAGCAGACAGGACAACAACATAATATGTCTACACTGAAATGTGGTCGTATAATAATAGGTGTCACAACTCCATTGCCCGAGTTGGAAGAAAGTCGTTTTTTCCCGATTTGTAACCCCTTTTAAACTAATGTCATACACTCGCTATTTAATCTTTTGTAATAATTTTAAAATAATTAAGAAGCAGATAGTCTGTTCTTTTGTTTGATATAATTTTTATGTATGTGTTCGTTTTATCAATTTCATAAAGGTAAGTTGAAAAACGTCAATTTCCTGTGTTTTGACGTTAAGCCGAAAAATTTTGTCACGTTTTTAAATGAGGGTACCCCACTTCAAGTGCGCACTTATTATTAATATTATTTTTTCATTCTGATATCATTAGAAAGATAAATGAACGATCTTCCAATCGGTCGGGGGTGCTTTGTTGGCTTTTCTAAATACCATGCATTTTTTTCAAGTTGAAAGTTTAGCCACAGAATTTTTTTTTTTTGAGGCCATTTGTCAATATAGCACCCCCGACCGATTGAAAGTTCGTTTTATTGTCTTTTTGATGCTATTAAAATCAACAAAATCGGAGCATGAAAAGTGCGTCCGGCGAGCAATTGAAAATGGTATACAATAAACAATTTTGTCCAAAATAAATCACATAGTTTTTGCCTTGTTATGACGTCATTTCAACACCAAAACTAAAATGTATTCCAAGTTCCTAAGACTCCTATTCGCGGTAAATTACGTCAAAAGGCAAATCCGATGTTTATTTATGAAGTAAGCGTTATGTTATATGTATAAAATACTTGCCTGGAAATAAATAACATAGTTAAAATCCATTTTTTACGACTTTCACGGGATTGACTTTATTTACATCACATGACTCATATTCCCGCGCTTTTATAACCATGTGACGATGTGGAGGATCGAACGGAAATTTCCTTCGAGCTACAACACGTCTCTATGTTTGACACCAAACATTTGTCAAGAATGGAAAAATTCCGTAAAATTGACGACTGTTTCAGTGCTCTGAAAACATAAATTCGCTGTTCAAGCCTAGTTAAAGTATTTCTGTGCACGCGAATGGGAATGAAACCGGAAAATATCCACACCAGTCTGTGTGTGTGGTCTTTACTTTACTGACCGTAGCCGCGAGTCGGCGTGATGACGATAATAATGTAGCACATACGATTTCTCTTCACTTAAAAATGGACTTGTACCCAAATAAAGTTGGACCAACAAAAGAATCAACGCCAGCTGAAATATTTTGAAAAATGGCTCTATTTCTGGATTTGTCGTTGGGCATTTACAACATTTCGTTTGAGATGATGGAACCGACATAATGAATAACAAGCCAACAGTGAGGCTGATGTCCCCCGCCGAAATCCCAAAATAAATAGATGACACATATTAATTAATCGCACATTTATTTTTTTCAAACGTATCGACCAATCAAACTGAACACGAAGTGTCATCCAAAAATTGCTTATATCTGCCTACCGTAAGAAGAAAATGCTCATCTTTGAACTCCATCAAGGCATAGACCTAATAAGCATATACACCAAGTTTGAACATTTTAACTCAATTAGAAGGAGAGTTATTGTGTTCCAAATTCTCGACCAATCAAATTGCGTATCGCTCTGCTTACCCTGCGCAGAAAATGCTCATTATCGAACTTAGTCAAGGTATTACTATAATGAAACTATACACCAAGTTTCATCACTCTCACTTAATTAGAACTAAAGTTATCGTGTCCCAAAGCATCAACCAATCAAATTGCTTATCTCTGCTTACCCTAAGCGGAAATGCTCATCTTCGAACTCCATCAAGACATTGACCTAATAAACACATACACCAAGTTTGAACATTCTAGCTCAATTAGGAAGAGAGTTATTGTGTCCCAAAAAGTGTGACGGACAGACAGACGGACGGACAGACAAACAGACGAACCCATTTTAATAGTCCCCCAACTTTCTTCGAAAGGCGGGGGACAATTAGGTCAGTCATGTCAATAAATAATATCAGTGTCGATACGGATACCCAATTTTGCAAAACTTTTAATTATTTAGCAATATATAACAGCTGTCATACTAATTATTATAATTTTAATGCCTGTTTTTAGAGGAACTAATTAACACCTCGAGTACCGGTATCACATTTGTAGATAAGTTAACAAATTGAAAGAACCGACAAGCGTAAGGCCTTTTACTTTTAGGCCTTTATTTGATATTTATTTACATTGATTAATATATATACAAAAAATAAGAAAGTTACTCAATAGGCTGCATACTGATTTGAAGGAATAATACAGATATTCAAAAGTGAAGTAAAATTAAAAACGAAAAAAATCTTCAACTAGTCAAAATGGTAGGTTCCAGGCCTAGGGCCCATGCAGGCCTTAAACATGACTAGGCCATAGCCTATCATCAGTAACTGAGTAACCTACTTTTAGTATTTAGTCCTTAGACTAGAGAATATGTTGTTATCTTCTGAGTAGAATAATATGTAAAAGCAGAATTCTAACAATGTAAGCAACGGATGCTGAGAACAGTGATTATGAAACAGTTGTCCTTTTCTTAAATTTATTTGGTTGCTATGTCAGCCATCCAAATATTTCTCTAAAATTATACAATTCATAAAATTTTATATTACATGGGCTGTAAATATGTGGTTTGGCATGGCGATCAATTGGTTTGAAAATTGAATATTAAATAACATTACCTTTTTGGTTTGTTATGGTGATCAAATGGTTTGAAAATTGAATAACATTACCTTTTTTTTGGGGGGGGGGGGGGTAGGGGTGTGTGTGTGTTTTGATTGCTATAACAACCAAATATTAAGTATTATAGAAGAGAAAAGATAAGTTATTTTTAAAATTCACTACGTTTACCAGTACGGTACACAAATTTCACTTGAAAATCTCAATTCATTCATAATTTTTTTAAGCCTAAAATTGGGCAATTTCAAATTGCAGAATGTTTTACAAAAGTGAACCCCTTTCCAGCATATAAAGAGATGGCATATAAATATCTTGTTATTATCTATTTGTTCAATCATTGCCTGACAGCTACTGACTTAAAATAATATAAAAATTAATATTAATGAGAAAATAATCGCAAAATGAAACTTTTTTTAAAAAAAAATATACTGTGGTTGCTATGGTAACCACTCAAACTCCTTAATATTTGGCTCAAACTTATACAATCCATATCATTTGACATTACTTGGGTTTGAACTATTTTAAAATGATTATTTTTAAATGTGGTGATCACCTTTTAGGTTATGGTAAATAGCGTTGAAAATTGTCAAAAATTGTCATAGCAACCAAAATTGATAATATATGGCGGATTGGAAATATGTAATTTTAAAAATTCACAAACTTTTTGACATATTCACATAATTTCACTTCAGTTCAGTGTTCAGTATCTCAATTCTTTCTTATTTTATTAATGACCCCAAAACCTCCCAAAAATAGGCAAATGTGTGCCGCGGACAATTGTTCAAAAATGAACATAAATCCAGCTCTTGAGAAAAGGCATATAGATATTTTTACTCTTTTTTTTTCTGTTAATCTCACTTGATAGCTACTGATTTTAAAATGCATAACCACCAGGTTCAACAATTCAGATGTAACATGGATAATACCATTTTTATACGCCCACGTGGACGTATTATGTCGTCGCCCCTGTCCGTCCGTCCACAATTTGTTTGTGGACTCTCTACAGGTCACAATTCTTATCTGATTTTGACGAAACTTGAAATATAGGTTTATCCCCAAAAGATCTCGGCTGCTTTCGATATTGGCATGTATCGGATCAAAACTACATGGATTATGGCCCCTGATTGTACGAAAAATCGCGTTTTTAGCTTGTGGACCCTATAGAGGTCACAATTTTGAACCGATTTTGATGAAACTTGACATGCATGTTTGTAACCCAAAGATCTTGGTTCCTTTCGATATTTGCGGCTATCGGAATGTAATTTCCTGAATTATGGCCCCTGATTGTCCGAAAAATCACCCTTTTTAGCTTGTGGTCCCTCTGGAGGTCACAATTATTATTCGATTTAAAAAAACGTTTGATTATATCACCGTTACACCCTAAGGAAGGTTGAGTTCGAATTTCGGGAAAATCAGACGAAAATTGCCATACAAAATGGCCGCCGTTTGTACGCGAATACTGTTAAAAAATGGTATATCAAGGTTGTGGACCCTGTGGAGGTCACAATTTTGATTCTATTTTGATGAAACTTGAAATTCATGGTTATAACCCAAAGATCTTGCTTCCTTTCGATATTTGCGCATATCGGATCGTAACTTCCTGAATTATGGCCCCTGATTATACGCAAAATCGCCTTTTTTTTTTAGCTTGGAGGTCACAATTATTATTTGATTTAAAAAACCGTTTGTTTATATCACCGTTACACTCTAAGGAAGGTTGAGTTCGAATTTCGGGAAAATCGGACGAAAATTGCCATACAAAATGGCCGCCGTTTGTACGCGAATACTGTTAAAAAATGGTATATCAAGGTTGTGGACCCTGTGGAGGTCACAATTTTGATTCGATTTTGATGAAACTTGAAATTCATGGTTATAACCCAAAGATCTTGCTTCCTTTCGATATTTGCGCATATCGGATTGTAACTTCCTGAATTATGGCCCCTGATTATACGCAAAATCGCCTTTTTTTTTTTAGCTTGGAGGTCACAATTATTATTCGATTTAAAAAAACGTTTGTTTATATCACTGTTACACTCTAAGGAAGGTTGAGTTCGAATTTCAGGAAAATCGGACGAAAATTGCCATACAAAATGGCCGCCGTTTGTACGTGAATACTGTTAAAAAATGGTATATCAAGGTTGTGGACCCTGTGGAGGTCACAATTTTGATTCGATTTTGATGAAATTTGAAATTCATGGTTATAACCCAAAGGTCTTGCTTCCTTTCGATATTTGCGCATATCGGATCGTAACTTCCTGAATTATGGCCCCTGATTATAATCAAAATCGCCTTTTTTTTAGCTTGGAGGTTACAATTATTATCCGATTTAAAAAAACTTTTGATTATATTACCGTTACACAGTAAGGAATTTCAGGAAAATCAGACCAAAATTGCCATACAAAATGGCCGCCGTTTGTACGCCAATACTGTTAAAAAATGGTATATCAAGGTTGTGGACCCTGTAAAGGTCACAATTTTAATTCGATTTTGATGAAACTTGAAATTCATCGATATAACCCAAAGATCTTGGTTCTTTTCGATATTTGCGCATATCGGATCGTAACTTCCTGAATTATGGCCCCTGGTTATACGCAAAATCCCCCTTTCTTTAGCTTGTGGTCCCTCTGGAGGTCACAATTATTATCCAATTTAAAAAGATAGGCTGGCACTGCCAGGCAGGATACGCCCACATTTTTGAGAGATGGACAGAGAACAAGCAATACCGAAAGTGATTTTTCTACATCTTTAAAGTTCCAATTTCATATTTTCTAAGAAAGTCAAAACATAATTATTTCTATGTTTTTTGCTCAAAAGGTTGTCAACTCACTATTATACGCTCATGGGCAAAAATTTTTGGGCAGACACCGATTGATTGAGGAAATAGTTAACCAATTACCTCCCTTGTTTTCCCATTCCTCTCCATGGACGGCCATCTTCAAACGTTTGAATTTGAAGTTGAAAATGATATTTTTGCCAATTTCTCAACTGGCAATAGTGAATTACAGGATTAATAGGATTATTCTTTAACAAGGTAGGACTGTTTATAGGTACAATCTATTTTTGGGCTTTATTTTAATACATTTTAAAAATATAACTTAAAAAAATGCTATTGGAGCTTTAAGTCCTGTATTTCATACTGTATTGGGAGCAGCCATTTAGTTGGTCAGTTCCAGTCTGATATTAATGAAATTCGAAACCGACAATGATTATGGTGTGACGGTACACAACCTAGAAATGTGACTTTTCATCAAAATCGGATAAGAATTGTGACCTGTAGAGAGTCCACAACCATGATATACCATATTTTTACACTATTCGCGTACAAACGGCGACCATTTCGACCGGCAATTTTGGTACGATTTTCACGAAATTAGAACTCAACCTTCCTCATCAAAATCGAATTAAAATTGTGACCTATACAGGGTCCACAACCATGATATATCATTTTTTTTAACAATATTCGCGTACAAACGGCGGCCATTTTGTCTGTCAATTTTGGTCCGATTTTCCCGAAATTCAAACTCAACCTTCCTTACAGTGTAACGGTGATATAATCAAACGTTTTTTTAAATTGGATAATAATTGTGACCTCCAGAGGGACCACAAGCTAAAGAAAGGGGGATTTTGCGTATAACCAGGGGCCATAATTCAGGAAGTTACGATCCGATATGCGCAAATATCGAAAAGAACCAAGATGTTTGGGTTATAACCATGAATTTCAAGTTTGGTCTGATTTTCCCAAAATTCGAACTCAACCTTCCTTACGGTGTAACGGTAATATAATCAAACGTTTTTTTAAATCGGATAATAATTGTGATCTCCAAGCTAAAAAAAAGGCGATTTTGCGTATAATCAGGGGCCATAATTCAGGAAGTTACGATCCGATATGCGCAAATATCGAAAGGAAGCAAGATCTTTGGGTTATAACCATGAATTTCAAGTTTCATCAAAATCGAATCAAGATAGGCTGGCACTGCCAGGCAGGATACGCCCACATTTTCGAGAGATGGACAGAGAACAAGCAATACCGAAAGTGATTTTTCCTACATCTTTAATTAGGTCCTGTATTTCATACTGTATTGGGAGCAGCCATTTAGTTGGTCAGTTCCAGTCTGATATAATTGAAATTCGAAACCGACAATGATTATGGTGTGACGGTACACAACCTAGAAATGTGACTTTTCATCAAAATCGGATAAGAATTGTGACCTGTAGAGAGTCCACAACCATGATATACCATATTTTTACACTATTCGCGTACAAACGGCGACCATTTCGTCCGGCAATTTTGGTACGATTTTCACGAAATTAGAACTCAACCTTCCTCATCAAAATCGAATGAAAATTGTGACCTATACAGGGTCCACAACCATGATATATCATTTTTTTAACAGTATTCGCGTACAAATGGCGTCTATTTTGTCTGTCAATTTTGGTCCGATTTTCCCGAAATTCAAACTCAACCTTCCTTACAGTGTAACGGTGATATAATCAAATGTTTTTTTAAATTGGATAATAATTGTGACCTCCAGAGGGACCACAAGCTAAAGAAAGGGGGATTTTGCGTATAACCATGGGCCATAATTCAGGAAGTTACGATCCGATATGCGCAAATATCGAAAAGAACCAAGATCTTTGGGTTATAACCATGAATTTCAAGTTTCATCAAAATCGAATTAAAATTGTGACCTTTACAGGGTCCACAACCTTGATATACCATTTTTTAACAGTATTCGCGTACAAACGGTGGCCATTTTGTATGGCAATTTTGGTCTGATTTTCCCGAAATTCGAACTCAACCTTCCTTACGGTGTAACGGTAATATATTCAAACATTTTTTTAAATCGGATAATAATTGTGACCTCCAAGCTAAAAAAAAGAAGATTTTGCGTATAATCAGGGGCCATAATTCAGGAAGTTACGATCCGATATGCGCAAATATCGAAAGGAAGCAAAATCTTTGGGTTATAACCATGAATTTCAAGTTTCATCAAAATCGAATCAAAATTGTGACCTCCACAGGGTCCACAACCTTGATATACCATTTTTTAACAGTATTCGCGTACAAACGGCGGCCATTTTGTATGGCAATTTTCGTCCGTTTTCCCGAAATTCGAACTCAACCTTCCTTAGGGTGTAACGGTGATATAATCAAACGTTTTTTTAAATCGAATAATAATTGTGACCTCCAGAGGGACCACAAGCTAAAAAGGGTGATTTTTCGGACAATCAGGGGCCATAATTCAGGAAATTACATTCCGATAGCCGCAAATATCGAAAGGAACCAAGATCTTTGGGTTACAAACATGCATGTCAAGTTTCATCAAAATTGGTTCAAAATTGTGACCTCTATAGGGTCCACAAGCTAAAAACGTGATTTTTCGTACAATCAGGGGGAATAATCCATGAAGTTTTGATCCGATACATGCCAATATCGAAAGCAGCCGAGATCTTTTGGGGATAAACCTATATTTCAAGTTTCGTCAAAATCGGATAAGAATTGTGACCTGTAGAGAGTCCACAAGCAAATTGTGGACGGACGGACGGACGGACGTCCGGACGGACAGGGGCGACGACATAATACTTCCACATGAAAATGTGGGCGTATAAAAACGTTTGATTATATCACCGTTACACTGTAAGGAAGGTTGAGTTAGAATTTCGTGAAAATCGGGCCAAAATTGACAGACAAAATGGCCACCGTTTGTACGCGAATACTGTTAAAAAGATAGGCTGGCACTGCCAGGCAGGATACGCCCACATTTTCGAGAGATGGACAGAGAACAAGCAATACCGAAAGTGATTTTTCCTACATCTTTAAGTCCTGTATTTCATACTGTATTGGGAGCAGCCATTTAGTTGGTCAGTTCCAGTCTGATATTAATGAAATTCGAAACCGACAATGATTATGGTGTGACGGTACACAACCTAGAAGTGTGACTTTTCATCAAAATCGGATAAGAATTGTGACCTGTAGAGAGTCCACAACCATGATATACCATATTTTTACACTATTCACGTACAAACGGCGACCATTTCGTCCGGCAATTTTGATACGATTTTCACGAAATTAGAACTCAACCTTCCTCATCAAAATCGAATTAAAATTGTGACCTATACAGGGTCCACAACCATTTCGTCCGGCAATTTTGGTACGATTTTCACGAAATTAGAACTCAACCTTCCTCATCAAAATCGAATTAAAATTGTGACCTATACAGGGTCCACAACCATGATATATCATTTTTTTAACAGTATTTGCGTACAAACGGCGGCCATTTTGTCTGTCAATTTTGGTCCGATTTTCTCGAAATTCAAACTCAACCTTCCTTACAGTGTAACGGTGATATAATCAAACGTTTTTTTAAATTGGATAATAATTGTGATTTTGGGATTTTGCGTATAACCAGGGGCCATAATTCAGGAAGTTACAATCCGATATGCGCAAATATCGAAAAGAACCCAGATCTTTGGGTTATAACCATGAATTTCAAGTTTAATCAAAATCGAATTAAAATTGTGACCTTTACAGGGTCCACAACCATGATATACCATTTTTTAACAGTATTCGCGTACAAACGGCGGCCATTTTGTATGGCAATTTTGGTCTGATTTTCCCGAAACTCGAACTCAACCTTCCTTAAGGTGTAACGGTAATATAATCAAACGTTTTTTTAAATCGGATAATAATTGTGACCTCCAAGCTAAAAAAAAGGCGATATTGCGTATAATCAGGGGCCATAATTCAGGAAGTTACAATCCGATATGCGCAAATATCGAAAGGAAGCAAGATCTTTGGGTTATAACCATGAATTTCAAGTTTCATCAAAATCGAATCAAAATTGTGACCTCCACAGGGTCCACAACCTTGATATACCATTTTTTAACAGTATTCGCGTACAAACGGCGGCCATTTTGTATGGCAATTTTCATCCGATTTTCCCGAAATTCGAACTCAACCTTCCTTAGGGTGTAACGGTGATATAATCAAACGGTTTTTTAAATCGAATAATAATTGTGACCTCCAGAGGGACCACAAGCTAAAAAGGGTGATTTTTCGGACAATCAGGGGCCATAATTCAGGAAATTACATTCCGATAGCCGCAAATATCGAAAGGAACCAAGATCTTTGGGTTTCAAACATGCATGTCAAGTTTCATCAAAATCGGTTCAAAATTGTGACCTCTATAGGGTCCACAAGCTAAAAACGTGATTTTTCGTACAATCAGGGGCCATAATCCATGAAGTTTTGATCCGATACATGCCAATATCGAAAGCAGCCGAGATCTTTTGGGGATAAACCTATATTTCAAGTTTCGTCAAAATCGGATAAGAATTGTGACCTGTAGAGAGTCCACAAACAAATTGTGGACGGACGGACGGACGGACGTCCGGACGGACAGGGGCGACGACATAATACGTCCACATGAAAATGTGGGCGTATAAAAATGATATATCATGGTTGTGGACCCTGTATAGGTCACAATTTTAATTCGATTTTGATGAGGAAGGTTGAGTTCTAATTTCGTGAAAATTGTACCAAAATTGCCGGACGAAATGGTCGCCGTTTGTACGCGAAGAGTGTAAAAATATGGTATATCATGGTTGTGGACTCTCTACAGGTCACAATTCTTATCCGATTTTGATGAAAAGTCACATTTCTAGGTTGTGTACCATCACACCATAATCATTGTCGGTTTCGAGTTTCATTAATATCAGACTGGAACTGACCAACTAAATGGCTGCTCCCAATACAGTATGAAATACAGGACTTAAAGATGTAGGAAAAATCATTTTCGGTATTGCTTGTTCTCTGTCCATCTCTCGAAAATGTGGGCGTATCCTGCCTGGCAGTGCCAGCCTATCTTTGATGAAAAAATTGACCAAAATCACTTCGACAGAAATGGAATTTTTGAGAAAACCTATCTAATTTGCAGTTGCTGTGGAAATCGGTGTAATTATTACAGAAATGTGAAAATTGAAACATAATTAGCTTTAAAGTTGTTTTTCATGACCTTACATCTACATTTTTGATAGTTTTGATAGTAAATGAAATATTGCTTCACAAAAAACACCAAAAATGACCTTTTCAAAGTGTTGTAAAACCTTTCTTCCGCGAAAAGTCAAAATCGCAACTTTGAACCCCAATAAAAAAAAAAAATTTCATCCGATTTTGAATCTGTAAAAAGTTTTGTGAAAAGAATGATGACATCTACTTAAAAAATAGGTTGCCAGGCAACGAAACATACGCCCACACAGCAGCTAAATCGTCCGGGCAGTCAACAAGAGTTGTCGCATATTAAGTAATTATCAGAAAATCATTAGAATTTGTTTGGTTTTTATAAAGTTCTGCTCCATGCTAATGTAAAGTATACGAATCATTTAATATCATGGAATAAGCTGTCACCTCCACTGGATACGAAACATTTAATATTATGGCGACTTTTCGTACAATCAGGGGCCATAATTCAGGAAGTAACGATCAGATATGTCCAAATATCGACAGGAACCAAGATCTTTAAGTTTGACCAAAATCGAATTAAAATTGTGACCTCTACAGGGTACACAACCTTGATATATCATATTTTTACACTATTCGTGTAAAAATAGCAGCCATTTTGTTCATCAATTTAGGTCCGATGTTCACAAAATTCAAACTGAAAATTCATTACAGTGTATTGGTGATATAATCAAATGTTTTTGAACTCCATAAAGGCAATTTTCCGTATGATCAGGGGCCATAATTCAGGAAATTACAATCCGATATGCGCAAATATCGCAAGGAACCAAGATCTTTAGGTTATAAAAATGTATTTCAAGTTTCATCAAAAACGTATTAAAATTGTGACCCCTATAGGGTTCACAACCTTGATATACCATATTTTTACACCATTCGCGTACAAACGGCGGTCATTTTGTTTGTCAATTTTGGTCCGATTTTCATGAAATTCAAACTCAACCTAGATTACCCTGTAACGGCGATATAATCAACCGTTTTTTTAAATCAGGTAATAATTGTTACCTCCAGAGGGACCACAAGGTGATAAAGGCAATTTTTAGTACAATCAGGGGCCATAATTCAGGAAGTTACGATCCAATATGCGCAAATATCGAAAGGAACCAAGATCTTTATGTTATAAACATGTATTTCAAGTTTCATCAAAATCAGTTCAAAATTGTGACCTCTATAGGGTCCACAACCTTGATATAACATATTTTCACACTATTCAAGTACAAACAGCGGCCATTTTGTCCGTCAATTTTGGTCCAATTTTCACGAATTTCCACATCATCTTTTATAACAATGTAACGGTGATATAATCAAACGTTTTTTTAAATCGGATAACAATTTTGACCTACAGAGGGGCCACAAGACATAATCACGGGACATAATTCAGGAAGTTACGATCAGATGAGCGCAAATATAGAAAGTACCCAAGATCTTTGGGTTATAAACATACATGTCAAGTTTCATCAAAATCGGTTCAAAATTGTGACCTCTATAGCTTGATATAACATTTTTTCACACTATTTGCGTACAAACGGCGGCCATTTTGCCTGTCAATTTTGGTCCGATTTTCACGAAATTCGATCTCAACCTCCATTACCATATAACGGTGGTATAATCAAATGTTTTTTTAAATCGGATAACAATTTTGACCTCCAGAGGGACCACAAGCTAAAAAGGGTGATTTTTTGGACAATCAGGGGCCATAATTCAGGAAGTTGCGATCCGATGGGCGCAAATATTGAAAGGAACCAAGACCTTTGGGTTATAAACATACATGTCAAGTTTCATGAAAATCAGTTCAAAATTGTGACCTCTATAGGGTCCACAACCTTGATATAACATTTTTTCACACTATACGCGTACAAACGGCGGCCATTTTGTCTGTCAATTTTGGTCCGATTTTCACAAAATTCGAGCTCAACCCCCAAAACTATGTAACGGTGATATAATCAAACGGTTTTTTGAATCGGATAACAATTTTGACCTCCACAGGGAACATAAGCTAAAAAGTGTGATTTTTCGGACAATCAGGGGCCATAATTCAGGAAGTTACGATCCGATATGCGCAAATATCGAAAAGAACCAAGATCTTTCGGTTATAAACATGCATTTCAAGTTTCATGAAAATCGGTTCAAAATTGTGACCTCTATAGGGTCCACAACCTTGATATAACATATTTTCACACTATTCGCGTACAAACGGCGGCCATTTTGTCTGTCAATTTTGGTCCGATTTTCACGAAATTCGAACTCAACCCCCATAACTATGTAACGGTGATATAATCAAACGTTTTTTTGAATCAGATTACAATTTTGACCTCCACAGGGAGCACAAGCTAAAAAGGGTGATTTTTCGGACAATCAGGGGCCATAATTCAGGAAGTTACGATCCGATATGCGCAAATATCGAAAGGAACCAAGATCTTTCGGTTATAAACATGCATTTCAAGTTTCATCGAAATCAGATCAAAATTGTGACCTCTACACTGTTCACAAGCTAAAAACGTGATTTTTCGTACAATCAGGGGCCATAACCCATGAAGTTACAGTCTGATACATGCCAATATCGAAAGGAACCGAGATCTTAGGGTGATAAACCTATATTTTAAGTTTCATTGAAATCGGATAAAAATTGTGACCTGTAGACTGTTCACAAACAATTGTGGACGGACGGACGGACGGACGGACGGACGGACGGACAGGGGCGACGACAATATACGTCCACATAAAAATGTGGGCGTATAAAAACTAATAAAATCAAATGTATAGTCATAATCTCAAAATCACCTTTTCCACCTAATAATAATTTGTGGAATTTAAGCAGACCATCCAGATAGATGCTCAGAACAAAATGAAAGGAAACTGTAATCTAATCTTAATTTGACTGCAAATCCATAAGATAGACTGGCACTGCCAGGCAGGATATGCCCACATTTTCGAGAGATGGATAGAGAACAAGCAATACCGAAAGTGATTTTTCCTACATCATTAAGTCCTGTATGTCATACTGTATTGGGAACAGCCATTTTGTTGGTCAGCTCCAATCTGATATTCATGAAATTCGAAGCCGGTGTAACAGTAATATAATCAAACGTTTTTTTAAAACAGATAATAATTGTGACCTCCAGAGGGACCACAAGCTAAAAGATAGGTTGCCAGGCAACGAAACATACGCCCACAGCAGCTAAATCGTCCGGGCAGTAAACAAGGGTTGACGCATATTTTTACTTTTTTTGGTAATGAAACATTTGTAATACACTAAAATCTGATTAAGAGTAACACCTCATTATGTAATTATCTGAAAATCATTAGAATTTGTTTGCTTTTTATAAAAGTTTTGCCCCACGCTAACAATTAGTATAGGAAACATTTATTATCATGGATTTAGCAGTTCAGTTATCAAAATTCATTGAAAATCAAAATACTTGTTCGTTTCAACACCTTAAACTCTGTGTATCAATCTAAAGTCAATCGGATGATAAGTTTGGCCTCTATAGCATCACAAGGTTTTTTGAAGTGATCAAGGGAGACAACTCTGGAAGTAATTATTTGAAATCGCTCAAAATCAATAGGCTTCTTTGTCTTATGACCTTAAACAGTGTGTGTGTATTTAAAGTCAATCGGGTATTAACTTTGGCCTGTAGAGCATCCACAGGATTTTTTTGATGTGATCAAGGGCCATAACTCTGGCAATAATTATCAGAAATCGCTGAAAATCAATAGGCTTTTTTGTCTCATGACCTTAAACAATGAGTATAAATTTAAAGTCAATCGGATATTAACTTTGGCCTCTAGAGCATCCACAAGATTTTTTGAAGTAATCAAGGACCACAACTCTGGCACTAATTATTAGAAATCGCTGAAAATCAATAGGCTTCTTCGTCTCATGACCTTAAACACTGTGTATAAATTTTTTAAAGTCAATCGGATATTAACTTTGGCCTCTAGAGCGTCCACAAGTTTTTTTTAAAGTGTTCAAGGGCCATAACTCTGGCACTAATTATCTGAAATCACTGAAAATCAATAGGCTTCTTTGTCTTATCACCTTAAACACTGTGTATAAATTTAAAGTCAATCGGATATTAACTTTATCGGAAATCGATGAAAATCAATAGGATTCTTCGTCTTATGACCTTTAACACTGTGTATAAATCTAAAGTCAATCGGATATTAATTTTGGCCTCTAGAGCGTCCACAAGATTTTTTGAAGTGATCAAGGGCCATAACTCTGGTAGTTATTATCGGAAATCGCTGAAAAACAATAGGCTTCTTCGTCTCATGACCTTAAACACTGTGTATAAATTTAAAGTCAATCGGATATTAACTTAAGCCTCTAAAGCGTCCTCAAGCAATTGTGGATGCGGGACCGACGGACGAACGGACGGACGGACAGGGGCCGACGACAATATACGACCACATTTCAATGTGGGCATATAAAATAGGCGATTTTGCGTATAATCAGGGGCCATAATTCAGGAAGTTACGATCCGATATGCACAAATATCGAAAGGAATCAAGATCTTTGGGTTATAACCATGAATTTCAAGTTTCATCAAAATCGAATCAAAATTGTGACCTCTACAGGGTCCACAACCTTACATACCATTTTTTTTAACAGTATTCGCGTACAAACGGCGGCCATTTTGTATGGCAATTTTGGTCCGATTTTCCCGAAATTCGAACTCGACCATCCTTAGGGTGTAACAGTGATATAATCAAATGGTTTTTTTAAATCGGATAATAATTGTGATCTCCAGAGGGACCACAACCTAAAAGATAGGCTGGCACTGCCAGGCAGGATACGCCCACATTTTCGAGAGATGGACAGAGAACAAGCAATACCGAAAGTGATTTTTCCTACATCTTTAAGTCCTGTATTTCATACTGTATTGGGAGCAGCCATTTAGTTGGTCAGTTCCAGTCTGATATTAATGAAATTCGAAACCGACAATGATTATGGTGTGACGGTACACAACCTAGAAATGTGACTTTTCGTCAAAATCGGATAAGAATTGTGACCTGTAGAGAGTCCACAACCATGATATACCATATTTTTACACTATTCGCGTACAAACGGCGACCATTTCGTCCGTCAATTTTGGTACGATTTTCACGAAATTAGAACTCAACCTTCCTCATCAAAATCGAATTAAAATTGTGACCTATACAGGGTCCACAACCATGATATATCATTTTTTTAACAGTATTTGCGTACAAACGGCAGCCATTTTGTCTGTCAATTTTGGTCCGATTTTCCTGAAATTCAAACTCAACCTTCCTTACAGTGTAACGGTGATATAATCAAACGTTTTTTTAAATGGGATAATAATTGTGACCTCCAGAGGGACCACAAGCTAAAGAAAGGGGGATTTTGCGTATAACCAGGGGCCATAATTCAGGACGTTACAATCCGATATGCGCAAATATCGAAAAGAACCAAGATCTTTGGGTTATAACCATGAATTTCAAGTTTCATCAAAATCGAATTAAAATTGTGACCTTTACAGGGTCCACAACCTTGATATACCATTTTTTAACAGTATTCGCGTACAAACGGCGGCCATTTTGTATGGCAATTTTGGTCTGATTTTCCCGAAATTCGAACTCAACCTTCCTTACGGTGTAACGGTAATATAATCAAACGTTTTTTTAAATCGGATAATAATTGTGACCTCCAAGCTAAAAAAAAAAAGGCGATTTTGCGTATAATCAGGGGCCATAATTCAGGAAGTTACGATCCGATATGCGCAAATATCGAAAGGAACCAAGATCTTTGGGTTATAACCATGAATTTCAAGTTTCATCAAAATCGAATTAAAATTGTGACCTCCACAACCTTGATATACCATTTTTTAACAGTATTCGCATACAAACGGCGGCCATTTTGTATGGCAATTTTCGTCCGATTTTCCCGAAATTCGAACTCAACCTTCCTTAGGGTGTAACGGTGATATAATCAAACGTTTTTTTAAATCGAATAATAATTGTGACCTCCAAGCTAAAAAAAAAGGCGATTTTGCGTATAATCAGGGGCCATAATTCAGGAAGTTACGATCCGATATGCGCAAATATCGAAAGGAAGCAAGATCTTTTGGTTATAACCATGAATTTCAAGTTTCATCAAAATCGAATCAAAATTGTGACCTCCACAGGGTCCACAACATGGATATACCATTTTTTAACAGTATTCGCGTACAAACGGCGGCCATTTTGTATGGCAATTTTTGTCCGATATTCCCGAAATTCGAACTCAACCTTCCTTAGGGTGTAACGGTGATATAATCAAACGTTTTTTTAAATCGAATAATAATTGTGACCTCCAGAGGGACCACAAGCTAAAAAGGGTGATTTTTCGGACAATCAGGGGCCATAATTCAGGAAATTACGTTCCAATAGGCGCAAATATCGAAAGGAACCAAGATGTTTGTGTTATAACATGCGTGTCAAGTTTCATCAAAATCGGTTCAAAATTGTGACCTCTATAGGGTCCACAAGCTAAAAACATGATTTTTCGTACAATCAAGGGCCATAATCCATGAAGTTTTGATCCGATACATGCCAATATCGAAAGCAGCCAAGATCTTATGGGGATAAACCTATATTTCAAGTTTCGTCAAAATCAGATAAGAATTGTGACCTGTACCTGTAGAGAGTCCACAAACAAATTGTGGACGGGCGGACAGGGGCGACGACATAATACGTCCACATGAAAATGTGGGTGTATAAAAATGTCTGTTGATTATAAGAGCATCAAATGATATTCAGTGATATTTTTAGATACATACCATCGGAAGAGATAAGGTCTTCTATAAATTCTCCATCTATTTATGCAAAAAAATTTAAAAGTTCATATCAGGAAAATATAAAATTTTGTATCGATATACCTGAATCAATAACTTAAAGAGTTCAACTGTAATTCACATTTCCATAAACCTAATATATAAATGTGATACGTGTGTTAATTATGTTTAACCTGACACAACCTGGATTTCTAACAAGCCAACAGTGAGGCTAATGTCCCCCGCAGATATTCCAAATCAAATAGATGACATTAATTAATCGCACATTTATCTTTTTTTTAAAAGTATCGTGTGATCAACAATACACTAAGTTTCATCACTCTCTATATCAGATAGAATCAAAATTATCTTATTTCAAAGCATCGACCAATGAAATTGCTTAGCTCTGTTTAGCTTTAGCTCAAAATGTTAATCATCGACTCAATCAAGACATTCACCTAATGAACATCTACATGAAGTTTAAACATTCTATCTCAATTAAAAGCAGAGTTATTATGTTCCAAAGTCTTGACCATTCAAATTGCTTATTGCTCCTTAGTCTAAGCAGAAAATTCTCACCATCGAACTAAGTCAAAGTAAGGATTTAATGAATCTATATTCAGAATTTCATCGCTTAAACAAGTTTGAACAATCTAGCTTAATTAGAAAGAGAATTAATACAGAAGGCCCGTATCGAACAGCTTTCATATGGAGAAGGTCCGTATAACATTGTCGTCTTTTCAGGCGCTGAAATATTGTACGATAGCATTTTTTATGAATCTATGTGTATCTTTGAACAGGTGTATATTTGATGTGAATTTAATCTTAATAAAGACTGGAATTTAATCATTATTTTTTATGTGTTTTTCTCAGAATTTTCGTACTTTTCCTGTCTGCCTGTCTGCACGCTGGTTGATCTACGCGCTAGATTTAGGTAGATATGGGACCTTGCAAATCTGTAAATGATGTGATTCTATGGTAAAGGGATGTAAATGATAAATAAGTGAAACCAAAAATTCCTGTCGAGTCAAAGTAAAAGATTTTTTTTTTAATAAGATGCAACATTAATTTTTTTAATACATGTAGCTCAGCGACTGTCGAGTAACTTCACACACTCCAAGAAATTGTAGGCAAGGCACTTGACTAGTACTGATAGTGATCTTGGTAGATAACTGCCATCATGCTGTAAAGAACTAAGCTCAGCTCAGTGACGCATACATACGTGACGCAAGAACCTGCCAAAACTCTATAACTACTCTGACGCAACGTGTGACATATACGATACGGATACGTGATACGGAGAGGGCAAATGCCACTTGCCAAAAAGTGTGACAGACAGATGGACAAACCCATTCTTCAAAAGGTGGGGCACAAAAATGCATTAATGAGGTTTGAGAACATATAAGTAACAATAACATATGAATTGGAAGTTCTGCTAATTCTTAGATTATTAATGTATTGTCAGAGAAATGTTGGAATACCATGTTCCATAAGAAGACATTTTTTTTTTTTTACCTAGATCAGCTCTAGTAGGATCTAAGAGGCAGAGTTCTGGTGAAAATGGATCTAAACCAGATAAACATGGAGAATCTCTATTACTGTTAGAACTGGTACCTACAATAAACAATATTCCTATATTAATTATTTTTATAAACAAATCTATCAACTGGATACCAATCAATACTAAAGTAAACCACGAAGAACAGTAATATTGATAGTGATTTAAAGTTTGACTATCATGTCAGGATTTTCAGAAAGAGGGGGCGTGCTGCACCAGCTTGGAAGTGCGAAGCCCGGGACCGTGATTTTTGAGTGTAAAAAATGCCCACAAGGACTAATTTCGTACTAGTACTGTAAATTACGATTTCCAACCTAAACTATTTTCGTTCTCCTTTCTCGCGAGAATATATGAAGCTAAAACTTGTTCGACACCTCAAAAAATAGAGGGGGCGTGCGCTGGGTGCACCCCCCACTGGATCCGCGCCTGCATGTAGCACCTTATTCCATTAGGGGATATCGAGAATAACTATAGACAGAAACTGAAATAATATAGCAGAGGCTCAGTGTGGAGGGGTGTCCATCAAATGGGCACAAAACCAGACCCAACTTTTCTAGAGTAAAATTTTGCGTAGAATACGATGTCGAGTGGTAATCAGTCCGCCCGCCATTGGGGCGTTTTCGAGATATTCGGGGTCAAAGGTCAAATGAGCTGATTTGCACTGAAAGTGAATGCACAGCCTTGTATCATGAAAAAATGCTGAAAATAATCGAAAGTAATCATTCTTCTAATAAAGATAGGTTGCCAGGCAACAAAACATACGCCCACAGCAGCTAAATCGTCCGAGCAGTCAACATGTGTTGTCGCATATATTTACTTTTTTTCGGTAATGAAACATTTGTAACACATAAAATCTGATTAAGAGTAACAACTTATTATGTAATTATCAGAAAATCATTAGAATTTGTTTGCTTTCTATAAAGTTTTGCCCCACGCTAACAATTATTATATGAAACACTTAATATCATGGATTTAGCTGTTCAGTTATCAAAATTCATTGAAAATCAAAATACTTGTGCAGAAATTCAGTTACATAGAGGGATTACTTGTGTTTTCCTTTGGCGTTCGTCACTTCCGATTCACGAATCCTTTATTACTCATCTATCGTAGAAATGATCTTTGTGTTAAAATTATATTTGGAATGTGTTTAACCAGTCCTATCACATATGTGATAATAACTGACACCAATATTGTCCTTTAACTTTGACCTCTAGAGCGTCCACAAGATTTTTTGAAGTGATCAAGGGCCACAACTCTGGCACTAATTATAGGAAATCGTTGAAAATCAATAGGCTTCTTTGTCTTATGACCTTAAACACTGTGTATAAATTTAAAGAGCACATAAAACGAGAAAACTAAATTGATTGAATTTACAGACATTGGTTACTATATGCATTTTACGGCAGTTTAACATCAATCTGATGAAAATTAATTCAGATATCGTCACTCAAAGTTGCAAATATAGACCTCCCGTAAAAACGACTTGGCCAATTATCGAAAACACTCTTAATCCCCTCAGACGCCAGTGACGTCACAGTGACCGAATGCGTATTCGGAATGTTTATTTCTTAATTCCCTATATACACTCAGCTTGTGTATTCATTAATGCCTGACTGATTCCTTAATCCCCCTAATTAAATAAAACAATTGACTATGTAAAAATTTGCTTTGTGATTCATTTTAATTTAAGATCCAATTTAGAATTTGTTTCATAATGTACTGTCGTTTTGATTTCTCACAACAGCGATTTTAATACCCTCCACCATCGTGTGCAGTCCAAATGATTCGAGATACATTTTCCGCTTAAGAGTATTGTTGTTCTAAATTAGAATTTGTTTCATAATGTACGGTCGTTTTATTTTTTCACGACAGCGATTAAATACCCTCTACAATCGTGTGTGCAGTCCAAACGATTCGAAATACATTTTCCTCAGAAGAGTATCGTTGTTCTAATTTAGAATTTGTTTCATAATGTACGGTCGTTCTGTTTTCTCACGGCAGCGATTAAATACCCTCTACAATCGTGTGTGCAGTCCAAACGATTCGAGATACATTTTCGTCAGAAGAGTGTTGTGGTTCTTCTAATTTCCCCCCCCCCCCCCCCGAGTAAAAAAAGTAATGGGGGTAAAAAGATGAGGTCATGCCAAATGTATCATAAACATCAAACATGATTGAAATGTGATTTGTAAGTGACAATCAGTTATCGTCATACAGCGCCTTTCTTTCAGCATGCGGTTTTGTTAATTGGACCGGCAAATACACACGTCTTAACTGGTGGTGTGTATACAGTGATATATTGTATAGATTATGTGTATAGATTATGTGTAGTGCCTGTGACGTCACCAACCAATCAACCGGATTAAGGTTGTAATTGAAAATTTGAAAACCGTTTTTTGGCTGTCTGATGTTTAAACGTTAATATCTGAATTAATTTTAATCAGATTGGTGTGAACTTGACGTAAAATGAATGTAGTAACCCTTTGCTATTATGGCGGTATATTAGTGCCAAAATTCTAACATGCTATCGTCTAATTTCTTACTTCTGTTCATGTAATTTCTAACCTCCATTCATGCAACTTCTTACTTCCATTCATGTAATTTCTAATTTAAGACAATGTATAATTCAACTTCCTTATTTGTTCAGTGTAAATATCAATTCTATTTCATCTTATTTCTAATATTGGGGCGAAAAATGTCTACTTCATTGTGGTATTACATGTTAAGCATGAACGGCAAACAAATTTAGAATTTTGTTACTTCTACCTAGCAACCATCATTATGACATCGTTTGGTGTCGCCACCGTGTGCTCAGTTTGGCGATTGAGCACCTGATCGGGACCAAAACATACGCCCACAGCAGCTAAATCGTCCGAGCAGTCAACATGTGTTGTCGCATATATTTACTTTTTTTCGGTAATGAAACATTTGTAACACATAAAATCTGATTAAGAGTAACAACTTATTATGTAATTATCAGAAAATCATTAGAATTTGTTTGCTTTCTATAAAGTTTTGCCCCACGCTAACAATTATTATATGAAACACTTAATATCATGGATTTAGCTGTTCAGTTATCAAAATTCATTGAAAATCAAAATACTTGTGCAGAAATTCAGTTACATAGAGGGATTACTTGTGTTTTCCTTTGGCGTTCGTCACTTCCGATTCACGAATCCTTTATTACTCATCTATCGTAGAAATGATCTTTGTGTTAAAATTATATTTGGAATGTGTTTAACCAGTCCTATCACATATGTGATAATAACTGACACCAATATTGTCCTTTAACTTTGACCTCTAGAGCGTCCACAAGATTTTTTGAAGTGATCAAGGGCCACAACTCTGGCACTAATTATAGGAAATCGTTGAAAATCAATAGGCTTCTTTGTCTTATGACCTTAAACACTGTGTATAAATTTAAAGAGCACATAAAACGAGAAAACTAAATTGATTGAATTTACAGACATTGGTTACTATATGCATTTTACGGCAGTTTAACATCAATCTGATGAAAATTAATTCAGATATCGTCACTCAAAGTTGCAAATATAGACCTCCCGTAAAAACGACTTGGCCAATTATCGAAAACACTCTTAATCCCCTCAGACGCCAGTGACGTCACAGTGACCGAATGCGTATTCGGAATGTTTATTTCTTAATTCCCTATATACACTCAGCTTGTGTATTCATTAATGCCTGACTGATTCCTTAATCCCCCTAATTAAATAAAACAATTGACTATGTAAAAATTTGCTTTGTGATTCATTTTAATTTAAGATCCAATTTAGAATTTGTTTCATAATGTACTGTCGTTTTGATTTCTCACAACAGCGATTTTAATACCCTCCACCATCGTGTGCAGTCCAAATGATTCGAGATACATTTTCCGCTTAAGAGTATTGTTGTTCTAAATTAGAATTTGTTTCATAATGTACGGTCGTTTTATTTTTTCACGACAGCGATTAAATACCCTCTACAATCGTGTGTGCAGTCCAAACGATTCGAAATACATTTTCCTCAGAAGAGTATCGTTGTTCTAATTTAGAATTTGTTTCATAATGTACGGTCGTTCTGTTTTCTCACGGCAGCGATTAAATACCCTCTACAATCGTGTGTGCAGTCCAAACGATTCGAGATACATTTTCGTCAGAAGAGTGTTGTGGTTCTTCTAATTTCCCCCCCCCCCCCCCGAGTAAAAAAAGTAATGGGGGTAAAAAGATGAGGTCATGCCAAATGTATCATAAACATCAAACATGATTGAAATGTGATTTGTAAGTGACAATCAGTTATCGTCATACAGCGCCTTTCTTTCAGCATGCGGTTTTGTTAATTGGACCGGCAAATACACACGTCTTAACTGGTGGTGTGTATACAGTGATATATTGTATAGATTATGTGTATAGATTATGTGTAGTGCCTGTGACGTCACCAACCAATCAACCGGATTAAGGTTGTAATTGAAAATTTGAAAACCGTTTTTTGGCTGTCTGATGTTTAAACGTTAATATCATGAACGGCAAACAAATTTAGAATTTTGTTACTTCTACCTAGCAACCATCATTATGACATCGTTTGGTGTCGCCACCATGTGCTCAGTTTGGCGATTGAGCACCTGATCGGGACCATTCTATTGATACAAACGACTCGCTCTTCGTCAATTGGGTGATTGCACACCTTATCGGGACCATTATTTGGTATAAACGACCCATTCTTCGTACGCCAACATGTACATGGAACCTCGGGTTTTCAACCCATCGGAACAAGACACTAATAAGGGGGAACCACGCCAGAAAATCTGGATGAACTTTTTTCGACCAATGCAGGGATCGAACTCCCGACTCACAGCCTAGCGAGCCTGCGTCTTACCCACGGTATTCGAAATAGTATTTGCAAACCATACATTTATATCACGTTCAATGTTGTTTAGAGGGTAGGATGGCCGAATGGTTAGCACGTGCACGCTGTAACATAAGGTCTGTCATTGAATAAACTGGCGTGGTTTCGATTTCCCGTTTTTACGTGACATGGAGCAGGGCCGCCTTTCCAACCTCGTGGGTTTTCTCCGGGTCCTCCGGTTTCCTCCCACTGCTAAACACTCCTACGCGCAAGCGAATTATTGAAATACAATTGAATGGCGTTAATACCGAAATGACCTGGTTGGTGTCGAGTGGATGTTAAACCCCATGTCCCCATCTCTCTCTCCCGATGTTGTTTCCAATTTTAACACTCAGGCAAGCCACTCAATCTGACGCAGAGCGAGTCGTTTGTATCAATAGAATGGTCCCGATCAGGTGCTCAATCGCCAAACTGAGCACACGGTGGCGACACCAAACGATGTCATAATGATGGTTGCTAGGTAGAAGTATCAAAATTCTAAATTTGTTTGCCGTTCATGCTTAACATGTAATACCACAATGAAGTAGACATTTGTCGCCCCAATATTAGAAATAAGATGAAATAGAATTGATATTTACACTGAACAAATAAAGAAGTTGAATTATACATTGTCTTAATTTAGGAATTACATGAATGGAAGTTAGAAGTTACATGAATGGAGGTTAGAAATTACATGAATAGAAGTAAGAAATTAGACGATAGCATGTTAGAATTTTGGCACTAATATACCGCCATATGCTATCAATATATGCAATTAAGAATTATTATTTTATGTGGTCTTTAAAGTCAATCGGATATTAACTTTGGCCTCTCCAGCATCCACAAGATTTTTTGAAGTGATCAAGGGCCATAACTCTGGCACTAATTATCAGAAACTGCTGAAAAACAATAGGCTTTTTCGTTTCATGACCTTAAACACTGTGTATAAATTTAAAGTTAATCGGATATTAACCTTGGCCTTTAGAGTGTCAACAAGATTTTTTGAAGTAATCAAGGACCATAACTCTGGCACTAATTATCGGAAATCGCTGAAAATCAATAGGATTTTTCATCTTATGACCTTAAACACTGTGTATAAATTTAAAGTCAATCGGATATTAACTTTGGCCTCTACAGCGGCCACAAGATTTTTTGAAGTGATCAAGGGCCATAACTATGGAAGCTATTATCGGAAACTACTGAAAAACAATAGGCTTCTTCGTCTCATGACCTTAAACACAGTGTATAAATTTAAAGTTAATCGGATATTAACTTTGGCCTCTAGCGCGTCAAAAAGATTTTTTGAAGTAATCAAGGGCCATAACTCTGTCACTAATTATCAATAGGCTTCTTCTTCATGATCAAGGGCTATAACTCTGGTAGTTATTATCGGAAATCGCTGAAAAACAATAGGCTTTTTCGTCTCATGACCTTAAACACTGTGTATAAATTTAAAGTCAATTGGATATTAATTTTGGCCTTCAGAGCGTCCACAAGAAATTGTAGACAATGGACAGACGGTCGGACGACAATATACTACTAGTACTACATTTCCATGTGGGCGTATAAAAAAGTAATTGATCATGTAATATGTTTATTAATTTATACTTATGTTCTATTAAAACAAAGAAAATCGGTTTGTGGTTAATTTTTTCTATGTTACAATTTGTTGTGTTCCTGAATTTTTGTGTTCCGTTTTAAGGACATTTTGTACTCAACAGTTTTTACAAATGGACCATGTTGAGTTCAAGAATACAAATATTTTCACAGAACATGCAGCAGAGTATTTAAGATTGCGTTTGCTCATTTTTCACTTCTAAACAAAGTGGAAAGTAATCTCAATGGGATGAATTTTATTCACGTTCCACAACGTAAATTTTTGTGTCCCCAATATTAGAATTAGAGCGGTTCGGCAACCAGTATGAACTACAAACTACGAACATGGCTTGGGTACTTTATTTTTGACAGATCCGTTTCCGCCAAAATCCGAAGTACGATGTTTAGTTCCACAGATGTCAAATTAAATCAAATATTAGTCCTCAAGAAGCTCATTGTAATTATTTTTTTTTTTTTTTTATCAAATTTGAGATGATTCGACTTCATGGCATACTGCCCCACCCCAACCAAAAAAAACAAATTTCACAGCCCTAAAATTTGTCCAAGAACAGAACAATTGCAGACCACTTTGACACTGATCAACCTTCTGATGAACTGTAAATTTTCAAGTTTTCTATAAAACCGCAAAAATACGAATTTCATCCACAAATAAGCGAGCAAATCCCGACTCTGTACCTCATTTTTTAACCTGAACTTTTCAAGAAATCTTGGAAGAAAATGGACGAACCGAATGCCTCTTATTTCATCTATTTACGTTGCACTATTGTCAAGTTAGCAACGGCCTGAACTTGAAAAATCAAACCAAATTACGTAATCAGTTGTATTGTGTAAAATTGTTTGTGAAAATTTCATTAGCTTTGTCAACATTGAAAATTGAGTCCTTCTTTCAATTTACAAAGTTCTTGTTTATGCCGCTGGTAACACCTTCTATTAGCTGCGAGTCCTTCTTTCAATTTACAAAGTTCTTGTTTATGCCGCTGGTAACGCCTTCTATTAGCTGCGAATTATGTCAGAGAGAGATGTTTAGTTTATGATCACATGACAGACATACCCAAAGTAGACGATGGCGCGACGAATGGGTATTTCCTGAATAAGTTTGAATCAAAGTTTAGTGTCCCCATATTTAAGTTAAGCGTCCCTGTATTTACGTTGTTATCGAAATTTCGTTGTGATGTGAATTTACCTCCTGCATATTACGCATAGATGCCGAACGTTATTGAATCCAAAATATCAGTATTCTTCCATAAATGAAAATTATTGCTTACTTGGTATTCGGGGATCACATCACAGAATGGTCGCGGTATGAAAATGGGAAACCAAAACTTTTGATGATTAAAATAGCATTATGCAAGAGCAAAATCTGCTTATTACAGGTCTTTCTTTAGGCCTGAAATGTTATCTAAATAATCAATTAGACATTAATTAACATATCCAGACCATAATAAACTCTTGATGGCAAGGCTAGGCTTCGATGTTGGCGGATTAAATTCATACATGCCGCTTAATTAAATCAATCAAGTGGATAATCGAGACTATGCTGTTTATATTAATGATTTGAGTAATGATGACCGAGGCTATGTGAATATTTCAAACGATTTTTTCTCGGCTAATAGTGGATCAATTTGACTGAAATTTTCAGCAAATTACCTTTACACTATCTAGTTTTTAACTATTATAGTTAGAACTGCCATCTCTTTATCTTATCTCCCATAATGTAACTTTAACTAGATATTGTATTAGTATACACGTATGTAACCAATGCTACACCATTTTCTTTGCTTTCCTGTAAACAAGCTAACAACTTGAAATTTTACCTTGCTCTTTTCAAATTTCAAGTCGTTTGGTTCATTATTTTGGCTAAATAGATTCACAATCTAAGTTATTGAAAGGGACACAACCAAAGACCGCTACTCATTTTGATTGTTGAAAGTTATATATTTTTTTATATTTGAAAGCATATTCATTGTTCAATTTTTTTTTTTTTGATTTTAAAAACTGTTTACATTTTAAACGTTTTTTAAAATCAGAAAAAAAGGAGTCACCGCTAGAGGATCAGCAAGCTAAAAATTAGTAAAAATAGGTTGCCAGGCAACGAAACATACGCCCACACAGCAGCCAAATCGTCCGGGCAGTCAACAAGAGTTGTTGCATATTAAGGAATTATCAGAAAATCATTAGAATTTGTTTGGTTTTTATAATCAAACGTTTTTTTTTTAAATCAGATAATAATTGTGACCTCCAGAGGGACCACAAGCTAAAAAGGGTGATTTTTCGTACAATCAGGGGACATAATTCAGGAAGTAATGACCCGATGGGCACAGATATCGAAAGGAACCAAGATCTTTGGGTTATAAACATACATGTCAAGTTTCATCAAAATCGATTCAAAATTGTGACCTTAATAGGGTCCACAACCTTGATATAACATATTTTCACACTATTCGTGTACAAACGGCGGCCATTTTGTCCGTCATTTCTAGTCTGATTTTCACGTAATTCAAAATCTCTCTTCATTACCATGTAACGGTGATATAGTCAAACGTTTTTTTAAATCGGATAATAATTTTGACCTCCAGAGGAATCAAAAGCGAAAAAAGCGATTTTTCGGACAATCCGGGGACATAATTCAGGAAGTTATGATCCAATGGGCGCAAATATCGAAAGGAACCAAGATCTGTTTTTCACAAAATTCATACTCAACCTTCATAACCATGAAATGGTGATATAATCAAACGTTTTTTTTAAATCGGATAACAATTTTGACCACCAGAGGAACCACAAGCTAAAAAGGGCGATTTTTTGGGACAATCAGGGGCCATAATTCAGGAAGTTACGATCCGATGGGCGCAAATATCGAAAGGAACCAAGATCTTTCGGTTATAAACATACATGTGAAGTTTCATCAAAATTGGTTCAAAATTTTGACCTCTATAAGGTCCACAACCTTGATATAACATATTTTCACACTATTCGCGTACAAACGGCGGCCATTTTGTCCGTCAATTTTGGTCCGATTTTCACGAAATTCGAATTTAACCTTCATAACCATGAAACGGTGATATAATGTTTTTTTAAATCGGATAACAATTTTGACCTCCAGAGGGACCACAAGCTAAAAAGGGCAATTTTTCGGACAATCAGGGGCCATAATTCAGAAAGTTACGATCCGATGGGCGCAAATATCGAAAGGAACCAAGATCTTTTGGTTATAAACATACATGTCAAGTTTCATCCAAATCGGTTCAAAATTGTGACCTCTATAAGGTCCACAACCTTGGTATAACATATTTTCACACTATTCGCATACAAATGGCGGCCATTTTGTCCGTCAATTTTGGTCCGATTTTCACGAAATTCGAACTCAACCTTCATAACCATGAAACGGTGATATAATCAAACATTTTTTTAAATCGGATAACAATTTTGACCTCCAGAGGGACCACAAGCTAAAAAGGGCGATTTTTCGGAAAATCAGGGGCCATAATTCAGGAAGTTACGATCCGATTGGCGCAAATATCGAAAGGAACCAAGATCTTTGGGTTATAAACATGCATTTTAAGTTTCATCCAAATCGGTTCAAAATTGTGACCTCTACACTGTTCACAACCTTGATATAACGTATTTTCACACTATTCGCGTACAAATGGCGGCCATTTTGTCCGTCAATTTTGGTCCGATTTTCACGAAATTCGAACTCAACCTTCATAACCATGGCACGGTGACCTGATCAAACGTTTTTTTAAATCGGATAACAATTTTGACCTCCAGAGGGACCACAAGCTAAAAAGGGCGATTTTTCGGACAATCAGGGGCCATAATTCAGGAAATTACGATCCAATTGGCGCAAATATCGAAAGGAACCAAGATCTTTGGTTTATAAACATGCATTTCAAGTTTCATCCAAATCGGTTCAAAATTGTGACCTCTACACTGTTCACAAGCTAAAAGAATGGCTGGCACTGCCAGGCAGGATACGCCCACATTTTCGAGAGATGGACAGAGAACAAGCAATACCGAAAGTGATTTTTCTTACATCTTTAAGTCCTGTATTTCATACTGTATTGGGCGCAGCCATTTAGTTGGTCAGTTCCAGTCTGATATTAATGAAATTCGAAACCGACACTGATTATGGTGTGACGGTACACAACCTAGAAATGTGACTTTTCATCAAAATCGGATAAGAATTGTGACCTGTAGAGAGTCCACAACCATGATATACCATATTTTTACACTATTCGCGTACAAACGGCGACCATTTCATCCGGCAATTTTGGTACGATTTTCACGAAATTAGAACTCAATCTTCCTCATCAAAATCGAATTAAAATTGTGACCTATACAGGGTCCACAACCATGATATATCATTTTTTTAACAGTATTCGCGTACAAACGGCGGCCATTTTGTCTGTCAAATTTGGTCCGATTTTTCCGAAATTCACACTCAACCTTCCTTACAGTGTAACGATGATATAATCAAACGTTTTTTTAAATTGGATAATAATTGTGACCTCCAGAGGGACCACAAGCTAAAGAAAGGGGGATTTTGCGTATAACCAGGGGCCATAATTCAGGAAGTTACGATCGTTTATGCGCAAATATCGAAAAGAACCAAGATCTTTGGGTTATAACCATGAATTTCAAGTTTCATCAAAATCGAATTAAAATTGTGACCTTTACAGGGTCCACAACCTTGATATACCATTTTTTAACAATATTCGCGTACAAACGGCGGCCATTTTGTAAGGCAATTTTGGTCTGATTTTCCCGAAATTCGAACTCGACCTTCCTTACGGTGTAACGGTAATATAATCAAACGTTTTTTTTAAATCGGATAATAATTGTGACCTCCAAGCTAAAAAAAAGGCGATTTTGCATATAATCAGGGGCCATAATTCAGGAAGTTACAATCCGATATGCGCAAATATCGAAAGGAAGCAAGATCTTTGAGTTATAACCATGAATTTCAAGTTTCATTAAAATCGAATCAAAATTGTGACCTCCACAACCTTGATATGCCATTTTTTAACAGTATTCGCGTACAAACGGCGGCCATTTTGTATGGCAATTTTCGTCCAATTTTCCCGAAATTCGAACTCAACATTCCTTAGGGTGTAACGGTGATATAAACAAACGGTTATTTAAATCGAATAATAATTGTGACCTCCAAGCTAAAAAAAATAGGTTGCCAGGCAACGAAACATACGCCCACACAGCAGCCAAATCGTCCGGGCAGTCAACAAGAGTTGTCGCATATTAAGGAATTATCAGAAAATCATTAGAATTTGTTTGGTTTTTATAAGCAAACATTTTTTTTATAAATCAGATAATAATTGTGACCTCCAGAGGCACAACAAGCTGAAAAGGGCGATTTTTTTGGACAATCAGGGGCCATAATTCAGGAAGTTACGATTCGATGGGCACAAATATCGAAAGGAACCAAGATCTTTGGGTTATAAACATACATGTCAAGTTTCATCAAAATTGGTTCAAAATTGTGACCTCTATAAGGTCCACAACCTTGATATAACATATTTTTTCAAATATTCGCGTACAAACAGCTGCCAGTTTGTCCGTCAATTATGGTCCGATTTTCACGAAATTCGCATTCAACCTTCATAACCACGGAACGGTGATATAATCAAACGTTTTTTTAAATCAGATAACAATTTTGACCTCCAGAGGGACCACAAGCTAAAAAGGGCGATTTTTTGGACAATGAGGGGCCATAATTCAGGAAGTTACGATCCGATGGGCGCAAATATCGAAAGGAACCAAGATCTTTGGGTTATAAACATACATGTCAAGTTTCATCAAAATTGTGACCTCTATAAGGTCCACAACATTGATATAACATATTTTCACACTATTCGCGTACAAACGGCGGTCATTTTGTCCGTCAATTTTGGTCCGATTTTCACGAAATTCGAATTCAACCTTCATAACCATGGAACGGTAATATAATCAAACGTTTTTTTAAATCGAATAACAATTTTGACCTCCAGAGGGACCACAAGCTAAAAGATAGGTTGCCAGGCAACGAAACATACGCCCACAGCAGGTAAGTCGTCCGGGCAGTCAACAAGGGTTGTCGCATATTTTTACTTTTTTCGGTAATGAAACATTTGTAATACACTAAGAACTGATTAAGAGTAACAACTCATTATGTAATTATCAGAAAATCATTAGAATTTGATTGCTTTTTATAAAGTTTTACCCCACGCTAACAATTAGTATATACTTGAAACATTTAATATCATGGATTTAGCTGTTCAGTTATCTAAATTCATTGAAAATCAAAATACTTGTTCGTTTCAACACCTTAAACTCTATGTATAAATCTAAAGTCAATCGGATATTAACTTTGGTCTCTAGAGCGTCCACAAGATTTTTTGAGGTGATCAAGGGCCATAACTCTGGCACTAATTATCGGAAATCGCTGAAAATCAATAGGCATCTTCGTCTTATGACCTTAAACACTGTGTATAAATTTAACCCATTTTTTACGGTAGCGAAACAACTCGCATCACGCGCCTGACGGTAGCGAATCAACTCGCGGACCCTTCATACTTGGCAACGGCTTTAGCGAACCCAAGCGAGAAATCAATCAACTTACTTCTATTGTTTCTATTTCATTAATTAATGGTGATTGGGTAATAAAAGTAAAACCCGCGATGAAAAGGAATGTTTAATTCGCTAATCATCCAATAAAAAAGATATGTTTCAACACCGGATCTTTCAGTATTTACGTAACAGGTCAGAGGTGAAAATTCACACCGTGTCATTCAATTTGGCACTATTCCAATATTTTCACGCTGTCACTTACGGCTAATAATTATACGATATTGAGAGTGAAATAGAATCAGATTTTATGATTTACTGCCAGGTATATTGTGGAATATGATAATGTCGAAGAAATCAACTATTTATTATTTTTTTTGACGTTATGATGCGAAGAATGCGTACACTCGAGCCGAGATCAAGCGAGTCGCCGCCATCTTGGATTCTCTCGCTCAAACAGATGACAACACGAAACTTACGGTTAATAATTCTAGACTTTGGAAAGCTAAATTGAATCAAAACTTTTAGGGTTTAACACAAGCTAAATAGGGGAATATTACACTGTCGAAGATTTCAAATATATATTTTTATTTTCGACGCAGTGAAGCAAAGAAAACGACAATTCCCGTCATATATACAAAGAAAGGCAGAAATGTTAAATGCCGTAGGCGATGAAGTGACCGTTATTTGGGGTGATATTTCTTTTTAAAAGTTATATTTATATTTACTTAGAACACTGTTGCCAACACGAGGGATTATATTTTTGTTTTATTTTTTTTTTTAAATCGTAAGGGATACTTTTTCACATTATTTTGCCAATATGATAGAGAAAAGTCATAATTTTAGTGGAACTGGCTTTTCAATATTATTTATAGTAATATACATGCTACTTTGTAAAATTGAATTTTATATCATTGGAAAGAACACGGCAATGTGAAGATTTTTGTAACAGAGTATTTTTATGTATAAAAAATATTTTTTAAATTATTTGCAATTTTGTAGAGGGTATTAGGATTAACAATAATCCTCTAATTGGCTTAGGAGATAGGGCCCTGCTGGTTCAATGAGCTTAGGGTTAGGGCAGCTAATCTTTTAATTGGCTCAGGGTTAAATGGGTTAAAGTCAATCGGATATTAACTTTGGCCTCTAGAGCCTCCACAAGATTTTTTGAAGTGATCAAGGGCCATAACTCTGGCACTAATTATCGGAAATCACTGAAAATCAATAGGATTCTTCGTCTTATGACCTTAAACACTGTGTATAAATTTAAAGTCAATCGGATATTAACTTTGACCTTTAGACCGTCCACATGATTTTTTAAAGAGATCAAGGGCCATAACTCTGGCACTAATTATCGGAAATTGCTGAAAATCAATAGGCTTCTTCGTCTCATGACCTTAAACACTGTGTATAAATCTAAAGTCAATCGGATATTAACTTTGGCCTCTAGAGCGTCCACAAGATTTTTTGAAGTGATCAAGGGCCATAACTCCGGTAGTTATTATCGGAAATCGCTGAAAAACAATAGGCTTCTTCGTCTCATGACCTTAAACGCTGTGTATAAATTTAAAGTCAATCGGATATTAATTTTGGCCTCTAGAGCGTCCACAAGATTTTTTGAAGTGATCAAGGGCCATAACTCTGGTAGTTATTATCGGAAATCGCTGAAAAACAATAGGCTTCTTCGTCTCATGACCTTGAACACTGTGTATAAATTTAAAGTCAATCGGATATTAACTTTAGCCTGTAGAGCGTCCACAAGCAATTGTGGACGCCGGACCGCCGGACGGACGGACGGACGGACGGACGGGGGCGACGACAATATACGACCACATTTCAATGTGGGCGTATAAAAAGGGAGATTTTTCGGACAATCAGGGGCCATAATTCAGGAAGTTACGAACCGATGGGCGCAAATATCGAAAGGAACCAAGATCTTTCGGTTATAAACATACATGTCAAGTTTCATCCAAATCGGTTCAAAATTGTGACCTCTATAAGGTCCACAACCTTGATATAACATATTTTCACACTATTCGCGTACAAATGGCGGCCATTTTGTCCTTCAATTTTGTTCCGATTTTCACGAAATTCGAATCAACCTTCATAACCATGGAACGGTGATATAATCAAACGGTTTTTTAAATCGGATAACAATTTTGACCTCCAGAGGTACCACAAGCTAAAAAGGGTGATTTTTCGTACAATCAGGGGCCATAATCCATGAAGTTTTGATCCGATACATGCCAATATCGAAAGCAGCCGAGATCTTTTGGGGATAAACCTATATTTTAAGTTTCGTCAAAATCGGATAAGAATTGTGACCTGTAGAGAGATAAACCTATATCGAAAGGAACCAAGATCTTTGGTTTATGGACATGCATTTCAAGTTTCATCCAAATCGGTTCAAAATTGTGACCTCTACACTGTTCACAAGCTAAAAAACGTGATTTTTCATACAATCAGGGGCCATAACCCATGAAGTTACGGTCCGATACATGCCAATATCGAAAGGAACCGAGATCTTAGGGTGATAACCTATATTTTAAGTTTCATTGAAATCGGATAAAAATTGTGACCTGTAGACTGTTCACAAACAATTGTGAACGGACGAACAGGGGCGACGACAATATACGTCCACATGAAAATGTGGGCGTATAAAAATGCAATATTTTTCAAACAATCAGGAATCCAAAAGTTGCGTTCGGATATGGGTGATTATCAAAAGAGAGGGAGAGAAATATGAGGTCTAACATCCACTCGACACAAACTAGGTCATTTTGGGACTAAAAAATGGTTTTAATTTTATTTCAATAATTCGCTTGCACGTAGGGGTCTTTAGCAGTGGGAGGAAAACGGAGTACCTGGAGGTAACCCCTGAGGCTGGACAGGCGACCCTACTCCTTGCCACATACAACCAGAGATTCAAAACTAGTGTTGTGACGATAACCGGTATGTAGATATACCGCGATATAAAAATTTGACGGTATTTGTATCGTCAAAATATTGAAATATCGGTATACCGTGATACAACAAACGATGATCAAAAAACACAACGATATCGGCAGCAAAGAAATAATAATTAAATCGCATGTAGTAATAAATTTACCAATGTCAGTATGGTCAATTATATCGCCGTTATATACCTGCGTAATCAAAAATAAATATCAGCTGAGTGATGATGTCAGCCACGCGGTCTAGATAATTTAGCCAGTCGTAAATTGAACACCACAGTCTAACAACATTACGGACTGGATATTCTTGTACAATTTAAGTCGTAAAACAAAGTAGTGCCCGGTCCGTGCTTTAAACATCATTAATTATAAGCGAGTTCAATTATAGTAATAGTTTAATGTTAATCTCAATATCTGCAAAGATTCGGACTAAAAAATTATCGAAATGTAAGCGAAATTAACGTTTGTTTACATGAGACGCCCGCAGGAAAATACCACTCTGACGTCACGCGACTGGGAATTTTTTATTGCTACGGCTCACTTCGTTGGATTTCCGTACTGTAGTTTACGGTGGATAGATAGATAACATTTTTGTGATTATTATGGTTCGCGATACCACGAGATCTGACAATTACAGCCGAAGAAAGTGAGATTTATCTGTTTTGATGACTGAAATTTACTAAATTTCGACTAAATATAGCCTACGTTTTTTGTGGTATCATCAAGATCATAAATATTTGACATATTATCATTCAAATTATTACGATTTTAGTAACTCTAAGCTGACAATAACGTGCGGCTTTTAGTCTTAAAATTGGTACTAGCGATTCTGAAGGGAAAATACCCATTATGACGTCACTCATCCGTTAAAATCATTCTGTTATTAGATTTATAATATTAATAATGTTATCTTAAATTAAAAGGTTGAAAACTATTATCTAATGGGTTTTTTTTTATTTCTTAATTTGGTAAAGATATTGTATCGCGATACAAACTTGTATCGCGATATTTTCCCTTCTGTATCGTGATACAAACCAACTCTGTATCGTCACAACCCTATTCAAAACCACGCCAGTTGACTCAATGGCAGGTCGTATGATACAGCACGAGCATGCTAACAAATTAGCCATCTTAGTGTGTAATAGTGATATATTCAAATGCTTTGTTTAAATCGGATAAAAATTGTGACCTCTATAAGCTAAAACAGTGATTTTTTGTATAATCAAGGGCCATAATTCAGAAAGTTATGATGCCATATTTGCGCTAATATCAAAAGGAACCAAAATCTATGGGTAAAAAACCTGCATTTCAACTTTCAGCAAAATCACTAAAAATTATGACCTCTAGACGGTCCACAACCTTGACATACCAGATGCTATACACTATTTCCGTACTACGAGGGGCGTCATTACGGTGTAACGGTGATATATTCGAAAGTTTTTTTATCGGATAATAATTGTGACAGCTAGAGGGACCACAAGCTAAACCATGTGCAATGTAGTGTAGCTTCAATGATTGATGCATATGTAAGGAATGTAAAAAGATGTCATTATCAACTTATTTTGATTATTTTCAATTTCAAATTACTTTTTTCGGTAATGAAACATTTGTAATACATAAAATCTGATTAAGAGTAACAACTTATTATGTAATTATCAGAAAATCATTAGAATTTGCTTTTTATAAAGTTTTGCCCCACGCTAACAATTATTATACGAAACATTTAATATCATGGATTTAGCTGTTCAATTATCAAAATTCATTGAAAATCAAAATACTTGTGCAGAAATTCGCCCATGTATCTGTTATCACTCGTCACTTCAGTCAGTTACATAGAGGGATTACTTGTGTTTTCCTTTGGCGTTGTCACTTCCGATTCACGAATCCTTTATTACTCCTCTATCGTAGAAATGATCTTGTGTTAAAATTATTTTCAATTTCAAATTTGTGCGCCAAAACTACTTTTCAAGTATTTTTCATTTGGCCTAATGAAAATGAGTCATTCGTCGTCAGATCAGATGACAAGAGTTGTCTCCCTTATTACTACTTCCGTCATTTATACTCAAATGTCGATAAAATGTAAAAAATCTCGAGTGATTTATGGCAAATAAATTGACTTTACATTTTTCAAAAAATCTGAAACTTGTGTTTTTATCAAAAGAAATATATATGGAAAGGAACTTGGTGGTTGATTTGTAACCCAATTTTATTCACTATTTTGAAGTAAATAGCGACAGAGGTACCTCACGGAAAAGAAACGTCAACAGAAAAGTGTCTTTCCTTTCTCTTTTATAAATAAATCAGAAGGTATTTTTTTTAAAAATATGAATTACATAATATGTAACCAAGACCTTTAGATTATAAACATGTATTTTAAGTTTTATCAAAATCGAATTAAAATTGTGACCTCTATAGGGTCCATAACCTTGATATAACATATCTTTACAAACGACGGCCATTTTGTCTGTCAATTTTAGTCTGATTTTCAAGAAAATCGAACTCAACCTTCATTACCAAGCAACGGTGATATCATCAAACGTTTTTTTAAATCGGATAATAATTTTGACCTTCAGAAGGACCACAATCTTAAAATTGTGACCTCTACACTGTTCACAAGCTAAAAAATAGGTTGCCAGGCAACGAAACATACGCCCACACAGCAGCCAAATCGTCCGGGCAGTCAACAAGAGTTGTCGCATATTAAGGAATTATCAGAAAATCATTAGAATTTGTTTGGTTTTTATAATCAAACGTTTTTTTTTAAATCAGATAATAATTGTGACCTCCAGAGGGACCACAAGCTAAAAAGGGTGATTTTTCGTACAATCAGGGGACATAATTCAGGAAGTAATGACCCGATGGGCACAAATATCGAAAGGAACCAAGATCTTTGGGTTATAAACATACATGTCAAGTTTCATCAAAATCGGTTCAAAATTGTGGGTCCACAACCTTGATATAACATGTTTTCACACTATTCGTGTACAAACGACGGCCATTTTGTCCGTCAATTCTAGTCCGATTTTCACGTAATTCAAACTCTCTCTTCATTACCATGTAACGGTGATATAGTCAAACGTTTTTTTAAATCGGATAATAATTTTGACCTCCAGAGGGACCAAAAGCTAACAAAAGCGATTTTTTGGACAATCCGGGGTCATAATTCAGGAAGTTATGATCCAATGGGTGCAAATATCGAAAGGAACCAAGATCTTTGGGTTATAAACATACATGTCAAGTTTCATCAAAATCGGTTCAAAATTATGACCTCTATAAGGTCCACAACCTTTATATAACATATTTTCACACTATTCGCATACAAACGGCGGCCATTTTGTCCGTCAATTTTGGTCCGATTTTCCCAAATTCAAACTCAACCTTCATAACCTTGGAACGGTGATATAATCAAACAGTTTTTTAAATCCGATAACAATTTTGACCTTCAGAGGGACCACAAGCTAAAAAGGGCAATTTTTTTTAAATCGGATAACAATTTTGACCTCCAGAGGGACCACAAGCTAAAAAGGGCGATTTTTTGGACAATGAGGGGCCATAATTCAGGAAGTTACAATCCGATGGGCGCAAATATCGAAAGGAACCAAGATCTTTGGGTTATAAACATACATGTCAAGTTTCATCAAAATTGGTTCAAAACTGTGACCTCTATAAGGTCCACAACCTTGATATAACATATTTTCACACTATTCGCTTACAAACGGCGGCCATTTTGTCCGTCAATTTTGGTCTGATTTTCACGAAATTCGAACTCAACCTTCATAACCATGGAACGGTGATATAATCAAACGTTTTTTTAAATCCGATAACAATTTTGAACTCCGGAGGGACCACAAGCTAAAAAGGGCAATTTTTCAGACAATCAGGGGCCATAATTCAGGAAGTTACGATCCGATGGACGCAAATATCGAAAGGAACCAAGATCTTTGGGTTATAAACTTACATGTCAAGTTTCATCAAAATCGGTTCAAAATTGTGACCTCTATAAGGTCCACAACCTTGATATAACATATTTTCACACTATTCGCGTACAAACGTCGGCCATTTTGTCCGTCAATTTTGGTCCGATTTTCACGAAATTCGAACTCAACCTATATAACCTTGATATAACATATTTTCACACTATTCGCTTACAAACGGCGGCCATTTTGTCCGTCAATTTTGGTCTGATTTTCACGAAATTCGAACTCAACCTTCATAACCATGCAACGGTGATATAATCAAACGATTTTTTAAATCGGATAACAATTGTGACCTCCAGAGGGACCACAAGTTAAAAAGGGCGATTTTTCGGACAATCAGGGGCCATAATTCAGGAAGTTACGATCCGATGGGCGCAAATATCGAAAGGAACCAAGATCTTTGGGTTATAAACATACATGTCAAGTTTCATCCAAATCGGTTCAAAATTGTGACCTCTACGCTGTTCACAAGCTAAAAAACGTGATTTTTCGTACAATCAGGGGCCATAACCCATGAAGTTACAGTCCGATACATGCCAATATCGAAAGGAACCGAGATCTTATGGTGATAAACCTATATTTTAAGTTTAATTGAAATCGGATAAAAATTGTGACCTGTAGACTGTTCACAAAAAAATGTGGACGGACGGACGGACGGACGGACAGACGGACGGACAGGGGCGACGACAATATACGTCCACATAAAAATGTGGGCGTATAAAAACGTGATTTTTCGTACAATCAGGGGCCATAACCCATGAAGTTACAGTCCGATACATGCCAATATCGAAAGGAACCGAGATCTTAGGGTGATAAACCTATGTTTTAAGTTTCATTGAAATTGGATAAAAATTGTGACCAGTAGACTGTTCACAGACGAATGAACAGGGGCGACAACAATATACGTCCACATGAAAAGGTGGGCGTATAAAAAGGCGATTTTTCGTACAATCAGGGGCCATAATTCAGGAAGTTATGATCCAATATGCGCAAATATCGAAAGGAACCAAGATCTTTGAGTTATAAACATGCATTTCAAGTTTCATCAAAATCGGTTCAATATTGTGACCTCTACAGTGTTCACAACCTTGACATACCATATTTTTACACTATTTGCGTACAAACGGCAGCCATTTTGTCCATCAATTTTGGTCCGATTTTCACAAAATTCGAACACGACCTTCTTTACGGTGTAACGGTTATATAATCAGGCGTTTTTTTAAATCGGATAATAATTTTGGCCACAAGCTAAAAGATAGGCTGGCACTGCCTGGCAGGATACGCCCACATTTTCGAGAGATGGATAGAGAACAAGCAATACCGAAAGTGATTTTTCCTACATCATTAAGTCCTGTATTTCATACTGTATTGGGAGCAGCCATTTTGTTGGTCAGTTCCAGTCTGATATTCATGAAATTCGAAGCCCACAATGATCATGGTCTGACGGTACACAACCTAGAAATGTGACTTTTCGGCAAAATCGGATAAGAATTTTGACCTGTAGAGGGTCCACAACCATGATATATCATATCTTTACACTATTCGCATACAAACGGCGACCATTTCGTCCGGCAATTTTGGTACGATTTTCACGAAATTCGAATAATTCAGGAAGTTATGATCCGATATGCGCAAATACCGAAAGGAACCAAGATCTTTGGGTTATAACCATGCATTTCAAGTTTCATCAAAATCAAATTAAAATTGTGACCATAACCATGATATACCATTTTTTAACAGTATTCGCGTACAAACGGCGGCCATTTTGTCTGTCAATTTTGGTTCGATTTTCCCGAAATTTGAACTCAAACCTTCCTTAAGGTGAAACGGTGATATAATCAAACGTTTTTTTAAATCGGAAAATAATTGTGACTTCCAGAGGGACCACAAGCTAAAAAGGGTGATTTTTCAGACAATCAGGGGCCATAATTCAGGAAGTTACGATCCGATTGGCGCAAATATCGAAAGGAACCAAGATCTTTGGGTTATAAACATGCATTTCAAGTTTCATCCAAATCGGTTCAAAATTGTGACCTATATAGAGTCCACAACCTTGATATAACATATTTTCACACTATTCGCGTACCAACGGCGTCCATTTTCTTTGTCAATTTTGGTCCGATTTTCACGAAATTTGAACTCAACCTTCATTACCATGTAACGGTGTGTAATCAAACGTTTTATTAAATCGGATAATAATTTTGACCTCCAGAGGGACCACAAGCTAAAAAGGGCGATTTTTCGGACAATCAGGGCCCATACTTCAGGAAGTTACGATCCGATGGGCGCAAATATCGAAAGGAACCAAGTTTCATCACAATCGGTTCAAAATTGTGACCTCTATAGTGTCCACAAGCTAAAAACATGATATTTCGTACAATCAGGGGCCATAATCCATGAAGTTCCGACCTGATACATACCAATATCGAAAGGAACCGAGATCTTATGGGGATAAACCTATATTTCAAGTTTCGTCAAAATCGGATAAGAATTGTGACCTGTAGAGAGTCCACAAACAAATTGTGGACGGACGGACGTCCGGACGGACAGGGGCGACGACATAATAAGTCCACATGAAAATGTGGTTTTTCGTACAATCAGGGGGCATAATCCATGAAGTTACAGTCCGATACATGCCAATATTGAAACCAACCGAGATCTCGGGGTGATAAACCTATATTTCAAGTTTCATTGAAATCGGATAAAACTTGTCTTTATATTTAACGGAGGTGTTGGCCTGCGTTATCTGTTTAATGATGGCATTAGTGAGCCAGTGTTTAAAATTTTACGTCGGTCCGAGGCCAATTAATAGCTGGATGGGCCGACATCTTTTTATTTTGAAGATGGTTATTTTTGGTCGACTGTTTTTGTCTGGGATATTTTGTTAATGGTTCTATCAGTATCAAATTCTCCTTTGAAAATATTTATATTGCCTGTATTTATATCCGATTATATTTTACCCGCACTTGTAAATATCAGTACGCTCCCAAAATCTCATTTCACCATTTTGATCAAGTGTGGAATAGATGAGTGCGTGTTCCGATAGTATGTCTTACTTAATCAACTTACTGTCTTATTAGTTTTTATCCATTATTGAATACACATGCATAATCCGGTATATCATACTCCTTCAATCAATGTCGAGTGAACCAAACACGTATGTTACTAAACTAGGTCAGTGAGTACAATATAGTAGACCTAATTATAATCACTAAGATTATTACAAGTCAATATTTATTATTATCACAGAAAAAATAATTATCAACCCTGAAGTGGAATGATTTTTTTTCTTTCCATACACGAAGTATAAACATTAAATCCTTCAAAAGTTAAAATTGTAATGTGAACAGTCAATCAATAATTTTTAAACGTCCCAAATGGCTGTAGAACTAACACCTACGGAACTTAAAAATACAAGGTATGTGGGTTGGGGTAGTGTACGTGTGTTTTATTAATATTTATTGGGCCCACAAGTTAATGTTAGGACCCACAACTTTCATGAATGAGATCAACCAGCTGGTCCTTTCGATATTTGCGCCTATCGGAACGTAATTTCCTTAATTTATGGCCCCTGATTGTCCGAAAAATCACCTTTTTTAGCTTGTGGTCCCTCTGGAGGGCACAATTATTATCCGATTTAAAAAACCGTTTGATTATATCACCGTTACACCCTAAGGAAGGTTGAGTTCGAATTTCGGGAAAATCGGACCTAAATTGCCATACAAAATGGCCGCCGTTTGTACGCAAATACTGTTAAAAAGATAGGTTGCCAGGCAACGAAACATACGCCCACAACAGCTAAGTCGTCCGGGCAGTCAACAAGGGTTGTCGCATATTGTTTCTATTATCAGTAAGGAGAACATTTACAACACATGATAATCTTATTACGAGTAATAGCCCATTAAATAATTATCAGAAATGATTAGAATAGTTTTGATGGTTTGTCTCAAGGCCTTTGTCCACAAGATATTTCAAAGTGATCAAGTGCCAGAAATTATCAGATATCACTCAAAATCAATAGGCTTCTTCGTCTCATGACCTTAAACACTGTGTATAAATTTAAAGTCAATCGGATATTAACTACAGCCTCTAGAGCATTCACAAGATTTTTCAAAGTGATCAAGAGTCATGACTCTGGTAGTAATTATCGGATATCGCTGAAAATCAACAGGCTTCTTCGTCTCACGACCTTAAACACCGTGTATAAATTTAATGTCAATCGGATATTAACTTTAGCCTCTAAAGCGTTCACAAGATTTTTCAAAGTGATCAAGGGTCTTAACTCTGGCAGTAATTATCAGATATCACTGAAAATCAATAGGCTTCTTCGTCTCATGACCTTAAACACTGTGTATAAATTTAAAGTCAATCGGATATTAACTATAGCCTCTAGAGCGTTCACAAGATTTTTCAAAGTGACCAAGGGTCATAACTCTGGTAGTAATTATCGGATATCGCTGAAAATCAATAGGCTTCTTCATCTCACGACCTTAAACACCGTGTATAAATTTCAAGTAAATCGGATATTAACTTTAGCCTCTAGAGCGTTCACAAGAAATTGTGGACGATGGACGGACGGACCGACAGACAGACGGACGGGGGCGACGACAATATACGACCACATTTCAATGTGGGCGTATAAAAAGGTATATCAAGGTTGTGGACCCTGTAGAGCTCACAATTTTAATTCGATTTTGATGAAACTTGAAATTCATGGTTATAACCCAAAGATCTTGGTTCCTTTCGATATTTGCACATATCGGATCGTAACTTCCTGAATTATGGCCCCTGATTATACGCAAAATCGCCTTTTTTTTAGCTTGTGGCCCCTCTGGAGATCACAATTATTATCCGATTGAAAAAAACGGTTGATTATATTACTGTTACACCGTAAGGAAGGTTGAGTTCGAATTTCGGGAAAATCGGACCAAAATTGCCATACAAAATGGCCGTCGTTTGTAGGCGAATACTGTTAAAAAATTGTATATCATGGCTGTGGACCCTGTAGAGGTCACAATTTTAATTCGATTTTGATGAAACTTGAAATGCATGGTTATAACCCAAAGATCTTGGTTCCTTTCGTTATTTGCGCATATCGGATCGTAACTTCCTGAATTATGGCCCCTGATTGTCCGAAAAATCGCCTATGGTCCCTCTGGAGGTCACAATTATTATCCGATTTAAAAAAACGTTTGACTCTATCACCGTTACACCCTACGGAAGGTTGAGTTCGAATTTCGAGAAAATCGGACCATAATTGCCAGAAAAAATGGCCGCCGTTTGTATGCGAACAGTGTAAAAATATGGTATATCGAAGTTGTGGACCCTGTAGAGGTCACAATTTTAATTCGATTTTGATGAAACCTGAAATGCTTGTTTATAACCTAAAGATCTTTATTCTTTTCGATATTTGCGCATATCAAATTGTAACTTAATGAATTATGGCCTTTGATTGTAGGAAAAATCACTTTCGGTATTGCTTGTTCTCTGTCTATCTCTCGAACAATTATTATCTGATTTGGAGCTGAAGAGATGTTCAGCAGTTCTTCATCACTTTTACAACATGTCTAACATTACATAATACGTATTATGTCAATATGTCTATATTACATACCACCAAACTATATCCACTGCATTTCATGTAAAGAAATATAATATTACCTTGCATACTATCAAGACTTTTCCTTGGTGACGATCTGGTAGCCATTCTAGTAGAGGATAATAAACCACCCATACTTGTATCTATCGATGTTGGCTGACTGGTTTTTAATGGAGATTTTACTCCAATTTTCTATAACAAGAAATGATGAGTAAAGTATAAATGGAAACAATGTGAAAGATAGCCATGTTAATCTACAAGATACAAATGTTTCTCAAGCTAAATTTAACTGCCAATCCGTACTGTTTAAAATTCCACAAAAATTACGGCATTTTACAGGTCATAAGTCGATACATTTTTCAGCAGAAGACTTATACTTCTTTTCGCCACATATACGGAAGGTAAAAAAAGGATAACCAAAAATTTATTTGGCAGTAAACGTTGCTCTACCACAACGAGCGAGTGACGCCATCTGCTAAATAATCCCATTCCACTCTAGCACGCGCTATCGTCTATAACAATAAAGTACTTATACTATTCCAACCGACGTATTCGTCAACATTGCTTGCGTGCTTATTTTATTTTTTTAAAAATAAAAATCCCATTCAAAATATGATCATAAATCCGAGAATATGCCATCAAAGTAGAATCTTTTCTTCGAAATTAGACGCGTGAAATTTGTCATGTATTCATTTCATTGTTTCGCGAGATTTAGACTATAACCGCCACAAGGACAACATTGCTCTGAAAATTCTAAACACTCTTCGAACGACGCAATTTTGATAACTTCTTTTTCTTTTTAAAACCGGCAAGTTTTCCTAATAAGTAAACCGGTGCCGCATCACTTAGCGCCATACAGTCGACGCTAGATGTAGAGTAACAGAATTCACCAAGGTTTGCTGAGAGCTATAACCACATGCGATTAGAAATGGACATACAGTAGAATCCGTATGAGCAGCCACTCCTATTCAGTGACATCTCCTTGTAAGCGGTCACAATAAATCCCCCCCGTAAAAATTCTATTGTTTCATCTCTTTATTCAACGGTCACTCCTCTAACGCCGCCAGCGGTCACTATTTTGCACATGAATTTAACAAAACATCGCCCATTCAACGGCCATTGTTGGATGATACCATCTTGTCGTTCTTCGAAACACCCCCGCTAATCCCGTGAGTAGTAATCAATTAACTGGACTCCCACAAATCAGATAAAAAGAAATGCGAAAATACCAATTAACCCGGGATTAAGCCCAAAAATAGATTGTACCTATAAACAGTCCTACCTTGTTAAAGAATAATCCTATTAATCCTGTAATTCACTATTGCCAGTTGAGAAATTGGCAAAAATATCATTTTCAACTTCAAATTCAAACGTTTGAAGATGGCCGTCCATGGAGAGAAATGGGAAAACAAGGGAGGTAATTGGTTAACTATTTCCTCAATCAATGGGTGTCTGCCCAAAAAATTTTGCCCATGATCGTATAATAGTGAGTTGACAACCTTTTGAGCAAAAAACATAGAAATAATTATGTTTTGACTTTCTTAGAAAATATGAAATTGGAACTTTAAATAGACGTTTTTAGCGCCACCTGTAATATTACATACAGAGTTACACCCCCTATGATTCGGTAGCTAAATCAGCGATGTTTTTTGGTTCGTGTGCTTCTTTGATAAAATAAAATTAATTCATCGATTTTCTTCACAAAAATGGATAAATATTATCGAATACATCACTATGATAGACAGTAGTATTGAAGGTTGGTACAAAATGACAAGTTTACAGAAGTTATGTCCGCGATTCAGCGACGGCCAAATTTACCGATGCAATTGAAGTATTGCATTGGTGTTTGCTTCCAATGCATTCAAGCGTAATATTAATTGATGTCAGCACAAAAAAACATGAGATTTTACAAAAATGGATAAATATTATCGAATGCATGACAATGATAGACAGTAGTATTGAAGGTTGGGACAAAATGACATGTTTACGGAAGTTATGTCCGAGATTCAGCGACGGCCAAATTTACCGATGCAAATGCACCCAAGCGTAATATTAATTGATGTCAGCACAAAAAACTCGAGATTTTATTAAGAGGCCACTCCCGTTAAGCGGTCAATCCTAAAATTTCCCGTGGGTGGCTGCTTAATGCAGATTCTACTGTATGTGTGTGTGTGTGTGAAATAGCTTTATTTAACATTCGCTTGCACCAAAGTGATATCGCAGACGAGTTATCGGATACATGTAGTTTTGGGGTGTTATGTAAAATGAGGACATGTGACAAGGAGATTAAAAATCTGACAATGGGAAAATCATAGAGTAATCATGTAGAGTAAGTTTATAATCACTCTTATTGTATTGATACATATCCCGACAAAGGAGAAACAATGACTGCTGTTAAGGATTTGATTGATGAATTGTCCAATAAAGGATTAAGGCAGATTAACTAGTTAATCAAGGCAGGTGCTTGGCGGTATAACACGATAAATAAGTTGATCACTTTATTACCTAATCAATCCAGCGTGTTATCAACGATAATCGGGTTGAGTGGTAGTTATGCAGTCAGTAAACTATACTAATTTTGGAATTTTGAATATCATTCACCATGTCTTTATGTCCGATCGGGCATATTCCCAGTCGGATAATTTGGGGCATTTGGAAAATAGTTTCAGCCAAGTCCGGAATACACGGCCGAAATCCCATGCCTGGTACCAACCTTTCCTGTTTTGCCAACTTTAGCAGGATGAGGATGAGGATTAACATTTTGATTCTCTGATGTATTAACAAGATCATCTGATGGTGGAGGTACTTGTACAACAACAGGTGTTGCAGCTTCTGTGTCTTTATTTACCAATAATACATTGATAGCACCTGAATGACTTTTTAAATGAATTTGGTAGTTCTTTTTAAAACCAGGGCCCTAAAACATAGAAAATGGATACAAACTTAAACAATTAATACAATTTTTGTTAAAAGGAAATCAAGAGCAATATTTAGGAGATAAATACTTCATGAAGAGAGTTCATTTGGTACACAAAGATCGGCCAGCAATTAAGCTCCTACTCTAAAGAAAACTTAGCCATTATGATGAGATTCTTGAGATATGGAAATATTAATTTACAATTAATTTACAATTAATTGCAATTAGTTGTAAGCAAATGCCATTTGGGTTGTTAAAAAGAGTTCTCAAACACTGTATGAGAAATGAAAGGATTTGTAGATGGAGATAATTTTTTTTCATCCTATGAAAATTCTATAGTAATTAACAATCATGGCTACTTTAATAATAATAGTAATATCCATTCAGAATAGATTTATTTTGTTTGAATGTAGACTTACTATAGCTGGTATAGGAACTTCTAACTGTGTACCAGAAGGAGCTTGTACTGCAATCAACGTATCGCCACTAAAACATTTACATGTATCTTCATGTGTAACATATGCTAAACTATTATAGTTAAGAAATTTAAATATCCATTTTATTTTCTTTAAAGGAGCTAAATCGCTAACATTCGGGGCCTAGAATTTGACACAAATGGGTTGCAAGCCATATAATAATTTAATATGAATTTACATTCAATCGTTTTTACTCTAATATCAAATCCGTTATGTTTCATTGTTTGGCAAAGTACACCAGAAGTCTCAATTGAATCACAATAGCATCTGGTTATTCCAGTCTATATAGTATTTACTGCTCATGCTCACCGTTTGAGATGTAATGTGGAGTATACCTAGCCTTGTTCTTTGGGTACCTAACTGAAAATGAGTCTGAAACGCCGTATGGTACATGATTCATGTACCAATGGCAAAAAAATTATTTCGTCTTAAATATTGGATATCAGAAACCCATCTTTTCCTGGTAAGACCACACCATCAATGTTGATTTAAATTGACAAATAATTTGTGTTTTCAACTTTGAAGACTTTCGATGATATTTACTGCCAAATAAATTTTTGGTTATCCTTTTTTTACCTTCCGTATATGTGGCGAAAAGGAGTATAAGTCTTCTGCTGAAAAATGTATCGACTTATGACCTGTAAAATGCCGTAATTTTTGCGGAATTTTAAACAGTACGGATTGGCAGTTAAATTTAGCTTGAGAAACATGTTTCGATTTGTTGGATTGGTATTATTTTGTTATGCAAATTTAATTTTATGTTCGACAATGATCATCAGATTTTTTTTTTTACAGTAGCTTTATTTTTATTGGTATGTTGTTATGTTCATTTATTATTTATGGTGTTGTGTGTGTCAGATCTTTTTTTTTACAGTAACTTTGTCATAATTAAAGTCATATAACAGTAAAAAAAAAAACCTTGTTGTTTACTATTTACATCAATATGTTTGATATTTTTTTCTGCTGGCTTCCAAGTATTCCTATAAAATAACCATAAATCAGTACATAACACAGTGTTTAAATGAATAAAAAACCGAAAACCAAAACCGAAAGAAAATTTAAAAACCGCATATCACTAGTAACAACTCATTAAGTAAATATCAGAAAATCATTTGAATTTTTATATCATGGATTTAGCTGTTCAAGTTATCAAACTTCATCGATAAAAATCAATATATACATGTTGGTCTCAAGACCATTAAACTCTGTTTATCAATGTAAAGTCAATCGAATGATAACTTCAGTCGCTATAGCATCCAAAGGATTTTTCAAAGTGATCAAGGGCCATAACTCTGGTAGTAATTATTTGAAATCCCTAGACCTTAACTCATCGGGTCCGATAGCTTGAATATACGGGCCAATTAAACCCCTCTCCTATACCGATAGCTTGAATATACGGTCCACTGATTATTAGTGGCATCCCCGAGCGACTTAAATTCGCGGTCTATTTTTTACATTGTTTCCTGGAACCATAAATTGTTAAATTAAAGCCAATTGACTAACTAAAAGTAGTTAATCTAATCAAATATAGTTTTAACTAACGAATGATCATAAAAAATGCATACGTCACAACAAAACTTCAGGGGTTATAAGGTCGTGAGCTCACGAGAATATTCTGTTCATATCGGTCGCCATTTTGGACGGTCGACCGCTTTGATGTACTGTTTAATTGACCAATAAAGTTATAAAAAAAAACGCTTGACATTCCAAAAGTTGTAATTCCCTAAAACAATGGCTTCAACTAATGATTGGTATCATAAAATGTCTAGGTCACAACAAGGTGTTAGGTGTTATAAGGTCGTAAACTCACAAAAAAACTTTCCCGGCAACGACTGCTGTCGGTCTCTTTCATATGTACGTTTGATTGATCAATAAAGTTTTTAAAAAACGTCGATTCGCTTTCCAGACGTAATTAGCCAATAAATATATAGTTTTAACTAATGATTGAACTTGATTGAAGTCGTAAACTATACGTCACAACACAGGTTTTAGGGGTCATAAGGTCGCGAACTCTAAAGGAAAAATATTTTCAGGGGTCGCCATTTTGTTAAATGAATGTCAGTTTTGTACGCCTAGATTGTTAATAATTTCGTCGGTATGGACAATGATTCCGACTCAGACTCCGAAGGATTTTTACTGGAAGATATATTAGACGCAGAAATTAGCAATAATAATATCCTGGACAGCGAATTGACTGACAATTCGATAGTCTCTTATCATCCATACAAATATTCTACGAATATTAGTCTGGATGGGTCCTCAAAATTTGACGGAAAATAGGTCATTGTCTGGATTATCCAGTCTTTTAAGTTACCACGTACTGAATCTATCAAAACAGCTCGCTTAGTCAACGATGGCACTCTTTAAAATTTTGTTTGTAAAGGTTTCAATTGAAATGGTAATTTTCTCTCGTCACGAATCAGACGTAATGCTTCTCACAATCTTCTTAATTCCTCATCGTCTCTATTTTGTTTCTAATAATAGATGTGCCAAGTGAACTGTAGGATATATTTCAACTACGCTTTATAGAATCTAGCAAAATCGGCCCGGCTTCATAAGATTTAGCACTTACCGATACTTTCATTGGATACTTAAGCCAATAGGTTCCATTGCCCATGCGTAACCAAATGTTTGGTTTTTTATGTGGTAGATTATCCAGTAATTTTCGTCAAAAATTGAGAACCGACCCAGACCCTCCGCGCGTTGAAGACTAGGAGGTTCTGGGTGACCGAGACTAACAATTCGAGTGAGGAACACGAAGGCTCCGAAATAGCTAGTGACGAAGCGAACCAAAATGGCGGCCAATCTTAGAGATTCAACTTTCAACAAGGATTTTATTTGGAATGATGCACTGAATTCCGTTAAATGCCCATCATTTTTAGGAGATGGCTAGGCCCATAATACATATTAGAACGCGAGAAAAACAAATTTAATTTTTTTTTAGTATATCTTTTTGACCAAACTTGCTTGACGAAACCAATGGGCAATAGATATCACATTGAGAAATTCAATGGGGTTCGAAAAAAAAAATGCAGGAACATAACGGTTGACGAAATTTGTGATTGCCAACATTATTTACAGTGCCAATCCTAAAAACTGGTTATGGACTAAATTAATCAATTGTGCTTACTGTGTGATGCATGGATCAGTAAAGTGTAACTTCATACTTCATAATTATTAAATTAAACGTACCCGGTAATGTTATTTTACATTCATAGTTCTTTTTATGATAAGGAATAACTTTGTTATTATTTGGTATTTTTGTTTCAAAAAAACACCCTTGTAAAGCTTGTTTTTAATTCTACATTTGGTAATATAAATATTTTTTGATTGGAGTAATAGTTTTTGTTTTGTTTTGGGATATCTGCAATAGGTGAGATTAGTGGATAATCTTTTAATTAACACTAGGGATAGAAGCCATAGTCTGGTTAATTGGCTTAGGAGATTAAGCATTAATTAACATAATTAGCTCTAGGGGTCAATGAGTTAAACACTGTGTATAAATTTAAAGTCAATCGGATATTAACTATACCCTTTAAAGGGACAATCCCGATAAGAACAGAGTCTCAAACATTAAAGTCCGAGAGTTTATGAAATTTATGGACCAAAATATAGAGGCATGGTGTATTTATCTTGTCTCAAAATTTCAGCTCAAAATATTGAGTCGTTTGGACGTGAACGTCAACACTGCTTATCCGGACACGTAACCCTTTTAAGATTTCGGGTCAATTTTTTCATTGGGTGACCTGATAATCGATTCACATTTCTTGAGAGGTCTATACAGTGAATGACCCATGTGCTGTACTTGATAACAAAAGGTAAATTTCACCTACATATTATTTTTATAGAAAAAAGTCTGGTTTTATCCAGATACTGTATAATACAACGGTCTCCATTTCTAGATGAAGACTGTCAGATTTAAGTTATTTACAAGCATATCACAAATATCGTGTTAGTTGATCGGCCTTAAGTAATGGGTTTTAATGCATTTTAACACAAAATTAAGCACTTTTATTCCTCAGAAAGCTATCGGGATTGACCCTTTAAAGCGTCCTCAAAGATTTGGCTGTGAGTAAACATAACGAAAAAATTACAAAAAGTCTGTGTACTACCATGTTTTTATTAAGAACAGGTTGAATGCACAGGATTTTCCTATTTTTCTCGTTTTGACTTAACTAGTGACAGCCAATTCTATTTTGAATTGTGAGATATCCTCTCATCGTCTTATAAAAAAACTTTCCATCTTCAACGGAATTGTCGGTGAAATGAAATTCGCCTGTGTGTCTGTTATTACTCGTTAGTTTAGTCAGTTATACAGAAGGACAACTCGTGTTTGTCATGTTTGACGTCACTTCCCGTATGTTTAAGAGTTTGTTACATATCTCCCGTGGCAATGATCTATCTCTGTGTCAAAATTGTACTCGGAATTTATTTTACCAGTGAAGCCATTCCTCTTTAGATAGACACAAATAAATGAAGACCATTCCACCATTTTTGATTATCACCTAGTTCGGTAGATGTACTTCCTCGTGACGAAATGTTCGCAGATTTTACTGACGTTGGACAGTAATTGCAATTTTCTATTGGCGAAATTTGTCTGATTTCTGTTACCCAATTTTGTACAAATTGCTTGTATTCCTTATTGGTATTTCTGATCCAGCTTCAAGCGACTTGATAATCTGACCAATAATAAACCTTGTTGATTGTCAAATGATTTAAAGCATTCACAACACTAACAGCAAGCCGTGCAGATATTAAGCATGCTCAGAGTTCCAATCTTGGCATTGTTTGTTTAGATAATGGTGCTACAAGCGTCATTAATGCCAAAAGGTTACAATGGATAGATGACTCATGTTTACAAGCTTGTTCGGATGTGTCACCAAACACATGTGGTTTGATTTCAGATTGATCACAATAAAGTTTGATACAATAACACCTTGGTATTTGAATATGTATATTTTCTAATTTTAGTAACAAATTCTTTCAGTCTGATACAAAGCTTACACTCAGCTCATTATCCCAGTCTAAACTGAAAGTACATAGTTTCTGAAACAACATCTTGAAACTCAAAACGATCGGCGATATCAAACCCAAAGGATCATAAAACCTGGAAGCAACACTCAATACCAACCGTTTAGTTACTGAATCAGATTGAATAGCACTACATATTTTCGAAAAATCAAAAATAAGATTGTCTAATTGATTATACCAGATAAGTCCAAGAATTTTAGGATTTCCTGTAGATTGTTGCGAAAAACTATATTTCGAATAACCCTCGTCTTCTTCTTTGACTGAAGTTTGATTGTCGGTTTGATTATTAGAATTCTGAAAATTAATTTCGAATAACCTTCGTCTTCTTCTTTAACTGAAGTTTGATTGTCGGTTTGATTGTTAGAATTCTGAAAATTAGAGTCACTTTGAATTCGATTCAAAAGTTCTGTAGAATTTGATGCCCATTTTCTCATATTAAATCCACCATCTTCAAAGATATTATGTACTTGCTTACACATTTCGAAAGATAAATCCACAGAGTCTGACCCCGAGGCAAAATCGTCAACATAAAGTGATTCTGATACATCACATATAAAATCTGGATTTTCACTTTCATAAAAACTCGAATGATGACGTAAGGTTGCATTTAACAAAAACGGACTAGATGCTGCACCGAACACAACTCTTGCAAATCGATAAACGTGAATTGGTGAATCTTGATAGGTAGGATTAGATACCCAAAGAAATCGTAAATAATCAAGATGTTCTGGTACAATTGAAATATTTAAAAATGCTTTTTCGATATCTGCGTTAACTGCTATCTTATTCAACCAAAACCTACGCAGAATGTCAAATATCAAAGGTATGAGTATAAACAATCGTTAAGACTAGGGCTAAATTATTTGACTTGACTGATGCGTCATACACAACGCGAACGCCCCATTTATGGCAAATGCACATTTATACAAATACGAATTCGACTTTCAAGACCATAAAAGAAAAACAGATTACAAGGTAGCTAAATTATACCTTCCGTTACATTGATGACATTACACCAATCAATGATAATGGTAATTTCAATAAATATAAAGATGAAATATATCCTCCTAGGAGCTCATATTGAATAAAGAAAATTCGGGCACTATAAATGCATCTTTTCTTGACCTGGACATCAATATAATTAACGATAAATTTAATGTCGGTATATTCGATAAAACAGACAAATTTGGTTTTGAAGTAGATAAATACCCGTCAGCTTACAGTAACATACCAGATACTACACTATATAATGTTTTCTATTCACAAGCATTACGATTTTTGAAAATATGCAACAAGAAGGAACTGTTTCTTTCCCGAATAAAAACCCTTAATTTTAAGTGCACGGCCAAAGGCGGATCACAATTACGCATTTTTCCATTTCTTCAACATGATAGGTTTGACATTTCTTATAAATATATTACCGACTACATATTGGATAATGATTCAATCTAAATTTTATCTTCTAATGTCTAGTCCTGTTTGGATTATCGCCCTTATTATTATGCCTTTGTGAATAAACTGATAATCTATGATTTCTTCAGCATTCCTGTTTTGCGTTTCTTACGTGGGGTATTATATGATATTTATGCTATGGTTTGTACAATTACATGATCTCAAAAACTTATAGTTTTTAACGTTATTTCATCTGGATTATTGCCCCTTTTTTATCGGGAAATTGCACCTTCTAAGCGACGACGTCATAACAGCTATAACGACAGATTCACGTCACGCCATTCAGTTAGCCGACGACGGTCTCCCTACACGGTCTACATTCCTTTGCTTCCATGTATTCAGCTTTGTCTTTGTTTCTGTGACGGTTGTAATGTGTGTCCTAATGCATTCAATATACTTCAATCCTCTTCTTTATTGATTTAGTGCATCTGGTTTTTTGGAACTAGGCCTACTTCTTTGATACATTTAACGGTGTGGTTACTTGTATATCGGAATTTATACAACAATATGCTTGCATTCGTAATTCTTGCAACATATTACAGATCATGACTATACTGACATTATATAATTATTTCCTTGGGTTTTTTTCCCAAATTGTTTTCAAATATGAGTGAAGTCTGTGTAGAATTGTGTGTGGTGCAGTCCCCCTGCACTTACTATTGTAGTGTCCTTGTCAGTTCGCACTACTTCTCGATGCAGAAGATAATGATAGTCACTGGTTCATGGTGTAGATAACCCTTCGTTTGGAACAGCTTTGCTGATTCCTTCTCTAAGTAGATCTGAAATAATTCTGTTGTATTCGCTTAGAACATTCGGTTGTGACTGTAACCTTCTTAAAAGTCGTTGAAGCCTAGTTTGACAGATATCATAATTGTCCGGTAAATGCGTGTGGTCCTCTTTAAAAGGCAACTTTACTTCGTACCTTTCTTGATTAAATTTAATATCTTCGACACACAGAAGTTTCATTTCCCTTTATCCCAATTGTTTCAAGATCCCAAAACTTATATAACTGCTGTTTGAGATCACATACATCGTCATCAATAAGAATTGATGTATCGAGATTGAGACCATCCGTAGAACTGATATTGACAGTACGCTCTTGTTGATTTCTACAGGCTGAGACGACAGGCCCGGATAAAACCCATCTAAGCTTCGAATACAAAGCTCCTGTTCTGGACCCTCCCACTGTCGGGTAACACCATTGAAAAATGACCAATAATAATCAGCCCCAATTAGAATGTCAACTTCCAAATTATTGATGTCAGATGGTTGCGGGTTATCTGCAAGTTCCAGAAATAGTCGGTACCTTATAGGCGTTGATATAGATTTCCATTCCATGGCGTGTTGTCAGTGACAACTAAAAAAGTTCACAGGGTTTCAGTCTTGCAGAATGGTCTCCAAAAGTTTTTATAAGTAAATTTTCCTCCCCAATTGATGGTGCTTGAAGTTTTGTTACAGACTCTACTAACTGCGCAAGTCCTTTGACTGCAGCTGTCAAAAACTAATCTGACTTTCACTTTTGTCTGACTTGCCAGGCAACCTACATTTGTCACAGCAGTTTGTAATAACACAGCAGTATTACTGTTTATATACATAGTATTAGTACTTGATATCTGCTATCAAACGAGAACTTGAAGCTAGGGAAAAGTGTTTTTACATGAAATCTAAATAATCAAGTGCGACTAGTACTAGGCCAAATTGATCAGAAGATTTTTAGACCTAAACCAAAAACTGCATCTACGTTACCGACTGGTAATAAGCCGGATTATGATAATACTAAAACTCTGTATTGTAGTTTTTGTGTTTACGATCAGGACATCTAATTTGCCCAGCTAAATCCAAATGTTTCATTTGTGTAGGCGATCATAATGCTGCTATCTGTAATTCAAGGGAGGATGAGACCACTGTAGGGTTTACTGATCCTAAATCAGTATTGTTTAGACGAGGGAGTACTGCAGATTGATTACAAACAAGAAATGACATTTTTTTAGGATGCCAGATGTCGATGAACAGAAAAGTTTTCATCATGCTGCCTATTGTCAGTTAATTTACTGGAGGCATGGTCGACTTGGAAGAAATAACCGACAAGTAATACCCAGCTGCATAGTCTGTAAAGTAAGGAGGAGGTATCCTGACATAAACGGCCAAATACAGGGTACAAGGCAGACAAATTGACATAATCATATTAGTCAATAAACACTGGTGTAATTAAACACATTCCTGTTTTGATATTGTTTCCTTAATTTTGGTCTGATATTCTTAAAATCGTGTGGTCTGTCTCTTCACGCGCAAGGGTTCTACGAATTATCCTGGGATCAGATGGGGCTATATGCACTAAGGCAGGAATTTCTGTTCCAGGTTGAGTGTGGCTTAAGACTATCTGTTTAATTAATGTGGTAATATACTTGTATGTCTTTGCATGGTGGCATTATAGGCACTGCTGTTGCTGTATCTGAAACATAAATTAAAAAGATTACAGGAGATGGGGCCTTCACTTTTGGCGTATGGAAATTTCATATAGTGGTACATATGGGAAATTTTGATTATTTGTAATTTCCCCCCCCCCATCCTGTATGGCTGATATGAGAAAACCAGGACATTTTTATACGCCCACATTTTCATGTGGACGTATATTGTCGTAGCCCCTGTTCGTCCGTCCGGACGTCCACAATTGTTTGTGAACAGTCTACAGGTCACAATTTTTATCCGATTTCAATGAAACTTAAAATATAGGTTTATCACCCTAAGATCTCGGTTCCTTTCGATATTGGCATGTATCGGACGGTCACTTCATGGGTTATGGCCCCTGATTGTACGAAAAATCACGTTTTTTAGCTTGTGAACAGTGTAGAGGTCACAATTTTGAACCGATTTGGATGAAACTTGAAATGCATGTTTATAAACCAAAGATCTTGGTTCCTTTCGATATTTGCGCCAATTGGATCGTAACTTCCTGAATTATGGCCCCTGATTGTCCGAAAAATCGCCCTTTTTAGCTTGTGGTCCCTCTGGAGGTCAAAATTGTTATCCGATTTAAAAAACCGTTTGATTATATCACCGTTCCATGGTTATGAAGGTTGAGTTCGAATTTCGTGAAAATCGGACCAAAATTGACGGACAAAATGGCCGCCATTTGTACGCGAATAGTGTGAAAATATGTTTTATCAAGGTTGTGAACAGTGTAGAGGTCACAATTTTGAACCGATTTGGATGAAACTTGAAATGCATGTTTATAACCCAAAGATCTTGGTTCCTTTTGATATTTGCGCCAATCGGATCGTAACTTCCTGAATTATGGCCCCTGATTGTCCGAAAAATCGCCCTTTTTAGCTTGTGGTCTCTCTGGAGGTCAAAATTGTTATCCGATTTAAAAAAACGTTTGATTATATCACCGTTCCATGGTTATGAAGGTTGAATTCGAATTTCGTGAAAATCGGACCAAAATTGATGGACAAAATGGCCGCCATTTGTACGCGAATATTGTGAAAATATGTTATATCAAGGTTGTGGACCTTATAGAGGTCACAATTTTGAACCGATTTGGATGAATCGTGACATGTATGTTTATAACCGAAAGATCTTGGTTCCTTTCGATATTTGCGCCCATCGGATCGTAACTTCCTGAATTATGGTCCCTGATCGTCCGAAAAATTGCCCTTTTTAGCTTGTGGTCCCTCTGGAGGTCAAAATTGTTATCCGATTTAAAAAAACGTTTGATTATATCACCGTTCCATGGTTATGAAGGTTGAATTCGAATTTCGTGAAAATCGGACCAAAATTGATGGACAAAATGGCCGCCATTTGTACGCGAATATTGTGAAAATATGTTATATCAAGGTTGTGGACCTTATAGAGGTCACAATTTTGAACCGATTTGGATGAATCGTGACATGTATGTTTATAACCGAAAGATCTTGGTTCCTTTCGATATTTGCGCCCATCGGATCGTAACTTCCTGAATTATGGTCCCTGATCGTCCGAAAAATTGCCCTTTTTAGCTTGTGGTCCCTCTGGAGGTCAAAATTGTTATCCGATTTAAAAAAACGTTTAATTATATCACCGTTACATGGTTATGAAGGTTGATTTCAAATTTCGTGAAAATCGGACCAAAATTGACGGACAAAATGGCCGCCGTTTTTACGCGAATAGTGTGAAAATATGTTATATCAAGGTTGTGGACCTTATACAGGTCACAATTTTGAACCAATTTTGATGAAACTTGACATGTATGTTTATAACCCAAAGATCTTGGTTCCGTTCGATATTTGCGCCCATCGGATCGTAACTTCCTGAATTATGGCCCCTGATTGTCCAAAAAAATCGCCCTTTTTAGCTTGTGGTCCCTCTGGAGGTCAAAATTGTTATCCGATTTAAAAAAACGTTTGATTATATCACCATTTCATGGTTAAGAAGGTAGAGCACAAATTTTGTGAAAATCGGACCAAAATTGACGGACAAAATGGCCGCCGTTTGTACGCGAATAGTGTGAAAATATCTTATATAAAGGTTGTGGACCTTATAGAGGTCACAATTTTGAACCGATTTTGATGAAACTTGACATGTATGTTTATAACCCAAAGATCTTGGTTCCTTTCGATATTTGCGCCCATTGGATCATAACTTCCTGAATTATGTCCCCGGATTGTCCGAAAAATTGCTTTTGTTCGCTTTTGGTCCCTCTGGAGGTCAAAATTATTATCCGATTTAAAAAAACGTTTAACTATATCATCGTTACATGGTAATGAAGAGAGAGTGTGAATTATGTGAAAATCAGACTAGAATTGACGGACAAAATGGCCGCCATTTGTACACGAATAGTGTGAAAATATGTTATATCAAGGTTGTGGACCCTATAGAGGTCACAATTTTGAATCGATTTTGATGAAACTTTACATGTATGTTTATAACCCAAAGATCTTGGTTCCTTTCGATATTTGCGCCCATCGGGTCATTACTCCTGAATTATGTCCCCTGATTGTACGAAAAATCACCCTTTTTAGCTTGTTGTGCCTCTGGAGGTCACAATTATTATCTGATTTAAAAAAAAAACGTTTGATTATAAAAACCAAACAAATTCTAATGATTTTCTGATAATTCCTTAATATGCAACAACTCTTGTTGACTGCCCGGACGATTTGGCTGCTGTGTGGGCGTATGTTTCGTTGCCTGGCAACCTATTTTCTTATACTTTATAAACACATTTGATCAATGGTACTAGCAAACCAATTAATTTCTTCCATGCCTGTGGGGTGGGTCATTTATTAGATATTATTGAATGCTATTACATAATTAAGGAGAAAACTAACCTTATGTTTCCGTCAGCTCCTTTTTGGGGTTCTCGATTTGCACGGGAATTAAAATCTACAGCTGCCAACAAACATCTTACAAGGTATAAAGGTGGACTGCAAAATAATGTCAAATAAATTATTATTGCTATCGAACATCATTCTTTAATTTTAAAACAGTACATTTTGTAGTAGGAATGTGAAAAAGGGGGGAATGGAATTGGGGTTTAATGTCTACTCAACACAAACAAGATCATTTCGGGACTAACATATGGTTAAATGTTAATTCAATGATTTGCTTGTGCGTAGGGGTCTTGTAGGAAATTGGAGTAGCCGGAAAAACTTCACAAGGTTGAACAGACAACCCTACTCACAAACTGATCCCGCAGTGAATATTCGCTTGGCCGCTACAATCACTGATAAGCATGACATCGACGAGGCTTAATGAGTACGGCATATTAACTTTTTTACTCCGACAAATTAAATTCTCAAACATTTTTTTGAGGTAAAAGAAAAATAAATAAAGAAGTTTGAAGTATTTGTAGTTAAAAAATATTTCCTATTTAGTGTAAATGGGTATTAACCCTTTCAGTGCTAGTACACCGCATTGCGGTGTATAAAAATGACGTCAAAAACGCGCATACACCGCTACTTGTCAGTGTTCGCGGCTATTTAATTTGCAAAGGGAAATAATTAATTCGGTTAAATAGAGTTATTTCCCACAACTCTTCAGCATTAGAGACGTGAACGGCTCTAAATGTTTATTTCCTATTTGAAAATAAACAACTCGAATTTAGAATGAGGGATAGAGAAATACCCCGTAAATGTGTGACGTATAGTAGGATTGATGACGTTCTTATGCTATTTTTATGGACTCCGATTCATGTGAAGAAAACGGGGATTCATCATCAGATAATGGGAGTGATACGGATTTTTCAATGACAGACTTTTCATTGAAGATGTCAAGATGAACTCCGTAAGTAGCCTACGCTTTTTTATTTTACACATTACTAAAAGTATCCGTGCGTATATTTACGTATGTGTTTAGTTTTATTAGCAGATATACGTATAATTATATAAGCCTATATACCCGGGACTGTTCAACAGTGGACTCTTATGGCTGGCCTCTAAATCCGTTCATTTGATTTGATATCCGTTGTTGGTTTCTGTATTCAGTCGTGTCTAGTGTACGGTAGCACTATTTCTGTAGGTTTTGATTTGCGTGTAGTACTTAGTAGTGAGGTCCTCCTGCACTTACTTTTAGACCAGAGTTTTGCCCTTCATACTGCAGAATGTTCTCGTTGGGCTTTGCTCACTACACTTTATTTATTTCCTCTTTTTTTTAGCATATTCCGAGATCCTATCCAGATTATCGCCCTTATTATTAAAATTGTTTGATGTTCTCACGCATGCTGCGTACTGACAGACTATCACCATTCAAGAGACAACCACCGTCAAGTACGGTGGCACTTTTTCTGTACCATCTTTCTTCTATTTTTTTTCATTTTGAGTGAGGCCTTGTATCATTACAGGCCTGGGTTGGTACAGCACAGTGGATTCTTACGGCTAGCTCCCTTGTCGATTTACTTGACGTAACTTTGTTTGCGATTTCTGTGTATTATGTCATCAGTAAAGTTGTTGGGTAATTGTGTGTGATGCAGCCCATCTGTATATCAGTGGGTGCCAAACCATATTTTAGTGAGATGAGAACAAAATGTCACAAGAACAATCTAAACTTTTGGATATGTTTACATAATATAGTTACATTTGCAAATTATATATTTTCAGGAAACCCAAATGATGATGAGGATGTTTTCATGGAGATAGCATTTATGTGACTGTCCTGTCTTGCCTGCCCACATCCTATATATACATAAGCATGTATGTGCAGATACACTGAGGTGCATATGCTGTGGCCAACTAGCTTGCAGCTTGCCGCATTCATCTAATGGAAATCCATTATTGAGAAGTCAGAATCTACTCCTTAATCATCTGAAGAATCTCTGTTTTCTTGACAAAACATCATCAACACCACTATATGTTGTACGCTTTCGGGGTATTTCTCTATCCTCCATTATAGATTCAAGTTGTTTATTTTCAAACAGGAAAGAAACATTAGAGAGCTATGCACATTTCCAATGCTGAAAAGTTATTGACAATTACTGCATTTAGTTGAATTGATTATATCCCCAGGGCACATAATATGATTTTGAAAATCCAAGATGGCCACCAGGTCATGTGACCAGAGCAGGTATTTATTTTGTGCAAATGAGGCCCCATTTTCTCCACTAAAATGTTTTTCATAGAATAAAGTCTAAATTTCCAATTGAATATTAGTATATGTCTTGTTTAACCTGCAGTGTGCAATATGCATATTTTTCTTGACCACATTGTGTTTTTGAATAAAATTTTGACTTTGACTTTTCTTGTCTATTTGACATGAGAAAATATTTAGAACTTTGTTATTTTTTAATATTTTTTCACCAAATCCAGCTCAAATATACACAATATTTGTCCTTTCATGTTTGATACAACAAAATATCACATCTGTTTCATGATTCTGTTAAATATTTCGTGAAAATTAGATAAAAATACGTAAATTCTGAAAATCCAAGATGGCCGCCACATCACATGACCAGAGCATGTAATATTTTTTTGCAAATGTGGTCCCATTATCTCCACCAGAATGTTTTTCATAGACTATAATACTAAAATCCCTTTGATTATTACTATATATCACTTTTTACCTGCGATGTGCAATATGCATGACCACATTGTGATTTTTAATGAAATTGACTTTTCATGTCTATATAGGAAAATCTTTATAACTCGGTTATTTTTCGATATTTATTCACCAAATTTGGCTAAAATATAGACAATATTGGTCTCTTCATATTCCTCACAACAAAATATCACATCTGTCACATGATTCTGTAAAATATTCTGTGAAAATTGAATAAGAGTACCTAAATTCTGAAAATCCAAGATGGCCGCCAGGTCACGTGACCTGACCACGTAATATTTTTTGGCCAATTATGTCCCATTTTCTCTGCAAGAATGTTTTTTCATGAAATTTGATCCAAAAAATTCCTTTGATTAAAAATATACATCTTGTTTTACATGTGGAATGCAATAGGCATGTTTTGCATATTTTAGCTCTAGCATTACACCGTACCACAAGCTTAGCAATGAAAGGGTTAAAATGATTAAAATGCATCATTTTGCCCGAAGCAGTTAGGTGCTAGGTAAACATTGCACGAGCCGTTGAGCAAGTCGTAAGTAATTCTCTGTGAAACAGATTGCCCTACTCAGTATCACCTACAACCGCAGAATCTAAAGAATGCCATTTGACTCAATGGTAGACCACAAACCCCGAACTTGAAAAGAAAGTGAAAATCATAAATAACTACTGGTTTGAAATACAAAGGACTTATGCGGGTCTGTACTGGCTGTAATTACCTGTAACTTTGTCTTTTACCGATCAATCGTGTGGAAGAGGTGCTGGTGCTAGCTTTGGGCTGCATTGGGACTGACACCAAACTCACCAGGTCTGTGAAAGCGTCTGGAATAATTAAAAATGGAATCATTGAAACAACCACACATCAGAATAATGAATCGAAAATAATCTTGACCATTTTTAGTCCCAACAAAGATAAAACTAATTGACAATTACTAGCCCAAATGTAATATTAGGCTACTAATAAATAAAATAAATAAATGGTTCAAAACAAAAGCTGTGAGGTATTACATACGTCTCTGACAAAAATAGAAGATCCGAAGATAGAGTATTTTTGTTTTTGTTATTTATGATCAGTAGGCCTACTATAATTTACTAATAATTCCTCCAATTAACATTTCATACTTCAGATATATTATATAGGCGATCTTGACTGTCAGCAGGCCTGTCCTCTCTGATTGGATTTTTTGTTAATAGGCCTACTCTTGAAAATAAATTGATCCAGATAAATAAAAAATTTTTGCTTACCGGTCAAAAAATGAAGTAACATTTTGGCAACTTCTTCGTCATCATTGATCATTCCTTCATTGCAGTCAAAACTGGTTTTGAAATCATTCAATCTAGTTATCTCGCCGCATATATTTAAACACATTCGTCTTTTATCTGTTTTCTTTAACTTTGCATATACTCTCTCTTTCTTTTTTTCTGTGCAGAATCTGTCACCGTTCGCTCTCTTTTACGCTTCGGATGGTTATCCATCATGGATTGAACAAAATGAAACTCGCAACTTTCATTTCTACCCGATTGATTCACATATTTGCCGGATGTACCAGTAAACTATAACGATTGGCTGTGTAAAAATAAACATCCAATCAGATTTCTTCCCTCGTATTATCGCTTTCCGCTAACAATCAGACTAAATCCAAGCTCTCTATTTATGAAGTGTACAATAGGTATCGAATGTAGTCGCGTTTATCAAGTGGAACGACCCGAACTATTTAAAAATGCTAATATCCGGATAGCGATTTTGGTGCTATTTTTAATGTTCACGTCCAAACGACTCAATATTTTGAACTGAACTTTTCAGACAAGGTAAATACACAATTCCTCTGTATTTTGGCGTTTAAATTTCACACGTTTACGAACTTGTAATTTTCAGATTCTATGAAATTCGGGATTGGCACTTTAAACAATAGTGAAATTAACACAATAAATTAAACGAGAATTCAACAGTCCGTGCACGAAATGCCGTCAGTCAGTGCCAATACGGCAATGATTTAATACAACCAGCAGTCAGTAAACCGGGTCCAGAATCTTTCCAGACATTCATGATGAAAATACCGGACCGAGAGCTATTTTATTGGTAATGACCGACGGCTTTCGCATAGACTAGTTTTTAGGTTCAATATCATGCGAAAAGTATGATTTTTCTTTTCGCGAAGAAAAACATTTGATAAAAATAGACACTAAGTGTCATTAACTATTTGAATAATTCCTTTAGCAAAATAGTCTTCTATTTGATTAGAAATTAATTGTTGTTCATGTTTACCAAAATTTATTAACTTTGGTTCTACTAACTGAATTGGTGCTACATGTATATTATCCACAAAATCTATTTTAACACCTTTAATATAGCCAAGGATTGTTCTATCATCACTAGTTATTTCTTTCCAGTTTTCTAAACAATTCTTCAAATTGCCTGCTCTCAAATGATCTCTCTTGTAAACATAAACAGAGGACTCACCTACATTATCTGAGTCTACTTGGTAAATTTCCTCTTCGGATACCTTGATTGGCCTTCTCTGTTTGAGACCTGACCTAAAAAGGATGTCGACCCTGATCATAGTTGGATTGGCGATAAGATTGATAATATGGTCTCTGACCACGCTCTCTGTTCATCCCATATGGCTGGAACCGAGATCTTCCATTACTGTAGTAAGATCTTGAACCAGTAGTAGTCACTGTTCTCTAGCCTATTTTATGTGCTGTTCCTAAATCTCTCATACTTTTCACAACATCTTCCCCAAACAAAAGAGTAGGAGTGGAAAACGATGAAGGAGAACATACATGTAAAGAACGAAATTCAGGTCTTATTTCCTGCCTCAAAAAATCCTTCCTTTTCTGAACCACTAACAAGTTAGTATCCAAGAAATTGACAGAATCTCCTAACAGGGATAAAGTCTCATCAAACATTGTCTTAGGTAATTCTTGTTTGTATGTGAATAATTGTTTCAAAGCTTTTGCATTCACAATGGCAGTTTTTATAATTCCCTGTTGAATTTTCTGCATTTTAATATCCACATTTCTAGCATTTCCTGATAAATTATCCCAAATAATGCGATTTAGTTCGGGCACATTCAATTCCGGACAATTATTCCCGGGTTTGTTATGATCTTTCATTCTTTCGATGACTTTCATATCTCCTTTGATTTTTAAATCAAATAATGAAGCAATAATGTCCTGTAAGTTGTGTTCTAGTGGGGGACCACCTTCCTCTGTTAATCCTACAGACTTTTTAAGAGTTGACAAGTCCTCAATTACTTCGACATTAGCGTTATACTTGTTAGAATTATCCAAATCAATCATCGCATTGACATTTTTAAGTTTATCAAGAGTTGTCTGACTTTGCAGAGTAGGAAGGCAGTCAATAAACATTTCCGGGTCGCTTTGCCCACATTGAATAAACTCGTCACCTTCTTCGTGATATTCATTGTAATTTTCGCCAAACTCATTGTAACATTTTATGTTCAAGGTTGTCAAATTTATTACTGATATTGTCATTTAAAGACTTAAGCTCACTCAGTAAAGCTTTCATACAACTTGCGGTTTGATCGACTGTGGACGATTCATCCCGAACTTCACTATTCAACAAATTTTCATTTTACTTTTATCAGGTTTATCTAGACCCTTTTTCGTTTTATTTGGAAGTTTCCCTTTATTTGTTTTAAACATTTCATTTTTGTCATAACTAGTTCCCGCAGGAACATTTTTAGAAGACTTAGTGATTGGCTCATCAGCTTTTGTCATGTCCACCATTATTAAAACCTTGTGTCGTATCTTTTTACGCAACCAAGTTCAAAGTCATTTCTTCTTGTAGAAGTCGCGTGGCAAAAGAAATGCCAGGTCAAAAGTGCTGAAATAAGCGCCCGTGTGAATTGACCCCCTTTGACAGGCCAAATTGCCTTTCGTCCGGACATAATTTTATTAGTAATAAAAGTAATAATATTTAAAATGTTCAAGTTGACTATTGGTGTAATTAGGGAGAAACTTTTTATACGAAAATCAAAATATCTCACTTTATTGGACACTTCCGACGTGAATGTAAATAGAAGAGACTTGAAAACATGTCGAATAAAAAAACTTCTTATTTTTCCCAACCCTCAGACATGGGATATCCCGGCTAGTGGGACCGTACCAGAAAATTTTAAGACTGGTACTGTGTCTAATGTCTCTCAAAATGACACTTCTAAACGGTGACCATCGCCGTTACTAGTTCAAAAATTACATACAAAAAGAACCGTAGAAAAGTGGGTCAAAAATGACGTAGCAAAATCCAATGCTGACGTGTGGTTAACATACGAAGAAAACAATGGTTTTGTGACTACACTAAAATGTGAACTCTGTATAAAGCAGGGTTCAAAATTTAGTCTAAAACCAATGAGTAGCAAATTTTTGTGACAGATTCACATTTTGGCTAATCAATTCAAAATTTGAATCGCATTTGCTCAGATTTGAGGAGCAGTAAAACGTAGCCTACATCACAAATATTTGCAATTCTGATTTTTCGGTGTATTATAAGTGGATACTTTTTTCCGCCGAAACGGGTCGTCGTTGTATACTCTGCTTCGACTTAGTTACCGTCTCTCCACGATGATGGGCGCCCTAATCGTCTAAAACAAAACTACGCGTACTTTAAGTTAAACCATTCCAATCGAAATATTTGTAGACGTGGCTTTGCTTGTTTTTTTTCTTTATTTAAATATCCCCCCTCTCCGCCTTCAAAATATTATCAACCCTAGAATATGCCATAAGCATCAAATATTTTCAGACATTCGTCAAAAATGGCTTGTTTCACGCGTCTCGCGAGATGTCTACTTTTAGTTTTCGGTTAAGTTAATCAATCATACTATACGGCGTTGTTTTATTCTATTTTTAGTAACATTTTATAAACACGTATGTTTAATAACGGAGTCTGCATTGTCTTCTACTTCTAGTTATCGGATATATTGAAATAAAAACTGGTTCAAATTAATCACGACCACAACTTGGAATATTAAACAAGTTAGTCCTGCAATTATAAATTGATTCTTTCGTAGGCCTAAATATACTCCACATTCATCCAAAATATAATGAATCGCACTTCACAAGTTTGAAAGCAATTTTGGCTAATGAATAAAATAATTCTATCGCCTTTACCGCGATTTGAGTTGCTCTTTTGCGATGCGATACCGCTTAAATTGAACCCTGGTATAAAGTATTCTAAAATATCAAATATATGATGGAATTTTCCACACTGCATGGAATAATGATATTTGTCAGACTAAAATCTGAAATGTCCGGCCGAAAATCAGTTATTTCAAGGCTTGCCAGGCCAGTAAGCAAATAAAACATCGCAGGTTTTATTGCTTATAAGTTGGGTTCTCGTACCTAGTGAAATCATAAGAAATAATTCTCAATGAAGATATAAAGTTTTTGTGACTGTCTCGCTTGAGCTTGCGTTTCACACTGACTTGACGCATGCGCACTTCACAATCTCATGGGGCACCTTCTAACACGGGATTGGTTGGTAGAATTAAATTTCTAATTAGCCTCTTCTTAAGTACATTGGCTATAAGGTTGCAGCGATAACCCAGGGATGGCGATATATCGCGATAATTTTATCGTCTGAAATCTCAAATATCGCCATATACATGATAATTTTTAAAAATATCGCGATATTGAAATTTCAAGTAATGATTCACATAAAATCCGTTCAAAATACTCGAAAAATGGAGAAGAAATCAAACTTCAACAAGTGCCGATATTATATACGAACGAGATCTTTTCCATTTTGCACAACAGGCGTCAGTTTTTAACGCAAGGGGTCGACATGTTTCAAGTAGGGCTATATTTCACTGAATAATGGTTATTAATCATAATTTTCCACGTTTAGGCAACAGCATCCACAATATTTATAATTATGACAGACTAGGAATGATGCATGTGACAATATACGTCGCCATAGTAACGGAAGTCGTGATTTATCTTTGATTACCCAGTCCATTGAAAATTACATTGATAACATACATAGAAAAACCGCCTGGATAATATTTCCTTTATTCTTTGAATAACATGGCTTCTGAGGCATGCCAGATCGAAAATGCCTATGTTCCCGGTGATAGTTCGAAACCGCAGGCACTAACAACCAAAAAGAACATATCTTCTGTGGTGTGGGAATATTTTAGTTGTAATCATCATGATAATAATGAATTTTTGAACCACGATAACTGTAATTATCGCGATCATTTACTCCAGACGATAATCCATGATATCGCGATAATTTTTTTTAACAATATCGTGATATATCGCGATACTTTTTTTCAGTATCGTTGCAACCTTAATTGGCTACCAGAAATTTCTTTCTGAAGTTGATGATAATGATTTCTGATATCATTCCGTACAATTTAGGCTTGGTTTCGCACTCACACTTTTCACGTTGATTAGAATCTTTATTACCGATGGGGGCCAAGTGATATTTTTGTTATTTTTTTAGATTGTGTGATATTTATAGCCATAACTTCATTTATTTTACATGTCATATTTTTGCTCCTAGCAGTATAAAACATGTCCATGCAGTTTTGTGTTAAATACCTGAAATAGATCATGAGATAAAAAAAAAAAAAGTTCAGAGTAAAATCGAAAAATTGCAAAAGTGACCTTTCCACCAAAAATTCCATACTTTAAGTTATATTTCCTGGTTCAGGGCAGAATCCTCTATCATATGCCACTGAAGTGGAACCGGCACCTTCCATGTTGAATAAACCGATTTTTGGGGGTACTATGGGTGGCTCCTCCTAGTCCTACCGCACCCACCACTGGTGCAACTTAAGAATTGGGTTTCTGGGGTCTCCTAACCCAGCCATACACCACTAGCACCCCAAACCTTCCGCACCTTTCATGTTGAATAAAACCCACCTGGCTCCCGCACTACTAGATTGGAACTTAGTTAAATGAGCGATGGAAGACAAGAGTGACATCACGCCCCCTTTATAAGATAGGTTGCCAGGCAACGAAACATACGCCCACAGCAGCTAAATCGTCCGGGCAGTCAACAAGGGTTGTCGCATATTTTTACTTTTTTCGCTAATGAAACATTTGCAATACACTAAAAACTGATTAAGAGTAACAACTCATTATGTAATTATCAGAAAATCATTAGAATTTGATTGCTTTTTATAAAGTTTTAACCCACGCTAACAATTAGTATATACATGAAACATTTAATATCATGGATTTAGCTGTTCAGTTATCTAAATTCCTTTAAAATCAAAATACTTGTTCGTTTCAACACCTTAAACTCTATGTATCAATCTGAAGTCAATCGGATGGTAACTTTTAACTCTATAGCATCACAAGAATTTTTGAAGTTATCAAGGGAGATAACTCTGGCAGTAATTATTTGAAATCGCTGAAAATCAATAGGCTTCTTCGTCTCATGACCTTAAACACTGTGTATAAATCTAAAGTCAATCGGATATTAACTTTGGCCTCCAGAGCGTCCACAAGATTTTTTGAGGTGATCAAGGGCCATAACTCTGGCACTAATTATCGGAAATCGCTGAAAATCAATAGGCGTCTTTGTCTTATGACCTTAAACACTGTGTATAAATTTGAAGTCAATCGGATATTAACTTTGGCCTCTAGAGTGTCCACAAGATTTTTTGAAGTGATCAAGGGCCATAACTCTGGCACTAATTATCGGAAACCGGTGAAAATCAATAGGCTTCTTCGTTTTATGACCTTAAACACTGTGTATAAATCTAAAGTCAATCGGATATTAACTTTGGCCTCTAGAGCGTCCACAAGATTTTTTGAGGAGATCAAGGGCCATAACTCTGGCACTAATCATCGGAAATCACTGAAAATCAATAGGCATCTTCGTCTTATGACCTTAAACACTGTGTATAAATTTAAAGTCAATCGGATATTAACTTTGGCCTCTAGAGCGTCCACAAGATTTTTTGAAGTGATCAAGGGCCATAACTCTGGCACTAATTATCGGAAATCGCTGAAAATCAATAGGCTTCTTCGTCTTATGACCTTAAACACTGTGTATAAATTTAAAGTCAATCGGATATTAACTTTGACCTTTAGAGCGTCCACAAGATTTTTTAAAGAGATCAAGGGCCATAACTCTGGCCCTAATTATCGGAAATAGCCGAAAATCAATAGGCGTCATTGTCTTATGACCTTAAACGCTGTGTATAAATTTAAAGTCAATCGGATATTAACTTTGGCCTCTAGAGCGTCCACAAGATTTTTTGAGGTGATCAAGGGCCATAACTCTGGTAGTTATTATCGGAAATCGCTGAAAAACAATAGGCTTCTTCGTCTCATGACCTTAAACACTGTGTATAAATTTAAAGTCAATCGGATATTAACTTTAGCCTGTAGAGCGTCCACAAGCAATTGTGGACGCCGGACCGACGGACGGACCGACGGACCGACGGACCGACGGACGGACGGACGGACGGACGGACGGACGGACGGACGGACGGACGGACGGACGGACGGACGGGGGCGACGACAATATACGACCACATTTCAATGTGGGCGTATAAAAAGGATACCGAGTGTTTGTAACTTCGTCTGTGACATTTTTGATACTTTGTTGAACCCACAATTTATGTTGATCTATTTCTTTTTCTCTTTTGTCTAAATCTTCAAGGTCCGTTTTAAGGTTAATCAACTTGTCAGATATTTCTCTTGTATTACAGCCAGGTCCAGCACCCCTTTAAATACAAATTAATATTACATTATTCAAACATCATTTAAAATAAATACTCAAAAACATAGTACATGTACAAGTAAATAACTAAATCAAGAGAAACTTTCCATTTAAATACTGTAAAACATGAAATTATTGCGACAATTGCGAGCGAGGCCCTCTCGCAATAATTTTATGTTCGCCATAATTTCGTGAAAATTTGTTAAAATGTCGGCCATATTGAATTATCCCCCCTTCATTACTCTTCACAAGAAAGAGTCCCAATAAGTTAAAATTTGTTAAAGTCGTTCGTCAGCTTGGAGTTAATAATCAAGGGATTAAATTTAACAATAATTATTTAAAGATAGGCTGGCACTGCCAGGCAGGATACGCCCACATTTTTGAGAGATGGATAGAGAACAAGCAATACCGAAAGTCCTGTATTTCATACTGTATTGGGAGCAGCCATTTTGTTGGTCAGTTCCAGTCTGATATTCATGAAATTCGAAGCCGACAATGATTATGGTGTGACGGTACACAACCTAGAAATGTTACTTTTCGTCAAAATCGGATAAGAATTGTGACCTGTACAGAGTCCACAACCATGATATACCATATTTTTACACTATTCGCGTACAAACGGTGACCATTTCGTCTGGCGTTTTTGGTACGATTTTCACGAAATTCGAACTCAACCTTCCTTACGGTGCAACAGTAATATAATCTGAGTTTTTTTTTTTAAATCAGATAATAATTGTTCGAGAGATAGACAGAGAACAAGCAATACCGAAAGTGATTTTTCCTAGAATCAAAGGCCATAATTCATTAAGTTACAATTTGATATGCGCAAATATCGAAAAGAATAAAGATCTTTAGGTTATAAACAAGCATTTCAGGGTCCACAACTTTGACATACCATATTTTTACACTGTTCGCGTACAAACGGCGGCCATTTTTTCTGGCAATTATGGTCCAATTTTCTCGAAATTCGAACTCAACCTTCCTTACGGTGCAACAGTAATATAATCTGAGTTTTTTTTTAAAATCAGATAATAATTGTTCGAGAGATAGACAGAGAACAAGCAATACAGAAAGTGATTTTTCCTACAATCAAAGGCCATAATTCATTAAGTTAAAATTTGATATGTGCAAATATCGAAAAGAATAAAGATCTTTAGGTTATAAACAAGCATTTCAGGGTCCACAACTTTGACATACCATATTTTTACACTGTTCGCGTACAAACGGCGACCATTTTTTCTGGCAATTATGGTCCAATTTTCTCGAAATTCGAACTCAACCTTCCATAGGGTGTCACGGTGATAGAGTCAAACGTTTTTTCAAATCGGATAATAATTGTGACCTCCAGAGGGACCATAGGTGATTTTTCGGACAATCAGGGGCCATAATTCAGGAAGATACCATCCGATATGCGCAAATAACGAAAGGAACCAAGATCTTTGGGTTAGAACCATGCATTTCAAGTTTCATCAAAATCGAATTAAAATTGTGACCTCTACAGGGTCCACAACCATGATATACAATTTTTTAACAGTATTCGGGTACAAACGGCGGCCATTTTGTATGGCAATTTTGGTCCGATTTTCCCAAAATTCGAACTCAACCTTCCTTACGGTGTAACGGTAATATAATCAACCGTTTTATTAAATCGGATAATAATTGTGACCACAAGCTAAAATAAGGCGATTTTGTGTATAATCCGGGGCCATAATTCAGGAAGTTACGTTCCGATATGCTCAAATATCGAAAGGAACCAAGATCTTTGGGTTATAACCATGAATTTCAAGTTTCATCAAAATCAAAAAAAAAAAGTGACTTCTACATGGTCCACAACCTTGATATACCATTTTTTAACAGTATTCGCGTACAAACGGCGGCCATTTTGTATGGCAATTTTCGTCCGATTTTCCCGAAATTCGAACTCAACCCTCCTTAGGGTGTAACGGTGATATAATCAAACGTTTTTTTAAATCGGATAATAATTGTGACCTCCAGAGGGACCACAAGCTAAAAAGGGTGATTTTTCCGACAATCAGGGCTCATAATTCAGGAAATTACATTCCGATAGGCGCAAATATCGAAAGGAACCAAGATCTTTGGGTTATAAACATGCATGTCAAGTTTCATCAAAATCGGTTCAAAATTGTGACCTCTATAGGGTCCACAAGCTAAAGATAGGCTGGCACTGCCAGGCAGGATACGCCCACATTTTTGAGAGATGGATAGAGAACAAGCAATACCGAAAGTGATTTTTCCTACATCATTAAGTCCTGTATTTCATACTGTATTGGGAGCAGCCATTTTGTTGGTCAGTTCCAGTCTGATATTCATGAAATTCGAAGCCGACAATGATTATGGTGTGACGGTACACAACCTAGAAATGTTACTTTTCGTCAAAATCGGATAAGAATTGTGACCTGTAGAGAGTCCACAACCATGATATACCATATTTATACAATATTCGCGTACAAACGGTGACCATTTCGTCCGGCAATTTTGGTACGATTTTCACGAAATTCGAACTCAACCTTCCTTACGGTGCAACAGTAATATAATCAGAGTTTTTTTTAAAATCAGATAACAATTGTTCGAGAGATAGACAGAGAACAAGCAATACCGAAAGTGATTTTTCCTAGAATCAAAGGCAATAATTCATTAAGTTACAATTTGATATGCGCAAATATCGAAAAGAATAAAGATCTTTAGGTTATAAACAAGCATTTCAGGTTGCATTAAAATCGAATTAAAATTGTCACCTCTACAGGGTCCACAACTTTGACATACCATATTTTTACACGGTTCGCGTACAAACGGCGGCCATTTTTTCTAGCAATTATGGTCCAATTTTCTCGAAATTCGAACTCAACCTTCCTTACGGTGTAACGGTAATATAATCAACCGTTTTATTAAATCGGATAATAATTGTGACCACCAGAGGGACCACAAGCTAAAATAAGGAGAATTTGCGTATAATCAGGGGCCATAATTCAGGAAGTTACGTTCCGATATACGCAAATATCGAAAGGAACCAAGATCTTTGGGTTATAACCATGAATTTCAAGTTTCATCAAAATCAAATAAAAAATGTGACTTCTACAGGGTCCACAACCTTGATATACCATTTTTTAACAGTATTCGCGTACAAACGGCGGCCATTTTGTATGGCAATTTTCGTCCGATTTTCCCGAAATTCGAACTCAACCTTCTTTAGGGTGTAACGGTGATATAATCAAACGGTTTTTTAAATCGGATAATAATTGTGACCTCCAGAGGGACCACAAGCTAAAAAGGGTGATTTTTCGGACAATCAGGGGCCATAATTCAGGAAATTACATTCCGATAGGCGCAAATATCGAAAGGAACCAAGATCTTTGGGTTATAAACATGCATGTCAAGTTTCATCAAAATCGGTTCAAAATTGTGACCTCTATAGGGTCCACAAGCTAAAAACATGATTTTTCGTACAATCAGGGGCCATAATCCATGAAGTTTTCATCCGATACATGCCAATATCGAAAGCAGCCGAGATCTTTTGGGGATAAACCTATATTTCAAGTTTCGTCAAAATCGGATAAGAATTGTGACCTGTAGAGAGTCCACAAACAAATTGTGGACGGACGGACGGACGTCCGGACGGACAGGGGCGACGACAATATACGTCCACATAAAAATGTGGGCGTATAAAAACGTGATTTTTCGTACAATCAGGGGCCATAATCCATGAAGTTTTCATCCGATACATGCCAATATCGAAAGCAGCCGAGATCTTTTGGGGATAAACCTATATTTCAAGTTTCGTCAAAATCGGATAAGAATTGTGACCTGTAGAGGGTCCACAAACAAATTGTGGACGGACGGACGTCCGGACAGACGGACAGGGGCGACGACAATATACGTCCACATAAAAATGTGGGCGTATAAAAATAGGTTGCCAGGCAACGAAACATACGCCCACACAGCAGCCAAATCGTCCGGGCAGTCAACAAGAGTTGTTGCATTTTAAGTAATCATCAGAAAATCATAATTCAAACTCACCAATCACTACGGTGTAACTATGATATAGATATAATCAAACGTTTTTTTTTAAATCAGATAATAATTGTGACCTCCAGAGGGACCACAAGCTAAAAAGGGTGATTTTTCGTACAATCAGGGACCATAATTCAGGAAGTTACGATCCAATATGGGCAAAAATGCAATGGAACCAAGATCATTAGGTTATAAACCTGTATTTCAAGTTTCATCAAAATCAGTTCAAAATTGTGACCTCTATAGGGTCCACAACAGGGCTTCCACTTCAAAATTTTCACTACCGGTCATAAACCTTTATTTCAAGTTTCATCAAAATCAGTTCAAAATTGTGACCTCTATAGGGTCCACAACAGGGTTTCCACTTCAAAATTTTCACTACCGGTCATTTTTGATAACGCACGAAAACTTTGCAAAAAAAATCCATATTTCATGTTTTTTATTCTCGGTCGGGTATGGTGAATTCACGTGTCTATACCACTTTGTCAGCACGAGGTACACAAAAAATTATATATAAGACTTAAAAATGAAATATTTATTGTAAGGCTTGTGATAATTATTTATAAGTTAAATATTCTCTTTTGGCTACGGTGCTTAAATAATCGAAATTGCTGATGAAAAAACATGGCTGACACGTAATTACCACGTGCTCAATAGAAAACACACTGACCTGGATAATTATGAGTTGTAATACAATAACTTCGATATGAAGATAAATATATAATTATCCACGGCATATATTTCACATTGGTTTTAGAACATCTCTTACGGCGTTACGGGCCGCAGAATATTGACGAAAATCTTAGTAATGAATAACTGTCGGGTAGCTAACTTGGCATGCATGTTTGCTAACTTCAAGCGACACTAGCGCCGTCTAGAATATCGTCGTGTATAAGATTTACAATATATTTATGCACGACAATTTTTCTAACACGTGGAATTATCAATATTGCTACACAATAGCACTGGAATACGTAATATTCTTAATTTGTCGGTAAGCAAGTTAACTAATCTCTAAATATTATTTCTACAATTCCCACAAGGCCGTAATATCACTATAAAAAATAGGTTGCCAGGAAACGAAACATACGCCCACACAGCAGCCAAATCGTCCGGGCAGTCAACAAGAGTTGTCGCATATTAAGGAATTATCAGAAAATCATTAGAATTTGTTTGGTTTTTATAATCAAACATTTTTTTTTAAATCAGATAATAATTGTGAACTCCACAACCTTTATATAACATATTTTCACACTATTGAAATTCGCATACAAACGGCGGCCATTTTGTCCGTCAATTTTGGTCCGATTTTCCCAAATTCAAATTCAGCCTTCATTACCATGTAACGGTGATATAATCGAACGTTTTTTTAAATCAGATAACAATTTTGACCTCCAGAGGGACCACAAGCTAAAAAGGGCGATTTTTCGGACAATCAGGGACCATAATTCAGGAAGTTACGATCCGATGGGCGCAAATATCGAAAGGAACCAAGATCTTTGGGTTATAAACATACATGTCAAGTTTCATCAAAATTGGTTCAAAATTGTGACCTCTATAAGGTCCACAACCTTGATATAACATATTTTCACACTATTCGCGTACAAACGGCGGCCATTTTGTCCGTCAATTTTGGTCCGATTTTCATGAAATTCGAACTCAACCTTCATAACCATGGAACGGTGATATAATCACACGTTTTTTTAAATCCGATAACAATTTTGACCTCCAGAGGGACCACAAGCTAAAAAGGGCAATTTTTCGGACAATCAGGGGCCATAATTCAGGAAGTTACGATCTGATGGGCGCAAATATCGAAAGGAACCAAGATCTTTGGGTTATAAACATACATGTCAAGTTTCATCAAAATCGGTTCAAAATTGTGACCTCTATAAGGTCCACAACCTTGATATAACATATTTTCACACTATTCGCGTTCAAACGGCGGCCATTTTGTCCGTCAATTTTGGTCCGATTTTCACGAAATTCAAACTCAACCTTCATAACCATGCAACGGTGATATAATCAAACGTTTTTTTAAATCGGATAACAATTGTGACCTCCAGAGGGACCACAAGTTAAAAAGGGCGATTTTTCGGACAATCAGGGGCCATAATTCAGGAAGTTACGATCCGATGGGCGCAAATATCGAAAGGAATCAAGATCTTTGGGTTATAAACATACATGTCAAGTTTCATCCAAATCGGTTCAAAATTGTGACCTCTACGCTGTTCACAAGCTAAAAAACGTGATTTTTCGTACATTCAGGGGCCATAACCCATGAAGTTACAGTCCGATACATGCCAATATCGAAAGGAACCGAGATCTTATGGTGATAAACCTATATTTTAAGTTTAATTGAAATCGGATAAAAATTGTGACCTGTAGACTGTTCACAAAAAAAATGTGGACGGACGGACGGACGGACGGACGGACAGGGGCGACGACAATATACGTCCACATAAAAATGTGGGCGTATAAAAATTATAATTCAATTTTCTCCCAACATGTACGTTGTTAAGTATTTACGTAATTTCTATGAGCAGTGTTATATTTAATATGGCAGTTGGTTGGATTCAAAGAGCAGTACTTCATATTAATTTTCCTTTTTTCGAAGATCGTAACAATCTCGTTTACATAGTGTGTGACTGTAATAGCGGTAAACGGCTTTGTTCTAGAAAGTTCTTATGACACGTGGACAATACGTGATTGACTAAGAATGGACTGTTTCACGCCTGTGATAAGATTCCCGAATATCAATTAACTTTTATTGTTCTACTACACGACAATCATCATCAATTATCAACATAATGCCCAGTATAATCTACTGACGACTATGTATACAACTCTATAACACCAATCACGAGATAATGTGGCTTCTTCTATCTTTACATACGCAATATTCTGCACTGGCCGTACAGTGTTATAGTTACATAGTGGATGTCGATGGTAGCCATGTTTGAAAATTGAGTTTTTGTAAAAAGGTTATTTTTCCGGCGTGCAAAATGACCGTTGGGTCACATCTAGTTACGGTCATTTTCCATAGCCCTAGGTCCCGACCGGCATATACGGCCGACATGGAACCCATGGTTCACAACCTTGATATAACATATTTTCACACAATTCGCGTACAGACGACGGCCATTTTATCCGTCAACTCTGGTCCGATTTTCACGAAATTCAAATTCTCTCTTCATTAACATGAAACCGTGATATAATCAAACGGTGTTTTAAACTGGATAATAATTTTGACTTCCAGAGGGACCACAAGCTAACAAGATAGGTTGCCAGGCAACGAAACATACGCCCACAACAGCTAAGTCGTCCGGGCAGTCAACAAGGGTTGTCGCATATTGTTTCTTTTATCAGTAAGGAGAACATTTACAACACATGATAATCTTATTACGAGTAATAGCCCATTAAATAATTATCAGAATTGATTAGAATAGTTTTGATGGTTTGTCTCAAGGCCTTTGTCCACAAGATATTTCAAAGTGATCAAGTGCCAGAAATTATCAGATATCACTGAAAATCAAACAGGATTCTTCGTCTCATGACCCTAACCACTGTGTACAAATTTAAAGTCAATCAGATATTAACTTTAGCCTTTAGAGCATTCACAGGGTTTTTCAAAGTGATCAAGGGTCATAACTCTGGCAGTAATTATCGGATATCGGTGAAAATAAATAGGCTATTTTGTATCATGACCGTAAATAGTGTGTATAAATTTAAAGTCAATCGGATATTAACTTTAGATTTTTCAAAGTGATTAAGGGTCATAACTCTGGCAGTAATTATCGGATATTGCTGAAAATCAAAAGGCTTCTTCATATCATGACCTTAAACACCGTGTATAAATTTAAAGTCAATTGGATATTAACTTTAGCCTCTATAGAGCGATCACAAGATTTTTCAAAGTGATCAAGGGTCGTAACTCTGGCAGTAATTATCAGATATCACCGAAAATCAATAGGCTTCTTCGTCTCATGACCTTAAACACTGTGTATAAATTTAAAGTCAATCGGATATTAACTATAGCCTCTAGAGCGTTCACAAGATTTTTCAAAGTGATCAAGGGTCATAACTCTGGTAGTAATTATCGGATATCGCTGAAAATCAATAGGCTTCTTCGTCTCACGGCCTTAAACACCGTGTATAAATTTCAAGTCAATCGGATATTAACTTTAGCCTCTAGAGCGTTCACAAGAAATTGTGGACGATGGACGGACGGACGGACCGACGGACCGACAGACGGACGGACGGGGGCGACGGCAATATACGACCATATTTCCATGTGGGCGTATAAAAAGCGATTTTTCGGACAATCAGGGGTCATAATTCAGGAAGTTATCATCCGATGGGCGCAAATATCGAAAGGAACCAAGATCTTTGGATTATAAACATACATGTCAAGTTTCATCAAAATCGGTTCAAAATTGTGACCTCTATAGGGTCCACAACCTTGATATAACATATTTTCACACTATTCGTGTACAAACTCTCACTTCATTACCATGGAACGGTGATATAATCCAACATTTTTTTAAATCGGATAATAATTTTGACCTCCTGAGGGACCAAAAGCTAACAAGATAGGCTGGCACTGCCAGACAGGATACGCCCACATTTTTGAGAGATGGATAGAGAACAAACAATACCGAAAGTGATTTTTCCTCATTAAGTCCTGTATTTCATACTGTATTGGGAGCAGCCATTTTGTTGGTCAGTTCCAGTCTGATATTAATGAAATTCGAAGCCAACAATTATTATGGTGTGACGGTACACAACCTAGAAATGTTACTTTTCGTCAAAATCGGATAAGAATTGTGACCTGTAGAGAGTCCACAACCATGATATACCATATTTTTACACTATTCGCATACAAACGGCCACCATTTCGTCCGGCAATTTTGGTACGATTTTCACGAAATTCGAACTCAACCTTCCTTACGGTGCAACAGTAATATAATCAGAGTTTTTTTTTTAAATCAGATTTTTCAAAATGATCAAGGGTCATAACTCTGGCAGTAATTATCAGATATCACCGAAAATCAATAGGCTTCTTCGTCTCATGACCTTAAACACTGTGTATAAATTTAAAGTCAATCGGATATTAACTATAGCCTCTAGAGCGTTCACAAGATTTTTCAAAGTGATCAAGGGTCATAACTCTGGTAGTAATTATCGGATATCGCTGAAAATCAATAGGCTTCTTCGTCTCACGGCCTTAAACACCGTGTATAAATTTCAAGTCAATCGGATATTAACTTTAGCCTCTAGAGCGTTCACAAGAAATTGTGGACGATGGACGGACGGACGGACGGACCGACAGACGGACGGACGGGGGCGACGGCAATATACGACCATATTTCCATGTGGGCGTATAAAAAGCGATTTTTCGGACAATCAGGGGTCATAATTCAGGAAGTTATCATCCGATGGGCGCAAATATCGAAAGGAACCAAGATCTTTGGATTATAAACATACATGTCAAGTTTCATCAAAATCGGTTCAAAATTGTGACCTCTATAGGGTCCACAACCTTGATATAACATATTTTCACATTATTCGTGTACAAACTCTCACTTCATTACCATGGAACGGTGATATAATCCAACATTTTTTTAAATCGGATAATAATTTTGACCTCCTGAGGGACCAAAAGCTAACAAGATAGGCTGGCACTGCCAGGCAGGATACGCCCACATTTTTGAGAGATGGATAGAGAACAAACAATACCGAAAGTGATTTTTCCTCATTAAGTCCTGTATTTCATACTGTATTGGGAGCAGCCATTTTGTTGGTCAGTTCCAGTCTGATATTAATGAAATTCGAAGCCAACAATGATTATGGTGTGACGGTACACAACCTAGAAATGTTACTTTTCGTCAAAATCGGATAAGAATTGTGACCTGTAGAGAGTCCACAACCATGATATACCATATTTTTACACTATTCGCATACAAACGGCGACCATTTCGTCCGGCAATTTTGGTACGATTTTCACGAAATTCGAACTCAACCTTCCTTACGGTGCAACAGTAATATAATCAGAGTTTTTTTTTTAAATCAGATAATAATTGTTCGAGAGATAGACAGAGAACAAGCAATACCGAAAGTGATTTTTCCTACAATCAAAGGCCATAATTCATTAAGTTACAATTTGATATGCGCAAATATCGAAAAGAATAAAGATCTTTAGGTTATAAACAAGCATTTCAGGTTTCATCAAAATCGAATTAAAATTGTGACCTCTACAGGGTCCACAACTTACCATATACCATATTTTTACACTGTTCGCGTACAAACGGCGGCCATTGTTTCTGGCAATTATGGTCCGATTTTCTCGAAATTCGAACTCAACCTTCCGTAGGGTGTAACGGTGATAGAGTCAAACGTTTTTTTAAATCGGATAATAATTGTGACCTCCAGAGGGACCATAGGCGATTTTTTGGACAATCAGGGGCCATAATTCAGGAAGTTACGATCGGATATGTGCAAATAACGAAAGGAACCAAGATCTTTGGGTTATAACCATGCATTTCAAGTTTCATCAAAATCGAATTAAAATTGTAACCTCTACAGGGTCCACAACCATGATATACAATTTTTTAAAAGTATTCGCGTACTAACGGCGGCCATTTTGTCTGTCAATTTTGGTCCAATTTTCCCGAAATTCGAACTCAGTCTTCCTTAAGGTGTAACAGTGATATAATCAAACGTTTTTTTAAATCGGATAATAATTGTGATCTCCAGAGGGTCTACAAGCTAAAAAGGGTGATTATTCGGACAATCAGGGGCCATAATTCAGGAAATTACATTCCGATAGGCGCAAATATCGAAAGGAACCAAGATCTTTGGGTTATAAACATGCATGTCAAGTTTCATCAAAATCGCTTCAAAATTGTAACCTCTATAGGGTCCACAAGCTAAAAACGTGATTTTTTGTACAATCTGGGGCCATAATCCATGAAGTTTTCTTTCGATACATGCCAATATCGAAAGCAGTCGAGATCTTTTGGGGAGCTAAAAAGGGCGATTTTTCAGACAATCAGGGGCCATAATTCAGGAAGTTACGATCTGATGGGCGCAAATATCAAAAGGATTCAAGATTTTTGGGTTATAAACATACATGTCAAGTTTCATCAAAATCGGTTCAAAATTGTGACCTCTATAAGGTCCACAACCTTGATATAACATATTTTCACATTTTTCGCGTACAAACGGCCGGCCATTTTGTCCGTCAATTTTGGTCCGATTTTCACGAAATTCGAACTCAACCTTCATAACCATGGAACGGTGATATAATCAAACGTTTTTTTAAATCGGATAACAATTTTGACCTCCAAAGGGACCACAAGCTAAAAAGAGTGATTTTTCGGACAATCAGGGGCAATACCGAAAGCGATTTATCCTTCAATCAGAGGCCATAATTCATTAAGTTACAATTTGATATGCGCAAATATCGAAAAGAATAAAGATCTTTAGGTTATAAACAAGCATTTCAGGTTTCATCAAAATCGAATTAAAACTGTGACCTCTACATGGTCCACAACTTTGATATACCATACTTTTACACTGTTCGCGTACAAACGGCGGCCATTTTTTCTGGCAATTATGGTCCGGTTTTCTCGAAATTCGAACTCAACCTTCCGTAGGGTGTAACGGTGATAGAGTCAAACGTTTTTTTAAATCGGATAATAATTGTGACCTCCAGAGGGACCATAGGCGATTTTTCGGACAATCAGGGGCCATAATTCAGGAATTTACGATCGGATATGTGCAAATAACGAACGGAACCAAGATCTTTGGGTTATAACCATTAAGGTTGCAGCGATACCCCGGGGATGCCGCATTATCGCGATTATTTTTTTTCAAGTGATATCGTATCGGCCAAAGTTGAATAATCGCAATCCCCGGTATTTTAGGATTTTTTTGGGCGGAGGTCGGTGCAATAAATCCAAAGTTCATTTTCACCGGTGCGGGGGCCGGATCGAATTCGAAATAATAGTTTAATTACTACTTGTAAAATTATACAATAAAAATCGGTGAGAGAAAGTTCCCGAAACACATTTTGTAAACAAAGCCGCACGCGACATCGGTGTACCGTAGCAACGGTGCGGCGAATCCCCGGTTAACAAGACTGAAAATATTATGTTTATTTCAATGTTAAGTTAGTACTGTACGTCTGGTTGTTTAACCCGCCAAAACAAAGCAACCAACCAAGTAACTCGACTTAGTCATCCAGCCGCTTTTTTCAAGTTATGAATCCGCACTCAGGTTCATCGATATCTATCTACTATCTAGTTTTGTTTATTTTATCTTTGTCTCCGCTATTACTGTTTTAACAGTTTACTTTTTTTGGATATTTTAAATAGATAATGTATTACATTATTATTAAAATAAATTGAAAAGTGAATCGACTTTTGTTTTTTATCGGATGGCTTTAGATGGGTGGGTAGTGGACTGATTGATTAACATAAATAGTGTCTTATTAAGTGACAACAGAACCCACCTGCAAACTGAGGAGAAATTACAGATGGCTATTACCCCCTATTTTTCACTAGAAATCCTATCCTCTAACCAATCCTTTAGTATGGTGCATGATAATTACAATTATCACGATTATAAATAACTATCGTGATAAAGAGAAATATCATGATAAAGAGAATTATCGTGATAAAATTGATAATCGTAGACTTTTATTTATCGCGATAATTCCAAAAGCAGTTATCATGATTAATGGCGATATCAGAATTTGATATCGTTGCAACCTTAATAACCATGCATTTCAAGTTTCATCAAAATCGAATTAAAATTGTAACCTCTACAGAGTCCACAACCATGATATACAATTTTTTAACAGTATTCGCGTACAAACGGCGGCCATTTTGTCTGTCAATTTTGGTCCGATTTTCCCGAAATTCGAACTCAACCTTCCTTAGGGTGTAACGGTAATACTATCAACCGTTTTATTAAATCGGATAATAATTGTTACCACCAGAGGGACCACAAGCTAAAATATGGCGATTTTGCGTATAATCAGGGGCCATAATTCAGGAAGTTACGTTCCGATATGCGCAAATATCGAAAAGAACCAAGATCTTTGGGTTATTACCATGAATTTTAAGTTTCATCAAAATCGAATTAAAAATGTGACTTCTACACGGTCCACAACGTTGATATACCATTTTTTAACAGTATTCGCGTACAAACGGCGGACATTTTGTATGGCAATTTTGGTCCGATTTTCCTGAAATTCGAACTCAACCTTCTTTAGGGTGTAACGGTGATATAATCAAACGTTTTTTTAAATCGGATAATAATTGTGACCTCCAGAGGGACCACAAGCTAAAAAGGGTGATTTTTCGGACAATCAGGGGCCATAATTCGGGAAATTACATTCCGATAGGCGCAAATATCGAAAGGAACCAAGATCTTTGGGTTATTACCATGAATTTCAAGTTTCATCAATATCGAATTAAAAATGTGACTTCTACAGGGTCCACAACCTTGATATACCATTTTTCAACAGTATTCGCATACAAACGGCGGCCATTTTGTATGGCAATTTTCGTCCGATTTTCCCGAAATTCTAACTCAACCTTCTTTAGGGTGTAACGGTGATATAATCAAACGTTTTTTTAAATCGGATAATAATTGTGACCTTCAGAGGGACCACAAGCTAAAAAGGGTGTTTTTTCGGACAATCAGGGGCCATAATTCAGGAAATTACATTCCAATAGGCGCAAATATCGAAAGGAACCAAGATCTTTGGGTTATAAACATGCATGTCAAGTTTCATCAAAATCGGTTCAAAATTGTAACCTCTATAGGGTCCACAAGCTAAAAACGTGATTTTTCGTACAATCAGGGACCATAATCCATGAAGTTTTCATCCGATACATGCCAATATCGAAAGCAGCCGAGATCTTTTGGGGATAAACCTATATTTCAAGTTTCGTCAAAATCGGATAAGAATTGTGACCTGTAGAGAGTCCACAAACAAATTGTGGACGGACGGACAGGGGCGACGACAATATACGTCCACATAAAAATGTGGGCGTATAAAAACGTGATTTTTCGTACAATCAGGGGCCATAACCCATGAAGTTACAGTCCGACACATGCCAATATCGAAAGGAACCCAGATCTTAGGGTGATAAACCTATATTTTTAGTTTCATTGAAATCGGATAAAAATTGTGACCTGTAGACTGTTCACAAACAATTGTGGACGGACGGACGGACGAACAGGGGTGACGACAATATACGTCCACATGAAAATGTGGATAAAAACAAAGTCAAAGGTATCACAAAACCATCTTTTAAAGTATCTAACGTTTCGTAGGTAATAACCTACTTCTTCAGAGATTGAAAGTTACAAAAATGATGCAGTTGAAATTCAAGGTTAGTCAAGGTTTTTACCTACGAAACGTTAGAAACTTTAAAAGATGGTTTTGTGATACCTTTGACTTTGTTTTTATCCACTCCTACTACTGGTGTCACTGTATCAAGTTTATTATGACTTTGATCCTGTCTATGTTTATGTTATTTAAATGGTTTTGGATTCCTCTCACTTTATCATTCGTATTCACATGAAAATGTGGGCGTATAAAAATGGAGTTTGATAACAGGTATTTAATTTTCTTTGATCTGTTGAATACAGACTCAAAGCCATAATCCTCAATAGTTGTTTATTTACTCTTTGAAGAGCCGACTGGCGACTGTCACCTCAAAATCTACCACATTTTATAGCCAAATTTACTAAAGCAAATTATTTGAATTCGCAATAATTTTTTCCCCACTATTCACAATAATTACATTTCGCAATTTTGTTTCACCACCCCATGTCGCAATAATTTAGTGTTTTACAGTAAACAAAGATGTATCCAAACTGATCCCGCAGCGAATATTCGCTTGGTTGCTACAATCACTGATAAGCATGACATCGATGAGGCTTAATGAGTACAGCATATTAACTTTTTTACTACGACAAATTAAATTCTCAAACATTTTTTTGAGGTAAAAGAAAAATAAATAAAGATGTTTGAAGTATTTGTAGTTAAAAACAAGCCAACAGTGAGGCTGATGTCCCCTGCCGAAATCCCAAAATAAATAGATGACACATATAATTAATCGCACATTTATTTTTTTCAAACGTATCAAGCAATCAAACTGTACACGATGTCATCCAAAGTGTTTTATAAAGAAAGATAGGCTGGCACTGCCAGGCAGGATACGCCCACATTTTCGAAAGATGGACAGAGAACAAGCAATACCGAAAGTGATTTTTCCTACATCTTTAAGTCCTGTATTTCATACTGTATTGGGAGCAGCCATTTAGTTGGTCAGTTCCAGTCTGATATTAATGAAATTCGAAACCGACAATGATTATGGTGTGACGGTACACAACCTAGAAATGTGACTTTTCATCAAAATCGGATAAGAATTGTGACCTGTAGAGAGTCCACAACCATGATATACCATATTTTTACACTATTCGCGTACAAACGGCGACCATTTCGTCCGGCAATTTTGGTACGATTTTCACGAAATTAGAACTCAACCATCCTCATCAAAATTGAATTAAAATTGTGACCTATACAGGCTCCACAATCATGATATATCATTTTTTTAACAGTATTCGCGTACAAACGGCGGCCATTTTATCTGTCAATTTTGGTCTGATTTTCCCGAAATTCAAACTCAACCTTCCTTACAGTGCAACGGTGATATAATCAAACGTTTTTTTAAATTGGATAATAATTGTGACCTCCAGAGGGACCACAAGCTAAAGAAAGGGGGATTTTGCGTATAACCAGGGGCCATAATTCAGGAAGTTACGATCAGATATGCGCAAATATCGAAAAGAACCAAGATCTTTGGGTTATTACCATGAATTTCAAGTTTCATCAAAATCGAATTAAAATTGTGACCTTTACAGCGTCCACAACCTTGATATACCATTTTTTAACAGTATTCGCGTACAAACGGCGGCCATTTTGTGTGGCAATTTTGGTCTGATTTTCCCGAAATTCGAACTCAACCTTCCTTACGGTGTAGCAGTAATATAATCAAACGTTTTTTTTAAATCGGATAATAATTGTGACCTCCAAGCTAAAAAAAAGGCAATTTTGCGTATAATCAGGGGCCATAATTCAGGAAGTTACGATCCGATATGCGCAAATATCAAAAGGAAGCAAGATCTTTGGGTTATAACCATGAATTTCAAGTTTCATCAAAATCAATCAAAATCCACAACCTTGATATACCATTTTTTAACAGTATTCGAATACAAACGGCGGCCATTTTGTATGGCAATTTTCGACCGATTTTCCCGAAATTCGAACTCAACCTTCCTTAGGGTGTAACGGTGATACAATCAAACGGTTTTTTAAATCGAATAATAATTGTGACCTCCAAGCTAAAAAAAAGGCGATTTTGCGTATAATCAGGGGCCATAATTCAGGAAGTTACGATCCGATATGCGCAAATATCGAAAGGAAGCAAGATCTTTGGGTTATAACCATGAATTTGAAGTTTCATCAAAATCGAATCAAAATTGTGACCTCCACAGGGTCCACAACCTTGATATACCATTTTTTAACAGTATTCGCGTACAAACGGCGGCCATTTTGTATGGCAATTTTCGTCCGATTTTCCCGAAATTCGAACTCAACCTTCCTTAGGGTGTAACGGTGATATAATCAAACGGTTTTTTAAATCGAATAATAATTGTGACCTCCAGAGGGACCACAAGCTAAAAAGGGTGATTTTTCGGACAATCAGGGGCCATAATTCAGGAAATTACATTCCGATAGCCGCAAATATCGAAAGGAACCAAGATCTTTGGGTTACAAACATGCATGTCAAGTTTCATCAAAATCGGTTCAAAATTGTGACCTCTATAGGGTCCACAAACTAAAAACGTGATTTTTCGTACAATCAGGGGCCATAATCCATGAAGTTTTGATCCGATACATGCCAATATCGAAAGGAACCGAGATCTTATGGGGATAAACCTATATTTCAAGTTTCGTCAAAATCAGATAAGAATTGTGACCTGTAGAGAGTCCACAAACAAATTGTGGACGGACGGACAGGGGCGACGACATAATACGTCCACATGAAAATGTGGGCGTATAAAAATGCTAAAACCGATGAGAAAAATGAAAATGTACCCTAGTTAGGGGGACCTTAAAGGCAGACAAAAGGGCCCCCACGCTTGACAAAAGGGCCCCTCTGGCCAAGGGAAAGGGCCCTCGTGTCTGAGTCAATCGTTTCTATACACTGTTACTGTCGAATCCATTACTGAATGAAAATGCAGTCATTGTATTGGCATAAAAATCATCAATCAAGATGAACCTAAGTTATCTTGTCCCAAAGTATCAACCAATCAAATTGCTTATCTCTGCCTACCCTAAGCAGAAAATGCTCATCTTCGAACTCCATCAAGGCATTGACCTAATAAGCATACACACCAATTTTGAACATTTTAACTCAATTAGAAGGAGAGTTATTGTGTTCCAAAGTCTCGGTAAATTAAATTGCTTATCGCTCTGCTTACCCTGAGCAGAAAATGCTCATTATTGATCTTAGTCAAGGCATTACTGTAATGAAACTATACACCAAGTTTCATCACTCTCACTTTATTAGAACTAAAGTTATCGTGTCCCAAAGCATCAACCAATCAAATTGCTTATCTCTGCTTACCCTAAGCGGAAAATGCTCATCTTCGAACTCCATCAAGGCATTGACCTAATAAGCATATACACCAAGTTTGAACATTTTAACTCAATTAGAAGGAGTGTTATTGTGTTCCAAAGTCTCGACCAATCAAATTTGTGTATCGCTCTGCTTACCCTGAGCAGAAAATGCTCATTATCGAACTTAGTCTAAAGGTATTACTGTAATGAAACTATACACCAAGTTTCATCACTCTCACTTAATTAGAACTAAAGTTATCGTGTCCCAAAGCATCAACCAATAAAATTGCTTATCTCTGCTTACCCTAAGCGGAAAATGCTCATCTTCGAACTCCATCAAGGCATTGACCTAATAAGCATATACACCAAGTTTGAACATTTTAACTCAATTAGAAGGAGAGTTATTGTGTTCCAAAGTCTCGACCAATCAAATTTGCGTATCGCTCGGCTTACCCTGAGCAGAAAATGCTCATTATCGAACTTAGTCAAGGTATTACTATAATGAAACTATACACCAAGTTTCATCAATCTCACTTAATTAGAACTAAAGTTATCGTGTCCCAAAGCTTCAACCAATCAAATTGCTTATCTCTGCTTACCCTAAGCGAACTCCATCAAGGCATTGACCTAATAAACACATACACCAAGTTTGAACATTCTAGCTCAATTAGGAAGAGAGTTATTGTGTCCCAAAAAGTGTGACGGACGGACAGACAGACAGACAGACAGACAGACAGACAGACAGACAGACAGACAGACAGACAGACAGGGACGAACCCATTTTAATAGTCCCCCAACTTTCTTCGAAAGGCGGTGGACAAATATTTCCTATTTAGTGTAAATGGGTATCAATATGAGTAAAATGCATCATTTTGCCCGAAGCAGTTAGGTGTTAAGTAAACATTGCACGAGCCGTTGAGCCAATGACTAACGGCGCGTGCAGTCAACGCACCAGTTGTGGACAGTCGTCTGTTACAGAGATAATTCGTAAGTAATTCTCTGTGAAACAGATTGAGATGTATCTTCTTAATACTTAACCTTTTAGTTGTAATACAATCATGTATCTGTCAACAACTCTAGTAGAACCATACTAAAACTTTATTTTTTACTTTTTGCCCAGACAGCACATGTAGGTCTTCTTGATACGTGTACTTACTTCCATTGTATACTATTTTTTGATTTTTTCTCAATAAGTCCTATGCCTTCCAGTACATTAGTAATATCATAAATTCTTCTTTTCTGTCTGACTGCCAGTTGATCTGCTGCCTAATAAACAGAAAAGGTTAGTAAAATTAATTAGGAGAATGCAAGAGCATAGTGAATGCTTATTTATATCAAATTAAAATAAAAGTTATAAGAATAAGCTTACAAATTACAGTTTTTCAGGGTTGGGTTGTTTTAAAACAATTTGTTTTAAACAACTTGTTTTAAACGTTTAAAACAATTGAACAAAAAAAACCCGCTGATTTGTGTTTTTTTTATAAAAAAAATAGGTTGCCAGGCAACGAAACATACACCCACACAGCAGCCAAATCGTCCGGGCAGTCAACAAGAATTGTCGCATATTAAGGAATTATCAGAAAATCATTAGAATTTGTTTGGTTTTTATAATCAAACGTTTTTTTTTAAATCATATAATAATTGTGACCTCCAGAGGCACCACAAGCTAAAAAGGGTGATTTTTCGTACAATCAGGGGACATAATTCAGGAAGTAATGACCCGATGGGCGCAAATATCGAAAGGAACCAAGATCTTTGGGTTTAAAACATACCTGTCAAGTTTCATCAAAATCGATTCAAAATTGTGACCTCTATATGGTCCACAACCTTGATATAACATATTTTCACACTATTCGTGTACAAACGGCGGCCATTTTGTCCGTCAATTCTAGTCCGGTTTTCACGTAATTCAACCTCTCTCTTCATTACCATGTAACGGTGATATAGTCAAACGTTTTTTTAAATCGGATAATAATTTTGACCTCTAGAGGGACCAAAAGCGAAAAAAAGCGATTTTTCGGACAATCCGGGGACATAATTCAGGAAGTTATGATCCAATGGGCGCAAATATCGAAAGGAACCAAGATCTTTGGGTTTAAAACATACCTGTCAAGTTTCATCAAAATCGATTCAAAATTGTGACCTCTATATGGTCCACAACCTTGATATAACATATTTTCACACTATTCGTGTACAAATGGCGGCCATTTTGTCCGTCAATTTTGGTCCGATTTTCACAGAATTCATACTCGACCTTCATAACCATGGAACGGTGATATAATCAAACGTTTTTTTAAATCGGATAACAATTTTGACCTCCAGAGGGACCACAAGCTAAAAAGGGCAATTTTTCGGACAATCAGGGGCCATAATTCAGGAAGTTATGATCCGATTGGCGCAAATATCGAAAGGAATCAAGATCTTTGGGTTATAAACATGCATTTCAAGTTTCATCCAAATCGGTTCAAAATTGTGTCCTCTACACTGTTCACAACCTTGATATAACATATTTTCACACTATCCGCGTACAAATGGCGGCCATTTTGTCCGTCAATTTTGGTCCGATTTTCATGAAATTCGAACTCGACCTTCATAACCATGGAACAATGATATAATCAAACGTTTTTTTAAATCGGATAACAATTTTGACCTCCAGAGGGACCACAAGCTAAAAAGGGCAATTTTTCGGACAATCAGGGGCCATAATTCAGGAAGTTACGATCCGATTGGCGCAAATATCGAAAGGAACCAAGATCTTTGGGTTATAAACATGCATTTCAAGTTTCATCCAAATCGGTTCAAAATTGTGTCCTCTACACTGTTCACAACCTTGATATAACATATTTTCACACTATTCGTGTACAAATGGCGGCCATTTTGTCCGTCAATTTTGGTCCGATTTTCACGAAATTCGAACTCGACCTTCATAACCATGAAACAATGATATAATCAAACGGTTTTTTAAATCGGATAACAATTTTGACCTCCAGAGGGACCACAAGCTAAAAAGGGCAATTTTTCGGACAATCAGGGGCCATAATTCAGGAAGTTACGATCCGATTGGCGCAAATATCGAAAGGAACCAAGATCTTTGGGTTATAAACATGCATTTCAAGTTTCATCCAAATCGGTTCAAAATTGTGTCCTCTACACTGTTCACAACCTTGATTTAACATATTTTCACACTATTCGCGTACAAATGGCGGCCATTTTGTCCGTCAATTTTGGTCCGATTTTCACGAAATTCGAACTCGACCTTCATAACCATGGAACGGTGATATAATAAAACGGTTTTTTAAATCGGATAACAATTTTGACCTCCAGAGGGACCACAAGCTAAAAAGGGCGATTTTTCGGACAATCAGGGGCCATAATTCAGGAAGTTACGATCCGATTGGCGCAAATATCGAAAGGAACCAAGATCTTTGAGTTATAAACATGCATTTCAAGTTTCATCCAAATCGGTTCAAAATTGTGACCTCTAAACTGTTCACAAGCTAAAAAAACGTGATTTTTCGTACAATCAGGGGCCATAACCCATGAAGTTACAGTCCGATACATGCCAATATCGAAAGGAACCGAGATCTTAGGGTGATAAACCTATGTTTTAAGTTTCATTGAAATCGGATAAAAATTGTGACCTGTAGACTGTTCACAAACAATTGTGGACGGACGGACGGACGGACGGACGGACAGGGGCGACGACAATATACGTCCACATGAAAATGTGGGCGTATAAAAAATTACCTGAAACTTAGAAAATCGTCAAGTAATCGTCAAATTATGAAATAATTTGGTGAATAATTTTCTTTTCGAAATTCTAGTGTTCATTTGTGTATTTCTATGTATTTAAATTGTACTGTATTAATAAAATAAATATTACGTAAACCACAGTAGTAAAGATCAAAGGGATGGAAACAGTTATTTTTTAGTTTAAAGGTGCAGTGTGTGGGTTGTGAGTTGTATATAATTAGGATATGTTGTATGGAGAATTTAGTATTGTGTCACTTTAAAATTAAACCAAAGTAATTTTCAACATTTGGTCTTGTTCATTCTAAATTGAGAAATCGACTAGGTGTCGAGAAAGCTGGGAAGCTTGTCTTCATTTCACTAGGGACCGGGAATCTTCTAGTTTTTACGAAAAAAGGTAAGAAACTACCCTTATCATCTAGAATCTAATACACGTCAAGAATGTGTTAAATACCGTCTAGATTCATCAAAGATAGGTTGCCAGGCAACGAAACATACGCCCACAGCAGGTAAGTCGTCCGGGCAGTCAACAAGGGTTGTCGCATATTTTTACTTTTTTCGGTAATGAAACATTTGTAATACACTAAGAACTGATTAAGAGTAACAACTCATTATGTAATTATCAGAAAATCATTAGAATTTGATTGCTTTTTATAAAGTTTTACCCCACGCTAACAATTAGTATATACATGAAACATTTAATATCATGGATTTAGCTGTTCAGTTATCTAAATTCATTGAAAATCAAAATACTTGTTCGTTTCAACACCTTAAACTCTATGTATAAATCTAAAGTCAATCGGATATTAACTTTGGTCTCTAGAGCGTCCACAAGATTTTTTGAGGTGATCAAGGGCCATAACTCTGGCACTAATTATCGGAAATCGCTGAAAATCAATAGGCATCTTCGTCTTATGACCTTAAACACTGTGTATAAATTTAAAGTCAATCGGATATTAACTTTGGCCTCTAGAGCCTCCACAAGATTTTTTGAAGTGATCAAGGGCCATAACTCTGGCACTAATTATCGGAAATCACTGAAAATCAATAGGATTCTTCGTCTTATGACCTTAAACACTGTGTATAAATTTAAAGTCAATCGGATATTAACTTTGACCTTTAGACCGTCCACATGATTTTTTAAAGAGATCAAGGGCCATAACTCTGGCACTAATTATCGGAAATTGCTGAAAATCAATAGGATTCTTCGTCTTATGACCTTAAACACTGTGTATAAATTTAAAGTCAATCGGATATTAACTTTGACCTTTAGACCGTCCACATGATTTTTTAAAGAGATCAAGGGCCATAACTCTGGCACTAATTATCAGATATCACCGAAAATCAATAGGCTTCTTCGTCTCATGACCTTAAACACTGTGTATAAATTTAAAGTCAATCGGATATTAACTTTGGCCTCTAGAGCCTCCACAAGATTTTTTGAAGTGATCAAGGGCCATAACTCTGGCACTAATTATCGGAAATCACTGAAAATCAATAGGATTCTTCGTCTTATGACCTTAAACACTGTGTATAAATTTAAAGTCAATCGGATATTAACTTTGACCTTTAGACCGTCCACATGATTTTTTAAAGAGATCAAGGGCCATAACTCTGGCACTAATTATCGGAAATTGCTGAAAATCAATAGGCTTCTTCGTCTCATGACCTTAAACACTGTGTATAAATCTAAAGTCAATCGGATATTAACTTTGGCCTCTAGAGCGTCCACAAGATTTTTTGAGGTGATCAAGGGCCATAACTCTGGCACTAATTATCGGAAATCGCTGAAAATCAATAGGCATCTTCGTCTTATGACCTTAAACACTGTGTATAAATTTAAAGTCAATCGGATATTAACTTTGGCCTCTAGAGCCTCCACAAGATTTTTTGAAGTGATCAAGGGCCATAACTCTGGCACTAATTATCGGAAATCGCTGAAAATCAATAGGCGTCTTTGTCTTATGACCTTAAACACTGTGTATAAATTTGAAGTCAATCGGATATTAACTTTGGCCTCTAGAGCGTCCACAAGATTTTTTGAAGTGATCAAGGGCCATAACTCCGGTAGTTATTATCGGAAATCGCTGAAAAACAATAGGCTTCTTCGTCTCATGACCTTAAACGCTGTGTATAAATTTAAAGTCAATCGGATATTAATTTTGGCCTCTAGAGCGTCCACAAGATTTTTTGAAGTGATCAAGGGCCATAACTCTGGTAGTTATTATCGGAAATCGCTGAAAAACAATAGGCTTCTTCGTCTCATGACCTTGAACACTGTGTATAAATTTAAAGTCAATCGGATATTAACTTTAGCCTGTAGAGCGTACACAAGCAATTGTGGACGCCGGACCGACGGACGGACGGACGGACGGGGGCGACGACAATATACGACCACATTTCAATGTGGGCGTATAAAAAACGTCCAGTTTGTGCTACCGTGTAGATTTAGAAACACCGTCTAGTTTTGTCATCGATCGTCTACTTTACGACCGTCCAGTTTCTCGGGATGTTTTAGATTTGAAAGGGGTTTAGTTTTTAGACAAGGCCTTATTTTCCCGTACGTTGTCTAGAAATGAACAGACTGTTTAATTACTAACGGCGTTTAGTTTTTACGCCAAATTACCACTTTACCGACAGCCGTCTAGAAACTTACGGGTGATTAGAAATGCAATGCCGTTTTCTTTTAATTAGTTTGCCGGGTGTCATCTAGAAAACGTACGGCGTTTGTTTTTGTGTGAAATATTTAATTTCTATCTCCCAATTTTAGAAACTATGATCCGATTTAGAATCTTAGCATAGTGTCTAAAATTCTCGAATGAATTGCATATCTGTTGAATATCTTCTGTATTGCCGACGTCCGTTGGGAAACGTCCATTTGCAATGAATTGACAATTTTCCCGGCGTAAATAAACCTCAACAATTTATTTATTAGAAATTAACGAAACAAATGGACGTATATCTTGTTTCTTATAATCTTGTTTTCTGGGTTATTTACCCGCTCCCGCCATCAATAACAAATGTATTTGTGAATTTACAAATTTATGTGTGCAGTACTCATTTCGACCACGAATGACGTAATTTTCGACATTCATCAAGGCGCATTCGGGGGACTGTTTTCATCAACATTTATTTTTGTATCCCGTGGAAATGTTGAAGAAATGCAGAAGGAGGGGAATTGTTAACAGGCACAGTTCAAAATATAATTACATGTTATTGTCGGCGATATGACTTTACAATTCATACTGTCGATTCATGCACGCTTTTCACACGGAATTGTTCTTTGATGTTGAGGTGCTGTAATCTATATCGAAAACAAAATTATAAAACAAAATCTTGCAACTAATGATAACCTGTAAGTTTCGTCGCCGTTATATTTTGTAAATATCTTCTGTATTGCCAACGTCACTGTGTGTCATCTATCAACACCAAAGAACAATTCCGTGTGAAAAGCGTGCATGAATCGACAGTCTGAATAGTAAAACAATGACTGGATCGTGCGGTTATAGCGGTGTAGTAATATATGTCTGCATGATTTACTTTATTTATTTACAAGGCCGCTCAAAAGCTTGTGGCCGACTTTTTATCATCATATTATTATATGCTTATATTAGGTATGTGATTTATCTATTAGTGATGATATATTACGACCCAGGTAAGAAATATATTTAGATACGATTTGCGGTCCATGTCCGTGTCAATGGGGGAAAACTGTGCCTGTTAACAATTCCTCTCCTTCTGCATTTCTTCAACATTTCCACGGGATACAAAAATAAATGTTGCCGAAAACAGTCCCCCGAATGCGCCTTGATAAATGTCGAAAATTACGTCATTGTGGTCGCAATGAGTACTGCACGCATTAATTTGTAAATTCACAAATACATTTGTTATTGATGACCGGAGCGGGTAAATAACCCAGAAAACAAGATTATAAGAAACAAGATATACGTCCATTTGTTTCGTTAATTTCTAACAAATAAATCGTTGATTTTTATTTACGCCGGGAAAATAATTCATTGCAAATGGACGTTTCCCAACGGACGTCGGCAATACAGAAGAGAAGATATTCAACAAATATGCAATTCATTCGAGAATTTTAGACACTATGCTAAGATTCTAAATCGGAACACAGTTTCTAAAATTGGGAGATAGAAATTAAATATTTCACACAAAAACAAACGCCGTACGTTTTCTAGATGACACCGGGCAAACTAATTAAAAGAAAACGGCATTGCATTTCTAATCACCCGTAAGTTTCTAGTCGGCTCTCGGTAAAGTGGTAATTTGGCGTAAAAACTAAACGCCGTTCGTAATTAAACACTCTGTTCATTTCTAGACAACGTACGGGAAAATAAGGCCTTGCTAAAAACTAAACCCCTTTCAAATCTAAAACATCCCGAGAAACTGGACGGTCGTAAAGTAGACGATCGATGACAAAACTAGACGGTGTTTCTAAATCTACACGGTAGCACAAACTGGACGGTTTTTGATGAATCTTGACGGTATTTAACACATTCTTGATGTGTATTAGATTCTAGATGATAAGGGTAGTTTCTTACCTTTTTTCGTAAAAACTTGAAGATTCCCGGTCCCTAGTGTATTGATGAGCCTTGAATGTGGTCTCACAGCCACAAGCTTATTACCAATTTTGCGACAATCTCCAATTTCTCTAATTGTCTTAGGTACGTCATCTCCAAAGAGGAACGATGTGTATTTTACGTTTTGTGAACACAAATGACCATATTCGCCTTGAAGGTCCCGCGCCTTCATTAAATCACGGCGATAAAAGTTAATTTGTCTATTAGACTGTCCCAACAGGGCCAAAGACTCCATCGCTCCTTGCAACAACGGACTTTCATTCATATCGTTTACCACTTTCTACCACTTTCGTTAAAATTGTGTTCTCTATAGTTTGCAACTTTTTATCAAAAGTCCTCGACTGAGGGGGAAGAAAGTCCCAAATCATCTGGTTTGTTTTTACTGTGGTGAGAGAAGGACAATTTCCTGGTCTGCAATTACAAGAATCCTTAACCAATTCTTGATACATGCCTTCTTCAGCTCCATTTAGAAACCAATCGTTTACTAAAACAGCAAGCTCAGGATCAACATCCTGATCTACATTCTCGGCAACTTTAAGTTTAGCCCCAGCACTTCTGAAGCGATTAGAAGACATCTCAATCATACCGGTATCACCAGCAGAAACATTTATATTATTAGGCCCTTCTTCAGCCTTATCTGCACAAGATTCGTCGACTTGATCTGTTTCATCATAGTAACAGCCATAAGTACTGTGACCGTAATCATAATAATTACTATCGTAACCGTGTCCTTGATCAACTTCAAGTACATTATCAACATGCATTTTCAATGCATCAAAATCTTGTTTTTGTTTAACCTGGCCTGCTTGAATCGATCTTAAAATAGTCATAATGTCTGAATCAGGCTCCGCTTTCTTCGAAAGCTGGGACGATCGAGTGGACACTCCACTTGCGATCAACGGGTCATCGGACTCCGCTTTCTTTGAAAGCAGGGACGATCGAGTGGACACTCCACTCGTGATCAACGGATCATCGGCCTGGAGAGTCGGAATTTTAACAGGCTTCGTATTCTTAGAAGTCGAAACACAATCAAACTTTCTTTTCGAAGCAGATGTCGAAGATCTCTTAGATTTATCAATATGTCCACCGTGTGGACTGGTAACTATAGACTCCGCCATGACACAACAAACCAACTGAGCTAAAAATAGTAACAGTCATCAGACAGCGTCCGAACAACTGCAGCTCTGCTAGTACACTGAACTTGCACCTGCGCAGTACTATCTCACGTGATCTCGTAATGGATATTTACGAAATAGAATGGTTGATTTTGGCGCGAAAAGCTGAAAATGGTCACGTACGCCAATAACAGACATGCTGAAAGCATGTCGCATATCACAGGAAAGTTGGCTATGCCTTTTTTACAAATTACTAAACTACCAATGTAATATTAATAATATACAATTTTATATAATATATATAATATAAAGAAAAAAAAACAACAATTTACTTTATTATTTAATTCACAATCAGAATGCGACGTTACCGTGTACCCGAGATACCAGCTTAGGAGGCTCTTCTATTCGCTCCCCTTTTGCCGCACCTTTAGAAGACACATGTTGTTTTTATCTGCACCGTCTTGTGTCGCTTCATTCTGTCGGTTTATTTGTCGATATGACTACCGATAACCGTGTTAAAATATTACGTACTGATTTACGGGCTGGAGATGTTGATCAACTAGTGAATTGTAATCTATTCTAGTCACAAATATATAATCTATTACAACTTAAGACGAGAAAGGTCGGCTTTTGAAAATGCTTTGACTTATAGTAGCTTACGTGTAAAATTACGAGTTAATGATTACGCCAGTCAAATGTTAATTGGACCGACAAATACACACGTGTGAACTGGCGGTGTGTATACAGTGAGATATCGTACAGATAGTGATATATTGTATAGATAATTTAATGTGTATAGATTATGTGTAGTGCCTGTGACGTCACCAGCCAATCAACCGGATAAAGGTTGTAATTGAAAATTTGAAAACCGTTTTTGGCTGTCTGATGTTTAAACGTTAATATCTCAATTAATTTTAATCAGATTGGAGTGAACTTGACGTAAAATGAATGTAGTAACCCTTAGCTATCAATATATGCAATTAAAAATTACTATTTTATGTGGTCTTTTAAGGTTTTAAGTATACAGTTCCTTCGAAATTTTTGGGACCGGAATCGCGCCGACGCGACGAAAAAAAAAAACCACTCTGAATTCTCTTAGATTTCACGGTGAAATTTCGCTTGATTCCCAGTCCTTCACGTTTACGAAATGATGCGGGAGCCATAAAACACTCCCGCAAATTTAGAAATTGAGAAAAAAGCTCCCGTAAAAACAACTCGTCTTATTTATATTGCAAGAGTGATTATTAGCGCACAATAAAATTATTGCAAACCTATTTTTGTCCCCCAACAGATCAGTAGCTATTTGTCCTCCAGTTATTCCAATTTAAAAATGTCGCATACTTGACAGTTCTAAACATCTCCAGATATATTGATAGCGATGCCAATGGGACAAGCGGTACATGTACATGAAAACATTTTAAACAACGTAATGTTATTACTAGACGAGTCATTCTATCATTCCCGCGGATATTCTACATCAACATCCGGCGACATATTAGGCTGTCAAGTAACAACGTATTCTATTGGCTGATTTTAGACTTCTACCCAATCAAAATGAACCTTACATTAGCATTCAATATGTTTGGTAAATAATAATGGCAGCTCTAGTTTTACCATGGTCTGTATATAGAGAATGCTCATTGCTTGGAGGAGGTCAAACACATGCAGTTTTAAAACTAAACAAAAACTGAAAATACGATAGTTTATTAATCTCAATAAGGAGAGCGATTTTGCTAATTAGACGGCGTATTTAATGACTGCCCCGAAGTTAAGTCGAGGTGCGTCGGGAGGCGCAAGAGCGAAAGCGCGCCTTAAACTTAAACATGAAGGACTGGATTCCGCGGCGATTTTTGTCTAAGATTCGCTGTGTTTCTCTAGGAATTCACTGTGTTTCTCTAGGAATTCACCGTGTTTCGATAAAAGTACATCGTGTTTCCCGCAAGGAATTCGCGAGTCTACCTTAAGCTAGGGTTGAACTAATATTGTCTATAATACATTTGTAAATTGAAGGAGTTGTAATATAGTAATGCTCCCGGGAAAACGTGTACATATATTATATGTATAAAGTACAGGCCGGTTTGAATAACAAATGAGTTAGGTAATCTCGGGAAGACATTTACCGGCATTCTGTATCGGTTACGATTTTTTCCCCAACGCACTGTATACATGTACATACATAAACATAACGCCGGCAAATGTATGCCAAAATAAACAACTTACAATTTTTTAAACATCTCATTACATCTTCGTCTATACACTTAGATGTAACTCACCAATTATTGGCTGCTATCAAATCCAAATTTTAAATTATATACGATGAGATTTTACACACTACTTCATTACTCACAGCTTCAGTTAATCTAAATCAACGCTCCATAAAGCACAGCGCCATAAATCACTTCCGCAATGCGTTAGTCACGTGGTCAGAAATGTTACGAAAACATGAGCTGTTGGGTTCGACACGGGGACTATATTCTTAGCAAATCTTGACTGTCACCGGTATATGATAACAATGTATTATGACGTATTAAAACAATATAGGTGGGAGGGAGATTTTGAGCAGCCGTAGAAAAAATCGCCGCTTTGACATACATCTACTTTATGTCGCCCAATTCATTTCGGTGGAAGCGGATATTGAATAAAGCCATTTCACACACACAGACGTGTATGCGCATGCCATATATTTATACAATTCTCACCTTCACCCTGTTATAATTTACTTATTTTGAATACACTTTCTGAATGATTCAATTATTTTGTACGAATCCATGACCATAATAAAGTGTTACATGTATTTTATTTACTTAATAATTGCGTTTGTTTTAATATTTAAGACATTGTAGTACTGGACTACTCGATAGTCGAATCAATAATAGAGTGATGTTTTAATTGTTGTTTTAATAAATTGATAATTGTGTTTGTTTTAATAGGCATCTGTTTTCTTTGAGATAATAAGATAGGCTGGCAGTGCCAGGCAGGATACGCCCACATTTTCGAGAGATGGACAGAGAACAAGCAATACCGAAAGTGATTTTTCCTACATCTTTAAGTCCTGTATTTCATACTGTATTGGGAGCAGCCATTTAGTTGGTCAGTTCCAGTCTGATATTAATGAAATTCGAAACCGACAATGATTACGGTGTGACGGTACACAACCTAGAAATGTGACTTTTCATCAAAATCGGATAAGAATTGTGACCTGTAGAGAGTCCACAACCATGATATACCATATTTTTACACTATTCGCGTACAAACGGCGAACATTTCGTCCGGCAATTTTGGTACGATTTTCCCGAAATTAGAACTCAACCTTCCTCATCAAAATCGAATTAAAATTGTGACCTATACAGGGTCCACAACCATGATATATCATTTTTTTTAACAGTATTCGCGTACAAACGGCGGCCATTTTGTCTGTCAATTTTGGTCCGATTTTCCCGAAATTCAAACTCAACCTTCCTTACAGTGTAACGGTGATATAATCAAACGTTTTTTTAAATTGGATAATAATTGTGACCTCCAGAGGGACCACAAGCTAAAGAAAGGGGGATTTTGCGTATAACCAGGGGCCATAATTCAGGAAGTTACGATCCGATATGCGCAAATATCGAAAAGAACCAAGATCTTTGGGTTATAACCATGAATTTCAAGTTTCATCAAAATCAAATTAAAATTGTGACCTTTACAGGGTCCACAACCTTGATATACCATTTTCTAACAGTATTCGCGTACAAACGGTGGCCATTTTGTATGGCAATTTTGGTCTGATTTTCCCGAAATTCAAACTCAACCTTCCTTACGGTGTAACGGTAATATAATCAAACGTTTTTTTAAATCGGATAATAATTGTGACCTCCACGCTAAAAAAAAGGCGATTTTGCGTATAATCAGGGGCCATACATGTAATTCAGGAAGTTACGATCCGATATGCACAAATATCGAAAGGAAGCAAGATCTTTGGGTTATAACCATGAATTTCAAGTTTCATCAAAATCAAATCAAAATTGTGACCTCCACAGGGTCCACAACCTTGATATACCATTTTTTAACAGTATTCGCGTACAAACGGCGGCCATTTTGTATGGCAATTTTCGTCCGATTTTCCCGAAATTCGAACTCAACCTTCCTTAGGGTGTAAGGGTGATATAATCAAACGGTTTTTTAAATCGAATAATAATTGTGACCTCCAAGCTAAAAAAAAAAGGCGATTTTGCGTATAATCAGGGGCCATAATTCAGGAAGTTACTATCCGATATGCGCAAATATCGAAAGGAACCAAGATCTTTGGGTTATAACCATGAATTTCAAGTTTCATCAAAATTGAATCAAAATTGTGACCTCCACAGGGTCCACAACCTTGATATACCATTTTTTAACAGTATTCGCGTACAAACGGCGGCCATTTTGTATGGCAATTTTCGTCCGATTTTCCCGAAATTTGAACTCAACCTTCCTTAGGGTGTAACGATGATATAATCAAACGGTTTTTTAAATCGAATAATAATTGTGACCTCCAGAGGGACCACAAGCTAAAAAGGGTGATTTTTCGGACAATCAGGGGCCATAATTCAGGAAATTACATTCCGATAGCCGCAAATATCGAAAGGAACCAAGATCTTTGGGTTACAAACATGATTTTTGGGTTACAAACGTGATTTTTCGTACAATCAGGGGCCATAATCCATGAAGTTTTGATCCGATACATGCCAATATCGAAAGGAACCAGATCTTTTGGGGATAAACCTATATTTCAAGTTTCGTCAAAATCGGATAAGAATTGTGACCTGTAGAGAGTCCACAAACAAATTGTGGACGGACGGACGTCCGGACGGACAGGGGCGACGACATAATACGTCCACATGAAAATGTGTGCGTATAAAAATGTTATGTACTTGTATATAGCTTGAATCTGATGATTACATTGTATTAACCACCTGAATGGGTCAAATTTAAACAATGACATGACATGGCTTCCTGTAGATTTGTTGAAAGCTTTTGTCTCTTAGCTTGGTGGTTGAGAAGTATTATCGTCTAGTATAGCTTTTGAGCTGCTGATATGTACATATGTATATGCAGTAGAAAATCGGGAAGTTGAACGTACGAAGGAATTGAATCATTCAGAAGTGTACTCAAAATAAGTAAATTATAACAGGGTGACGACAAGAATTAACACACATGTGGCCATTGTATAAATATATGCCATGTACGCGTCTGTGTGAAATGGCTTTATTTAATATCCGCTTCTACCGAAATGAAATGAGCGGCACCCAGTAGATGTATATTGTCACAGTGGACATTGTCGTAAGAATATCCCTTCGCTGAATGCATGTAGATGTAGATGTAGGGACTAGGGTATTCTATGTATACGGAATCTGTAAAATAACAAATACATGGAGCTGTCACTTTTGTGACTTTCGCAGTGTATCCCTCCCCACCCATATTGTTTTAAGGTGTCATAATACATTATTATCATGTACCAGTGACAGTCAAGATTTGCTAAGAATATAGTCCCCGTGTCGAACCCAACATCTCATGTTTTCGCGCGTTTCTGACCACGTGACTAACGGTTAAACACATTGCGGAAGTGATTTATGGCGCCGTGCTTTATGGAGCGTTGATTTAGATTAACTGAATCTGCGAGTAATGAAGTAGTGTGTAAAATCTCATCGTATATAATTCAAAGTTTGGATTTGATAGCAGCCATTAAGATGAAATGATACGTTGTAAGTTATTCATTGTTTGCATACGCGTACATTGTGGCACCACGTTATACATGTACAGTGTGTTAGAAATAACATGCTTACATCGGGATGATATCGACACTCAAGCGATTCACCGTGTTCCACCGCGAAACACTATAATTCACCGTGAAACACCCTATTTCGCGGTGATTTGGCAAGCTGCCGTTTCGCTAGAGATTCTCCAAGATTCCACCGTGAAATAGAGTGTTTTTCCACGGTGTTCGGTGTTTCTAGTCCCAAACTCCAGACACGTAGTGTAGTAACTAGGCCTAATATTGCGTCGGTGACGTGTCAAAAGGGTGTATCTCAGAATTTCTAAGATTAAGAAATAGAACCTTTTGCATTTCAAAATTTTCACAAATCAACATCATACTTCATACAACATTTGGACAAATGATACCCCGATTCACTGAGAAATCGGTAAGGGTGGAAAACAAAATTTGCTTCATAAAAATCTATCTCAAAGTGTCAATAACGATGTAACTGGATAAAAACATAATATTCGGATTATAACTTCTCATTATGGCTTAAAATCTCTAGATAAGGTGTGTTAATTAACAAGGGGGGAAAATGGACTGAAAGGCGAGTTGATTATCGGTAGGGTTTAACAACTCTCGGACGGTGCGTTTTCTGTACTGAGTGCGTTAATTAACCGACGGGTAAAAAATGAATGACACGGTGTGTATTGTTAAATTGGTGTGTTTTCTCGATAGTTGTTATAACTGCACCAAAAGGGTATAATCAAGGACCATGAGGCTTTATTTGATGCGTAATTGTTAAATCAAAACTTGGGAAGGAAAACTGTTTTTACCGTGCGATTTTTCATTCGTCTGTGTGTTTTACGCAAATAGGTCTTTGTATAAGGACAGGTCTTTGTACATGTATCCAGTTGTACGGGGCTGTTTCTTCTATGCGTATTTTGTATTTGTTGATGAACAGAAGACACAGTACGTGTTTTATAGTCACGCCATTTATAAAATTGAATAATGAAATATAAATATAGACATTCATCTGTTGTAAAAAGGCGAAAAAAATGTCGTCATTTATACGTATCCAGCAGTCAGACCCCAATTTGATTATATCCAGGTATATATCGATAAGCTTAATTTTCCGTATGTCTATATATATTTTCTTTTGTTCTGACAATTTATTGTAGTGAGTGTTGACATGAGTACCACATAAACAGTAACTCATTGTCAGTTTATTGTTTTGTGTGTTGAAATGAGTACCGCGCAACCCGTAACTCATAGTCATTTTATTGTTTTGCGTGTTGAAATTAGTACAATGTACATAACACGTACTTTTTTCATTGCAACTTATTATTAAAAAAAACTCTATACAAAAATTTTGTTAACATTATTGTGGTACCACTGAACTATAGATAAATGCATGTGTCTTAAAATTGGTCGCATGCAATATCGCTATTTACCGATATCCCGATAAACCTCCATTTGATTATCCGATACATGTATTAGTCCGAAAATATTTTGCTGACTTTTTAATTTCGGCACAAAAGAGTGTGGATGGTTGCATACTGTCAGTCAGGGTTCAATAATGTGAATTGAAACGTGGCAATATAAGAAACTGATTGACAGAATATAGACGCCCCTTTATCAACACATTGTTGCCTTGTAAACTTTAATTGTAGATTGCCAGTAGTTATAATTACAGTAGGCCTACAAACACATTTTGACGCATTATTGAACAATCAAAACTGTTACGCTATCGCCAATGATTGCTTAAACCCCTTTCCCATGTATTCGTAATTTTATGTCCGGTTAAAATTCATGTCTCACTTAGCAGTGTTACATTTTGTTAAATATGAAAACGCTTTAAGTTTTAGTTCCAACTCTATTTATTGAGTATCTTACCTTCATCGAAATAAAATCCATAAAATGGAATTTCCAAGTATATGAATATTACAACACACCTTACCATATAAGTTGTAGATCACAGGAAATTTAAAAATCACAAATGAATTTTCAATAATGTTGTGTTTATCTCCTATTTATATTTTGATTTGCATAATAGGTGGGTCCCTGGTGCAATGTTCGTTTTTTGATATGTGCGACCTGACCTGGGTATAATCTTTGTTGTAGGATCAACCGACGAAATCAATTGGCTGGAAACCTTATAATACCACCATTTTCTTAACATGCCTTCCCCGACTATGAACATTTGATGTCAGGATGGGGGTGGAGAATTTTCCCCAAAGAAATGAGATAGCATATTTAGTTTAATAATGTTTAATCGAACTAGAATAGAAATCAATATTGGTCAATTTCAATTGATGTTGATATTCTTATTTTGCCAGGAGAATATAGGATCCTAATATTCAATATTTAAGATTGAATTAACATTAAATAATCAGTACATTAGACGTGTTTTGCAATGGTTACGGCTGCCATTTTGAAATGAACAAAATAAAATATCCTACACCACAACATAATTAGTAAAGGCTGATTCACAAACCAGAAAACATTATCTAAAGATAGGCTGGCACTGCCAGGCAGGATACGCCCACATTTTCGAGAGATAGACAGAGAACAAGCAATACCGAAAGTGATTTTTCCTACATCTTTAAGTCCTGTATTTCATACTGTATTGGGAGCAGCCATTTAGTTGGTCAGTTCCAGTCTGATATTAATGAAATTCGAAACCGACAATGATTATGGTGTGACGGTACACAACCTAGAAATGTGACTTTTCATCAAAATCGGATAAGAATTGTGACCTGTAGAGAGTCCACAACCATGATATATCATATTTTTACACTATTCGCGTACAAATGGCGAACATTTCGTCCGGCAATTTTGGTACGATTTTCACGAAATTAGAACTCAACCTTCCTCATCAAAATCAAATTAAAATTGTGACCTATACGGGGTCCACAACCATGATATATCATTTTTTTAACAGTATTCGCGTACAACGGCGGCCATTTTGTCTGTCAATTTTGGTCCGATTTTCCCAAAATTCAAACTCAACCTTCCTTACAGTGTAACGGTGATATAATCAAACGTTTTTTTAAATTGGATAATAATTGTGACCTCCAGAGGGACCACAAGCTAAAGAAAGGGGGATTTTGCGTATAACCAGGGGCCATAATTCAGGAAGTTACGATCCGATATGCGCAAATATCGAAAAGAACCCAGATCTTTGGGTTATAACCATGAATTTCAAGTTTCATCAAAATCGAATCAAAATTGTGACCTCCACAGGGTCCACAACCTTGATATACCATTTTTTAACAGTATTCGCGTACAAACGGCGGCCATTTTGTATGGCAATTTTCGTCCGATTTTCCCGAAATTCGAACACAACCTTCCTTAGGGTGTAACGGTGATATAATCAAACGGTTTTTTAAATCGAATAATAATTGTGACCTCCAAGCTAAAAAAAAAGGCGATTTTGCGTATAATCAGGGGCCATAATTCAGGAAGTTACGATCCGATATGCGCAAATATCGAAAGGAAGCAAGATCTTTGGGTTATAACCATGAATTTCAAGTTTCATCAAAATTGAATCAAAATTGTGACCTCCACAGGGTCCACAACCTTGATATACCATTTTTTAACAGTATTCGCGTACAAACGGCGGCCATTTTGTATGGCAATTTTCGTCCGATTTTCCCGAAATTCGAACTCAACCTTCCTTAGGGTGTAACGGTGATATAATCAAACGTTTTTTCAAATCGAATAATAATTGTGACCTCCAGAGGGACCACAAGCTAAAAAGGGTGATTTTTCGGACAATCAGGGGCCATAATTCAGGAAATTACATTCCGATAGCCGCAAATATCGAAAAGAACCAAGATCTTTGGGTTACAAACATGCATGTGAAGTTTCATCAAAATCGGTTCAAAATTGTGACCTTTATAGGGTCCACAAGCTAAAAACGTGATTTTTCGTACAATCAGGGGCCATAATCCATGAAGTTTTGATCCGATACATGCCAATATCGAAAGGAACCGAGATCTTTTGGGGATAAACCTATATTTCAAGTTTCGTCAAAATCGGATAAGAATTATGACCTGTAGAGAGTCCACAAACAAATTGTGGACGGACGGACGTCCGGACGGACAGGGGCGACGACATAATACGTCCACATGAAAATGTGGGCGTATAAAAAGAACATAGAATGGACTAAGCAGGCGCAAATGACAGCCGTACATTACCAAATATTTTTATTAATTTACAAACTCTAACTAACGGTGATAGTAATAATACCTAGCAAATGAATATGCACATTTTTAATACAGTTCACAAATTTATATATTTATCTAAAAGACTCTAATAACCATCGTAAAATACTAGCTGATTTACCGGTAATTAAATTCCCCGTTAATATACATCTGACGTCCTGAAAACGTATTATGAAATGGTGAGGCACTTTTGTGACACAAACTATTAAATTACTTGCATGCACGATTAACAGTGAATACAAAATACTGTACTGTTAAATGTATTTTGTATGTGAAGTGTATATATACGTTTATTTTAGTATATGTACTAATTAAGGAGACAAATTAATATAAGCCTTTGGTTTGTTTTTGAATCCTTAACGTTTGACAGTGTATAAAATCTATCTTATTTGACATAAATATTGTTAAAATCAAGATAAAATCTTGAAAGCGGTTTAAAATACACATTCACTAAAATTGCTGAGCTGCGGCGATGATCATTTAATTACCCCCAATAAAGTCTGACAATTAGCAGCTGTTATATAATATCTAGGTCAGCGTTGATCCAAGTTAGTGTTCAGCAAAGCGTACTTCCTGCTTTGATGTCAGTTTGTGTAGTACTATGGAACTTTGAAATGTTTAATAATTTAACCAATTCAAGAAGAACAACCAATGGCATTAAATTTTCGCATATTTCCAATACGAAGTTTTTTTTGTTTTGAAATATACTGTAGTAAAATAACTTAGTCCTCTAATTTTCAGTACGACATGATAATAATGTCATAGTATTTCATCCTGGCGATAGCGTAACAGTTTTGATTGTTCAATAATGCGTCAAAACAATAAAATGGCTATGAGTTACGGGTTGCGCGGTACTCATTTCAACACGCAAAACAATAAACTGACAATGAGTTACTGTTTACGTGGTACTCATGTCAACACGCACAACAATAAATTGTCAGAACAAAAGAAAATATATACACATTTGGAAAATTAAGCTTATCGATATATACCTGGATATAATCAAATTGGGGTCTGACTGCTAGATACGTATAAATGACGACATTGTTTTCGCCTTTTTACGACAGATTAAGGTCTAAATTTATATTTTATTATGCAACTTTTAAGTGGCGTGACTATAAAACACGTATTGTGTCTTTCGTTCATCAAAAAATACAAAATACGCATAGAAGAAACAGCCCTGTAGAGCTGGACATACAAAGACCTGTCCTTATACAAAGACCTATTTGCGTAAAACACACAGACGAATGAAAAATCGCACGGTAAAAACAGTTTTCCTTCCCAAGTTTTGATTTAACAATTACGCATCAAATAAAGCCTCATCTCATGGTCCTTGATTATACCCTTTTGGTGCAGTTATAACAACTATCGAGAAAACACACCAATTTAACAATACACACCGTGTCATTCGTTTTTTACCCGTCGGTTATTTAACGCACTAAGTACAGAAAACGCACCGTCCGAGAGTTGTTAAACCCTACCGATAATTATCTCGCCTTTCACTACTTTCAGTCCATTTTCCCCCCTTGTTAATTAACAGTCATTGTTTTTTGAGGCGCGCGATCGCTCACGAGCGCCTGCCGCGCACCTGAATGTCGGCCGAGGGGCGGTTTTTCTCCCTCGCCTTAAAATTGAAAATCGCTCTCCATATTTGTAAATCATAGACATGTATTCGATCTCCGCCATACTGTCATTGTGAAATTAAATTATTTGGTGATTATTATGTGATCGCACATGGTAATAAAATTCCGATGAATATGTTGCTAAAAATAGATGGCGCCAAAGCGCCATTATTGGTTAATTTAACTGAAATGAAAAGTAGAACTCTCGCGAGACTTGAGAAATTACAAGAGATGGCACGTAAAAATTTCTAATGCGAATAATTTCGAAAGAAATAGATTATATTTTGATGGAATTTTCAAGCGTTTATGATTATATTTTGAATGAGGGTTATGTTTACTAAAAATAATTATACAAGCTAAATATATTTAGAAATTTCGACAAGTATTTCTATTGGAATACCGTAAGTAGTTATAGACGATAGCAGAAGTTTTACTTGACCGTACGACTACGAACGAATGATATTATTTAGCAGACGATGTATATTATCAATTATGTAAACAGGAATGACCCCTTGCACCAAGTTATTGATCTTAAGAACCATTTTCCATATACAGAAAACTAGTCACTCTTCTTAAAGGGACAATAACATTCTTGCTGGCTTGGTAGCTCCAGAAAATAAATAATACCCTTATTCTAAGTACTAGATGTTTAAATGTCCTACCTGTTGTGTAAATTATCCATTACAACCTATTTTATTTGTCCAGAGGGTTCGAAAATATTTTAAAATCCAAGTCACATTTGAAAAGGTTTACGTTAGACTTTTCAAATCAATTGGTTGAATTTTTCAAATTAGATGTGTTAAGATGAAATTTATATCATCATTTAAAGTTCCAATAGCATATTTTTAAGTTATATTTTTAAAATGTATTAAAATAAAGCCCTAAAATAGATTGTACCTATAAACAGTCCTACCTTGTTAAAGAATAATCCTATTAATCCTATAATTCACTATTGCCAGTTGAGAAATTGGCAAAAATATCATTTTCAACTTCAAATTCAAACGTTTGAAGATGGCCGTCCATGGAGAGGAATGGGAAAACAAGGGAGGTAATTGATTTACTATTTCCTCAACAGCCTGTGTCAGCCATTTTAACGCCTGTGAAATTTTGCCCATGATCGTATAATAGTGAGTTGACAACCTTTTGAGCAAAAGTCATAGAAATAATTATGTTTTGACTTTCTTAGAAAATATGAAATTGGAACTTTAATTGGAATATTCTAAAATAATACGATTTGTTGACCAGAATGAAGATTGGGACATATTTTTCAGTTACAACAAGAGTGTTATTGGGGCTTTAATATCAGATCACTCTCCTTAACTTCTAAATCACTCTTCTTATCGAAACTGGGAGAGCTTTTTTTAGGAGAGCGATTTTTTCAATTTCTTCATTTAAGGGGAGCTTTTTTCGACTCTCCTCTAAAATACATAAAACAACGACTGAATTAACACACCTTATCTAGAGATTTTAAGCCATAATGAGGAGTTATAATCCGAATATTATGTTTTTATCCAGTTACATCGTTATTGACACTTTGAGATAGATTTTTATGAAGCAAATTTTGTTTTCCACCCTTACCGATTTCTCAGTGATTTCCAGAACAGTTTTAATTGGCGTTGAGATACACAGCTTAGACAGAAATTTGCATATTAATAAGGAGATGTTAAAAATGCAAAACAACTGTATTTGATTAATTTCCCTTTTGACACTTCACCAACGATTGGCCTAAAAAATAATCAACAAATTTTAGGGCTAGGCCTATAAATATAATATGAATCTTCATCTTGATGGATGTTGCAAAATATGAAATTTGAAAGGAAAGCCGAATTATAATTATGAGTGCTTATTTGCTAAGGTGCCATAAAGAGTGGGACAAAGGGACACTATTTTTTTTTTCTTTGCTGACATTAAATTTTTATAATTTCAAATTAACTAGATATCCAACTACAGGTTTCAAACATCCATTACATAACTTTTTTATTTTTTCTGTGTGTTTTAGCTCAATAAATTGTGGTGGGCAGCTTGGTGTCGGTCACACATGGAAATCATAAAAAACACTATAATTTCTTCAATATTAGGCATGCCACTTATCAATTGAATCTAAATTGCAATGATGCTCTGGCCCTTGTAAAGTTAACCCTATAATCAAGATTTTTCTCATTAAATTTGATTAATTTGAGGAAAACAAAAAAAGTGTTGGTCAAACATGGACATTCCATCAGCCCTTGTACTGACTTGATTCATGCGGTGAAGGAGATAGAACTGATAATAAAGTGATATTTACCACCGAGAAATGTAAAAAAAACACAATTAGCATTCTACTTTCTTTAATATGTCTTGAAAATGAAAAGATAAATTTCTAAAATAGGTGTCGGTCGAACACTGGACAGGTGTCGGTCGAACACTGGACAGGTGTCGGTCAAACACTGGACAAGTGTCGGTCAAACACTGGACAAGTGTCGGTCAAACAAGGGTCACAGGTAGGTCGAACACAGGACACATGTGGGGCGAACACTGCAATTAAATCACTCCACTCGATAGTAGTCATTGATATGATCAATAGATATATTGTGATTACTTTTTGGAGGATGCATTGATATGCTCAATCAATATATTTCTATCCGTTTCATGGGCCCGTTGATGTAATATTTACTGTTTAATTATTTGAAACGCCACTGCAAGGATACTGATTCTTAATGGTTATCACTGAATAATATATTCCCAAATTAAAAACCTATAACAAGACTGTGAATAGTATCTAACAGTATTTATTTCATGACACATTTCAGGCGGTAGCCCTGTATCAACTTTACAAAATATTTATACTGTGTATCACAGTTTTTCAAACGATATATTAAATAAAACTAATGTAAAATCCTTGAATGACATTCAGAAGTAGAAATAGAGGTGTTTTATTTGTAATAACACAACTTTATGGATTTCCTACTTCTAATAGTTTATTACATGCAACATGCAATACTCTTACAGGTATCTCTATCAAGCAATGATCAATAATGAATAACAAACCATAAGACTTAAAATAACAACCACTTTCCTTATTATTTACCTGTAACAAGTATTGGAGATAGTGAAGTCATACGCAAAGGAAAGTGGTTGTTGTTATTAAGTCTTAATCATTTTGATATTTTGATTGTTATAAAATGTTTTACACATAGATATACTATAAATGTATTCATTATTGATCAATGCTTGATAAAGATACCTGCAAGAGTATTGAAACATTGCATGTAATAAATTAAGAAATAGTAAATCCATAAAGTTATGTTATTATGAAAATTATGTACAATAATTATTTCAAAGAAGGCATAATTATTTATGGTTTAAAGATACAAATCAAAGATAACAAATTTGCAATTAAATTTTTAGAGATCAAGTTCTTGTAATAGGTCCTGCCATCTTCTGTTGTAGGTTTCAAAAAATGTGTTGATTGGATTGAGGGCTGTATTTTCTCTTCCAGGATTTTGTCTATTACTGGTGGTTGTATTTAAATATCAGTAAAATACCAATTGGTCTTGGAAATCAAGTACGGTATTGAAAATCCTTCCCTGGGTCTCGCCTCGACAGGTATGTCATAGGATAGAAGTAGGAGCGATTAGTGGAACTGATCAAAACTAGGGCTGGGTAAAATATCGATATAAATCGATAGTATCGATTGGACGGCCCAGAAAAGCACTATCGATAGCGGTGGGTTACTATCGATTATCGCTCTTCGTCTATTTTTCTTGCGTCTGAAATGTCAATGTTTTCTTTCAGTTAATCATAATACACCGCTCACTTTAATTACTATCAAGCATCAATGTAACATATAACAAAATTGTGACTGCTTATTGAACAGCCGTTTTCATAAATTCAATCTCATTGAAACGTTACTTTTAGCTTTGACGAAATTATTGTTGAATATCGCTAAATCGGAGATACCCGGATGTGTAAATAAAGTTAGAGTTATTTCCCTTTGCAAGCTTCAGAATTCGTCTGTACGGTTCACTATTTCTGTACGTGTGCCTCAGTAATAGAGTACCCGGTACAATAAATAGCACACGTGGACGACAAAACGCTTGTTGATTTTCCCGGCAAAGCTAAAAGTTAAATCTTTGGGTTTTAGACAGGAGCAAACGATCTTTCGTAAATTCGTATGGTTTTGAACTTTGAACTTGCACTGTATCCAGTCTTGATGTTTTCGATACTATCGATTATCGACCGACATTTCATTGCCGATTATCGATAGTAAAAATGACTATCGATACCCAGCCCTAATCAAAACTTTGAAGTTTTCCTTTTCAAAATCATAAATGTCTTCATATTATTTCTGTTTAGGATATATTTCGTCTTCATAGAGTTTGTGTCGACCTTGTGCACATTCTTCTTCAAGTGGTTCTGCATTGTCCTACAATACAAAAGTACCTATATGGTTATTTTACTGTGGATACTAACAGGGAAACAATCTATTTAAAAAAAAAAACCTGATTAAAATTGTCGCGTTCTACATATAGATGTGAAAAAGTATGTATAAAATGAATCAATGATGTCAATTTAAAGATAATGCCTGTTATGGTATTTGACTGATCAGTGAGGGCATCTCGACCATTGATGTCAAATTAAGCTTCATGCCGTAATTTACATTACAGGAATATTTTCAGTGTGTTAGGCGCTGGCTTGCTAATCCGGATGTTCTGTCTTCAATCCCTGCATTGGCCGAGAAAGTTTATCAGGATTTTCAGGTGTGGTTCACATTCGACAAAAACATGACACCCCTTGTAAACATTGGTATGCACATAATATAAGAATCCTTGACTGTTGGAATAAAAATAAGAGTGTGCCGTAGTGCCGCTGTCCAGCCGTCTTCATTAGCTCAGTCGGTGCAGAGCAGGACATTACATCCCATTTTATTTTTTTCATTTCATATTTTATGTGACCAATAACATTTTAGGGCAGTTTGTTAATTTTCTTAAAGTTACTTACTAGCCCAGCACTGCAGGTTTCCCTCGTGCCAAGACACATACAATAATATTATCTATGAACTGTGGTAACAATATGGCAGGAAGAAAGCTTCCCTCTCCCCATTATTAATAATATATTATCACGACATCACCATTCACCAATAATTAATTATATTTTGATGTCAAAATAATAATAGAATATCTATGTGTTCAGTATTCTAACGACAATTGTCTAGTGTTTGTCCGACACATGTCCAGCGTTTGACCAACACTTGTCCAGTGTTTGGCCGACACCTGTCCAGAATGACGACCGACTCTATGCAATCGACCGTTTCAACTTGATTTTGTTGAATTATCGAAGGGTGACAACAGTGCGTAAGTTGCGTTGCATTTCTAAGATGTCAATGTAGCTTCGTGCGCAGTTCCCGTGTCAAAATAATGTCGATACAGAATTGTACAACGAAATATACCCAGACGGTGTCGGTCGTTACTTACCAGCTTGTTTTGGACCGATTTCTTTTCAATATGGTTCACTGTTTACGTAGCCATTGCTGGTTGCAATTCTACTTTTACTTTCAAACCAATCGGTGAAGAGCGACGATAGGTGGCACTGCGAACAGGTTTCCGTGTTATTTATGGAAGTATAGGCGGATTTAAAATGACAAGTGTCGGTCGTAACAACTGGACCGAATTTTACTCTTGATACTTATTTTCGAGTTTTTACACAGGTAGCATATATTTTAAGAATAACACCCAATTTAGCATAATCTGCCCACTACCCACTATGAATATATCAAAACAAATTACGAATATATGTTAAATGCGAACTTTGGTAGACCTCTGAAAATAATGTTCACAAAAGACCGAAACTGTTACGACCGACACTGCCGACTTTGAACTCAAAATTAGCAATGACAATTGCAGTATTTTGAAAATTGCTATTGTGGTATGAGATATGCATTTTAATTGATATTTAAAAAAAATAACAAAAGATTGCCGCCATACTTTTATTTGCACTAAAACAACAATCTTCTGAGGCAGCCATTCAAATGTCCCATTTTGAACCTTAAAATCAGGCATCATATTATACATTTCAATTTTTTTATTTTATCTAAAATATTTTATGTATGGTTATGCTATTGTCTTTTATATCTCTCAAACAACCCCCAAGTTCAGTGGAATGCCGTTTGTAAAAAAAAAATAAATAGCGAAAATTCTATATGCAAAAACAAATTGCAGACCCAATTATGGCACCTTAGCAAATAAGCACTCTTATACAAGTTGCCGACTATTATGTAGTTCCTTTAGACCAACTATGCACTAGGCCTAGTAAAGATTCATTAAAAACTTACCACTTTCAAATCTAATACGCCATCTTTGGCTTCTTGTAAGAGCGATACGAATTTAGTCGTTAGAAGACCTAGACTTTTTTCATGACGGCTTGGAGTGCAATGGTCAGCCATCTTGTTTCAAATATTACAGATGCATCATGGGACGGAGAAACTCCGCTAACCTATATTAGCGGACAAGTTTTCCAGCAGACCAAACTGCGAATAGTGCAAGCGGACTCTATGGGGATGCTCGATTCACAGTTCTGGAATTAAATTCCAAAACTGGTGTCAATCGAGTGAAAAGGAGAATTTCGGAGTACAACGCATGTGTCGACTGTATAAAAAATATCTCAGCCAATCATGACAGCTGAAACATATTTTTACCTAGGAATACGTCACGATTCTACTCACTCCACCTCAGCTGTCGGGACCACTGATCTATATAATAACTGGATAGCTCATTGGCTGAGAAGTGTGAAGTCACCGGAAGTACCAATTCCGCCATGTTTAACCTCGCAAAACATTTGTTTCTACAGTTGACGAAATGTTATTTACCTCAAGTAAACTTCGATAATATTAATACCGTTATAAGTTTTTAAAATAATCCTAACTTTTCAAAATTAATAACAAGTTGTCCTGAATGAAATGTGCCGACAGTGTATGAAAATAAAATAATGTATAACGTGAAATTACTGTTTTACGTGGACATACTTTGGTCTTTCTTTACATTCATCATAATCACGGTTGCATGGTAAATAGACGTAAATCAGGCCTATTATTTTAATGAAACTTTTCACATTATAAAGGAAGGGATGTGGTGAATTCACGGTTCAAAACAAAAGCAAATAAATACAGATCGGATTTATAGATTAAGCATTAAAGGCCAAACACATGCAGCTATTTATAGGCCTATCATAAGGCTAACTACAAGAGTCATAATCATATTTATGTATTTTAATATAGTCTAGTTCTTCAAGTTTTCTTTTCTTTTTTTTCTTTGTTTTGTTTTTTGTTATATATATTTTATCCTTTTTATATTTATTCATTTGCTATTAACTTTGATTTAAAGAGTGAGAGCAAAAAAGAAATTGGATACATATTTAGGCCTATATATGAATAGCCTTTTAAAAAAAAAAATAATAATAATAATCACTACATCCGGGATGTGATTTTTTCCTCTAGAATTAACTGTGAAATTACAGAATAATCTATAATAATATAGGCCTATTTGTATTTTTAAAGAATAAATTTGGACAGTGAATAAACAGTGAAAATACAAAATTGTAAAGTGTAGAAAACAAAATGTGATATAGGTAGGACTATGAAATAAGTAAGATTCTTTTAAGAAGAAAATAGGATGTAGGCCTGCTAAAGCTATGGAATATAATTACCTCATGTAGGCTATCCTTAAACTTTTAAAAAATATTAGAGAATACAAAATAGAAAAAAAAAAAATTGTTTCTTGTTATATGTATGTATATTGATTATATTTCATTCATTTTTATTTTTTTCCCTTTTTGTTTGTTTAAACATCAGCGAAAAAAGGAAGTAATAAAAGAAGATAGACACATATCATAAACACATGGGCCTATAATTCTTTTATTATGTGAATAGCCTATAATTTTTAAAATAAAGACTTTAAAATTACAAATTATTCTGTCCAAAATGCCAATGAAATAACTAACTAACATCAAATCTTAGTTCCCGCCCCCCCCCTATAAAATTATCTGTGAAATTACAGAAAAGTAAAGACGAAAATGGTATATAATGTGGGCCTGTATATTGATGAAAATATAAATTTTGAATATTTTTTTTTTAATAAACAGTGAAAATACCGAATCTAAAATTTTGATATACATGTAGGCCCCCCCAAAATAGTGATATAATGTAATCCTATTGTTTATTGCAAATAAATTTGTGCTTTTATTCTCTCTGAAATTACCATTGAAAAACAACATTATAAATAGTAAAGGCGAGAATGTGAATGTGATATAGGCCTATAATATAAGTATTTATTTGTTTTAAAAAATAGGATATAGGTCAAAACTCTTAAGTATTTTTTTTAAAAAATGATATAGGCCTATAATTTCTAATGTAAGTAATTTTAAAAAAAATGACATAGGCCTATAATATAAGTAATTTATTTTTAAAGAAAAAAAGATAGGCCTATGCAATTGACTGGTGTTTATTCATATATAGACCAAATAAAGAAAAATAATTTATTATAGGCCTATATTATATCTTTGAAAGTTTCTAAAATTACTAGAAATCAGACAAAAATATATGCCTATATGTGAATAGCCCAGGTTTTTTTAAAAAAAAATAAAAAAATAAAGACTCTAAAATTACAGATTATACTGACCACAAGACGAAAGAAAAAAAAAATAACTGGACAATAAAACATGAGTTTTTTCCCCTCCAAAATTAACTGTGAAATTACAAAAAAGTAAAAGAAAAAATGGTGTAAGGCTTATATACATGTATTTCTAAGTCCTTAGATGGATTCATAACTTAATTCATCTACATCTTTGATGATCCATATCAGTTATTGTTTTTGTTACCTTGTTAATTTGATTTCTTGTCATTATACGGTCATTACTCACTGACTGTTATCCATATTAATTTGTGTTATTTATCATATTACAGTTACTAAATGCCCTATGAGGATTTTATCTATTTCTAAAGAATAAATTTGGACTGTTTTGTATTTAATTAACATTGAAATACAGAATTTTAAATTGTGTAGAAGAATATGGGATACAGGCTTCTAAAATAAAGTTATGTAATGTAATCCTATATTTAAAAAAAAGACGAATTTGTGCTATTCTCTTTGGAATTAACACTGAAAACACAGAATTGTAAATTGTAACGGGATATAGGCCTAAAATATAAGTAGTGTTTTTAAGGAGAGAGAAATGGGGTTTAACGTCCACTCGACACAAACTAGGTCATTTTGGGACTAACATATGGTTTCATTTTTATTTCAATAATTAGCTTGCGCGTAGGAAACCGGATGAGTGCCCGGAGGAAACCCACGAGGTTGAGAAAGCGCCCCTATCTCCATGCCACATACGCTCACACCAGGGCTCGAAACCACAGCCGCAAGCCAGAGGTGACCGGCCAGCTAGTGGTCGAAGCGCGGCACTCTAGACCACTAGGCCATCCTAGTATGTATATATGTAGAAAAAAGCTATAAAATATCAAAATTACATATATTCTAAGGATAAAGATGTGCACACACAAAAAAAAATAGCTGAACAGTATTTAAATTTGAATATTGTAATGCGCCATAGCAAAGACAACGGTAGTGTAAATACGGCTCATCCTTTTATTATTTTATCATGGACCCTACATGTCTATAGATATTATGCCCTTTTTTTTTTACAAAGGACATGATACAATCTTGGTATTCATAAATATTTAAAATATAGTAGAAAATTCTGGATGAATACAACTGGCTGATTGCCAAACATTTTTAAAATCCATAATGAAAACAATAATTTAAAAAAAAAACAAGGGTTGGCATCTTAAATTTTTTTTTTTAGTCAGATGATTTAATTTTTTTAAAAGTTACTCTATCATTTATTATTTTCAATTGTGTAGGCCTATAGAAATTGATAAATTCAACGGTATGTTAAAGTTATAATCTGATTTACGGCAAATGTGTGGTTCGCTTCAAACCATTTTATAATGAGAATGTGCACTTTTAAAAATAAAATCAATGTTGTGAATTTATTTTATATAAAGCACCAACAATGTCGCCAACAAAATATAATGTTCTGTTGTTAATGTTTTCGTCGAATTTACTAGTAAACAAAGCGCGTACTTATAGTGGAGACAATTAAAGGACAACGAGTGCTTCTGGGAGGAGCAAGATGCCGGACGGTGGCTTCAAGCAACGTCATTTGTTAATTGCGTCATGAGCTATCCAGTTATTATATAGATCAGTGGTCGGGACTGGCAGAACTGTGACAGGACTGAATTCCGCGTCACTCGATTGTAGTTCTGTCGATTTAGGCTGTGATTTAGCCACGAAAATCGTTTCATTTTGTCCCAGCAAATTCCAGGCGAAAATCTGACGCTTTGCTGCACAAGTAAACAAGTAAGTCGTCACTGTAGTACACATTTCTATTGCGATGTTTTGTACAATCAGACCAACACTCGAATTACGCCTCGGACTATATTTGTCAAGTGTAGCCATAATGTGGTGAAGAAATCATATTCTAAGCCAATCAGAAACCATAAAAGCAATCAACGTCATTAGGTCAGGGGTCAATAGCCATAAATAGACCAGGGAATACCTTTTACGAGACGGAACACGTTGGCTTGTTTACATTTGTATGAGAGAATTTTTCTGCAAATATGCCTGAATTACGGGACAATAACATCAGATAAATGTTGTGCTGACACCGTGAACACGGCTGGCCCGTGATTTGCGGAAAAAATATGGTCAAAAGCGAAATTGTATCAATGAATGTGATATTTCCTGGAAAAAGTATTTTTTCCATTTTATTTCAATAAAACAATATGCAAAAGAAATATAAATATAGTATACAGATGAAAACGTTTTTGGCATGATTGAAATACTGGTTCGGTATAATAATTATATATAATGTTAAGAAAAAAACAAAAAAAATAATACTATCTACATGAGCCCACTGATACAACAGAATATTAATAATGATTCACCTAACAACCCTGAACATGCAATTATACTTGTTTTTTAAAAAAAAAACCAATAAAGACATATTATAAGAGATGTCAAATAAGTATACATTTATTTTATAGAAAGAAATACAGTACTAAAAAATAAGAAATGAATGCAATTTTATATACTTCCTCATACAGTATTCCACAACAACACTCGATGGCATGAGATTTCTCCGATATTAAATAGATTAAAATGATTCAGCAATACTTTGATTTAATCAAATATGGAGGACCGTGACTTAGCTTTGATCAAACAGTACAGTGGTTGAAATTGTTGAACATGACTGCCAAACCTTTAAAGGCTAATATCTTTGCTTGCAATAGAGTAATTTGAATGAAATTTATTCATTCAAATTATTCATTTTACATTATCTACTTTTGAACTATTATAGCAAGAATGGCTAGTTCTTTATCTAAATCTTATATAATGTATCTTTAATGAAAAATGTATATAATAATAATAACATCATTTATATAGTGTATTAATACTGGAGAATGGTTTCTAATCTGCTTTTCAGATTTTTATATCCACAGAATCGGGCCCGTCGCCAGCTCATAAAATTGGGGGGGGGGGGGTATAGAATTTTTTGGAGGGGCTGAGGATGTGGCCGGCTAAGAATACTCCTAAGAAATCATCAATTTTTTTTTTGGGGGGGGGGGGGGGGGCTAAACCGCACAGACTACATGTATTTACACACAGATCAGGTCTTGTGTCCGTATACACTGTACAAAATTAAAAGATATATGCCAGTAAAGAAAAGTACATATAAGAGAAAAACAAACAGTTAACTAAATAAAATTGTTCCAGTAATATGAATAAGAAATGAAATGGAGTTAAACGCCGTCCTACTGTTATACATGTACATGTACGCTATACAGTGTACTACGAGGAAAATTTTGCCTGGGCACAGCACTATGGCCTACTCTTATATCGAATTCCAACTGCCTAGGGACCTTTTTACGTGCACACCAATGTTACACAGGAATTCGGTTTTTCGTCACATTTGAACGACTAGACAGCAGTCCTTGTACCTTGTCAGCCCCTCTGCCTGCACCACTGACAAGGAGAAACCACGTCTGAATTGAATTGGAATAAAAAAGGAAAATAAAAACATATATGTCAACTTAAAATAGCTAAATATGATATGAACATTTATCGACATGTACAGTACATTTAAGTAAAACATGTTTAAAATACAAAAATGTATACAGGTTGAGGCCTACTCATAAAAATCACAATTTCATCAATTTGATTTGGCTGTCACTTTCATATTTGAACAATTTTCACAAATCCATACTAGAAAACTTTCACTTCTAAAAAATACATCTATCTGTAGCTCCTATATACATGTACTGGGTTAAGGAAGACGGGCGTTCGCTATACAGTTTATTATGAGGGAAATTTTGCCTGGGCACAGCACTATGGCCTACTCTTATATCGAATTCCAACTGCCAAGGGGTCTTTTTACATGCACACCAATGTCCAAACCGCTTACAAAAATACATACAGGTGTAGGACTATTCATAAAAAATCATGTAATTTCATCAATATCATTTGGCTGTCACTTTCATATTCAAACAATTTTCACAAATCCATACTAGAAAGCTTTCACTTGTAACAAATACAACTATCTGTAGCTAATGCAGCCTGATTTGCATCCACAGAGAAAATATTGTTTGGTTCTTGGTCTCTATAGTCAACCTAACCCTGTCATTTGTTACAGTTGAGTTTAACAAGAAGGGCATAAATTTCTGCAGATACAGTAAGGCAACTTTAAAGTAATGCACATGGTATTTCACCTCAATGGTGACAACAGTCATTTCCATAGTGGTCTTTTGTCTTGGTCTGAGTTGTCATACATTTAGGAATAGGAGAATATCTTCATCAACTTGCATTTGCAATAAAATTGGAAAATGTTAAGATAATGATCCCCTTAACAAATTAACCAGACCTATTATTCTTTTTCTTATTTCGCTGGTAGAATATTAGCTGCTCTAAACATAGTTCTTTATTCATACACAGTTGTTGGGTTTTTTTTACGTTGGTAATGTATGTGAGAAGTCTGTATTGTTAGAATGAGAATGAGAGAGAGTTTTGTCTGTACATTCCTGCAATTCTTTGTCCAACATATCAATATTTCCATCTAATTTGATCCACTGGTTAGCACATACCCTAGATTTTTCCCAGTTTCTCACAGTAAACGGTTTTACATCGGTGTTTTAAACAAAATCTACACGGAGTATACAGTTCTAGTTATTCTTCCGCTTGTTTACTATCAAAACGTAAACAAACCGGTGACTTTCACTCTACACGACCCGTTGACCTTTCGTCGTGTGCGTCTGATTGGTGAGCTTTGTCACGTGATCTATTAAAACCAAATCACCGCGAAATTCAAATACCATCGCACATTGATAAGTAAGCCCATTTTTATTTTGACGTTTTCTGTCAAACGTCAAAGAATTGATAAAAGAAAAGTTGTGTGGAAATACAAAGTAATACTAGAAGAATTAGATTATGTAGTTTGTTTTCCGCCTGAAAATCGTCGGGATGGAGCAACAGAAGCAAGCTTGCTAGAAATTTCACATCACGGCCTAATTCGGGAAGTTCTGGACTGTGAATCGAGCATCCCCTGTGTGTGTGTGTGTGAAATAGCTTTATTTTAAACACCGGGGATACTCGATTCACAGTTCCGGAATTGAATTCCAAAACTGGTGTCAATCGAGTGAAAAGGAGAATTTCGGATTACAGCGCATGCGTCGACTGTATAAAAAGTATTCCAACCAATCATGACTGCTGAAACATATTTTTTACCTAGAAATACGTCACGATTCTACTCACTCCACATTCACTACTCACTCACTAGACATTCTAGAATACAGCAGTCAGGAATTTGCAAGCATAGCAAAAGAGAAGATTAAAAATGCATGGAAAGCCCGTCTCAAACAAGAAAATACACATCGCTATCAATTAGACAGCAATCTTGTTGACAGGGTCTACATCAATCATCCTTCTATCAAAATATGCAAACTCATCACGAGGCTCAAAACAATAGAGGTAGTCAAAGATTACACTTATACACCAATCAAATGCCCGTGTGGACATGTTGCAACCACTTCACACCTGTTAATCAACTGCAATCAACTAAAAGCAGAACGTCAACCGCTAATAGACAAACTGATAGAAAGGGGGAAATCACTTAATCTCAATTCCCTACTTTCTCCACCACCAGAAGACAGATACTGGACCTCTCAGCTCATCTGGGACTTCATACAGGAAATAGGTTTAACAAAACATATATAGCACCATGCGTAAGCCAGGTGGAACGCAAAAATGTCTCCTAGAGAGAAGCGTAACCCATCTGGCAACTTAACTAATCAATTAAAAAACACAATGCAGGACGGTGCGCAAAAATGTCCCCTCGAGGGAAACGCACCGTCCTACAGAAATAAAATTATTATTATTATCGTTTATCATCAATTATATACTTAAATCATGATTGATTGTACATCCATGTAATTTCACATAATGTTGTATTGTAATTACAAATGGATTTGAAATAAAGAATTATAAAATGTATTTATGAATATACTATGCTTTATTTGAACCTTATGCCTACTACTACTCTTACCGGACTCTATCCAATTTATTTTAATTTTACCTTTCATTCCATTCCATTTTTTTTTTTTTTTTTTTTTTTTTTCTTTCTTTGCCACCATTCCCCCCCCCCCTCCACTGAAGCCTTATCTCAGACGAAATAATCCCAGATCAGCTGTAAGACCAGATACTCTTCTTTTTTTTTTTTTTTTTTTTTTTTTTTTTCTTTTCTTCTTTCTTTTCAGGTGCTGGATTCTTCCTTCAGAGAACCAACAAACAAAAGGAATGAACACAAAAAACGAAGATGAAACAGAACCACCATACCGGACAACAAAACCAAATGGAAGGAAGAATGGATCAGGCCTATCACTCACCGACAAGCCCCAAGGAAGAGTTGCACCGCCCTGCCATTCTACCGAACAGAACGACCAGACCGACAAAATGACCAAATATATATATATGTACATATCATGTCTCTGTATGTAAATGTTCTTGTCTGTTCGTAATTGTCCATTTTGTCTATATGTTCGTCCATGTTTATGTATGTCTTGCAATGTGCTCATCTGTCTATGTCTGTGATCGTCTCAAATAGCACTTTTTTACTTTACACCAGTTAGTCAATGTTTTTGTACATATATATATATAAATATATTCAATTATCTATTTTCCACTAATCACTTTGTAAATATTCTCACCATACACAAATAACATGTTATTGTCTGCGATATCACCTCGGTGGAAGCGGACGTTAAATAAAGCTATTTCACACACTCACTCCACCTCAGCTGTCGGGACTGGCAGAACTGTGACAGGACTGAATTCCGCGTCACTCGATTGTAATTCTGTCGATTCGGGACGTTCTGGACTGTGAATCGAGCACCGCCACCGGCTTCCCAAACTGATCCCGCAGTGAATATTCGCTTGGCCGCTATAATCACTGATAAGCATGACATCGACGAGGCTTAATGAGTACGGCATATTAACTTTTTTACTCCGACAAATTAAATTCTCAAACATTTTGTTGAGGTAAAAGAAAAATAAATAAAGATGTTTGAAGTATTTGTAGTTAAAAAATATTTCCTATTTAGTGTAAATGGGTATTAAAATGAGTAAAACGCACCATTTTGCCCGAAGCAGTTAGGTGTTATGTAAACAATGCACGAGCCGTTTAGCCAATGACTGACGGCACGTGAAGTCAATGCACATGTTGTAGACAGTCATGTGTGACAGAGATAAATCGTAAGTTATTCTGTGAAACAGATTGATAACGGCCCTAAACCATAACGGCCCAAATATTTGGTCATAACGGCCATAATTTTTGGTCGAAACGGCCAAAATATTTAGTCGAAACGGCCAAAGTAACTATCGGACCACGTGATGCCTTATAGTACACCAAGATGGCGGCGGCTGATGTGTGACGTCATGGGAATTAGCTCTCTATAATATATACAAAATATAATATTCCAATCTGTCACAGAGAATTACTTACGAATTATCTCTGTAACAGATGACTGTCCACAACACGTGCGTTGACTGCTTGCGGCGTAAGTCATTGGCTCACCTGCTCGTGCAATGTTTACTTAAAGATGCATTATTGGAGAGCAAAAATTGACTTTTGTCAGTCTTCCTTTGGGCCTCAGATGTCATAGAAATTATAAATTAGATCTTTATTTAAACAACAAGCCAAAAATCAACTCCGTAGACCCACGGATGGCTTGGATTGTTCTCGGATTTAAACAAGATTTCGTTGAGTGATTTAATCACAATGGCGTCGTGGGCGGGGTTTCTTCGTGACGTTGACGTCATCATGCTTCCGTAAATTATTCATAAAAGACAGCGATGACCGAGGCTATACATAAGCTTCACTAGATGCCGTTGAAACATTACTTGATAATCGAGACTATGTAGGTGGAGTTAAGGCCTGTCAATCGACGATCGGCCATACGAAGAATCGGTGAAGATGCAATTCAATCCCATTTCTAGCCAAACATTACACTGGTGGTAACTATGTTCAGAATGAAGTAATTTGACTGAAATTTTCAATATATTCTTGTTTCATCATCTATTTTTGAACTATTATAGCAAGAATGGCTAAATCCTTATAAATATCTCCCATAATGTATCTTTAACACCTAACTGCTTCGGGCAAAATGATGCATTTTACAAATTTTAATACCCATTTACACTAAATAGGAAATATTTTTTAACTACAAATACTTCAAACGTCTTTATTTATTTTTCTTTTACCTCAAAAAAATGTTTGAGAATTTAATTTGTCGAAGTAAAAACGTTAATATGCCGTACTCATTAGGCTGGGGCTATTTGCCACATGTGGTAAGACTATTTGCTACATGTACGTCGCCGCACAGCAATTATCAACCAATTTCCACGAAACTCACAGAATATGATAACATTAATAATATCTCGGAGTAGCCAAAATTTCGACCACTTCCGGTTAGCAGTTTCCGAGATATCAGGTTACCACACATTTCATGTGGCACGCCTACAGACCACAATTATCAACCGATATCTACGACACTTACAGAATATAAGTACGCTAATAATATCTCGGTGTAGGCAAAGTTTCGACCACTTCCGGTTAGCGGTTTCCGAGATATCAGGTTACCACACATTTCACGTGGCACGACTACAGACCACAATTATCAACCGATATCCACGAAACTTACAGGATATAATAACAACGATAATATCTCGGAGTAGCCAAAATTCCAGCCACTTCCGTTTAGCAGTTTCCGAGATATCAGGTTGCCACACATTTCATGTGGCACGCCTACAGATCACAATTATCAAAGATTTGCAAAGATTTTCAAATTATGTTATTTGATTCCAATCAACAAATAGATTGAAACCATACGATCATAGAAATACCACAAAATGGTTCCTAACTTGTACGGTTGCCGAGAAATAGACGGTTTTCTACAAGTCACTTTTCACGGTTTTTGGTCTATATAAGTGGCAATTATTATTTGATTTACGTAAAATATTCACCAAGTAATGCCTTATGCCACCCCCGATTATGTTAAACTAATTGGACATTTTCATGTTCACCGGAAGTAATGTAATTTTGTCAGGATCACTTAAAAATGTATAAAATGAATTGACATTGCTAGATTTGATGAATTCTGTTTCCATTTTAATTGATGTGTGCAATGTTTATGTAGAAATCTGTTTATCGGTTGCATTGGAAGTGATATGAGTTCAAGGGTAACGTGGCACGGAAAGTGATATAAGTTCAAAGGTAACGTGGCACAAGTGAAACCCATCATAACTGCTACGCAGGTCTTCTTCTTATTATTTTTTTTTTCACTTGAGCATATCCCAGGGCCTGATTCCTAGAAAATTCTTAAGCACGTTCTTGTGCTTAGATTTTAATTAGACTTTGCAATTAAGTAAACTTATCTTATTTTGTGTTCCCAGAAAATTCTTAAGAACGTTCTTGTGCTTAGATTTTAAGTAGACTTCAGTGTAAGCACAAGCACTTTATTATGTGTTCCAGGAAAAAACTTCAGCACAATATGGCTGACCGTATATTTATTCGACGGCATTTACTACATCTTTTGATACCTAAGAGACATTTGGAAGACAGAAAATCCTTAAGAAATATATTCTCGACAAGAATGCTATAGAATATTTCGCTTCTACACTAAAATCATTTGATTTATTTACAAATTGGTAAACAACACAAACGCGGGCCACTTTAAAGGAGCTAAATCGCTAACATTTGGGACCTAGAAATAGACACAAGTGGGTCGCAACGCATATAATACTCTAATATGAATGTATATAAACTGATTTACATTCAATGGTTTCCATTTTTACTCCAATTTCAAATCAGTTATCTGCGGCGAAATAAGCCAAGTGTCAATCGAATGCAAATTTCTAGCGTCTAGCGTCTACATGCGCCGTTTGATTTGGTGCAATGTTTCTAGCCTTGTTCCCCAAGTCTCTGGCTAGAACTGGGCTGAAACGCATTATGGTACACGATTCGTGTACCAATGGTCAAATATTTATCTTGTCTTAAATATTGGATATCAGAAGCCCATCTTTTTCCGGTAAGATCACATCATCAATTTTGATATAAACTGACAAATAATTCGTGTTTTCAATGTCGAAGATTTTGGATGATATTGAGTTAGAGATTTAGCTACTTTAAAATCGGGCGCTCTCTCAATCATTCCGTCTGTTTGCATGTGCTTGCGTTTTTTTTATAGACCTATGGGGGACATGTTAAGGGCATCGGGGGATCACGTGGTTAAGTGGGTAAGACGCTAGCCAAGGCCGATTCCTAGAAAATTCTTAAAAGTAAGCACAAAGTTATGCTTCACTTTTGCTTAAGTAAGAAACTTTATAAAATACCGTCTCTAGAAAATTCTCAAGACCGTTCTTACGTAAGCACAAGTTACAAACTGATCCCGCAGTGAATATTCGCTTGGCCGCTACAATCACTGATACGCATGACATCGACGAGGCTTAATTAGTACGGCATATTAACTTTTTTACTCCGACAAATTAAATTCTCAAACATTTTATTGAGGTAAAAGAAAAATAAAGACGTTTGAAGTATTTGTAGTTAAAAAATATTTCCTATTTAGTGTAAATGGGTATTAAAATGAGTAAAATGCATCATTTTGCCCGAAGCAGTTAGGTGTTACGTAAACATTGCACAAGCCGTTGAGCCAATGACTACGAGGCGTGCAGCCAACGCACGTGTTTTGGACAGACATCCGTTACAGAGATAATTCGTAAGTAATTCTCTGTGAAACAGATTGCACAACTTATTGTACGAACCTACGCGCACTGTGACTGGTAAATTGAGAGTACGACGCTCTCTAACGTCATAAAAAAAAATTTTGGTATGCGAATTACACCGTAAATTCGTCTGCATCACAGAGTTTCTATATTATATAGCTCCATGGTCTGCATAGAGTTATAAATAGACCAATCGATTTAGATGTATTTGATAAATTAAATGAAATGAAATACGGTTTAACGTAATACTGTTTTGCTCCTAAACGGGGCTAATGAAGACGGGCATACGTCATACAGTGTGCTATGAGGGAAATTTTGCCCAGGCAGCGGCGCTACGGCCTACTCTATCGAATTCCAACTGCCAAGGGATCTTTTACGTGCACGTCAGTTTGTACATGGGACCTCGTTTTTTCGTCCCATCCGAATGACAAGACAGCTGCCCTCCGTCCTGCATCACTGACAAGGAGAAACCACGTCGGAAAATTTGGATGAACCTTCTCGGTCAATGCAGGGATCGAACCCCGACCGCCAGGCTAGCGAACCAGCGTCTTACCTGCATAGCCATGTGATCCCCCGATGCCTTTGACGTGTCCCCCATAGGCCTACACATATAAAATGTACCACAAACTAAAAAAAAACCCAAAAAACAAAACGCAAGCAGATGCAAACAGACCGAATAATTGTGAGAGCGCCTGATCTTTAAGTACCCCGCGTGTGTCTTGTTTACCAATTTGGAAATAAATAAATTGTGTTTAGGGTAGAAGCGAAATTTTCTATAGCATTCTTCTCAAGAGTATGTTTCTAAAGGATTTTCTGTCTTTCAATTGACTGTTAGGTATCAAAAGATGTAGCAAATGCCGTCGAATAAATCCACGCCCACGGTCAGCCATATTGTTTGAAGCAGAAACAGGCTTAAAGGTTGGTAAGCAGGCCCTATACCTTGCTTGGATTGACAATTTTAAGAACCAAGATGTGCTTAAGTTTTTTCTCGGAACACATAATAACGTGCTTGTGCTTACACTGAAGTCTACTTAAAATCTAAGCACAAGAACGTTCTTAAGAATTTTCTGTTAACACAAAATAAGATATGTTTACTTATTTGCAAAGTCTACTAAAAATCTACATAGTCTATAAGCGCAAGAACGTGCTTAAGAATTTTTTAGGAATCGGGCCGAAAGGTTCATCACCTTGTCAGTGATGCAGGCTGAGGGCCTGACAAGGAAAGCTGTCTAGTTGTTCGGATGGGACGAAAAAAATAAGGTCCCGTGTAAAAATTGGCGTGCACGTCAAAGATCCCTTGGCCGTTGTAATTCGATATAAGAGTAGGCCGTAGCGTAGCGCCGCTGCCCGGGCAAAATTTCCCTCATAGCACACTTTATGGCGTATGCCCGTCTTCATTAGCCCAGTTTAGGAGCAAAACAGTAAGACGTTAAACCCTATTTGATTTCATGTCGTTTGTCAAATACATCTAAATCGATTATTTGAAGTTAATGTCATTGATCAATTTATAACTCTATATGCAGACGAATTGACGGTGTAATTTGCATACCAAAATTGTTTTTATGACGTTAGAGAGCATCTTAGTCTCAATTTATCAGTCACAATGTGCCTAGACTCCTACTTGGCTTGTTCTTACGTAAGAACGGTCTTGAGAATTTTCTAGAGACGGTATTTCATAAAGTTTCTTAAGTAAGCAAAAGTGAAGCATAACTTTGTGCTTACTTTTAAGAATTTTCTAGGAATCGGGCCCTGAAACTACTCGTCAGATCGATTCGATGTTTTCGGTTTTCCTGGGAAAGTGGGTGTGACTTAGAGATTAAAGCTATTTCTGGCATTCTGCGACAATGCGAAATGTCCGAAATCACCGAAGTTGTCGTTTATCGAAATTTTGCCGTAACATTATCAATAATATTGTCGGATTGTAATATTTGATGCATTTTGACATAGCCGGTGACAAGACACATAGCTGCGTTACTTTTCTATTTTTATTGTCGACGAATCTTCGAAGATATTAAGCCCCAAAGTTCGAAAATTGAAATTTTTACAAAAAACTTTTTTATTTATGAATATTTTGATATGGCATTTTACACAGGGTTAAAGCGTTATCTGATTTGACTAAAAATGTCAACATTTTTTGTCTCCGTAATTTTCCTGGCTGATTCAGTTTTTCAGTCCTAGATTAAGTATATATATTTATTATTGGATAAGTACAAAACAAAGTTCATATGCTGCATGGTCCAAAATGTCATTTTTTTTGTTACCGTTGTAGTTTCCTGTCGGCACGGGAAGTAACGTAAATTGATCAAAAACTACAAATATCATTTTTAATAAATCTGATATTAGCCAAAAGATGCGATCTGTAAAGGCGCACAAAATCTCAGTCTCGGTTTTTTTGTTTTATTTCGATTTCGTTTTCGAGCCATTTCGATTAAAAGGTAAACAATGGTGTAAAAATAGGATATTTAAAACCCATCCAACGTCTTCATATTTTAAAATATTTCTTTGTAACTTTCATAAACTGTAATATGAGTAGTTGCGGAGAAATGATCAATTTTGCATAAGGGCCATTCTATGTTAAGTGGGCCAGGGGTGGGAAATTGACCCCCTCGAAAAAATCTGGAAATAATATATGTTATTGTACATCTAAATTCTAGAAACTGTGCAAAATATGTGGTCTGTAGCATGAAAATTGACTGAGATACGGGCATTTAAGTTTCATGAGTTACTAATAAGTTTTCGAAACAAAATATGTATCACTAATTTACTCGAGTTTCAGATAGCTTGATTTTACCTTTATATTGAAGATATACCGCTCAAATTTGGTAGTCTCGAAGATATGAATCTGCAATAAGATTACCGGTGAGTTGTAGGGTTCGCATGCTACTTGATCATGAAAACTGAAAAAAAAATTGGTGCAATTGTATATTGTCTGGATTTTGTAGAGCTCCAGGTGCTACAAAGTAATAAATATAGAGATTGCCATAGTACTACATAAGAAACGCATTAAAACGCATCATTCTTGAATAGATCCCCAGAAAATTGACCGCGAATATGGTCTCAGACACAAATTTTAGAAAATTGTCTCATATTTTCGAGCCTATATATCTGATTATAGTTTGTAAATATAGTTTGTGCTAATGTCTTCAACATATGTGAAAGCCATTCTTGTCCCGGGCCATTTTGATATTTTTTCATTTTTTTGAAAATCTGTGTTTTGGATTAATCTATGTCAACAATCGTATTTTAGAGCCGATTGAACCCCGTTTGATTGACACCAAAAAATCTGAAGCTTAGTGAGATTATAGTTTGTACTAATGTCTCTAACATATGTTAAAACCATTCTTGCCCCGTGTCATCTCAATATTTTAAAGATTTTTTCAAATCTACACTTATTTTTGAAATCCGCGTGTGTTTTAAAAGAGTGAAGACCTTTTGAATTTGAATTTGACCTAATAGACCATGTGACCTTGAGATGAACTTGCATGAAAAGTTTAGCTCAAGATGTTTTCTACACAATGTGAAACAACTTGAGGTATAATATCTTTTATAAGCATGTAAAATCAAGTTAAATATTCACACGCGAGAATGAAAATCAGTGTCTTCACACTTAAAGCAGGACTGTCTTCATGGATAAGCTCTGAGGATACATAGTAACCTTCAGCAGACTTTCCTAAAGATGGATATCTATGATTCAAACAGCACATCCAGCAATTTTAACGTATTGGTTATGGGTTATGGTCATTTGAATAATGTTGGAGAAACCCATTTTAGCCGAAAATCTCCAAAATTTGGTGGACCGTATCTTAGGAACTGTTAGTCGGACAAAGTTAAAATTTGGAATATCAGCTTTTTCAGCCCTAAAAGACATAAAATAAAATTCGGCAAAATTAGTATTGTGATCCTTTTAGAATACCCACAAAATAAATAAAATCACTCTACCACATTTGATATGAATTAATCGTATTTTGCATTTAAAATTAACACTTTGCTAATTGATATTAGCATACGGCCAAGGACATACCGGACTTCCTTTGTTTGAGCAAGTTTTGTAATGATTTGATTACAAAAAGGTTACTGACACATAACTCCCCCAATTTTCAATTAAACTGACCCCAAACTGTACTTCACATAGCTTAACACATAATTACTCAATTCCCATTGAAGTACATGTGAAACCTTATGTCTAACGACTACGCGATAAATCTGTAGTTTTTAAAATGGCAGCTAAATCAGAATATGTAGAACAGGCACGTGATTAAACGTCACCTTGAAATTTTAGAAAAACTGTCCGGTAACTATTTCAATGGTCCACACATAACTATCTGTATTTCGATGCAGACTGTGATGAAGCTATTTTTACTTCACTATTTTACTGTCGATTGTAGAGGAGGACAAGATACGGCGCCTCTGCAATATTGCAGCTAATACAAGGACACTCACAGGAAAAATTTAAAGTAGGACATTTCATTTCATTTCTCCCCCTTTGAAACACCTCCTGTCCTAAAGATAAAATCCAAATTTTAGTAGATACTTCAATTTTGATTGGCTAAGAACTAAAATTAATCCCATATTGTCCAATCAAATTACTAAAATTTAATTTTATCTTAGTTAAAATTTCGTGAAACAGGCCCCTGATTGTAAAATTTATTGCATCGTCCAATAACTATAAAGCGTTTCTTAACTGATTAAGGCAGTCAGCTGATTCCTCTACAATCATTTTATTATCTGACTTTTTGGGCAGACGGGTAAAGTGAAAAAAATTTTTTTTATCTACTTTGTCTAATTGTAGATATTTTGTAAACAGAAGCACGAGGCGACATTACCACATTACGTTCAAGATAACTGTATTACTCTCGAGCTAGAAAGGGCACATAACTCACATGGATCAGACCACACACCTCCCTCCTGAGTTAAAATCATTTAAACACCGTTAGTTTTAACAGTCTAAAACGTAGTCTTTTAAATTCTTTGGCTTGTGAATGGTTCTGCCAGATCTTGTCTTGAGCATTTCTTTGGACTTGATAGGTTTTGATTTGACTGCTGTACCTTTCGTATTGACTCCCAAGATCCAGGAGAGATCGGCATTGATCTATTAGGCCTGATATTGCGACGATTGCGTCGAACAGTAATTCCGGTTGAGAGCTTTACGAGGTATGAAGTGTTAGACTTGAACGTACTGACCAAAAACCTCTGGGCAATCATTCTTGGAGTCAAGCCAACCGAATGCAATGGTGGATGCAAGGGTTGACATTTGTTGATCATTGACCATACACTCTTGGATCTCGACTAAAGATTTTGACAAGGTGTTTGTCGACTGGAGAGACATCATGGTGTTTACTAGTGCTTCGCTATCATCTTGGTCTATAATATCTGCTGGCTGATCAACAGGTGCTCTTGATAAAGCATCAGCGGCAAAATGTTGTTTACCATCTCCCCAAATAGGTGTAAAATTGTACGGGCATAGTTTCATCCTTAAAGGTTGATATTGATATTGTTTATTAAGGATTTAGGTCAAAGACCCATAGATCCAAATCATAATACAATAAAGTGATCAGGTAAGACAGTGGTATGGTATGAATTGGTAATAATACATATACATATATATTATCGCATTTGCTATATTTTGTATACATTATTAATATCTGAAGACGCCCATCACCATAGAAGGCAGATAGCTAGCTTATATTTAATGTCAAAATGAAGTAAAGTGGAGAATTTTTTACCCGGACGTATTTTTTTTTTATTTATAGCGTCGAAAATTTTGAATGAGAGTTCAATGGATGGATTTGTTTTCTGGAATAAACATTTGATAGGGATTAATGTGAATTCAGCCTTCACTGGAAAATTATACAGAGCCTTATCTAAAATATTAATTTTTCTCTGCAAATTGCTAACTGGGTCACCCGAAATACCAAGGTCATCTGCATAATAGCAATGTCTTGAGTGGTAAAAATGCCTCTCACAGCCACATTTTCCATAATATTAACCAACTGGTATATATATAAAAAAAACAAAACAAAACAGGACTAAGAGTACATCCCTGCCTTACTCCAGACATGCATTCAAAAAAGGGAGTGAGTCGGTTCCCAACTTTGACACTGAACTATACATGGACTTAAGTGCAATGAACATTTCCCCACCAACACCATTTTGTAAGAGTAGGTACAACAGTTTAGAACGATTAATCAAGTCAAATATATCTTTGCGAGACCAAACAATGTGAAGATATGGTCCACAGTTGAATGACTTTTTCTGTAGCCAGCTTGGGCCTCTTTGTATTTGTTTTCCGATTCGCACCATTTTTGAATCCTGCAATTGAGAACAACACTATACAATTTACCGATACAATCAAGCAGTGAGATCCCTCTGTAATTGTTTGTATCGTTTTTGAGCCTTTTTATGTAGTGGTGTGATAAGTGCCTTGAACCACGAGTCGGGAAAACATCCCTCATCAAAGACCTTATTGAATAATAAAGTAACAGCCGGAATGAGGACATCGATGCCAACTTTATAAAAAAAACAATACCGGTTCCATCCGACCGGGTGAGGTTCCTGGCTTCATGTTCTTGACAGTGACACATTGCTTGACTTCTGACTCAGAAATTGGTTTGTTAAGAATACGGTTATCCACTACATTTGTTTGAGTTTCAGAATTGGAAGTAAATTTAGAATATTATGATTCACACTCTTGTGACCCGGAACATGGATTCAAAACTGATTCGAAATGCCCAACATCCCGAAGTAATTACGTCAGAGGTCGGTGATTTGGGTCGGAAAAATTTAACAGTTTTTCAGAATTCATCTGGGTCATGAAGACTTCTTTGAAACGTGTCACAAAGTGTATGTTCATACTTATTTTCTTACTCATTTTTACATGTATTATAAGCACTTAAGTGTGATTTACAGTTGCATTTTCTGAATTTATTTAATAATTCAAACTTATGTTTCTTACTAGTTTTACAGCTTTCATCAAATCAAGGTGGTTGTTTGAGATGTAATGTACCTTTACCTACAGGTCTAGGCCCGATAGTCATGCATGACCCACAAAGTGTGATGAAGTCTGTAAAGCAAGAAAGAACATGATTAATATTTCCAGAAAGTATGTCTGTAAATTATCTATAGAAATTTTCATATCCAAATGAAACATTAGCAACGAATTCGTCTCTGAACGCTTCCTGCCATCTTAATTTTGAACATGAACCTAAAATTACATCATGCGAAACTTTCGGATTTTTGAGTCTATAAATAGCAATATCAAATTCTACAGGGTTGTCATCTGATTCAGTTTTGGGTCTGATTATGAAATGACAAAAAAGAGCAAACAAACATGATGAGGCTATGACTAGATCCACCACGGATGCGCCGTTACATTTTAGACATGTTAACTTACCAGTCTCATCGTCATAAATTCGACCATTAACGACATGGATGTTGAATACACAACATAGTATCTATAGTCTACGCCCAAAGTTGTTATTTTCACTATCTTTAGATTTACTAGCTAAATTAAAGCTATCTGTTTCATAGTCAGCTTGTTCCAGTCCCGGCAGAAATTTGATTGAATCCTCGCAAAGAAAGTCATGTTTAAGACCCACCCTGACATTGAGGTCCCCAGCTAAAATAAGTGGAGATTCTGGCCATTCATATATTAGTTCTTCAATACAATCTTCGAGTTTGTCGAATATGCACTCCTCATTGTGCACGCTTGAGTTCTCTGGAGCCACGTAGAAAGTTACCAAAATAATATACTGAGCGCCATAGAAAACGCATCACTTAGTTTTTCGTATAACAAAATGATCCTGTAAACATGTTTAAAGATGGCGTCACGTTAAGACACGGTAAATTTCGTTGCGTGGATGATTGCTTGTTCATGAAGAAACACTTTTAAAGAATCTACACGAAAGTTTAAAGTGGTACGTGACTGGATTATACTATAAACTAATCAACTTATAATCAGTAAAAACAACAAAAACAGTGAGTTTTTTGCGATTGATTTATTATCCTCTGGTTTTGTTTACATTTTCAATGGCGTCCCCAGCAACACCGACACCAAGCAGGAAAAGACCAAACACTGTCTCACCAATAGACATGCAACGTGAGATATTATTAGCATCAAGTTTGTCCGATTCTGTCCTGAAAAGAACTAAACAAACCAAAATAAAATCAATGTTTATCCAATCCGGAAATGATGATGATAAAACATATAGACCTACATCTGAATACGAAGATGATACTTTGTCTGACATTTCGTTACAAGCCGACCAAACCAACTCTGACTTTGATAACTTCGTTGGTACCATTGACAAAGAGCAGACAAATCTTAAAGAGCACATAAAATGAGGAAACTAAATTCATTGAGCATATAAACATTGGTTACTATATGCATTTTACGGCAGTTTAACGTCGATCTGATAAAAATTAATTCAGATATCGTCACTCAAAGTCGCAAATATAGACCTCCCGTAAAAACGACTTGGCCAATTATTGAAAACCATAGAAATATATAAATAGACTAGAATGGCCGTCACGTGTCCCGCGACATGTAAATAGGTCCGCCATTTTTGTGCATTGATTATTGACGTCGCGTGCGGTGAACTCAATGAATCCAGCTTCGTTTCTCGTTACGCTTGGAAGAAAGAAAGGTCGAAAAACAACCCATTGCCATACATATTCACGGATTTTGCAGTACCAGTTTGTAAAATTTGATATCTTCATTCTCTAATTTAATGTCATAATGGAATGACTCGCGAGGCAGTCCATAACATAGCAACTAGGCTAGGCCTACATTAGTACCGGTACATAGATTATAGATGCCATGTCAAAATGAACCTATTTTCCATCTAGGCCTACAAATTAAAGATACTGGATGGATGGGCTATGAATTGTGGTATTTTTTTTTTTTTTGTTTGTTTGTTTGAAATTATGTAATCTCGATGATCGACAAGCAACAATAATAAGGCCGCTAAGTCTCGCGTAATGATCTACTATAGGGGTGACATGCAGTATGCACCCAGCAATTGAGCAATGGCGAAAAATACGATGCCTTGCAAGGCATTGAACATGAATCAATGACGAGTTCGCGGTACCAATTACTTTTGTTTTGCAAAAGAAAAATAACAGATATTTTGGTTTGTTTATTAAGGTATGTAAATCCATTATTTAAACATATCCTAATAAAACATTTCACATTAATCTCGAAATAGTAGGCTCTATAATAACTAAGCCTTGGTTTCACAGTAGTTTTTTTGCGATAGGTAGCGGTCTAAGTTAGATTTGTTTACAAACAAACCCCATTACCAGTACATTATTCCTCCGCCTGTACATTTAGTGCTTCGAGAAATTTAAATTTTAATGTCTTGGTTGTTATATAAAGCTAAAACAATAGTACCGGTAAAATGCAAAAATTTATAGTAAGCCTACATGTGTTTTAAAATAAAAGAAAAAAAAAATTCTAAAAAAACTATCGCGATCTCCCTTGAATTTTTCGACAAGTTACTACATGTCATGTAAGTGTTTTATTTCAGCAGATGATGAATTATAATATGATGGTGAGGATTTTCAAGTTTTTAGCGCAGAGTCGAGGATGGGCTAAAAATGTCCGTAACGTGGAAGGTGTTCTGATTCAAGTAGTACTACTAGTGTAGGTAATTTGTCAAATAACGAAAATGGGCGAATATTAAAATATTTAATTTTACTTAGGCCTATATTCAGTATAATTTAGTACCTGTTTGCATTTGATGGTTTTACTTGACATACCTATCTCACGGCATTTTCCGAAGATTTATAAAAATAAAATAATACTAGGGGCCATGGGCCCATGAAGATTTTGCATTTTGTGAAGATTTGTAAAGTTTAAATGTAGGCCTACCATAAATATTTTTAAAAAATGACCAGCTATCTCAAAAGTCTCGATAAGCAGGCTAAATATCCCCCTGCATTTTGTGAGGATTTGTAAAGTTAAAATAATATAGGCCCACTAGGCCTCATGAAATAGGCCTACCTATTTCTGAAAACCGTGAGCAGCTGTCAAAAACAAAAAAGCCACAATATGCAGGCAGAATACTCACAGTATTTTATGAAGATTTGAAAACTAAATCTAAAAAAATACTAGGCCTTGTGATATAAAGGAAAAGGTGAGCATTTCACAATGTGCAGGCAGGATATCTCACAGCAGTTTGTGAAATTAAGACAGTACTACTCATCATGATATAGGCCAACCTATTTCTAAAAAAAACCAGTGATAAACTATCAAAAAAAAGTATTTAAATTGTTTGGCAGCACATTTGTCTGATATTTATTACATTTTCTTCCTGGGGTGAATGAAAAGGGAAAAACCATTGTGACAGCACATTTGTCTGATATTTATTACATTTTCTTCCTGGGGTGAATGAAAAGGGAAAAACCATTATATCGAATTCCATCTGTCAAGGGATCTTTTGTTTGGCAGCACATTTGTCTGATATTTATTACATTTTCTTCCTGGGGTGAATGAAAAGGGAAAAAACATTATATCGAATTCCATCTGTCAAGGGATCTTTTACGTGCACGCCAATGTGTATACAGGACCTCGGTTCATCGTCCCTATGGCGTGCACGTAAAAGATCCCTTGACAGATGGAATTCGATATAATGGTTTTTCCCTTTTCATTCATCCCAGGAAGAAAATGTAATAAATATCAGACAAATGTGCTGCCAAACAAAAGATCCCTTGACAGATGGAATTCGATATAATGGTTTTTCCCTTTTCATTCACCCCAGGAAGAAAATGTAATAAATATCAGACAAATGTGCTGTCACAATGGTTTTTCCCTTTTCATTCACCCCAGGAAGAAAATGTAATAAATATCAGACAAATGTGCTGCCAAACATAGGGCTATGTAACCTATTTATGAAATTCGAATTTAATATTTCATGGTAAATGTGGCCAAATGTGAAAATACCTTATATGAATAAAACTCTAGTGTCCCAAAAATATTTTGAAAATTGTGATCTGGGTATAAAAGTTAAAATAAATGATTTTATGCCATCATAAAGGGGGTGCAAGTCAAATTCAATTCAAAAGTGAAAATTTTTGCAGTTTACTGAATACATGAGAGCTATATGTGTAATAGAAATTGACTTTTACACAAATATCAAGTTTATTTCATTGAGTGAGGAAAATTCATAATTTCATGAGTAGATAAATAGTCTCTATACCAAGTACATTCTCCCAATATTCAGTCAGAAAGAAATATTTCACAATAATCCAATGATCTCATTTAATATATTTATTGATTTTTTTTTCAAAACAAAGAAATATGTAATTAATTTACAGTTGAGATTTAAATGTATTCAAATTCTTTACAAGAAATATGCATTTCAAAGTCATTCAGGCACTCACATAAAAAGCCTGCTTATCGTTCAATGAAAACTGTTTTAAAATTAGGATTTATGAATGAATTATTGAGCAGTGACGATGGTTATTTAAGCATTATTCACATTGTCCTTCCATCATGTTAGAAATTTAATTAATTTATCGGTTTAAAAATTCCTGTGGTCATCAAATGAAAATTCTTCATAGATGTAGAACTTTTAGTAGAAGTCAATACAGTGGCTGCTATATTGGTGGGCTGAAAAAAAAAATACATATATTAATTTATTATTAGTATGTTTGAACATTTAAAATTTAAGGAAGTCTCTAATAAATTTACAAAGTAGGTTCGTTGACAACAGCCAATCAATCAGTCATCACTCCCTCAGTCTCAGTGAAATTCCAAACAAAGGAAGCTTCGTCGTCAGTCCAGGAAAGCCTATCTTATCGTGAATTTGAACTAGGCCTAGTAGATCTACGGGTGCCAGTGGACTTTAGTACATACTACAAGTACGGTCCATGGTAGTGTATTTTACTAGTATTACTACGGTACTACTAAAGACTAGGCCTAGTGAGTAGTTATTGTAGGCCTATCTAATAAATAAATACTTTTATAAAAGTATAACTCTCAGGTTGTTTAACGTCTAAAAATAGTAATAGGCTACGAATGAATAGTAAGCAGTGGGCTAGGTCAACATGAATCAGTGCTCTAGTCATGCATTGTGAGTGTCACATAATAATAGGCGGGCAACTAAAGATAAACACAGTGTACAACACTGCTTGTCGTCTCTCACGGGACTGCAAAAAGTGCAAGTCCACGCTGTCGCTGAACGCTTGAATGAACATTTTGTCTTTTAAAAATATAATCACTATGGAATTTCTTACCTGTGGAAGGTTATTCCATTTAATTTTGATGTGGGGTTTTGATAATTTGAGCAGTTTATGACAAAACACTGCGTCCCTTTGGTTGATACGGAAAACGTGAAAGTTCTGTTATCCTTCGCACAATGCGAAGACGCCATTTTGTTGCGCAGGATAAATGTACAAAGATGGCCGACCTCTGCGCATGTCGTGAAAGCGGCTTTTGATTGGCCGTGGCCATTCTAGTCTATTTATATATTTCTATGTTGAAAACACTCTTAATCCCCTCAGACGCCAGTGACGTCACAGTGACCGAATGCATATTCGGGATGTTTATTCCTTAATTACCTATATACACCCGGCGTGTGTATTCGTTAACGCCTGACTGAATCCTTAATCCCCCTAATAAAATAACAATTTACTACAGAATAATTTGTTTTGTTTTGTTTTATAAAGACAATTGTTGTAGCCATATTCCCCATGTGTTTTTTTTATCAGAATAAGCCGACCGTAAGCCAACAATAATTGGCTGCTGATTGAAACAAGATTGGTGTGAAATTGTTATAGCCGGCGCTACGGACATCTTTTAAGCCAATAGAAATAATCAATTGTCGGCTTTTAAGAAACGAAATGGTTTCAAATAATAATCATTAGGGGTGTAACATACATCGAACAATCGATGCATAGTAAAAAGACACTATCGATAAAAATTGCGATAGTCAAGCAAACCATCGATAGCTTCGATAGTTTGTAATAGCGAAAGTAACATGGCTCAAATTCACTCGTATTTGTCGAATAATTACTCTGTATTTATATCAAAAAGCTCCGTTATCACTAAAATAGCGTTACACGATCTCAATGTCACATGGAAATCTTCGTCTACCATATAAGGCATGGCTTACTAAGAAATGTGTAAAATGGTTGATTTTGGCGCGAAAAAGCTGAAAATGGTCACGTACGCCAATAACAGACATGCTGAAAGCATGTCTCATATGGCAGGAAAGTTGGCTATGCCTTTTTTTTTTAACAAATTACTAAACTACCAATGTAATATTAATAATATACAATTTTATATAATATAAAGAAAAAAAAACCAATTTACTTTATTATTTAATTCACAATCAGAATGCGACGTTACCGTGTACCTGAGATACCAGCTTAGGAGGCTCTTCTATTCGCCCCCTCCCCTTTTGCCGCACCTTTAGAAGACACATGTTTTTATCTGCACCGTCTTGTGTCGTTTCATTCTGTCGGTTTATTTGTCGATATGACTACCGATAACCGTGTTAAAATATTACGTACTGATTTACGGGCTGGAGATGTTGATCAACTAGTGAATTGTAATCTATTCTAGTCACAAATATATAATCTATTACAACTTAAGACGAGAAAGCTCGGCTTTTGCTACTACCTGATGTTTTAACGTCCGCTTCCACAGAAGTGATATCGCTTTTGTGTGTGTGTGAATTAGTTTTATTTAACGTCCGCTTCCACCGAGGTGATATCGCAGACAATATTTTACTACTACTACTAGTAGTAGTAGTAGACAATATTTTGAAAATGCTTTGACTTATATAGTATAGTGATATGTAGCTTACGTGTAAAATTACGAGTTAATGATTACGCCAGTCAAATGTTAATTGGACCGACAAATACACACGTGTTAACTGGCGGTGTGTATACAGTGATATATCGTACAGATATATTGTATAGATAATGTGTATAGATTATGTGTAGTGCCTGTGACGTCACCAGCCAATCAACCGGATAAAGGTTGTAATTGAAAATTTGAAAACCGTTTTTGGCTGTCTGATGTTTTAACGTTAATATCTCAATTAATTTTAATCAGATTGGAGTGAACTTGACGTAAAATGAATGTAGTAACCCTTAGCTATCAATATATGCAATTAAAAATTATTATTTTATGTGGTCTTTAAAGAAATCGACACATCTACTTCATTAACTGACGAAAATACTGCAAAAACACACCCTATAAACACTTTCTCTGAACAGAACGATTCCATTTTTGATAAAACCGCAGAGGCACTCACTCATCAAATTGCCCTGTCGTTTCACAACAGGCAAGTTAAGGATGCTATCAGGCCTTTCATAGAACAGATGGTCCAAGAAGAGATTAAAAAACTGTACTTGATAACAAAAGGTGAATTTCACCTACATATTATTTTTATAGAAAAAAGTCTAGTTTTATCCCTATACTGTATAATACAACGGTCTCCATTTCCAGATGAAGACTGTCAGGTTTAAGTTATTGACAAGCATATCGCAAATATCAGGTTAGTTGGTCGGCCTTAGGTAATGGGTTTTAAGGGATTTTAACACAAAATTAAGCAGTTTTATTCCCTAAAAAGTTACCGGGATTGGCCCTTTAAAATCTTATATATTATAAACAATGTTGGAAACTTTTTCCTTGTTGAGTAATTAACGGTTATGGGCTTGTATCAACAAACTGCACAACTCAAATTAAAACTGTTTATCAAACCAAACTACATGTGAATTTACTCACCACCTAAATTGTCCGTTACTTTCTAAACTGTATTGAGCTGTAAACACCACGCTCTCTTCCCTTGTCGAGCTCAACGTGCCAATCAAAGAAAAATCACGTTACTCTTCCATTCGCACAACATCAACACATTTGCTGTTTTATTATTTGATATTATCTGTGTTCTTTTCTAATTTTTTTGTTTTGGGGGGGGGGGGGGGTGCTTGTTGTTTTTGTTTTTTTTTACGGATTACTTTTAATAGGTATCAATCCTTGTCATTTTCTCGGATTAATTTACTTTCTACCAATCCACACAGCGCCGCATGATCAATGCTATACCGTGATTATCGATCTTTTATTTGTAAATATGTATATAGATGTGATAACCAATATTTTTGTAAATATGCATACAAGTACTGTGAAAAGAAGACCTGACCTGGAAGTCGACGGTACAGAATGCATATGGTTACAACTAAATACTTCATACAAAACTATTTTGATAGGTACATTTTATAGACCTCCAAGTTCTACTGCCGAACAAAACAATAAAATTTTTGATTCGATTGCTAAGTCAGCATGCGATAATGTCGATAACTGTTATATATTTGGCGATTTTAATATCGATTTTATGACTTCAACTCAATCATTTTTACACAATGCAATGATACTTTTTGATTTTTCCCAAATAATTAAAACTCCAACGCGATTCGGAAATTATAATAACTCACTTATAGATTTAATTTTAACTAACTGTCCTAACTATATAAAACAATCAGGCTGTCTAGATAATTTTTGTATCATTGTCCTGTGTACTGTCGACTTTCATTTCAGAATCCAAAATTAACATGCTACAGACGAGTTGTTTGGCACTTTCACAATATTAATACAGAGGAAATGAGACGGGACGCTACTGACACGGACTGGGAAAGCTTAATTAACACAGATTCGATTAATACAGCTTGTGTTAACTTCACAAGTGAGCTGACATGGCTAGCAAAAAACACATTCCTAATAAAACAGTAACTATTAGACAAAATGACCAACCATGGATGAATAATGCGATTCGAAAATTGAGTAGGAAAAAAAATAAAATACATAAAAAGGCAGTCCAAAGAAATTTAGAATCAGATTGGCATAAGTTCAGAACTATTAGAAATGAATATATAAACCTAATCAGAAATTGTAAAAAGGAATACTTTGACAAAATCGACAACAAAATCAATAATTGCAATAATTTTGGAAGTAAAAATTGGTGGGGCCTTGTCAACTCATTTATGAAAAATAAACGTGCTGGCACTAGCAATGAACTGCCGCCTCTATCAGTGAACGACACCACATATTACACACCTTCCGACAAATGTAACTGCCTTAACGATTTCTTTATTAGCCAATCTAACATTGATAGCGACAATGCACAACTTCCTGCACTAGAAAGAATACCCAACTCATTAACTACTATTATCCTCAACCAGAAGGAAGTTGAAGACATAATTACTACTATTGATCCCTCGAAAGCCAATGGTCCCGATAACATCAGTGGAAAACTAATAAAACTAATGTCCAGCGAAATTTCTGAACCTTTATCTAAATTATTTAACTACTCTCTTTCGACGAGTACCGAACATCTGGAAATTTGCCAATGTAACTGCCATATTAAAAAAAGGTGACCCATCAAATTGTGGAAATTATAGACCCATATCTCTACTTAGTATCCTAGTTAAAATATTCGAAAAATGCATCTACAAAAATGTCTTCAACTTCCTAAGGGAGAATTCTGTCCTAACTAAACTCCATAGTGGCTTTTTGCATGGTGATTCATGTGTTAACCAACTTACAGATATTGCACACTACTTTTGTCAAGCCATTGATCAGGGATTCTATACGAGAGCAGTGTTCTATGACATCAGTAAAGCTTTTGACAGGGTCTGGCATGCTGGACTCTGTCACAAGCTTGAAGCTGCGGGGATAAGGGGAGACATCTTTCAATGGTTTCACAACTATTTAGAGGGAAGACAACAATCAGTTGTTGCTGGGGGTGTCTCTTCCACCGCAAAAACCATTCCCTCGGGCGTGCCACAGGGCTCTGTTCTCGGTCCCCTCCTTTTTCTCATTTATATCAATGACGTTGTGAATGATATTTCATCAAATGTTCGACTCTTTGTTGATGATACTTCCCTCTATCTAAAAATTGATGACCCTACCGAATGCGCGAATATTCTAAACAATGACCTGAATAAAATTAAAGCGTGGGCTAAAACATGGCTGGTATCCTTCAACCCACTGAAGACCGAAACACTAGCAATGACAACCAAACAAAATCCCATTTTACCTACCCTGACTCTAAATAATGTTCCCATCAAGGAAGTCCCCCATCATAAACATTTAGGCTTGACATTTCAACAAAATTGTAAATGGAACCAACACATTAATGACGTTATAGAAAAAAACAGCAAATCTGTCAATTGTTTAAGATCCCTTAAATACAGACTTAACCGGAAATCGCTACAAACCATCTATACCTCTTTTATCCTACCCCATTTTGATTATTGCGACGTCATCTGGGACAACTGCACAGACCAACTAGCTAACAAATTAGAGCACCTACAACTGGATGCACTTAGGTCCATATGTGGTGCTGTTAAGGGTACCAAGCATAGACTGTTATAATTATAAAGAAACCGGTTTTATTACGCTAAAAGAGAGACGCAGAAGACATAAACTCAAATTCATTTATAAAATTATAAACGGCCTTTCTCCATCCTATCTCCATGATTTAATCTTGACAAAAAGCGCACACTATAATCTCCGAAAAACAAGCCTACCCGAATATAAATGCAAAACAAATATCTTCTATAATTCTTTCATACCATCGTCAATAAGAGAATGGAACAAACTAAGTTCGGAGACAAAAAATTCAATATCTCTAAATATTTTCAATTCGAAACTCATGGCTCAAGATCCGATACCCCCTAAAACATTCACTTTTGGAACCCGTGTAAACCAAATCATTCATTCTAAACTGCGTCTCTCTTGCAGCAATCTAAACGGACATAAATTTTTACGCCATATTTCTGATAACCCATCCTGCAGATGTGGTCATCAATTTGAAGACACTGAACATTTTTTATTGAATTGATGCCCGAAATAATACAATAAATAATTTACCTACTACTCACCGAAATACTACAACCGTATTGTATGGAATTGACAACATAGAAAACTCATTCATTATCTTTAAAACTGTTCACTCGTTTTTCGAAATCACCAGACGATTCCAGGGACAACTATAACCATATAACCATTCATTGTAAATATATTTTCACTTGTATATTATTTGCCTATTTGCTTATTACTAAACTGTAAATCCATTCCAGAGACAACACACTCACTGTAAAATATTTGCACTTGTACATTGTATGTTTCTTTTTGTAAATACATGTATCTATATCTGACAGGGAGAAGGGTTTAATATAGGCTATGCCTGTTCCCCAATCCCTATTCAGATAGAAATCTGAATACAAATATTGCTTATAAAAAAAAAAAATAAAAAAATCCTGTAAACATATCTTATTTATTTTGCTTCTTATTGTGAACAATATTCAAATGGGAACACATCAATATCAACAAATTTGTACACTTATGAATGTTTAATCTGTAATCAACGGTACAAAGTCAGAGGGGTCAAAACCAAAAGTACGACAGTGGAAAAAATCTGTTAGTGTCAACATTACTGTCACACCAAATTTCTAATAAGCATATGACATCAAAACCACGAAGATATGAAACAAAGTCAGCACCCTGTAACTTTTTCTTGAGACCATTCACATTCCATACACAAAATTTCAGTCTGCCATTGTAAACAAAGTCACACGTGTTGTTTCACCCAACGATTCTACTGTAAAAACAACTTCGTGTTGTAAAACTGTCCGATCCTCACGTGACATTTCTGATGATGACGTAGTATAATGTATTCAATCCATTCTTCATTAAGACAGCGAGAGCGGTAGCCAGTTGTACTGGTGGAAATGAGATATGCACACTATGCCCCTCTTTTTGGTAAATTTTTCCCACCCAATCCCACCCACGGTCTTTCACTTGTGTTGATCCTCTTGCTTTCAGATTTATCGCATTATTGCTCCCCAATACTTAATATTTCTGGAAGCTGGAGGAACTGACATGCGGAGGATTGGTGTACTCGCTATCTAGGTCATCGAGTGTAAACAGCTCACCGTCAATGATTAATCTATCAAACTTCAAACAAGCCTTCTTTCCACTCTCTCTTGCTCGTAACATATAGGGAATTAATTTCTTTCTGATCTGTCTCACCTTGAAAGAATAATCGCAGGACACAAGAAATTCTTCACTACCTATATTTTGGCAACTTGTATAATACAAGTATGGTTTGCTTTTCAATCACAAGATAGGCTTTCTCACTATCAACTTGTTCACTTATATTCTGTTTCTCATAAATAAATGTTTCTACAACTTTTTCACATTCTTCATTATTCCCGACTTTCAGACCGTTTATTTTCTGCCTTGCTTCATTTTCAATAGATTCAAGTTTTCTTTCAAGGTTTCAACACTTTCTTTGGGACTACTACTTTCTTCCTCACGGGTTTGATTCGATGAGTTTATGGACTAAATATCCGTATGTAAACTAGACACAGTTTGGGCTAAAGAGGTCACAACACCCTGTAGACTAGAGAGCTGAACAACATTTGTTTTCACATCACCTAAATCCCGCTCTACTCGCTTCAAAATTTCCATCATGGTTGTTTCAGAGCTATCCTCATTTGCACCTGTATCGCCGTGGATTGTGTATTTTTGAGTTCTCCTAGATGGACCGGGATTCATCTCAACATCGCCACAAATCAGAATCAGCAACATCAACACAAAAGCCATTATAAACTTCGACTTTATTTGTATCCTGCAAGCACGAGAAAACAGCCCATCTACCATCTTGCCTGACCACGTTGTAGTCTAGGGTTATCAATCTCATCAATTCTATATTGATCGGAAATCGGAATAAGTGGCGTATGATCAATAAGTAAATCAAAGTGAGGAAGGAAAGGACATTTCTTCACGGACCAGGCTGCCCCTTTTGCTTCAATTTCAATCATAGCATATCTGGCCTCTGTGGGTGTCAAAAACCTTGAAACTACCTGTACACGTCTTCTTGTACCATCTGTTTGGGTTTTGTAAGAGCAAGGCCTAATCCGTGTAGCCTTGCAGCATCTACTCTAAGCTGGGTTGGTAAACTGGAATCAAAGTAGACCAAAACTGGTGTGCTGGTGAGAAGATCCTTAGTTAGCCTGAAGGCGTCTTCTTGAGCCTGTTCCCAAACAAAATGATTCTTGGGCATCAACATTTGGCAAGGTTAAGGTTGACTGAATGTTCTTGACATCTCTGGAGGGAAGCAAACAAACGTTTTCGTGCTGTGCGCCATCTTTTCCATCTATAACAATGTCATGAACAATTTTGGCGACACCTGTGACACCGTGAACCACTGCGTCCATGCGTTGATTGTAATGCTCCGATATATTACTTATCCCATATGGAGCCTTGAGGCACTTATAGAGGCCAAAAGGGTGATGAACGTGGTTAGGTCGGTATATTCCGGGGCAATAGCAAGTTGCCAATAGCCTGTCAAAGAGTCAACCATGGAGAAAACCTTGGCCTCGTGTTTCGATATGGAGACGATCGCCTCGTGTGGGGTTAACGATTGATAGCGTTCTCGAATGACAAATGTCTTGAGCTTGGTGAAGTCGACACAAATTATTATATCATCAATGTCTTTCTTTGGCTCTACGACAATAGGGTGACACCACGCAGTGGGTTCTCTGACCGGGGTGATGAATCCTTGAGCTACCATGCTATCCAATTTGGTTTGAAGCTTATCTCTTAAGGGTAGTGGAATACGTCTTGGTGCGTGAACGGAAAATGGCTTTGCACCATCGTGTAACTGGGCGTGGAGCTGTTCCCTCTTAATGGACTTGAGTTTGTCATCAAAGACGGCTGGAAAACTGTGTACGACCTTTTGTTGTAAGTTGACAACCATAGCAAATTGATATATATAAGGCCAGTACTCCAGAATCAAATGCAGGTATTCCTAATATAATGCCTTTCATACCTTGGATCACATAAAGACGTTGAGTTGTGATGGGGTTGTACTTTAGGTCAGTTTCAAAGTAGCCATCACATTGTAGACTAGAGTGGCCTACACCAACAAGTGATCGATCTGAGGGTTGCAAAGGAACAGGAAGCTGCATATTTTGGAACAATACTGGACTAATCGCAGAAACAACTGCGCCTGTATCAAGGCAAGCTCTGTGAAAGTGCGGCCCAAGGTAAATATCTATACAGAATACCGGGTCCGAGTCATCTGAGTTATGTAAAACTCTAAACGAATGCTTTAAATTTGCTGCATTCCACTAAAATTATGCGTACTAGCTGACCTAACTGGGCAAGTTTTACCTTATGCAGGACATTGGAGCTGAGCATGAGTTGTAAGACATTTGTTGCAGCTATAGGTGCGTATCGACTTTGTTACTATGGTGATGCCTTTGACCTCTGAGCTTTATTGCTTGACATATAATTGATGCCGTCTTTGCCTTCAAGTGTGGTCACGTGTTGGGCTGAAGATTCTTCTGTACGGTATATCTCTGTGGCTGTTACCAGGGTGAGATTTTGGGCGGCCAGCAGTTTCTTGCGTGTCTCACTGTAATAGACAAACCCAGGACAATCTTATCCCTTAATAAACGACTGTGAATATTTTCAGGATAGTTGCAAGTTTTTAGCATCAAATGTTTCATTGACCTCTTGGTGTCTTCTGTTAAAGTAGTAGGTTTTTGTACAACTTCATTTAGGCTTCCCAAAGCATAGGATTGCAATGCCTCAATAATGTCTACTGGTCTTTCCCTTTGGATTCTTGTCAATGGCAGATTGCGAAGAGTTATTGTTATTATTATAATTTCATGTTTAAAACTGCCTACCATTCAACAACGTCATTTAATGAATAAATATATATTTCTGTTCAAAATATTAAACTATAAAAGTCCAAATTACTTATGTTCTTTATTTCAATTTAAAAATACTCCTTACAACTCTATAAATCTTAAACTACAAATTCCACATCCAAATTGTACTAAATTTAAACATAGTCTTAGCTATAATGGACCAGTTTTATGGAATTCACTTCCAAATAATTTAAACTCATTACATGTTCTCTCAACTTTTAAAAAATCACTGCATAATTATATCCAAAATGTTATATAACCATTCTATATATTTAAATTTAAACCATTATCGTTTTCTGCATTTGATGTTATTTGGAATGTAAAAAATACATTTTCATTTTTCAGTTTCCTTGCATGTATAATATATGTGTATGTTTGTTTTGTCTGTTGTCAATTAAGGGCAGAATTGTAAACAGGCTGCAAAGCCTAATTTTTCACCCTTTTGAAAATAAAGAATTTATTATTATTATTATTATTGTTATTTCTAAGCGCCGTACAGTCAAGATTTGAACAGAGATAGTTGGGTACATTCTCTAATGTTTCTGGGTAGTTCATTCCAATGTATGGCACCCCTAATGGAAAATGAAAACCCGCCCACCTAGCGCTGAGAGCATGGAACAGCCAGTACGGTTTTGTCACGCCCTGAACGAAGATTAGATCGGCCAGTGACGTAAACATTAAACATTTCCACTATATAAGTAGGAGCTGTTTTGGAAACTACTGATTTATAGGTGTTGACGAGCATTTTAAATTTTATTCTGGCTCTCACTGGTAGCCAGTGAGCTGCTTCATATGCAATGAGATATGGTCATATTTTGAGGTTCCTGTGACAAGTCTTGCGGCGTTTTTTTGGGCGATTTGAAGTCTATCAAGAGCTGCTTCTGGTGCTCCAGATAAAAGTGAATTGGCATAGTCCAAGTGTGAAATGACCAAGGCGTTGATAACAGTTTTCAGAGCTCCTGGATGCAGATAGTTCCTAATTTTGGAGATAGACCTCATTTGGAAATTCATGCCGCTTGTGATGTTGTTTATTTGCGGTACAGCAGACAGATTTTCATTAGTTAGATATCCAAGATTTTTAACTTTAGATTTCGGGAGGATATTACAGTTTCCAATCCGGATGGCATTAGCTTTTAAATTACATGTTCCGCCTTTGTTGATATTACCAGATTTATCATCGTTTAGTTTTAGTTTGTTGTTCAACATCCATTTACGAATGTCCACAAGACAATTTTCCAGCTTTCTTAGGGATAATGTTATAGAATCGTGGTCCCCGAGATCAAAGAAATCGTATAGCTGAGTATCATCTGCAAATCCGTGGTTATACACACAGAAGTGTTTCGTCTGCTGGGGCCGATTTTAAAAGGGCGACTTGAGTAGTAGGGAGCATTTGATCTAGCTCATTGAAGCTTGAAAATATATCCCATCGCTCTTTCCACGTCTTCAATGCTTCACCTTTTTCTACCGAAAGATCAAGATTGTTCGGCAGAAGGACGAAGTTTATTTGTGGTGGTTGTGGGAGGAGTAGGTGACTGAGACATCATTGAACAATTTCTGATGCTTTAATGAGTAGCGAGAATTGTTTTAGGGCAGTAAAACAGCTAGCAGCGCCATGTTATGTTATCTAATTTGTCTAATTGTAGATATTTTGTAAACAGACGCACGAGGCGACATTACCACATTACGTTTAAGATAACTTTATTACTCGAGAGTTAGAAAAGGCACATAACTCATAGGTGCAGACCACACATTCAACCACTCCACTTTGTGCGACATTTCTTGGGCATCGATTTTTATTTGTGAATGCAGCTGCAAGTCTGATTGGATGGTTGCAATTCAGGTCGGCATAGATTGGGATTTCGGTTACAAAACCATTGGATAATCTGGAGGCACTTAACTCACGGTCTAGAAAAGCAGGAAACAGCATTTGTGGCGGTTACATTGTCAAAATTTTCTCAGGGAGGTCGAAGCCCCCATGCCCCGCGACGATTGATTGGTTGTTTTGAATTCAGGTCAGCCAGGTATTGGACCATATTGCAGTTGATGTATTCACGAGCTGGAATAGCCGGAAAACGGGTTTGCGGCAATTTTCAGAAAAATTTCCTGCGCCATCTTCGTTGACTGTAAACGATTGATTGGAATTCGTGTCAGCCACCTTGGGTTTTATTAGGCAACTTTGAAGTTGTTTAGTTCACGGGCTGGAATAACAGGAAAACGCATTTGCGGCCGTCAAATATTCCGCTGTCTGTAAACCCGAAATGATTTCGGGCATTTCTTGATGCTGTCCCCTAACCGTTTTCTAGCCCGTACGGCTATGACATCCTCGCAAGAAAACAACTATTAGATTTGTTTTAAGAATCGAAAGGTTTTTGGTATTATCTAAACTTTGTTAGTGGTATCCAAATTGAGTAGACTTACATGCTCATATTTAAGAACAGGGTCCGATTCCTAGAAAATTCTTAAGCACGTTCTTGTGCTTAGATTTTAAGTATACTTTGCATTTAAGTAAACTTATCGTATTTTGTGTTCCCAGAAAATTCTTAAGAACGTCCTTGTGCTTAGATTCTAAGTAGACTTGAGAGTAAGCACAAGTACGTTATTATGTGTTCCAAGAAAAAACTTAAGCGCAACTGAGCCCAAGTCTATGGTGGCCTACAGTCTGAATAGCATTTTTTTCTAAATAGGCTAAAAAAAAAAAAAAAAAATTAAAAAAAAATTTTAAATAGAAAAAAAAAAAAAAAAAAAAAAATTAAACTACATTTGCCTAGCATCTTAATAGTGTCTTGATTAACCAGACGCTCAGTGTGAGTTATCTCCTTTACCCAAAGTAATATTCGTCGTAAAGTGTAAACAAGTCTAAATCAGAAAAACTGCTGCGCTATAGCACTTTCGCACCTGTACTAGTTTCCGTTGCATTTGTTGACTATTTAGACTCGAATAACAAGACACTCAGGCGGACTTCGACACTCTGCGCTACACGCTCGCAGTTCATAATAATAATAATAATTTTCGTATATTTTAATTTTTGCGCTAAGCCACCATTCTGTAAAAGACTATTTGGCGTTGACCATTTGGATTGGCGTTTACGTGTGAATAACATTGTGACCTTGATGCTGACCCTGACTTGAAATTTTCCATCAATTTCGGGGTCTTTGCGTTTATGCTTGCCGTCGCCCTATTTCTTGCTGTATTATTAAATTCAATGTTCGAGACAATGCCCGGAAAAGGTAACCGGGTCAAAGTCGTAGGTCATGTTACAGAAAACTGAACTCAAACTTTTCAAAGTTTGTTTTTGGACACTTGACCTTGGGAACACGGGCCCTCTACGTTTGGCCGTTTTCTGAATCACCAGTGTGTGACAGGACCAAGGTCAAGGTCGATAATCCAAGACCAGATTGTAGCCTTTAAAATACTATATTATAGTATTCCAAGGTCAAAAGTCCAAAAACTGACTTTGAAAAGTTTGAGTTCAGTTTTCTGTAACATGACCTACGACTTTGATCCGGTTATCTTTTATGAAGGGCATCGTCTCTGCTTTCACTTCGATCATTGAATTTATAATACAGCAAGAAATAGGGCGACGGCAAGCGTAAACGCAAAGACTCCGAGATTGGTGGAGAATTTCAAGTCAGGGTCGGCATCGAGGTCACAACGTTATTCACACGTAAACGCCAATCAAATTGGTCATCGCCAAATAGTCGTTTACGGAAAATGATGGCTTAGCGCAAAAATTAAAATATACGAAAATTATTATTATTATTATGAACTGCTAGCGTTAGGCCAAACTTTTTTTTGAAGTATAAGAAAAATAAATAAAGACGTTTGAAGTATTTGTAGTTAAAAAATATTTCCTATTTAGAGTAAATGGGTATTAAAATGAGTAAAATGCATCATTTTGCCCGAAACAGTTAGGTGTGATGTAAACAATGTACGAGCCGTTGAGCCAATGGCTACCGCCACACGAAGTCAACGCGCGTGTTGTAGACAGTCATCTGTGACAGAGGTATTTCGTAAGTAATTCTCTGTGAAACAAATTGGCGTTAGGCGCGTAGCAGTGTCTTGTTATTCGAGTCTAAATGGTCAACAAAGGCAAATGGCGTCGAACGGATAAATATATATCTCCTTGGAGAAGATAAAGGTCGATAAAATGAAAAGTTATTGATCTACGACTACGGGAACTGGTACACTTTACGACGATTATTACTTTCGGCGATGAGATATCTCACACTGAGCGTCTGGTTAATCAAGACACTATTAAGACGCTAGGCAAATGTAGTTTAAATTTTTTTTTCTTTCAATTTAAACAATTTTTTTTTTTTTTTTTTTTTTTTTAGCCTATCTAGAAAAAAATGTTATTCAGACTGCAGGCCACCATACTAGTCCCAAGCAAGGTATAGGGCTTGCTTTCCAACCTTAAGTCTGTTTCTGCTTCAAACAAGATGGCTAGTTATCCCACGGCATTTCCTACATCTTTTGATACCTAAGAGACAATTAAAAGGCAGAAAATCCTTTTGAACATATTCTCGATAATTATGCTATAGAAAATTTCGCATCTACCCTGCAACCATTTTATTTATTTACCGTAACTACCAATTAGGTCTAGTAAACAACACAAACACACGGGCTACTTTAAGATCAGACGCACTCACAATTATTCAGAGTGTTTGCATGTACGTGCGTTTTTTGTTTGTTTTTATTTTAGCTTGTGCCACATTTCATATGTGTACAGGGGACATGTCAAATGCATCTAAATCGACCATTTGCCGGGAAGCAGACGACAAATTTATGACGTAATTCGCATACCAAAACTGTTTTTATGACGTTAGAGAGCATCATAAGTCTGAGTTTACCGGTAAGCATTTTTTTCCGTCCACCGGAGCCTGGTCTTAAGACGTCATATAAGGATTGTGGGTTAGGATAAGGGCTGTGGCCTGCAGATTTCGTCACAGTCTCGAGATGTAGACATGGCTAACCCTAACCCTGGGCCAAGCCTAACCCTTATCCTAACCCACAATCCTTATATGACGTCATAAGACCAGGCTCCGGTGGACGGTAAAAAACGTTTACCGAGTTTACCAGCCAGAATGTGCTTAGACCCGTACTTGACTTGTACTTACGTGAGAACGGTCTTGAAAATTTTCTAGAGACGGTATTTTATAAAGATTCTTACGAAAGTAAAAGTGAAGCATAACTTTGTGCTTACTTTAAGAATTTTCTAGGAACCGGGTCCTGGTGTCGATACACTGCACTCCCGCAAACATATCATGATTTGCCGGAAAATATATTATTCATTAATGACTGTTTAAAATGAGTGATTTTTACCGGTTAATAATCGATTATACGCCAGTAACCATTCCATTTCTGATGATTTCTTTGAATGATCGATAGTATCAATATTTATTGTGAAGTTGCCCATAGCAACTCAACTAGCCTCTATGTCTATAATCGATGCCGTCTTTTAAAAGCTTGTTGACGTTTAGTTCGCTATCTTTATCATTAAAACAATCGAAACATACGTTTGGTTACATACGTTCTAAATGAAAGGCCGTGTACGCATAGTTTATGGTAATTGTGGAGTGTTTCATGGTCAGATTACGAAAGAAAACCCTCAGAAACGGCGATAGGGTAAAAAAATCAGGTAAAAATTTATTATTTGGGCTATTTATATATAATCTAGTAGGGTCACACGGGAGGTAGTTTTTAGATACGATGAAGATTAAATACTACAAGTACGTCAATTCAACTGTTGGCAGCATCCTGTTTTATTCTGTTTAATCCAAATGGTCATCTGTGACAATTTCCGTTTCTGGCTGCTGCATGTGTTTTTCGGTGCTTTATACTGAGATTTGTTTGATTAATCCAAGGGAGAACTAGTGACTGTACCACAGAAAAACTATCACCGATACAGGATTGGCATAGCTTATCCACTTGTGTTTCAAGTGACAAACACACAATTATTACAGACTGGATGCGTCATATTGCGCTATAGGAATCCCTTGCAAAATACAATATCATGAAAGTTGAATCTCCATTAGGAGTATCAGTCTAAAATGGTTCAATTCTGTTCATTATCTATAAAGTTATGATGAATTGTATTTTCATCGATGTTCGAGGTAAGAAGACGCTATCTTTTATTGGTAGCGGAGAAACCTAATGGGTCTAATTTAGAGTTGGTCCATGTACGTGTTTTGATTTTATTTTCTCAATTAAATCCATCTATATAAAGTCAAAGATGGGTGTATGTGTGCAAGTTCGCCGATTGTTTGTATGTTCGCCAATCACGCTTCGTCGTCGCGATCCTCTCCCATATTATACTGTGGTATCAAATAAATCAGCATGACCCCGTGAATGTTTTAAGTCATAGAATTTAGGGCCCTTACGTTTTTGGCTCCGGGCAAATTTGGCTGCAGGCGAATTTGGGTTCCTAGCCGATTTTGGATCTGAGCGAAACTGGGGACATGCGAATTTGGGCCCCGGGCATCCCGCTATAGTCCTGAATAATCAACCGTGAACATTCAGCTTCATATCTGGGAAACCTGGTACTCTCCCCATACGTGTAAAAGCAGACAGCACAGAAATGATAATCGATATCACGGGTATCGATACCAGCTAAATTACGACAGTATAGCAAAAATAGCATTGGACCGAGAACCGAACCACGAGGCACATCGAAATTAATCCGGTTAGGATTTCATTCGACATTATTTATTTGATGATTTTATGACAAAAACTGTGAAACGATGGTGTTGTTAAATAGATGATCAATTAATTCCGGAACACTGTGTTTTTATAACTATGTTTGTATGTGAAATACAGGAAATTACAACATCTGTGATACAAGGGGTGATTGATAAGTAATGAGCCTCGATTGAAAAACTGTGCAACACAATGATACCACGTTTAGCACGTGCACTATAGTGTTCATCGTGCTCTGTCACAAACTTTCATCACATTAAGCTGTTTAGTTGTGGCGGGTAATAATCTAGTGGGGAGATCACGTGGCTAAGTGGGTAAGACGCTGGCTCGCTAGCCTGGAGGTCGGGTGTTCGATGCAGTAGGACGTTCATTTCCAATCAAGTGGGGTCTCTTGTTATCAGAAAATGGACCATATCGAGGCGAGAGCTGTGATTAAGTATCTCTAAAAAAGGGTCTAACATTCAAATCCATACATGATGATATTGTTAAGCAGGCCCGTAGCTAGCCCAAAATTGTTAGAGGGGGTGGGGGGCAAAGGCTTCTGGGGTCGCCGATGTACCTACACCGCGGAAGGGTTTATAGAGTGCTCTCCATAGGCGTACGGGGCTCGGGTAAGCCTTACAGACATGGGAAAATTTGACGAGCTCAAACGCGTTTTCTCTCTATTCGAGTCCCTGAAACAGTAGGTGGTCTGATAAAGCCTAAATTAGATGGCCGAGTCGAATTCCAATCAATAGTTTATATCCCACGGAGACGGGTACGTCGGGAGCAAATTTTGACTGCCGCAAACTTGTTTTCCTTCTATTTTAGCCCGCGAATACTGCAACTTAAATGTGGTCCAATATAGTCAACCTTCGGTGGCGTACCATACTCCTCGCAGCGTTTCGTTTGATTAGAGCTAATCACACTTAACACTGTTGTAAAGGAAGCAAATTTCTGTTCAAAATTATGACTGGTCAATAGTCTGATTAACAACCAATAGCTAACTTCGTAACAATGCCATTACACTTTAAACATAGATCCAAATTAGACCAAACATTTTTATATAACGTTACGTCATGGCTCACGATTTTATTATACCTAATTAACCAGTGCATGTAGCAGAATATTGCAAAAAAGTAATTGCGTGACAAACGAGGATATCTAAACGGATACAATACCTTAAATCACTGTCCAAAATTTTTAGGGAAGACCCCAGATTAAACGAAGGGCTGTCATGTTGCTGGCCAGAGAGGGATTTCAGTGTTTTGATTTCACGGGCCGAAATATGTGGCACAAAGTAGGGTGGTTCCAGACAAAATGTTCAAATTCATAGTCATTTTAGTACAAATTCGCGGTATTCAATTAAAAGATTACGGGCACTTTATTTTGTCAACCAGATGAAATAATATTTTTTGTTTTCACTTTACCCTTTTGCCCGAAAAGTCAGATTGCCTATGGTACACACCACCCCACCCCGAGAGAATTTTGGAAAATAGGGTTTGCACCTGAAATTGACGGAAAATTTCAATTTTGAAGCTGAATTTATGATATTGGCGAATTATGATACTTGAATATGAACAATATCAACATTTGTAAGGAAGGAATACGACTTTAACGTACCTATAATAATATATGAGAAAAATGAAAAGTGCGGAATCGGGTTAGAGTGCGACTTGTTACAATTTTGAAGATATCAGGCCATTGTCGGCGACCGATTCATTCGTGGGCGCCTAACTAATATCACTGGCGTTATATGATGAGCGCCTTACTAATTTCACTAGCATTATATTATGGGCGCTAATTATCATGTCATTATGGGCGCCCCTCCGGGATGAAGGACCCCACACATTATGTCGTTTGAATTTTGAAGATTATCGCGCCTAATTCATTCGTGGGCGCCTAACCAATCTCACTAGCATTAAACTACACGCGCCCATGATCTCGACATTATAGGCGTCCCTCTGGGATGAGGCACCCCACAAATTATGCCGTTTTAAGGGCCAATTGAACAAGTTGTGGGGGCCCAACAAATCTAATTCAACATTATGTATTTGCGACCCAATCGAAAAATTGCAAATTGGTGACCTTTGGCCTCTTCTTAAGTGACCTTTCCACCAAAAATTCCATTCTTAAGTTATATTTCCTGGTTCAGGGCACAATCCTCTATCAAATGCCACTGAAGTGGAATCCGCACCTTCCATGTTGAATAAACCGATTTTGGGGGGTACTATGGGTGGCTCCTCATACCACACCCACCACTGGTGCAGCTTAAGAATTTGGTTTCTGGGTTCTCCTAACCAAGCCATACACCACTAGCATCCCAAACCTTCCGTACCTTTCATCTTGAATAAACCCATCTAGCTCCCGGACTAGTATTATTAACATCGTGTACACAATTTCTACTATGCTAGATGTGTGGACAACGATGGTCCGATACTCTGAATCTTGATTCTTAAGTTGCGGGTCCCCTTCCCATGGGGGGTGGGGTCCTGATACAATGTCGAAATTTCGAGTTTAATTCGACTTTTGCACACAACAATCAACTTTTGTGCATATGTCTACCAACATCAGATGTAGCTAAAAACACCGCTTAAGAACTACCCGCTTTAGACTTCCGCGTGCAACATTCATTGTTTCGTTACAAGTTTTACTATTGGTTCACTAGAACATAACAATTACTTCTGTCTCGGATAAGGACGAGAAAGCGGGGGGGGGGGGGGGAATGGCAAATATCATCCTTCACGCATATGTACACTTACCTCAGGTAACATCAAAAACTCTACTTAAATAGACCCCCTACCTATTCTTCAACCCTTAATAATGTCCCCTTTTTTCGTTAAACGTTTCACTATTAATTCATGGGTTTTATATAGCTCGGCTCTCGGAGAAAGGTGGCTAAGTTGATAAGGCGCTGGTTCGCTAGCCTGGAGGTCGGGTGTTCGATCCCTGCATTGGCCGAGAAAGTTCATCTCGATTTTCCGGCGTGATTTCCCCTTGTCAATGATGCAGGAGGGTCTGACAAGGACAGCTGCCTAGTCGTTCGGATGGGACAAAAACCGAGGTCCCGTGTAAACATTGGAGTGCACGTGAAAGATCCCTTGGCAGTTGGAATTTGATATAAGAGTAGGCCGTAGCGCCGCTGCCCAGGCAAAATTTCCCTCATAGCACACTGTTAATGCGTATGCCCGTCTTTCATTAGCCCAGGTAAGGTGCAAAAGAGTAGGACGTTAAACGCCATTTCATTTCATTTCTCGGAGAAGGAGTTGATTTAGTTGATGACCCTAATTAACAGCTCCTAGCGTCCATTCTCTTTCACCCAAAATACAATCTGTAGGATTCGTCATACTCATGATATTCCTAGATCTTCAAAACATAGTGATGTTTTCATTAAGGACTTCAACGGATTGATCTCGTGCAGTTTTGTCGACCTACTCACTAATGTCCCAAGAGAAGAAGTTTTGATTTTAGGGTTTTTGAAATCTGTATTCGACAACTTTCTACACCACTGGATACATCACTACAGTTGATACCATTATTCCGTTGATCAAGCAATGAATGGAATCCACATATTTCATACAGATAACTATTATGGCAGATCCGCGGTGTATCTATGGGAAGTCCTTTATCCCCGCTGATTTACGAAATTTACACGATGTCACCAGAAGATGGCACTCTAACCGCTCCTTTTAAAACTTATTTTCTTGTTCACAAAGATGGATAGCATCTTCGTCATGTTATAAAAAGATGATACTGTCGTGCCCTGAATCACCTGGAACAACAAACACTCATGAATGGAGTTCACAATGGAGAATGGAGCCAACAGAAGCCTCCCATTTCTTAATGTAATGGTATGAAGAGAGAACTCCAATGTCACCACCTCAGTGTACAGAAAACCAATATATCTACTGCAAATCTAATCAGCCAAATGCATAAAAAGCAAACATTATCATCACCTTTACTGAAAGGGCCATTTGTGATCCCGAATCCCTCAACATAGGAGTACAACACCTAAAAGACGTATTTATCCAACCTTTCAAAACTTGATAAATCAAAAAATCATACACTCCCAATACAAGTCTTTATACCATTCCGCAGCAACATCTTCCACCAATTTAGAGGGTTATTTAAAACAGAAGCTGGCATAGAAACCACATTCTTCAATGGCACGTCAACTAAGGAGTTAGTAAATGCTAAAGGAATGTCAAGCCTCACAAAGCCTACCTTCCTGAAAGGCTGTGTCTACCAAATTAAATGTAGATGTGGAGAATATTACATTGGTGAATTCAAAGTACCTTTGACCTCCGAATTAAGGAGCATGTGTCCAAAGCCCCTACCAATGTCTTTCCTAGCTCCCTTACTATAATCTTACGTAACGCTCCTTTAAATATTTAAAATAAAATAGAATTGGTAGAATTTTCTACAGTGGAACTTTGCCCAGGCGCTCGCATTTAAGTACTTTAGAATTAAAAGAGACATATGTCTAATAATATAAACACGACGCGTCGACAAGATTTCAATGGTCGCTATCAAGCAAATAAATTAATAAATGGAGAAAAAGCGAAAGCGTTGAATGTAAACAGATAGTGATTGTAATCCATAGAACTGTGTTGTGTTATAATATGTTCAAAGACATTCAAAGATCACGTATAATAATACGCGGCCATATTATTAGTTTGGTCGGGGTTGGGGCAGCGAATTGTTAACGTGAAGAAGTCTGCCATTTAGTCAAGTGGCGAATAGTTAACGTGAGCGAAAAAGTCTGTCATTAAGTCAAATGGCGTAGTTTCGATTCCCGGCTTGTACAAGTGTGACCGTGAGGTCCGTCAGATATTACAAAAGTCTGGAATGGTTCTTCAAATCTTTAATACTGGAAACTTAATAACAATTAACTACATACACTTACAGGACCGCGGATAACCGACTAGTACCTAATGCTACTAAGTCGGATAGGCCTAAAAGACTGCCATATCAAGTACACTCAAATATATTTATATGGAATTACTTCTAATCACTTGGCTAAATCAAGTGTTGACATAAATAAGCATTGATGTAATAATGTACAATATAAGAAATAGAACAATGGTGAATAAAACAATTAATAGATTAATCAAACGATTGGCAAGTTCACCAGACAGGCCGTTTTGTCAGTTACTTTCCATCTCTAACAGTTTTATAAACAATAAGGGATTATAATAAATTAACATGTCATTAGAATTATGTAACATTTTACCTTTGGCTATAGTCAACTTTCAATAGCACACACACGCAATAATTATTGTTCTTAGAGATTACAAGTATACAGAATTCAATTTGATGACTTTCCATTTTAAAATTAAAGTATTATCTGAAATATTCTAGATTTAAATTCTAACATAAAACTACTATAACCAGCACGGTTATATATCATCCTTGCTCGCTAATTTTAATACGCCCTCGTATTAATTGGGAACGTATTCTTGAACACAAAACCATCATTGTACAATTACAACTACCACATATTTTTATAGGGTACATCCTCTAGATATGGTAGAATTCCGAGTCTTCCTTGTATATTTTATCAGTCCACTCCCACTGGTACGCATACTGGAGGGTAAAATTGTCTAGAAAAACACGTCTTTCTGACAGATAATATTCTAGGTCTGTTTTTGGATCACGGTAGCGTGCGCACAATTTCCATCGTCTTCCATCTGGGTGATCTTCAAAATTACTTAGTCTGTCCCATGCCATACGTACTCTTTCCTCTGGTAATAGTAGATAGCTTTGGGGGACTACCTTTCTAACCACTTCTGGTACGGGTTCAGGAATTTTGTTTTTGTGGATCTCTATGTAAGAAATATCTGATTCATCCAAATCGCTTTCACGAACCCATTCCTTTTGTTTCACTTGATATTCTAGTTGCCCTTTGTTTAGTCGTTTCTGAACCACTTCCTTGATACGCTGAGAATCTGTGTTCGATTTGGAGGGTGCATATTCAGTTTTCGTTACTGAATTTAACAGTTCGACTGTCTGACAACTTTTAGTATATACCGTTGGAAAGGCTACAACGCTTTTGTCAAGAGTGCAGGTTTTGGTGGTTTGACATTCACTATTTACTGTTGATGGCTTGGTAACTGTCTTAACATATTCACTAACTGCAGGAGATACAGTTTCAACATATGGTATTTTTAGTGTTTTCATTAAGGCCATATCTTTCTTTAAATTTCAACGATCTCATTACATCTCGTGCTCTTCTGCTGGCCGATTTCTTCACTCCATTTTGACCACAGACATTTCGCCAAGTCAGAATTATAGAAATGTTGTTACCTCCATTTTCGATTTTCCATTAACGTGCCTCTGTATTCAAATCCATTACTTTGATTATTTCTTCTAATTTTCGGGGTATAATTTGTTCCATCTTCTTGATTCTTGGGGTACTCGCTTTGGCTTGTAAGAGGCTGGAATTTTACCACACAAGGCTTCTGCACCAGATGTGACCGTGAGGTCCGTCAGTCTGGAATGGTTCTTCAAATCTTTAATACTGGAAACTTATAATAAGAATTAACTACATACACTTACAGGACCGCGGATAACCGACTAGTACCTAATGCTACTAAGTCGGATAGGCCTAAAAGACTGCCATATCAAGTACACTCAAATATATTTATATGGAATTACTTCTAATCACCTGTCTAGATCAAGTGTTGACATAAATAAGCATTGATGTAATAATGTACAATATAAGAAATAGAACAATGGTGAATAAAACAATTAATAGATTAATCAAACGATTGGCAAGTTCACCAGACAGGCCGTATTGTCAGTTACTTTCTATCTCTTAACAGTTTTATAAACAATAAGGGATTATAATAAATTAACATGTCATTAGAATTATGTAACATTTTACCTTTGGCTATAGTCAACTTTTAATAGCACACACACGGAATAATTATTGTTCTTAGAGATTTCAAGTATACAGAATTCAATTTGATGACTTTCCATTTTAAAATTAAAGTATTATCTGAAATACTACTATAACCAGCACGGTTATACAAGGATTAGGTTCACATTTCCAAACCCTTGGGTCCCCCGACTGCTAAAGACCCCTACGCACATGCATATTGTTGAAATAAAATTGATAGAATTGGGACGGGTCCAAGGCAGATCTCCAACCCTGAGCCAAGTTTTCACTGTTTATAGTTTGACAAAATGTGTGCATTGGTTGTCCATGTGACGACATTGGTGGATGATATAGAACTCATGTATGTTGATAATAAATTTATGGAGTATCGACGGACCCCACCTTTAATTTGATACCAAGTTTCCTTTGATGGTCTTTTTCCAGAAAATAATCTAAATCCGGCAGACAACCTGGCAAAATATATATGAAAAATATCTGAAGTTTGCAAAATACCGTAGTAAAAGACTTCACAGACACACAGAATGACTGAAACTAAATGAAGAAAAACACAGCTGTGAACTTATCAGTAGACACCAATGAATACTTAATTGGGATCACATGTTTTTTTCACATTTTCTTAGTGTGACATTCAAAATTTCGCAACACACTTAGGAAGATCCCGCGGCACACTGTAGTCCAGTACATCAGCCAATTGATGAAAACAGGGAGCCCAATCCCCAAACAATTGCAAGAAAAGGTTTTTTGGTGGTTTCTGCTAGAGTCTGGTGTACTGAATCACACCCTAAAAGTTTACCAAGATCGGAGTACCGGAAAGTGGCAAATTTTGAGGGTAAATGCTAAATTCTTCAAATTATTTTCCTGTAAAGGGGAAGAGTTCAGACATGCATAAAGTAGTCATTTTTTCGGGTTCTGCCCCCCCCCCCTTTTGCTAAAATATACCATAATATCCGATTTCTGGGCTATACATCGTTATAGTTCGCGTCGGATGAACTGTTATACATCCATAGAAACTATGGGAAAGGTAAAAGTTCAATAACTATGGCTGCTGCTTTATGTGATGATATGTTGATATGTTGTTGTTGTTGAAGCATCTGCGGACGCTTATGTCGACATAGTAAAGGTAGCTATTGAAGTTGTAGATTTGCACTCCATGAAATTGATAAGGGAGGAGACATGTCTTCTGATACCGCAGGAGCAAATATTAACATTCGTGCAAATAGATTACATTTTCGTTCAGATAAAAAGAGCGAATAACCTGTATATGTTATAGTTTGTCCCAAGAAACTTCTCACATCTAGAGTAGGTTTCACACTTTTTCACACCTTCAGTGGGTGTGGGAGCACATCTAGGATCCATGGCATTGTCCAAACATTGTAGTTCTAAAAGCCAATTAAAGGAGATCATGTAACAATAACGAAATGTGCAATATAGACCGTTTATTTTGTACTATTACGCCAGGTCTTTCTGTGGTCGCTATCTTATAGTTGGGAGTGATAATGCTGAGCTACAAGCAGCTTCCTGTCGTCCCCAAAGTAACTGTGTTCATGAACTATCATGATAGTATTTCTAAGGCAGTTTACAATATCTAAAATATGACAACCACATAAAAACAAGACACGACAGTACACCATAAACTGTCCATGTTGCGTCATTGTAATGCCAGGTATAACTTTTATGGTCTAAAGACACTTCAGTGTCATGTTCTGGTAACCTCTCTATAGATTTATCAGGAATAAAACCAAAAGTTAAAACTTTTTAGTACGTAGATGTGCCGGTCGTCATAGTATGTCATTATATGGGGTCATTTGACATTTATATCATATTTGTATATGTTCATTATACATAATAATATAGCTTCTTAACCCAATTTTTTAGAATTTTTTTGAACATGGAGTAATCTAATGTCGGCCATCTTGGATTTTACCACGTTCCGGTTCTCAAAATTTGGTAAACTTTTGGGATATTAAAAGAAAACCTAAATAAACGCAAAAATGCATTAAAACATTTTCTTGCAATTTGTTGGGGGTAAAATCATAAATTGACTAGATTACTGGTCGAGAATCACTGGGCTAAAGACTAACATTAGCCAGGGTATGATATCTTTTAGACAATTTAAATAGCCCCCACAGTATATAGGATCTATAGAATTACACAACCAGGTATGTGCGGTTCCAGACACTGCAGAAATATGACTGGTCAACAGTTGGATCAACAACCAATGCATTACAGCGTAACAAAATCTTTTGGGTTTAAACAGAGCTCAACATATGCTTACATCACGTTATGTCATTACTCACGAAATGTATTATGCTCCACTAACCAGAATATTGCAAAAAAAACTAATTGTGTGACAAACAAGACTATCGAAAACACGTACAATGTAAACAATTGGCAATGGCCAGTATGAACAAACACGAGGAGACGAACACCATTTTCACCGTTTTTAATACATTAAATCATTGTACGAAGTTTCAGGAAAGACATCAGATCAAAGAGAAGGCTGTCACAAATTTTTATTTTATAAAAATAATTTGTAATTGACACTTACCTTTCGTTATTGGGACGTTGGGATGGCCTAGAGTGCCGCGCTTCGACTTCTAGCTGGCCGGTCACATCTGGCTTGCGGCTGTGGTTTCGAGCCCTGGTGTGAGCGTATGTGGCACTCTGGTTTCCTCCCACTGCTAAAGACACCTACGCGCGAGCGAATTATTGAAATAAATTTAAACCATATGTTAGTCCCGAAATGACCTAGTTTTTGTTGAGTGGACGTTAAACCCCATCTCTCTCTCTCTCCCTTTCGTTATTAAGTACAGCACATGGGTTATTCATTGTATAGGCCCCTTAAGGATAGGGAATCGATTATCAGGTCACCCGTGTAATCTAAACTTTGTTATGAAAGATGGGTATTTTAACAGGTGTATCTAATGAACTATTTTGCAGATATGGCGAATACTTATTCCCTCGACCAAACAGACAATGAAAATAAACTTAGACGTTATTTTCAGAATGATTTTGAAAATGTGAGTAAACAAAGGTTGCGATCAATTCACATGAGTCTTAGGCGCTATGGAAATGTAGAATCAAGAATAAACCTCAAAGATTTACAACATGCATTTGAGGTAAGCTTGACTACCATTCATTCATTTGGCTGTAGGGTCGTTCGTTTAATCATTTTTGAACTCAAACATACATATTTTTTGGAGCAAATAGAATGAAACAAAAATACATATTGTAGTGATATTACAGAGGTTTAGATGCGTTCGTTCCAAGAGCGAGAACGTTGTGAAATCGTCGTCGTTTGTTGCAATATTGCTAAAAAATTTGCTGTTATAATTAATGGTGGCATAATATTTTATTAACAGTAAAATGTCTTTGGCCAATTGTACTAAACATGCACTAAAAATATAAGTGACAGGTTGGCACATAAAAGGAGGTATGGAACCGAAACATAGCTGGTTCTATGTGTCAACAAAATATCACCAGATTGCACGTGATTGGAAATTTACTAATTGCATCATTTGGCTCAAGTAACCTATCATATCACGGTCTTGAATAGCCTTGTCTGTGCGTGATGTCCATGGGTCCTATAAAAGAAATCATGGCAAACTCTTGTACTTCTTGGGACAGCGCTTTTCGGAAAGAGACCAGAGCTACGCCAATTCGAGTACACGCTTGTTTCTTGGAGAATTGCACATCGATTGACTGACTTTGTTGTTTTTATATGCCGTCATGCTCGAGTCCGTGTGGTACTAGCACACTTGTTTTTTTTCGTTTTTTGTTGCAGGAGAACCAAGTTACTTTAACCCAACGGCATTATCAGATGATAACTGATGCATGCGAAGATCATTTTGGTATTGATTTTGAAAAGCTTTACAAATTATTAATACAGGCACATGAAGACAAAAGTAAGTTCATACGTTCTACCGTTTTGGTTCGTTTTACGTCGCCTGTCGATCCAGTTTCTTCAGTTTCCGACAACTGCGATTCACGTTCTCAAGCAAATAAATAAAAAGTAAAAGTACCCTTCATGGGTGACATTTGACGGAGTGAAGGCTGAACCGCCGATATCTGTGTAAAATGTCAGTGGTACTGGTACCACCACTTGCCTTCTGTAAACTTAAAAGTTTACGTAATACTTTGGCAAGGTAAAACTAATTGTCCCCCGCCTTTCGAAGAAAGTTGGGGGACTATTAAAATGGGTTCGTCCGTCTGTCTGTCTGTCTGTCTGTCCGTCACACTTTTTGGGACACAATAACTCTCTTCCTAATTGAGCTAGAATGTTCAAACTTGGTGTATGTGTTTATTAGGTCAATGCCTTGTTTAATTCCAACTGTAGCTAAAACACAAAATTTCACCACTTTCAATGACTGATGCCAGTTCTTGTTTATATGGAAAACTTACATACGATTCCCTTTTCCGTTCCTACTTTCGTATTTGATACAGCATAATATTATATGAAATATTTCAGATCAAATGCTTGCACCTAAAAATGATCAACGTATTGTTTTAACACGAGAACAAAGAGATCAGGATTTATTGTATCGTCTAGAAGAACAGCTGGTTAAAAGACAGGTGTTTTTCGACATTGATGCGATAAGAAAGGCATTTCAAAATAAAGATTTAAACAGAGTTGGAAAAGTACAAAAAGATCAGGTATGAACATTTTTAAAAATAATTGTATATCGAATCTTTTTTGACAAAATTTCTTCGACACATTTTCAACATCGTGAATGAACAGATCAGCCGTACACAGATCTCCCGATTAAAGGAGAGTAGAAATTTCTTACTTGGCACTACACAGCACATTCAACACGAATAAAAAAAAAAAAATAAATTGAACATAGATGCGGACCTGTGGGTATCGTGAAGAATTCTAGAGGTGTATTGTTCATTTTAACAAGCCCTTCTCCCATGCAACGGTGGCTAAGTGGATAAGGCGCTGGTTGGCTAACCCGGAGGTCGGGTGTTCGATCCCTGCATTGGCCGAGAAAGTTCATCTCGATTTTCCTGCGGGATTTCCTCTTGTCAGTGATGCAGAAGGAGGGCCTGGCAAAGACGACTACCTAGTCGTTCGGGTGGGACGGAAAACCGAGGTCCCGTGTACACATTGGAGTGCACGTAAAATATCTCTTGGCAGTTGAAATTCAATATAAGGGTAGGCCGTAGCGCCGCTGCCCGGGCAAAATTTCCTTCATAGCACACTGTATGGCGTATGCCCGTCTTCCATTAGCCCAGGTTAGGTGCAAAAGAGAAGGACGTTAAACCCCATTTCATCTCCCATGCAACGTGGCTACGAAACAGACCTGGGATGTGTTGCTAGGTCAAATGGGAGGAAATCCTGTGTTATCATGCCAACATGTAACTAATGTAAAAAAAGTCATTCCCATTATGACAAAAATATTGTCCTTGATAAATTGATAAGATGGCGTACGTTATTTGTGGAATATACAGATACACGATTACTATATCAAGTAAGAAATAAAAATCTCCAAACTAATGAAATGCAGATAAATTTAAATGATATTGTGACTGAATTTATAATTGTGTATCATTTTAATGCTTTGCAGGCACAGTTAATATTTTCGTATTTAAAAACACCCTTGTATGGAGCGCTGTTGTTGAATTTACTGAATCGGTGTCACGCTGAAAATGACGGTGGAATCAGGTAGGTGACTGTTTATATGTGTCTGTTTATAGTCACAACCAAGAGGTATCTTATATTTTTTATTTGGCGTGTTGAGCAATTTCCCGAACCAGCGATGCTGTCAAAATCACACCTGTGAGTCAGATCAAATGCTATTTTAGCTTGCCTTGATTGTATCAAATAAAACAAATAGACCCGCCAGAAACTAATTACTGTAACATACATATTAGTTGATATATGTAGCACCATAGGCCTTTCTGTCATACATGGTGAGCGGAACTACAAAAACCGGTTGCCACATCCAACGTATAACACTACGTATCTTAGTAGCCTTGTGATCATCTAGAATTTGTCTTTGGTTGTTTTGCTTTCACTTCACGTCGTGTATTTACTTCTTACTGTTTTCTCAGTTTGTCTTACCAGGAATAACAATGCAACAGTTCGTTTTTAGATTTTATATATCATAGCCGGATACATAAATGCAAGCATGGTATAGATTACAATACCAAAGTCATTCTCAAACCCTTGTGCTGTTTGTCTCTTTGTTTGCGAATGATTTCACCAATGGTAGAGGCATAGATAATAAATAGAATTGGTCCCAAGACCGATCCTTAGGGAACACCAAATTTTACTTGGGCTTGATTTGATTTACGCATCTACGCATAAAATTTTCTCGAGATTTATCAGAGAAACTGGATTAAATGTTAATCGGTTAGAATCATCTACACTGTCAAGTAAGGAGACATGTTGTTCGGTCGCAGTCACATCGGGAAAGTGATCGCGAATTTTGTTGATCTTACTCATGAAAAAAGTAACAGAACCTCTGTTAGAGTATCTTTGTCAAAACATGATGGGTACTTATCCCCCGAAGGGTCTTTTGTAAAGTTGTTGAAATTTTGAAGCAGTGTTTTATTGTCACTTGGCGTGTTAATGAGATCTTGGAGCTATTTAATCTTGGTTGATCTTAATTCAGATGAATACTGGTTACGTTTACATTTGTATATTTGACAGTGCACCCCTAGACTTGGCCTTTGCCAGTTGGTTTTGGCACTCCGGCATTGGTGTTTTAATGTTAAAAGGGGATCTTTGAACCATAAGGTCTGATGGTAACAGTGCGCTTCTTAAGGGGAGCATGCCTGTCTAAAGTACCATTAAGGGCTGGATTAAAAACTGACCACTTATCATCAACAGAGTCTAATTCAGATATATTTTGTAAAACAGATTCAATATTGACCGATGTTGATATTCCGGCACTTTCTATATACGAATTCAGTTTTAGTAAGGGCTAGTTTTGACAGGTATACACATCTGATACCAGTTTTGAGGTTGATTTGCAGATAACTAGATCTAACGCGTGGCCGCTACCATGGCAACAAGTTGTTTTAATCCAAAACTATCAATATCTGTGTAAATCTTTTGGAATTATTGTCGAGAGCATAGTCAACATTGATATTAAAATCGACAAAGAATAGGGGCTGACTGCAAGTTGTATCATGACAACAGATTAATTCAAGAAACTCATCCTCAAAATTTTGGAAATATTGTTTGTTTTTAGCAGAAGGGGTGGGGGTGGGGCTGTATATGGCAATTATTCGAAATTGGGGCGATTTCAAACAAATAATGAACCTCTTACAACATTTTGTCATGTGGTAAAATATTCATCAATTCGAATATGGTTACATTGTATCATTATTTTAGCAAAGTGACTATCTCGGACTGAATTAAAACCACTCCCTATTACATCTGCTGTACAGCTAAGACTGCTTACGTAGAACTTCAAATTGGCCTCATAAACAGATGATGGCAACTTTTTATGGTCTTTTAATAAACAGACAATGAGATGTTGTTTTGGCACTGACAAAGCTGAATCTCGAGAATATGTTTAAAATCACCACAAATACGGATTCTACTACCTCGAAAACATAGTAGTCGACATTTAACAACACTATTTTTATTCGAAAAACACAAAACACATATTTGCGGCGCCATTTTGGTCGCCATATTGGATTGCTGCCACATTGGATTGCTGCGGGTCATTTCCAATGTCATATTCAAACACGCAGACCACGGAAACCTATATTTGAATCTGAAAGACATTCTAAACAAACTTGTTAGTAGTGAAATGACAGAAAAACTGATATTTGGGCTAATTTGAGGTACCCCATTTTCATGGGGTATGAACATGGGGGCCAGGGGGATCGAGGGGTCAATTATTTTCTGTATTATAATACTTCTCCACATATTTTTAGCACCTTAAGGCTTGGTTTCAACAATATTTGTTGAATAACACGCACCCCTACAATAACACATCATTTCTAATTTATAAAGTCCAGGTTTCACTTTAAATTCTGTCTCGGGAAATCTCAAATTGTAAACCATTTCCTCTTCTTGGATTTCTATTGGTCTGTTTCGTGTCAAGTTGAAAACGTTCTTTTTTGTCTTCTAAGTATGATTGGTGTGAGACATAATACAAATACCAGCCGCCAATCAAACATTTTCGCGACTACCGACCAACATGTTTAATAAAAGAAACAACCCTAAATTTTTTCGGCATCCATGAATCTAATTCTGCATATATTTCAGTTATTATAATTCATTAAAATGCATTATATTTCGCCGTATGACTCTCAAATCTCAGAAAACATGTGCAACGAGGCTTAGTATTTTGAGTCATCTATGGGACTTGCGCACTCACAGAATGATAAGTGTTGTTATTTTGGGAGAAATCGACTGAGAAATTGTTTTAAACACTTTCAACTCCTTCAAACCCTTTAATGGGTTTAATCGAAATTTAATAGGTATGTTGATATACGAAAATGAAATTGGGTTAAACTGTAGTGCTCCTAAACTGGGCTAAAAAAGACGAAATATTCTCTATAAAGTTGTTTTTACAACACTTGTTTTATATTACGATTATGTGGTCTGTTAACCAATTTTACATATTCAATTTCCCGAAAAAAAATTGTATTTACCTAATTCTACGAATATTTCCACGAAAAACTTTTCGTCCACCGGATTTCTTTTGTTTTTCCACCAATTTTTTTTCCACAAGATTTCTTTTTTCTGTTGCTGGTTTGTACGGGATTTCTCCTTCCAGATTTTTCCAGGGTATTCGATCTTGTAGTCACGTGCACCAAATTGCATATGTAACACTATGCAGTGCTATGCAGTCGCTGGTTAGATGTGGAAAATATACAGAAAGAACTCCTCACACTCAACGTGTGACACATACTCTTTTCTTCCCAGCTGTGGTGATCGTCTCTAATTTGCCAGTTAGTTAAGACGTTTGACTTACCAGGAATAACAATGCAACAGTTCGGTTTTTTTTACATTTTACATGTACTTATCAAAGCCGGATACATATATACAAGCATAGTATACATCACAATACTAAAGTCGTTCTCAAACCCTAGCCAGCCAGACCTGCTACATTTCTTACAAGTATGATAGTTTTGTAGCTTTGGTTTTTAGACGTTCAGTTATCAAATGGTCAAATGAATAATTAAGCCAAATGATGCTGAAGCCCACCTTTATATGGTTAGTTGAAATTTGCTAGAGAAATTTCCCACAAAAATCTGTTATCAACTCAGCTAACTGTATTTCCCAGCTTTTTATATTAGGTCAAATTTTGTGGAGTTTTGTATTTTATACATTTGAAAATTGATAGAATGGTCATCATAATATTTCTGATAAGGGCCCTGTTGTGTTGTTGTTGTAGTTGGCCAGAATTTATCAACTTTTTGGAAAGATCACAACAAAGAGCTTGGGAAAAGCATCCCGCCATGGCCGAACTACCTAAACAAGTACAGGAAGAAGAAATGGTTAATCCCGATGTTATAGATGAATTATCATCCAGCGCTAAAGCAAAGGTTGTCTCTAAATTATTGAAAAAGGTAAGGGTCCTGTTGTGGTGTTGTAGTTGGCCAGAATTTATCAATTTTTTGGAAAGATCACAACAAAGAGCTTGGGAAAAGCATCCCGCCATGGCCGAACTACCTAAACAAGTACAAGAAGAAGAAATGGTTAATCCCGATGTTATAGATGAATTATCATCCAGTGCTAAAGCAAAGGTTGTCTCTAAATTATTGAAAAAGGTAAAATGATTAGTATGAATCTCCCCTGCCAATGGTATTATACTCTTTTATAAATATTTACAGTACTTACAATAACGGTTAAGTTTTTCTGTCATCAGATATATGTTACAAATACCCAAATAGTTAGAGTTAAAATGGTACACCCTCATTAAATTGATCTGTTGATTTGTTTCGATTGATAACCTTCCACCGCCATTCAAATTTTACAACCGTAGATAACTGTACCCAAAGTAAAATGAGTTTGAGATTCAGTTAGATTACAAATGGGAATATTAAAATATTCTATCGACGACTATGGGTATCACTGCCTTGTTTTGGCCAAATCCTGTTTATATAGTCTGAATATTCATACGTTCAGCAATATGAATATTGCGGTTTGCGAGAAATTGAAAATGCACCAAATGACGATCAGAAACCGTAAAGAGATTTACGCTAAGATTGTACACTGATGTACCTGAAATTTGATTTTATAAACCTTCCAATCCAGTAATACAAGTTGAAATTCTATTTCATTCAGAATCATTTGAATAATTTCTCGGATTTGTACTAAGACAAATATTAATTGACCAATACAATACATAGTCCAGAAGCAATGGCCAAGAGAATTGTTGGCTAATTAACCACAATCACGCATTGTGGTTAATTAGGAGTTAAGAGTGGTTGTTTTCATTGACTTACTTAAGCTGGTGGTTTAACGTCCGCTTCCACATAAGTGATATCGCAGACTATGTTTTCATTGAACTGCTAGCTTGGCTTTATAGGGTTGGTGTATTCCCACGAAGGCGCAGTTACAGAGCGTGACCAAAATTAATCCTTCCCGCGAAGGCGCAGATATCGACTTGTCGGCTTTCGTTTGAAAAGAGACATATTTTTATTAGGACCCAATTAACGGTGTTAAAGATTTTATGAATTTATGTTCACTCTGAATTTTTTTCACCAATTGGCTATGGCGGGGTATCAGGTTCAAAATGCGATCTACAGTTGAAAGTAGAAAATAAAAAGCAAAAGAGAAAATTCCTATCCAAAATAGACATTTTCGTGTGGGAAACATATACCGCTCGTGCTTTTCAACCTCATACGTCCACCTTTTTAACTTTAAGTCGTAACTATTCTACTTTCAACAACAGAATTTCTACTTTCAATAATCAACTTTTGACATTCGACTTTCAACTTCAGATTTTCTACTCAAGATTTTCTCCATGCATATTACGGAATACATTTGATCACGTGACTATTTCTGCATGTCATTAAAATACGACAATTACCCGCAAGTACCACTGGTCGATGGTTGGGTTAAAATTTGGGAATAGTTTGTTTGACTTAAATAAAAAACGCACATTTACCCGCAAGTACCACTGGTCGATGGTTGGGTTAAAATTTGGGAATAGTTTGTTTGACTTAAATAAAAAACGCACTAACTCAAATTTCATTACATCGTTGTTTGTCTATTTTGTTTATTTTCCCTCAAGTTCAACTATAATTCATCTTACATACGTCGTGGCAAGGATTAGGGTCCTCTGTCCAACCTTGTTGGTTTTCTCCGGGTACTCCGGTTTCCTCCCACTGCTAAAGACCATATGTTAGTCCCGAAATGACCTAGTTTATTCGAGTGGGCGTTAAACCCCCCCTCTCTCTCTCTCTCTCTCTCTCACACACACACACACACACACACATTTGTTTTTATATAAATTAGTTACTAAGGAGTGAACTAAGATAACAATAAGTAGCCTGGAACAATAGTGGCTAAGTGGTGGATAGGATGAAAAACCATGTAAAAGATCCCCCGTCATTTGGAATTCAATATATAAGTAGGCTGTAGCGCTGCTGCCCGGGCAAAATTTCCCTTGTAGCACACTGTATGGCGTATGTCCGTCTTCATTATCCCAGTCGGTGCACAACAGTAGGATTTTAAACTTCATTCCATTTCATAAAGTAGCGGTGGATTACAGTGGCTAAGTGGGTAAGATGCTGGATTGCCGCTGTCCGGGGAAAAATTTCCCTCGTTAACCCAGTTTGGAGCAGAACATTAAGACCTTTCGTTTCATTAAGTAGCCTTTTCAAGCTCATAACAGGGTTCCACTTTAAAGGATTATATCTTGTGGAGTGTGTCCTTTAAGTATTAGAAATGAATACTGATTCTTTGAATAACAACAGCAACAAGTAAACAACTTATGACTTCCTATAAATCGGCCCTTCAACCAGCTAGAATATAGGTTCCCTAAGCTGGTTGTCTCTTTATATAAATTAGTTACTATGAAAGTGTTAACTTAAACTTATAATTTTTGGACAAAATCTGAAGCCATTTAACTGATCAGATCAACCACTTAGTTGCCATAATTTAAATCGAGTGACCAATTGCTGTCTGCTTCATCTGACTAACCAAGCATTAATGTATATTAAAATATAGATTTGAAATTAAAAATAGAGTTAAACAATAATAAATTAACATGTTACCGATACATTAATCATCTGTAACCACCCTACTTCAAACAAAAACATATTTTAACGATAATAATTTTTAATTCTGTACAAAGGATTCCTGTAAGGCCTAAAATGTCTAAGGACTTGTACAGGTGGATCTTCTGAACAAACGCCTACGTATCTATGATCTTAAGTCTTGACTGCTGGTGCTTTTTCCACTAAAACTTGAAACAACTTGTATTGCTGTAACCTCAACATGGCTATTGGCAGGATGACATATTGTTTCTCTTGTCACCATTCACACGAGGTTGTTAAAAACAGATACATCGTTAGTATCCGGAACATTTTGAAAACCCACATCCTTTTTAGTGGAGGCCACAGAATCCTGTACTTTTTGGGCACCCTTCTTTGCAAAATATCCAAACTGTCTCTGACTAACCCTTTGTATTTGGGCAAAAGAACGATATTTCTTTTCCGGTCTGGATAATTAATTTTCCGAGAAGCCCCCTCTTTCAAGACCCTGATAGTTGATCCAGATTTCGTATTACTGCTACTACTGCTGACTTGCAGGGAATGTAGCTCGCCGGCGTGTCTTCTCTTAGAAGAACACAGATTATTGGAATGGATTTTCAACACTTTATTTCAGGAGCAAATAAAAAAACAGCAACAATGAAACAACCTATAACTTCCTATAAATCAAACTAGTATATACAGTCTTCTTAAGCTGGCCTCATTGGTTGATAACGACAAGAGAAGCCCAGTCGAAACGTCGCTCAGTAATAAACAGTAATTGTATTCCATATGCTAAAGACCCCTACGCGCAAGTGAATTATTGAAATAAAATTAAAAAACATATGTTAGTCCCGACATGACCTAGTTTGTACATATATATTAAAGAAGAAATTGCTCAGTCGAACAAATCAGTCAATAAAATCAGTGAAATATCTCAGTCAAAAACAAAAACAGACAGTGCCCTTTTTTACTACTGCAAGTGCCTTTCAACTAGCTTTTTTGCTCGATTTTGAGGCTCTTTTTCTACGATTTCCGTACGTTTAGACGAAAATATCAGCCAAATAGTTCTTGGATTGGCTACAGATGCAAGGAAATGACGGATAATTTTCTTGGGGCCCCACCCCTTCTCAGCGGCGTGCCCCGTCTCCGCGGCCAGTGCCCTCATTTTGCGGCGCCCCCCCCCCTTTTCAAAATTCCTAGATCCGCCCCTGGTAACTAAGATTACAACATGCAGCCTACTCCTCTATAAATCCCTCCACATCTTTGTTTTCATTCCGTAGCGACTACATACTATGCTGTCATCAGTTTTGTGCATCGGACACAGACTAAACACTAACTTTTAATAGTACGGCCATTGGTTTCAGTCTCTGACAGTGACATCAGTCGTTGACACTTAACCCGAAGTTGATGACCTTACTCTCAAAGAGACAAACTGATCCCGCAGTGAATATTCGCTTGGCCGCTACAATCACTGATAAGCATGACATCGACGAGGCTTAATAAGTACGGCATATTAACTTTTTTACTCCGACATATTAAATTCTCAAACATTTTTTTGAGGTAACAGAAAAATAAATAAAGACGTTTGAAGTAATTGAAGTTAAAAAATATATCCTATTAAGTGTAAATGGGTATTAAAATGAGTAAAATGCGTCATTTTGCCCGAAGCAGTTAGGTGTTAAGTAAACATTGCACGAGCCGTTGAGCCAATGACTGCAGTCAACGCACGTGCTTTGGACACTATCTGTTACAGAGTTAATTCCTAAGTAATTCTCTGTGAAACAGATTGTCAAAGAGAAGTCAACAGGTTGTTTAGGGGATTGCTATTAAAGAAAGATCTCAATAAAGTTATGATTTCAATTGTCAGATTTGAACAAAATAGACAAAAAACGGTGTAATGAGTTAGTGCGTTTTTTTTAAATTTAAGTCAAACAAACTATTCCCAAATTTTAACCCAACCATCGATCGAGTTTGCTGACTTGAAATCCTTGTGGTACTTAGGGGTAATTGCCATATTTTAATGACACGCAGAAATAGTCACGTAATCAAATTTATTTCCGTAATATGCATGGAGAAAATCTGGAGTAGAAAATCTGAAGTTGAAAGTCCGAATGTCAAAAGTTGATTATTGAAAGTAGAAATTCTGTTGTTGAAAGAAGAATATTTACGACTTAAAGTTGAAAAGGTGGACGTATTAGGTTGAAAAGCACGAGCGGTAAATATTTCCCACACGAAAATGTCCATTTTGGATAAGAATTTTCTCTTTTGCTTTTTATTTTCTACTTGAACCCGATACAACTAATGATTAAAATAATGAATATCATCGAATCATCCGAAATTCAGATAATATTGGGGACGTGCACTTTGCTGGTGCCTTACTGAAACTTGCAAGCTATTAGTCAACGTCCTTACGTAAGCAGGGGTTCCTAAAATAGTACAGGAACACAGTTAACAATGAAATGTAAATCAGTCTCTATAACAATATTCTAAAAACCAATTCCCTCTTTATTTGATGAAGAACTGAGTAAGCTTCGTGGCGGCGAATGGGCAGATGATTCTAAAATAGTACTTTCCAACTTTCCAACCTTTGCATCAACGAAAAATAGCCTGTATGGTGAGCCATTTTATCTAATCGATGATGGTGCCGATGATAGGATTCTTGGTTTCGTTACCCCACCAATTTGAGATATCTTTGCCAGTCAGATACAATTTTTGGAGACGGTATCTTCTAACTCCCAGGATATTTTACCAACTCTATACAATACACGACAGCATTAATGGCCATTTTTTTCCCATGGCATTTTTTTCTTCCTGCCAGATAAACTCCAATGTATTCACGTACAGACGAATGTTCCGCCTTATGTTTTTATTTCTATTAATTTTTGTTATAGTATAGTTATGTTTTTATTTCTTATTTAGCGAAATTAAATTAATTTAGTCAACGTACTTACGTAAACAGGGGTTTCTAAAATAGTACAGGAACACAGTTAACCATGAAATGTAAATCAGTGATGAAGAACTGAGTAATCTTCGTGGCGGTGAATGGGCAGATGTTTCTAAAATAGTACTTTCCAACCTTTGCATCTACTAAAAATAGCCTGTATGGTGAGCCATTTTATCTAATCGATGATGGTGCCGATGATAGGATTCTTGGTTTTGTTACCCCACCAATTTGAGATATCTTTGCCAGTCAGATACAATTTTTGGAGACTGTATCTTCTAACTCCCAGGATATTTTACCAACTCTATACAATACACGGCAGCATTAATGGCCAACTTTTTCTCATGGCATTTTTTTCTTCCTGCCAGATAAACTCCAACGTATTCACGTACAGACGAATGTTCCGCCTTATGTTTTTATTTCTATTAATTTTTGTTATAGTATAGTTATGTTTTTATTTCTTATTTAGCGAAATTAAATTAATTTTTGTTCTAGTGTAGTTATCTTTTATATTTTATGCCCAAAATGATGCTAACATGTTGGTTAATTAGTTACACTGGGGATTATGAAAGTGTAAATTCTTATCATAACAATCTTTAACATCATTGTTACAGTTTTTAATCCATAGGAGCTGGATTCCCGCGAAGTCGTCGAAAACGACTTCTTTTAATCCGTTACGGTCAATACCTGCGCCTTCGTGGGAATAAACCGTAGGGTTCACACCGCAAAACACTATTGTTTTTGTTAAGATTATTCTTGTTATTATTGTTATTCTTTTTGCATTTTGATTAGATCTCAGCAACTGCTTGTCGCATCATTACGATTTCTTCAGTTTTACTGGGAAAATGGGTGTGACTTAGAGGATAAAGCTATTTTGAACGTTTTGCGGCAATGCGAAATGTCCGAAGTCACCGAAGCTATCGTTTTTAAAAAATATGTAGTAATTTTATTAATAATTGTTGGATTTTAATTTTCGATGAATTTTTGGAAAAGCCGGAGACAGGGCACATAGCTACGCTACTTTTGATTTCAGCAAATCTTCGCAGATATTAGAGGCCAAATTTCGAAAAACTTATTTTCGAAGGCAAATATTATTTTATCAAAACTGATATAGCGAAAAGAGTTTGCCCTTTGAAGGTGCAAAAAAATATGAGCTCGGTTTTTATACGCCCACATTTTCATGTGGACGTATTATGTCGTCGCCCCTGTCCGTCCGGACGTCCGTCCACAATTTGTTTGTGGACTCTCTACAGGTCACAATTCTTATCCGATTTTGACGAAACTTGAAATATAGGTTTATCCCCAAAAGATCTCGGCTGCTTTCGATATTGGCATTTATCGGATCAAAACTTCATGGATTATGGCCCCTGATTGTACGAAAAATCACGTTTTTAGCTTGTGGACCCTATAGAGGTCACAATTATGAACCGATTTTGATGAAACTTGACATGCATGTTTGTAACCCAAAGATCTTGGTTCCTTTCGATATTTGCGGCTATCGGAATGTAATTTCCTGAATTATGGCCCCTGATTGTCCGAAAAATCACCCTTTTTAGCTTGTGGTCCCTCTGGAGGTCACAATTATTATTCGATTTAAAAATCCGTTTGATTATATCACCGTTACACCCTAAGGAAGGTTGAGTTCGAATTTCGGGACAATCGGTGGGAAATTGCCATACAAAATGGCCGCCGTTTGTACGCGAATACTGTTAAAAAATGGTATATCAAGGTTGTGGACCCTGTGGAGGTCACAATTTTGATTCGATTTTGATGAAACTTGAAATTCATGGTTATAACCCAAGTATCTTGCTTCCTTTCGATATTTGCGCATATCGGATCGTAACTTCCTGAATTATGGCCCCTGATTATACGTAAAATCGCCTTTTTTTTTAGCTTGGAGGTCACAATTATTATTCGATTTAAAAAACCGTTTGATTATATCACCGTTACAACCTAAGGAAGGTTGAGTTCAAATTTCGGGAAAATCAGACCAAAATTGCCATACAAAATGGCCGCCGTTTGTACGCGAATACTGTTAAAAAATGGTATATCCAGGTTGTGGACCCTGTGGAGGTCACAATTTTGATTCGATTTTGATGAAACTTGAAATTCATGGTTATAACCCAAAGATCTTGCTTCCTTTCGATATTTGCGCATATCGGATCGTAACTTCCTGAATTATGGCCCCTGATTATACGCAAAATCGCCTTTTTTTTTAGCTTGGAGGTCACAATTATTATCCGATTTAAAAAAACGTTTGATTATATTACCGTTACACCGTAAGGTAGGTTGAGTTCGAATTTCGGGAAAATCAGACCAAAATTGCCATACAAAATGGCCGCCGTTTGTACGCGAATAATGTTAAAAAATGGCATATCAAGGATTGTGGACCCTGTAAAGGTCACAATTTTAATTCGATTTTGATGAAACTTGAAATTCATGGTTATAACCCAAAGATCTTGGTTCTTTTCGATATTTGCGCATATCGGATCGCAACTTCCTGAATTATGGCCCCTGGTTATACGCAAAATCCCCCTTTCTTTAGCTTGTGGTCCCTCTGGAGGTCACAATTATTATCCAATTTAAAAAAAAACGTTTGATTATATCACTGTTACACTGTAAGGAAGGTTGAGTTTGAATTTCGGGAAAATCGGACCAAAATTGACAGACAAAATGGCCGCCGTTTGTACGCGAATACTGTTAAAAAAAATGATATATCATGGTTGTGGACCCTGTATAGGTCACAATTTTAATTCGATTTTGATGAAGAAGGTTGAGTTCTAATTTCGTGAAAATCGTACCAAAATTGCCGGACGAAATGGTCGCTGTTTGTACCCATAATAGTGTAAAAATATGGTATATCATGGTTGTGGACTCTCTACAGGTCACAATTCTTATCCGATTTTGATGAAAAGTCACATTTCTAGGTTGTGTACCGTCACACCATAATCATTATCGGTTTCGAATTTCATTAATATCAGACTGGAACTGACCAACTAAATGGCTGCTCCCAATACAGTATGAAATACAGGACTTAAAGATGTAGGAAAAATCACTTTCAGTATTGCTTGTTCTCTGTCCAACTCTCGAAAATGTGGGCGTATCCTGCCTGGCAGTGCCAGCCTATCTTATAAATTTCGATTTCATTTTCGAGCGAATTCGATTAAAAGGTGTAAGATTTACCTATTTACAACACATTTAGATTTCAAAATATTTCTTCGTTACTTTTATAAACTTGTAGCTTCAATCCCTACTAAGAAAATGTATGTTAAAATTTGTTTATAATATAAGCCCTGAAAAAGGCAATTTTTCATATGTCACTGTTTTTGTTATTTTGCCTAGTTATTTAGTATTTGATTTTCATACAAATGACACCTTTTGATTCAAAAAGCAAATATTCGTCAGATGATATTGATTACAATTTAAAATTGACACGTGAAGTGGCGCTAGTTTGTCAAAAACAGCATTTTTAACTTTTAAAATCATTTTTTTTTTCAACCATGAATTTTTTAAATCGTATTAATAATTTAAACTTTTGGCTTAATTCAACGTATTAATAAAATTCATACGGTCATATAGATATCACAACTAATTTATCATTTCCATTATTCTCCGGAAGTAATCTCATTTTGGTATCTTTTGTTGTAATGAGTTATATTTATTACTCATTTAAAATTATGATATTTGATTGCTATTGACAAATAGTATGAATCAACGTAGTCATATTTATATATAAAAAAATGTTTCTTACATCTTCCCTTGTTGAGAAATAACTAATTTTGTCAGCCTCACTTTTTAAGATTTTTCGTATTTTAATTTCAATTTATGGGCCTCGTTTAATTAATTATTGTCTGTTTTGGATAAAACAAAAACTCATGTTATTATGCTCTGTGGTGTAAATTCTCAACTTTTTTCTACAAATAAACTTTTTTGTCGGCACCGGAAGTGCTGTAATTTTGTCCAAAACTTCAATTTTGATGCATCGAAAGTTGTTCTCAAAGATGTTAAATTTTACAAATCTAAAAAATCAAGATGAATGCTCCTACTAAAGACACAAAATATGTCATGCTTATTTTTTTTATTTCGGTTTTGTAGTTGCGCCGTTTTGATTGAAGGATGATAAAATAGGTGTAAATATGAGCTATTTACAATACATTCAAGCTTTTCATATTTTAAAATATTTCTTGACAACTTTTATACACCTGTATAATTAATCTATACAAAGACAATGTATGTCAAAATAAGTTTTTTTTATAATAGCAGTTGCATATAAATTCACATTATTTTGCTTGTAAATTATAGTTCGATTTTCGATTTTTCAGTAGCATGTGATGCCTCATGTCACTTTTGACTGGGCGGAACCAATTTCACATGGCGCCATTTCGTAAATATGATATTCGATTCCAATTGACACGTAGATTGGACCAATACGATCATATTGATGTACAAAAATTGCTTCCAGCATCTTTCCTTGTCGAGAAATTTCCATTAGCGGTAAGTTAGTAACAAATTTTGTCAGGATCACTTTTCTGACAAGTGTGACACCTTGTAACAAATGTATCAATTGAATTGATATCCCTGCGTCCATATAACACGTGTGTAATACTTATGTGGAAATCTGTTTAAGGGTTTCATTGGTACCGGATGAGACATAAGGTCAAGGTAACGTGGCACCGAAAGTGACATAAGTTCAAGGGTAACGTTTCTTGATTTTTTTTAAGGCGTCGATGCAAAGAGAAAGATCGGCATTAGCAAAACCCAAAACTACCGAGGAAAAAGAAGAAGCCAACGTGATTCCTAGAAGTCCAAATAAAGTCATGGAAAGGGAGCAATTAAATAGTAAGTAAAGTATGTCATTCAAAGTAAACAGTTTGTACAATGTAAGAAATGTGTTTTAAATCTTTACACATTTTTATATTATTACAGTTAATAAAACTACCACACCTCAACCACATGTGACAGATCAAACCTTTCAAAAACAGGAAGATATTATTGAACAAAATGAAGGTCAGTAAACAATATCCTGGTGTGTGGTGGGTGTGGGGAGTTATTAATAGTGAGAAGATTATAAAATCAAATATATTAAACTTCTTATCCTACACCATACCTATTACCCACGTATGTTGCCTTTTCTGTCCTCTGTAAAAATAAAATAACATCAGAATTTGTATAAATGATTATATACATAACCCTCAGCATACTGCCCACTTTCCAAAACAGCTAAATAGCATCGGGTAGTTATCTGTTATTGTGGCTATGCAAATATCATATGAATTTATATACCCAACTGTGTATCTGTTTTCTAAAACAATTGTCTCACAGTGTAATATAGTATTAGTTAAAATGCGTTATTTTTTACAGAAAGCAGATTGACAAATCAGGAACACCAAGAAAACTTTGTGAAATCTACAGACCAAACTAAAGTTACTCTTCAGATAAAGGGCAAATTAATTAAAGTTATGAAACCTCATGGTTATGACTATCAGCATACTGCCCACTTTCCAAAACAGCTAAATAGCATCGGGTGGTTATCTGTTACTGTGGCTATGCAAATATCATATGAATTTATATACCCAACTGTGTATCTGTTTTCTAAAACAATTGTCTCACAGTGTAATATAGTATTAGTTAAAATGCGTTATTTTTTTTTACAGAAAGCAGCTTGACAAATCAGGAACACCAAGAAAACTTTGTGAAATCTACAGACCAAACTAAAGTTACTCTTCAGATAAAGGGCAAATTAATTAAAGTTATGAAACCTCATGGTTATGACTATCAGAATGTTCCAATTGACCCGCCAACAGAACGCCTTCAGCTAGAATGGGTGTAAGTATTATTCTATACAGATTGTTCTTTTTTCAGTCGAATTTCACAGATTGGTGATTTTTATTTCATTTTATTCTTTGAGATCAAGTAAGCGACAATATATTCTGAATGCCGTAGTATCTTGTGTATCTAGTTTATATTTGACGTCATGGCTGATACCTCATATCCACTGGGATCTTAATTGCAAGACTTACAGAGGCGATGCCATCCTGACCAAAAAATAACTTCTGTGTTATAATGTAATTATATATAAGTAACGTTGTCAACAGTAATTATAGTTGGCATCTGAATTGAACTTCAATGGCAGTAACCTATCAAGAGCGATGGCACTGGTGGAAGGCACTGATGGTTCAGAAAATGATCAGTGCAACACTTTTCTCTGCATTATTGGTCAAGATGGAAAAGGAATCCAAGCAACTTTTATATTCCAACATAGCATCATATTATCACATTTACCGGTTACTTGCGTCAAACTACCCGAAATGTGTGAATTTTCGATAAGAGATTTGCATGATCAACAAAACGTAATTCTTGAGAGGGGGGAGATAGTAAATTACAATGACCTGCTAATAAGAGATTTGCATGATCAACAAAACGTAATTCTTGAGAGGGGGAAGATAGTAAATTACAATGACGTGCTAATAAGATGAATTCTCTGTATCAGAAAAAAACTTGTCTTAAAAGGCGAAACCATTGTCATTCCACCATCTCTTAGAAGAAAAATGTTGAGAGTGTCGTCAAATTTAAAAATGCAAGGAAGTAATGGCATCAGGCACTTTTCATTTGGGTCAATTCAGATTATCTCGTCGCAGTCAATTACTATTCTTGCTATTATAAAATAGCTAAACTCAATGACACAAAGTCATCTAGCTAATGTTATTTTACAGACGTGGTATACCATGAAAGATATACCCACATTTCGCAAGAGATGGACAGAGAACAAGCTCTAAAAAAGAAGCGAGTTTTCATACAATCAAGGGCCATGATTCAGGAAGTTACGATCCGATGTGGGTGAAAATTAAAAGGAACCAACATCTTTTGGTTCAAGTTTCATCAAAATCTGATCAAAATTATGTCCTCCAGAGGGTTCGCAATGAAAGGTCAATGTTGGTGTCAGTCATTAACTGGTTAAACACTTTCCAAATATAATTTTAACACAGAGATCATTGCTACGATAGATGAAATGAAATGAAATGGGGTTTAACGTCCTACTCTTTTGCACCTAACCTGGGCTAATGGAAGACGGACTACGATAGATAAGTAATACAGGTTTCATGAATCGGAAGTGACGAACGCCAAAGGAAAACCTGAGTAATCCTACTACATGTATATAACTGACTGAAGTGACGAGTGATAACAGATACATGGGCGAATTTCTGCGCACTAATAATTCCTTCGAAGATCGAAAGTTGTTGTGTGAGACTGCGAGAGCATATCTGACAATTCATAAAAAGAATTGACTGTCACTAGATGAGAGTACACGAAAGAAAAACAGTCCGTGCATTGTAGGGTTGACCGGGGCACATTGAACATATGGGTACATTGAACCACCATGGATATATCCTTTATAAATAATACTAGACAACCCAAGACTATACACAGGAGTGATATTACTTCTTAGACCCATTTCTCCATCAATAAGCAGTAGCCATATGCTGACAATTATTTTTTAGGCAATGATTATTTTTCAAAAGAGCGCTTAAAAGTGAAAATGTGCCACTTCCACTTATCATTTTCCATACATGTTAACTGCTAAGTCTAGGAAGTTCGTGTACTTAAAATCAGTTCATATGTCTAATCTACAACCGAGATAAACGTTGGCTTTGTCCATATAATAAGAGGGCATATTGATTTTTTTAAAATTTTAATCATGTAACTGTGATAGGGCAGATTGAACTACATGTACTGTCAATGGTGTACTTTGAACCATGGTTCAATGTACCCCAGTGCATTATAGAGTATATATCATTTAATTTGGTTAGACTAGAGAAATTCTTGTATGTCTAATCTACAATCCAGGGGCCTATTTCACAAAATTTTAACTAAGATAAGATCTGAATTTTAGTTATTTGATTGGACAATATTAGATTGATTTTAGTTCCTAGCCAATCAAAATTGTAGTATCTACTAACATTTGGATTTTATCTTTAGTTAAAATTTCGTGAAACAGGGCCCTGATAAACAAGAGTCTGATCCATTTTGAATTTTTAAAAATTATCTTTGAAAATAAAAACAAAAGAATATCAGTTGATCCAACTCTGTAGGCCTATCGTATAAAAGGAATTAAAACTTCATGGGAGCAGTGTTCGAAACTTCGCTGTGTCATTCAGAGGCACAATGGGTCTCCCGGACTAGAGTCGCTCATCAGCAAATCGGGCTGTCCGAATTAAGACAGAATATTGGACAAATTTTTGTTTGATTCACTACAAAACTTGAATTTGATCCCACCAAACTGCCAACTTATGTGCAATTTACGGCGATGTGTATGAGAATAGGGGATCCCGACTATTGTGTGTTTGTATCGTTGCACGGATATCAAAGATTCATTAGATCACTACGAAACAAGTGGCTAGGTATGAAATCTAAAGCCAGATCTGTGTTAACATGGAAATTTTACCACTGTTCAAAGTGCCCCATTATGTGGTTAAACCCGCCCCGAATATTTTGTAAAGAGTGATACATTGAAGTTAATTACGATCCGATATGCGCGAATATCGAAAGCAACCAAAATCTTTGGTTTATAAACATGCATTTCATGTTTCATCAAAATCAGATAAGAATTGTGATCTCTGGAGGGCCCACACTATACCAGATGTTTACACTATTAAAATGTAACGGTGATATATTTAAACGATTTTTAAAATCGGAATACAATTGTGATTTACATAGGGTCCACAAGGGGGCATTTTCGAACAATCAGGGGCCATAATCCATGAAGATACATACCACTATTGAAAGGAACTGAGACCTTAGGGAGATAAACCTATGTTAAAATCGTATAAAATTGTGACTTGAAGAGTGTCCACAAACAATAATTGTCGACGTACGGACAATATACGTCCACATGAAAATGTTGGCTTTAAAAAGTTGCAATGGTCTACACTATTCGTCTAATGAATTCAAACTGTTTGTTTGTGGGTGGAATTTTGTTCACACAACAAGCCCGTATCACGCGCAAGCGTTTTTTTTTTTATTTCCACCCAAGTCATTTTTAATATAATTTTTTTATTATAATTTTCACCCATGTCAATTTTAATAATTAAAACAATGTTCATAATTTTCTATGGAAGACCAAACAGCTCTTTATTCAGTGTTCTTAGTTCTAAATTCATAGTCCTTAATTCTTACTTCTTCATTTGTTGTCGTATTTCGACATTTGTACACGAAAATTAACATTTGTATCTTAAAATCAATATTAGTTTCACAAATCAGACATTTGTCATATGAGATTTGTAAAATGTATTTTAATAAAAGATATTTAATTTGAAAAATACAACAAAAAACAAATATCGAATAACAAATTTCAAAATACATATCTCCAAATACAAATCTTGCGAAACATTTCTCTAAAAACATTTCTCCAAAAACAATTCTTCAAATACATTTCTCCAAAAACATTTCTCGAAATTCATCTAACCGGAACATTAGAAATCAACCTGGCATACAATAAGTCACCATACAATAAAGAAGAATCGAGCAAGCATACAACAAGTAAAATCGCACAATGACCGTGACTTTAATGAAATCACGTGCGTGTTATGTTTCTATATATAAATATATTGGCTGATATGATATAGTATTAAATAAAATTAATTGAAAGTAGTTGGATCAATGAAAGAGGACTTATCTCTTCTAAATTATGTATATGTCAGAAAATATGTATATTGTTAAAATGTATTTGTATGCAACCCGATATCTTGTATTTCGTGTTATGGCCGGTATTTTGACGTTAAATACCCCCACCCCCCTCATTTGTTAGTGCCAGTCAATTGTTTTTCTTTTTGTAAGTTATAATTTACATTTTGTAGCAAGCATAAAAACATACTTTCCTGTAGTATACGAACAAATATCGAAAATTTCTTATTGTTATTTCGAGAAATGTTTTTGGACAGACGACCCTACTCCATGTCACGTACAACCTGGGAATCGAAGCCTGACGCCAGTTTACTCAATAACAGAACTTATTATACAGCGCGCACGTGCTAACCATTCGACCTCTACGCAAAAACTGACTATAAAATGAAATAGAGATAGAAATTGGGTTTAACGTGCACTCGATACAAACTTGGTCATTTTTTGGTAACCAACACATGGTTCAATTTTTATTTAAATAATCCGCTTGTGCGTAGGGTCTTTAGCAGTGGGAAGAACCCGGGAACCAGAGAAAACCCACGAGGTTGGACAGTACTCCAGTTTCCTCTCACTATTAATGACCTCTACGAACAAACTGACTACTGAAATGAAATAGGGTCATCTGAAATGGCTTAGTTTGTGGGTTCAATTTCTTGTGAGAACCTCTCTTGGGGAGATTTGCCATATAAATATATTGGAAAGTGAACTAAACAAATTTTGTGGAAATCTGTGTCCAGTACGAAAAGGGGGCTCTTTGACTTCGTGGCAAGTCTCTATGGTTTGTGTCCAGTAGTATGGTCAAGAGCCACGCGTGTGACACATCATTCATTAATGCACATTGGCCAAGTTGTTTTTTGTGCGCAGAATTTGATATCTGGATGTTCGTAAGCGTTGGCTATGATGGGTGCAGGCTGATATCAATACCAAGGTCTTTTACACATTGGCATGCATGTAAAATATTTCTTGACAGTTGAAATTGCATTTAAGAGATGTCGTAATGCTGCTGTCACAGCATAATTCACCTTGTGGCATAATGCATTCATTAGCCCAATCGGACAGTAGGACGTTAAACTTCCGTATCATTTAATTTCAATGCGTTTCACTGTTTTGTTTCATAATGGACAAAATGGCCCATCATTATATAACACAAAACAACAAATTATATTAAAATTGACTTGGGTGAATGTTATAAAAAATAAATGATGTTTGTTCATGTTCCTTATCAGCCACCGTAATTGAAAGAGTTGTACATGTTTGTTTTTGTAGATATGGATATCGTGGAAATGATTGTAGAAATAACATATATTTACTGGCTAATGGAGAAATTATATATTTTATGGCCAATATTGTTATATTGTATAACAGAGAAGCTCATAGCCAAAGACATTACATAGAACACACAGAACAAATTAAAAGGTAACACCACAACTCAAACACTTTGTCAAAATAGTTAACAATTTTTTGATCTGTCGCCCGTTTAACTAATCAATTATATAAGAACTAACTTATACTCTTGATCATTCGGAAGATAAATTTGAATAACCTCTACAATTCGCGTGACTGTATATCACCATAGATGTAAAGCGATAATTTCATATTTTCAGAGAAAGTCTAAACATAATTATTTCTATGTCATTTGCTCAATAGGTTGTCAACTCACTATTATACGATCATAGGCATTATTTCCCACTCTTATAACTCATTAACGCAGGAAATAAAAACACAATTACCTCCCTTGTTTTTCTATTGCCCCCCCTATGCAATAGCTATCTTCAAGCGTTTGAATTTGATGTTGAAAATGACATTTTTTCCAATTTCTCAACTGGCAATAGTGAACTATAGGATTATTCTTTAACAAGGTAGGACTGTTTATAGAAACCATATTATATTTAAGGCTTTTTTTTAATATATTTCAAAAATATAACTTTAAAATATGAAATTGAAGCTTTAAACTATAATATATCGAAGTTTGATATAAAATACAAGTTATTATTTCGATAATAGCACCTTTATTATAGCTATTAACGATAATACTAAATTGACACCTGTATACATTATTTAAGGATTTTTATACAGGCTCGTATATAATGGATCCGCTATGTTACACGCATTGTTGGACGGTCAGCGGTAAATTGGACACAAGTTGAGTCCAACATGGCCGCCGGAATGAGTCAACATGGGAAATACCAACCCTAACCCTTTTTTTTAGAATAAATGCCGTCATGTTGGACTCAACTTGGGGAAATTTACCTTTTACGCTAGGCGAATTCTGCGCCCAATTCACCAGTCGATTGCATCACCTTTCACGTCACATGATTAAAAATAGCCGTAACCATGAAAAAGAAATAAAAATAGCTGCAATTTTATGCCGTATGCGTCGGCATACTCATTCCTTTCTACTCCACTATACCCCGGGTTAATCCATGGGGTTTCCACGATTTCAAATTAATTGCCCTGGTGGATTGTGATATTTTATCGTCCAATCCCATAAAGCGTTACTTGGAAAGGTAATAGGCGAAGGGAAGTAACTCTCATCGTGTTCCAACAAAGAGAGAGACACTCGGCATTCCTCGACAGACTCCGAAACCTACATCTAGACTCGGCTGTATGGCCACAGATCACTAATTATTTCCCCATTGACTTTAATGTTAATTCTCGTCTCTTAGACCGGCTGTAACTTTTTCCCAAATATTCGTTGGGTAGAACGCTTTCTGCCACAGATGGAACAACATGTGGCAAACTCTGGCCCAAAAGCATGTATGAGGTTCACCATGAAAAACTTGAGATACACAGGCTGGAAGTAGAGACAACTAAGCAAGCAATTTTCGGCCCTCCCTTTCAAGGTAACCAACCTCACAACCCTTGTATCCTTCCGCCTCAAAATCATGAATATTCACCAAAACCTGACAGAAAATGTATTTTTAAACCCCTTTCTTCAATTATACACCAAAAAGTCAACAAAAATCGCCATGCAAAAGGGGGAAAAAGGGAAAGGGAGAGAAGGACTAAAAATAACTTTCGCCCTACATTCGTAGATGACGGCCCATGAATATTTAGTGATCTGTGTCCGTATGACGAATTCCGCCATATTGGAACTACTTTAAAGGTCCCGGATGAAACATGATTGCGCCCATACCGAACACAAATTAGCGACCTATTCGGCTAGCGACCTATTCGACCGATCCAGCTGGCAAATTGTTTGTTGGCAACCTATTCAGAATAAAGACAGCAGTCGCCCAAACTCATCTATTTTTTTTATCAACAAATATAATCCAACGTTACGTCTATCAAATGATGGTAGAGTGTATTATTTTTTATCAATTCCTTTAGCTCAGAATAGAAGTGTAATATTATATGTTCTGAAAGGTAATTGAATAAGCTTTCTAAATATTATTAGCAACACTTGGCACAATCATATTAAAGGTGTGCTCTCTCATCCTAAACGTCGCTATTTTTTCAATATTTTAAACTGAAAGAACGGTTATATTCCGAGTCAAAATTCGAACCATCGTACAGAATTCTGAGCATCCAGCTATATATAATCGGAAAGGTAATTTTGGGCGACTGTTGTCTTTATTCTGAATAGGTTTCCAACGAACAGGTTGCCAGCTGGATCGGTCGAATAGGTCGCTAGCCGAATAGGTCGCCAATTTGTGTTTGCTTGCGCCCATGTTGTCTTGTTTGTTTGTCAAAGTAAACCGGTAGCCGCATCGCAAATGTATGGGCGTAGGAACATATCACTTACCGTCATAGAGCCGAGATTAGATGTAGGTTCCGGAACCGGATTGCCGAGTGAGAGTGAGAGAGAGAGCAAAATGGGGTTTAACTCGACACAAACTAGGTCATTTTGGGACTAACATATGATGGTTTCAATTTTATTTCAATAATTCGCTTGCGCATAGGGGTCTTTAGCAGTGGGAGAAAACCGGAGTGCCCGGAAGAAACCCACGAGGTTGAGAAGGCGCCCCTAGATCCATGCCACATACGCTCACACTAGATCCATGCCACATACGCTCACACTAGGGATCGAAACCACAGCCGCAAGCCAGAGGTGACCGGCCAGCTACAGGTCGAAGCGCGGCACTCTAGAGCATTAAGCCATCCCAACCCACCCGTTCCAACACAGAATACCCAAAACATGGCTATCCCAGTCGGTTCTTGCACACTTTTCAAATATGTCATTGGGTAAAATACCTACCGCGTAGTAGAAAAATCAGTGCCATTTAAGAATTTCATGACAGAACTTTCCCTGACATCTTTTTGTGTGCATGTCAATTCTTTTATATTAAATATTTTACAAACTTTGTCATAATCGACCAAACAAGCCGCCATATTGTTTGCAAACAATGTAGTTCTATGACGTAAAAAATGACGCTAAAGTGTCTACGTAAGACTGGTTTGTAAACTGTTTTTTTGATTGGTTCGTACACTCTAAATAGTTTGAAATCGTGGAAACCCTATGGCTTAACTAATGAAGACGGTTCACATTATGAATGTGAACGTATACAAATGGATACGAATGCAACTCAAACTGCAATGTGAGTGTGAATCTACTTTCACTTGATCAACCATTTTCTTAATTGCCAGTTTTTTGTTTCATAATGCGACAACCCGACAACCCGACATCACGACAACCCGATAATACGACATTTTTACCCGACATCACGACATTTTTAGTGTCGTAATGTCGGGTAAAAATGTCGTGATGTCGGGTTGTCGTGTTGTCGGGTAGAAAGGTCGGGTTGTCGCGTTATGAAAGGCGACATCACGACATTACGACATGATACCAATCAGCCACCATACTTAACCCAGGGTATAGTGGAGTAGAACGGAATGAGTACATTGGGTAACCGAGGATGAGCAAGAGGTGGTAGAATCGGAGTGCCACTGACAGGGCGAAAACCTGAATCCGTCGCTGACACACATGTTCTTTTTAACAATCTCGATTATATGAACCTTGATAAGCAACATTTTGTCTTCAAAAAATTGCGTGACTTTCTCGACTTCACTGATTGGCTAAGGAATTCTGCTATAGGGGGATGTCTTCGGCGAACCGGGCACACTGGTTGACTAGGCGAATATAAACGCGATAAATGAAGATTCCACCTAAAATATCAAAAAAGTTTGATTCGAGCGAACTATTGTTATTGTTAAGATTATTATTAGGGGTTTTTATTAATAAATATTTTTTGATGGCTTTTTACCAAGGGTTAAAGGGTCGTCTGATTTGGGCAAAAATGTGAATATTTTTTGTCTTGATAATTTTCATGGCTGCTATTGGCTAATTCAGTTTATCGGCTCTAGATGAATTATTTATTATCCTATTTGTATAAAACAAAGTTATATGCTCTATGGTCCAAAATATCATTTTTTTGTTACCGGCAAAGTTTCCTGTCGGCACCGGAAGTGACGTATATTTCGCAAAAACTACAATTTTGACAGTTCGGTACCACTTCTTGAAAGTAATTTTTTTTTTTCAAATCTGATATGACCGAAAGGGTGTGCCATGTAAGGCGCACAAAATAGTGCGCTCAGTTTTTTTTAATTTCGATTTCGTTTTCAGGCCATTTTCAAATCTGATATGACCGAAAGGGTGTGCCATGTAAAGGCGCACAAAATAGTACGCTCAGTTTTTTTAATTTCGATTTCGTTTTCAGGCCATTTGAATTTAAAGGTGAAAAATCCAGCGTCTTCATATATTAAAATATTTCTTCCATACTTTCATAAACGTGTAGAAATAGTCCATACAAAGAGAGTGTATGTGAAACAAAGAGAGTGTATGTGAAACTTAGTTTGTAATATGAGCAGTTGCCGAGAAATGAACAATTTTGCATGAGTCATTTTATACGCTTGTTTGCCTGTAAAAGAGTCAATTATTATTGGATTTTTCTTAAAAATGACACCGTTTGATGCGAAATGTCAAGCTTAACTACGTCAAACCAATTCAACGTTTTCAATATCACCGGACATGACGTAATTTGGACAAAAACTGTATTTATAGCCTTCGAAACCAATAATTTATTCAAATGAGTCGTATTTTTGTTTAAAATGTTGATATTTGATTCCAATCAACTAATTTAATGAACCCATACGATCATATAAACCAGTGTCCAAAAGAAACGATACCAACTTTCTTTCCAATTAATTTTTTTCTAAGTGAAATTTTAAGTATGAAAACATGCCAATTCGTATTGCATATCCCTAACACAGCCTAGTCCATAAAGATACCGGGAACATTTGATCACTTCCGGGAAAAAACGTACATTTTGTGAAAGTGACATTTCCCTCTCTAGCATGTTCTGCACGTGCATGAAAACTGTATAATACGGTTGATCAGACACGTTGATATCACAGCAACAAAAAGAACACAAGATATGCCACGTATGACAGCCATCGAGAGAGAGAGAGCCGTTGGAATGGTTCAACAAGGAACGTCACATGTCGACGTCGCCAGAAGGTTGGGCTGCGCACGCATCACTATCACCAGGTTGATGCAGCGTCATACGTCAGACAGGCCCAGGAGTGGAAGACCACGAGTAACCACGCCCCGTAAGGATCGTTACATCCGGGTATTACACCCGAGGAACCGTAACAGCGACATCCACGGCGGCGACAACACTGGGACACGTCATCCCAACCGCGGACCGCACCTGACGCCTTGACACCGGCACGACAGACTGGTATGGGCCAGGCGAGTTCTGGGCACGTATTATGTTCTCTGATGAGAGCAGATTCCTCATGTTCCGGAACGATGGACGGCAGCTTGTATACCGAAGAGTTGGTGAACGTTTGGCGCCTAACTGTGTCCTACAGGTCCGGCCATTTGGAGGAGGAGGTTGAATGGTTTGGGGTGGCATATGTGGTGACGTCACAACGAGGCTTGTCGTAATTCGTGGAAACCTGAATGCACAGCGTTATCGTGATGACATCTTACGGCCTGTTGTGGGGCCCTTTCTGCAGCAACAGCCTCGTGGAATCATTTTCCAACGTGACAATGCAAGGCCGCACACAGGCCGCACAAGATTGACACAGAACTTCCTTGCCAACGCCAACGTATACGTTTTGCCATGGTTCGCATGTTCACCGGACTTGAATCCCATCGAGCACTTATGAGACGTCGCCTTGTGTCTCCAGTCAACGTGCAGGACTTGGAACGATGTCTCCTCGAGGAATGGCAACAAATCACTCCCAAAGTCATCAGACGTTTGACATCATCAGTCCGCAAGCGTGTTCTGGCATGTATTGATGCTCAAGGTGGACATACATACTGACTTGACTTTTAGACATGTGGTGTGTTATTTCCCGTTGTTTCTGTGATCAGTGTTCTAACGAAATGTTTATTTTTCAACCCCACCGATCTTTAACGGCTTGTCATATTGATTGTACAGATTTGATTGAAATGATTTTGTGTACAGATGTTGTGAAAGGATTTCTCAAAAGAATAACACTAATCCTAAACTTCTGCTTTGTTTAGTTTTTCTTTTCTGTCGTTGCAAACAGGTGGTATCGTTTCTTTTTGGATACTAGTTTTATTAGATGTCACAAAATGATTTCTAACTTGTTCAGTTGCGGAGAAATAGACGATTTTGAACAGGTCACTTTTCAAAGTTTTTGGTCCATAAAAGTGTCCATTATTATTCGATTTTCATGACATTTTCACTGTATTTTATCCTTTCAAAACTGGGAAAGTGAAGTTGGCACGGGATTCGGGATTCAAATAACGAATAAAGAGCCAGCTCGTTATTCGCGAATCCCGAATACCGTGCTGACTCGTTATTCGGGATTCGCCAATAACGAATAACGAGCCAGCACGTTTTTCGGGATTCGGGATTCAGTCAGCAACCTAATCGCTGGAGATGCTGCTGTCCCCGTGCTAGTCAGCCACCCGACGTTCACTTACTCCTAGGTTCGGAGGTATCGAGGAAATGGTGGCATCGAAGGTAGACCGCTCTTTTAAGTGTCAAATCCCGAAAAACGTGCTGGCTCGTTATTCGTTATTGGCGAATCCCGAATAACGATCAAGCACGGTATTCGCGAATAACGAGCTGGCTCGTTATTCGTTATTTGAATCCCGAATAACGCGCCAACTTCACTTTGTCAGTTTTGAAAGCATAAAAAAACTTTGAAAAGTGACCTGTTCAAAATCGTCTTTTTCTCCGCAACTGAACAAATTAGAAATCATTTTGTGATATATATATGATCGTATGGGTTCATTTAATTAGTTATTCGTTATTGGCGAATAACGAGCTGGTTCGTTATTTGAATCCCGAATCCCGAATAACGTGCCAACTTCACGTTGCCTACAAAACTGATATTTTATTCAAATGAGTTTGATTTTGTAATGTTTTTATAAATATGATATTTGATTCCAATCAACAAATAGATTGAACCAATACAATCATACAGATACCACAAAATGGTTTCTAACGTGTACGGTTGCAGAGAAATAGGCGAATTTCGACAAGTCACCTTTCAATGTTTTTGGTCTATAAAAGTGGCAATTATTATTCTATTTGATAATGCAAGATTTGGTTGATTCTGCTTCCATTTATTCGATGTGAGCAATGTTTATGTGGAAATCTGTTTATCGGTTCCATTTGTACTGGCAGTGATATGAATTCAAGGGTAACGTAGCTCCGAAAGTGACATAAGTTCAATGTTAACGTGGCACCAGTGAAACCCGTCATTCCTGCTACGCAGGTCTATTTATTATTATTTTTTCTTTCCACTTGAGCATATCTCAGAAACTACTTGTCGGGTCAATTCAATGTCCTCAGTTTTACTGGGAAACTAGGTGTGATTTAGAGTTGTCATTTTTTTTAAATATTGCCGTAATATTAACAATAATTGTCGAATTTTAATAATTGATACATTTTAGCATAGCCTGAAACAAGGCAAAAAACTACAATTCTTTAAATTTTGAATTTTCAATTTATCTTCGGATATATTAGGCGCCAAATTTTGAACATTTAAATTTTTACAAAAATCTTTTTTATTTATAAATATTTTTTTATGCCGTTTTACCCATAATTAAAATGTAGTGTGGTTTGAGTAAAAATATAAACAAATTTTGTCTCAATAATTTACCTTGGCCGTTATTGGCTAATTCAGTTTATGCCCAGTGCAGTCTCAACTTTTTTTTTATTACCGATAGAGTTTTCTGTCGACACCGGAAATGACGTAATTTTGACAAAAACTACAATTTTGGCTTTTCGGAACTTCTTTTCGCAAGCAAATATTATTTTTTTAAAAAGAAGGAAAAAGATGTGCCATGTAGAGGCGCAAAATAGTCGGAAGCAGTTTTTTTTATTTCGTTTTGATATTTGCGCCATTTCGATTTAAAGGCGAAAAAAAGGTGTCAAAATGCCTATTCACAACCCATTCAGACTTTTCATTTTTTAAATTATTCCTTTATAACTTTCTTATACATGTAGCATTAATCCATACGAAGGGAATGTATGTCAAAATTAGTTTGTAATATGAGTAGTTGCCGAGAAATAGGCAAATTTGCATGAGTCACTTTTCATGCTATTTTGCCTGTAAAAGAGTCAATTATTATTGGATTTTCATAAAAGTGACACCATTTGATGCGTAATGTCTACTAGACTATTTTATTCCAATCAACAAATAGATTGATCCCATACGATCATTTAGATACCTCAAAATGGTTTCTAACGGTTGCCGAGAAATAGGCGATTTTCTACAAGTCAATCTTCAAGATTTTTCGTCTATAAAAGTGGCAATTGTTATTCGATATACGTAAACGTATAACCGTGTGATGCCTTATGCCCTTTCTGATTACGTTAAACTAATTTAACATTTTCATGATGACCGGAAGTAATGTAATTTTGTCAGGATCACTTACGTGTAACAAATGTATAAAATGAATTGATATTGCTGGATTTGGTTGATTCTGATCCCATTTTATTTGATTTGTGCAATGTTTATGTGGAAATGTGTTTATCGGTTCCATTGGTACTGGAAGTGATATGAGTTCAAAAGTGTTAAGTTCAAAAGTAACGTGGCACTAGTGAAACCCGTCAGTACTGCTTCGCAGGTCTAGTTATATTTAACATCGGAGTTTCTTCCGTACTTATTATTTATTTAACGATTCAAACAAGGAAACGCGAATTGTATACCATCTTGGTCTCTGTTCAATAGAAATGAGTTATCATATAGATGTTGGTAGATGATTGCAGAAATTAGGGCAACTTCAAATCAATGGAAAGTGAAGAGAATTTTAGATGGCAACAGATTTTTGATGCTGTAATTATTGGTCGATTAAAATAATATTTGTACAAAATTTGGTCTTAATAAAAATGGAACGCCTCATTATTTGTGTCTATATTTGTTTTCTAGTCTTGAATATTGTGCCTTTAATATAGCTCAAACACTGTCTATGGCAAACGGGGCGATGAGTGCGAGGGGGGGGGGGGTATAGTTATTTTCGTTATTCCCATTTAATAATTCAAAAGTGTTGATAGCTATGGCGATATATTGTTCTATTTTAGCATCGCCGTTCATTCAGATGGAATAATCGTAGCCTCAGGTCAACAATCCAGTAAAACTCGACTTAACCATACGGTAGGTTAACCCTCACAATAATCATATCTAAAGTATCACCCAGTTGTTTTGGCATAACACTGGACAAATTCTCCGAGTGGCCGTTGGTACGACGCTTACTGGTTATGAATAGAGTTTTAATATGGGTCAATAAATGAATAGTACATGCCGGGCATTTAATTTACCACATGCATATGAGAATCCCTGTTTAATGTCCATAGCATTTTCATTCCATTGATTATAGTTAGAAGTGGGTCCAAGAGCGAAGTCCGGCTCTAATTTGTCATGGATAGCACTGGAGGCGCTGATGGGTTTTGCCTAGCCCTTCGTGTGAGACGAAAAACCCGAAGCGACATGTTAATCGCAAAAGGATGAATGTATGGTGAAGTTCCGCTACAACGTCCGCCCTACTAAACAAACTATACATTTTTGGAAAGCTTATAACAACAGGAACACAAACCCAGAGAGTTCCAAGCAAAATGTCTGCAATAACTCGATTTATGGCCAGATGAAAATTACGACAATTGTCAAGTAAATGCTATATTTATACTAACAATTGTGAAGTTGACAAAAAATTAAATATTGGCGAAAACACCCGATGCCTTTGTTCTGTGCCAATATGCTATAATTTTTTCAATTTTGATTTAAAGCAAAATGCATAAAAACATCGTGGACAATGCATCAAAACATAATCCTCGGTATCCCCAGTGTCTCCATCCCATTCTACTCAACTATACCATGGGTTAAACCATAGGTTCTACGAATTCAAAGTATCTGCCCTGACCTTGATTGTAGCTAACATCTACGAATCAATCAACGTCCGGCTTCGTAGATTACCATATTCACTCTCATTTGCTGAATGATTTATGTAAATAATGTATGTATTTCTAATTCATTAAAATGTAATTGTATTATCAAAATCTGTAGTATGTTTCGCTGATTTTAAATATGTATAACATAACATCTCTATATTTGACTTTTGTCCGAAATGTTTAATTATGTTATATTTATTAGAATAATTTGGACTTCTCTTATTTGGGTTAACTCTTAACTTTGTTCGATGAGAGTTACTTCCCATTTGTCAACTTCCTTTGCAATTAACAATTTATGGGATTGGTCGATAAAAATAGCTCAATCATCAAGGGTGGATAACTTGAAAACCCGTCTCCCCCATAGATTAACCCAGGGGTTAGTGGGGTAGAACGGAATGAAACCACTGGAAAAACCGAGGATGGCGAATATACGGAATTTTGGAAATCTATTTATGGTAAGAGGGGATATGGAAAATATCACTAATTATTGATAACAGTATTTTGTTTATTAAAGAATTTATTCGATAAACTGAATAGGATTTAACTACAGACAAGGGCCTGTATAAGTTCAACCTTTTTTCAGATATGATTTGAGACTAAAGTTCTAACAAATATTTAAACTGAAACAATGCATCTACATATATTTAGTTTTCTCACTAAAATAGAAATGACCAAAACTAAATAATACTTGCCAACCCTTGCAGTCCCCCTAGGACCCCATTTATGATTTAAATAGTGGGCTTGTGTGCCAACACGTGGTGTGGTGTGTCATACAGCATCAGCAGTCAACACACACCTGAAATACGGTTATCAGTTGCGGACACTTGACAGAAAGGGAGATAACTCTCTATTAGTTACTAACTATTACCGTTAATGGGTTTTCAAAATACTGTACGTCTCCATGTCCATTATGTTTTATGCATTTTGGTTGAAATCAAAACTTAACCAATACCATATTCTTTACCGGGGATGAAGGCAATGGGTGTTTTCGCCAATATTTAATTTTATTTCAACTTCACAATTGTTAGTATAAATATAGCATTTACTTGACAATTATCACAATTTTCATCTGGCCCTAAATCGAGTTATTGCAAACATTTTTCTTGGAACTCTCTGGATTTGTGTTCCAAAAATGTATAGTTTGTTTAGTATGGAAGACCGTGTAGCGGAATTGTGTTTCTAAGCAAACTACATGTTTTGGCTGCAGGCCTCATACATTCATATATATTTAAAAAGTTAAGAGAAATGGAAATTTCTATATCAGAACGAATTTATAGCATCACTTGAATTCGTCTTTCTATTTTTTAGGCTATCGTTCATGTTTGGAGAGCCGATGATTTACAAAATTTATTTGTGCTGGGTGACAATTACTTCCAGAAAGCTGTTGTATGTTTAACATTTCAACATAACTGTGTAGGTATACATTAGTACTTATAATCAACTGACTTCTTGACGAGCCCCACTCTTGAAGATGCATTATGTTAGAGCTAAATCTGACCCTTGCAGGTCTTTCTTTTGGTCCCAAATTTTATATGAATTATTCATTAGACATTAACACGATAAGACCATACCACCAAGATCGTACAACATCGTCGTTTTATAATTAAATTTTAAAAAAACAATAAACGAGACTTTGTTTACTATCGTAACAGCGGTAGCAATAACACTCGAGACTGCGCCATTCTCCAAACAGTCGTAACTTTGCTCAGAATACAGTAATTTGACTGAAATTTTCAATATATTCATTTTTTATTGTCTACTTTTAAACTATTTTAGTAAACAATTTGAGCTTTTGGTCTAAATCTTACATTATGCATACAGCGACATAACCCTTTGTAGTACTATGCATTAGCAGTTAGATGTGGAAGTAAGTGACAATGCCCCCAAACTCCCCATATCCAAAGTGTGACGTATGCTCTCTCCGCTACACATTCCATTAGCCCCGTGGTCATCTGGTATTGTCTCTGGTTATATTTGTAATTCTCTTCATTTGACTTGGATACTTGGACCCCTCTTTTTCTTGCTTTCTCAGAAGTTAAGACGTTTCTCTATCGTCTTTAACATTTTATATCGAGCACTGGATACATAGGTTATAAGCACTGATTACAATAAAAGTCATTTCCTGCTCTCCAGACCCCAACACTTCGCAGAGCATTGTGAATCCAGTGGTGTCTCTTCAACTTCAACTATCTCTCTCTTATAATACTGGCAGTGTCCTTGAGACAGCCCTGTCAAGTATTTAATTGGACAAATATTACGTAATTAATTATGATGATTGAATACTAAGTCAAGAACTACCCTTATAATATGGACAGTAGACACTTTCCACCAGAAGTGCCAGACGTGTTATTTTGTTATTCAGCCAAAATTAAATGTTAATGAAATTATAACTGTTTTATGTATAAACCTATCACTCTTTCAGTTTGAGTACGTCAGATATGACCTCTCTACAATATGTGAACCCAATAATTAGTTAGTTGCAGAGACCATATTACATTCCTTCCAATGCCGAAGACATGGATTACAAATATTGGTACTATGAGAAGTGAAGTACAAGAAATCATTGTAAAGCACATAAGGTTGCATCAATACAATCTACACGTAACATACAAGATTAAATATGATCACGCATCTGCTTCAAGCTTCTTGAAGAATAAAATATTTATCTTTAACCTAAACACAGAAAAACACAATTAAAATGTAAATGTTCATTGATTCTTCAAGTGTCCTAATTTCTAAACATTATAATAACACTTTATAAAGTTCAGTTTTCACTATAAATTCATCATCTTGAATTTTCATTGGTCTGTTTCAGCTACCATGTTTGGGCGGACATTTCATCCGTCAAGTCAAAACATGCCATTGCCATCACACCAAGAACCAATTATTCCTAATATTAATCTAGCATTATTATTTCATTAAGTTATCATTAACTCTTATTCAAATTTAAAATTAAACCATCATTTAATTAGTAATAACTTTGATGTGTCTCTTTAGAAGATAAGTGTGTCAAGTAACTTTGACCTTTTGACCAAAACTATCAAATTTACAAGTTTGTATTTCGTTTTCTTTGAACATTTTCCAACTACCAGTAATCTAGATTTTAGATCTAAACTCATCATTTATGAGATTTAAACTTCCGTTTTTATTTAAACCAAAACAAATATATTGTTATAGTGTACCACCTTATGTCTAAGACAAGCCTGATTCTAAGACTATAAGTGTTACAAATACTATTTAGAATGGAACCATGTCCCAAGCAAAGTACTTCGGACATTATTCACTCAACGCCAGTCAATAGTGCCACACTTTGGACGAACACTCAACGAACTACTTTGTATGAGATGAATATTTAATAATACAGCATGGTCCGAGGAGGAACCGGAAGAGAGATAGACACACTCGGTTACGCGAGTCAACAATACAAACATTCAGTACCATTCAACACTACTCGGTACTGGCGTGACTTCTCTTTTCCTTTAATTTACAGAAAAACACATTGAAACATACAAAATGATCACAATAAAGTTATGAGTAAAAGGTCTATTAAGTCTCATAGTACGTTGGTGGTCTACGAATCCGTTGAGGACGCGGTGGAATCAACTGATTATTGGGTAACGGTGTTACTTCGATTTCAGCTGCGCTGGGTTGAAAGGTTTCTGTCATATCAGGGGTAGTTAGCTCGACCGGGACTTCGGGCAAGGGTGGCGTTACAAGTAACGCTGGTACAGGTAGGCCTAAAGGTTGATATTCATTTATATCACCATTATCAGTTGTGACAGTTTCTGTTTCATCTTCATTACTTTCACATTGTTGGGGATGAAAGCGAACAATATGCTCTGGTACTTTACAGATGTCATGCAACTTGACTTTGTAAGACATGGGCCGAAGCTGTAATCCTGCAAACTTTCGAATACAATACCAACCATTGTCAACACTCATGACAAGAGAGCAATCACGAGCACCAGTCCTGTTCCCTTCCGAGGAGAGGTAAACCAAGTCGCTTATTTGAATGTTCATGGATGAGGAAGGACACACATGTTGCTTTAGGTTTTTAGAAACTTCACTAAAGGCGTGGTTACGGAGTCGCTGACTGTGCTGGGCCATGATGATGTCTTGGTCCAGGGCAGGAATTTGTTGATTGGATATTGGTTTCTGTGAGTCCATAGTTCTCTTGCAGACAATCCACGACCGCGAATGCGCGAATTAAATCGTGCAGTTGCAATAGCGATGGAAAAGGGAGTAACTGTACGATGGCTTTCTCAGCAGTCGGAGTTTTGTTGGGGTTCTTTGGGTAACCAATTTCCAAACACAGATGGTATCGATTTAATACTGGATCATTCTTTAATGCAATAAAACCAGGAGCAGGATCAACTCGAACAACTGCATGGGGACCATCAAGAGGACGGAGTGCAATGGCTAGTTTTAATAAACCATCACGTAGAGAAACCTGTAGTTCATTTTCAAGAATACAAGTGGATGTATATGACGTAGTGGTTTCACGAAGAATGAGAATAAGTTACCGGTTTCTCTTCATGACGTCGGCAGCGAACGACACACCTACTAATTCTGGTGGGTCTTCTGATGTTTGTTCAACAAATGCATGAGGAAGCTGTTTAAGAGAGGCGCAAACATGGCAGCAATGCGATACTCGTTCCAGAGCTGAATCAAGATCAAGGGCATAAAAATGGCGTTTGTTGGTGTCGTGATGGGTGGTCCAACTTCAAATGCAATGTTGTTAATAATCCGTCCAGAACTGGGCGTGGGACTACAATCAATTCAGTGGATGGCATCAGAGGTGAATCCTAGTTTACTACCAGTAGCCCATCCTTAGAGATAGTAGTAAGATTGGGGTAGCTTTTGATGTCACGGATATTTGTTAACTTTTTGGATGGTCGAGTGCCCTCTTTGAGGTGGGCATGGACACGGCGTAAATAAGGCAGGCGCAGATCCAGAGAGGGGGTCCAGGGGGTCCGGACCCCCCCCCCCCCCCCCCTGCTCAGGCTTGAAATTTTTTTTATCCGATTTTATTGGCGATTTAGACCTGTTATTTTGGAATTTACCTTCCGGAAATACGTCAGAATGAACCAAATTGAATCTAATTTACCAAATTATCGGTTGAGCGCAATAAGTTAAGCAATTATCAAACCTAGACCCCCCCCCCCCTGCAAAAAATCCTGGATCCGCACCTGTCAGGACAGTCATTTTGAGTAGCGATCCAACCGGAACGTGTGGTGAAGGGTAACCGTTGACTTCCATTCATGATGTCCTTGACACAGATACTTCGTACCACTGAATTTTCTGTAGTATTAATAAAAAGACAGACCCGACATGTTGGTTCTGTGCAAGGAATGGCATTTCTACTGGCAAAGTCAGATGGCACGTTGGCAGTACCTGCCAAGTGTCGAATGCTCACTTGATATCTGCTGACAACCGAAAGGAGGGAAGTTACACGTGGGCTGGCGGAAAATTCACCACGACACAGACGTTCAAATGCTTGTACACATGGTTTACTGTCTGTTAGGAGGCAAGTATTATGTCTCTATTTCACAGGGTAACCACATAACCTGGTGTTTGCGAAGCTTGGCGCTGAAGAATCCAGCTAATAACGGCTTCTCAGAATGGGTTACGTACAGAGTTGCACCAATACCATGTTTTGATACAGAACCATCAGTGATTATCCATAGTTGATCGGTTGGCCGAGGTAAAACGATGGATCGGTTGGTATGTAGGGACTGTTGAGCCTTGATGAAATGTAGTAAAAGTTCATCCGACCAAGTAAGTTTATCTTTGGACTGTTAACCTGTGATCGAGTCTTAAAGAGAGGTAAGTATATGGGAACAGTTAGGAATAACTCGGCTTAAGACCTTGTATGCGCCTAAAAATGATCGTAGTCCACGAACAGTTGTAGGAGGTGGATATGACGAGAGCGTAGTGAGCCGGTGCTGACTAGCTGATATTGAACATTTCGTCCAAATCCAACCTAGTATGGTCGTAATATCCCTTACGCAAATGAAGCAATGACGCCACCCATAAGAAGCGTGGATGCCACTTAACCGAGACCTGTTCGAAGGGAAAAATTTGATATCCAAAGTGTTCATTTCTACCGCACTTGCCCAACAACACTTCAAATTTTCAATGAAATAAAGAAGGCAGAAGTGATATTGAAGCGAGGAAGAAGCCACACCAAGTATGCTAATTAGGCTTCCACGAAGTGTTCACTTCAAACCAGTGGCCATCGCGTGTTTTGCTCACTTCAAGCCACTGCTTATTGAGTGTTTTGCTCACTTCAGATCAGTGCCCATCGCGTGTTTTGCTCACTTTAAGCCGGTGCTTATTGCGTGTTTTGCTCACTTCAACCCGGTGCTTATTGAGTGTTTGGCTCACTTCAACCCAGTGCTTATCAAGTGTTTTGCTCACTTCAAACCAGTGCTTATTGAGTGTTTTGCTCACTTCAGGTCAATGCCCATCGCGTGTTTTGCTCACTTCAAGCCAGTGCTTATTGCGTTATCAAGTGTTTTGAGCATGTTCAGGGTCAATTCATGTAGTTTCGCCCCCCTTTCTATCTTTTAAACTCACTCGTGCAACAACTTGCCAATATTGTTAGGCCGTGAAATTTACTTTTATTTACCGGTGCTGGCTTCGCGGGGGGGGGGGGGGTGTCTGGGGGCGGGGACGGCAGTGAAGTTTTTAGGATGGGCACGCCTGTTACATTCTACAGTAGGTATTTTAGAGTTCTGGAGGTTTTTTTGTGGGGGGCTGGGGCGGCAGTGAAGTTTTTAGGAGGGGCACACCTATTACAGTCTACAGTAGGTATTTTAGAGTTATGGTTGGCAAATTTTCTTTCGGTGGGGGTGGGGGGTATTGTAACATTTTTTCAGGGGGCTTGTCACGGGCCTGATCTGGACTAAATTTCTATAGGACACTGATTTATCCCAGTTATGCTGAAAAGTAGCAAACATGAAACAAAATAACACTTTGATATTGATTATTTATTACTGTTTTCAAAATATTAAAATACAATTAATACAATTAACAAGTGGTTGCCATCTACGATACACTTAACATCAGGGAATATCAATAAGGCCCATCCACTCACTGGTCCCAATGTTTCATATAGAATTAAAAACAAATCTGTCAATAAATTGTAGTCTTTATCGATTTCACATGTTTTCCGAAAAAGAGGTTTAAGTCTGAATGGTTGAAATTTACATATGATTTGTCTTCTCATGGCCCCAATGCTCACTCCAAATTAAAAACTGACGTCCCATCACATTCACAAGCCTTTTTTTGAAAAAGGAGGTCATTTTTGAATTGCTACATATCGATGAGGTTTGTGATTTCATGAATCCAAAGTTTCACATCAAATCTGAATAGGATCTGTTAAGAATTGGGACCTCTATGGAATTCAGTTTTTAGCTATGGGGCATAATAGAATTTTTTCACAATAAGGGGCAATAACCCATGAGGTCATAGTTGAACATGTTCAAAATCAATTTACATTGTAAATTGTGACCTGTAGAGTTGTCCACAAACAAATCTCAACAGATGTATATCTGGACCGATATGTAAAGGTGGGAGCTTAAAAAAGGGCAGGAATAATCCTGTACAGTTTACACATTTGAGGCATTTTCTTGCATCTTTAATACACCATATTCAACCCACAGATGACAAATGCAAGCGGATATTCAATGTTGCTATGAATCACCTCCACACCTTGTTCCGTGACATTCATACATGCTAGGCTGGTATTCTGGTTTGATTAACCTGAAATTAAAACCAAAAAAATATTTAGTTAAAGATGCATTCCGAAAAAAAGTAATTATTATAGGGTGGTTATTTCCAATAAAAGTATGGCAAGTCAGAATATGGGGTTTAACCTCCACTCGATACAAAATAGGTCATATTGGGACTAACATGGTTCTATTTTTATTTCAATAATTCGCTTGCACGTAGGGGTCTTTAGCAGTGGGAGAAAACTAGGAGACCTGAAGTAAAATAGGTTGCCAGGCAACGAAACATACACCCACACAGCAGCTAAATCGTCCGGGCAGTCAACAAGAGTTGCCGCATATTAAGTAATTATCAGAAAATCATTAGAATTTGTTTGTTTTTTTTATAAAATTCTGCCCCATGCTAACGTTTAGTATACCAAACATTTAATATCATTTCTAAAATTGGATAATAATTGAGACCTCGAAAGGGACCACAAGCTAAAAAAAAGTCAATTTTGCGTACAATCAGGGGCTATAATTCAGGTAGTTACAATCCGATATTATCTGTTGAATATCAAAAGGAACCAAGATCTTTGGGTTATAAAAATGCATTTCAAGTTTCATCAACATCAGATTAAAATTGTGACCTTTACAGGGTCAACAACCTTGATATACCATATTTTTATAGTATTTGTGTACAAGCAGCGGCTATTTTGTCTGTCAGTTTTGGTCCGATTTTCACGAAATTCGAACTCAACATTTATTACATTGTAACGGTGATATAATCAAACATTTTTTTTACATCGGGTAATAATTTTGACTTCCAGAGGGACCACAATCTAATAAAGGCAATTTTTCGTATACAATCAGGGGCCATAATTCAGGAAGTTATGATCCGATATGCGCAAATATCGAAATGAACCAAGATCTTTAGGTTATAAACATGTATGTCAAGTTTCATCAAAATTGATTTAAAATTGTGACCTTTACAGGTTCCACAACTTATATACCATATATATGTATCCTCCCCCAAGCAATTTTTGAAAATAAGACACTGTTTCAAGCCATTTGAACTGTTTTTGACCCATTTTCACTTGACAATTATACCACACAGTTTGTCAAAGGGCACTGTGCAGTCTTCGTGTGTTTAGAACTTTGACAGTGACGGACGAAGCTCGTGAATCCTCCACCTCCGTAGTTACACCAAAGTGTCCAAAGACAACGGGCTTTCCCCGGCAGTTCAATTTTTCGCACAAATTCATTCATGAAAAATCTCATGTATGCATAATTCAGGAAGTTACGATCCGATGGGTGCAAATATCGAAAAGAACCAAGATCTTTCCGTTATAAACATACATGTCAATTTTTCATCATAATCCGTTCATAATTGTGACCTCTATAGGGTCCCACAAGCTGAAAACATGATTTTTCGTACAATCAGGGGCCATAATCCATAAGTTTTGATCCGATAAATGCCAATATCGAAACCAGCCTAGATCTTATGGGGTTAAACCTATATTTCACATTTAATTTGAGCAGCCATTTTGATGAACTGTCAAAGTTTCGAGAAAAAAGGTCAAGGTTCGATTATCGCATTTATCCGTACTAAAACCGTGCTGAGACAGGATAGCGCTTACACTAAGAAAATTTAACCGCACTGCATCGCGTACCGTGTCGAAACCACCTCATTTCAGTAGGCCAGATTGGCATGGTACTCAATATGGCACGCTTATGTTTGACCGGTTTACACTACAAAAAAATTAACCATGCCAGGTAACATTCCTGGAACACTTAAAATTTGTAATGTAAATGGGGTTAATGTGTACACTGGACCTTGTGTTTTTTGGACCATCCGATTCTGGACACCGTCCTTGCCAGGCCCTCCCAGTCCCACTACGCTCCAGAAAATCTGGAGGAACTTTCTTGGCCAACCAAAAACTTCTTGATTAGGGTGCCTAATCATTTACAGTGTTCTAGGCTAAATTTGACCTGTAAAGAAAACTTTCATAAAAATCAATTTAAATATACTCTTCAAAAAAAGAAACGCACAACCCATTTTTCATCATTTTTTTATTTGAACCAGGTCTTTGTTTCGGTAAATCTTACTTGTTTTTAATGCCATTATGTAAGGATAAAAGAAATTCATTATTGATTTTAAAGGTAGGGTCACTTATTGTGACTGGTCATCCTTTTTGTCGAAATTTTTTATCGCTTGATTGCACCAAGAAACATGAATTTAACAACTTCGCGAGCTTTTCTCATGGAACCTAAATCTAAGGTCTTTAAAATCCCTGGGTTCTCGGTTTCCAAATCAGTTGCACATGTAAACACTTAAAGACCCAAGTGATGCCACATCCGAACGAAGACCAACGCAACGACGCTATTGCTGGATTACAAGCAGGTGACTCCAAGACAGATATAGCCAGGCTGCTGAATGTTTCCCTTAGTTCCATTTCTCGCCTTTGGGATAGGTGCCGACAGCGAAGTTCAATACGTGAACGCCCAAGCTCAGGCCAAACAAGTGTGGTCCCACTTGTCGTGGGTCGTCACTTCCGGTTACGTCATTGGCGTAAATGGTTTTCAACAGCGACCTCTACTACAGCAGCAATTCTCGGACGGCGTAGAATCTCGTACCAGACAGTAGGCAAACCCCTACGTGAAACCGAATAACGAGGCAGACGTCCCCGTTAGAGCTTCTGTTTTGAAATACGCCGACACCATGAAATCCAACTTTAATGGGTTCAGGCACTGAGGGTATGGTCACAGCAACACTGGAGAGCAGTTTGGTTCAGAGACGTGTCGCCGTTCTTGTTGCAACAAGGCGATAGTAGAACGAGGATATACTGACGACGAAATGTAACGTTGCGTTTCTTTTTTGGGAGAGTATATATTACCTACACATATGAGTGTTTCACATCATGTCATACCCATCTTGGAATTCTTTACTTTAAAACTGGAATTTTTCTGAAAAAAATGGGAAATGGGGCTAAATGAAGATGAACATGTATACGCTATGCAGCACTTGGCCTATGACCATGGGGTCTAACGTCCTACTCTTCTGCACCTAGCCTGGGCTAATAGAAGACGGGCATATGCCATACAGTGTGCTACATGTATGTGGTCAGCTGCTCTATGGCCTACTCTTGTATCGAATTCCAACTGCTAAGGGATCTTTTACGTGCACATCAATGTGTACACAGGACTTCGGTTTTCTGTACCATCCATACAACTAGACAGCTGTCCTTTGACCATGAGGGTTTCTGTTGCTTTGAGGAAAATTGTGTCCTTTTGTACACTGAAAAAAAAACTTGTGTTGGATCACAACACAAGTACTTGTGTTAAAACTAATCTACACAAGTTTGTGTTGTTTTGCATTGCATTTACACAAACTTGTGTAGATTTGTAAAAATCTTGTGTGTTTTCATATCAGTAACACAAGTATTGTGTAGGCCTACCGTCAACCAAAGATTTTTTCTTTCTTTTTAGGGTTTCACATTGCGTAGCTTGTGTGAAACACTATTGTTTTTGTTAAAATTATTATTAGACTTTCGTCTGAAAGCCTATTGTGATTACTAAATTTATTATTAGGCTTTCAGACTTTCGTCGACTTTCGTCTGAAAGACTATTGTGATAAATTATTATTAGGCTTTCAGACTTTCGTCTGAAAGCCTATTGTGATTACTAAAATTATTATTTATTATTATTATTTTTTTTTTCGTCGGAGCCTATTTCTCAGTGCCTGTAACAGATACCGATCTGAGACCTAATTCTCTATTGGGAAACCATGTGTTGGCTACTTGATAAACTATTTTTGAAACTTCTGCGCAGACCGGAAGTGGTCGAATTTTGTGCTGTGTCAAAAAATTAAAAAACGGCCGTAGATTCGTCAATTCTGTACTTATTTTCATACAAATGACATTTTCGGAAACCCTGAGTCTTTTCTCGGACGATAGCAGTTGAAAATTTCGATATTTCGAAACTTCATCGCTGACTTCTTGCGATCGAAAAATGAAAAATGTGGTTTGAGAGACAATTTTTGTTATTTTTCAAAATTTTCAAATTTGACCTACATTTTTGGATACCCGAAAACCATCCGATTCCAGAAATATAAGTTTCATTCCGAGTTATCGCCCTTTATTTTTCGATTTTTTTCGAATTTTCTACCCATTTTGTGATCTCGGGTTTCGTTTTATGGCAGAATTGACGTTTCTGAAACTTTTGAGGCATGAAGCCAAATGACCATTGCAAGGAATAAAGCAATTTCAACAATAATCTGTACACCGGAAGTGGTCGAAATAATGTCCGATATTTTGAAAAAAAATGCAAAAATTGGGTATTTTGGGGGAAAAACGCGATTTCTCCGTCCGATATCAATGGATTAGACAAATTAGGGTATCATTGGATTGCACTAGGATTGTGCTATCGTATGATACCCAATTCGTACGGATACGATGAGCAGGCAGCAAAATATGGCACGCTGATTTGGAGCGTTTTTGGATGCCTGTATCTCGAAAACTGCGCCACAGATTTTTATGAAACTTTCTCTATCGAGAGACCTTGCGGTAGTCTTGTGTACGAGACATCCCATTACGACTTTGAAAATCAAAAAAAGTCGAAAAATCGTGAAATTTTGGAAAATGCTCTACTATTTTTTTATTTTAAGAGATTTTCAAAAAAAAGTTGTATATTCAGAAAGGTGACCTAATTACGATTCTAACGATATATAATATGCATGTAGTTATTGAAATTTAATTTTCGATATTTTAAATTTTTTGCGTTTTTGGATTTTTTGAACATAGGATTTCTCAGGGCCATTTTATCTGATCAGATAATGTAATATATCATGACAGAGTCCTGTGGCTATTTTAGTGCCCAAACCGGCTATTAAAACTATTCTGACAATAATAACCATACCGGAAGTATTCAAAAAAACGGTTAAAAACATTGTCGCACTTGCGAAAAACTTGATTTCTCCCTTAGGTAATAGCGGACCAAAAGAACTAAAGTGTCGCTATATAGCCCTATTAATGGACCATCATATGGTATCTAAATAATACGATTTCGATGGTAAGGAAATAAATTATTGTATGCCAAAAATCTAGTATTTTCCGATTTTTTAACATTCTGAGACGCCCTTTTCTCGAAAACGACGCCACAGATTTTTCTTAAATTTCTCTTACTCAAAGTCCTATCGGTGGTCTATATAGTGAATCCAAAATGAAAAGCGTTGAAATAATATAAGTGGTCCAAAAATGGCCTCAAACTTTGAAACAAATTGAAAAATCGTTAAATTTTTGGAAACGCTCTTTAATTTATCTTTTTTCCCCAAACTACTCAATGCATGTTTCTGAAACTTCTGGTACGTAAAGTTAAGTATCCAAAGAACTTCGTAAAGCTATCACAACAACGATCGTAAAACCGGAAGAAGTCGAAAAAATGTCCGATATTTTGAAAAAAATTAATTCCTTTACGAAAACCTTTTTTTATTTATGAATACTTTTTGATGATATTTTACACAGGAATTATTGATATAAAATTAAACCATGCTAGTCCCAAAATGACAAAGTTTGTGTCTATTCGACGTTAAACCCCATTTCTCTCATCTCGGTAGTGCCGGTTAATTTGAAATATATTTTGTCTCCCGTTAAGTTTTTTACCTTTTTTAATTTCAGTTTATGGGTTCCAAGTTTATTATTTATTGCCTGGTGTGTATAAAACAATTCTCAATTGCGAATTCTCAACTTATTTGTTACCGATAATGATTTCTTTTGGCACCGGGAGTGAAGTAATTTTGCCAGGTTATACAATTTTGACCGGTGTATTCGCAAGCAAATATTACTTAAAAATCTGATAGAGGGTGTCACTGAATCATAACAACTACAGTATCGTTTGGTAGCTCGATGGATCGGCTATTGTATGACGCACTTCCTGCCTGATTCCTGAAAGCCGGTTCAGCACTGCAGGTCTGCAGGTCTAGTTAAGCTTTCATATTTCATATGAAAGCTTATTGTTTCTGTTAAGATTATTATTAAGCTTTCATATTACATATGAAAGCTTATTGTTTCTGTTAAGATTATTATTATTATTTTTTTTTTGTGTGTTTTCTGCAAATCGGATTTCTCAGAATCTATCCGTAGGATCTTTCTGAAATTTTGACCTACCCCCCCAAAAATGGGGTGCGAACCTTGATTAAATATATTTTCAAAACGTTTTACGAATCCGAAATCATCGAAATTTACGAACGACAAAATGGACAATGCATAGTCGTAACTTTGTTATTTTTTGACCGATTTTACTAATTCTTTTTTCTTTGAATACCTCGAAAAAAATCATTTTCATCTACAGTTTCACATTTTCGAATTTCGAAAATTCGTCACTGTGATTTCGAACCGGAAGTTTAGACCAATTTGACAACTTCTTTAAAAGTTGTACGATTTTCATGAAATTTAGTATATATGTAGACCTTACCGATGTGACTTCAAAAATATAATTATAAATTTTCTAAATTATCTCCCCTTGACGAAATTAAGGATCAAAATTTTTAAAAAAATCATCGAAATATAGGTCAGAATGACCTGATTTTTTTTTTGGATACTAGATAAGTAATTACCGATTTGTACACAAAATATGAAGTTTGTTGATCGAACCGGAAGTGCCACCATCTTGAAACGTGAAAAATCCCTAAGGCTTTTTTGCTATTTTACTTACAGACACGGGAGTTATATTTTCTGAATCCTTGTAAGATAGCCTAAAAATTGTTCAAGCAGAATTTTGATTTAGGTCAATTGATGGTTGCCATTTTGAAGTGAATATGAAAAGTAGTAGCAATTTGAAGGGCCGAGACTTTGAAACACAATAATTCTCCTTCTTATTGAGCTAGAATGTTCAATCTTGGTGTAGACGTTCACTAGGTCAATGTCATGATTGAGTTTAAAGATGAGCATTTTCTGCCAAGGGTAAGCAGAGATAAGCATGCTGATTTGTTGATTCTTTAGGGCAAGATAACTTCGGTTATAATGAAGGGAGGGCGGTGAAACTCTTGTTAATCGAGAGTGTAATAGCTGGCCTGTTGTGTGGAATCGTTGTATCTTTTTTTTTAAATATCAGGGATAGCAGAAAAAAAGAGATCGAAAATCCAAAAAGTTGTATGTTTACGATTTGGAGCATCTTTAAAGGTTCTTTTCTCTTAAAGTCAACATAATATTTTTTGGGAACTTCTTCTACAAAGAGTCTTATTGGTAGTCTTTTATATGAAACCATCGATCAACAGTCCAACATATCAGGAGTAGAAGAACAAAAGGATCGAACATTGAAAACGGCATCCTTTCATTGTTAAGCGAAACATGCAGTGTGGGTGACTACAATTTGCACATTTAGTCATCGTATAGAACTTATTCAACAGTATCGAATTCCAACTGCTTAGGGATATTTTACGTGCACTCCAATATGTACACCCGACCTTGGTTTTTCGTCCATCCGAACGACTAGACAGCTGTCCTTGTCAGGCCCTCCACTCTGCCTCACTGACAAGGGGGAACCACGCCGGAAAATCGAGATGAACTTTCTCGTTGCAGATCTTTCAATTCAGGCCAAACGTTTATTGCATACGATTAAGCTGGTCAGTTGGAGCTTATTTTCAAAAGTTTTGTAATAATTGGTTGGTAATTAAAATACCGTGTGAATTAAACTGTTAAAACAGAAAATTTCGCCCGGTTGAAATGTTTCTTGCTATAAGTCAGCAATTTCCCGATTTTAGGGAGGCTGAATGGTTAGCATACGCGCGCTGTATCGTAACGTCTGTCATTGAGTCAACCGGCGTCGTTTCGATTTACAAGTTGCACGTGACATGGAGTATGGTGTCCAACCTCGTGGGTTTTCTCCGTGACCTTCGGTTTCCTCCCATGGCTAAAGACCCGTACGCGCAAGGGAAGTTTATAAATAAAATTTAAAAACATATGTTAGTCCCGAAATGACCTAGTTTACGTCGAATGGACGTTGAGCCGCATTTCTCTCTTTCTCTTTTATTTTTAAAGTTTTGTAATAATCGGTTGGTAATCAAAGGTACTGTAAAAGTGATGAAACATAAAATTTCGCCCGGTTGTAATATTTCTCACTTTAAAGTGAGCAATTTGCCGATTTTAGAGTGCAAACGTTTATTGCGAACAATTAAGCTGGTCAGGGGGAGCTTATTTTTAAGGGAGGCTGAATGGCTGAATGGTTAGCTTGTGCGCGCTGTATCGTAACGTCTGTCATTGACGTTTAGCCGCATTTCTTTCTTTCTTTTTTATTTTTAAAGTTTTGTAATAATCGGTTGGTAATCAAAGATACTGTAAAAGTGATAAAACAGAAATTTTCGCCCGGTTGTAATGTTTCTCACTTTAAAGTCAGCAATTTGCCGATTTTAAGGGGAAAACGTTTATTGTGAATGATTTAGCTGGTCAGGGGGAGCTTATATTTAAAACTTTTGTAATATTCGGTTGATAACTAAAGGTACCGTGCAAATTAAACTAATACAATAGAAGATTTCGCCCGGTTGAAATGTTTCTATCTGTAGGTCAGCAATTTGCCGATTTTAGGGAGGTTGCGTGACTGAATGGTTAGCACGTGCGCTCTGTATCATAACGTCTGTAATTGAGTCAACTGGCGTTGTTTCGATTTCTTGGTTGTACGTGACAAGGAGTATGGTCGCCTGTCCAACCTCGTAGGCCGTAACGCCGCTGCCCGGGTAAAATTCCCCTCATTGCACACTTTATGGCGTATGCCCGTCTTCATTAGCCCATTTTAGGAGCAGAACAGTAGGACGTTAAACCCCATTCAATTTCATTTCATTTTCTCTATGTTGCTTTTTTATTATAGTGGATAAATGTTTTTCTGGTTCTATGAATTATTTCAACACAAGTATCAGTTATTTCCCTTTAGTTTTGAGATTATGCAATGTTTCATACTATATTTAGACTTGTAACTTCGCGAGTTTTTGACCAATTTTGATAGTTTGTTATTCTTATCCTTTTATTTGAGATACTTGATATAATCGATGACACGTGACGATGAATATGAAAGCTTTCATATCTGCATGGGACAGTAGCAGATCTAGTTATTATTTTTTTTTTGTGTGTGTTTTCTGCAAATCGGATTTCTCAGAATCTATCCATAGGATCTTTCTGAAATTTTGACCTACCCCCCCAAAAATGGGGTGCGAACCTTGATTAAATATATTTTCGAAACGTTTTACGAATCCGAAATCACCGAATTTTACGAACGAAAAAAATGACAAAGCATAGTTGTAACTTTGTTATTTTTGACCGATTTTACTAATTCTTTTTTCTTTGAATACCTTTAAAAAAATCATTTTCATCTGCAGTTTCACATTTTCGAATTTCGAAAATTCGTCGCTGTGATTTCGAACCAGAAGTTTAGACCAATTTGACAACTTCTTTAATAGTTGTACGATTTTCATGAAATTTAGTATCTAAGTAGATCTTACCGATGTGACTTCAAAAATATAATTAGAAATTTTCTAAATTATCTCCCCTTGACGAAATTAAGGATCAAAATTTTCAAAAAAATCATCGAAATATTAGTCAGAATGACCTGATTTTTTTTTTGGATACTAGATAAGTAATTACTGATTTGTACACAAAATATGGAGTTTGTCGATCGAACCGGAAGTGCCGCCATATTTAAAAGTGAAAAATCAATAAGGCTTTTTTGCTATTTTACTTACAGACTCGGGAGTTATATTTTCTGAATCCTTGTAGGAAGGCCTAAAAAATGTCGCGAATAGAATTTTGATTTCGGTCACGTGATGGTCACCATTTTGAATTGAAAATGAAAAATAGAAGCAATTTGAAGGGTCGGGACTTTGGAACACAATTACTCTCCTTCTAATTAAGCTAGAATGTTCAAACTTGGTGTAGACGTTCACTAGGGCAATGTTTTGATTGAGTTTAAAGATCAGCATTTTCTGCTTAGGGTAAGCAGAGATAAGCATGCTAATTTGTTGATTCTTTAGGGCACGATAACTTCGGTTATAATGAAGGGAGGGCGGTGAAACTTTTGTCAATAGAGAGTCTAATAGCTAGCCTGTTGTGTGAAATCATTGTATTATTTTTTCTAAATATCAGGGATATCCGAAAAAAAGAGATTGAAAATGCAAAAAGTCGTATTTTTACAATTTGGAGCATGTTTAGAGTTCTTTCTCGTAAAGTCAACATAATATTTTTTGGGAACTTCTTCTACAAAGAGTCTTATTGGTAGTCTTTTATATGAAACCATCGATCAACAGTCCAACATATCAGGAGTGGAAGAACAAAAGGATCAAACATTGAAAACGGCACCCTTTCATTGTTAAGCGAAACATGCAGTGTGGGTGACTACAATCTACACATTTAGTCATCGTATAGAGCTTATTCAACAGTATCGAATTCCAACTGCTTAGGGATATTTTACGTGCACTCCAATGTGTACACGGGACCTTGGTTTTTCGTCCCATCCGAATGACTAGACAGCTGTGCTTGTCAGGCCCTCCGTTCTGCCTCACTGACAAGGGGAACCACGCCGGGAAATCGAGATGAACTTTCTCCGTGCAGAACTTTCAATTCAGGCGAAAACGTTTATTGCATACGATTAAGCTGGTCAGTTGGAGCTTATTTTCAACAGTTTTGTAATAATCGGTTGGTTATTAAAGTACCGTGCACATTAAACTGTTAAAACAGAAAATGTCGCCCGGTTGAAATGTTTCTTGCTATAAGTCAGCAATTTTCTGAATTCAGGGAGGCTGAATGACTGAATGGTTAGCATGTGCGCATTGTATCGTAACGTCTGTCATTGAGTCAACGGGCGTCGTTTCGATCTCCAGGTTGGACGTGACATGAAGTATGATGTCCAACCTCGTGGGTTTTCTCCGTGTCCTTCGGTTTCCTCCCAACGGCTAAAGACCTGTAAGCGCAAGGGGAGTTTTTAAATAAAATTAAAAAACATATGTTAGTCCCGAAATGACCTAGTTTGTGTCGAATGGACATTAGGCCGCATTTCTCTCTTTCTCTTTTATTTTTAAAGTTTTGTAATAATCGGTTGGTAATCAAAGGTACTGTAAAAGTGATAAAACAGAAAATTTCGCCCGGTTGTAATGTTTCTCACTTTAAAGTCAGCAATTTCCCGATTTTAAGGGGCAAACGTTTATTGCGAACGCTTAAGCTGGTCAGGGGGAGCTTATTTTTAAAAGTTTTGTAATATTCGGTTGATAACTAAAGGTACCGTGCAAATTAAACTGTTACAATAGAAAATTTGGCCCGGTTGAAATGTTTCTCGCTGTAGGTCAGCAATTTGCCGATTTTAGGGAGGTTGCGTGGCTGAATGGTTAGCACGTGCGCTCTGTATCATAACGTCTTTCATTGAGTCAACTGGCGTTGTTTCGATTTCTTGGTTGTACGTGACAAGGAGTATGGTCGCCTGTCCAACCTCGTAGGCCGTAACCGCCGCTGCCCGGGTAAAATTTCCCTCATTGCACACTTTATGGCATATGCCCGTCTTCATTAGCCCATTTTAGGAGCAGAACAGTCGGACGTTAAACCCCATTCAATTTCATTTCATTTTCTCTATGTTGCTTATTTATTATAGTGGATAAATATTTTTCTGGTTCTAGCAATTATTTAATTTCTGCATAGAAATCTTGCTTTGGCCAGTTTTTTTTATTGCAGAGTGCCATTCTTGTTTAAACAAACATGATCCTTTGTTTAAAACATGCTTAAGAAGTCGTCACGATTTCCTACTTATAACCAAACATAATGGAAATATTAGTCTGGCATTATTAAATCCTAATTTTATTTGTCTTATTTAACGTGTCTCTTTAAAACTATTAAGTATTCTAAAACAGTAGCTCAACCTTTTGACCTAAACTCATTAATTTACCATTTTGTTGTGAGCGACTTCTTATTCTTCCTATATGACATATTGCACGTGTCTGATTTCAAAGGGGGGTTGGGTGCCTGAATGGTTAGCACGCGCGCCTGTCATTGAGTTAACTAGCGTGTTTTCGAATGCCCGGTTGTACGTGACAAGGAGTAAGGTCGCCTGTCCAACCTGCCATTTTTAATTTTTTTTCCCGCCATTTTCATTTCATTTTCTCATCCGTCTCATTACAGTAATACAAGTTTCAGTTATTTCCCTTTAGTTTTCAGATTATTGTTATGCCTGGGTGCAATGTTTCATACTATATTTAGACTTGTAACTTCGCGAGTTTTTGACCAATTTTAATAATTTTTTCTTCTTATCCTTTTATTTAGGATACTTGATACAATCAATGACACGTGACGATGAATATGAAAGCTTTCATATCTGCATGGGACAGTAGCAGATCTAGTTAAGCTTTCATATTACATATGAAAGCTTATTGTTTCTGTTAAGATTATTAAGCTTTCATATTACATATGAAAGCTTATTGTTTCTGTTAAGATTATTATTATTATTTTTTTTTGTGTGTGTTTTCTGCAAATCGGATTTCTCAGAATCTATCCGTAGGATCTTTCTGAAATTTTGACCTACCCCCCCAAAAATGGGGTGCGAACCTTGATTAAATATATTTTCAAAACGTTTTACGAATCCGAAATCACCGAAATTTACGAACGACAAAATGGACAATGCATAGTCATAACTTTGTTATTTTTTGACCGATTTTACTAATTCTTTTTTCTTTGAATACCCTGAAAAAAATCATTTTCATCTGCAGTTTCACATTTTCGAATTTCGAAAATTCGTCGCTGTGATTTCGAACCGGAAGTTTAGACCAATTTGACAACTTCTTTAATAGTTGTACGATTTTCATGAAATTTAGTATATATGTAGACCTTACCTATGTGACTTTAAAAATATAATGAGAAATTTTCTAAATTATCTCCCCTTGGTGAAATTAAGGATCAAAATTTTCAAAAAAATCATCGAAATATAGGTCAGAATGACCTGATTTTTTTTTTGGATACTAGATAAGTAATAACTGATTTGTACACAAAATATGAAGTTTGTTGATTGAACCGGAAGTGCCACCATTTTGAAACGTGAAAAATCCCTAAGGCTTTTTTGCTATTTTACTTACAGACACGGGAGTTATATTTTCTGAATCCTTGAAAGATGGCCTAAAAATTGTTCAGAGCAGAATTTTGATTTAGGTCAATTGATGGTTGCCATTTTGAAGTGAATATGAAAAGTAGTAGCAATTTGAAGGGCCGAAACTTTGAAACAGAATAACTCTCCTTCTAATTGAGCTAGAATGTTCAATCTTGGTGTAGACGTTCACTATGTCAATGTCATGATTGAGTTCAAAGATGAGCATTTTCTGTCAAGGGTAAGCAGAGATAAGCATGCTGATTTGTTGATTCTTTAGGACAAGATAACTTCGGTTATAATGAAGGGAGGGTGGTGAAACTCTTGTTAATCGAGAGTGTAATAGCTGGCCTGTTGTTTGAAATCGTTGTATCTTTTCTTTAAATATCAGGGATAGAAGAAAAAAAGAGATCGAAAATCCAAAAAGTCGTATGTTTACGATTTGGAGCATCTTTAAAGGTTCTTTTCTCTTAAAGTCAACATAATACTTTTTGAGAACTTCTTCTACAACGAGTCTTATCGGTAGTCTTTTATATGAAAACTTCGATCAACAGTCCAAAATATCTGGAGTAGAAGAATAAAAGGATCGAACATTTAAAACGGCACCCTTTCATTGTTAAGCGAAACATGCAGTGTGGGTGACTACAATCTGCACATTTAGTCATCGTATAGAGCTTATTCAACAGTATCGAATTCCAACTACTTAGGGATATTTTACGTGCACTCCAATGTGTACACGCGACCTTGATTTTTCGTCCCATCCGAACGACTAGACAGCTGTCCTTGTCAGGCCCTCCGTTCTGCTCACTGACAAGGGGGAACCACGCCGGAAAATCGAGATGAACTTTCTCGTTGCAGAACTTTCAATTCAGGCCAAACGTTTATTGCATACGATTAAGCTGGTCAGTTGGGGCTTATTTTCAAAAGTTTTGTAATAATCGGTTGGTAATTAAAATACCGTGCGAATTAAACTGTTAAAACAGAAAATTTCTCCCGGTTAAAATGTTTCTTGCTATAAGTCAGCAATTTCCAGATTTTAGGGAGGCTGAATGGTTAGCATACGCGCACTGTATCGTAACTTCTGTCATTGAGTCAACCGGCGTCGTTTCGATTTCCAAGTTGCACGTGACATGGAGTATGGTGTCCAACCTCGTGGGTTTTCTCCGTGTCCTTCGGTTTCCTCCCACGGCTAAAGACCCGTACGCGCAAGGGAAGTTTATAAATAAAGTTAAAAAACATATGTTAGTCCCGAAATGACCTAGTTTGTGTCGAATGGACGTTGAGCCGCATTTCTCTCTTTCTCTTTTATTTTTAAAGTTTTGTAATAATCGGTTGGTAATCAAAGGTACTGTAAAAGTGATAAAACATAAAATTTCGCCCGGTTGTAATGTTTCTCACTTTAAAGTCAGCAATTTGCCGATTTTAGAGGGCAAATGTTTATTGCGAACAATTAAGCTGGTCAGGGGGAGCTTATTTTTAAGGGAGGCTGAATGGCTGAATGGTTAGCATGTGCGCGCTGTATCGTAACGTCTGTCATTGAGTCAACGGGCGTCGTTTCGATTTCGAGATTGTACGTGACATGGACATGCATACGATTAAGCTGGTCAGTTGGGGCTTATTTTCAAAAGTTTTGTAATAATCGGTTGGTAATTAAAATACCGTGCGAATTAAACTGTTAAAACAGAAAATTTCGCCCGGTTAAAATGTTTCTTGCTATAAGTCAGCAATTTCCAGATTTAAGGGAGGCTGAATGGTTAGCATACGCGCGCTGTATCGTAACGTCTGTCATTGAGTCAACCGGCGTCGTTTCGATTTCCAAGTTGCACGTGACATGGAGTATGGTGTCCAACCTCGTGGGTTTTCTCCGTGTCCTTCGGTTTCCTCCCAACAGCTAAAGACCAGTACGCGCAAGGTGAGTTTTTAAATAAAATTAAAAAACATATGTTAGTCCCGAAATGACCTAGTTTGTGTCGAATGGACGTTTAGCCGCATTTCTCTCTTTCTTTTTTTTATTTTTAAAGTTTTGTAATAATCGGTTGGTAATCAAAGATACTGTAAAAGTGATAAAACAGAAAATTTCGCCTGGTTGTAATGTTTCTCACTTTAAAGTCAGCAATTTGCCGATTTTAAGGGGAAAACGTTTATTGCGAACGATTTAGCTGGTCAGGGGGAGCTTATTTTTAAAAGTTTTGTAATATTCGGTTGATAACTAAAGGTACCGTGCAAATTAAACTAATAAAATAGAAGATTTCGCCCGGTTGAAATGTTTCTATCTGTAGGTCAGCAATTTGCCGATTTTAGGGAGGTTGCGTGACTGAATGGTTAGCACGTGCGCTGTGTATCATAGCGTCTGTCATTGAGTCAACTGGCGTTGTTTCGATTTCTTGGTTGTACGTGACAAGGAGTATGGTCGTCTGTCCAACCTCGTAGGCCGTAACGCCGCTGCCCGGGAAAAATTTCCCTCATTGCACACTTTATGGCGTTAGCCCATTTTAGGAGTAGGACGTTAAACCCCATTCAATTTGATTTCATTTTCTCTATGTTGCTTATTTATTATAGTGGATAAATGTTTTTCTGGTTCTATTAATTATTTCATTTCTGCATAGAAATCTTGCTTTGACCAGTTTTTTTTTATTGCAAAGTGCCATTCTTGTATATTGCAGTCTATGACCCTTTGTTTAAAACATACTTAAGAAGTTGTCACGATTTCCTACTTATAACCAAACATATTGGAAACCATAATTATATAACATATCTCTAATTTTGGAAGCCCGATTACAGCTATACAAGATTAGGTTATTTCCCTTTAGTTTAAAGATTATTTTTTGCCCGGGTGCAATGTTTCTCACTACATTTAAATTTGTAACTTTGTGAGTTTTGAACGATTTTGATAATTATGTCTTTATAATTTTCCAAATTTACATATTTAACGTAAATATTCAAACACTTGGGATCAACCTGATTCAAATTTTTTTAGTTTTGTTCAAAGTTATCTCATTTAATTTTTCGATGTTTTCTTACCATTTTCATTTCATTTTTCTGAAAGTTTTGAAGTGGGAAGTCATCCCGATTACAGCAACACAAGTATCAGTTATTTCCCTTTAGTTTTCCGATTATGCAATGTTTCATACTATATTTAGACTTGTAACTTCGCGAGTTTTTGACCAATTTTGATAGTTTGTTATTCTTATCCTTTCATTTGAGATACTTGATATAATCGATGACACGTGACGATGAATATGAAAGCTTTCATATCTGCATGGGACAGTAGCAGATCTAGTTAAGCTTTCATATTACATATGAAAGCTTATTGTTTCTGTTAAGATTATTATTATTATTTTTTTTTTGTGTGTTTTCTGCAAATCGGATTTCTCAGAATCTATCCGTAGGATCTTTCTGAAATTTTGACCTACCCCCCCAAAAATGGGGTGCGAACCTTGATTAAATATATTTTCAAAACGTTTTACGAATCCGAAATCACCGAAATTTACGAACGACAAAATGGACAATGCATAGTCGTAACTTTGTTATTTTTTGACCGATTTTACTAATTCTTTTTTCTTTGAATACCTTGAAAAAAATCATTTTCATCTGCAGTTTCACATTTTCGAATTTCGAAAATTCGTCGCTGTGATTTCGAACCGGAAGTTTAGACCAATTTGACAACTTCTTTAATAGTTGTACGATTTTCATGAAATTTAGTATATATGTAGACCTTATTGATGTGACTTCAAAAATATAATTAGAAATTTTCTAAATTATCTCCCCTTGACGAAATTAAGGATCAAAATTTTCAAAAAAATCATCGAAATATAGGTCAGAATGACCTGATTTTTTTTTTGGATACTAGATAAGTAATAACTGATTTGTACACAAAATATGAAGTTTGTTGATCGAACCGGAAGTGCCACCATCTTGAAACGTGAAAAATCCCTAAGGCTTTTTTGCTATTTTACTTACAGACACGGGAGTTATATTTTCTGAATCCTTGAAAGATGGCCTAAAAATTATTCAGAGCAGAATTTTGATTTAGGTCAATTGATGGTTGCCATTTTGAAGTGAATATGAAAAGTAGTAGCAATTTGAAGGGCCGAAACTTTGAAACACAATAACTCTCCTTCTAATTGAGCTAGAATGTTCAATCTTGGTGTAGACCCGTACGCGCAAGGGAAGTTTATAAATAAAATTAAAAAACATATGTTAGTCCCGAAATGACCTAGTTTGTGTCGAATGGACGTTGAGCCGCATTTCTCTCTTTCTCTTTTATTTTTAAAGTTTTGTAATAATCGGTTGGTAATCAAAGGTACTGTAAAAGTGATAAAACATAAAATTTCGCCCGGTTGTAATGTTTCTCACTTGAAAGTCAGCAATTTGCCGATTTTAGAGGGCAAATGTTTATTGCGAACAATTAAGCTGGTCAGGGGGAGCTTATTTTTAAGGGAGGCTGAATGGCTGAATGGTTAGCATGTGCGCGCTGTATCGTAACGTCTGTCATTGAGTCAACGGGTGTCGTTTCGATTTCGAGATTGTACGTGACATGGACATGCATACGATTAAGCTGGTCAGTTGGGGCTTATTTTCAAAAGTTTTGTAATAATCGGTTGGTAATTAAAATACCGTGCGAATTAAACTGTTAAAACAGAAAATTTCGCCCGGTTAAAATGTTTCTTGCTATAAGTCAGCAATTTCCAGATTTTAGGGAGGCTGAATGGTTAGCATACGCGCGATGTATCGTAACGTCTGTCATTGAGTCAACCGGCGTCGTTTCGATTTCCAAGTTGCACGTGACATGGAGTATGGTGTCCAACCTCGTGGGTTTTCTCCGTGTCCTTCGGTTTCCTCCCAACAGCTAAAGACCAGTACGCGCAAGGGGGGTTTTTAAATAAAATTAAAAAACATATGTTAGTCCCGAAATGTTATAGTTTGTGTCGAATGGACGTTTAGCCGCATTTCTCTCTTTCTTTTTTTTATTTTTAAAGTTTTGTAATAATCGGTTGGTAATCAAAGATACTGTAAAAGTGATAAAGCAGAAAATTTCGCCCGGTTGTAATGTTTCTCACTTTAAAGTCAGCAATTTGCCGATTTTAAGGGGAAAACGTTTATTGCGAACGATTTAGCTGGTCAGGGGGAGCTTATTTTTAAAAGTTTTGTAACATTCGGTTGATAACTAAAGGTACCGTGCAAATTAAACTAATAAAATAGAAGATTTCGCCCGTGCTGTAGGTCAGCAATTTGCCGATTTTAGGGAGGTTGCGTGACTGAATGGTTAGCACGTGCGCTGTGTATCATAACGTCTGTCATTGAGTCAACTGGCGTTGTTTCGATTTCTTGGTTGTACGTGACAAGGAGTATGGTCGCCTGTCCAACCTCGTAGGCCGTAACGCCGCTGCCCGGGTAAAATTTCCCTCATTGCACACTTTATGGCGTATGCCCGTCTTCATTAGCCCATTTTAGGAGTAGGACGTTAAACCCCATTCAATTTGATTTAATTTTCTCTATGTTGCTTATTTATTATAGTGGATAAATGTTTTTCTGGTTCTATTAATTATTTCATTTCTGCATAGAAATCTTGCTTTGACCAGTTTTTTTTTATTGCAAAGTGCCATTCTTGTATATTGCAGTCTATGACCCTTTGTTTAAAACATGCTTAAGAAGTTGTCACGATTTCCTACTTATAACCAAACATATTGGAAACCATAATTATATAACATATCTCTAATTTTGGAAGCCCGATTACAGCTATACAAGTTTAGGTTATTTCCCTTTAGTTTAAAGATTATTCTTTTGCCCAGGTGCAATGTTTCTCACTACATTTAAATTTGTAACTTTGTGAGTTTTGACCGATTTTGATAATTATGTTTTATAATTTTCCAAATTTACATATCTAACGTAAATATTCAAACAATTGGGATCAACCTGATTCAATTTTTTTTAGTTTTGTTCAAAGTTATCTCATGTAATTTTTCGATGTTTTCTTACCATTTTCATTTCATTTTTCTGAAAGTTTTGAAGTGGGAAGTCATCCCGATTACAGCAACACAAGTATCAGTTATTTCCCTTTAGTTTTTAGATTATGCAATGTTTCATACTATATTTAGACTTGTAACTTCGCGAGTTTTTGACCAATTTTGATAGTTTGTTATTCTTATCCTTTCATTTGAGATACTTGATATAATCGATGACACGTGACGATGAATATGAAAGCTTTCATATCTGCATGGGACAGTAGCAGATCTAGTTATTATTATTATTATTTTTTTTTTTGTGTATTTTCTGCAAATCGGATTTCTCAGAATCTAACCATAGGATCTTTCTGAAACTTTGACCTACCCCCCCATAAATGGGGTGCGAACCTTGATTAAATATATTTTCAAAACGTTTTACGAATCCGAAATCACCGAATTTTACGAACGAATGCATTTGACCTACAATGCTGTAACTTTGTGACTAGTTGACCTATTTAATTAATTCTTTTTTCTGTGAGTACCTTGAGACATTTACTTTAAATCTGCAATTTCGGATTTTCGAATTTCGAAAATTCGTCGCTGTGATATCGAACCGGAAGTTTAGACCAACTCGACAACTTCTTTAGTAGTTGTACGATTTTCATGAAATTTAATATGTAAGTAAACCTTAATGATGCGACTTGAAAGATGACTTCAGAAATTTTCTAAATTATCTCCCCTTGGAGAAATTGAGGATCGAAATTTTCAAAAAAATCGACGAAATATAGGTCAAATCATCTTGAATTTTTTTTTGGATAATAGTTCCGAGACCACTGATTCGTACACAAAAAATGGAGTTTGTAGCTCAACCCGGAAGTGCCACCATCTTGAAATGTAAAAACCTCAAACGCCATTTTGCTATTTTACTTACAGACACGGGAATTATATTTTCTGAATCCTTGGAGGAAGGCCTAAAAAACGTCGGGAGTAGAATTTTCATTTAGGTCAACTGGGAGTCACCATTTTGAATTGAAAATGAAAAATAGAAGCAATTTGAAGGGCCGAGTTTTTGGAACACAATAACTCTCCTTCTAATTAAGCTAGAATGTTTAAACTTGGGGTAGACGTTCACTAGGTCAATGTCATGATTGGGTGTAAAGATGAGCATTTTCTGCCCGGGGTAAGCAGAGATAAGCATGCTGATTTGTTGATTCTTTAGGGCACAATAACTTCGGTTATAATGAAGGGAGGGTGGTGAAACTCTTGTCAATCGAGAGTCTAATAGCTAGCCTGTTGTGTGAAATCATTGTATCATTTTTTTTAAATATCAGGGATAGCAGAAAAAAGAGATCGAAAATCCAAAAAGTGGTATTTTTACGATTTAGAGCATATTTAAAGGTCCCTTTCTCTTAAAGTGAACATAATATTTTTGGAGAACTTCTTGTACAAAGAGTCTTATCGGTAGTCTTTTATATGAAACCATCGATCAACAGTCCAAAATATCAGGAGTAGAAGAATAAAAGGATCGAAAATTGAAAACGGCACCCTTTCATTGTTAAGCAAAACATGCAGTGTGGGTGGCTACAATCTGCACATTTAGTCATCGTATAGAGCGTATTCAACAGTATCGAATTCCAACTGCTAAGGAATCTTTTACGAGCACTCCAATGTGTACACGCCGGTGGGAGGACACGCCAGAAAATCGAGATGAACTTTCTCGGCCAATGCAGGGATCGAACACCCGACCTCCTGGCTAGCAGGTCAACGCCTTCGCCACATAGTGTGGACACCCATCGTACATTTCATCCGTCAAATCAAAGCATTTCATTGCATTAGACCAATAATTAATTATTCTTAATTTGAAACTTTATTTTAATATTATTAAATCCTCATTTTATTGGTAGACGTTCGTCTTATTTAAAATTAAACTTTCATTTAACTATGAACAGCCCTTAACGTGTCTCTTAACAAAACAATTAAATACTCTAAAATAGTAGCTCAACCTTTGGACCTAAGCTCATTAATTTACCATTTTGTATGTGAGCGACTTGTTATTCTTCTTATATGACATATTGCACGTGTCTGATTTCAAAGGGGAGTTTGGTGGCTGAATGGTTAGCACACGCGCGCTGTATCATAAAGCCTGTCATCAAGTCAGCTAGCGTGTTTTCGAATCTCCGGTCTTACCTGACAAGGAGAAAGTCGCCTGCCCATCTTGGTGGGTTTTCTTCATTTCCTCCGGTTTCCTTCCACTGCCAAAGACCTCTACGCGCAAGCGAAATATTGAAATAAAATCGAACTATATGTTAGTCCCGAAATGATCTAGTTTGGGACACAATAACTCTCTTTCTAATTCAGCTAGACTTGGTGTGGGTGTTTATTAGGCCAATACCTTGATGACTCTGGAACACAATAACTCTTCTTCTAATTGGGGTACAATGTTCAAACTTGGTATAGGCATTCACTAGGTCAATGTCTTGATGAAGATCGAAGTAGAATTTTGATTTAGGTCAACTGGTAGTCACCATTTTGAAGTGAATATGAAACATAGTGAAAAATCGACATTTACGGACTTGTAAACAAACACAATAGAGCATAGTATGTTCAATGCGTCTCCTATGTCTGACATTAATACATTTCAGGATAGTCGGGATACGGTATTTGAATATTTCAAAAATTCGATTTTTGCCTTTGATGTTTTTCGTGCTGACAAAATTCTTTACGAGTGAAAAATCACATTAACTTTACTAGATTGTGACCGATTTTAATGATTTTTTTTCCTTGTTCGGATTATTCATATGACCCATGACATGTGACAGGAAGTGACTGTGAATATGAAAGCTTTCATATCTGCATGGGACAGTAGCAGATCTAGTTATTATTATTTTTTTTTTGTGTATTTTCTGCAAATCGGATTTCTCAGAATCTAACCATAGGATCTTTCTGAAACTTTGACCTACCCCCCCATAAATGGGGTGCGAACCTTGATTAAATATATTTTCAAAACGTTTTACGAATCCGAAATCACCGAATTTTACGAACGAATGCATTTGACCTACAATGCTGTAACTTTGTGACTAGTTGACCTATTTAATTAATTCTTTTTTCTGTGAGTACCTTGAGACATTTACTTCAAATCTGCAATTTCGGATTTTCGAAAATTTGTCGCTGTGATATCGAACCGGAAGTTTAGACCAACTCGACAACTTCTTTAGTAGTTGTACGATTTTCATGAAATTTAATATGTAAGTAAACCTTAATGATGCAACTTGAAAGATGACTTCAGAAACTTTCTAAATTATCTCCCCTTGGAGAAATTGAGGATCGAAATTTTCAAAAAAATCGACGAAATATAGGTCAAATCATGTTGAATTTTTTTTTGGTTACTAGTTCCGAGACCACTGATTCGTACACAAAAAATGGAGTTTGTAGCTCAACCCGGAAGTGCCACCATCTTGAAATGTAAAAACCTCAAACGCCATTTTGCTTTTTTACTAACAGACACGGGAATTATATTTTCTGAATCCTTGGAGGAAGGCCTAAAAAACGTCGGGAGTAGAATTTTCATTTAGGTCAACTGGGAGTCACCATTTTGAATTGAAAATGAAAAATAGAAGCAATTTGAAGGGCCGAGTTTTTGGAACACAATAACTCTCCTTCTAATTAAGCTAGAATGTTTAAACTTAGGGTAGACGTTCACTAGGTCAATGTCATGATTGAGTGTAAAGATGAGCATTTTCTGCCCGGGGTAAGCAGAGATAAGCATGCTGATTTGTTGATTCTTTAGGGCACAATAACTTCGGTTATAATGAAGGGAGGGTGGTGAAACTCTTGTCAATCGAGAGTCTAATAGCTAGCCTGTTGTGTGAAATCATTGTATCATTTTTTTTTAAATATCAGGGATAGCAGAAAAAAGAGATCGAAAATCCAAAAAGTGGTATTTTTACGATTTAGAGCATATTTAAAGGTCCTTTTCTCTTAAAGTGAACATAATATTTTTGGGGAACTTCTTGTACAAAGAGTCTTATCGGTAGTCTTTTTTATGAAACCATCGATCAACAGTCCAAAATATCAGGAGTAGAAGAATAAAAGAATTGAAAATTGAAAACGGCACCCTTTCATTGTTAAGCAAAACATGCAGTGTGGGTGGCTACAATCTGCACATTTAGTCATCGTATAGAGCTTATTCAACATTATCGAATTCCAACTGCTAAGGAATCTTTTACGTGCACTCCAATATGTACACGCCGGTGGGAGGACACGCCAGAAAATCGAGATGAACTTTCTCGGCCAATGCAGGGATCGAACACCCGACCTCCTGGCTAGCAGGTCAACGCCTTCGCCACATAGTGTGGACACCCATCGTACATTTCATCCGTCAAATCAAAGCATTTCATTGCATTAGACCAATAAATAATTATTCTTAATTTGAAACTTTATTTTAATATTATTAAATCCTCATTTTATTGGTAGACGTTCGTCTTATTTAAAATTAAACTTTCATTTAACTATGAACAACCCTTAACGTGTCTCTTAACAAAACAATTAAATACTCTAAAATAGTAGCTCAACCTTTTGACCTAAGCTCATTAATTTACCATTTTGTATGTGAGCGACTTGTTATTCCTCTTATATGACATATTGCACGTGTCTGATTTCAAAGGGGAGTTTGATGGCTGAATGGTTAGTACGCGCGCGCTGTATCATAAAGCCTGTCATCGAGTCAGCTAGCTTGTTTTCGAATCTCCGGTCGTACCTGACAAGGAGTAAGGTTGCCTGTCCATCTTGGTGGGTTTTCTTCATTTCCTCCGGTTTCCTTCCACTGCCAAAGACCTCTACGCGCAAGCGAAATATTGAAATAAAATCGAACTATATGTTAGTCCCGAAATGATCTAGTTTGGGACACAATAACTCTCTTTCTAATTCAGCTAGACTTGGTTAGGCCAATATCTTGATGACTCTGGAACACAATAACTCTTCTTCTAATTGGGGTACAATGTTCAAACTTGGTATAGGCATTCACTAGGTCAATGTCTTGATGAAGTTCGAAGTAGAATTTTGATTTAGGTCAACTGGTAGTCACCATTTTGAAGTGAATATGAAACATAGTGAAAAATCGACATTTACGGATTTGTAAACAAACACAATAGAGCATAGTATGTCCAATGCGTCTCCTATGTCTGACATTAATACATTTCATCATAGTCGGGATACGGTATTTGAATATTTCAAAAATTCGATTTTTCCCTTTGGTGTTTTTCGTGCTGACAAAATTCTTTACCAGTGAAAAATCACATTAACTTTACTAGATTGTGATCGATTTTAATGGGGTTTTTTCCTTGTTCGGATTATTCATATGACCCATGACATGTGACAGGAAGTGACTGTGAATATGAAAGCTTTCATATCTGCATGGGACAGTAGCAGATCTAGTTATTATTTTTTTTTTGTGTGTTTTCTGCAAATCGGATTTCTCAGAATCTATCCATAGGATCTTTCCGAAATTTTGACCTACCCCCCCAAAAATGGGGTGCGAACCTTGATTAAATATATTTTCAAAACGTTTTACGAATCCGAAATCACCGAATTTTACGAACGAAAAAACTGACAATGCATAGTCGTAACTTTGTTATTTTTGGCCGATTTTACTAATTCTTTTTTCTTTGAGTATCTTGAAACATTTACTTCAAATCTGCAATTTCGGATTTTCGAATTTCGAAAATTCGTCGCTGTCATTTCGAACCGGAAGTTATTACCAATTTGACAACTTCTTTAATAGTTGTGCGATTTTCGTGAAATTTAGAATGTTAGTAGATCTTGCCAATGCAACTTCAATGATGTCCTTGGAAATTTTCTAAATTATCTCCCCTTTGTGAAATTAAGGATCAAAGTTTTCAAAAAAATCGTCGAAATATAGGTCAGAATGACCTAATTTTTTTTTTGAATACTAGAGAAGTAATTACTAATTCGTACACAAAATATGGAGTTTGTCGATCGAACCGGAAGTGCCACCATCTTTAAACGTGAAAAATCAAAAAGGCTTTTTTGCTATTTTACTTACAGACTCGGGAGTTATATTTTCAGAATCCTTGAAGGAATGCCTAAATATCTGTGGGATCCGAATTTTGATTTTGGTCACGTGATGGTCACCATTTTGAATTGAAAATGAAAAATAGAAGCAATTTGAAGGACCGGGACTTTGGAATACAATAACTCTCCTTCTAATTAAGCTAGAATGTTCAAACTTGGTGTAGACGTTCACTAGGTCAATGTCATGATTGAGTTCAAAGATGAGCATTTTCTGCTTAGGGTAAGCAGAGATAAGCATGCTGATTTGTTGATTCTTTAGGGCACGATAACTTCGGTTATAACGAAGAGAGGGAGGTGAAATTTTTGTCAATAGAGTGTAATAGCTAGCCTGTTGTTTGAAATCATTGTATCATTTTTTATACGCCCACATTTTTATGTGGACGTATATTGTCGTCGCCCCTGTCCGTCCGGACGTCCGTCCGTCCGGACGTCCACAATTTGTTTGTGGACTCTCTACAGGTCACAATTCTTATCCGATTTTGACGAAACTTGAAATATAGGTTTATCCCCAAAAGATCTCGGTTCCTTTCGATATTGGCATGTATCGGATGAAAACTTCATGGATTATGGCCCCTGATTGTACGAAAAATCACGTTTTTAGCTTGTGGACCCTATAGAGGTCACAATTTTGAACCGATTTTGATGTATGTTTATAACCCAAAGATCTTGGTTCCTTTCGATATTTGCACCTATCGGAATGTAATTTCCTGAATTATGGCCCCTGATTGTCCGAAAAATCACCCTTTTTAGCTTGTGGTCCCTCTGGAGGTCACAATTCATGGTTATAACCCAAAGATCTTGGTTCCTTTCGATATTTGCGCATATCGGATTGTAATTTCCTGAATTATGGCCCCTGATTATACGCAAAATCGCCTTATTTTAGCTTGTGGTCCCTCTGGTGGTCACAATTATTATCCGATTTAATAAAACGGTTGATAATATTACCGTTACACCGTAAGGGAGGTTGAGTTCGAATTTCGGGAAAATCAGACCAAAATTGCCATACAAAATGGCCGCCGTTTGTACCCGAATACTGTTAAAAAATTGTATATCATGGTTGTGGACCCTGTAGAGGTCACAATGTTAATTTGATTTTGATGAAACTTGAAATGCTTGTTTATAACCTAAAGATCTTTTCGATATTTGCACATATCAAATTATAACTTAATAAATTATGGCCTTTGATTGTAGGAAAAATCACTTTCGGTATTGTTTGTTCTCTGTCTAAGTCTTATCTCTCGAACAATTATTATCTGATTTATAAAAAAAACTCTGATTATATTATTGTTGCACCGTACATACGTAAGGAAGGTTGAGTTCAAATTTCGTGAAAATCGTACCAAAATTGCCACACGAAATGGTCACCGTTTGTACGCGAATAGTGTAAAAAATATGGTATATCATGGTTGTGCACTCTCTACAGGTCACAATTCTTATCCGATTTTGACGAAAAGTAACATTTCTAGGTTGTGTACCGTCACACCATAATCATTGTCGGCTTCGAATTTCATGAATATCAGACTGGAACTGATCAACAAAATGGCTGCTCCCAATACAGTATGAAATACAGGACTTAATGATGTACATGTAGGAAAAATCACTTTCGGTATTGCTTGTTCTCTATCCATCTCTCAAAAATGTGGGCGTATCCTGCCTGGCAGTGCCAGTCTATCTTTTTAAATATCAGGGATAGCCGAAAAAAAGAGATTGAAAATCCAAAAAGTTGTATTTTTACAATTTGGAGCATGTTTAGAGGTCTTTCTCGTAAAGTCAACATACTATTTTTGGGGAACTTCTTCTACAAAGAGTCTTATTGGTAGTCTTTTATATGAAACCATCGATCAACAGTCCAACATATCAGAAGTAGAAGAACAAAAGGATCGAACATTGAATACGGCACCCTTTCATTGTTAAGCGAAACATGCAGTGTGGGTGACTACAATCTATGCATTTAGTCATCGTATAGAGCTTATTCAACAGTATCGAATTCCAACTGCTTAGGGATATTTTACGTGCACTCCAATGTGTACACGGGACCTTGGTTTTTCGTCCCATCCGAACGACTATACAGCTGTGCTTGTCAGGCCCTCCGTTCTGCCTCACTGACAAGGGGAACCACGCCGGGAAATCGAGATAAACTTTCTCCGTGCAGAACTTTCAATTCAGGCAAATCGTTTATTGCATACGATTAAGCTGGTCAGTTGGAGCTTATTTTCAAAAGTTTTGTAATAATCGGTTGGTAATTAAAGTACCGTGCACATTAAACTGTTAAAACAGAAAATTTCGCCCGGTTGAAATGTTTCTTGCTATAAGTCAGCAATTTTCCGAATTCAGGGAGGCTGGATGGCTGAATGTTTAGCATGTGCTCGCTGTATCGTAACGTTTGTCATTGAGTCAACGGGCGTCGTTTCGATCTCCAGGTTGCACGTGACATGGTGTATGATGTCCAACCTCGTGGGTTTTCTCCGTGTTCTTCGATTTCCTCCCAACGGCTAAAGACCAGTACGCGCAAGGGGAGTTTTTAAATAAAGTTAAAAAAACATATGTTAGTCCCGAAATGACCTAGTTTGTGTCGAATGGACGTTAGGCCGCATTTCTCTCTTTCTCTTTTATTTTTAAAGCTTTGTAATAATCAGTTGGTAATCAAAGGTACTGTAAAAGTGATAAAACAGAAAATTTGGCCCGGTTGTAATGTTTCTCAGTTTAAAGTCAGCAATTTGTCGATTTTAAGGGGCAAACGTTTATTGCGAACGATTAAGGTGGTCAGGGGGAGCTTATTTTTAAAAGTTTTGTAATAATCGGTTGATAACTAAAGGTACCGTGGAAATTAAACTGTTAAAATAGAAAATTTGGCCCGGTTGAAATGTTTCTCGCTGTAGGTCAGCAATTTGCCGATTTTAGGGAGGTTGCGTGGCTGAATGGTTAGCACGTGCGCTCTGTATCATAACGTCTGTCATTGAGTCAACTGGCGTTGTTTCGATTTCTTGGTTGTGCGTGACAAGGAGTATGGTCGCCTGTCCAACCTCGTGGGCCGTAACGCCGCTGCCCGGGTAACGCCGCTTCCCTCATTGCACACTTATGGCGTATGCCCGTCTTCATTAGCCCATTGTAGGAGCAGAACAGTAGGACGTTAAACCCCATTCAATTTCATTTCATTTTCTCTATGTTGCTTATTTATTATAGTGGATAAATATTTTTTTGGTTCTAGCAATTATTTAATTTCTGCATAGAAATCTTGCTTTGGCCATTTTTTTTATTGCAGAGTGCCATTCTTGTATATTGCAGTCTATGACCCTTTGTTTAAAATATGCTTAAAGTTGGGTTCCCGGATACAAACTAGGTAATTTGATGATATATTAGAATTAAAAACATATTCAAACTAATTATCTTATCATAATTTTGCTTCAGATCGTTCTCATAACATTTTTATTGACGAGAACAGCCTGCTATAAAAATCTATCGAAAGAGACCATGTTTGCGTCAGGCGATTACCCCTCGCCGTAACCAATGGCAACGGTGGCAGACGACAGGGGAGAATGCATTGCATACACAAGACGATGTTGTCTGTAAGCGCTGACTATTTACTACAAATATAGAATCCTAATTAAATTCTCGGATTATCCACTGCATGCGTCTTTTTCCGTGATTTTTACCCCAGAAATTGTTGTATGTCTAACTCTTCATAAAGTTTTTCAAAATGTACACAAATCACTCAAGTTCGCGTGCAGCCTTCAACGCCAAGCGTGCAGGTACCCTTATTCGTCGGGTTGACTATTAAGGGAACCCCTTACATTTTTGTCCTGTTTACGCTCCATGAGTGTTTTTCAGGGAATCCAGTATTTTTCTAGTAAGATTGGATATCTCTTCTTTCCATATATACCAAAATTGCCATACTTTTATAGGCAATGACCACCCGATAAATACTTATCTGGGAACCCAACTTTAAGAAGTCGTCACGATTTCCTACTTATAACCGAACATATTGGAAACCATAATTATATAACATATCTTGGAAGCCCGATTACAGCTATACAAGTTTCAGTTATTTCCCTTTAGTTTAAAGATTATTTTTTTGACAGGGTGCAATGTTTCTCACTACATTTAAATTTGTAACTTTGTGAGTTTTTGACCGATTTTGATATTATGTCTTTATAATTTTCCAAATCTGCATATTTAACGTACATATTCAAACAGTTGAGTTCAACCTGATTCAAAAAGTTTTAGTTTTGTTCAAAGTTATCTCATCCCGATTACAGCAACACAAGTATCAGTTATTTCCCTTTAGTTTTCAGATTACTCAATGTTTCATACTATATTTAGACTTGTAACTTCGCGAGTTTTTGACCAATTTTGATAGTTTGTTATTCTTATCCTTTTATTTGAGATACTTGTTATAATCGATGACACGTGACGATGAATATGAAAGCTTTCATATCTGCATGGGACAGTAGCAGATCTAGTTATTATTTTTTTTTTTGTGTATTTTCTGCAAATCGGATTTCTCAGAATCTAACCATGGGATCTTTCTGAAACTTTGACCTACCCCCCCAAAAATGGGGTGCGAACGTTGTTTAAATAAATTTTCAAAACGTTTTACGAATCCGAAATCACCGAATTTTACGAACGAAAAAACTGACAATGCATAGTCGTAACTTTGTTATTTTTTTACCGATTTTACTAATTCTTTTTTCTTTGAATACCTTGAAAAAAATCATTTTCATCTGCAGTTTCACATTTTCGAATTTCGAAAATTCGTCGCTGTGATTTCGAACCGGAAGTTTAGACCAATTTGACAACTTCTTTAATAGTTGTACGATTTTCATGAAATTTAGTATATAAGTAGATCTTACCAATGTGACTTCAAAAATATAATGAGAAATTTTCTAAATTATCCCCCCTTGGTGAAATTAAGGATCAAAGTTTTTAAAAAAAATCGTCGAAATATAGGTCAGAATGACCTGAAAATTTTTTTCGATACTCGACAAGTAATTACTGATTCCTACACAAAATATGGAGTTTGTCGATCCAACCGGAAATGCCACCATCTTGAAACATGAAAAATCCCTCAGGCTTTTTTGCTATCTTACTTACAGACACGGGAGTTATATTTTCTGAATCCTTGAAGGATGGCCCAAAAATTGTAGGAAGCAGAATTTTGATTTAGGTCAACTGATGGTTGCCATTTTGAAGTGAATATGAAAAGTAGTAGCAATTTGAAGGGCCGAGATTTTGAAACACAATAACTCTCCTTCTCCTTCTCCTTCTAATAACTTCGGTTTTAATGAAGGGAGAGTGATGAAACTCTTGTCAATCGAGAGTCTAATAGGTAGCCTGTTGTGTGAAATCATTGTATCATTTTTTTTAAATATCAGGGGTAGCAGAAAAAAGAGATCGAAAATCCAAAAAGTCGTATTTTTACGATTTGGAGCATTTTAAAAGGTCCCTTTCTCTAAAGTCAACATAATATTTTTGTGGAACTTCTTCTACAAAGAGTCTTATCGGTAGTCTTTTATATGAAACCATCGATCAACAGTCCAAAATATCAGGAGTAGTAGAATAAAAGGATCGAAAATTGAAAACCGCACCCTTTCATTGTTAAGCAAAACATGCAGTGTCGGTGGCTACAATCTGCACATTTAGTCATCGTATAGAGCTTATTCAACAATATCGAATTCCAACTCCGAAGGGATTTTTTACGTGCACTCCAATGTGTACACGGCGGATGGGGGGACGCGCCAGAATATCGAGATGAACTTTCTCGGCCACTGCAGGGATCGAACACCCGACCTCCTGGCTAGCAGGCCAACGCCTTAGCCACATAGTGTGGACACCCATCGTACATTTCATCCGTCAAATCAAAGCATTTCATTGCATTAGACCTATAATTAATTATTCTTAATTTAAAACTTTATTTAATATTAGTCTGGCATTATTAAATCCTAATTTTATTGGTCTTATTTAAAATTAAACTTTCATTTAACTATGAACAACACTTAACGTGTCTCTTTAAAACAATTAAATACTCTAAAACAAAAAACAAAATAAAAATCAATAAGCGGGTCAATTCAGGTAAGTATAACTACGGGTTCTGTCCACCTTCTCTCGTCTACGGCCATACCACGTTGAAAACACCAGTTCTCGTCCGATCACTGAAGTTAAGCAACGTCGGGCCCGGTTAGTACTTGGATGGGTGACCGCCTGGGAACACCGGGTGCTGTAGACGCCTTTTTGCCCTGATTCTTCGTGAAAAATCAATTTTCCGCCAATCAGACCACAGCGCGCACTCTTTTGCACCACTCCAGCTCTCCGCTCGGCCCGTCTCCCCAGGGAAAAAGACACAAAAAGAATTTGAGTAAGCACAAGTATGGGTTCTGTCCACCTTCTCTCGTCTACGACCACACCACGTTAAAAAAAGATATGCTGGCACTGCCAGGCAGGATACGCCCACATTTTCGAGAGATGGACAGAGAACAAGCAATACCGAAAGTGATTTTTCCTACATCTTTATTAAGTCCTGTATTTCATACTGTATTGGGAGCAGCCATTTAGTTGGTCAGTTCCAGTCTGATATTAATGAAATTCGAAACCGACAATGATTATCGTGTGACGGTACACAACCTAGAAATGTGACTTTTCATCAAAATCGGATAAGAATTGTGACCCGTAGAGAGTCCACAACCATGATATACCATATTTTTACACTATTCGCGTACAAACGGCGACCATTTCGTCCGGCAATTTTGGTACGATTTTCACGAAATTAGAACTCAACCATCCTCATCAAAATCGAATTAAAATTGTGACCTATACAGGATCCACAATCATGATATATCATTTTTTTTAACAGTATTCGCGTACAAACGGCGGCCATTTTGTCTGTCAATTTTGGTCCCATTTTCCCGAAATTCAAACTCAACCTTCCTTACAGTGTAACGGTGATATAATCAAACGTTTTTTTTAAATTGGATAATAATTGTGACCTCCAGAGGGACCACAAGCTAAAGAAAGGGGGATTTTGCGTATAACCAGGGGCCATAATTCAGGAAGTTACGATCCGATATGCGCAAATATCGAAAAGAACCAAGATCTTTGGGTTATAACCATGAATTTCAAGTTTCATCAAAATCGAATTAAAATTGTGACCTTTACAGCGTCCACAACCTTGATATACCATTTTTTAACAGTATTCGCGTACAAACGGCGGCCATTTTGTGTGGCAATTTTGGTCTGATTTTCCCGAAATTCAAACTCAACCTTCCTTACGGTGTAACGGTAATATAATCAAACGTTTTTTTAAATCGGATAATAATTGTGACCTCCAAGCTAAAAAAAAAGGCAATTTTGCGTATAATCAGGGGCCATAATTCAGGAAGTTACGATCCGATATGCGCAAATATCGAAAGGAACCAAGATCTTTGGGTTATAACCATGAATTTCAAGTTTCATCAAAATCGAATCAAAATTGTGACCTCCACAGGGTCCACAACCTTGATATACCATTTTTTAACAGTATTCGCGTACAAACGGCGGCCATTTTGTATGGCAATTTTCGTCGGATTTTCCCGAAATTCGAACTCAACCTTCCTTAGGGTGTAACGGTGATATAATCAAACGGTTTTTTAAATCGAATAATAATTGTGACCTCCAAGCTAAAAAAAAAGGCGATTTTGCGTATAATCAGGGGCCATAATTCAGGAAGTTACGATCCGATATGCGCAAATATCGAAAGGAAGCAAGATCTTTGGGTTATAACCATAAATTTGAAGTTTCATCAAAATCGAATCAAAATTGTGACCTCCACAGGGTCCACAACCTTGATATACCATTTTTTAACAGTATTCGCGTACAAACGGCGGCCATTTTGTATGGCAATTTTCGTCCGATTTTCCCGAAATTTGAACTCAACCTTCCTTAGGGTGTAACGGTGATATAATCAAACGGTTTTTTAAATCGAATAATAATTGTGACCTCCAGAGGGACCACAAGCTAAAAAGGGTGATTTTTCGGACAATCAGGGGCCATAATTCAGGAAATTACATTCCGAAAGCCGCAAATATCGAAAGGAACCAAGATCTTTGGGTTACAAACATGCATGTCAAGTTTCATCAAAATCGGTTCAAAATTGTGACCTCTATAGGGTCCACAAGCTAAAAACGTGATTTTTCGTACAATCAGGGGCCATAATCCATGAAGTTTTGATCCGATACATGCCAATATCGAAAGGAACCGAGATCTTATGGGGATAAACCTATATTTCAAGTTTCGTCAAAATCGGATAAGAATTGTGACCTGTAGAGAGTCCACAAACAAATTGTGGACGGACGGACGTCCGGACGGACAGGGGCGACGACATAATACGTCCACATGAAAATGTGGGCGTATAAAAAACAGTTCTCGTCCGATCACTGAAGTTAAGCAACGTCGGGCCCGGTCAGTACTTAGATGGGTGACCGCCTGGGAACACCGGGTGCTGTAGACGCCTTTTTAAAACCGACACCCCCCCCCCCCAAAAAAAAAAATATCAATAAGCGGGTCAATTCAGGTAAGTATAACTACGGGTTCTGTCCACCTTCTCTCGTCTACGGCCACACCACGTTGAAAACACCAGTTCTCGTCCGATCACAGAAGTGATCTCTTTTGCACCACTCCAGCTCTCCGCTCGGCCCGTCTCCCCAGGGAAAATGACACAAAAAGAATTTGAGTAAGCACAAGTATGGGTTCTGTCCACCGTCTCTCGTCTACGGCCACACCACGTTGAAAACACCAGTTCTCGTCCGATCACTGAAGTTAAGCAACGTCAGGCCCGGTCAGTACTTGGATGGGTGACCGTCTGGGAACACCGGGTGCTGTAGACGCCTTTTTAAAACCGACAAAAAACCCCCAAAAAATCAATAAGCGGATCAATTCAGTTAAGTATAACTACGAGTTCTGTCCACCTTCTCTCGTCTACGGCCACACCAAGCTGAAAACACCAGTTCTCGTCCGATCACTGAAGTTAAGCAACGTCGGGCCCGGTCTGTACTTGGATGGGTGACCGCCTGGGAACACCGGGTTCTGTAGACGCCTTTTTAAAACCGACCCCCCCTCCCCAAAAAAATAAAAATCAATAAGCGGGTCAATTCAGGTAAGTATAACTACGGGTTTTGTCCACCTTCTCTCGTCTACGGCCACACCACGTTGAAAACACCAGTTCTCGTCCGATCACTGAAGTTAAGCAACGTTGGGCCCGGTTAGTACTTGGATGGGTGACCGCCTGGGAACACCGGGTGCTGTAGACGCCTTTTTAAAACCGACAAAAACCGCCCCAAAAATCAATAAGCGGGTCAATTCAGGTAAGTATAACTACGGGTTCTGTCCACCCTCTCTCGTCTAGGGCCATACCACGTTGAAAACACCAGTTCTCGTCCGATCACTGAAGTTAAGCAACGTCGGGCCCGGTCAGTACTTGGATGGGTGACCGCCTGGGAACACCGGGTGCTGTAGACGCCTTTTTAAAACCGACAAAAAAACAAAATAAAAATCAATGAGCGAGTCAATTCAAGTAAGTATAACAACGGGTTCTGTTCACCTTCTCTCGTCTACGGCCACACCACGTTGAAAACACCAGTTCTCGTCCGATCACTGAAGTTAAGCAACGTCGGGCCCAGTCAGTACTTGGATGGGTGACCGCCTGGGAACACTGGGTGCTGTAGACGCCTTTTTAAAACCGACAACCCCCCCCCCCCAAAAAAAACAATAAGCGGGTCAATTCAAGTAAGTATAACTACGGGTTCTGTCCACCTTCTCTCGTCCACGGCCATACCATGTTGAAAACACCAGTTCTCGTCCGATCACTGAAGTTAAGCAACGTCGGGCCCGGTTAGTACTTGGAAGGATGACCGCCTGGGAACACCGGGTGCTGTAGACGCCTTTTTGCCCTAAACTCATTAATTTACCATTTTGTTGTGAGCGGCTTGTTATTCTTCCTATATGACATATTGCACGTGTCTGATTTCAAAGGGGGTTGGGCGGCTGAATGGTTAGCACGCGCGCCTGTCATAGAGTTAACTAGCGTGTTTTCGAATGCCCGGTTGTGCGTGACAAGGAGTAAGGTCGCCTGTCCAACCTGCCATTTTTAATTTTTTTCCGGCAATTTTCATTTCATTTTCTCATCCGTCTCATTACAGTAATACAAGTTTCGGTTATTTCCCTTTAGTTTTCAGATTATGGTTATGCCTGGGTGCAATGTTTCATACTATATTTAGACTTGTAATTTTGCGAGTTTTGACCAATTTTGATAATTTTTTCTTCTTATCCTTTTATTTAGGATACTTGATACAATCAATGACACGTGACGATGAATATGAAAGCTTTCATATCTGCATGGGACAGTAGCAGATCTAGTTAAGCTTTCATATTACATATGAAAGCTTATTGTTTCTGTTAAGATTATTATTGTTATTTTTTTTTTTGTGTTTTATCCACAAATCGGATTTCTCAGAATCTAACCACAGTATCTTTATGAAACTTTTACCTACCCCCCCAAAAATGGGTGGTAGCTGTTGATTAAATATATTTTCAAAACGTTTTACGAATCCGAAATCACCGAAATTTACGAACGACAAAATGGACAATGCATAGTCGTAACTTTATTGTTTTTTGACCGATTTTACTAAATCTTTTTTCTTTGAATACCTTGAAAAAAATCATTTTCATCAGCAGTTTCACATTTTCGAATTTCGAAAATTCGTCGCTGTGATTTCGAACCGGAAGTTTAGACCAATTTGACAACTTCTTTAATAGTTGTGCGATTTTCATTCAATTTAGTATATAAGTAGATCCTACCGATGTGACTTCAAAAATATAATTAGAAATTTTCTAAATTATCTCCCCTTGGTGAAATTAAGGATCAAAGTTTTCAAAAAAATCGTCGAAATATAAGTCAGAATGACCTAATTTTTTTTTTCGATACTAGACAAGGAATTACTGATTCGTACACAAAATATGGAGTTTGTCGATCGAACCGGAAGTGCCACCATCTTGAAACGTGAAAAATCAATAAGGCTTTTTTGCTATTTTACTTACAGACTCGGGAGTTATATTTTCTGAATCCTTGTAGGAAGGCCTAAAAAAATGTCGCGAACAGAATTTTGATTTAGGTCAACCGGGAGTCACCATTTTGAATTGAAAATCAAAAATAGAAGCAATTTGAAGGGCCGAGACTTTTGAGCACAATAACTCTCATTCTAATTAAGCTAGAATGTTCTAACTTGGTGTAGACGTTCACTAGGTCAATGTTATGATGAAGTTCAAAGATGAGCATTTTCTGCTTAGGGTAAGCAGAGATAAGCATATTGATTTGTTGATTCTTTAGGGCACGATAACTTCGGTTATAATGAAGGGAGGGCGGTGAAACTTTTGTCAATAGAGAGTCTTATAGCTAGCCTGTTGTGTGAAATCATTGTATCATTTTTTTTAAATATCAGGGATAGCCGAAAAAAAGAGATTGAAAATCCAAAAAGTCGTATTTTTACAACTTGGAGTATGTTTAGAGGTCTTTCTCGTAAAGTCAACATAATATTTGTTGGGAACTTCTTCTACAAAGAGTCTTATTGGTAGTCTTTTATATGAAACCATCGATCAACAGTCCAACATATCAGGAGTAGAAGAACAAAAGGATCGAACATTGAAAACGGCACCCTTTCATTGTTAAGCGAAACATGCAGTGGGGGTGACTACAATCTACACATTTAGTCATCGTATAGAGCTTATTCAACAGTATCGAATTCCAACTGCTTAGGGATATTTTACGTGCACTCCAATGTGTACACGGGACCGTGGTTTTCGTCCCATCCGAACTAGACAGCCGTTCTGCCTCACTGACAAGGGGGAACCACGCCGGGAAATCGAGATGAACTTTCTCCGTGCAGAACTTTCAATTCAAGCCAAACTTTTATTGCATACGATTACGCTGGTCAGTTGGAGCTTATTTTTAAAAAGTTTTGTAATAATCGGTTGGTAATTAAAGTACCATGCACATTAAACTGTTAAAACAGAAAATTTTGCCCGGTTCAAATGTTTCTTGCTATAAGTCAGCAATTTTCCGAATTCAGGGAGGCTGAATGGCTGAATGGTTAGCATGTGCGCGCTGTATCGTAACGTCTGTCATTGAGTCAACGGGCGTCGTTTCGATCGCCAGGTTGGACGTGACATGAAATATGATGTCCAACCCCGTTTATTGCGAACGATTAAGCTGTTCAGGGGGAGTTTATTTTTAAAAGTTTTGTAATATTCGGTTGATAACTAAAGGTACCGGGCAAATTAAACTGTTAAAATAGAAAATTTGGCCCGGTTGAAATGTTTCTCGCTGTAGGTCAGCTAGAATGTTTAAACTTGATCGAGTTCACAGCAGAAATAACAGTGAAACGATCAACGAACTCATAGCAGAAATAGCAGTGCAAAACTTAACGAATTCATAGCAGAAATGAAATGGGGTTTTACGACCTACTCTTCTGCACCTGACCTGGGCTAATGGAAGACGGTCATACGCCACACAGTGTGCTATGAGGGAATTTTTGCCCGGGCAAGGGATATTTTACGTGCACTCCAATGTGTACACGGGACCTCGGTTTTTCGTCCCATCCGAACGACTAGGCAGCTGTCCTTATCAGGCCCTCCTTCTGCATCACTGACAAGAGGAAACAACGCCGGAAAATCGAGATGAGCTTTCTTGGCCAATGCAAGGATCGAACACCCGACCTTCAGGCTAACGAGCCAGCGCCTTGCCCACTTAGCCACCGTGATTCCCATAAATAGCAATGAAACGATCAACGAATTTATAGCAGTAATAACACTTCAACAATTAACGAATTCGTAGCAGAAATAACGATGAAACAATTAACGAATTCGTAGCAGAAATAACAATGAAACGTTCAACGAAATCATAGCCGAAATAAGAGTGGAACAATGAACGAATTAATAGTAGACGAGTTCATAGTAGAAAAAACAGCGAAACAATGAACGAATCATAGCAGAAACCAGAAGGCTATCAATACACTGTGAAATTTGAAACCTAAATGGCCCGGCTAGGAACAATATCTACATGCCCGTAAAAGACTACTTAACAGTTGGAATTCGAAAGAAAAGACCGTAACGACGCTGTCCGATCAAACTTTAGTTAATTCAGTCGGCGCAAAAAGATAGGTCGTTAAAACCATTTCTGTTCAGTTCATTCCATTTCCTTAAATCTATGAAAGTTGTGTGAATTGGGAATCGCGTATTACTCAACAGTTTCAGGGGAGATAAGCCGTCTTTGAGATTGGAAATCAATTTTTGATATCGACTGTGTATGATTGCTACTAGATCGATTGTGATTCAGGTTCTAATCAGTTTGGATTGAAGAATCGGGGTGGTATATGTGTGTGTGATGGGGTGGGGGTGGTGGCACAAGACGCTATATCCCATTCGCAATCACACACCTAACAAATGCAGGGTATAGGTTGCGATGAGTTCTTTCAAGATTTTCATATATTTAAGCCACTTTATTACACGCCTCATCTGAAAATGTCTGTGTTAGTGTAGATAAATGTTGACCAAATAACATCTTTCACCATTTTGACTTTCAGTTACAGAACTAGCATAGGGGCGTTTTAAGGTTTATCATGGCGGAGGCTGTACTATTTTGAGGGCCCTCTGTCGCGAGGGGAGGTTCTTGATTGATGATTGTCACCCCAATGCAATGGCTGCATTCTCATTCAGTAGTGGATTCGACAGTAACAGTGTATAGAAAACGATTGAGTTGGACTCGGGGGCCCTTTCCCTTGGCACTAGGGACCCTTTTGTCATTCGTCGGACCCTTTTGTCTGTCTTTAGAGCCCTCCCTAACTAGGGCACATTTTCATTTTTCGCATCGGTTTTAGCATTTTTCTCCCGTTTTATTTTTTCAACTGCTTTGATTTTTTTCGCGGGGAGGCTGGCGCCTCCAGCGCCTCAGCTATAAAACGCTTTTGAACTAACAGTACTATTGACATAATACCGTTTTTTCCAGTAATGGTAACTCACTCGTTTCTTCAAGAATCATTCGGCATTCCAGGTATGCTACATTCTATTCGCTGTCTTCCATAGGAGCGGTAAGATGAGACCTGTTTGTGGGAAAATCCCTAAACAATATGCGAGGGTGGAATAATCGTACATTACTTTAAGGTTTGCGTGAAGTAATTGACATATCGAAATTACAGTTATATGCACTGAATAACCATGACACGGAGAGAGAGAGAGAGAGAGAGAGAGAGAGAGAGAGAGAGAGAGAGAGAGAGAGAGAGAGAAATGGGGTTTAACGTCCACTCGACGCAAACTAGGTCATTTTGGGACTAACATATGGTTTAATTTTATTTCAATAATCTGCTTGCGCATATTAACAGTGGGAGGGAACCGCAGGTCCCGGGATAAACCCAGGAGATTGGACAGGCGAGATTGTAGGTTAGGGTTAGGGTAAGCGCTAAGGTTAGGTCTTGGGTTAGGATTAGGATTAGCGATATCCCTATTTACATCTCGTGACCTTTGACCAAACGTAATGAAGACAGGATGTGACGTATATATGCACATTGAGGTTATCAAGCTATAGACCGGACTAGTAGTAAGCTATAAACGGATAAATAACAAGAGTTTATATGTATATTATTTTATTAAATTTATATATATCTTAACTCCCTGATTTACGTATATACATTATGCATGAACAATAGAAACTATATACTAGTATTTATAAGTATTAAAGCTATGGTAATATTATGCTATCAAATAGCCGTATTGTCTTAATATTTGTTGTAACCGCAACCTTGACAGTTATTGTAAGAAGGATAACGGTTGTAGTTGTTGTATCCGTTACCGTATCCGTTGTTATTGTAGTTGTTATATCCCTTCCCATATTCGTCGTTATTGTGGTCATTGTTGTAACCGTTGTTGTAATTGTAGGGGCCGTTGTAACTATTGTATCCTTTATTATTGTATTGGTTGTACTTGTATAGTCCGTTGTTGTATCGGTTGTATGGCCCGTTGTTGTACCCGTTGTAGTTGTATGATTGTTTGTAAGCTCCAATCTTTCCATGTCCAACAAATCCGTTTCCAATAATACCGTGTCCGATACCGTTACCAACGATACCATGACCAATTCCGTGTCCAACAATACCGTGTCCGATACCGTTACCAACGATGTCATGCCCAATGCCGTTACCAATCTTTCCATGTCCAATAAGTCCGTGTCCGATTCCGTTTCCAATGATACCATGTCCGATACCGTTACCAACGATACCATGACCAATTCCGTTTCTAACAATACCGTGCCCAATACCGTTACCAACAATACCATGACCAATTCCGTTACCAATAACACCGACTTTGCCAACAGCTACTATTCCGTGTCTGAGTCGGTTTCCTTGGATACCATGTCCAATACCATGGTTGAGTCCGTTGCCAATAGCTCCTACACTAACAAGACCATGTCCAACACCGGCATGTCCTCTTCCATATCCTTTACCAATTCCGTTTGCAAAGACACCAACACCATGTCCTAAACCGTGTCCGATTTTAGCATCGATGTATTGGGAAGCAGCTACTGTCAAACAGGCAGCGAAAGCGACGAAAGCCTGAAAAAGAAAAAAAAACATGTGTTTTACAGAAATAGCCGTAGATTTGATTCCATACTAAAAAAAAAATCGCGAGGGTTTATTTATAACCAAAAACTTGACAATCAAGAAATTTTACTGTGCCGCCATTATTTAGTACATGATCGAGTTTTGGCGTTACCAGGCAAAATCACAAGTAATGTTCAACTCTGGGTAATAATTTACACTTTTTATAATTTACCGTTCTGGCCCTATGAATATAAAACTGCCTTTAATACAATGTCAAGGGCGATAAGCAATAATACAACAGTGACGATGCAATACCATGTTCAACCCTCGGTAATTTCTACCAGTTTTAAATTTAAAGATGGACCTATGGGTATGCATGCCAAGTGCGATAAGCAATCATATAAAAATTTAGTATGTAATGAAACTTATTAGTGCTTTACCAAATTAGATATCAGGTTTCTTGTCTAGAAAGTTCAAGTATATCCCATCTGGGTCACGATCCTTGTCACTACATACCGCTAATTAGAAGTATTGAAGATTATTTAGTCAACAAGTTAAATTTACTTTCTGTAGATTGTTACAATGTTTTACTGTATTAGCGCAGTCTGTACAGAACAGAGGGCGAAAAAGCAAGCCCCATGTAAGATTTCAGGGTCCGGGTATGCTTATCTTAAAACTTCAAAGATATGAAATCTTATACGGAGTAGGGCAAAAGTCCTACTTTATACACCGACTGGACCATTGAAGACAAACAGGTAGATTTTGCCCGGACATCTGTATCACGATATACTCTATCAAGGAATCTTTTACGTGCACGCCAATGTGCACACTGAACATTGCTTTTCGTCCCATCCCGACAATTAGACACTATTCCCTGTCAGACCGGGCAGACCTACTGTCCTGTACAGCTAACAAGGGCAGTCAAGCCTGTACAATTGACTTTCTGGTCAAACCCCGGGAGAGAGCCCAGGACCTACTGGTTAGTTAATCAGTGTCTCTTATCACTGAGCCACCATTATCCCCATACATTAAAAACGCGGAGTTCGTAGATGAGCATATTAGGCTTAGGGTAAGCAGAGATAAGCAATTAGATTGGTTGATGATTTTGGACACTTTCACTTCAGTCAGAGTGATGAAACTTGGTGTATAGTTTCATTACATCAATACCTTGAATACGTTCGACAATGAGCATTGTCTGCCCTGGATAAGCAGAGCGATGAGCAATTTGATTGGTCGAGAATTTGAAACAAAATAACTCTCCTTCTAATTGGGGCAGAATGTTCAATCTTGGTGAAGGCGTTCATTAGGTCAGTGCCATAAAGGAGTGCGAAGATGAGCATTGTCTGCTTACAGTAAGCAGAGATAAGCAATCTGATTGGTTGATTCTTTGGGGCACGATAACTTTGGTTATAATGAAGTGAGAGTGACAAAATTCCAAATATAGATTCATTATGTCATTACCTTGACTAAGTTTGATGTTGAGAATTTCTGCGTAGATTTAGGAGCAATAAGCAATTTGACAGATCACATTGGAACATAACACCTCTGTTTCTAATTAAGGTAGAATTTGAACCGGTTGAATTGTTTCTCGTTATAACTCGGTGAGTTTTTGGCGGATTTCATTAATTCTTTTTCCTTTTTAAGATTCTTTATATAACTCTTGAGATGCGACAGAAACTGACCGTGAATATGAAAGCTTTAATATCTGCTTAGCAGATCTAGTTATATTTTTTTTTGTGTTTTTCCTGCAAATCGGATTTCTCAGAATCTAACCATAGGATGTTTTTGAAAGTTTGACCTACCCCCCCCCCCCCCCCAAAAAAAAATGGGTGGTGGCTGTTGATTAAATATATTTTCAAAACGTTTTGCGAATTCGAAATCACCGAATTTTACGAACGAAAAAACTGACAATGCATAGTCGTAACTTTGCTATTTTTTGACCAATTTTACTAATTCTTTTTTCTTTGAATTCCTTGAAAAAAATCATTTTCATCTGCAGTTTCACATTTTCGAAATTCGGAAATTCGTCGCTGTGATTTCGAACCGGAAGTTTAGACCAATTTGACAACTTCTTTAATAGTTGTACGATTTTCATGAAATTTAGTATATAAGTAGATCTTACCGATGTGACCTCAAAAATATAATGAGAAATTTTCTAAATTATCTCCCCTTGGTGAAATTAAGGATCAAAATATAAAAAAAAATCGTCGAAATATAGGTCAGAATGACCTAAAAAAAAATTCGATACTCGACAAGTAATTACTGATTCCTACACAAAATATGGAGTTTGTGGATCGAACCGGAAGTGCCACCATCTTGAAACATGAAAAATCCCTAAGGCTTTTTTGCTATTTTACTTACAGACACGGGAGTTATATTTTCTGAATCCTTGAAGGTTGGCCCGAAAATCGCTGGGAGCAGAATTTTGAGTTAGGTCAACTGATGGTTGCCATTTTGAAGTGAATATGAAAAGTAGTAGCAATTTGAAGGGCCGAGACTTTGAAACACAATAACTCTCATTCTAATTGAGCTAGAATGTTCAATCTTGGTGTAGACGGTCACTAGGTCAATGTCATGATTGAGTGCAAAGATGAGCATTTTCTGCCTTGGGTAAGCAGAGATAAGCATGCTGATTTGTTGATTCTTTAGGGCACAATAACTTCGGTTATAATGAAGGGAGGGTGGTGAAACTCTTGTCAATCGAGAGTCTAATAGCTAGCCTGTTGTGTGAAATCATTGTATCATTTTTTTTAAATATCAGGGGTAGCAGAAAAAAGAGATCGAAAATCCAAAAAGTCGTATTTTTACGATTTGGAGCATTTTTAAAAGTCCTTTTCTCTTAAAGTCAACATAATATTTTTGGGGAACTTTTTCTACAAAAAGTCTTATCGGTAGTCTTTTATATGAAACCATCGATCAACAGTCCAACATATCAGGAGTAGAAGAATAAAAGGATCGAAAATTGAAAACGGCACCCTTTCATTGTTAAGCAAAACATGCAGTGTGGGTGGCTACAATCTGCACATTTAGTCATCGTATAGAGCTTTTTCAACAATATCGAATTACAACTGCTAAGGAATCTTTTACGTGCACTCCAATGTGTACACGGCAGGTGGGGGGGGGACACGCTAGAAAATCGAGATGAACTTTCTCGGCCAATGCAGGGATCGAACACCCGACCTCCTGGCTAGCAGGCCAACGCCTTAGCCACATAGTGTGGACACCCATTGTACATTTCATCCGTCAAATCAAATCATTTCATTGCATTAGACCAATAATTAATTATTCTTAATTTAAAACTTTATTTTAATATTAGTCTGGCATTATTAAATCCTAATTTTATTGGTCTTTTTAAAAATTAAACTTTCATTTAACTATGAATATCCCTTAACGTGTCTCTTTAAAACAATTAAATACTCTAAAACAAAAAACAAAAAAAATCAATAAGCGGGTCAATTCAGGTAAGTATAACTACGGGTTTTGTCCACTTTCTCTCGTCTACGGCCATACCACGTTGAAAACACCAGTTCTTGTCCGATCACTGAAGTTAAACAACGTCGGGCCCGGTTAGTACTTGGATGGGTGACCGCCTGGGAACACCGGGTGCCGTAGACACCTTTTTGCCCTGATTCTTCGCGAAAAAATCAATTTTCCGCCAATCAGACCACGGCGCGCACTCTTTTGCACCACTCCAGCTCTCCGCTCGGCCCGTATCCCCAGGGAAATAGACACAAAAAGAATTTGAGTAAGCACAAGTACTGGTTCTGTCCACCTTCTCTCGTCTACGGCCACACCACGTTGAAAACACCAGTTCTCGTCCGATCACTGAAGTTAAGCAACGTCGGGCCCGGTCAGTACTTTGATGGGTGACCGCCTGGGAACACCGGGTGCTGTAGACGCCTTTTTAAAACCGACAACACCCCACACCCCCCCCCCCAAAAAAAAAATCAATAAGCGGGTCAATTCAAGTAAGTATAACTACGGTTTCTGTCCACCTTCTCTCGTCTACGGCCAAACCACATTGAAAACACCAGTCAGTACTTGGATGGGTGACCGCCTGGGAACACCGGGTGCTGTAGACGCCTTTTTAAAACCGACACCACCCCCCCTCCCAAAAAAAAATCAATAAGCGGGTCAATTCAGATAAGTATAACTACGGGTTCTGTCCTGCTTCTCTCGTGTACAGCCACACCACGTTGAAAACACCAGTTCTCGTCCGATCACTGAAGTTAAGCAACGTCAGGCCCGGTTAATACTTGGATTGGTGACCGCCTGGGAACACCGGGTGCTGTAGACGCCTTTTAAAAACCGACAACCCCCCCCCCCCCCAAAAAAAAAATCAATAAGCGGGTCAATTCAGGTAAGTATAACCACGGGTTCTGTCCACCCCCTCTTGTCTACGGCCATACCACGTTGAAAACACCAGTTCTCGTCCGATCACTGAAGTTAAGCAACGTCGAGCCCGGTCAGTACTTGGATGGGTTACCGCCTGGGAACACCGGGTGCTGTAGACGCCTTTTTAAAACCGACAAAAAACAAAAAAAAATCAATAAGCGGGTCAGGTAAGTATAACTACGGGTTCTCGTCCGACCACTGAAGTTAAGCAACCTCGGGCCCGGTTAGTACTTGGATGGGTGACCGCCTGGGAACACCGGGTGCTGTAGCGCCTTTTTGCCCTGATTCTTCGTGAAAAAATCAATTTTCCGCCAATCAGACCACAGCGCGCACAGGCTGAATGGTTAGCACGCGCGCCTGTCATTGAGTTAACTAGCGTGTTTTCGAATGCCCGGTTGTACGTGACAAGGAGTAAGGTCGCCTGTCCAACCTGCCATTTTTAATTTTTTTCCGGCAATTTTCATTTCATTTTCTCATCTGTCTCATTACAGTAATACAAGTTTCGGTTATTTCCCTTTAGTTTTCAGATTATTGTTATGCCTGGGTGCAATATTTCATACTATATTTAGACTTGTAATTTTGCGAGTTTTTGACCAATTTTGATAATTAAGCTTTCATATTACATATGAAAGCTTATTGTTTCTGTTAAGATTATTATTAAGCTTTCATATTACATATGAAAGCTTATTGTTTCTGTTAAGATTATTATTATTATTTTTTTTTTTTGTGTGTTTTCTGCAAATCGGATTTCTCAGAATCTATCCGTAGGATCTTTCTGAAATTTTGACCTACCCCCCCAAAAATGGGGTGCGAACCTTGATTAAATATATTTTCAAAACGTTTTACGAATCCGAAATCACCGAAATTTACGAACGACAAAATGGACAATGCATAGTCGTAACTTTGTTATTTTTTGACCGATTTTACTAATTCTTTTTTCTTTGAATACCTTGAAAAAAATCATTTTCATCTGCAGTTTCACATTTTCGAATTTCGAAAATTCGTCGCTGTGATTTCGAACCGGAAGTTTAGACCAATTTGACAACTTCTTTAATAGTTGTACGATTTTCATGAAATTTAGTATATATGTAGACCTTGCCGATGTGACTTCAAAAATATAATTAGAAATTTTCTAAATTATCTCCCCTTGACGAAATTAAGGATCAAAATTTTCAAAAAAATCATCGAAATATAGGTCAGAATGACCTGATTTTTTTTTTGGATACTAGATAAGTAATAACTGATTTGTACACAAAATATGAAGTTTGTTGATCGAACCGGAAGTGCCACCATCTTGAAACGTGAAAAATCCCTAAGGCTTTTTTGCTATTTTACTTACAGACACGGGAGTTATATTTTCTGAATCCTTGAAAGATGGCCTAAAAATTGTTCAGAGCAGAATTTTGATTTAGGTCAATTGATGGTTGCCATTTTGAAGTGCATATGAAAAGTAGTAGCAATTTGAAGGGCCGAAACTTTGAAACACAATAACTCTCCTTCTAATTGAGCTACAATGTTCAATCTTGGTGTAGACGTTCACTATGTCAATGTCATGATTGAGTTCAAAGATGAGCATTTTCTGCCTAGGGTAAGCAGAGATAAGCATGCTGATTTGTTGATTCTTTAGGGCAAGATAACTTCGGTTATAATGAAGGGAGGGCGGCGAAACTCTTGTTAATCGAGAGTGTAATAGCTGGCCTGTTGTGTGAAATCGTTGTATCTTTTTTTTTAAATATCAGGGATAGCAGAAAAAAAGAGATCGAAAATCCAAAAAGTCGTATGTTTACGATTTGGAGCATCTTTAAAGGTTCTTTTCTCGTAAAGTCAACATAATACTTTTTGAGAACTTCTTCTACAAAGAGTCTTATCGGTAGTCTTTTATATGAAAACTTCGATCAACAGTCCAAAATATCTGGAGTAGAAGAATAAAAGGATCGAACATTGAAAACGGCACCCTTTCATTGTTAAGCGAAACATGCAGTGTGGGTGACTACAATCTGCACATTTAGTCATCGTATAGAGCTTATTCAACAGTATCGAATTCCAACTACTTAGGGATATTTTACGTGCACTCCAATGTGTACACGCGACCTTGGTTTTTCGTACCATCCTTGTCAGGCCCTCCGTTCTGCTCACTGACAAGGGGGAACCACGCCGGAAAATTGAGATGAACTTTCTCGTTGCAGAACTTTCAATTCAGGCCAAACGTTTATTGCATACGATTAAGCTGGTCAGTTGGGGTTTATTTTCACAAGTTTTGTAATAATCGGTTGGTAATTAAAATACCGTGCGAATTAAACTGTTAAAACAGAAAATTTCGCCCGGTTAAAATGTTTCTTGCTATAAGTCAGCAATTTCCAGATTTTAGGGAGGCTGAATGGTTAGCATACGCGCGCTGTATCGTAACATCTGTCATTGAGTCAACCGGCGTCGTTTCGATTTCCAAGTTGCACGTGACATGGAGTATGGTGTCCAACCTCGTGGGTTTTCTCCGTGTCCTTCGGTTTCCTCCCAACAGCTAAAGACCAGTACGCGCAAGGGGAGTTTTTAAATAAAATTAAAAAACATATGTTAGTCCCGAAATGACATAGTTTGTGTCGAATGGACGTTTAGCCGCATTTCTCTCTTTCTTTTTTTTATTTTTAAAGTTTTGTAATAATCGGTTGGTAATCAAAGATACTGTAAAAGTGATAAAGCAGAAAATTTCGCCCGGTTATAATGTTTCTCACTTTAAAGTCAGCAATTTGCCGATTTTAAGGGGAAAACGTTTATTGCGAATGATTTAGCTGGTCAGGGGGAGCTTATATTTAAAACTTTTGTAATATTCGGTTGATAACTAAAGGTACCGTGCAAATTAAACTAATACAATAGAAGATTTCGCCCGGTTGAAATGTTTCTATCTGTAGGTCAGCAATTTGCCGATTTTAGGGAGGTTGCGTGACTGAATGGTTAGCACGTGCGCTCTGTATCATAACGTCTGTCATTGAGTCAACTGGCGTTGTTTCGATTTCTTGGTTGTACGTGACAAGGAGTATGGTCGCCTGTCCAACCTCGTAGGCCGTAACGCCGCTGCCCGGGTAAAATTCCCCTCATTGCACACTTTATGGCGTATGCCCGTCTTCATTAGCCCATTTTAGGAGCAGAACAGTAGGACGTTAAACCCCATTCAATTTCATTTCATTTTCTCTATGTTGCTTTTTTATTATAGTGAACAAATGTTTTTCTGGTTCTATGAATTATTTCAACACAAGTATCAGTTATTTCCCTTTAGTTTTCAAATTATGCAATGTTTCATACTATATTTAGACTTGTAACTTCGCGAGTTTTTGACCAATTTTGATAGTTTGTTATTCTTATCCTTTTATTTGAGATACTTGATATAATCGATGACACGTGACGATGAATATGAAAGCTTTCATATCTGCATGGGACAGTAGCAGATCTAGTTATTTTTTTTTTTTGTGTGTTTTCTGCAAATCGGATTTCTCAGAATCCATCCGTAGGATCTTTCTGAAATTTTGACCTACCCCCCCAAAAATGGGGTGCGAACCTTGATTAAATATATTTTCAAAACGTTTTACGAATCCGAAATCATCGAAATTTACGAACGACAAAATGGACAATGCATAGTCGTAACTTTGATATTTTTTGACCGATTTTACTAATTCTTTTTTCTTTGAATACCTTGAAAAAAATCATTTTCGTCTGCAGTTTCACATTTTCGAATTTCGAAAATTCGTCGCTGTGATTTCGAACCGGAAGTTTAGACCAATTTGACAACTTCTTTAATAGTTGTACGATTTTCATGAAATTTAGTATATATGTAGACCTTACCGATGTGACTTCAAAAATATAATTATAAATTTTCTAAATTATCTCCCCTTGACGAAATTAAGGATCAAAATTTTAAAAAAAATCATCGAAATATAGGTCAGAATGACCTGATTTTTTTTTTGGATACTAGATAAGTAATTACCGATTTGTACACAAAATATGAAGTTTGTTGATCGAACCGGAAGTGCCACCATCTTGAAACGTGAAAAATCCCTAAGGCTTTTTTGCTATTTTACTTACAGACACGGGAGTTATATTTTCTGAATCCTTGTAAGATAGCCTAAAAATTGTTCAAAGCAGAATTTTGATTTAGGTCAATTGATGGTTGCCATTTTGAAGTGAATATGAAAAGTAGTAGCAATTTGAAGGGCCGAGACTTTGAAACACAATAATTCTCCTTCTAATTGAGCTAGAATGTTCAATCTTGGTGTAGACGTTCACTAGGTCAATGTCATGATTGAGTTTAAAGATGAGCATTTTCTGCCAAGGGTAAGCAGAGATAAGCATGCTGATTTGTTGATTCTTTAGGGCAAGATAACTTCGGTATAATGAATGGAGGGCGGTGAAACTCTTGTTAATCGAGAGTGTAATAGCTGGCCTGTTGTGTGGAATCGTTGTATCTTTTTTTTTAAATATCAGGGATAGCAGAAAAAAAGAGATCGAAAATCCAAAAAGTTGTATGTTTACGATTTGGAGCATCTTTAAAGGTTCTTTTCTCTTAAAGTCAACATAATATTTTTTGGGAACTTCTTCTACAAAGAGTCTTATTGGTAGTCTTTTATATGAAACCATCGATCAACAGTCCAACATATCAGGAGTAGAAGAACAAAAGGATCGAACATTGAAAAGGCTTTTTTGCTATCTTACTTACAGACACGGGAGTTATATTTTCTGAATCCTTGAAGGATGGCCCAAAAATCGTAGGGAGCAGAATTTTGATTTAGGTCAACTGATGGTTGCCATTTTGATTTGAATATGAAAAGTAATAACAATTTGAAGGGCCGAGATTTTGAAACACAATAACTCTCCTTCTAATTGAGCTAGAATGTTCAATCTTGGTGTAGACGTTCACTAGGTCAATGTCATGATTGAGTGCAAAGATGAGCTTTTTCTGCCTAGGGTAAGCAGAGATAAGCATGCTGATTTGTTGATTCTTTAGGGCACAATAACTTCGGTTATAATGAAGGGAGGGTGATGAAACTCTTGTCAATCGAGAGTCTAATAGGTAGCCTGTTGTGTGGAATCATTGTGTCATTTTTTTTAAATATCAGGGGTAGCAGAAAAAAGAGATCGAAAATCCAAAAAGTCGTATTTTTACGATTTGGAGCATTTTAAAAGGTCCCTTTCTCTAAAGTCAACATAATATTTTTGGGGAACTTCTTCTACAAAGAGTCTTATCGGTAGTCTTTTATATGAAACCATCGATCAACAGTCCAAAATATCAGGAGTAGTAGAATAAAAGGATCGAAAATTGAAAACCGCACCCTTTCATTGTTAAGCAAAACATGCAGTGTCGGTGGCTACAATCTGCACATTTAGTCATCATATAGAGCTTATTCAACAATATCGAATTCCAACTGCGAAGGGATTTTTTACGTGCACTCCAATGTGTACACGGCGGATGGAGGAACGCGCCAGAATATCGAGATGAACTTTCTCGGCCAATGCAGGGATCGAACACCCGACCTCCTGTCTAGCAGGCCAACGCCTTAGCCACATAGTGTGGACACCCATCGTACATTTCATCCGCCAAATCAAAGCATTTCATTGCATTAGACCTATAATTAATTATTCTTAATTTAAAACTTTATTTAATATTAGTCTGGCATTATTAAATCCTAATTTTATTGGTCTTATTTAAAATTAAACTTTCATTTAACTATGAACAACCCTTAACGTGTCTCTTTAAAACAATTAAATACTCTAAAACAAAAAACAAAAAAAAAATCAATAAGCGGGTCAATTCAGGTAAGTATAACTACGGGTTCTGTCCACCTGTTCTCGTCTATGGCCATACCACGTTGAAAACACCAGTTCTCGTCCGATCACTGAAGTTAAGCAACGTCGGGCCCGGTTAGTACTTGGATGGGTGACCGCCTGGGAACACCGGATTCTGTAGACGCCTTTTTGCCCTGATTCTTCGTGAAAAAATCAATTTTCCGCCAATCAGACCACAGCGCGCACTCTGTTGCACCACTCCAGCTCTCCGCTCGGCCCGTCTCCCCAGGGAAAAAGACACAAAAAGAATTTGAGTAAGCACAAGTATGGGTCCTGTCCACCTTCTCTCGACTACGACCACACCACGTTAAAAAAAAACAGTTCTCGTCCGATCACTGAAGTTAAGCAACGTCGGGCCCGGTCAGTACTTGGATGGGTGACCGCCTGGGAACACCGGGTGCTGTAGACGCCTTTTTAAAACCGACCCCCCCCCAAAAAAAATATCAATAAGCGGATCAATTCAGGTAAGTATAACTACGGGTTCTGTCCACCTTCTCTCGTCTACGGCCACACCACGTTGAAAACACCAGTTCTCGTCCGATCACAGAAGTGATCTCTTTTGCAGCTCTCCGCTCGGCCCGTCTCCCCAGGGAAAAAGACACAAAAAGAATTTGAGTAAGCACAAGTATGGGGTCTGTCCACCTTCTCTCGTCTACGGCCACACCACGTTGAAAACACCAGTTCTCGTCCGATCACTGAAGTTAAGCAACGTCGGGCCCGGTCAGTACTTGGATGGGTGACCGTCTGGGAACACCGGGTGCTGTAGACGCCTTTTTAAAACCGACAAAAACCCCCCAAAAAATCAATAAGCCGATCAATTCAGTTAAGTATAACTACGAGTTCTGTCCATCTTCTCTCGTCTACGGCCACACCACGTTGAAAACACCAGTTCTCGTCCGATCACTGAAGTTAAGCAACGTCGGGCCCGGTCTGTACTTGGATGGTTGACCGCCTGGGAACACCGGGTGCTGTAGAAGCCTTTTTAAAACCGACCCCCCCCCCCCCCCAAAAAAAAAAATCAATAAGCGGGTCAATTCAGGTAAGTATAACTACGGGTTTTGTCCACCTTCTCTCGTCTACGGCCACACCACGTTGAAAACACCAGTTCTCGTCCGATCACTGAAGTTAAGCAACGTTGGGCCCAGTTAGTACTTGGATGGGTGACCGCCTGGGAACACCGGGTGCTGTAGACGCCTTTTTAAAACCGACAAAAACCGCCCCAAAAATCAATAAGCGGGTCAATTCAGGTAAGTATAACTACGGGTTCTGTCCACCCTCTCTCGTCTAGGGCCATACCACGTTGGAAACACCAGTTCTTGTCCGATCACTGAAGTTGAGCAACGTCGGGCCCGGTCAGTACTTGGATGGGTGACCGCCTGGGAACACCGGGTGCTGTAGACGCCTTTTCAAAACCGACAAAAAATCAAAAGAAATCAATGAGCGAGTCAATTCAGGTAAGTATAACTACGGGTTCTGTTCACCTTCTCTCGTCTACGGCCACACCACGTTGAAAACACCAGTTCTCGTCCGATCACTGAAGTTAAACAACGTCGGGCCCGGTCAGTACTTGGATGGGTGACCGCCTGGGAACACCGGGTGCTGTAGACGCCTTTTTAAAACCGACAAAAAATAAAAAAAATCAATGAGCGAGTCAATTCAGGTAAGTATAACTACGGGTTCTGTTCACCTTCTCTCGTCTACGGCCACACCACGTTGAAAACACCAGTTCTCGTCCGATCACTGAAGTTAAACAACGTCGGGCCCGGTCAGTACTTGGATGGGTGACCGCCTGGGAACACTGGGTGCTGTAGACGCCTTTTTGCCCTAAACTCATTAATTTACCATTTTGTTGTGAGCGGCTTGTTATTCTTCCTATATGACATATTGCACGTGTCTGATTTCAAAGGGGGGTTGGGCGGCTGAATGGTTAGCACGCGCGCCTGTCATTGAGTTAACTAGCGTGTTTTCGAATGCCCGGTTTTGTATGGCCACGAGTAAGGTCGCCTGTCCAACCTGCCATTTTTAATTTTTTTCCGGCAATTTTCATTTCATTTTCTCATCCGTCTCATTACAGTAATACAAGTTTCGGTTATTTCCCTTTAGTTTTCAGATTATGGTTATGCCTGGGTGCAATGTTTCATACTATATTTAGACTTGTAATTTTGCGAGTTTTTGACCAATTTTGATAATTTTTTCTTCATATCCTTTTATTTAGGATACTTGATACAATCAATGACACGTGACGATGAATATGAAAGCTTTCATATCTGCATGGGACAGTAGCAGATCTAGTTGTTATTTTTTTTTGTGTTTTATCCACAAATCGGATTTCTCAGAATCTAACCACAGTATCTTTATGAAACTTTTACCTACCCCCCCAAAAATGGGTGGTAGCTGTTGATTAAATATATTTTCAAAACGTTTTACGAATCCGAAATCACCGAAATTTACGAACGACAAAATGGACATTGCATAGTCGTAACTTTACTGTTTTTTGACCGATTTTACTAAATCTTTTTTCTTTGAATACCTTGAAAAAAATCATTTTCATCAGCAGTTTCACATTTTCGAATTTCGAAAATTCGTCGCTGTGATTTCGAACCGGAAGTTTAGACCAATTTGACAACTTCTTTAATAGTTGTGCGATTTTCATTCAATTTAGTATATAAGTAGATCCTACCGATGTGACTTCAAAAATATAATTAGAAATTTTCTAACTTATCTCCCCTTGGTGAAATTAAGGATCAAAGTTTTCAAAAAAATCGTCGAAATATAGGTCAGAATGACCTAATTTTTTTTTTTTGATACTAGACAAGGAATTACTGATTCGTACACAAAATATGGAGTTTGTCGATGGAACCGGAAGTGCCACCATCTTTAAACGTGAAAAATCACTAAGGCTTTTTTGCTATTTTACTTACAGACTCGGGAGTTATATTTTCTGAATCCTTGTAGGAAGGCTTAAAAAATGTCGCGAATAGAATTTTGATTTAGGTCAACCGGGAGTCACCATTTTGAATTGAAAATGAAAAATAGAAGCAATTTGAAGGGCCGAGACTTTGGAGCACAATAACTCTCATTCTAATTAAGCTAGAATGTTCAAACTTGGTGTAGACGTTCACTAGGTCAATGTTATGATGGAGTTCAAAGATGAGCATTTTCTGCTTAGGGTAAGCAGAGATAAGCATGTTGATTTGTTGATTCTTTAGGGCACGATAACTTCGGTTATAATGAAGGGAGGGCGGTGAAACTTTTGTCAATAGAGAGTCTAATAGCTAGCCTGTTGTGTGAAATCATTGTATCATTTTTTTTTTAAATATCAGGGATAGCCGAAAAAAAGAGATTGAAAATCCAAAAAGTCGTATTTTTACAATTTGGAGCATGTTTAGAGGTCTTTCTCGTAAAGTCAACATAATATTGGTTGGGAACTTCTTCTACAAAGAGTCTTATTGGTAGTCTTTTATATGAAACCATCGATCAACAGTCCAACATATCAGGAGTAGAAGAACAAAAGGATCGAACATTGAAAACGGCACCCTTTCATTGTTAAGCGAAACATGCAGTGTGGGTGACTACAATCTACACATTTAGTCATCGTATAGAGCTTATTCAACAGTATCGAATTCCAACTGCTTAGGGATATTTTACGTGCACTCCAATGTGTACACGGGACCGTGGTTTTCGTCCCATCCGAACTAGACAGCTGTGCTTGTCAGGCCCTCCGTTCTTCCACACTGACAAGGGGGAACCACGCCGGGAAATCGAGATGAACTTCCTACGTGCAGAACTTTCAATTCAAGCCAAACTTTTATTGCATACGATTAAGCTGGTCAGTTGGAGCTTATTTTCAAAAGTTTTGTAATAATCGGTTGGTAATTAAAGTACCGTGCACATTAAACTGTTAAAACAGAAAATTTCGCCCGGTTGAAATATTTCTTGCTATAAGTCAGCAATTCAGGGAGGCTGAATGGCTGAATGGTTAGCATGTGCGCGCTGTATCGTAACGTCTGTCATTGAGTCAATGGGCGTCGTTTCGATCTCCAGGTTGCACGTGACATGGGATATGATGTCCAACCCCGTTTATTGCGAACGATTAAGCTGTTCAGGGGGAGCTTATTTTTAAAAGTTTTGCAATATTCGGTTGATAACTAAAGGTACCGTGCAAATTAAACTGTTAAAATAGAAAATTTGGCCCGGTTGAAATGTTTCTCGCTGTAGGTCAGCTAGAATGTTCAAACTTGGTGTAGACGTTCACTAGGTCATTGTCTTGATCGAGTTCACAGCAGAAATAACAGTGAAACGATCAACGAACTTATAGCAGAAATAACAGTGCAAAACTTAACGAATTCATAGCATAAATAGCAGAAATGAAATGGGGTTTTACGTCCTACTCTTCTGCACCTGACCTGGGCTAATGGAAGACGGGCATACGCCATACAGTGTGCTATGAGGGAATTTTTGCCGGGGCAGCGGCGCTACGGCCTACTCTTATATCGAATTCCAACTGCCAAGGGATCTTTTACGTGCACTCCAATGTGTACACGGGACCTCGGTTTTTCGTCCCATCCGAACGACTAGGCAGCTGTCCTTATCAGGCCATCCTTCTGCATCACTGACAAGAGGAAACCACGCCTGAAAATCGAGATGAACTTTCTCGGCCAATGCAAGGATCGAACACCCGACCTCCAGGCTAACGAGCCAGCGCCTTGCCCACTTAGCCACCGTGATTCCCATAAATAGCAATGAAACGATCAACGAATTTATAGCAGTAATAACACTTCAACAATTAACGAATTCGTAGCAGAAATAACACTTCAACAATTAACGAATTCGTAGCAGAAATAACAATGAAACGTTCAACGAAATCATAGCCGAAATAAGAGTGAAACAATCAACGAATTAATAGTAGACGAGTTCATAGTAGAAAAAACAGTGAAACAATGAACGAATCATAGCAGAAACCAGAAGGCTATCAATACACCGTGAAATTTGAAACCTAAATGGCCCGGCTAGGAACAATATCTACATGCCCGTAAAAGACTACTTAACAGTGGAATTCGAAAGAAAAGACCGTAACGACGCTGTCCGATCAAAATTTAGTTAATTCAGTCGGCGCAGAAAGATAGGTCGTTAAAACCATTTCTGTTCAGTTCATTCCATTTCCTTAAATCTATGAAAGTTGCGTGAATTGGGAATCGCGTATTACTCAACAGTTTCAGGGGAGATAAGCCGTCTTTGAGATTGGAAATCAATTTTTGATATCGACTGTGTATGATTGCTACTAGATCGATTGTGATTCAGGTTCTAATCAGTTTGGATTGAAGAATCGGGGTGGTATATGCTGACAATCAAACCACGTGATGTAAATAATTAGCCATGCGGTGTGAATTGGTCCACAGCGGACTGTTCAGTGTGAGTGAATTTACGCGACGGCTTTGTGTACTAAACGTTAAAAAAACATAAATTCGTGTTTATAATATCCTAACAAACAGTCCATTTCATCAGATTTTTGGCCCAAGGACGGGACGTGAATACAATACATCAGTAAACTTATGCCAAATCTGTATGCTTTCTATAGAGCCCAGTGAGCGTGTTGAACCAACTATGTCACTTCCGGTTTTAATGAAAATTAATTTCTCGTTCACAAAAACTTTTTTACTTTTTTTACAGTGGGGATTCTTTCTGAATATATATTTCAGATTTATGGAAACCTTGTTGAAAATCGTTGGTCTTCCCCTTTAACAGTGGGAGGAAACCGCAGGTCCCGGGGTAAACCCAGGAGATAGGACAGGCGAGATTGTAGGTTAGGGTTAGGGTAAGCGCTAAGGTTAGGTCTTGGGTTAGGATTAGGATTAGCGATATCCCTATTTACATCTCGTGACCTTTGACCAAACGTAATGAAGACAGGATGTGACGTATATATGCACATTGAGGTTATCAAGCTATAGACCGGACTAGTAGTAAGCTATAAAACGGATAAATAACACGAGTTTATATGTATATTATTTTATTAAATTTATATATATCTTAACTCCCTGATTTACGTATATACATTATGCATGAACAGTAGAAACTATATACTAGTATTTATAAGTATTAAAGCTATGGTAATATTATGCTATCAAATAGCCGTATTGTCTTAATATTTGTTGTAACCGCAACCTTGATAGTTATTGTAAGAAGGATAACGGTTGTAGTTGTTGTATCCGTTACCGTATCCGTTGTTATTGTAGTTGTTATATCCCTTCCCATATTCGTTGTTATTGTGGCCATTGTTGTAACCGTTGTTGTAATTGTAGGGGCCGTTGTAACTATTGTATCCTTTATTATTGTATTGGTTGTACTTGTATGGTCCGTTGTTGTATCGGTTGTATGGCCCGTTGTAGTTGTATGATTGTTTGTAAGCTCCAATCTTTCCATGTCCAACAAGTCCGTTTCCAATTATACCGTGTCCGATACCGTAACCAACGATGTCATGCCCAATGCCGTTACCAATCTTTCCATGTCTAATAAGTCCGTGTCCGATTCCGTTTCCAATGATACCATGTCCGATACCGTTACCAACGATACCATGACCAATTCCGTTTCCAACAATACCGTGTCCGATACCGTTACCAACGATGCCATGCCCAATGCCGTTACCAATCTGTCCATGTGCAATAAGTCCGTGTCCGATTCCGTTTCCAATGATACCATGTCCGATACCGTTACCAACGATACCATGACCAATTCCGTTTCCAACAATACCGTTTCCGATACCGTTACCAACGATACCATGACCAATTCCGTTTCCAACAATACCGTGTCCGATACCGTTACCAACAACACCATGGCCAATTCCGTTACCAATAACACCGACTTTGCGAGGGTTTATTTATAACCAAAAACTTGACAATCAAGAAATTTTACCGGCCGCCATTATTTAGTACATGATCGAGTTTTGGCGTTACCAGGCAAATCACAAATAATGTTCAACTCTGGGTAATAATTTACACTTTTTATAATTTACCGTTCTGGCCCTATGAATATAAAACTGCCTGTAATACAATGTCAAGGGCGATAAGCAATAATACAACGGTGACGATGCAATACCATGTTCAACCCTCGGTAATTTCTAGCAGTTTTAAATTTAAAGATGGACCTATGGGTATGAATGCCAAGTGCGATAAGCAATCATATAAAAATTTAGTATGTAATGAAACTTATTAGTGCTATACCAAATTAGATATCAGGTTTCTTGTCTAGAAAGTTCAAGTATATCCCATCTGGGTCACGATCCTTGTCACTACATACCGCTAATTGGAAGTATTGAAGATTATTTAGTCAACAAGTTAAATTTACTCACTGTAGATTGTTACAATGTTTTATTGTATTAGCCCAGTCTGTACAGAACAGAAGGGCGAAAAAGCAAGTCCCATTTAAGATTTCAGGGACCGGGTATACTTATCTTAAAACTTCAAAGATTTGAAATCTTATACGGAGTAGGGTAAAAGTCCTACTTTATACACCGACTGGACCAATGAAGACAAACAGATAGATTTTGCCCGGACATCTACATTACGATATACTCTATCAAGGAATCTTTACGTGCACGCCAATGTGTACACTGAACATTGCTTTTCGTGCCATCCTGACAATTAGACACTATTCCCTGTCAGGCCGGGCAGACCTACTGTCCTGTACAATTGACTTTCTGGTCAAACCCCGGGAGTGAGAGAGAGAGAGAGAGACATGGGGTTTAACGTCCACTCAACACAACCAGGTCATTTCGGGACTAACATATGGTTTCAATTTTATTTCAATAATTCGCATGCGCGTAGGGGTCTTTAGAGGTGGGAGGAAACCGGAGTGCCCGGAGGAAACGCACGAGGTTGAGAAGACGCCCCTATCTCCATGCCACATACGCTCACACCGGGGCTCGAAACCACAGCCGCAAGCCAGAGGTGACCGGCCAGCTAGAGGTCGAAGCGCGGCACTCTAGACCACTAGCCCCCCCCCCCGCGGAGAGAGCCCAAGACCTACTGGTTAGTTAATCAGTGTCTCATATCACTGAGCCACCATCATGATCCCCATACATTAAAAACATGGAGTTCGAAGATGAGCATTTTATGCTTAGGGTAAGCAGAGATAAGCAATTAGATTGGTTGATGATTTCGGACACTTTCACTTCAGTCAGATTGATGAAACTTGGTGTATAGTTTCATTACATCAATACCTAGAATACGTTCGACAATGAGCATTGTCTGCCCTGGATAAGCAGAGCGATGAGCAATTTGATTGGTCGAGAATTTGAAACAAAATAACTCTCCTTCTAATTGGGGCAGAATGTTCAATCTTCGTGAAGGCGTTCATTAGGTCAGTGCCATGAAGGAGTGCGAAGATGAGCATTGTCTGCTTACAGTAAGCAGAGATAAGCAATCTGATTGGTTGATTCTTTGGGGCACGATAACTTTGGTTATAATGAAGTGAGAGTGACAAAATTCCAAATATAGATTCATTATGTCATTACCTTGACTAAGTTTGATGTTGAGAATTTCTGCGTAGACTTAGGAGCAATAAGCAATTTGACTGATCACATTGGAACATAACAACTCTAATGTGAACCGGTGGAATTGTTTCTCGTTATAACTCGGTGAGTTTTTGGCGGATTTCATTAATTCTTTTTCCTTTTTAAGATTCTTTATATAACTCATGAGATGCGACAGAAACTGACCGTGAATATGAAAGCTTTAATATCTGCTTAGCAGATCTAGTTTTTTCTTCTTATTGTTTTATTTAGGATACTTGATACAATCGATGACACTTGACGATGAATATGAAAGCTTTCATATCTGCATGGGACAGTAGCAGATCTAGTTATTAAGCTTTCATATTTCATATGAAACCTTATTGTTTCTGTTAAGATTATTATTAAGCTTTCATATTACATATGAAAGCTTATTGTTTCTGTTAAAGTTATTATTAAGCTTTCATATTACAATACAGCTTATTGTTTCTGTTAAAGTTATTATTATTATTATTTTTTTTTTTGTGTATTTTCTGCAAATCGGATTTCTCAGAATCTAACCATAGGATCTTTCTGAAACTTTGACCTACCCCCCATAAATGGGGTGCGAACCTTGATTAAATATATTTTCAAAACGTTTTACGAATCCGAAATCACCGAATTTTACGAACGAATGCATTTGACCTACAATGCTGTAACTTTGTGACTAGTTGACCTATTTAATTTATTCTTTTTTCTATGAGTACCTTGAGATATTTACTTCAAATCTGCAATTTCGGATTTTCGAATTTCAAAAATTCGTCGCTGTGATATCGAACCGGAAGTTTAGACCAACTCGACAACTTCTTTAGTAGTTGTACGATTTTCATGAAATTTAATATGTAAGTAAACCTTAATGATGCGACTTGAAAGATGACTTCAGAAATTTTCTAAATTATCTCCCCTTGGAGAAATTGAGGATCGAAATTTTCAAAAAAATCGACGAAATATAGGTCAAATCATGTTGAATTTTGGCTACTAGTTCCGAGACCACTGATTCGTACACAAAAAATGGAGTTTGTAGCTCAACCCGGAAGTGCCACCATCTTGAAATGTAAAAACCTCAAACGCCATTTTGCTTTTTTACTTACAGACACGGGAAATATATTTTCTGAATCCTTGGAGGAAGGCCTAAAAAACGTCGGGAGTAGAATTTTCATTTAGGTCAACTGGGAGTCACCATTTTGAATTGAAAATGAAAAATAGAAGCAATTTGAAGGGCCGAGTTTTTGGAACACAATAACTCTCCTTCTAATTAAGCTAGAATGTTTAAACTTAGGGTAGACGTTCACTAGGTCAATGTCATGATTGAGTGTAAAGATGAGCATTTTCTGCCCGGGGTAAGCAGAGATAAGCATGCTGATTTGTTGATTCTTTAGGGCACAATAACTTCGGTTATAATGAAGGGAGGGTGGTGAAACTCTTGTCAATCGAGAGTCTAATAGCTAGCCTGTTGTGTGAAATCATTGTATCATTTTTTTTTCAAATATCAGGGATAGCAGAAAAAAGAGATCGAAAATCCAAAAAGTGGTATTTTTACGATTTAGAGCATATTTAAAGGTCCTTTTCTCTTAAAGTGAACATAATATTTTTGGGGAACTTCTTGTACAAAGAGTCTTATTGGTAGTCTTTTATATGAAACCATCGATCAACAGTCCAAAATATCAGGAGTAGAAGAATAAAAGAATCGAAAATTGAAAACGGCACCCTTTCATTGTTAAGCAAAACATGCAGTGTGGGTGGCTACAATCTGCACATTTAGTCATCGTATAGAGCTTATTCAACATTATCGAATTCCAACTGCTAAGGAATCTTTTACGTGCACTCCAATGTGTACACGCCGGTGGGAGGACACGCCAGAAAATCGAGATGAACTTTCTCGGCCAATGCAGGGATCGAACACCCGACTTCCTGGCTAGCAGGTCAACGCCTTCGCCACATAGTGTGGACACCCATCGTACATTTCATCCGTCAAATCAAAGCATTTCATTGCATTAGACCAATAATTAATTATTCTTAATTTGAAACTTTATTTTGATATTATTAAATCCTCATTTTATTGGTAGACGTTCGTCTTATTTAAAATTAAACTTTCATTTAACTATGAACAACCCTTAACGTGTCTCTTAACAAAACAATTAAATACTCTAAAATAGTAGCTCAACCTTTTGACCTAAGCTCATTAATTTACCATTTTGTATGTGAGCGACTTGTTATTCTTCTTATATGACATATTGCACGTGTCTGATTTCAAAGGGGAGTTTGGTGGCTGAATTGTTAGCACGCGCGCCTGTCATTGAGTTAACTAGCGTGTTTTCGAATGCCCGGTTGTACGTGAAAAGGAGTAAGGTAGCCTGTCCAAACTGCCATTTTTAGTTCTTTCCCGCCATTTTCATTTCATGTTCTCATCCGTCTCATTACAGTAATACACGTTTCAGTTATTTCCCTTTAGTTTTCAGATTATTGTTATGACTGGGTGCAATGTTTCATACTATATTTAGACTTGTAACTTCGCGAGTTTTTGACCAATTTTGATAATTTTTTCTTCTTATCCTTTTTTTTTTTAGGATACTTGATACAATCAATGACACGTGACGATGAATATGAAAGCTTTCATATCTGCATGGGACAGTAGCAGATCTAGTTAAGCTTTCATATTTCATATGAAAGCTTATTGTTTCTGTTAAGATTATTATTATTTTTTTTTTGTGTTTCTCCTGCAAATCGGATTTCACAGAATCTAACCATAGGATGTTTCTGAAACTTTGACCTACCCCCCCCCCCCCCAAAAAAAAATGGGTGGTGGCTGTTGATTAAATATATTTTCGAAACGTTTTGCGAATTCGAAATCACCGAATTTTACGAACGAAAAAATTAACAATGCATAGTCGTAACTTTGTTATTGATAGACCTATTTTACTAAAAAAAATTTCTTTGAAAACCTTGACGAAAACCAATTTCACCTGCAATTTCAAATTTTCGAATTTCGAAAATTCGTTGCTGTGATTTCGTTCCGGAAGTCATGTCCAATTTGACAACTTCTTTAATAGATACACGATTTTTATGAAATTTGGAATGTAAGTAGATCTTACCGATGCGAGTTTAAAAAAGACTTTTAAAATTTTCTAAATTATCTCCCCTTGGAGAAATTGAGGATCGAAATTTTCAAAAAAATCATCGAAATATAGGTCAGAATGACCTGATTTTTTTTTTGGATACTAGATAAGTAATTACCGATTTGTACACAAAATATGAAGTTTGTTGATCGAACCGGAAGTGCCACCATCTTGAAACGTGAAAAATCCCTAAGGCTTTTTTGCTATTTTACTTACAGACACGGGAGTTATATTTTCTGAATCCTTGTAAGATAGCCTAAAAATTGTTCAGAGCAGAATTTTGATTTAGGTCAATTGATGGTTGCCATTTTGAAGTGAATATGAAAAGTAGTAGAAATTTGAAGGGCTGAGACTTTGAAACACAATAACTCTCCTTCTTATTGAGCTAGAATGTTCAATCTTGGTGTAGACGTTCACTAGGTCACTGTCGTGATTGAGTGCAAAGATGAGCATTATCTGCTTAGGGTAAGCAGAGATAAGCATGCTGATTTGTTGATTCTTTAGGGAACGATAACTTCGGTTATAATGAAGGGAGGGCGGTGAAACTTTTGTCAATAGAGAGTCTAATAGCTAGCCTGTTGTGTGAAATCATTGTATCATTTTTTTAAATATCAGGGATAGCCGAAAAAAAGAGATTGAAAATCCAAAAAGTCGTATTTTTACAATTTGGAGCATGTTTAGAGGTCTTTCTCGTAAAGTCAACATACTATTTTTTGGGAACTTCTTCTACAAAGAGTCTTATTGGTAGTCTTTTATATGAAACCATCGATCAACAGTCCAACATATCAGGAGTAGAAGAACAAAAGGATCGAACATTGAAAACGGCACCCTTTCATTGTTAAGCGAAACATGCAGTGTGGGTGACTACAATCTACGCATTTAGTCATCGTATAGAGTTTATTCAACAGTATCGAATTCCAACTGCTTAGGGATATTTTACGTGCACTCCAATGTGTACACGGGACCTTGGTTTTTCGTCCCATCCGAAGGACTAGACAGCTGTGCTTGTCAGGCCCTCCGTTCTGCCTCACTGACAAGGGGAACCACGCCGGGAAATCGAGATGAACTTTTTCCGTGCAGAACTTTCAATTCAATCAAAACGTTTATTGCATACGATTAAGCTGGTCAGTTGGCGCTTATTTTCAAAAGTTTTGTAATAATCGGTTGGTAATTAAAGTACCGTGCACATTAAACTGTTAAAACAGAAAATTTCGCCCGGTTGAAATGTTTCTTGCTATAAGTCAGCAATTTTCCGAATTCAGGGAGGCTGGATGGCTGAATGGTTAGCATGTGCTCGCTGTATCGTAACGTTTGTCATTGTCATTGAGTCGATCTCCAGGTTGCACGTGACATGGTGTATGATGTCCAACCTCGTGGGTTTTCTCCGTGTTCTTCGGTTTCCTCCCAACGGCTAAAGACCAGTACGTGCAAGGGGAGTTTTTAAATAAAATTAAAAAACATATGTTAGTCCCGAAATGACTTAGTTTGTGTCAAATGGACGTTAGGCCGCATTTCTCTCTTTCTCTTTTTAAAGTTTTGTAATAATCGGTTGGTAATCAAAGGTACTGTTAAAGTGATAAAACAGAAAATTTGGCCCGGTTGTAATGTTTCTCACTTTAAAGTCAGCAATTTGTCGATTTTAAGGGGCAAACGTTTATTGCGAACGATTAAGCTGGTCAGGGGGAGCTTATTTTTAAAAGTTTTGTAATATTCGGTTGATAACTAAAGGTACCGTGCAAATTAAACTGTTAAAATAGAAAATTTGGCCCGGTTGAAATGTTTCTCGCTGTAGGTCAGCAATTTGCCGATTTTAGGGAGGTTGCGTGGCTGAATGGTTAGCACGTGCGCTCTGTATCATAACGTCTGTCATTGAGTCAACTCGCCTTGTTTCGATTTCTTGGTTGTACGTGACAAGGAGTATGGTCGCCTTACCAACCTCGTAGGCCGTAACGCCGCTGCCCGGGTAAAATTTCCGTCATTGCACACTTCATGGCGTATGCCCGTCTTCATTAGCCCATTGTAGGAGCAGAACAGTAGGACGTTAAACCCCATTCAATTTCATTTCATTTTCTCTATGTTGCTTATTTATTATAGTGGATAAATATTTTTCTGGTTCTAGCAATTATTTAATTTCTGCATAGAAATCTCTGGCCAGTTTTTTTTTATTGCAGAGTGCCATTCTTGTATATTGCAGTCTATGACCCTTTGTTTAAAACATGCTTAAGAAGTCGTCACGATTTCCTACTTATAACCAAACATATTGGAAACCATAATTATATAACATATCTTGGAAGCCCGATTACAGCTATACAAGTTTCAGTTATTTCCCTTTAGTTTAAGGATTATTTTTTTGCCCGGGTGCAATGTTTCTCACTACATTTAAATTTGTAACTTTGTGAGTTTTTGACCGATTTTGATATTATGTCTTTATAATTTTCCAAATCTACATATTTAACGTACATATTCAAACAGTTGAGTTCAACCTGATTCAAAAAGTTTTAGTTTTGTTCAAAGTTATCTCATTTAATTTTTCGATGTTTTCTTACCATTTTCATTTCATTTTTCTGAAAGTTTTGAAATCGGAAGTCATCCCGATTACAGCAACACAAGTATCAGTTATTTCCCTTTAGTTTTCAGATTACTCAATGTTTAATACCATATTTAGACTTGTAACTTCGCGAGTTTTTGACCAATTTTGATAGTTTGTTATTCTTATCCTTTTATTTGAGATACTTGATATAATCGATGACACGTGACGATGAATATGAAAGCTTTCATATCTGCATGGGACAGTAGCAGATCTAGTTATTATTATTATTATTTTTTTTTGTGTATTTTCTGCAAATCGGATTTCTCAGAATCTAACCGTAGGATCTTTCTGAAACTTTGACCTACCCCCCTATAAATGGGGTGCGAACCTTGATTAAATATATTTTCAAAACGTTTTACGAATCCGAAATCACCGAATTTTACGAACGAATGCATTTGACCTACAATGCTGTAACTTTGTGACTATTTGACCTATTTAATTAATTCTTTTTTCTATGAGTACCTTGAGACATTTACTTCAAATCTGCAATTTCGGATTTTCGAATTTCGAAAATTCGTCGCTGTGATTTCGAACCGGAAGTTTAGACCAACTCGACAACTTCTTTAGTAGTTGTACGATTTTCATGAAATTTAATATGTAAGTAAACCTTAATGATGCGACTTGAAAAAATGACTTTAGAAATTTTCTAAATTATCTCTAAATTTTCAAAAAAATCGACGAAATATAGGTCAAATCATCTTGATTTTTTTTTTGGTTACTAGCTGCGAGACCTCTGATTCGTACACAAAAAATGGAGTTTGTAGCTCAACCCGGAAGTGCCACCATCTTGAAATGTAAAAACCTCAAACGCCATTTTGCTATTTTACTTACAGACACGGGAATTATATTTTCTGAATCCTTGGAGGAAGGCCTAAAAAACGTCGGGAGTAGAATTTTCATTTAGGTCAACTGGAAGTCACCATTTTGAATTGAAAATGAAAAATGGAAGCAATTTAAAGGGCCGAGTTTTTGGAACACAATAACTCTCCTTCTAATTAAGCTAGAATGTTTAAACTTGGGGTAGACGTTCACTAGGTCAATGTCATGATTGAGTGTAAAGATAAGCATTTTCTGCCTGGGGTAAGCAGAGATACGCATGCTGATTTGTTGATTCTTTAGGGCACAATAACTTCGGTTATAATGAAGGGAGGGTGGTGAAACTCTTGTCAATCTAGAGTCTCATAGCTAGCCTGTTGTGTGAAATCATTGTAACTTTTTTTTTTAAATATCAGGGATAGCAGAAAAAAGAGATCGAAAATCCAAAAAGTCGTATTTTTACGATTTAGAGCATTTTGAAAGGTCCTTTTCTCTTAAAGTCAACATAATATTTTTGGGGAACTTCTTGTTCAAAGAGTCTTATCGGTAGTCTTTTATATGAAACCATCGATCAACAGTCCAAAATATCAGGAGTAGAAGAATAAAAGGATCGAAAATTGAAAACGGCACCCTTTCATTGTTAAGCAAAACATGCAGTGTGGGTGGCTACAATTTGCACATTTAGTCATCGTATAGAGCTTATTCAACATTATCGAATTCCAACTGCTATGGAATCTTTTACGTGCACTCCAATGTGTACACGCCGGTGGGAGGACACGCCAAAAAATCGAGATGAACTTTCTCGGCCAATGCAGGGATCGAACACCCGACCTCCTGGCTAGCAGGTCAACGCCTTCGCCACATAGTGTGTACACCCATCTTACATTTCATCTGTCAAATCAAAGCATTTCATTGCATTAGACCAATAATTAATTATTCTTAATTTGAAACTTTATTTTAGTATTATTAAATCCTCATTTTATTGGTAGACGTTCGTCTTATTTAAAGTTAAACTTTCATTTAACTATGAACATCCCTTAACGTGTCTCTTTAAAACAATTAAATACTCTAAAACAGTAGCTCAACCTTTTGGCCTAAGCTCATTAATTTACCATTTTGTATGTGAGCGACTTGTTATTCTTCTTATATGACATATTGCACGTGTCCGATTTCAAAGGGGAGTTTGGTGGCTGAATGGTTAGCACGCGCGCGCTGTATCATAAAGCCTGTCATTGAATCAGCTAGCGTGTTTTCGAATCTCCGGTCGTACCTGACAAGGAGTAAGGTCGCCTGTGCATCTTGGTGGGTTTTCTTCATTTCCTCCAGTTTCCTTCCACAGCTAAAGACCTCTACGCACAAGCGAAATATTGAAATAAAATCGAACTATATGTTAGTCCCGAAATGATCTAGTTTGGGACACAATAACTCTCTTCCTAATTCAGCTAGACTTGGTGTGGGTGTTTATTAGGCCAATACCTTGATGACTCTGGAACACAATAACTCTTTTTCTAATTGGGGTACAATGTTCAAACTTGGTATAGGCATTCACTAAGTCAATGTCTTGATGAAGTTCGAAGTAGAATTTTGATTTAGGTCAACTGGTAGTCACCATTTTGAAGTGAATATGAAACATAGTGAAAAGTCGACATTTACGGACTTGTAAACAAACACAATAGAGCATAGTATGTTCAATGCGTCTCCTATGTCTGAAATTATTACATTTCAGGATAGTCGGGATACGGTATTTGAATATTTCAAAAATTCGATTTTTGCCTTTGATGTTTTTCGTGCTGACAAAATTCTTTACGAGTGAAAAATCACATTAACTTCACTAGATTGTAACCGATTTTAATGATTTTTTTTTCCTTGTTCGGATTATTCATACGACCCATGACATGTGACAGGAAGTGACTGTGAATATGAAAGCTTTCATATCTGCATGGGACAGTAGCAGATTTAGTTATTTTTTTTTTTTGTGTGTTTTTCCTGCAAATCGGATTTCACAGAATCTAACCATAGGATGTTTCTGAAACTTTGACCTACCCCCCCAAAAATGGGTGGTGGCTGTTGATTAAATATATTTTCAAAACGTTTTGCGAATTCGAAATCACCGAATTTTACGAACGAAAAAACTGACAATGCATAGTCGTAACTTTTTTGACCGATTTTACAATGCATAGTCGTAACTTTTTTGACCGATTTTACTAATTCTTTTTTCTTTGAATACCTTGAAAAATATCATTTTCATCTGCAATTTCACATTTTCGAATTTCGAGAATTCGTCGCTGTGATTTTGAACCGGAAGTTTAGACCAATTTGACAACTTCTTTAATAGATGTACGATTTTCGTGAAATTTAGTATATAAGTAGATCTTACCGATGTGACTTCGAAAATATAATGAGAAATTTTCTAAATGATCTCCCCTTGGTGAAATTAAGGATCAAAGTTTTAAAAAAAATCGTCGAAATATAGGTCAGAATGACCTAAAAAAAATTTCGGTACTCGACAAATAATTACTGATTCCTACACAAAATATGGAGTTTGTCGATCGAACCGGAAGTGCCACCATCTTGAAACATGAAAAATCCCTAAGGCTTTTTTGCTATTTTACTTACAGACACGGGAGTTATATTTTCTGAATCCTTGAAGGTTGGCCCGAAAATCGCTGGGAGCAGAATTTTGAGTTAGGTCAACTGATGGTTGCCATTTTGAAGTGAATATGAAAAGTAGTAGCAATTTGAAGGGCCGAGACTTTGAAACAAAATAACTCTCCTTCTAATTGAGCTAGAATGTTCAATCTTGGTGTAGACGTTCACTAGGTCAATGTCATGATTGAGTGCAAAGATGAGCATTTTCTGCCTAGGGTAAGCAGAGATAAGCATGCTGATGAATTGATTCTTTAGGGCACAATAACTTCGGTTATAATGAAGGGAGGGTGGTGAAACTCTTGTCAATCGAGAGTCTAATAGCTAGCCTGTTGTGTGAAATAATTGTATCATTTTTTTTTAAATATCAGGGATAGCCGAAAATCGAAAAAGTCGTATTTTTACAATTTGGAGCATGTTTAGAGGTCTTTCTCGTAAAGTCAACATAATATTTTTTGGGAACTTCTTCTACAAAGAGTCTTATCGGTAGTTTTTTATATGAAACCATCGATCAACAGTCCAAAATATCAGGAGTAGAAGAATAAAAGGATCGAAAATTGAAAACGGCACCCTTTCATTGTTAAGCAAAACATGCAATGTGGGTGGCTACAATCTGCACATTTAGTCATCGTATAGAGCTTTTTCAACAATATCGAATTCCAACTGCTAAGGGATCTTTTACGTGCACTCCAATGTGTACACGGTGGGTGGGGGACACGCCAGAAAATCGAGATGAACTTTCTCGGCCAATGCAGGGATCGAACACCCGACCTCCTGGCTAGCAGGCCAACGCCTTAGCCACATAGTGTGGACACCCATTGTACATTTCATTCGTCAAATCAAATCATTTCATTGCATTAGACCAATAATTAATTATTCTTAATTTAAAACTTTATTTTAATATTAGTTTGGCATTATTAAATCCTAATTTTATTGGTCTTTTTTAAAATTAAACTTTCATTTAACTATGAACAACCCTTAACGTGTCTCTTTAAAACAATTAAATACTCTAAAACAAAAACAAAAAAAAGTCAATAACCGGGTCAATTCAGGTAAGTATAACTACGGGTTCTGTCCACCTTCTCTCGTCTACGACCATACAACGTTGAAAACACCAGTTCTCGTCCGATCACTGAAGTTAAGCAACGTCTGGCCCGGTTAGTACTTGGATGGGTGACCGCCTGGGTACACCGGGTGCTGTAGACGCCTTTTTGCCCTGATTCTTCGTGAAAAAATCAATTTTCCGCTAATCAGACCACAGCGCGCACTCTTTTGCACCACTCCAGCTCACCGCTCGGCCCGTCTGCCCAGGGAAAAAGACACAAAAAGAATTTGAGTATGCACAAGTATGGGTTCTGTCCACCTTCTCTCGTCTACGGCCATACCACGTTGAAAACACCAGTTCTCGTCCGATCACTGAAGTTAAGCAACGTCGGGCCCGGGCAGTACTTGGATGGGTGACCGCCTGGGAACACCGGGTGCTGTAGACGTCTTTTTAAAACCGACAACCCCCCCCCCCCCCAAAAAAAATCAATAAGCGGGTCAATTCAGGTAAGTATAACTACAGGTTCTGTCCACCTTCTCTCGTGTACGGCCACACCACGTTGAAAACACCAGTTCTCGTCCGATCACTGAAGTTAAGGAACGTCGGGCCAGTTCAGTACTTGGATGGGTGACCGCCAGGGAACACAGGGTGCTGTAGACGCCTTTTTAAAACCGACACCCCCCCCCCTAAAAAAAAAATCAATAACCGGGTCAATTCAGGTAAGTATAACTACGGGTTCTGTCCACTTTGTCTCGTCTACGGCCATACCACGTTGAAAACACCAGTTCTCGTCAGATCACTGAAGTTAAGCAACGTCGGGCCCGGTTAGTACTTGGATGGGTGACCGCCTGGGAACACCGGGTGCTGTAGACGCCTTTTTGCCCTAAACTCATTAATTTACCATTTTGTTGTGAGCGGCTTGTTATTCTTCCTATATGACATTTGCACGTGTCTGATTTCAAAGGGGGGTTGGGCGCCTGTCATTGAGTTAACTAGCGTGTTTTCGAATGGCCGGTTGTACGTGACAAGGATTAAGGTCGCCTGTCCAACCTGCCATTTTTAATTTTTTTCCGGCACTTTTTATTTTATTTTCTCATCCGTCTCATTACAGTAATACAAGTTTCGGTTATTTCCCTTTAGTTTTCAGATTATTGTTATGCCTGGGTGCAATGTTTCATACTATATTTACAAAATGGTTTCTAACTTGTGCGGTTGCAGAGAAATAGTTGATTGTCTACAAGTCACTTTTCAAGGTTTTGGGTCTATAAAAGTGGCTATTATTATTCTATTTACATAAAATTTTCACTGTGTGATATCTATGCCATTTCGGATTTCATAAAACTAATTGAACATTTTCATTAACACCGGAAGTATTGTAATTTTGTCAAGATCATTTACAAGTAACAAATGTATAACATGAATTGATATTGCTGGATTTGGTTGATTCTGCGTCCATTTTATTTGATGTGAGCAATGTTTATTTGGAAACCTGTTTAGTGGTTTCGTTGGTACCGGAAGTGACATATGTTCAAGGGTAACTTGGCACCGGAAGTGACATGTTCAAGGGCAACGTGGCACCACTGAAACCCGTCATTCCTGCATGCAGGTCTAGTTTTAATCTTATATTACCCACTGAGCAATATTTGGTCTGTTAAAGTTGCAATTTCATATTTTTAAGTTATATTTTTAAAATGTATTAAAATAAAGCCATAAAATAGATTGTATCTATAAACAGGCCTTGTTAAAGAATAATCCTATCAATCCTATAATTCACCATTGCCATTTGAGAAATTGGCAAAAATATCAATAGCCATTCCATGGGGGTGAATGGAAAAACAAGGGGGGTTATTTTAATGCCTGGGGAAATAATGCCCATGATCATATAATAGTGAATTGACAATCTTCTGAGCAAAAGACATATATATAATTATGTTTTGACTTTCTTAGAGAATATGAAATTCCCGCTTTAAACTAATTTACACTGCAATTTTTCAGAAAAATGTATTTACCAATATTTGCGAACATTTCCACTCTAAATTTTTTTTTTCTTCCATTAGATTTCTTTTGATTATTGGGTTTTGATTCGAGATTTCTTCCAGGGTACTCGACCCTTTCTCATTGGAATCAAATCAAATATGAAGTACTATGCGTCGCTGGTTAAATGTGGAAAGCACAACTGCCCCAAAACACTAGTTCCTTTCGGTGTCCATTATTTCAATATTTCGTTCGAGCGCCGGGATCTTTAAACCTAAGACATTTTATCACGCACAAGTTTGAACAATCCTGACACTTGTATATGGTCAACTTTGTATAAAATGGAATTGCATGTAATTACACATACATGTATTAGTGTACTTTAGTGTACACTTTGTTGATACATTTTTGTTATATTTTTGTATTTTGTGTTTCAGGATATGCTAGCAGTTGTTGATCATGGTGATAGCAAAAAATTATCAATATGGGACACGGCACGGGGGAAAATGATAGCAGATACTTTAGTAAGATATGAAAAATATTGTTTTATTTTAATTAAAACACGGATCCGATTTCGTTTAATTTGTATAGTTCAAAATTCGTTTAATTAGTTTTTACGTCAGTAGGGCCTGGAACAATTTTTTAAATAAACCGGGTTAGCCTTGACGTAAGTCAATGAAACGGCATCTGACGACACGTGCCAGCGGGAGTTGTGGTGAACAATGAAAGTTTACCTGCGTGACTCCTGACGTGATATCCCTCGCAAACGAGTCCGATCTATATCGACTCTAATTTCGAGATGGTAAAAGTATTATTCTAAACGTTGGATATATGTTTAATTTCAGATTGACACAGAAGTTATGTGTGATATAAGCTGCAATCCTAGAATGCCCGAGGTATTTGTAACCGCCGGAAAAGAACACTTATTCTGGTGGAAGGTTAACGAGGACACAAATAAAATTGTTTCCTATGCACAAGCTAATTATGAGGTAATAATATAGACCCAACATGACTTTTAAATCTAAAACAGAATACATGTGTTGGTGACCTGTCCTTTGGTACCAGGGGCGGATTGGGCCATGGGGCGGTCGGGCGATTGCCCGAAGGGCCGATAGGACAAAAAATGAAAAACATAATTTATCATAAAAAACAACCTTTTTCTGCTGAAAATTATATGGGGGAGGAGGGTATTTGACCGGTCATGGAGCGATGATGAATATGTTGTATGTGGCCGGTGGCTTTAACAGGCCGCCACGTCATCACTGAAGTCTTGGAATGGGCTGGTATAATAGATTCACCCGACATTGTCGCCCGCAAATTTACTAATTATTAGTTAAAACCCTGTTTGTGGGGATACGCCAGAATCCAAAATTCAAAAAGCAGGTTTTATAAATTTCACTTTCGTCACTCTGTACCAATGTGTCCTGTGGCCTTCCATCACAGGAGGAACCAACGAGCGCTCCCGGCAACAAAAATGGGACATTTTTTAATTAAAATATCCCGGCCCCAATCCGCCCCTGGTTGGTATGACGCTGACTGGTTCGACACTTATCTGCAATGAGATTGAACAGCATATTATAGTACCAAAATGGCTTAGTTTGTGTCCAGTGGACGTTAAACCCCATTTCTATCCTCTCTCTTGTGACTTTAGATCTAATACATTTTCTTTCGGTTTAAACAAATAGAAATTGGTGTATTACTTCTGTAAAATATGTTATATATTTCAGGCGTATTTACGAGCTAGGTTTGTGATATGTGCCTCCCATAGTAGTAAAGGTGATCTTATAACGGGTGATTCTAATGGTACTATTTATGTGTGGGGTAACTGTGGTAATAAGATCACTAATTTTGTAAAACATGGACATGAGGTAAGGTTGTTTATTTATTTTATGTTTTCAATACATCATATCTGTTATGTCTGATAAATCTAGCAACTTATTATATTGTAAACTAGTATAATACTTTTTGTAGGGTCCAGTGTTTTCCCTGTACATTATGAAACACCACCTATTATCGGGGGGAAGAGACGGTATTATATATGCCTGGGAATGGAGTAAAAATATGGATTGTGCTGGTAAAGTAGAGGTACGATTATATGACAGAATGAGTACCATCAGTGAAAATATACTATTCAAAAAAAAGTAGGGGATATTTGATTTTGGGGGCATAATACTAAAATATGCAAATGACTACGAAAAAAGTCACTATAGAACCTAACAGAAGAAACATTTCCAGTTACATGTGACGCCCAAACGCACCAATAGCTACCGCATGGAATGCAGGTGATCCTTGGGATCATCATGGGGCTCCAACCCAAGATTTGCACGACTCTGACTTTGAATGTTACAGTCATTGTGGCATTGAATTCCAGGGTGGAAACATCAGTTTAATTGTTTTAGTGACCAGAAAACAAATTTTGATATGCGTCGGCTTACCCAAAATGAAAGGTTACGTGCCCTTGGCATGCTACAGATCGGCACAACACAGGCGGTTGTGGTGCGGACGATGAATATTTCTCGGTCTGTCATAAGAAGGCTATGGTCCAGATACCGTGATACACAATCTGTACAGGACAGACCACGCTCAGGTCGACCAAGAGCGACAACTCAAGCCAAGGATCGATTTATCCGTACCTTGGCCTTGAGAAATCGTGTCATCTCAGCAAATCAGATCAGCGCTCGTCTTCAAACAGACACTGGTGTGAGAGTGAGTGGCCAGACGATTCGGAATCGACTGCATAAGGGTCACCTTCGCGCCCGACGTCCTCGCGTGATCCCTTGTTTGAGAGATCATCACATTCAGGCAAGACGTCGTTGGTGTAGGGATCGTCAACACTGGGATAATCGACGCTGGAGCAATGCGATGTTTTCAGATGAGTCAAGGTTCACTGTTGTTTTTTGGACAGACGTAGGAGGGTGTGGCGTCGTCGAAACGAGCGCTTCCAAGACGTTAACGTCATCAGACATCATCGATTTGGGGGTGGTTCTGTTATGGTGTGGGGAGGCATCACTGTTGCTGGAAGAACGGCTTTACATGTTGTTGCAGGGCGTGTTACAGGCCAGTACTACCGGGACAACATCTTGGCAGTCCATGTTGTGCCGTTCGCACGACGTCATGGCCGCCGTTTCATCTTCCAGGATGACAACGCAAGATGTCACAGGGCCAGGATCGTTACAGGTTACCTCCAACATCACCACATTACCTTGGCCAGCACTGAGTCCCGACCTCTCCCCCATCGAGCATGTCTGGGACATGCTTGGACAGAGGTTACGTCAACGTCAACAACGTCCTGCCAATGTCCAAGAACTTGCTGCTGCGTTGCAACAGGAATGGGACAATCTGGACCAAAATGACCTTAGACGTCTCATTAGGAGTATGCCACGTCGGATCAATGCTTGTTTGGCAAACAGAGGAGGATTTGCCCGTTACTGACATTGTTGTGATGCTGTGGTAACTTTGCTGTTTGCCCCCGGGTATCATTTTACCCTTATAATGGTCAGTCTGTGCCTTACTTAGTCTAACGATCATTTGGAATAAATCGATGAATGTGAACTTCATTTCATTTTGTCATTTGTTTCTTCGTCAGTTTCATTAGGTGACTTTAATAACACTTAAAAATCAAATATCCCCTACTTTTTTTGAATAGTATACAATAGCTGTGAAACATGATGCATTGTTATATACAGAGGCGGATTCAATGGCGCGAGCCCCCCCCCCTTAATTTTCGACAGTGCCATTTTTTACTGCTGAAAGTGCTTTTTCTCAGACCCAAATATGTCCGTTCCGAACGTTTACTTAGACGAAAATATCAGCCAAATAGCTCTTGGACTGGCTACAGATGCAAGGAAATGACGGATAATTTTGTTGAGACCCCCACCCCCCTCTCAGCGGCGTGCCCAGTCTCCGCGGTCAGTGCCCTCATTTTGCGGCGCCCCTCCTTTTCAAAATTCATATAGATCCGCCCCTGATAGAGTAACAAATCTGTTGTTGAAAGTAAGTTATAATCAAGTGATAATAGTATATTTAAACTTAAATATTATGTTATGTAAGGCGGTGTAAATGAGTGTGAATAAACATTTGCCACCATGTTGTTCTCAAAAAGCTTGGACACTTTTCATAACGATGATTTTCATTTCTCTGTATAAAAACACCGCTCAATTGAGTGTCTGATTTATTTGTTCATTATAGGTCGCAAAAACGGAAGGTGGTATTAGAATGATTCAAATTATTGATAAAACGATATTGATTGGAACAACAATGAATTCAATGTTAGCATCTACAATATCTATAAATGGATCTCCCTTAGAGAATTCTGAACTCGACCCTCTTCCAATAACACAGGTAAAATAAATACACTGGAAATAATATCAATGAATAAAATATGGTTCTATCTAAATATCACGACAGGATCAATTAACTTACGTGTTCTCAATCAGTTGCCATTCTTTATATTATTGATAAACCACTATGAAAAAAACAATCCAGCTCTAACAAGTAATTTATATGAGCTGATAATTATTTTTAATCTTAGTAACACAAACAATTTTATGGATGTCATTAACTAATGATATCCATAAAGTTATCCGTATTATACACTTTACAATAATATATCAACATAATAGTCAATAGTACACTTTCAAAATGAATAGTAAAATACATAGTGTCCTTTTTCTACTCTTTCAGGGTCACTTTGACGACTTAAGAGGTCTCTGTGAAATACAGCGTTCGTTCATGGGAGCTAATTTCCTGACAACTGGCACAGATGGAATCATTTGTAAATTTAATGCGTTTACACATGAACCTGCCTGGAAACTTGTTATGAAGGTTAATTATGACACATATTTGGAAAATCTGTTACCCTCGCGTTGCACATCTGACCATAGACGTGAAAGTGACATTATGTTAGTCTTAAAGTATTATGTATTGTGTTGACGAAACGTTAAACCCGACAAATTCCACTTCATTCTATTCACATTTCAGTGATAACAACAGATGGATATATAATATGTAAAGAAAGTTTTAATGTGTAACATTACATGTTATTGTTTTAAGCCGTTATATTCCATCTCCGTAAGCGCAGTCGGAGCAGAACAGTTGAACATTAAACCCCATTTCATTTCATTTCATTTACAGGGTTCCACATTTCTATGTGCTGATTGTAGTACTAATGGTAAACTATTATGTCTGGGAACAATGGAAGGATAGTAAGTAGTATTACTATCTCCATATCTATATACTCGGATTCAGTTGCCACCATAGGATTTATTCTTATGAAATAACCATGAGTTGCTGTGGGGCTTTTTATTTGCAAATTTCCGCCATTTCAGCCTCACATTATCTGTATTAAACATTCCAAGCCAACAAGAAATAGGGCTATATTATAAAATCACTAATCGATGATGTTATTTTCAGTTTAATGATAATGGAGATTAATCCTGAAACATTTACTGTTACTGAATTATTACATCGTAAAATAGCTAAAGATAGATTGGATTGTATCGCCTTCTCTCCTGGTAATTACTGCTTTATCAACTAATGTTTCAAATAAACATAATACTTTATCTTTGTATCAGTAAGTGTTTCTATTCTTTTCCTTGTGTACAGTCAATTTATAATCACAAACGATACAATTTGGGATATTTGTTCGCTACACCAAACCTTGCCGAGTACAATATGTTCAACTTGACCCGATTCCTATACTGCTACCATTTGATTGAATATCATCAGTTTGATTGAAACCTCGTCGTTCAAACCAAAATTGTTCTTTATTTTTGGCACTGCGGCTATTTTCAGAGATAGAAATCTTCGTATAGAATGTTCGATTCCTATAATATAAGAGTACTAAACCGACTAGTACTCGATCGAAATAAGATTAATTGTCACTAAAAGAAATATCTGTCGAACCAGTGAAGTGCCGCTCGATTGGGGCCGAATTTCATTCGATTAACGATGGTGAAAACGTCCGTTAAATATATGCAGGAATTGTGGTGTATAATAAAAAATGTATTTTCCCCAGAATCGCAATAGTTACATTATGGCGTGTTAGTCTCGAATTGATACAAGTATAAAGTGTGACCCCGGCGATAAACCCGATTTTCTTATAGTTTTTTTTATAATATTAATATATTTTTCAGATCACAATTGTGTAGCTGTTGGGGGATTTGAAAAGTCTATAACAATTTATGCCTGCATGGAAAAGGGAGATGGAACACAATCATGGCAATGTGTTGGGAAATGTTGGGTGAGCATATTTTTATACATTTTAATTACAATATACACCTGTAATATGTTTTAAATTATCTGAATTTATTGTCATTAATTCTATGATCTTGATTTTGTAAAATCTGTGATATTTTCAGGGTCATAAAGGTTATATTACAGCCGTCGATTGGGCTGCTGAGAAAATTGGTGATGTTTACTTTTTACGGTCTAGTTCTTCTTATCCAGAACAAATGTATTGTAAGTTTGAGTTATACCCACATCTGAGCTAAAAATATCTATATATCCGTAACAGAAAAACAGCTCCGCCCCGACATTTCACGCTCATCAGGTATTACAATAGGGATATATATAGATATTTTTATTAGGGATTCATATGGAAGGTGTTCAGGGACAAGATGTTATAATTCATATAATATGGTACAACAGGCCGACAAGATTAATTGAGGTTGTTCATCCGTTTCTATATTGTTACAAAAGTCAGATAATGTCATTAATGATAACAACTACTGGGTTTAATTCTAAGTATTACCCTTAACGAAATCGTGCGCCAGTGACATCATGATATAGTCAGATTTTTTGATATGACGCCCCATGCTTAAAATCGCTATGTTTTTAGAATATTGGTTAAAATAAACTGTTAGTCGTGTCTTTGTCCTTTCCATTAACAGTTGCCATTGCCAGTGCTAGTGGCTGTTATGATAACGGAAAGCCATTGGGGTCAATCAAACGAAAAAAAAATATTCTGAGTATCTTGTAAGTACAAGATAGTTATTTGTAATTACAAGATAATCATGTTATATAACTATCTTGTAATTACAAGATAATTACAAGAAAATGATCAAATTCGCAATATTCGCAATTACCACCCGATAAATACTTCCGGGATAATGTATCTTTAAAGCCGCGGAATGCCATTTACATTTTTCAGAGAAGCTTGAAAGTCCAAGCCTAAATGTGCACCAATTAATTATTAAAGTAATCAAAATCAAGATAGCAACGATAAATAATTTGCAGACTTGGATTCAATGGAATTAAATAGAGACGCAGTTCAGCGAAACGTAAAGTTGGCAACGGCAGCAGGGAAATAGGCGAAACGGGGCTGATCCAAAACGACCAAAAATTATATGCCTGTGTAAAGTTAAAACGCACGAAAAAAAAATTACCCAAAATGTGATGAAAATTTACCCAAATATACGCCAGCGGGTTCTTATTAAAGTGGGTATGGCTCTATTTTTTGTAACAAAAAAAATTGTAATTTCTAATCAATTATTTTCGATTACGCGAACAGTTCAAATTCAACAGCAGTCGTTTAGCCGCTAGTGCATTCTTATTATTTTTTATTTTGTCGTTTGTGAATTAATTTTTTCCACATTGTGTTGTAGGATGTGTTTTTAATTGTTTACTACAAAATGACACAAGATAATAGCACCGATATTGATTGAAATTGACCAATAGTAAATTCTACTTTGTCTTTTGTCAAATATTGTGGAAAATATTGAGTTGAAGATATATCTCCTTTAAACGAATATTATGCAAGAGATAAATATGCCGATTACATATCTTTCTTTAGGCCTTAAATGTTATATAAACTTTAATTAGACATGTGTTGACATGACAAGATTTGAATAAGGGGCGGATTGGGGCCGCTAACCGGCCCGGGCTCCCGTGTCGGAGCGGCCCCTTTTACTGACCGCGGGGCCAGGATCGAGGGGGAGGGGCCTGGGGGGCTCTGCCCTTGAAAATTTTTGAAAAATGAACCCCAAATTTTGACCATTTGATTAACTCGTAGGAATGTTGAATAAGTAAGAATTAAAAGCTGTTTTTTGAATTTTGGATTCTGGCATATCCCCACAAACAGGGGATAATTAATAATTAGGTGAATCTATTATACCAGCCTATTCCAGACTCCAGTGATGACGTGGTGGCCCGTTAAAACCACCTACCACATACAACATGATCATCATCGCTCCATGACCGGTCAAATACAACCTCCCCCATGTAATTTTCAGCAGAAAAGGGGGGGGGGGTTTAAAGACGAATAGGACAAAATCATTTTTTTTAATTTTTTGTCCGGCCGGCCCTTCGGACAATCTCCCGATCGCCCAATCCGCCCCTGGCCCACACCAAGCACACCCGGCCCATGCAGAAAGTCTATTATACCAGCCCATTCCAGACTCAAGTGATGGCGTGGCGGCCCGTTAAAGCTACCGACCACATAGAACATGATCTCCATCGCTCTATATAATTTTCAACAGAAAAAAGGGGGGTGTAGAGGAATTGGACAAAATTATTTTTTTCATTTTTTGTCCGACCGGTCCTTCGGGCCTGATCGCCCGATGGCCCAATCCGCCTCACATTTGAATAACATCAGCTGTTTTTGATTTCGTTCGTTTTGGCTTCGCACAGTTTTTAATTTTCTGTTAAAATGGAAAAAATCTCTAAACTCGGTTACTACTGCAGACAATAAAAAGTGTGTAAAGTCAAAACAAAGAAAACCAAAAACAGCCGAAATCAATATTTAAAGAAGTTTTCCGAAAAATTTAAATAGCGTTCTGTCAAGGAGGGCATTAAAATTGGTGAATCATTATATTAATATGAAGTTGGTGGAGAGTATGAACTTTATGATTTTAGTGGAGACATGCAAATATACTACTCAAAAGAAGTTAAGGGTCAAACCTTTTTTACAAGGCATATATCTTTATCAAACAAAACGATTTTGACAGTCTCCTTAGAAACCATAAACTGAAGCTCAAAACAAGGCTCCACAAAACTTTTTGCAGTAGGATGCGACTTTTTGGAGTTGATTATGTCCTTGCACGCGCACTATGCATTTTCCATGAACAGTTTTGGCATAAAAAAAACCTTCCATGACCGTGCTGCTCTCAGTTGAAATTTCAACATGGTCAGACGTCATCTGAGTGAACTTGACAGAGGAAGATAAATTTCGTGGCTTCAACAGGGTTTTACACAGAGGAATGTGGCACAGAGAATCGGTTGTAGCCAGAGTGTGATTGGGAGACTATGGCAACGTTTCCAGGCAACCAATTCAATTCAGAATCGCGCACGGTCTGGTAGGCCAAGAACAACGTCGCCACGTCGAGACCGGCATGTCATTCAAATGGCCTTACGTCAGCGCGTTGTTACAGTGAGATGTCTGAGAGATGAACTGCGAAATCCAAGTGGTGATCAGGTATTGGGCCAGACCATAAGAAATCGTCTGCGATCCCACAACATTCGATCTCGACGACAAGCGGTTCAACCACCTCTTCTTCAACGTCATAGGGCAGCACGTCGTGACTGGTGCACACGTCATAGAGACTGGAGACGGCGACAATGGGGGCGGATACTCTTCACTGATGAGTCCCGATTTGCATTACAGTTCAATTATGGAGACTTCGCGTCTATAGGCGGCAAGGAGAAAGATTTGCTGATGTTATCGTCAGACAACGCCATCGATTTGGAGGTGGTGCGGTAATGGTGTAGGTTGGTACGGTAATGGTACATCACAGGACTCCACTTTTCGTCGTCCAAGGAAATTTGAAGGGTAGCAGGTACAGAGACGAAATTTTACAGCCTTTTGTCATCCCAAGTCTTCGTCAAATTAGAGCAGGTTCTGTTCTTCAAGATGACAATGCTAGACCGCATAGAGCACAAGTTGTTAATGATTTGCTCACCCAAAATGGTATTGAACGAATTGAAGGGCCAGCATACTCTCCTGACTTGGCACAAATTGAACATGCACGGGATGAGTTGGGCAGACGTGTGTGAGACAATCATAGGCAAACTGATAATCTTCAAGAATTGGTGCAATTCCTTTAGACGTGGCAGGCCATTCCCCAGATGTTTTTCGACGTCTGATCGACAGCATGCCTCGTCGTTGTGTCGACTCGTTATTAACAGTTTTGTTGGACCTAATTGTGCTCAAAATGGCGAATTTTCATCAGATCCTCAGAATAGTTGTGTATAAAAAGTGCATATGCTTTGCATAACAGACTCAATATTGAGACATATTGAACTCATTCTGACAAAAGTGTGCTTAAAGGATTTGATTTACATGTTCCCTGTGTGTAATAGAATGTCACACAAAAATAATTGGTTGACCTTAACTTCTTTTGAGTAGTATAACGAATGATAATTATGGAAGCATGCCACGAATGTGCCGTTTCTGTAACATACATACATATTCAATAAAAGGCTTGATATCGCTTCAACTCAGTAATTTCTAATCAATTATTTTCGATTACGCGAACAGTTTAAATTCAACAGCAGTCGTTTAGCCGCTAGTGCATTCTTATTATTTTTTATTTTGTCGTTTGTGAATTAATTTTTTCCACATTGTGTTGTAGGATGTGTTTTTAATTGTTTACTACAAAATGACACAAGATAATAGCACCGATATTGATTGAAATTGACCAATAGTAAATTCTACTTTGTCTTTTGTCAAATATTGTGGAAAATATTGAGTTGAAGATATATCTCCTTTAAACGAATATTATGCAAGAGATAAATATGCCGATTACATATCTTTCTTTAGGCCTTAAATGTTATATAAACTTTAATTAGACATGTGTTGACATGACAAGATTTGAATAAGGGGCGGATTGGGGCCGCTAACCGGCCCGGGCTCCCGTGTCGGAGCGGCCCCTTTTACTGACCGCGGGGCCAGGATCGAGGGGGAGGGGCCTGGGGGGGCTCTGCCCTTGAAAATTTTTGAAAAATGAACCCCAAATTTTGACCATTTGATTAACTCGTAGGAATGTTGAATAAGTAAGAATTAAAAGCTGTTTTTTGAATTTTGGATTCTGGCATATCCCCACAAACAGGGGATAATTAATAATTAGGTGAATCTATTATACCAGCCTATTCCAGACTCCAGTGATGACGTGGTGGCCCGTTAAAACCACCTACCACATACAACATGATCATCATCGCTCCATGACCGGTCAAATACAACCTCCCCTATGTAATTTTCAGCAGAAAAAGGGGGGTTTTTTAAAGACGAATAGGACAAATTCATTTTTTTTAAATTTTTGTCCGGCCGGCCCTTCGGACAATCGCCCGATCGCCCAATCCGCCCCTGGCCCACACCAAGCACACCCGGCCCATGCAGAAAGTCTATTATACCAGCCCATTCCAGACTCAAGTGATGGCGTGGCGGCCCGTTAAAGCTACCGACCACATAGAACATGATCTCCATCGCTCTATATAATTTTCAACAGAAAAAAGGGGGGTGTAGAGGAATTGGACAAAATTATTTTTTTCATTTTTTGTCCGACCGGTCCTTCGGGCCTGATCGCCCGATGGCCCAATCCGCCTCACATTTGAATAACATCAGCTGTTTTTGATTTCGTTCGTTTTGGCTTCGCACAGTTTTTAATTTTCCGTTAAAATGGAAAAAATCTCTAAACTCGGTTACTACTGCAGACAATAAAAAGTGTGTAAAGTCAAAACAAAGAAAACCAAAAACAGCCGAAATCAATATTTAAAGAAGTTTTCCGAAAAATTTAAATAGCGTTCTGTCAAGGAGGGCATTAAAATTGGTGAATCATTATATTAATATGAAGTTGGTGGAGAGTATGAACTTTATGATTTTAGTGGAGACATGCAAATATACTACTCAAAAGAAGTTAAGGGTCAAACCTTTTTTACAAGGCATATATCTTTATCAAACAAAACGATTTTGACAGTCTCCTTAGAAACCATAAACTGAAGCTCAAAACAAGGCTCCACAAAACTTTTTGCAGTAGGATGCGACTTTTTGGAGTTGATTATGTCCTTGCACGCGCACTATGCATTTTCCATGAACAGTTTTGGCATAAAAAAAAACCTTCCATGACCGTGCTGCTCTCAGTTGAAATTTCAACATGGTCAGACGTCATCTGAGTGAACTTGACAGAGGAAGATAAATTTCGTGGCTTCAACAGGGTTTTACACAGAGGAATGTGGCACAGAGAATCGGTTGTAGCCAGAGTGTGATTGGGAGACTATGGCAACGTTTCCAGGCAACCAATTCAATTCAGAATCGCGCACGGTCTGGTAGGCCAAGATCAACGTCGCCACGTCGAGACCGGCATGTCATTCAAATGGCCTTACGTCAGCGCGTTGTTACAGTGAGATGTCTGAGAGATGAACTGCGAAATCCAAGTGGTGATCAGGTATTGGGCCAGACCATAAGAAATCGTCTGCGAGCCCACAACATTCGATCTCGACGACAAGCGGTTCAACCACCTCTTCTTCAACGTCATAGGGCAGCACGTCGTGACTGGTGCACACGTCATAGAGACTGGAGACGGCGACAATGGGGGCGGATACTCTTCACTGATGAGTCCCGATTTGCATTACAGTTCAATTATGGAGACTTCGCGTCTATAGGCGGCAAGGAGAAAGATTTGCTGATGTTATCGTCAGACAACGCCATCGATTTGGAGGTGGTGCGATAATGGTGTAGGTTGGTACGGTAATGGTACATCACAGGACTCCACTTTTCGTCGTCCAAGGAAAATCGACGGGTAGCAGGTACAAAGACGAAATTTTACAGCCTTTTGTCATCCCCATTCTTCGTCAAATTAGAGCAGGTTCTGTTCTTCAAGATGACAATGCTAGACCGCATAGAGCACAAGTTGTTAATGATTTGCTCACCCAAAATGGTATTGAACGAATTGAAGGGCCAGCATACTCTCCTGACTTGGCACAAATTGAACATGCACGGGATGAGTTGGGCAGACGTGTGAGAGACAATCATAGACAAACTGATAATCTTCAAGAATTGGTGCAATTCCTTTAGACGTGGCAGGCCATTCCCCAGATGTTTTTCGACGTCTGATCGACAGCATGCCTTGTCGTTGTGTCGACTCGTTATTAACAGTTTTGTTGGACCTAATTGTGCTCAAAATGGCGAATTTTCATCAGATCCTCAGAATAGTTGTGTATAAAAAGTGCATATGCTTTGCATAACAGACTCAATATTGAGACATATTGAACTCATTCTGATAAAAGTGTGCTTAAAAGATTTGATTTACATGTTCCCTGTGTGTAATAGAATGTCACACAAAAATAATTGGTTGACCTTAACTTCTTTTGAGTAGTATAACGAATGATAATTATGGAAGCATGCCACGAATGTGCCGTTTCTGTAACATACATACATATTCAATAAAAGGCTTGATATCGCTTCAACTCAGTACATCTTATCAACGTTTTCGCATAACTTGCTTTTTATGCAGCTCCGACATATATAATATTTATATTATATGGGGTTCGTTTTTTTTCCGATGGGTCGATCACAATACAAATATACTCAATACAACCCATATGATTTATGGTATATTTTTATTTCAATGATACGCATGTGCGCAGGGTTCTTTAGAAGTAGGTTGAAACCGGATTACCCGAAAAACCTACAACGTTGGTTAGAAAACCCGACTCCTACCGATGATTTGCATAGATAGCAGAACCTATGATAAAAATGAGCGTGCGTTGGATTTTTGATATCTGAAATAGCGGTAACAGAAAAGACGACTTAGTATAGCTGCCGATGACCGAGTGTTCATAATCTGGCAACCTCTCTTTATATGTATTGTTGTTTCTAGGGAATACGTCTACATGTGAGAAGGTAGACTATAAAGATGTTAGTGAAGTAGCATGGAAATCACAACAGTGTACTTTGGATTATAATCTTATTGGTAAGAATAAAACTATTCCTGGAAATTCCTGGAAATTATCTTATGTTATCTGCTATTGATATCTTGTTAGATAAGGACTACATACAATACGTTGGAATTTGTCCTGGGTCGGTTGCTCAAAGCAACGAATCGTTAACATGGAGTTAAATGATCGTTATCTTTCACGGACAGAAAGTATGTTCCTGGAAGCACCGTTAAATTTAACATGCTTTAACTTACCGTTATAGTTAACGAAGGTGTTGAGCTACGTTATCGGTTTAAGGATTGAATTAGTCGGCTGTCAGTAGAAGTATATTATACCCTTAGCAAACGTCCTAGTATATTTTAGAGTATAGGATGAGATTATGTATAGTAGTCAACTAAATTTTGGAGGCCTGTAGGAAATAACGGCCCAAATGTACTACAAGTTTGTAGTGAAACTCCTATATTTTTTTCTACATATTTATGCTAAAATTGCTATAGGAAAATACTATAGTATTCTATAGATTTGTTTATAGTGTTTCCTGTAGGAAATTCCACAGTTATCTTTTGTCTTTAATCAAGTTTTGTGAACAGACTGCACAGCTGTCCCACTTTCTTCAGTTGTTATACATGTACATTGGATTTAAAATTCAGCAAATGACCAAGCAGTCTTCCCTTGGATTAACTTTAATCATTCCGTTAGCTGACTTTCCAGAAACAGAATTTAACGGATCGTTAACAAACGACACGTGAGCACCCGTCAGAGTTTAACGGTTCTTGATTGTTAAATCTTAGTTAATATTTAAACCCAACCGAATATTTTATTATTAACAACACCATCAAACATTGGTAACATTTTAAAAAAAGAAATGTTTCATCTATCCACCTGAACCTAAAGTGATATAATTGTTAGTACATGTAGATGTACTAAAATAGAAATAAAGTTCGAAATTAATTCATTAGTAATGAAAACATGTCAGAAAATGGAGGTACATGTAATCTGAAAACGGAGTTGCGATTATTTTTATATATTTATATTTTTCTATATTTTATACAATTTATTGCTATTATTGTAAGTATATATGGCATGTTAATATAATATATAAACAACAAGAATATTTATTATATTAAGTTTACAAATGTTTAAATTGTAGGAATCTGGTGTTCAAAACAAGTACAAGAAGCGGCCATTAATAATGTTTCCGTTAACCCAACCAAAACACTGGTAGCTGTCAGTGATACACAGGGAAATCTTAGTTTGTTCCGTTATCCTTGTAATAAAGACTCGGTAGGTTGAACCAGTTTCCTTTCTGTAATTGGTCTGACCGAACAATTTCAATTCTTCAGACTATTATAATTTAATTTATACGTTGATTCAGAAAGCAATGAAATGAGATGTGGTTTAACATCCTGTTGTTCTGTTCCGACTGTGCTAATACAGTCGGGCATATGCCATACAGTGTTCTATGGTCAACTCTTTTGGTCCCGTCCGAACGACTAGGCAGCTGTTCTTGCCAGGCCCTCCGTCGTGCACCACTGACAAGAGGAATCCACACCGGAAAACCGAGGAACTTTCTTGATCAGCACCGGGGGCGAACCGGCGACTCCAGCCAGCGTCTTTCTCCCTTAACCACCAATGCCTAATACCAATTATACGCGTTTGTGTACCGACTAAAATAAATCCTTTGGTTTTTTTCGCTTCGTACTGGTTTTTCTCAAATGTATCGTTTGTCATTAGCAGAATAATGCCAGTTGCAATCTCCATGCGATTTACAGTGTACACACACCTGGTTCTCCCGAGTCGACATATATACCAGACACAGATGTATGGAGCGGAATTTCCCTCATAATTTTAACTCCTCATATGCATATGCTAATATGCTTTCTTCAATGCGTGTAACTTCTTATTAGCACATGTTAAATTGACTATTTAAACATGTAAAAATGATAATTTATATGACTCATTTTTTTAAATATTGCAGTTGGAATTTGTATTTTATTCTATTTTCATTATTACTTTTAATTTATTGTAACCCGTTAAGCTTCATTAACATTTTGAGATTCAGGGGCGGATCTAGGGGACAGGTTGGGGGGAGACAATTATCCGTCATTTTCTTGTATGGAGCGGAATTTCCCTCATAATTCTAACTCCTCATATGCATATGCTAATATGCTTTCTTCAATGCGTGTAACTTCTTATTAGCACATGTTAAATTGACTATTTAAACATGTAAAAATGATAATTTATATGACTCATTTTTTTAAATATTGCAGTTGGAATTTGTATTTTATTCTATTTTCATTATTACTTTTAATTTATTGTAACCCGTTAAGCTTCATTAACATTTTGAGATTCAGGGGCGGATCTAGGGGACAGGTTGGGGGGAGACAATTATCCGTCATTTTCTTGCATCAGTAGACATTTCAAGGGCTATTTGGCTGATATTTTCGTCTAAGTAAACGTTCGGAGAGGACATATTTGGGTCTGAAAAAAGGCACATTCAGCAGGGAAAAAGGACACTGTCGAAAATTAGGGGGGGGGGGGCGCCCCTCGCTCCTCCCCCCGATTGTATCCGCCTCTGACAATTTACAAATGTTTCGTGATAAAGGTGTCGTAATTCTACAGCTCATTTTGGTAACAGACTTTGCTGTTTACAATTGTATGGTGGCTCATTGGGAACACAATCGCGCCCCACAACCCGACCGACATGTCATTTTTCTGTCAAAAATAAATATACTATCGATTGTTCTGACCTATTTATAGCAAGAACTCATTAGGTCGTGCATGAAAGTGAAATAAATAAACATAAATTGCTAATGCTTACGTTAGCTTATCTATTCCCCTCAAAATTATGAAATATTTTACGCACACTAGTAAAATATTTCTGATATCATTGACGTAATCCATATCGGACGATGCTTCCAAATCATCAAGCGCCTTGGTGTCTCGGCGAGTAATTCACTGGCTCGGTAACCAGGAGGTACCGGGTTCGCTCTCGAAGTTTGAAGAGAAAGTTCCTCGGGTTTTCCGACGTAGTATCCACCTGTAAGTGCCTGGCGAGAAACTAGTGTTGTAATGGTACGAAAACCCGATGGCGTGCACCAAGAGTAGGCCATAGCGCCTAGGTCACGCACGTGCAAGGTCGCGCATTGCAAGGTCACGACAAACTAGGTCACGGGGTCTTTAGGATTCATCCAATGCAAGGTCATGTGTAAGCACATGCAAGGTCACGCACCAGGGCTCACACTGTCGGTCGCCAAAGTCGCAATTTGCGATAAAAATACGAAAGTGGCGATTAAAATTTGATTTTTGCGGTAAAGTTTTACGGTACTGGCGATTCTTTTTGAGAACTGGCGGAAAAAAAATCTTAAAATTCTAATCGTATTTATCCTGTATTAACCATTGAGTGTCAATCACGTGGCTAAACACAATAATAAATTAATCAACTGGCTGATAATCCGGATCGCGTCGACGAATAATACTAATCAATTGTCTCGGATTAATGATTAGTTGATTGATAATTGCCAATGATGTATCTCAAGTCACTATTTAATCTTAATGATTAAATCAAGCGGTGATTATTTGATGTTTTGTTTCGTCTTGAAACGAAGAATGGTAATACATGTAAGAAGTAAATGTGATAGTTCAATTCCGTTTACTGTGGCATCATATACGGCATGTAAAACACACAAGTATGCTTATTGGATATCATTATTTCAAATTATCCTATCACAACTGGTCGAAAACGTATGAACTAGGCTACTTGAATATCGGCGATTCTTGGGCGAGGAAGCGGTTCGCCATTTGTATCATATTACCGTCGCTAAAATGGTCTAAAGGTGAACGGCGGGTATAATTGTAAGCATTTATTACAAATATAATTGAAGTACATATCATTCTCAGAAACCGTGACGGTACCTGAAAATAACAATAGGTCTATTGTACACGCAATCCTTGGGCGAGATTTGACGTGTAAATACTGAATATATAGTGCAATACGACGATGTTCAAAGAGACTAAACTTACCAAAAATAAAATCTGATCTTAGTAAACCAAAACTGTGCTAAATGTATTATGCAAAGACAGATTTGTTAAAAGTTGTTGTATATTGTATATACCGGTAATTGTTTTATAATAAGCCTAACTGAGACATAAAATTGTCAGATATTGTATAATTTTTTATCACATATTTTTGGCGGATAAAATATTCAAGTTGGCGGAAAAAATAATTGAACATTTCTTTACATGAAAATTATCATCCATTTTGGCGGAAAAAAAATTGAAAGCCAGTGTGAGCCTTGGCACGCACGTGGAAAAGGTCGCGCACGTGCCAAGAAATGGCTGTATAGGCCCGCAATATTTAAAGATACATTATGGGAGATAAGATAAAGAGATGGCAGTTCTCACTATAATAGTTAAAAAAAAACTAGATAGTGTAAAGCTAATTTGCTGAAAATTTCAGTCAAATTGATCCACTATTAGCCGAGAACGAAGCGAGTGAAATATTCACATAGTCTCGGTCATCATTACTAAAATCATTAATATAAACAGCACAGTCTCGATTATCCACTTGATTGATTTGATTATCAATGGCCGTTAAGTGGCATTATAGGAATTTAAATTTAATCCGCCAATATCGAAGGCTAGCCTTGACATCAAGAGTTTATTTTGTCCTGGATAAGTTAATTAATGTCTAATTGATTATTTAGATAACATTTCAGGCCTAAAGAAAGACCTGTAATAAGTAGATTTTGCTCTTGCATAATGCTGTTTTAGAGAATAAGTCATATAAATTAGCCCTTTTACATGTGTAAATAACCAATTTAATATGTGTTGGTATGAAGTTACATGCACAGAAGTAAGCATATTAGCATACGGATTACTAGGTTACCATAGTAACTGTAGCAGTGGTTAATAAACCAATGCTCCTCGTCACCATTGCTCCATGAATATATCATATGATATTAACATGTTTTGAATGTGTACGTCAGAGGGGGGAAATCACTCACTCAAAATGCCCTCTTTGATTATGTGATTGTTTGATTTCAGGTTTATTGCCATACCTACAAGTCTTTGTTAAATACACAAAAGGTCAGCTTTAGTTCTAATGGTAAACATGTGATAGTGGTTGGCGGTCAAGATTCTTGTGTAACACAATGGACAGTTGTTGGAACGGAAATTTAACATGAAAGACACCGTTATACCCAGTCAACGTATAAATAACCCTTTAAATGTATGCATATAGCTAACTTGCCTCAGGGCTGTATCTAGCAGGGGTGCGGGGGATACATTGCACCCCTTCCCCCACCCAAAACTATATAATTTGACAATCTTTCAATTATACAATAATACACTTAATTATGTTCACACAGTGGTGCTCTTTAGGCTCTGGTCAGTCGGTCAGTTTTAAGGGCGCCCAGACGCCAATGGTTTCGTTTTCCCTGATCCAAACTTTCATACATTACTTACGTGGAGGCTATGGTGTCCCACCACTCTTCCGCACCCCCACTTTTAAAATCCTACATACGGCCCTGACTTGCCTTCATACAGTCTATACACATTTCTACTAGATCAACTGTTTATCGTCCTGATACGTGCAAACTGCAAAGTAAAGATTTAGATTACGTGATAATCGTAGAATTGAACATCTTGACTTTAATGTGTTTGCCAATTCTAAAAATAATACAAAAAGTGATGATCTGCATATTATGAGTGTATGCATATTGTGTTAGACTGTCTAATGTATATTAAAATGTTATGAAGATATGCATATTATGTTAAACTGATTGTATATTAAAAAGTTATGAGGATATTCATTTTACATTGTACATGTATCTACAATAAATTATAAAGCATGTGTTCACTTGTTTTGGAATATGAACAAAATGCAATTTTATAAGTTACACAGAGAAGAAAGGGATGAACTACATAGATACGGGAATTTGAAATCAATAACGTGTTCGTGGCGCAATAAAACCATGGAAGCCCACTTTCAAAAATCGCAAAACGTCTGTTTCGTATGCGAAATAAGGATGTGGAATGTCTTCATTTGACAAAATACAAAAGTCAATAGCGCTAGAGAAACTATGTCGATCTTGAAATATCGGCTTGTATATTGTAAAATTCGAAAATGAAACTGATTTAATAGCAATCCACCAATAATATCCCTCCCCCACCAACGAACGCGAAGCCAAAAGCAGATACTTAAGTGACACCAAATCCATTTCAAAAAAACAAAACAAACAAAACAATCAACTACATGTATTTGGACTTTTACCACGAGATAGAAACATAGTTTCTCAGCATCTATAAATCACTTCACTGGCGGATTGTCTGTCTGTAGTATGATAAACGTACCATCAGATTTCGCACGGGTATTATCTGACTCACAAAACGTAACTCATAATGTACTGAATCTGGCTTTAACAATAATCTCTTCAAAGTCAGCGGCAACAGACATTTCACTTAAAAAACTGTTGTTCTTTTCACTTTTGTTACTCGCCTGATTTCCCTCACCAGATTGTTAACAAATTGTGTATACTCTTATTCGAGTGTCTTATCACGACAAGAGCTGCTTGCGAGTCTGACCAGTACCTTAACAGAAGGGTCAAATATCAAACAGCGCATCCTTAATGTACGACGTGGGGGTCACTGTGGCTAAGTGGATAAGGCGCTTGTTCGTTAGCCTGGAGGTCGGGTGTTCGATCCCTGCATTGGCCGAGAAAGTTCATCTCGATTTCCCGTTGTCAGTGATGCAGAAGGAGGGTCCGACAAGGACAGCTGCCTAGTCGTTCGGATGGGACGAAAAACGGAGGTCCCGTGTACACATTGGAGTGCACGTAAAAGATCCATTGGCAGTTAGAATTCTGTATAAGAGTAGGCCGTAGCTCCGCTGCCCGGGCACACTGTATGGCGTATGTCCGTCTTCCATTAGCCCATTAGGTGCAAAAGAGTAAGACGTTAAAGCCTTAATGTACAGAACACAGGGATCGTGGGTGGGGCCGGGGGTTCTACTAAGCTAAATCAGAACAAATTTTTAACACAACACTTTTCATCAGAAAAGAGTCACGGTCGTGTATATCCTTTATCATCAGATCCTGGGATGGATTTGAGCATTCAAATTGCGTGATAAAGATATACACATGTGTGATATCACAAGTAATACTTTGCATCCATGCAGGGGCGAATTGGGGCCGGGAACCGGCCCGGGCTCCCGTCCAAACGGCCCCTTTTACTGACCGCGGAGCCCTGGAAACTTTTGAAAAATGAACCCCAAATATGCCATTTGGTTGCATATCTGATCATAATCTCTGTCAAATAATATATTTCATAAGTCGATAAACTTAGGCCAAAACCCCGACCTGCAAGTAGGCTAACCTGTGAAATTATCATATCGTCATATTATTAATTAACGTAATATCATTTTATCGCCAAGAGTGAAGAGAATTAATTGTACTGGTTTAAAAATGGGACTAGTTGAGAAAAGTTTGACCATTTGATTAACCAGCAGGAATATTTTCATTGAAAAATGTCCCATTTTTGTTGCTGGGGGGGGGGGGGCGCTACTGGATTCCTCCTGTTACAGAAGGCCACGAGACACATTGGTACTGAGAGACGAAAATGAAAATCATGAAAGCTGCTTTTTGAATTTTGGGGTGACAGTGTCGGGTGAATCCGATGAAATTTTCGGTTAAATTCGGAATTCCAATTGCTGGATTCCGAATTCTGACCCACACTCAGCACACCGGGCCCAGAAAGTCTATTATACCAGCCCATTCCAGACTTCAGGGATGGCGTGACGCCCCGTTAAAGCCACTGGGCAGATACAATATGATCATCATGGCTCCATGGTCGGTCCAATACTCCCCGCTCCCATATAATGTCCAGCAGAAAAAGATTTTTTTAGACGAATTGGACAAAATTTTTTTTTTCATTTTTTGTCTGACCGGCCCTTCGAGCGATCGCCCGACGGTCCAATCCATGAAATTGAATCACAATGTGGTCCTATTAATTCATAATGAAAATTGACGTCAAACGGAGTATTGTATTTCTCTCTTTAAAAATCTCAGTGTGTATCCTCGATTGGGAGCTCAATTACTGATAACTTTTAGTTTAACACTAGAATTAGAACGCGAGTGGATATCTGAAGGTACCTTTTTGTGTTCTCATTCGATTCCGTGATACCTCTACTCCGAGTGTTCGCTGCTAAGTTATATTGCTTAATAGTGTTTTACTTTAGTGTTATTATTAAGGGGGGTTCAGATCGACCTTACGACGCGACTCAACTGTCGGTGATTGCACTCAGATCGAATTCAGCAATGATCGCTGACCAGTTGCTATCGGTCGTACGATTGAACGCAAGCGCGCTCACATCGACACCGATTTGTGGCGTCCTCACGAATAGATCATGTGACTCGTTCAAAATGGCGCCACACATGAGGTCGCCATGTTAATTTTTCAATCGCCGCTCTGATTGGCTAAAATTTATAGCGCAGTCGGAAACCGATCGTAGAAACGCACACATCGACGATGACGAGTCGGCGACTGGTTCCGTCGCGTCGTAGAAGTAGAACTACTAGAACATATTCAACTCCTGCGACTCAGTCGCCGATCGTGAAAAACTGTCGCACGACGGTCGTAGCTAGACTCAGAATCGGCGACGGAAATTGTGCGACGATCGACTGGAACAATAATCAAAAGAGTAAGACGTTAAACCCTTAATGTACAGAACACAGGGATCGTGGGTGGGGCCGGGGGTTCTACTAAGCTAAATCAGAACAAATTTTTAACACAACACTTTTCATCAGAAAAGAGTCACGGTCGTGTATATCCTTTATCATCAGATCCTGGGATGGATTTGAGCATTCAAAGTGCGTGATAAAGATATACACATGTGTGATATCACAAGTAATACTTTGCATCCATGCAGGGGCGAATTGGGGCCGGGAACCGGCCCGGGCTCCCGTCCAAACGGCCCCTTTTACTGACCGCGGAGCCCTGGAAACTTTTGAAAAATGAACCCCAAATATGCCATTTGGTTGCATATCTGATCATAATCTCTGTCAAATAATATATTTCATAAGTCGATAAACTTAGGCCAAAACCCCGACCTGCAAGTAGGCTAACCTGTGAAATTATCATATCGTCATATTATTAATTAACGTATTATCATTTTATCGCCAAGAGTGAAGAGAATTAATTGTACTGGTTTAAAAATGGGACCAGTTGAGAAAAGTTTGACCATTTGATTAACCAGCAGGAATATTTTCATTGAAAAATGTCCCATTTTTGTTGCTGGGGGGGGGGGGGGCGCTACTGGATTCCTTCTGTTATGGAAGGCCACGAGACACATTGGTACTGAGAGACGAAAATGAAAATCATGAAAGCTGCTTTTTGAATTTTGGATTCTGGCGTATCCCCACAAACAGGGTGCTGGTGCTTTAATAACTAGTAAATTTGCGGGTGACAGTGTCGGGTGAATCCGATGAAATTTTCGGTTAAATTCGGAATTCCCATTGCTGGATTCCGAATTCTGACCCACACTCAGCACACCCGGCCCAGAAAGTCTATTATACCAGCCCATTCCAGACTTCAGGGATGGCGTGACGGCCCGTTAAAGCCACTGGGCACATACAATATGATCATCATGGCTCCATGGTCGGTCCAATACTCCCCGCTCCCATATAATGTCCAGCAGAAAAAGATTTTTTTAGACGAATTGGACAAAATTTTTTTTTTCATTTTTTGTCTGACCGGCCCTTCGAGCGATCGCCCGACGGTCCAATCCACCCCTGCATCCATGAAATTGAATCACAATGTGGTCCTATTAATTCATAATGAAAATTGACGTCAAACGGAGTATTGTATTTCTCTCTTTAAAAATCTCAGTGTGTATCCTCGATTGGGAGCTCAATTACTGATAACTTTTAGTTTAACACTAGAATTAGAACGCGAGTGGATATCTGAAGGTACCTTTTTGTGTTCTCATTCGATTCCGTGATACCTCTACTCCGAGTGTTCGCTGCTAAGTTATATTGCTTAATAGTGTTTTACTTTAGTGTTATCATTAAGGGGGGTTCAGATCGACCTTACGACGCGACTCAACTGTCGGTGATTGCACTCAGATCGAATTCAGCAATGATCGCTGACCATTTGCTATCGGTCGTACGATTGAACGCGAGCGCGCTCACATCGACACCGATTTGTGGCGTCCTCACGAATAGATCATGTGACTCGTTCAAAATGGCACCACACATGAGGTCGCCATGTCGATTTTTCAATCGCCGCTCTGATTGGCTAAAATTTATAGCGCAGTCGGCAACCGATCGTAGAAACGCACACATCGACGATGACGAGTCGGCGACTGGTTCCGTCGCGTCGTAGAAGTAGAACATATTCAACTCCTGCGACTCAGTCGCCGACCGTGAAAAACTGTCGCACGACGGCCGTAGCTAAACTCAGATCGACTAGAATCGGCGACGGAAATTGTGCGACGATCGACTGGAAAACCAGTCGGCGACCAGTTCAGTCGTGTCGTAAGGTCGATCTGAACCCCCCTTTAGAGATCATATTATTGTTCGCTTTACTATAACGTATGTGTCAGTTTACCAGCTTCCGTATATCTTTGCTGATCGTGTAAACCCGTTTTCATCATTATCATTATTGTATTATATCTTTCCCCAATATATATAATTTGATGTTGATCAGAAGGTAATATATTTTTGTATATAAATATGTATTTTGTTGTTTGTGTTATTGAGTAAGAGGAGACATTGTGCAAGGCGACATTGCAGTCGTATTTCATTCAATTATTGGAGATCCAGGTCAAGACCTTGGGAAGGGAATCCTTAGAGTCACTCTTTAGCTGACACTTACTCATTACTAACCCAAGAGAGTTGTCATCCCAGGCGAGCTTAGCAAGACCCCTCCCTGGATTACAGATCAATAGCCAAGGTTCCACTAGTGAGTCTTTGTGATAGATGGGCCCATTAACGTTTCGAAATTATCAATATATTGTAACATCTTACTAAATACTACCCAATACCTAATGATGCAAAATAGACATATCTTTTGATACATGTATTTTTAAAGACAGTTATATCGCGGGCAATGTACTTCAAATCCGATACCGATGTCTGGCTGTTCCATTTGCCTCCATATACTACCCAAAACAAGCATAACCGAATGCTCAAATACTCATCAAATACATGTAGGGGAATACTACCCAAATGATAAAATAAAAACCTATCCTACTATTTTCAATTAACAGTGAGAACAGCCAAACATTCCACAGTAGGTTACATGATTTCGTTACGTACAAGGGTTTCCCCGTCATGTACAAGTTGTGAATCCTGACGTAGTAAATTGTCCTGTTGTAAGTGCGCAACGACACGTTGGTAAAGTTTCTCAGGTCTTTCGCCTGCCTTCCAAGCAATCTCAGCAAATTTCACGAATTGCGCTTCACTTTGCTTAAATCCATTATATTTACGTATTTTCTGGCAAATATTTTCAAAGCTGGTAGATGCCTTTTTGATATCATGAGCTAAAAGCGGCGGGGAATATTCGGAAATAAACCCCAGCATATCATTCAGTGATTTGGCCTTTTGCGCTGCTGTGAGAGAATCAAGTGTGTCCTCTTCGTCGTCTGTAAAATTACGGGTTGGGTTTTCACTTGTTTCTTTTTGCCACACAATTGGAGCCTGTTCGTCTGCTGGGTCAAGGCCCACTAATAATTTAGCAAATCTCTTATCTTGTTGCTGCATATAATAAACGAGACGATTACGCCAACTGTCAAATGATGAGAGGGTTTCCTCCTCCTGTAATTTCCAGGGTTTAGGAGGGTAAGCGTCTTTTCCATGCACTGGAGCCAGGTGTTATGACGTCATATGTGGAATGTGGGTTAGGATAAGGGTTAGGCTTGGCCCAGGGTTAGGGTTAGGGCTAGCCCTGTCTACATCTCGAGACTGGCGAAAGCTGCAGGCCACAGCCCTTATCCTAACCCACAATCCACATATGACGCCATAACACCTGGCTCCAATTGTGTTGGCGTATAAAATTTGCAACCTGTAGTGTGTTTACCATCCTGTCTTGATCATGCCAAATCTGAACAAAATCTCATAAGAATTACAGCCTGAAAGGTGTTTACAGACAAAATATTCACGAAAAGTGGGCGTGACAACGCCCCTATGGGTCGGACATGCATTTACATCAGTAGGTGCCATTTTCTCTTTGAAAATAATGCTCATGCCAAATTTAAAGAAAATCCATTAAGAATCGCGGCCTGTAGAGTGTTTACAGACAAAATATTAATATATAATAATAATAACTAGACCTGCATGCAGGAATGACGGGTTTCACTGGTGCCATGTTACCTTTGAACTTGAACTTGTGTCACTTTCGGTGCCACGTTACCCTTGAACATATGTCACTTCCGGTATCAATGAAACCAATATACAGGTTTCCACATAAGCATTGCACACATCAAATAAAATGGAAACAGAAACAAACAAATCCAGCAATATCATTTCATTTTATACATTTGTTACATGTAATTGATCCTGACAAAATTACAGTACTTCCGGTGATAATGTAAATGTTCCATTAGTTTTATGAAATCAGAAATGGCATAAGGCATCTCATGGTGAAAATTTTATGTAAATCGAATAATAATTGCCACTTTTATAGACCAAAAACCTTGAAAAGTGACGTGTAGAAAATCGTCTATTTCTCGGCAACCGTACAAGTTAGAAACCATTTTTTGGTATTAATATGACCGTATGGGTTTAATCTATTTGTTGATTGGAATCAAATATCATAATTGTATAAACATTACAAATCAGACTCATTTGAATAAAATATCTGTTTTGAAGGCTTAAAATACAGTTTTTGCCAAAATGACGTGACTTCCGGTGATAATGAAAACGTTAAATTAGTTTTATAACATCGTCTATGACATTAGGCTTCAAAGGGTGAAAATTTTATGAAAATCGAATAATAATTGACACTTTTATGGGCCAAAAACCTTCAAAAGTGACTTTTAGAAAATCGCCTATATCTCGGCAACCGAACAAGTTAGAAACAATCTTATGATATCTTTTTGACCGTATGAGTTTTGTTAATATGTGAATTTAAACCAAAAGTTGATTTTATTATTATATGTGACATAATTCTTGGTTGAAAAAAATATCGATTTCAAAAGTTAAAAATTGAGTTTTTGACTAAATGACGTCACTTCCGGTGTCAATTTTAAATAGTAATCAACATGATATAACGCACACTTGCTTTTTGAATCAAATGATGTCACTTTTGTGAATATCCATTAATAATTGACTATTTTACAGGCAAAATTGCGAAAACAGTGACTTATGCAAAACTGCCCTTTTCTCGGCAACTGCTTATATTACAAACTAATTTTTACATACATTCTCTTCGTATGGATTATAGCTACAAGTTTATAAAAGTTATGTAAAAATATTTTAAAATTTGAAAAGCCTGAATGGGTTGTAAATAGGTCAATTTTACGCCTTTTTTCACCCCTTAATCCAATTTGCTAGAAAATGAAATAGAAATTAAAAAAACTGCTTCCGCCATTTTTTGCGCCTTGAAAGGACACACTCTTTGAGTCATATAATTTTTCAAAAAAATAATATTTGTTTTTGAAGATCGTAAAAAACTGTCAAAATTGTAGTTTTTGGTAAAATTATGCCACTTCCGGTGCCGACAGATAACACTTTCGGTAATAAAAAAAATGACAATTGAGACAACGAAGCATATGAACTTTGTTTTATACAAATCGAACCATAAAAAATTAATCTAGGACTGAAAAACTGAATTAGCCAATGGCGGCCAAGGAAAATTACTGAGACAAAAAATTTTAACATTTTTGCGCTAGTCAGATGACTCTTTAATTCTGTGCACAATACGACTAAAAAATATTCATAAATAAAAAAGTTTTTTGTAAAATTTTAAATTTTCGAAATTTGGCGCCTAATATCTTCGAAGATTTGCCGAAAATCAAAAATCAAAGTAGCGTAGCTATGTGCCCTGTCTCAGGCTATGCCAAAATGTATCGAAAGTTAAAATCCAATGATTATTGTTAAAATTACTGCAATATTTTCAAAAACGATAACTTCGGTGATTTCGGACATTTCGCATTGTCGCAGAACGTTCAAAATAGCTTTATCCTCTAAGTCCCACCCACTTTCCCAGTAAAACCGAAGAAATCGTAACGATGCTACACGTAGTTGCTGAGATCTATTCAAATTGGAATCTGAATAATAATAATAATAATAATAATAATAAGAATAATAATTTTAACAAAAACAATAGTGTTTCACACAAGCTACGCAGTGTGAAACCCTAATAAGGAGTCTTATAAAGCGCTAAAATCCACGTCACAATAGGGAAATGCTCTAAGCGCTGACTACACACAAAACACACAACACTACAAAATGAACATGATAATGTCATATTCAAATATATCGTTTGAAAAGATGGGTCTTTAGGTTTGATTTGAATGAAGTTAATGTTTCAGCAGACTTTATTTTTAGGGGCAATGAATTCCAAAGCGTTGCAGAGATATGTGAAAAAGATCTTGCACCAAATGTTTTCAATTTGAATTTGGGCGTCTCAAGCAGACATTGATCAGTGGAGCGAAGGAACCTGGATGGAACATATGGATGAACAATATCCTGTAGGTAGGGTGGAGCCACTTTTGAAACCGTTTGAAACGTTAAGGAGAGCACTTTAAATTCGATCCGTTCCTGAATTCTAAGCCAGTGTAGAGAGTTTAGAGCTGGAGATATGTGAGAACGCAGCTTAGTCCTAGTGACGATTCTCGCACAGCGGTTCTGAATATGTTGAAGCCGATATAGCTGTTCTTTTGAAATGCCTGTTAACAAACTATTTCCGTAATCAAGCCTTGACATAATCATACAGCGTACAAAGGTGGCGACTGCATCCCTGGTTACAAGGTGCCTTATCGATCCTATGTTTCGTAGGTGATAGTGTAAAACCTTGCATAAGTAGCTGATATGGGGTTCCATTGTAAGAGACGAGTCCAGATGAATACCAAGGTTTTTTATAGATGAAGAGAAGGGGATAGTTGTATCGTTGACATTAAGAGAAGTAATCGCGCATTTCTGCAGTCGACCAGGAGGCGCACACAGGATAGCCTCTGTTTTTTCGGTGTTTAATTTCAGCATATTTTGATTCATCCATTGCTGAATGTCTCGGATACACTCTTCCATTTTATGACACGCAGAAAGTTGACACGTGTGTGATGGAGAGAAGCTGTCGATGAGCTGGGTGTCATCAGTATAGCAGTGATGGGAAACCAGGTGTCGATTCAATAGCTCCACAGAGGGTTTTGTGTAGAGACAAAACAGTATTGGCCCAAGGCCGGATCCTTGAGGCACACCACATGTTAGAGTCACTGAGTTTGAGACAACGTTTTTGATTACTACAGCTTGTGACCTTCCAGACAAATATGGCGAGAACCAATTTAAGGCAACTGAACTGATTCCATAATCAGCCTCAAGACGATACAGAAGCTTACTGTGATCAATTGTGTCAAAAGCTGCTGATAGATCAAGTAGCACCAACACTGACACATCACCATTGTCAATAGATCGCTTAGCTGCTTCTAATACACAGTTGAGAGCAGTTTCTGTGCTATGTGCTACTCGGTATGCCGATTGGAATTTATCCCACAGATTGCCTCTTTCCAGGAAATTCACAAGTTGCAATTTGTCAACCTTTTCAAGGATCTTGGAGAAAAACGGTATATTGGAAACGGGTCGGTAGTTTTTTAGAACTTCCGTATCCAGTGTTGATTTCTTTAATAGAGGTTTAATGATAGCATGCTTAAAAGTCTGAGGTACAGTACCATTCTTCAGGCTATTATTAACAATTACAGTTACTACTGGAAGAAGAACATCCAACACTTGAAGAACAAGATTGGTCGGAATGGGGTCCAAACCACATGACGTGGGTTTAGACTTTTCAATAATACATTTAAGATCATGTTCACTAACTGGTTCAAAAGATTCAAAGTTTTCACCCGTGTAATCATCAGCAACAATGGTATCAAGTACTGGATTAAATTCTGACCGGATCTTGCTGATCTTGTCAATGAAAAATGTATTAAAGTTGTTTGCGTTGTTCAAATCATCGTCTTTGGGATAGGCCACATCATGCGTCTTGCCAAGTAAGGAATTCAAAGTGCCAAAAAGTGCTTTAGGATTATCCTGAATAAGTTGGTTATAATAAACAGCTTTTGATTTATTTACGAGATTGTTTGTGTTATTCCGGGCTGCATTAAACAGCTGTCGGTCAATTTCAAGCTTTGTCTTTCTCCACTTCCTCTCTGCCCGACGTCTACATTTACGAGAGTCAAGTACACGTGCTGTTATCCAAGGGACTGACTTTTTGGTTCGCACACATTTTGTTGTGAGTGGCGCATGCTTGTTTAATAACTCAGATAGGTACCATCCTGTTATAGAAATGATTGATCATGCCGAATTTGAACAAAATCTGTTAATAATTGCAACCTGTAGAATATTTACAGACAAAATAATAACAAAAAAGCGGGATTGGCACCACCCCGCGGGGTAGGGCATGCACCCGGAGAAAACCCACGAGGTTAGACAGACGACCCTACTTTTTGTCATGTACAAGCTTGGGATGGAAACCACACAACTTGACTCAATGACAGACACACAGACAAGGACGGCGGCATCATATGTTCACATTATGAAATGGAATGGAGTTTAACGTCCTACTGTTCTGCTCCGACTGAGCTAAAGAAGACGGTTCACATTATGAATGTGGACGTATACAAATGGATACGTATGCAACTCAAACTGCAATGTGAGTGTGAATCTACTTCCACTTGATCAACCATTTTCTTAATTGCCAGTTTTTTGTTTCATAACGCGACAACCCGACATCACGACAACCCGACATTTTTAGTGTCGTAATGTCGGGTAAATATGTCGTGATGTCGGGTAGAAATGTCGTGATGTCGGGTAGAAATGTCGTGATGTCGGGTTGTCGCGTTATGAAAGGCGACATCGCGACATTACGACATTTCTACCCGACATCAGCCACCATACTGGAACGCCAGCATGCCCGTTTGAGCGAATTATGCTCGTTCTAAAAGTGCCATGTTTACTTCCGGTAGGCCATATTATAACATATGGATTTCGACGTATATTGATTTCCTTTTAGGCGTTTAGTATTGTATGAAATTTTTGAAAATATAATTATTATTTTTGACCCTGTTACTTGTTAGTTCTTGTGTATTTACACCGGTGAAAGCTGTTCTTGAACTATTAAAGGACGGAAACTACGATCCTTCACAATAATACATCAATTGATTGAGTGTAGGCCTACGGCTATTAAATCAATGCCAATGAACTATGAAGCGATCCGTAGCACCAATTAATTTCGTTTTTAAAAGAAAATAACAGAAATTGTAGTTTGTTTATCAAGCGGTATGTAAATCAATTACTTAAACATTTATTCTAATAAAATATTTCATATTATTAATCTCGATCTAGTAAGCCTTGACCCCCAAGTGGGGCCCAAGTTGTATTTAGTTCTATGGTGAAAATTTGTCATAAATAATGAAACAGAGAGGGTTGTAAAATGAAGAAGCGACGATTTCACTGCCAGTAGCCAGGGTGTTCTGTCTCGATATAATTATAAACAGGTATGTTGAAAATTCATTAGACATAATTTATACAATCATGTCATCGTTCATTTGAGAATACATAAATGAAGCGATTGATAAAATAATAATGTAATAACTGGTACCAAATCCGCCAATCATGTTTGATCCGACTCCTTTTACATTCCATCACTTTTACATTTACCCCACCCCCACCCCTAAAAAAAACCAATCCGCCTTTTTTTATTACCCCCCACAAATATTTTTTTAATACCCCACTTTTACGTTAAACTGGGGGTATTATCCCCCAGAACTATTCTATATTTCTGTGGGATTAGGTATTACCATTTGATCATTGGTTGGTACATGTGTACACCATCAACTGTTCAGCGTCCATATATATAAGAGTATATGGTTGATGTCACTCTTTCCTCAGCCTAGACACTATATGGTTGTTCTCACTCCTTCCTGTACTGAGTCATATGTAAAAGAGTCATATCAAACATAGAGGCACAACAATTTCAAAGTAGGCTACAAGGGAGTCTGAACAACCCGGACTCACTCCACAAAGGCGTTACTGACTGCTGGTATGTGGTTAGCGTCGGAGGCCCTCTCGCAGGCCCTGTATGAGTTAGGGTTAGGGTTGGGTTAGGGTTAGGGTTAGGTATATAAAATTAAATTTAAAACCTATAAATTCAGGGTTAGGATCAGTTATGTCAGATTAAAACCTATAAATTCAGGGTTAGGGTTAGGGTCAGGTATGTAAAATTAAAGCCTATAAATTCAGGGTTAGGGGTTTAAGATTACAACGAATGAGTAAGACAAAATCTATCTTCAACGTGTATCTTATGGCGGGGTATCAGGTTCAAAATGCGATCTGCAGTTGAAAGTAGAAAATAAAAAGCAAAAGAAAGAATTCTAATCCAAAATGGACATTTTCGTGTGGGGAAACACATACCGCTCGTGCTTTTCAACCTAATACGTCCACCTTTTCAACTTAAAGTCGTAAATATTCTACTTTCAACAACAGAATTTCTACTTTCAATAATCAACTTTTGACATTCGACTTTCAACTTCAGATTTTCTAGTCCAGATTTTCTGCTCGAGATTTTCTCCTTGCATATTACGGAAATAAATTTGATCACGTAACTATTTCTGCATGTCATTAAAATTCGGATGTGCAGTCAGCAAACTCGGTGGATGGTTGGGTTAAAATTTGGGAATAGTTTGTTTGACTTAAATAAAAAACGCACCAACTCAAATTTCATTACATCGTATTTTGTCTATTTTGTTTATTTTCCCTCAAGTTCAACTATAATTCATCTTACATACATCGTGGGTTTTCTCCGGGTACTCCAATTTCCTCCAACTCCACAGTGGACGTTAAACCCATCGCTCGCTCTCTCTCTTCTCTCTCTCTCTTTTACATACATTTGTCTTTTTATGTAAAATTTTATGTAAGAGAGTGTTGACATAAACATAATTATTGAAGGAACAATTCTTAAGGCAAATGAAAGTTAAAGAAACTGAACAGATCAACCACTTTAGTTGAGTTGCCAGTCTGTCATAATTTAAATCGACTTTACAAATTTTTTTGCTGTCTGCCTCTAAACAAGCATTCAAAAGCACTAATGGGAGTGAACGAAGATAACAATAAGTAGCCTGGAGCAAGAGTGGCTAAGTGAGTAAGACGCTGGCATGCTGGTATTGCTCGAGACAGTTCCTCAGGATTTTCCGGGTGGTTTCCCCTTGCTGGTGAGGTAGGACGTAGGGCCTGACAAGAAGGACAACTGTCTTGTCGTTTGGATAGGTCTCATGTACACATTTGCACGCATGTAAAAGATCCCCTGTCATTTGAAATTCAATATATAAGTAGGCTGTAGCGCTGCTGCCCAGGCAAAATTTCCCTCGTAGTACACTGTATGGCGTATGCCCGTCTTCATAATCCCAGTCGGTGCACAACAGTAGGATTTTAAACCCCATTCCATTTCATAAAGTAGCGGTGGATTACAGTGGCTAAGTGGGTAAGATGCTTGATGCCGCTGTCCGGGGAAAATTTCGCTCATTAGCCTAGTTTGGAGCAGAGCATTAAGACCTTTAATTTCATTAAGTAGCCCTTTCATGCTCATAACAGGGTTCCACTTTCTAGGATTATATCTTGTGGGGTGTATTCTTTAAGTATTAAAAATGAATACAGATTCTTGGAATAGATCTTCAACACTTTATTTCAGGAGCAGTAACAGCAACAAGTAAACAACTTATAACTTCCTATAAATCGGCCCTTCAACTAGCTAGTATATAGGTTCCCTAAGCTGGTCTCCCCAACTATTATTAATCGTACATACATTTCTCTCCCGTTACAGTCATATAACACCAATTCTTAAAGAACTCCATTTTCTTCCTGTTAGTTACAGAATCAAATTTAAAATTCTGTGTTATACATTTCGATGTTTAAATGGCACAGCCCCAAAATACCTGAGTGATCTCTTACAATCATATACTCCTGCAAGAACCTTAAGATCTGTAGATAAGAAACTCCTTGTTGTGCCTAAACCGAAAACAGTCCGTTTTGGACAAAGGACTTTTTCCTACTCAGCCCCAACAGAGTGGAATGATCTGCCACTGGAAATAAAGAACTCTCCAGATACTGCGGTGTTTAGATCCAGACTTAAAACCTTTTTGTTTAAGAAAGCATTCAATTTATGACAGTTGTGATCATTTTTGGACTGCGCTTTGAGCATGCTCATGCATGGATATTGCGCAATATAAATAGACTATTATTATTATTATTATTATTATTATTATTATTTATATTAATTAGTTACTTACTATTAGTTACTATGAAAGTGTTAACTTAAAAATATAATTTTTGGGCTAAGTCTAAAGCCATTTAACTGATCAGATCAACTACTTCAGTTGCCATAATTTAAATCGAGAGATCGATTGCTGTCTGCTTCATCTGACTTACCAAACAAAAACATGTTTTAAATATTAATACAATCAAAATCCTTATTTTTCCACTAATCAAAATAACATAATCTATAACTATTTTCACGTTAATAAATTTTATTTCTGTACAAAGAATTCCTGTAAGGCCTAAAATGTCTAAGGACTTGTACAGGTGGATCTTCTGAACAAACGCCTACGTAAATATGATCTTGGGTCTTGACTACTGGTGCTTTTTGGACTAAAACTTACAACTTGCATTGCTGCAACCTCAACATGGCTATTGGCGGGATGACATATTGTTTCTCTTGTCACCATTCACACGAGGTTGTTAAAAACAGATACATCGTATCCGGAACATTTTAAAAACCCACATCCTTTTTAGTGGAGGCCACAGAAACCTGTTCTTTTTGGGCACCCATCTTTGCAAAAAAAATTCAAGCTGTCTCTCTGTCTAACCCTTTGTATTTGGGCAAACGTTCTGGATAATTAGTTTTCCTAGAAGCCCCCTTTTTAAGAACCTGATAGTTGATCCAGATTTCGTATTACTGAATGAGGAATAAAGTTGATATTCATCCTTTCTTCTTTAATATATAATATGTACAATTTATGTCGCTTAGCTGTACCGCTTTCCCCACAATATAACACATTTTGACTTGCAGGGAATGTAGCTCGCCGGTGTGTGTTCTCTTAGATGAACACAGATTATTGGAATGGATCTTCAACACTTTATTGCAGGGGCAAATAAAAAAAACCAGCAACAATTAAACAACCTATAACTTCCTATAAACCAAAACCCCCACTAGTATATACAGTCTTCCTAAGCTGGTCTCATTGGTTGATAATGACTAGAGAAGCCCAGTCGAAACGTCGCTCAGTAATAAACAGTAATTGTATTCCATAAAATTGTGACCTGTATATGCTAAAGACTCCCACGCGCAAGCGAATTATTGAAATAAAATTAAAAACCATATGTTAGTCCCGAAATGACCTAGTTTATACATATTATATAGTAAAGAAGAAGTTACTCAGTCGAACAAATCAGTCAATAAAATCAGTTGAAAAATCCAGTCGAAAAATCCAGTCGAATAACCGAGTCGCTCAATACAAGGAAAACGTAAAGCGTGACTTTATTTAGCAGTGGTGGAACATGCAGCCTACTCTTCTATAAATCCCTCCACATCTTTATTTTCATTCCGAAGCGACTAGATACTATGCTGTCCTCAGTTTTATGCATCGGACACAGACTAAACACTAAGGCCCGTATTCTCGAAAGTGGATTAGTGCTAATCACACATTTAATCTCTGACTTTTCGACCAGCCATATTCTGAAAGGCTGATTAAATTTTAAGCTAAGATTTTTATAAACTTTGATTAGCCTAATCATTGAGTTAATCATTGTTCGAGAATACCATAAAATGTGGTATTCTCGAACGTTGACTTGTACTTAATCATTGACTAAATCACCTCAATATTTAGTCATCTCAGGGGGGTAGTTTAAGGAAAGATTAAGTGCATGCATATGCAATTATACTGTATTGAATATTATAGAAATTATTATTTTTCATTGAATTCAGACACATTGCACTTATATTTTGCCTCAAAAGTAACAAATTTACATTCATCGTAAATTCTGTTGAAAAAGTTTATATATATATATATATATATATATATATATATATATATATATATATATATATATATATATATATGTATATATATATATATTAAACATTCTCTATAATATAAAATATAATTATTTGCAATTTAGTCAAAATGAATGAAATAGAAATAATTTTTAGAAGTGTCAAAGAACCTTTTAACAAAACGAATTTTTAAGAGCGGAACAAATCAACCTCTTGGCACAAAAGGGAACCCACAGCAGCTAAATCCTCCGGGCAGTCGACAAGGGTTGTCAATTTTTTTCTTTTGTCAGTAATGAAAACATTACATAAAAACATAATGAAATCTGAGTACGAATAACAACCTATTAAATAATTATCAAAAATCAATAGAATTTGTTTGGTTTCTAGTTCTGCCCTCAGCGAACATTTACTATACAAAACGTAATAGGCCTCCTCCACTCAGTTAGTTAAATACTGTGTATAAATTTCAAGTCAATCGGATATTAACCTTGGGGCATCTTGAAGGTTTTTTAAAGTGATCAGCCTATCCAACCTCGTGGGTTTTCTCCGGGACCTCCGGTTTCCTCCCACAGCTAAAGACTCCTACACGCAAGCAAATTATTGAAATAAAAAATTAAACTATATGTTAGTTTGTGTCGAGTGGACGTTAAACCCCATTTCTCTCTCTCTCTCTCTCTCTCTCTCAAAGTGATCAAGGGCCATAACTCTGGAAATCAATAGGCTTACTTATCTCAAGACCTTAGACATTGTGTATAAAACTAAGGTCAATCGGATACCAACTTTAGCCTCTACAGCGCTCATAAGATTTTTCAAAGTGATCAAGGGCCATAACGCTGGTAGTATTTATCGGAAATTGTTGGAAATCGGATACTTTCTCATGACCCTAAACACTGTATATAAATCTAAAGTGAATCCGATACTAACTTTAGCCCATAGCGCGTACCACAAGATTTCTCAAAGTGATCAAGGGCACTAACACTGGCAGTAATTATCATCGGATATCGCTTGAAATCAATAGGAATCTTCCGCTCATAACTTTCCACACTGTCTATAAATTAAAGCCAATCAGATATTAACTTTAGCCTCTAGCGCGTCCACAAAAATTTTCAAAGTAATCAAGGGCCATAATTATCGTAAATCGTTGGAAATCAACAGGCTTCCTCATCTCTTGACCTTAAACATTGTGTATAAATCTAAAGTCAAACAAATACCAACTGTAGCCTCTACTGCGTCCATAAGATTTTCAAAAGTGATCAAGGGCCAAAATGCTGACAGTATTATCGACAATCGTTAAAAATCAATAAGATTCCCCATCTCGTGACCCTTAACACTGTGTATAAATCTAAAATCAATCGGATATTAACTTTAACATCCAGGTTGTCCACAAGATTTTTCAAAGTGATCAAGGGCAATAACTCTAGTAGTAAATATCAGCAATCAATAGACCCCTCCGTCTCCTGACCTTCTTACACACTCTGTGTAAATTTAGAATCAATCGGATATAAACTTTGGCCTCTAGAGCCAGGATGCCATCTGAAATCCAGGAAGGTCAAAAAGAAATTTGTAAAGATGCAGACACAACTACGACATCTTTGCAGAGATCGTGTCAGTGGTACCAAATCCATCTCAGAATTCTTACATGGAGATGGATGGAACATTAGAATTAACAAAGAGTATTGATGTGCTAGAATGTTGAATGAGCTAGAATGTGCTAAAATGTCTGATGTACTGATATGTGAAATGTGCTATAATGTATTAAAATGTCAGATGTGCTAATATGCCATATGTGCTAATACATCAAATGTGCTATGATATCAAAATGTGCTGAATTCTAAAGACTACAACAGTCTGGTTACATCTGTGTAATGAACATATGTGTAATGAAAGGTTAAATACGTATGTTATTGTTTATATTGTTATTGAATTTGAGATGTAATAAAAAAAAACGGCGACCTTTTTTCCTGTGGTTTTTTTTTACCTAGGCAAATTTGTGATTTTTTTCCTGTGACTTTTTTTCCTGTGACCTTTTTCCGTGCACCGGTGGTGCAAGGTGAAGAACCTTGCAAGGGACAAGGTGGAGTCGTTTGGATCGGATAACAAACTTAAGTACTGTGTACACATTGGGCCGCACGTAAAATAACCCTTGACAGTTAAAATTTTGTATAACTGTGAGCCGTAGTGCCGGTCCCCAGGCAAAATTGCCCTCATAGCACACTCTATGGCGTAGGTCTGTCTCCCTTAGCTCAGCTGGAGCTCAACAGTAACTTTCGTTTCATTTCATTTCGAATACTAAATATATGTGAACTCTATTTTAGTTGACTTTCTTTTTCACACATTTTATATCTTTCCTGCCCACCCATATGAGCCCCTTTGATTTTTCGGACCCTAACAATAGTTTCACAAACTCTAGGATGGGAAAAACCGTTCTAAAACATGTACTTTTCTAATCTACTTCCTGTAATTGGGCCCCTTTATCAATGATAAAAGCCTTTTAAATCACTGATTATATTTAATCATTGATTAAAGGTTTAATTATAATCAAAGTTTAAACCTTGAATTTTAATCGTTGATTAGAAAAATTTATAGTCAAAGATTAGCTAATCTGACTTTTGAGAATACCAAACTTAGTCAACCACTAATCTCTAACTAGATAGTTACAGATTAGACCTAATCACAGATTATTTTAAACACTGTTCGAAAATACGGGCCTAAGGCCCGTATTCTCGAAAGTGGATTAGTGCTAATCATAGATTTAATCTCTGACTTTTCGACCAGCCATATTCTGAAAGACTGATTAAATTTTAAGCTAAGATTTTTATAAACTTTGATTAGCCTAATCACTGAGTTAATCATTGTTCGAGAATACCATAAAATGTGGTATTCTCGAACGTTGACTTGTACTTAATCATTGGATAAATCAAATCAATATTTAGTCATCTCAGGGGGGTAGTTTAAGGAAAGATTAAGTGCATGCATATGCAATTATACTGTATTGAATATTATAGAAATTATTATTTTTCATTGAATTCAGACACATTGCACTTATATTTTGCCTCAAAAGTAACAAATTTACATTCATCGTAAATTCTGTTGAAAAAGTTTTTATATATATATATATATATATATTATTTCCCTCGTTTGACGTAGGAATTAGAGGGAAATTATTTTCATATTGTTGCAAGAGTGTTTCCATAGTTGTGCACGTATGGGCTTCCGTAGATTACGTGTAAATGCGTGTGCATTGAGCTGTGTAAGTCACTTCAGGCGACACTAGTTGACACGTCAACACTGATTTTGATCACAACGCGGTCTTATCAACATCATGTCTTCCGATGAGAGTATGGATCGAGATCAGCCATCAGATTCTGTAACTTTAACAGACATTCTACACCAATTGAAGTCTCAGAAGAGGGATCTGAAAGGTTTTTTACGGTCTAGATTAGATACAGAAATCTCTGCTCTGAAGAATGAAGTAACGGGGACTTCTAGCAGTGTGAAAAAATTGAAAGAAGAAAAGGAACATGTATGGAGAAGTAACGGTAACAAAGATCAATTTAATTATAATTCAGATCTTTCAGAAAATCTGACACAAGCTTTATGGGCTATTAATGTTAACAAACATGATTATGCTAAAGAATTGTTAAAGGATTGTATAGAGAAAATACATAAACGTACTAAGTTGATCAAAATTGCCGATTCCTCTGAAGGGGGGTGGGAAACTGTAAAGCTTTATGAGGCTCATCCTTTAGCAGATGATTCAGATGATGATAAGAAGATTAACCGGGCAGAGGCGAAAGCTATTAAAAAGAAAAAAGAAAGAATCTCTAAACAAAAATTCAAAAGGTCTTCTTATAATCCATCTTTTTCTTTTGGAGCTTCTTCATCAGCAACTAAGTCAAATGGTGGAGGACAGAATTATTCATTTCGTCCCTTCAAGAGAAATAATGGCGCCTGTTTTTCCTGTGGAGAATTCAGTCATTTTAGAAGAGACTGTCCCAACACAGTCAGAGAAACCAACTATCAAGTCCAGCAAAGTTCAACATGAGGATTTTGTAAAAGATGAGTATTGTAATATCTCTACTAAAGACAATTTTACACATGATTTTTATGAATATGAAAGTGGTTCTTCTGAAATCTATGTAAAGGGAAGATTAGTTAAAAATTTAGATTTTTGGAGGGCTATTGGGTCTTCCGAGTATGTCTGTGAATGCATTAAATATGGGTATAAAATTCCTTTCTATTCAGATCCGGGGGTCATCTATGAAAGTAATAATAAATCTGCTTTAAATCACGGCGACTTTGTTCATCAGGCCATATTAGATCTTGAAGCTAGAAATTTAATTGAGAGGTGCATTGGTAAACCTAAGGCAGTTAATCCCTTATCGGTCGCAATTCAAAGTAGTGGTAAAAAACGTTTGATTTTTAGATTTGCGGTTAGTAAACAAGCATCTTTGGAAAAAGAGTATTAAGTATGAGGATCTTAGAACTGCATTAATTTATGTAAATAATAATTCTTGGATGTTTAATTTCGATATTCATTCAGCTTATCATCATATTGATATTTATTATCCTCACACAGAGTACTTAGGGTTTTCGTGGAAGTTTCATAATGAAATACAATATTTTAAATTTACAGTGTTACCTTTTGGTCTTAGGAGCGCACCTTTAATTTTTACTAAAATAACACGACCGTTGATTGCTAAATGGCGGGGGGAAGGAAAACAAATTTTAATGTATTTAGACGATGGTTTAGGAGCTCATAGTTGCAGAGAAACTTTAATTGTGCAAGCTACAGAGGTAAAAAATGATTTGATAAGTTCAGGATTTGTCCCTAAAGTTATTAAATCATGTTGGGATCCTGTACAGAAGTTAACGTTTCTTGGTATTATAATAGATACAAAGCATGGTATTTTGCAAGTCCCTGAACGACGTATTAATAAGTTGTCCAAATGTTTAAATGAAGCGAATAATTTAGCCTCTAAGAATAGAAGAATACATGTAAAATTTCTAGCCAGTATTGTTGGACAAATTATTTCAATGTCGATTATTTTAGGTAATTTAACACAAATTATGTCTCGTTTTATGAGTCAAGCAATAGCTTCCGCGCATTCCTGGAATGCGCGATTGGTGATAACTCCAGACGTTTTCCAGGAGTTTGAATTTTGGGTTTCAAAAATATCTAATTGTCCGTCCAAACGTATAAACTACAAACCTTCTTGTGATAGAATAGTATACAGTGATGCCAGTAATTCTGGTTACGGTGGTTACTGTTTAGAAACACCGGCGGGTATTTCACATGGTATGTGGACACAAAAGGAAAGTGAAAAGAGTTCCACATGGCGTGAGTTATCGGCTGTTTTAAGGGTACTAAAATCTATCGGCCATATTGTAAGGGGGCATCGAATCAAGTGGTTTACCGATAATCAGAATGTGGTTAAGATAGTTGAGAAAGGGAGTATGACTTGTGATTTGCATAGTATTGCTTTAAATATATTTGAATTTTTAATACAAAATACAATATCATTGGAAATGGACTGGGTCCCGAGACGAGAAAATGAAAGAGCAGATTTTTTGTCACGTTTGATTGATTATGATGACTGGGGTATTGCTAGTTCTATATTTAATTATTTAAATATGAAGTGGGGACGTCATTCGATAGACTGGTTTGCGTCATCTCATAATGCCAAATTACCAAAATTCTATTCCAAATTTTGGAATCCAGGATCTTTTGGCATTGATGCTTTTACAATGAATTGGTCTGAATCTAGAGGGTGGTTTGTTCCACCGGTATATCTGATAGAACGTGTTTTAAAACACATGGCACTGTGTCGTGCTTATGGAACGTTAATTATACCTTTTTGGTATTCAGGGCGATTTTGGCCGCTGTTATGTCCAAGTGGGGACGAATTTATATTTGCTGTAAAAAGTTATATTGTATTATCTGGTGATAGAAAAGGTTTTACACCTAGCAAATCTGGCAAAGGGATTTTTGGAAATGTTGATTTAGCTTTCCAAATGCTTGCTTTGGATTTGGATTTTAGATTATGAATGTCTTTAAGGACATAGCCGTTTAGGCGTTTTTAGGCTAAAGAGCCTTGAGAATACTTGTTTGGATGAATTAAAAGTACTAAGACAATTTTGTTATTATATTTAATATGTTGTTGACTTTATAAATCTGTTTTTTCAGACTTATGGAAAAGAGTATATAGATTTACCTATACAGATTGTTAATCAGTTAACTTCAATTCCTAATTTATTAGATGGCTCCAGGGCACATAACACTTCGAAGAAGTATCACAGAGGTTACATTAAATGGAAAAGATGGGCTGCGTGCAATGATATAGAAATACAGCTACCTGTTAATCCTCTTGTATTTTCGTTATATTTGGCCTATATGGTTGATAATAATGTGTCAGTGCATAGTCTTAATGAGGCTTACTTTGGAATGCGATGGGTTCACAATCTTATGGGTAAAAGTTCTCCTACAGAGCATATGATGGTAAAGCACGTGTATGAAGGCGCTAAACGTAAATTAATTAAGCCTATTAAGAAGAAAGAAATCCTTACTGTGGATCAGCTTAATCGAATGTATGATTTGCATTTTGATCAGAACAATTTGTATAAAATGAGAATTATTGTTATTAGTTTATTATGTTTTGCGGGAATTTTTCGTATTTCAGAGGTGTTGAATTTATGTCGTTCTGATATTGTAATATATCCTACTTATATGTCAATTTTCGTTGAAAAGTCTAAGACAGACACTTATAGAGATGGCGCTTGGGTTGTTATTTCTAGGCAAAATTCTAAACTTTGTCCTGTAATTAATCTTTTGTTGTATTTAGAATGCGCTAATATAGCCCCTGAATCCAATTGTTATATATTTCGAAGTTTATATAATTGTAAAGGAAGGTATTTTTTGAGAAAATGCAATAAGTCTATAAGTTATACACGTATAAGGGAGCAGTTTATTGAATCTTTTAGACCAATCGTCGGCGATATTAAAAGTTTCGGTTTGCATAGTTTACGTGCTGGTGGTGCGTCAGCTGCGGCTAACGCTGGAATTCCTGATAGGCTTTTTAAAAGGCACGGGAGGTGGAAGTCAGAATCAGCTAAGGATGGCTATGTTAAAGATGAATTGAATATTCGTTTATCTGTATCTAAACATTTAGGTTTATAGACTGGTTCTATGTGTAACTGCTATCTATATATATTGTTCAAATTTGTCTATATTTATATTGCACCATTCCCCGTTCTTTAAACGTTTCAGTTGGTTTCTAGTGTCGCCACAATGCCATTATTGTGTTATGTTATTTGTTGGTCGTACTAGGAAGTACGGGGTTTATAATGTGAAATATTATTTCCCTCGTTTGACGTAGGAATTAGAGGGAAATTATTTTCATATTGTTGCAAGAGTGTTTCCATAGTTGTGCACGTATGGGCTTCCGTAGATTACGTGTAAATGCGTGTGCATTGAGCTGTGTAAGTCACTTCAGGCGACACTAGTTGACACGTCAACACTGATTTTCTAGGGAAATTTATGTAAATTGTTCAAAATAATATCATGGGGATTTGTTTGTATATTATGTATTTATGTTCTTTTTGATATAGTTTGTACTTGCTTATTGTAAATACAGTTGGTTTCTAGTGTCGCCACAATGCCATTATTGTGTTATGTTATTTGTTGGTCGTACTAGGAAGTACGGGGTTTATAATGTGAATAAACATTCTTTATAATATAAAATATAATTATGTGCACTTTAGTAGTCAAAATGAATAAAATACAAAATACAAATAATTTTTAGAAGTGTCAAAGAACCTTTTAACAAAACGAATTTTTAAGAGCGGAACAAATCAACCTCTTGGCACAAAAGGGAACCCACAGCAGCTAAATCCTCCGGGCAGTCGACAAGGGTTGTCAATTTTTTTCTTTTGTCAGTAATGAAAACATTACATAAAAACATAATGAAATCTGAGTACGAATAACAACCTATTAAATAATTATCAAAAATCAATAGAATTTGTTTGGTTTCTAGTTCTGCCCTCAGCGAACATTTACTATACAAAACGTAATAGGCCTCCTCCACTCAGTTATTTAAATACTGTGTATAAATTTCAAGTCAATCGGATATTAACTTTGGAGCATCTTGAAGGTTTTTTAAAGTGATCAGCCTATCCAACCTCGTGGGTTTTCTCCGGGACCTCCGGTTTCTTCCCACAGCTAAAGACTCCTACGCGTAAGCGAATTATTGAAATAAAAAATTAAACTATATGTTAGTTTGTGTCGAGTGGACGTTAAACCCCATTTCTCTCTCTCTCTCAAAGTGATCAAGGGCCATAACTCTGGAAATCAATAGGCTTACTTATCTCAAGACCTTAGACATTGTGTATAAAACCAATGTCAATCGGATACCAACTTTAGCCTCTACAGCGCTCATAAGATTTTTCAAAGTGATCAAGGGCCATAACGCTGGTAGTATTTATCGGAAATTGTTGGAAATCGGATACTTTCTCATGACCCTAAACACTGTATATAAATCTAAAGTGAATCCGATACTAACTTTAGCCCCTAGCGCGTACCACAAGATTTTTCAAAGTGATCAAGGGCACTAACACTGGCAGTAATTATCATTGGATATCGCTTGAAATCAATAGGAATCTTCCGCTCATAACTTTCCACACTGTGTATAAATTAAAGTCAATCAGATATTAACTTTAGCCTCTAGAGCGTCCACAAAAATTTTCAAAGTAATCGAGGGCCATAATTATCGTAAATCGTTGGAAATCAACAGGCTTCCTCATCTCTTGACCTTAAACATTGTGTATAAATCTAAAGTCAATCAAATACCAACTGTAGCCTCTACTGCGTCCATAAGATTTTCAAAAGTGATCAAGGGCCAAAATGCTGACAGTATTATCGACAATCGTTAAAAATCAATAGGATTCCTCATCTCGTGACCCTAAACACTGTGTATAAATCTAAAATCAATCGGATATTAACTTTAACCTCCAGGTTGTCCACATGATTTTTCAAGGTGATCAATTGCAATAACTCTAGTAGTAAATATCATCAATCAATAGACCCCTCCGTCTCCTGGCCTTACACACTCTGTGTAAATTTAGAATCAATCGGATATAAACTTTGGCCTCTAGAGCCAGGATGCCATCGGAAATCCAGGAAGGTCAAGAAGAAATTTGTAAAGATGCAGACACAACTACGACATCTCCGCAGAGATCGTGTCAGCGGTACCAAATCCATCTCAGAATTCTTACATGGAGATGGATGGAACATTAGAATTAACAAAGAGTATTGATGTGCTAGAATGTTGAATGAGCTAGAATGTGCTAAAATGTCTGATGTACTTATATGTGAAATGTGCTATAATGTATTAAAATGTCAGATGTGCTAATATGCCATATGTGCTAATACGTCAAATGTGATATGATATCAAAATGTGCTGAATTCTAAAGACTACAACAGTCTGGTTACATCTGTGTAATGAACATATGTGTAATGAAAGGTTAAATACGTATGTTATTGTTTATATTGTTATTGAATTTGAGATGTAATAAAAAAAACGGTGACTTTTTTCCTGTGGTTTTTTTTTACCTAGGCAAATTTGTGATTTTTTTACTGTGACTTTTTTTCCTGTGACCTTTTTCCGTGCACCGGTGGTGCAAGGTGAAGAGCCTTGCAAGGGACAAGATGGAGTCGTTTGGATCGGATAACAAACTTAAGTACTGTGTACACATTGGGCCGCACGTAAAATAACCCTTGACAGTTAAAATTTTGTATAACTGAGAGCCGTAGTGCCGGTCCCCAGGCAAAAATGCCCTCATAGCACACTCTATGGCGTAGGTCTGTCTCCCTTAGCTCAGCTGGAGCTCAACAGTAACTTTCGTTTCATTTCATTTCGAATACTAAATATATGTGAACTCTATTTTAGTTGACTTTCTTTTTCACACATTTTATTTCTTTCCTGCCCATTCATATGAGCCCCTTTGATTTTTCGGACCCTAACAATAGTTTCACAAACTCTAGGATGGGAAAAACCGTTCTAAAACATGTACTTTTCTAATCTACTTCCTGTAATTGGGCCCCTTTATCAATGATAAAAGCCTTTTAAATCACTGATTCTATTTAATCATTGATTAAAGGTTTAATTATAATCAAAGTTTAAACCTCGAATTTTAATCGTTGATTAGAAAAATTTATAGTCAAAGATTAGCTAATCTGACTTTTGAGAATACCAAACTTAGTCAACCACTAATCTCTAACTAGCTAGTTACAGATTAGACCTAATCACAGATTATTTTAAACACTGTTCGAAAATACGGGCCTAACTGTTTATAGCACGGCCATTGTTTTCAGTCGCACTCGGCAAACCTCGGAAGAATTCGGGAATCTAAACTCGGCTGTATGATGAATTCCGCCATATTGGAACTACTTTAAAGGTCCCGGATGAAACATGGCTGCGCCCATTCCAAACACAAGTTGGCGACCTATTTGGCTAGCGACCTATTCGACCGATCCAGCTGTAAGATAATGACGAAATTACACTTCTATTCTGAGCTGAAGGAATGGATAAAAAAATAATATATTCTACTTTCATTTGATAGACATAACGCTGGATTTTATTGGTTGATAAATAGAGACTGTTGTCTTTACTCTAAATAGGTTTCCAACGAACAGGTTGCAGCTCGATCGGTCGAATAGGTCGCTAGCCGAATAGGTTCCCAATTTGTGTAATTGCGTCAAGTTTTCCTGTTAAAGTAAACCGGTAGCCGCATCGCAAATGTATGGGCGTAGGTACATATCACTTACTGTCATACATCCGAGACTAGGTGTAGTTTACGTAGTTTACGGAATCTGTCGAGATTAGCCGAGTGTTTTCAGTCGCTGACCTTTAACCCGAAGTTGATGACCTTACTCTTAAAGAGAAATCAACAGGTTGTTTAGGGGATTGCTATTAAAAAAAATTTCAATAAAGTTTTGATTTCAACTGTCAGATTTGAGCTTGGGGAAAAAAAATAGACAAAAAACGATGTAATGCGTTTTTTTTATTTAAGTCAAACAAACTATTCCCAAATTTTAACCCAACCATCCACCGAGTTTGCTAACTTGAAATCCTTGTGGTACTTAGGGGTAATTTCCGTATTTTAATGACATGCAAAAATAGTCACGTGATCAAATTTATTTCCGTAATATGCATGGAGAAAATCTCGAGCTGAAAAACTGGAGTAGAAAATCTGAAGTTGAAAGTCCGAATGTCAAAAGTTGATTATAGAAAGTAGAAATTTTGTTGTTGAAAGTAGAATATTTACGACTTAAAGTTGAAAAGCACGAGCGGTATATGTTTCCCACACGAAAATGTCTATTTTGGATAAGAATTTTCTCTTTTGTTTTTTATTTTCTACTTTCTACTGCAGATCGCATTTTGAACCCGATACCCCGCCATAGTATCTATCCCAATACGAGAAAAAGGAGTCAAAACAACCATGCATAGTGTCACAAACATATTTTTCGACAAAACACATAAATTCAACATATTAACATAATCTTTTTAAAAAACACTCGTACACGAAAGAACTAATCGTCTTTTTATTTACCAACTTGTTATTTACTTTCTGTGGTGCCACAACAATGAAATATGGGAGCTTTTATGCGTGACGTATTTCCGGTGTCCCGTATCGTAACATTGTAAATGCTAAGGAAAACAATGCTAAGGAAAACGGGGTTTTCCGTCTTTATCTTTTAATATAAAACGTATTCTTGAATGCCACCCTTGTTGTAAGATGTGTGTAGCATTCGTAATAAATTACCGATTTCAAATTATGTCTAAATTATTTTTTTTTTTCGTTTTATTGACGATACATTGCGTTGTAGCAGACGATATCATGCTAAGCTCGCACGCGGTCTGACGATGACCTCTTACGCAAAGGATTACAAAGATGCATTGATGTATAAAGCCGATTTATATGCTTTGTGTTAATTTTATTGCAAACAATTAATAGATAACATCTGTTTGGTTGTAATATGCCACGAAATCGAGCAAAAGAGTAAATAATAGAATGGGTTATAGAGTGGTGACCTGTGGCTTCACGAAAGAATTATTCAAGATTCAAGACGATATTAAAATTTTTAAAAGCAGGGCCCCGTTCCTCAAAACGATTGTAACCCTACAATAGTTGTAAGTCACTACAATCCAATTGTAACTTTTATTTACAATCACTACATTGTTCCTCTAAGCAATTGTAAGTTACAATAGTTGTAGGCCTAAGTTACAATCAATTCTGTAAGTTACTATGATCGTCTGTAACCTATACTTACAATTGATTGTAGTGGAATGCAAAATGGCGTTATTTGTTGCAATACAACAACAAAAGTAGGGAAAGATTGGTCTTGATAGGATATTCAGGGACAGGACCCGTGTTTTAGATGTCTTCTCTGATGTTGATATATTCTCCCGCTATAGGATGACGAGGTTGTCAATTTTTAAGCTGATTAACATGCGAACTTCCTCCACGAGAATAGCGATCAAACTCGCTTGGAAGTTGGCCTTCCGCACTTTCTTTGTGTCGTCTTCTGACATTGTTGTTGTCGTCTGCCGGAGAGGGGAGGTAACTCTCACATACCAGATGTAGTGTCAAATCGATTTTTCTCACTTTCGCACAGAAGATCACGATTGTGAGTTTACAATCGCACAATTTACAATTGCTAGACTTAAAATTCCCTTACAATAGCTTTGAGGGACGCAATTAAACTGTTACTTACGATAGTTGTAAAGTTGATTGTAGCTGTTATAACTATTGTAGGATACAATCGTTTTGAGGAACGACACCCAGGACCGTAGCAAATCTAAAGAAAAGAGCAAATAATAATCACGCTGTAAAAAATAATTCTGTATAGAATGCACCGAGTCCAGTTATATATTTGTATTCAACATTTGTTCTCTGAGCCAAATACTGAATTAGAAATTGATCAAATGGACGAAAATATATCGTTCTTCATTCTTTGGTTGCGACATTGGAGATAAACTGACTGGATTAAAATTTCACAGAGTGTCAAAAGTTGTGCCAAGACGATTTATGTGGTTGGAAAAAAGGGTTTTAAACAAAAATGTCACATCAAAAATGAATGCCCCAAATCCTTTTGTTTACTCAGTACGTCGAAATCACTGATCTATATAAATAAAATAACTGGATCGCTCATTGGCTTAGAAGTGTGAAGTCACCGGAAGTACCGAACTCCCAAAACATTTGTTTGTACCGTTGACGTAATGGTATTTACCTCAGTAAACTTCGATAATATTAATACCGTTATAAGTTTTTATAATAAACATAAATCTTCAAAATTAATAACAAATTGTCCTGAATGAAATGTGCGACATAAAATATAACGTGAAAATTACGGTTTTTCGTGGGCATGCCTTGGTCTTTCTTTTCATTCATAGACGTAAATCAGGCCTATTATTTTAATGAAACTTTTCACATCATTGAGGAAGGGAGGAGAAATGAATACACGGTTGAAAATAAAAGCAAATAAATACAGATCGGCTTGATCAATTTAAGCATTAAAAGCCAAACATGCAGCTATTTATAGGCCTAACATAAGGCTAACTACAACAGTCATATTTTTATGCATTTTAATATAGTTCCGGTTCTTCAAGTTTTCTTTTCTTTTTTTTTTGTGTGTTTTTGTTTTATATCTATTTCTTCTTTTATATTTATTTATTTGCTATTAACTTTAATTTAAAGGAAAAAAAATATTGAAATTGGGCACATATTTAGGTCTATATATGAATAGCCTTTAAAAAAAAATAAAAATCACTACATAGTACATCCGAGCTGGGCTTTTTTCCTCGAGCATTAACGGTGAAAGTACAGAATAGTCTATAATAATATAGACAATGGACAGTAAATACACAGTTAAAATACAGAATTGTAAAGTGTAGAGAAGAACATGGGATATAGGCAGGACTATGAAATGAGTAAGGGTCTTTTAAGAAGAAAACGGGATGTAGGCCTGTCTCAGCGATGGAATACAGAATAGAAAAACATCCATTCTTGTTACATGCATGCATGTATTTTGATTATATTTTGCTTATTTTAGTTTTTTTCCCTTTTTGTTTGTTTAAACATCAGTAAAAAAAGAAGCTAGCCACATACACATAGACCTATAATTCTTGTATTATGTGAATAGCCTATATGTTTTTTAATTAGGGTTTCACACTGCGTAGCTTGTGTGAAACACTATTGTTTTTGTTAAAATTATTAGGGTTTCACACTGCGTAGCTTGTGTGAAACACTATTGTTTTTGTTAAAATTATTATTAGGGTTTCACACTGCGTAGCTTGTGTGAAACACTATTGTTTTTGTTAAAATTATTATTAAGCTTTCATATTTCATATGAAAGCTTATTGTTTCTGTTAAGATTATTATTATTTTTTTTTGTGTGTTTTTCCTGCAAATTGGATTTCGCAGAATCTAACCATAGGATGTTTCTGAAACTTTGACCTACCCCCCAAAAATGGGTGGTGGCTGTTGATTAAATATATTTTGAAAACGTTTTGCGAATTCGAAATCACCGAATTTTACGAACGAAAAAACTGACAATGCATAGTCGTAACTTTGCTATTTTTTGACCGATTTTACTCATTCTTTTTTCTTTGAATACCTTGAAAAAAATCAATCTCATCTGCAGTTTCACATTTTCGAATTTCAAAAATTCGTCGCTGTGATTTCGAACCCGAAGTTTAGACCAATTTGACAACTTCTTTAATAGTTGTACGATTTTCATGAAATTTAGTATATAAGTAGATCTTACCCATGTGACTTCAAAAATATAATTAGAAATTTTCTGAATTATCTCCCTTTGACGAAATTAAGGATCAAAATTTTCAAAAAAATCATCGAAATATAGGTCAGAATGACCTGATTTTTTTTTTGGATACTAGATAAGTAATTACTGATTTGTACACAAAATATCAAGTTTGTCGATCGAACCGGAAGTGCCACCATCTTGAAACGTGAAAAATCCCTAAGGCTTTTTTGATATTTTACTTACAGACACGGGAGTTATATTTTCTGAATCCTTGAAGGTTGGCCTAAAAATCGCTGGGAGCAGAATTTTGATTTAGGTCTACTGATGGATTCCATTTTGAAGTGAATATGAAAAGTAATAGCAATTTGAAGGGCCGAGATTTTGAAACACAATAACTCTCCTTCTAATTAAGCTAGAATGTTCAAACTTGGTGTAGACGTTCACTAGGTCAATGTCATGATTGAGTTTAAAGATGAGCATTTTCTGCTTAGGGTAAGCAGAGATAAATATGCTGATTTGTTGATTCTTTAGGGCACGATAACTTCGGTTATAATGAAGAGAGGGTGGTGAAACTCCTGCCAATCGAGAGTCTAATAGCTAGCCCGTTGTGTGAAATCATTGTATCATTGTTTTTAAATGTCAGGGATAGCAGAAAAAAAGAGATCGAAAATCCAAAAAGTCGTATCTTTACGATTTTGAGCATTTTTAAAGGTCCTTTTCTCTTCAATCAACATAATATTTTTTGGGAACTTCTTCTACAAAGAGTCTTATCGATAGTCTTTTATATGAAACCATCGATCAGCAGTCCAAAATATCATGAGTAGAAGAATAAAAGGATCGAAAATTGAAAACTGCAACCTGTCATTGTTAAGCGAAACATGCAGCGTGGGTGACTACAATTTGCACATTATTCATCGTATAGAGCTTATTCAACAGTATCGAATTCCAACTGCTTAGGGATATTTTACGTGCACTTCAATGTGTACACGGGACCTTGGTTTTTCGTCCCATCCGAACGACTAGACAGCTGTCCTTGTCAGGCCCTCCGTTCTGCCTCACTGACAAGAGGGAACCACGCCGGAAAATCGAGATGAACTTTCTCGGTGTAGAACTTTCAATTCACGCCAAACGTTTATTGCATACGATTAAGCTGGTCAGTTGGAGCTTATTTTCAAAAGTTTTGTAATAATCGGTTGGTAATTAATCTACCGTGCAAATTAAACTGCTAAAACAGACAATTTTGCCCGGTTAAAATGTTTCTTGCTATAAGTCAGCAATTTCCAGATTTTAGAGAGGCTGAATGGTTAGCCTACGCGCGCTTTGTCGTAACGTCTGTCATTGAGTCAACCGGCGTCGTTTCGATTTCCATGTTGCACGTGACATGGAGTATGGTGTCCAACCTCGTGGGTTTTCTCCGTGTCCTTCGGTTTTCTCCCACTCCTGAATACCAGTACGCGTAAGGGAAGTTTATAAATAAAATTAAAAAACATACATTAGTCCCGAAATGATCTAGTTTGTGTCGAATGGACGTTAATCCGCATTTCTCTCCTTCTGTTTTATTTTTAAAGTTTTGTAATAATCGGTTGGTAATCCATGGTACTGGTACTGTAAAGGTGATAAAACAGAAAATTTCGCCCGGTTGTAATGTTTTTCACTTTAAAGTCAGCAATTTGCCGATTTTAAGGGGCAAACGTTTATTGCGAACGCTTAAGCTGGTCAGGGGGAGCTTACTTTTAAAAGTTTTGTAATTTTAAGGGGCAAACGTTTATTGCGAACGATTAAGCTGGTCAGGGGGAGCTTATTTTTAAAAGTTTTGTAATATTCGGTGCAAATTAAACTGTTAAAATAGAAAATTTCGCCCGGTTGAAATGTTTCTCGCTGTTGGTCCGCAATTTGCCAAATTTAGGGAGGTTACGTGGCTGAATGGTTAGCACCTGCGCTCTGTATCGTAACGTCTGTCATTGAGTCAACTGGCGTTGTTTCGATTGAAATGCCCGGTTGAAATGTTTCTTGCTATAAGTCAGCAATTTCCCGCTTTTAGGGAGGCTGAATAACTGAATGGTTAGCATGTGTGCGCTGTATTGTAACGTCTGTCATTGAGTCAACCGGGATCATTTCGATTTCCAGGTTCCATGTGACATGGAGTATGGTGTCCAACCTCGTGGGTTTTCTCCGTGTCCTTCGTTTCCTCCCACTCCTAAAGACCCGTACGTGCAAGGGAAGTTTTAAAATAAAATTAAAAAATATATGTGAGCCCCGAAATGTCCTAGTTTGTGTGGAATGGACGTTAACCCGCATTTCTCTCTTTCTCTTTTATTTTTAAAGTTTTTTTTATAATCGGTTGGTAATCAGAGGTACTGTAAAAGTGATAAAACAGATTTTTTCGCCCTGTTGTCAAGTTTCTCAATTTAAAGTCAGCAATTTGCCGATTTTAGGGGGAAACGTTTATTGCGAACGATTATGCTGGTCAGTGGAAGCTTATTTTTAAAAGTTTTGTAATATTCGGTTGATAATTTCGCCCGGTTGAAATGTTTGTCGCTGTAGGTCAGCAATTTGCCAAATTTAGGGAGCTTACGTGGCTGAATGGTTAGCACATGCGCTCTGTATCGTAACGTCTGTCATTGAGTCAACTGGCGTTGTTTCGATTGAAATGCCCGGTTGAAATGTTTCTTGCTATAAGTCAGCAATTTTCCGATTTTAGGGAGGCTGAATGGCTGAATGGTTAGCATGTGCGCGCTGTATCGTAACGTCTGTCATTGAGTCAACCGGCGTCGTTTCGATTTCCAGGTTGCACGTGACATGGAGTATGGTGTCCAACCGCGTGGGTTTTCCCCGTGTCCTTCGGTTACCTCCCACGGTTAAAGACCCGTACGCGCAAGGGAAATTTTTCAATAAAATTAAAAGACATATGTTAGTCCCGAAATTACCTCGTTTTTGTCGAATGGACGTTAAGCCGCATTTCTCTCTTTCTGTTTTATTTTTAAAGTTTCGTAATAATCGGTTGGTAATCAATGGTACTGTAAGAGTGATAAAACAGAAAATTTCGCCCGGTTGTAATGTTTCTCACTTTAAAGTTAGCAATTTGCCGATTTTAAGGGGCAAACGTTTATTGCGAACGATTAAGCTGGTCAGAGGGAGCTTATTTTTATAAGTTTTGTAATATTCGAAAATTCGTCGCTGTGATTTCGAACCGGAAGTTGAAACCAACTTGACAACTTCTTTAATAGTTGTACGATTTTCATGAAATTTAGTATGTAACTAGACATTACTGATGCGACTTGAAAAATGACTTTTAAAATGTTCTAAATTATCTCCCCTTGGTGAAATTAAGAATCAAATTTTACAAAAAAATCGTCGCAATTAAGGTCAGAATGACCTAATTTTTTTTTCGATACTAGACAAGTAATTACTGATTCGTACACAAAACATGGAGTTTGTCGATCGAACCGGAAGTGACACCATCTTGAAACGTGAAAAAACAATAGATCTTTTGCGATATTGCACTTACAGACATGGGAGTTACGTTTTCTGAACCCTTGAAGGAAAACCTAAAAATCGGTCAGAGCAGAAACACAATAGGTCATAGTATGTTCAATGCGTCTCGTATGTCTAAAATTTAATACATATCAATTTCAGGATAGACGGGATACGGGTGGTTTTGTTATTTGAATATTTCAAAAATTCGAATTTCGCTTTTGATGTTTTTCGTGTCGACAAAGTTGTTTACGAGTGAAAAATCACATTAATTTCGATAGATTGTGACCGATTTTAATGATTTATTTTTTCTTCTTTGGATTATTTATATGACCCATGACATGTGACAGGAAGTGACAGTGAATATGAAAGCTTTCATATCTGCATGGGACAGTTGCAGATCTAGTTATTATTATTTTTTTTTTTTTGTGTGTTTTCTGCAAATCGGATTTCTCAGAATCTATCCATAGGATCTTTCTGAAATTTTGACCTACCCCCCCAAAAATGGGGTGCGAACCTTGATTAAATATATTTTCGAAACGTTTTACGAATCCGAAATCACCGAATTTTACGAACGAAAAAAATGACAATGCATAGTCGTAACTTTTTTATTTTTTGACCGATTTTACTAATTCTTTTTTCTTTGAATACCTTTAAAAAAATCATTTTCATCTGCAGTTTCACATTTTCGAATTTCGAAAATTCGTCGCTGTGATTTCGAACCGGAAGTTTAGACCAATTTGACAACTTCTTTAATAGTTGTACGATTTTCATGAAATTTAGTATCTAAGTAGATCTTACCGACGTGACTTCAAAAATATAATTAGAAATTTTCTAAATTATCTCCCCTTGACGAAATTAAGGATCAAAATTTTCAAAAAAATCATCGAAATATAGGTCAGAATGACCTAATTTTTCTTTTGGATACTAGATAAGTAATTACTGATTTGTACACAAAATATGGAGTTTGTCGATCGAACCGGAAGTGCCGCCATATTTAAAAGTGAAAAATCAATAAGGCTTTTTTGCTATTTTACTTACAGACTCGGGAGTTATATTTTCTGAATCCTTGTAGGAAGGCCTAAAAAATGTCGAGAATAGAATTTTGATTTCGGTCACGTGATGGTCACCATTTTGAATTGAAAATGAAAAATAGAAGCAATTTGAAGGGTCGGGACTTTGGAACACAATTACTCTCCTTCTAATTAAGCTAGAATGTTCAAACTTGGTGTAGACTTTCACTAGGTCAATGTTATGATTGAGTTTAAAGATGAGCATTTTCTGCATAGGGTAAGCAGAGATAAGCATGCTAATTTGTTGATTCTTTAGGGCACGATAACTTCGGTTATAATGAAGAGAGGGCGGTGAAACTTTTGTCAATAGAGAGTCTAATAGCTAGCCTGTTGTGTGAAATCATTGTATTATTTTTTCTAAATATCAGGGATAGCCGAAAAAAAGAGATTGAAAATCCAAAAAGTCGTATTTTTACAATTTGGAGCATGTTTAGAGGTCTTTCTCGTAAAGTCAACATAATATTTTTTGGGAACTTCTTCTACAAAGAGTCTTATTGGTAGTCTTTTATATGAAACCATCGATCAACAGTCCAACATATCGGGAGTAGAAGAACAAAAGGATCGAACATTGAAAACGGCACCCTTTCATTGTTAAGCGAAACATGCAGTGTGGGTGACTACAATTTACACATTTAGTCATCGTATAGAGCTTATTCAACAGTATCGAATTCCAACTGCTTAGGGATATTTTACGTGCACTCCAATGTGTACACGGGACCTTGGTTTTTCGTCCCATCCGAATGACTAGACAGCTGTGCTTGTCAGGCCCTCCGTTCTGCCTCACTGACAAGGGGAACCACGCCGGGAAATCGAGATGAACTTTCTCCGTGCAGAACTTTCAATTCAGGCGAAAACGTTTATTGCATACGATTAAGCTGGTCAGTTGGAGCTTATTTTCAAAAGTTTTGTAATAATCGGTTGGTAATTAAAGTACCGTGCACATTAAACTGTTAAAACAGAAAATTTCGCCCGGTTGAAATGTTTCTTGCTATAAGTCAGCAATTTCCAGATTTTAGGGAGGCTGAATGGCTGAATGGTTAGCATGTGCGCGCTGTATCGTAACGTCTGTCATTGAGTCAATGGGCGTCGTTTCGATCGTTAAATTTTTGGAAACGCTCTTTAATTTATCTTTTTTCCCCAAACTACTCAATGCATGTTTCTGAAACTTCTGGTACGTAAAGTTAAGTATCCAAAGAACTTCGTAAAGCTATCACAACAACGATCGTAAAACCGGAAGAAGTCGAAAAAATGTCCGATATTTTGAAAAAAATTAATTCCTTTACGAAAAACCTTTTTTTATTTATGAATACTTTTTGATGATATTTTACACAGGAATTATTGATATAAAATTAAACCATGCTAGTCCCAAAATGACAAAGTTTGTGTCTATTCGACGTTAAACCCCATTTCTCTCATCTCGGTAGTGCCGGTTAATTTGAGATATATTTTGTCTCCCGTTAAGTTTTTTACCTTTTTTAATTTCAGTTTATGGGTTCCAAGTTTATTATTTATTGCCTGGTGTGTATAAAACAATTCTCAATTGCGAATTCTCAACTTATTTGTTACCGATAATGATTTCTTTTGGCACCGGAAGTGAAGTAATTTTGCCAGATTATACAATTTTGACCGGTGTATTCGCAAGCAAATATTACTTAAAAATCTGATAGAGGGTGTCACTGAATCATAACAACTACAGTATCGTTTGGTAGCTCGATGGATCGGCTATTGTATGACGCACTTCCTGCCTGATTCCTGAAAGCCGGTTCAGCACTGCAGGTCTGCAGGTCTAGTTAAGCTTTCATATTTCATATGAAAGCTTATTGTTTCTGTTAAGATTATTATTAAGCTTTCATATTACATATGAAAGCTTATTGTTTCTGTTAAGATTATTATTATTATTTTTTTTTTGTGTGTTTTCTGCAAATCGGATTTCTCAGAATCTATCCGTAGGATCTTTCTGAAATTTTGACCTACCCCTCCAAAAATGGGGTGCGAACCTTGATTAAATATATTTTCAAAACGTTTTACGAATCCGAAATAATCGAAATTTACGAACGACAAAATGGACAATGCATAGTCGTAACTTTGTTATTTTTTGACCGATTTTACTAATTCTTTTTTCTTTGAATATCTCGAAAAAAATCATTTTCATCTGCAGTTTCACATTTTCGAATTTCGAAAATTCGTCACTGTGATTTCGAACCGGAAGTTTAGACCAATTTGACAACTTCTTTAAAAGTTGTACGATTTTCATGAAATTTAGTATATATGTAGACCTTACCGATGTGACTTCAAAAATATAATTATAAATTTTCTAAATTATCTCCCCTTGACGAAATTAAGGATCAAAATTTTCAAAAAAATCATCGAAATATAGGTCAGAATGACCTGATTTTTTTTTTGGATACTAGATAAGTAATTACCGATTTGTACACAAAATATGAAGTTTGTTGATCGAACCGGAAGTGCCACCATCTTGAAACGTGAAAAATGCCTAAGGCTTTTTTGCTATTTTACTTACAGACACGGGAGTTATATTTTCTGAATCCTTGTAAGATAGCCTAAAAATTGTTCAGAGCAGAATTTTGATTTAGGTCAATTGATGGTTGCCATTTTGAAGTGAATATGAAAAGTAGTAGCAATTTGAAGGGCCGAGACTTTGAAACACAATAATTCTCCTTCTTATTGAGCTAGAATGTTCAATCTTGGTGTAGACGTTCACTAGGTCAATGTCATGATTGAGTTTAAAGATGAGCATTTTCTGCCAAGGGTAAGCAGAGATAAGCATGCTGATTTGTTGATTCTTTAGGGCAAGATAACTTCGGTTATAATGAAGGGAGGGCGGTGAAACTCTTGTTAATCGAGAGTGTAATAGCTGGCCTGTTGTGTGGAATCGTTGTATCTTTTTTTTAAATATCAGGGATAGCAGAAAAAAAGAGATCGAAAATCCAAAAAGTTGTATGTTTACGATTTGGAGCATCTTTAAAGGTTCTTTTCTCTTAAAGTCAACATAATATTTTTTGGGAACTTCTTCTACAAAGAGTCTTATTGGTAGTCTTTTATATGAAACCATCGATCAACAGTCCAACATATCAGGAGTAGAAGAACAAAAGGATCGAACATTGAAAACGGCATCCTTTCATTGTTAAGCGAAACATGCAGTGTGGGTGACTACAATTTGCACATTTAGTCATTGTATAGAACTTATTCAACAGTATCGAATTCCAACTGCTTAGGGATATTTTACGTGCACTCCAATATGTACACCCGACCTTGGTTTTTCGTCCATCCGAACGACTAGACAGCTGTCCTTGTCAGGCCCTCCGCTCTGCCTCACTGACAAGGGGGAACAACGCCGGAAAATCGAGATGAACTTTCTCGTTGCAGATCTTTCAATTCAGGCCAAACGTTTATTGCATACGATTAAGCTGGTCAGTTGGAGCTTATTTTCAAAAGTTTTGTAATAATCGGTTGGTAATTAAAATACCGTGTGAATTAAACTGTTAAAACAGAAAATTTCGCCCGGTTGAAATGTTTCTTGCTATAAGTCAGCAATTTTCTGAATTCAGGGAGGCTGAATGGCTGAATGGTTAGCATGTGCGCACTGTATCGTAACGTCTGTCATTGAGTCAACGGGCGTCGTTTCGATCTCCAAGTTGCACGTGACATGAAGTATGATGTCCAACCTCGTGGGTTTTCTCCGTGTCCTTCGGTTTCCTCCCAACGGCTAAAGACCTGTAAGCGCAAGGGGAGTTTTTAAATAAAATTAAAAAACATGTTAGTCCCGAAATAACCTAGTTTGTGTCGAATGGACATTAGGCCGCATTTCTCTCTTTCTCTTTTATTTTTAAAGTTTTGTAATAATCGGTTGGTAATCAAAGGTACTGTAAAAGTGATAAAACAGAAAATTTCACCCGGTTGTAATGTTTCTCACTTTAAAGTCAGCAATTTGCCGATTTTAAGGGGCAAACGTTTATTGCGAACGCTTAAGCTGGTCAGGGGGAGCTTATTTTTAAAAGTTTTGTAATATTCGGTTGATAACTAAAGGTACCGTGCAAATTAAACTGTTACAATAGAAAATTTGGCCCGGTTGAAATGTTTCTCGCTGTAGGTCAGCAATTTGCCGATTTTAGGGAGGTTGCGTGGCTGAATGGTTAGCACGTGCGCTCTGTATCATAACGTCTGTCATTGAGTCAACTGGCGTTGTTTCGATTTCTTGGTTGTACGTGACAAGGAGTATGGTCGCCTGTCCAACCTCGTAGGCCGTAACCGCCGCTGCCCGGGTAAAATTTCCCTCATTGCACACTTTATGGCATATGCCCGTCTTCATTAGCCCATTTTAGGAGCAGAACAGTCGGACGTTAAACCCCATTCAATTTCATTTCATTTTCTCTATGTTGCTTATTTATTATAGTGGATAAATATTTTTCTGGTTCTAGCAATTATTTAATTTCTGCATAGAAATCTTGCTTTGGCCAGTTTTTTTATTGCAGAGTGATCCTTTGTTTAAAACATGCTTAAGAAGTCGTCACGATTTCCTACTTATAACCAAACATATTGGAAATATTAGTCTGGCATTATTAAATCCTAATTTTATTGGTCTTATTTAAAATTAAACTTTCATTTAACTATGAACAACCCTTAACTTGTCTCTTTAAAACTATTAAGTACTCTAAAACAGTAGCTCAACCTTTTGACCTAAACTCATTAATTTACCATTTTGTTGTGAGCGACTTCTTATTCTTCCTGTATGACATATTGCACGTGTCTGATTTCAAAGGGGGGTTGGGTGGCTGAATGGTTAGCACGCGCGCCTGTCATTGAGTTAACTAGCGTGTTTTCGAATGCCCGGTTGTACGTGACAAGGAGGAAGGTCGCCTGTCCAACCTGCCATTTTTAATTTTTTTTCCCCGCCATTTTCATTTCATTTTCTCATCCGTCTCATTACAGTAATACAAGTTTCAGTTATTTGCCTTTAGTTTTCAGATTATTGTTATGCCTGGGTGCAATGTTTCATACTATATTTAGACTTGTAACTTCGCGAGTTTTTGACCAATTTTAATAATTTTTTCTTCTTATCCTTTTATTTAGGATACTTGATACAATCAATGACACGTGACGATGAATGAATATGAAAGCTTTCATATCTGCATGGGACAGTAGCAGATCTAGTTAAGCTTTCATATTACATATGAAAGCTTATTGTTTCTGTTAAGATTATTATTATTATTTTTTTTTTTTTGTGTGTTTTCTGCAAATCGGATTTCTCAGAATCTATCCGTAGGATCTTTCTGAAATTTTGACCTACCCCCCAAAAAATGGGGTGCGAACCTTGATTAAATATATTTTCAAAACGTTTTACGAATCCGAAATCACCGAAATTTACGAACGACAAAATGGACAATGCATAGTCGTAACTTTGTTATTTTTTGACCGATTTTACTAATTCTTTTTTCTTTGAATACCTTGAATAAAATCATTTTCATCTGCAGTTTCACATTTTCGAATTTCGAAAATTCGTCGCTGTGATTTCGAACCGGAAGTTTAGACCAATTTGACAACTTCTTTAATAGTTGTACGATTTTCATGAAATTTAGTATATATGTAGACCTTACCGATGTGACTTCAAAAATATAATTAGAAATTTTCTAAATTATCTCCCCTTGACGAAATTAAGGATCAAAATTTTCAAAAAAATCATCGAAATATAGGTCAGAATGACCTGATTTTTTTTTTGGATACTAGATAAGTAATAACTGATTTGTACACAAAATATGAAGTTTGTTGATCGAACCGGAAGTGCCACCATCTTGAAACGTGAAAAATCCCTAAGGCTTCTTTGCTATTTTACTTACAGACACGGGAGTTATATTTTCTGAATCCTTGAAAGATGGCCTAAAAATTATTCAGAGCAGAATTTTGATTTAGGTCAATTGATGGTTGCCATTTTGAAGTGAATATGAAAAGTAGTAGCAATTTGAAGGGCCGAAACTTTGAAACACAATAACTCTCCTTCTAATTGAGCTAGAATGTTCAATCTTGGTGTAGACGTTCACTATGTCAATGTCATGATTGAGTTCAAACATGAGCATTTTCTGCCTAGGGTAAGCAGAGATAAGCATGCTGATTTGTTGATTATTTAGGGCAAGATAACTTCGGTTATAATGAAGGGAGGGCGGTGAAACTCTTGTTAATCGAGAGTGTAATAGCTGGCCTGTTGTGTGAAATCGTTGTATCTTTTTTTTAAAATATCAGGGATAGCAGAAAAAAAGAGATCGAAAATCCAAAAAGTCGTATGTTTACGATTTGGAGCATCTTTAAAGGTTCTTTTCTCTTAAAGTCAACATAATACTTTTTGAGAACTTCTTCTACAAAGAGTCTTATCGGTAGTCTTTTATATGAAAACTTCGATCAGCAGTTCAAAATATCTGGAGTAGAAGAATAAAAGGATCGAACATTGAAAACGGCACCCTTTCATTGTTAAGCGAAACATGCAGTGTGGGTGACTACAATCTGCACATTTAGTCATCGTATAGAGCTTATTCAACAGTATCGAATTCCAACTACTTAGGGATATTTTACGTGCACTCCAATGTGTACACGCGACCTTGGTTTTTCGTCCCATCCGAACGACTAGACAGCTGTCCTTGTCAGGCCCTCCGTTCTGCTCACTGACAAGGGGGAACCACGCCGGAAAATCGAGATGAACTTTCTCGTTGCAGAACTTTCAATTCAGGCCAAACGTTTATTGCATACGATTAAGCTGGTCAGTTGGGGCTTATTTTCAAAAGTTTTGTAATAATCGGTTGGTAATTAAAATACCGTGCGAATTAAACTGTTAAAACAGAAAATTTCGCCCGGTTAAAATGTTTCTTGCTATAAGTCAGCAATTTCCAGATTTTAGGGAGGCTGAATGGTTAGCATACGCGCGCTGTATCGTAACGTCTGTCATTGAGTCAACCGGCGTCGTTTCGATTTCCAAGTTGCACGTGACATGGAGTATGGTGTCCAACCTCATGGGTTTTCTCCGTGTCCTTCGGTTTCCTCCCACGGCTAAAGACCCGTACGCGCAAGGGAAGTTTATAAATAAAATTAAAAAACATATGTTAGTCCCGAAATGACCTAGTTTGTGTCGAATGGACGTTGAGCCGCATTTCTCTCTTTCTCTTTTATTTTTAAAGTTTTGTAATAATCGGTTGGTAATCAAAGGTACTGTAAAAGTGATAAAACATAAAATTTCGCCCGGTTGTAATGTTTCTCACTTTAAAGTCAGCAATTTGCCGATTTTAGAGGGCGAATGTTTATTGCGAACAATTAAGCTGGTCAGGGGGAGCTTATTTTTAAGGGAGGTTGAATGGCTGAATGGTTAGCATGTGCGCGCTGTATCGTAACGTCTGTCATTGAGTCAACGGGCGTCGTTTCGATTTCGAGATTGTACGTGACATGGACATGCATACGATTAAGCTGGTCAGTTGGGGCTTATTTTCAAAAGTTTTGTAATAATCGGTTGGTAATTAAAATACCGTGCGAATTAAACTGTTAAAACAGAAAATTTCGCCCGGTTAAAATGTTTCTTGCTATAAGTCAGCAATTTCCATATTTTAGGGAGGCTGAATGGTTAGCATACGCGTGCTGTATCGTAATGTCTGTCATTGAGTCAACCGGCGTCGTTTCGATTTCCAAGTTGCACGTGACATGGAGTATGGTGTCCAACCTCGTAGGTTTTCTCCGTGTCCTTCGGTTTCCTCCCAACAGCTAAAGACCAGTACGCGCAAGGGGAGTTTTTAAATAAAATTTAAAAAACATATGTTAGTCCCGAAATGACCTAGTTTGTGTCGAATGGACGTTTAGCCGCATTTCTCTCTTTCTTTTTTTTATTTTTAAAGTTTTGTAATAATCGGTTGGTAATCAAAGATACTGTAAAAGTGATAAAACAGAAAATATCGCCCGGTTGTAATGTTTCTCACTTTAAAGTCAGCAATTTGCCGATTTTAAGGGGAAAACGTTTATTTCGAACGATTTAGCTGGTCAGGGGGAGCTTATTTTTAAAAGTTTTGTAAAGGTACCGTGCAAATTAAACTAATAAAATAGAAGATTTCGCCCGGTTGAAATGTTTCTATCTGTAGGTCAGCAATTTGCCGATTTTAGGGAGGTTGCGTGACTGAATGGTTAGCACGTGCGCTGTGTATCATAACGTCTGTCATTGAGTCAACTGGCGTTGTTTCGATTTCTTGGTTGTAGGTGACAAGGAGTATGGTCGCCTGTCCAACCTCGTAGGCCGTAACGCCGCTGCCCGGGCAAAATTTCCCTCATTGCACACTTTATGGCGTATGCCCGTCTTCATTAGCCCATTTTAGGAGTAGGACGTTAAACCCCATTCAATTTGATTTCATTTTCTCTATGTTGCTTATTTATTATAGTGGATAAATGTTTTTCTGGTTCTATTAATTATTTCATTTCTGCATAGAAATCTTGCTTTGACCAGTTTTTTTTTATTGCAAAGTGCCATTCTTGTATATTGCAGTCTATGGCCCTTTGTTTAAAACATGCTTAAGAAGTTGTCACGATTTCCTACTTATAACCAAACATATTGGAAACCATAATTATATAACATATCTCTAATTTTGGAAGCCCGATTACAGCTATACAAGTTTAGGTTATTTCCCTTTAGTTTAAAGATTATTTTTTTGCCCGGGTGCAATGTTTCTCACTACATTTAAATTTGTAACTTTGTGAGTTTTGACCGATTTTGATAATTATGTCTTTATAATTTTCCAAATTTACATATTTAACGTAAATATTCAAACAATTGGGATCAACCTGATTCAAATTTTTTTAGTTTTGTTCAAAGTTATCTCATTTAATTTTTCGATATTTTCTTACCATTTTCATTTCATTTTTCTGAAAGTTTTGAAGTGGGAAGTCATCCCGATTACAGCAACACAAGTATCAGTTATTTCCCTTTAGTTTTCAGATTATGCAATGTTTCATACTATATTTAGACTTGTAACTTCGCGAGTTTTTGACCAATTTTGATAGTTTGTTATTCTTATCCTTTCATTTGAGATACTTGATATAATCGATGACACGTGACGATGAATATGAAAGCTTTCATATCTGCATGGGACAGTAGCAGATCTAGTTATTATTTTTTTTGTGTGTGTGTTTTCTGCAAATCGGATTTCTCAGAATCTATCCATAGGATCTTTCTGAAATTTTGACCTACCCCCCCCCTAAAAATGGGGTGCGAACCTTGATTAAATGTATTTTCAAAACGTTTTACGAATCCGAAATCACCGAATTTTACGAACGAATGCATTTGACCTACAATGCTGTAACTTTGTGACTATTTGATCTATTTTACTAATTCTTTTTTCCTTGAGTATCCTAAGACATTTACTTCAAATCTGCAATTTCGGATTTTCGAATTTCGAAAATTCGTCGCTGTGATTTCGAACCGGAAGTTTACACCAACTCGACAACTTCTTTAGTAGTTGTACGATTTTCATGAAATTTAATATGTAAGTAGACCTTAATGATGCGACTTAAAAAATGACTTTAGAAATTTTCTAACTTATCTCCCCTTGGTGAAATTAAGGATAAAATTTTTCAAAAAAATCGTCGAAATATAGGTCATAATGACCTAGTTTTTTTTTTCGATACTAGACAAGGAATTACTGATTCGTACACAAAATATGGAGTTTGTCGATCGAACCGGAAGTGCCACCATCTTTAAACGTGAAAAATCAATAAGGCTGTTTTGCTATTATACTTACAGACTCGGGAGTTATATTTTCTGAATCCTTGTAGGAAGGCCTAAAAAATGTCGCGAATACAATTCTGATTTAGGTCAACCGGGAGTCACCATTTTGAATTGAAAATGAAAAATAGAAGAAATTTGAAGGGTCGAGACTTTGGAGCACAATAACTCTCATTCTAATTAAGCTAGAATGTTCAAACTTGTTGTAGATGTTCACTAGGTCAATCAAAGGTACTGTAAAAGTGATAAAACAGAAAATTTCGCCCGGTTGTAATGTTTCTCACTTTAAAGCCAGCAATTTGCCGATTTTAAGGGGCAAACGTTTATTGCGAACGCTTAAGCTGGTCAGGGGGAGCTTACTTTTAAAAGTTTTGTAATATTCGGTTGATAACTAAAGGTACCGTGCAAATTAAACTGTTACAATAGAAAATTTGGCCCGGTTGAAATGTTTCTCGCTGTAGGTCAGCAATTTGCCGATTTTAGGGCGGTTGCGTGGCTGAATGGTTAGCACGTTCGCTCTGTATCATAACGTCTGTCATTGAGTCAACTGGCGTTGTTTCGATTTCTTGGTTGTACGTGACAAGGAGTATGGTCGCCTGTCCAACCTCGTAGGCCGTAACCGCCGCTGCCCGGGTAAAATTTCCCTCATTGCACACTTTATGGCATATGCCCGTCTTCATTAGTCCATTTTAGGAGCAGAACAGTCGGACGTTAAACCCCATTCAATTTCATTTCATTTTCTCTATGTTGCTTATTTATTATAATAGTGGATAAATATTTTTCTGGTTCTAGCAATTATTTAATTTCTGCATAGAAATCTTGCTTTGGCCAGTTTTTTTTATTGCAGAGTGCCATTCTTGTTTAAACAAACATGATCCTTTGTTTAAAACATGCTTAAGAAGTCGTCACGATTTCCTACTTATAACCAAATATATTGGAAATATTAGTCTGGCATTATTAAATCCTAATTTTATTGGTCTTATTTAAAATTAAACTTTCATTTAACTATGAACAACCCTTAACGTGTCTCTTTAAAACTATTAAGTACTCTAAAACAGTAGCTCAACCTTTTGACCTAAACTCATTAATTTACTATTTTGTTGTGAGCGACTTCTTATTCTTCCTATATGACATATTGCACGTGTCTGATTTCAAAGGGGGGTTGAGTGCCTGAATGGTTAGCACGCGCGCCTGTCATTGAGTTAACTAGCGTGTTTTCGAATGCCCGGTTGTACGTGACAAGGAGTAAGTAAGGTCGCCTGTCCAACCTGCCATTTTTAATTTTTTTTTCCCGCCACTTTTATTTCATTTTCTCATACGTCTCATTACAGTAATACAAGTTTCAGTTATTTCCCTTTAGTTTTCAGATTATTGTTATGCCTGGGTGCAATGTTTCATACTATATTTAGACTTGTAACTTCGCGAGTTTTTGACCAATTTTAATAATTTTTTCTTCTTATCCTTTTATTTAGGATACTTGATACAATCAATGACACGTGACGATGAATATGAAAGCTTTCATATCTGCATGGGACAGTAGCAAATCTAGTTATTGTTATTTTTTTTTGTGTTTTATCCACAAATCGGATTTCTCAGAATCTAACCACAGTATCTTTATGAAACTTTTACCTACCCCCCCAAAAATGGGGAGTAGCTGTTGATTAAATATATTTTCAAAACGTTTTACGAATCCGAAATCACCGAAATTTACGAACGACAAAATGGACATTGCATAGTCGTAACTTTATTGTTTTTTGACCGATTTTACTAAATCTTTTTTCTTTGAATACCTTGAAAAAAATCATTTTCATCAGCAGTTTCACATTTTCGAATTTCGAAAATTCGTCGCTGTGATTTCGAACCGGAAGTTTAGACGAATTTGACAACTTCTTTAATAGTTGTGCGATTTTCATTCAATTTAGTATATAAGTAGATCCTACCGATGTGACTTCAAAAATATAATTAGAAATTTTCTAACTTATCTCCCCTTGGTGAAATTAAGGATCAAAGTTTTCAAAAAAATCGTCGAAATATAGGTCAGAATGACCTAATTTTTTTTTTTGATACTAGACAAGGAATTACTGATTCGTACACAAAATATGGAGTTTGTCGATGGAACCGGAAGTGCCACCATCTTTAAACGTGAAAAATCACTAAGGCTTTTTTGCTATTTTACTTACAGATTCGGGAGTTATATTTTCTGAATCCTTGTAGGAAGGCCTAAAAAAATGTCGCGAATAGAATTTTGATTTAGGTCAACCGGGAGTCACCATGTTGAATTGAAAATGAAAAATAGAAGCAATTTGAAGGGCCGAGAATTTGGAGCACAATAACTCTCATTCTAATTAAGCTAGAATGTTCAAACTTGTTGTAGACGTTCACTAGGTCAATGTTATGATTGAGTTCAAAGATGAGCATTTTCTGCTTAGGGTAAGCAGAGATAAGCATGCTAATTTGTTGATTCTTTAGGGCACGATAATAACGGTTATAATGAAGGGAGGGCGGTGAAACTTTTGTCAATAGAGAGTCTAATAGCTAGCCTGTTGTGTGAAATCATTGTATCATTTTTTTTAAATATCAGGGATAGCCGAAAAAAAGAGATTGAAAATCCAAAAAGTCGTATTTTTACAATTTGGAGCATGTTTAGAGGTCTTTCTCGTAAAGTCCACATAATATTGGTTGGGAACTTCTTCTACAAAGAGTCTTATTGGTAGTCTTTTATATGAAACCATCGATCAACAGTCCAACATATCAGGAGTAGAAGAACAAAAGGATCGAACATTGAAAACGGCACCCTTTCATTGTTAAGCGAGACATGCAGTGTGGGTGACTACAATCTACACATTTAGTCATCGTATAGAGCTTATTCAACAGTATCGAATTCCAACTGCTTAGGGATATTTTACGTGCATTCCAATGTGTACACGGGACCGTGGTTTTCGTCCCATCCGAACTAGACAGCTGTGCTTGTCAGGCCCTCCGTTCTGCCACACTGACAAGGGGGAACCACGCCGGGAAATCGAGATGAACTTCCTACGTGCAGAACTTTCAATTCAAGCCAAACTTTTATTGCATACGATTAAGCTGGTCAGTTGGAGCTTATTTTCAAAAGTTTTGTAATAATCGGTTGGTAATAAAAGTACCGTGCACATTAAACTGTTAAAACAGAAAATTTCGCCCGGTTGAAATGTTTCTTGCTATAAGTCAGCAATTTTCCGAATTCAGGGAGGCTGAATGGCTGAATGGTTAGCATGTGCGCGCTGTATCGTAACGTCTGTCATTGAGTCAATGGGCGTCGTTTCGATCTCCAGGTTGCACGTGACATGGGATATGATGTCCAACCCCGTGTATTGCGAACGATTAAGCTGTTCAGGGGGAGCTTATTTTTAAAAGTTTTGTAATATTCGGTTGATAACTAAAGGTACCGTGCAAATTAAACTGTTAAAATAGAAAATATGGCCCGGTTGAAATGTTTCTCGCTGTAGGTCAGCTAGAATGTTCAAACTTGGTGTAGACGTTCACTAGGTCATTGTCTTGATCGAGTTCACAGCAGAAATAACAGTGAAACGATCAACGAACTCATAGCAGAAATAACAGTGCAAAACTTAACGAATTCATAGCATAAATAGCAGAAATGAAATGGGGTTTTACGTCCTACTCTTCTGCACCTGACCTGGGCTAATGGAAGACGGGCATACGCCATACAGTGTGCTATGAGGGAATTTTTGCCCGGGCAGCGGCGCTACGGCCTACTCTTATATCGAATTCCAACTGCCAAGGGATCTTTTACGTGCACTCCAATGTGTACACGGGACCTCGGTTTTTCGTCCCATCCGAACGACTAGGCAGCTGTCCTTATCAGGCCATCCTTCTGCATCACTGACAAGAGGAAACCACGCCGGAAAATCGAGATGAACTTTCTCGGCCAATGCAAGGATCGAACACCCGACCTCCAGGCTAACGAGCCAGCGCCTTGCCCACTTAGCCACCGTGATTCCCATAAATAGCAATGAAACGATCAACGAATTTATAGCAGTAATAACACTTCAACAATTAACGAATTCGTAGCAGAAATAACAATGAAACGTTCAACGAAATCATAGCCGAAATAAGAGTGAAACAATCAACGAATTAATAGTAGACGAGTTCATAGTAGAAAAAACAGTGAAACAATGAACGAATCATAGCAGAAACCAGAAGGCTATCAATACACCGTGAAATTTGAAACCTAAATGGCCCGGCTAGGAACAATATCTACATGCCCGTAAAAGACTACTTAACAGTTGGAATTCGAAAGAAAAGACCGTAACGACGCTGTCCGATCAAAATTTAGTTAATTCAGTCGGCGCAGAAAGATAGGTCGTTAAAACCATTTCTGTTCAGTTCATTCCATTTCCTTAAATCTATGAAAGTTGTGTGAATTGGGAATCGCGTATTACTCAACAGTTTCAGGAGAGATAAGCCGTCTTTGAGGTTGGAAATCAATTTTTGATATCGACTGTGTATGATTGCTACTAGATCGATTGTGATTCAGGTTCTAATCAGTTTGGATTGAAGAATCGGGATGGTATATGCTGACAATCAAACCACGTGATGTAAATAATTAGCCATGCGGTGTGAATTGGTCTACAGCGGACTGTTCAGTGTGAGTGAATTTACGCGACGGCTTTGTGTACTAAACGTTAAAAAAACATAAATTCGTGTTTATAATATCCTAACAAACAGTCCATTTCATCAGATTTTTGGCCCAAGGACGGGACGTGAATGCAATACATCAGTAAACTTATGCCAAATCTGTGTGCTTTCTATAGAGCCCAGTGAGCGTGTTGAACCAACTATGTCACTTCCGGTTTTAATGAAAATTAATTTCTCGTTCACAAAAACTTTTTTACTTTTTTTACAGTGGGGATTCTTTCTGAATATATATTTCAGATTTATGGAAACCTTGTTGAAAATCGTTGGTCTTCCCCTTTAACAGTGGGAGGAAACCGCAGGTCCCGGGGTAAACCCAGGAGATAGGACAGGCGAGATTGTAGGTTAGGGTTAGGGTAAGCGCTAAGGTTAGGTCTTGGGTTAGGATTAGGATTAGCGATATCCCTATTTACATCTCGTGACCTTTGACCAAACGTAATGAAGACAGGATGTGACGTATATATGCACATTGAGGTTATCAAGCTATAGACCGGACTAGTAGTAAGCTATAAAACGGATAAATAACACGAGTTTATATGTATATTATTTTATTAAATTTATATATATCTTAACTCCCTGATTTACGTATATACATTATGCATGAACAGTAGAAACTATATACTAGTATTTATAAGTATTAAAGCTATGGTAATATTATGCTATCAAATAGCCGTATTGTCTTAATATTTGTTGTAACCGCAACCTTGATAGTTATTGTAGGAAGGATAACGGTTGTAGTTGTTGTATCCGTTACCGTATCCGTTTTTATTGTAGTTGTTATATCCCTTCCCATATTCGTTGTTATTGTGGCCATTGTTGTAACCGTTGTTGTAATTGTAGGGGCCGTTGTAACTATTGTATCCTTTATTATTGTATTGGTTGTACTTGTATGGTCCGTTGTTGTATAGGTTGTATGGCCCGTTGTAGTTGTATGATTGTTTGTAAGCTCCAATCTTTCCATGTCCAACAAGTCCGTTTCCAATTATACCGTGTCCGATACCGTAACCAACGATGTCATGCCCAATGCCGTTACCAATCTTTCCATGTCTAATAAGTCCGTGTCCGATTCCGTTTCCAATGATACCATGTCCGATACCGTTACCAACGATACCATGACCAATTCCGTTTCCAACAATACCGTGTCCGATACCGTTACCAACGATGCCATGCCCAGTGCCGTTACCAATCTGTCCATGTCCAATAAGTCCGTGTCCGATTCCGTTTCCAATGACACCATGTCCGATACCGTTACCAACGATACCATGACCAATTCCGTTTCCAACAATACCGTTTCCGATACCGTTACCAACCATACCATGACCAATTCCGTTTCCAACAATACCGTGTCCGATACCGTTACCAACAACACCATGACCAATTCCGTTACCAATAACACCAAAGTTTATAACCAAAAACTTGACAATCAAGAAATTTTACTGTGCCGCCATTATTTAGTACATGATCGAGTTTTGGCGTTACCAGGCAAATCACAAATAATGTTCAACTCTGGGTAATAATTTACACTTTTTATAATTTACCATTCTGGCCCTATGAATATAAAACTGCCTGTAATACAATGTCAAGGGCGATAAGCAATAATACAACGGTGACGATGCAATACCATGTTCAACCCTCGGTAATTTCTAGCAGTTTTAAATTTAAAGATGGACCTATGGGTATGAATGCCAAGTGCGATAAGCAATCATATAAAAATTTAGTATGTAATGAAACTTATTAGTGCTATACCAAATTAGATATCAGGTTTCTTGTCTAGAAAGTTCAAGTATATCCCATCTGGGTCACGATCCTTGTCACTACATACCGCTAATTGGAAGTATTGAAGATTATTTAGTCAACAAGTTAAATTTACTCTCTGTAGATTGTTACAATGTTTTATTGTATTAGCCCAGTCTGTATAGAACAGAAGGGCGAAAAAGCAAGTCCCATTTAAGATTTCAGGGACCGGGTATACTTATCTTAAAACTTCAAAGATTTGAAATCTTATACGGAGTAGGGCAAAAGTCCTACTTTATACACCGACTGGACCAATGAAGACAAACAGATAGATTTTGCCCGGACATCTACATTACGATATACTCTATCAAGGAATCTTTTACGTGCACGCCAATGTGTACACTGAACATTGCTTTTCGTGCCATCCTGACAATTAGACACTATTCCCTGTCAGGCCGGGCAGACCTACTGTCCTGTACAATTGACTTTCTGGTCAAACCCCGGGAGTGAGAGAGAGAGAGAGAGAAATGGGGTTTAACGTCCACTCAACACAACCAGGTCATTTCGGGACTAACATATGGTTTCAATTTTATTTCAATAATTCGCATGCGCGTAGGGGTCTTTAGAGGTGGGAGGAAACCGGAGTGCCCGGAGGAAACGCACGAGGTTGAGAAGACGCCCCTATCTCCATGCCACATACGCTCACACCGGGGCTCGAAACCACAGCCGCAAGCCAGAGGTGACCGGCCAGCTAGAGGTCGAAGCGCGGCACTCTAGACCACTAGGCCCCCCCCCCCGCGGAGAGAGCCCAAGACCTACTGGTTAGTTAATCAGTGTCTCATATCACTGAGCCACCATCATGATCCCCATACATTAAAAACATGGAGTTCGAAGATGAGCATTTTATGCTTAGGGTAAGCAGAGTTAAGCAATTAGATTGGTTGATGATTTCGGACACTTTCACTTCAGTCAGATTGATGAAACTTGGTGTATAGTTTCATTACATCAATACCTTGAATACGTTCGACAATGAGCATTGTCTGCCCTGGATAAGCAGAGCGATGAGCAATTTGATTGGTCGAGAATTTGAAACAAAATAACTCTCCTTCTAATTGGGGCAGAATGTTCAATCTTCGTGAAGGCGTTCATTAGGTCAGTGCCATGAAGGAGTGCGAAGATGAGCATTGTCTGCTTACAGTAAGCAGAGATAAGCAATCTGATTGGTTGATTCTTTGGGGCACGATAACTTTGGTTATAATGAAGTGAGAGTGACAAAATTCCAAATATAGATTCATTATGTCATTACCTTGACTAAGTTTGATGTTGAGAATTTCTGCGTAGACTTAGGAGCAATAAGCAATTTGACTGATCACATTGGAACATAACACCTCTAATGTGAACCGGTGGAATTGTTTCTCGTTATAACTCGGTGAGTTTTTGGCGGATTTCATTAATTCTTTTTCCTTTTTAAGATTCTTTATATAACTCATGAGATGCGACAGAAACTGACCGTGAATATGAAAGCTTTAATATCTGCTTAGCAGATCTAGTTATTATTATTTTTTTTGTGTGTGTGTTTTCTGCAAATCGGATTTCTCAGAATCTATCCATAGGATCTTTCTGAAATTTTGACCTACCCCCCCCCCCCAAAAAAATGGGGTGCGAACCTTGATTAAATATATTTTCGAAACGTTTTACGAATCCGAAATCACCGAATTTTACGAACGAAAAAAATGACAATGCATAGTCGTAACTTTGTTATTTTTTGACCGATTTTACTAATTCTTTTTTCTTTGAATACCTTTAAAAAAATCATTTTCATCTGCAGTTTCACATTTTCGAATTTCGAAAATTCGTCGCTGTGATTTCGAACCGGAAGTTTAGACCAATTTGACAACTTCTTTAATAGTTGTACGATTTTCATGAAATTTAGTATCTAAGTAGATCTTATCGATGTGACTTCAAAAATATAATTAGAAATTTTCTAAATTATCTCCCCTTGACGAAATTAAGGATCAAAATTTTCAAAAAAATCATCGAAATATAGGTCAGAATGACCTGATTTTTTTTTTTGATACTAGATAAGTAATTACTGATTTGTACACAAAATATGGAGTGTGTCGATCGAACCGGAAGTGCCGCCATATTTAAAAGTGAAAAATCAATAAGGCTTTTTTGCTATTTTACTTACAGACTCGGGAGTTATATTTTCTGAATCCTTGTAGGAAGGCCTAAAAATGTCGCGAATAGAATTTTGATTTCGGTCACGTGATGGTCACCATTTTGAATTGAAAATGAAAAATAGAAGCAATTTGAAGGGTCGGGACTTTGGAACACAATTACTCTCCTTCTAATTAAGCTAGAATGTTCAAACTTGGTGTAGACGTTCACTAGGTCAATGTTATGATTGAGTTTAAAGATGAGCATTTTCTGCTTAGGGTAAGCAGAGATAAGCATGCTAATTTGTTGATTCTTTAGGGCACGATAACTTCGTTTATAATGAAGGGAGGGCGGTGAAACTTTTGTAAATAGAGAGTCTAATAGCTAGCCTGTTGTGTGAAATCATTGTATTATTTTTTCTAAATATCAGGGATAGCCGAAAAAAAGAGATTGAAAATCCAAAAAGTCGTATTTTTACAATTTGGAGCATGTTTAGAGGTCTTTCTCGTAAAGTCAACATAATATTTTTGGGGAACTTCTTCTACAAAGAGTCTTATTGGTAGTCTTTTATATGAAACCATCGATCAACAGTCCAACATATCAGGAGTAGAAGAACAAAAGGATCGAACATTGAAAACGGCACCCTTTCATTGTTAAGCGAAACATGCAGTGTGGGTGACTACAATCTACACATTTAGTCATCGTATAGAGCTTATTCAACAGTATCGAATTCCAACTGCTTAGGGATATTTTACGTGCACTCCAATGTGTACACGGGACCTTGGTTTTTCGTCCCATCCGAATGACTAGACAGCTGTGCTTGTCAGGCCCTCCGTTCTGCCTCACTGACAAGGGGAACCACGCCGGGAAATCGAGATGAACTTTCTCCGTGCAGAACTTTCAATTCAGGCGAAAACGTTTATTGCATACGATTAAGCTGGTCAGTTTTCTGAATTCAGGGAGGCTGAATGGCTGAATGGTTAGCATGTGCGCACTGTATCGTAACGTCTGTCATTGAGTCAACGGGCGTCGTTTCGATCTCCAGGTTGCACGTGACATGAAGTATGATGTCCAACCTCGTGGGTTTTCTCCGTGTCCTTCGGTTTCCTCCCAACGGCTAAAGACCTGTAAGCGCAAGGGGAGTTTTTAAATAAAATTAAAAAACATATGTTAGTCCCGAAATGACCTAGTTTGTGTCGAATGGACATTAGGCCGCATTTCTCTCTTTCTATTTTATTTTTAAAGTTTTGTAATAATCGGTTGGTAATCAAATGTACTGTAAAAGTGATAAAACAGAAAATTTCGCCCGGTTGTAATGTTTCTCACTTTAAAGTCAGCAATTTGCCGATTTTAAGGGGCAAACGTTTATTGCGAACGCTTAAGTTGGTCAGGGGGAGCTTATTTTTAAAAGTTTTGTAATATTCGGTTGATAACTAAAGATACCGTGCAAATTAAACTGTTACAATAGAAATGTTTCTCGCTGTAAGTCAGCAATTTGCCGATTTTAGGGAGGTTGCGTGGCTGAATGGTTAGCACGTGCGCTATGTATCATAACGTCTGTCATTGAGTCAACTGGCGTTTGGAGAATATCTTTGCGTTAGCAAATTTAGGATTGAGTTCTTCGAGTGTAGGAATCTTGTGTGGGCATCTCTTGAGGGACATGTTCAACCTCTGTGGGTCGAGACACAATCTCAGGGACCCATCTTTCTTTTGCGTGCACCTCAAAGATGAACACCAATCAGTGTGTTCAGTTACTTTTTTAATGACACCGATTGATTCAAGTCTGTCAAGTTCCTCCTTGATTCTGTCTTTAATGTGTATACTGCATTTTCTTGGAGGATCTATAAAAGGTTCTGCATCTTCTTTGAGAAAAAGTTTGGCTGGCTCATGGAAGTTGCCAATCTTGTCGAAGAGATCTGGATAAATGCGTACAAAATCTCCAATTGAGTTAATTGGGTGCTTCGGTTTGGAGTATTCATCTGGGGAAGTAGCTAGGGTTGATTTGGATGCTGTGATATTGTCACATTTAATTGTGACAAGTCCTAACGCTTCACATGTAGGTAGTCCTACAATGGCTGGGCCTGGAACATCAACTATATAGAAGAGTGTTTCTTTAAAACACGAGTCTTTGTATTTACACTTGAGTGTGATTGTACCTAGACATTTGATGGGCTGTCCATTATATGCAGTTAAGCGAACATCTCCTGGTGGAGTGAGTATAGATGTGGTAGGCGTGTCGCCGTACAGCTGTTTATATGTGCGATAAGGTAGTGTGTCGCCAGATGCACCTGTATCTACCTTGAGTGTAAGGTTGTGTATGCCGCTTTTCTGAGGAGCTTGAATCTCTAATGTAGTGTAGGCCTCGTCGCGCTGTTTGCCTTCAATGGAGTCAAGGCATTGCTTAGACACTGTTATAGAGTAATAGAAAAGAGTAAAATTGTCTCTTTCTTGATAGGTTCCACTGTTGATATTACTTATGTTCCTATCATGACTGGTTCTCCTGTAACGGTTACGTCCATGGCGGCTTGGTGTTCTGCGGCGGAATCCACCTCGTGGATGGCTATCATATTGCTTACCATTGTGTTGACGTTGTGTTGCTCTGCCTCTGTTATCGCGTTTAAATTTACGACATAATTTTTACCAATGACACTTATTTCCACAGTAATCACATGTGTCGTGGTGTGCTGGGCATTGGTTTCGTTTGTGTGTTGTTCCACAGTTTCCGCATTCAGAAAATCTTTTGATTCCATCTGTCTGTGATGTTGTTGAATTTGCTGGCTTGTGAAGATGTTCGATCTGCTGGTGACCTGCAGCTAGAGCCTCATATTTCCTTCCTTCGACTAGAGCTTGTTCTAATGTGAAGGTTCTGTCTTTCCCCAACAGTTCTCTTTGAAACGAGTCAAATGGTGTGCTAGCTATGATCAACTCAATAATTCCTTTTTTTTTTCATTGGCACAGAAATCACATTTCAATGCACGAGTTTTACATCTGGTTACAAAAACATCAATGGACTCCTCCTTTTCTTGGCGAAATTGCATTAATTCCAGTCGGTGTACACGGAAATTGACATGTACGTTAAGTTGTTTCTCGAAGTATTCCCATAAGCTGGCAGGTAGTTTCATTTCGTCATCCGATAAACCTGAAGCGTTTAATCTTTTGAGGCCTTCATGTCCGATTCCTTGTTTTATTTTCAGAGCAGTCTTCTCATCGGCTGTGATTACCTCGTCGTCACAGTATAGAAGCATTGATTGTTTAAAAAGTGAGAAAGTATCTGCGATGTCTGAGTTTTTCCAGTCCATTTCTGGGATGCGGGAAGCCATGTTTGACAATGATAGCAGTTTTGCAGAATGTAAACAAATATCACGTGGTCTCTAATTCCCGGGCAGTGTGACGTATATCTGGGAACGACTCTGGAAATCTCTATTTTTTCTAGAAATTGAGACGACAGTCTCTGGCTCCATGCGGATTTGAAATTGCAAATGAAAGCACTTTCACCTTATTTACGAATGTTCTATCCTTTTGGTGATCCAACTTTCTATTTACAATCCCACTTCTGGCACCATCCCAGACAGCCACTCAGCTTTGGCCCAAGTATGGCCCACATCTGGCAGCCTCTGGCAAAATGATTGGGTCGGATATGGCGTGCTTGTTATGATTGAGTTTAAAGATGAGCATTTTCTGCTTAGGGTAAGCAGAGATAAGCATGCTAATTTGTTGATTCTTTAGGGCACGATAACTTCGTTTATAATGAAGGGAGGGCGGTGAAACTTTTGTAAATAGAGAGTCTAATAGCTAGCCTGTTGTGTGAAATCATTGTATTATTTTTTCTAAATATCAGGGATAGCCGAAAAAAAGAGATTGAAAATCCAAAAAGTCGTATTTTTACAATTTGGAGCATGTTTAGAGGTCTTTCTCGTAAAGTCAACATAATATTTTTGGGGAACTTCTTCTACAAAGAGTCTTATTGGTAGTCTTTTATATGAAACCATCGATCAACAGTCCAACATATCAGGAGTAGAAGAACAAAAGGATCGAACATTGAAAACGGCACCCTTTCATTGTTAAGCGAAACATGCAGTGTGGGTGACTACAATCTACACATTTAGTCATCGTATAGAGCTTATTCAACAGTATCGAATTCCAACTGCTTAGGGATATTTTACGTGCACTCCAATGTGTACACGGGACCTTGGTTTTTCGTCCCATCCGAATGACTAGACAGCTGTGCTTGTCAGGCCCTCCGTTCTGCCTCACTGACAAGGGGAACCACGCCGGGAAATCGAGATGAACTTTCTCCGTGCAGAACTTTCAATTCAGGCGAAAACGTTTATTGCATACGATTAAGCTGGTCAGTTTTCTGAATTCAGGGAGGCTGAATGGCTGAATGGTTAGCATGTGCGCACTGTATCGTAACGTCTGTCATTGAGTCAACGGGCGTCGTTTCGATCTCCAGGTTGCACGTGACATGAAGTATGATGTCCAACCTCGTGGGTTTTCTCCGTGTCCTTCGGTTTCCTCCCAACGGCTAAAGACCTGTAAGCGCAAGGGGAGTTTTTAAATAAAATTAAAAAACATATGTTAGTCCCGAAATGACCTAGTTTGTGTCGAATGGACATTAGGCCGCATTTCTCTCTTTCTATTTTATTTTTAAAGTTTTGTAATAATCGGTTGGTAATCAAATGTACTGTAAAAGTGATAAAACAGAAAATTTCGCCCGGTTGTAATGTTTCTCACTTTAAAGTCAGCAATTTGCCGATTTTAAGGGGCAAACGTTTATTGCGAACGCTTAAGTTGGTCAGGGGGAGCTTATTTTTAAAAGTTTTGTAATATTCGGTTGATAACTAAAGATACCGTGCAAATTAAACTGTTACAATAGAAATGTTTCTCGCTGTAAGTCAGCAATTTGCCGATTTTAGGGAGGTTGCGTGGCTGAATGGTTAGCACGTGCGCTATGTATCATAACGTCTGTCATTGAGTCAACTGGCGTTTGGAGAATATCTTTGCGTTAGCAAATTTAGGATTGAGTTCTTCGAGTGTAGGAATCTTGTGTGGGCATCTCTTGAGGGACATGTTCAACCTCTGTGGGTCGAGACACAATCTCAGGGACCCATCTTTCTTTTGCGTGCACCTCAAAGATGAACACCAATCAGTGTGTTCAGTTACTTTTTTAATGACACCGATTGATTCAAGTCTGTCAAGTTCCTCCTTGATTCTGTCTTTAATGTGTATACTGCATTTTCTTGGAGGATCTATAAAAGGTTCTGCATCTTCTTTGAGAAAAAGTTTGGCTGGCTCATGGAAGTTGCCAATCTTGTCGAAGAGATCTGGATAAATGCGTACAAAATCTCCAATTGAGTTAATTGGGTGCTTCGGTTTGGAGTATTCATCTGGGGAAGTAGCTAGGGTTGATTTGGATGCTGTGATATTGTCACATTTAATTGTGACAAGTCCTAACGCTTCACATGTAGGTAGTCCTACAATGGCTGGGCCTGGAACATCAACTATATAGAAGAGTGTTTCTTTAAAACACGAGTCTTTGTATTTACACTTGAGTGTGATTGTACCTAGACATTTGATGGGCTGTCCATTATATGCAGTTAAGCGAACATCTCCTGGTGGAGTGAGTATAGATGTGGTAGGCGTGTCGCCGTACAGCTGTTTATATGTGCGATAAGGTAGTGTGTCGCCAGATGCACCTGTATCTACCTTGAGTGTAAGGTTGTGTATGCCGCTTTTCTGAGGAGCTTGAATCTCTAATGTAGTGTAGGCCTCGTCGCGCTGTTTGCCTTCAATGGAGTCAAGGCATTGCTTAGACACTGTTATAGAGTAATAGAAAAGAGTAAAATTGTCTCTTTCTTGATAGGTTCCACTGTTGATATTACTTATGTTCCTATCATGACTGGTTCTCCTGTAACGGTTACGTCCATGGCGGCTTGGTGTTCTGCGGCGGAATCCACCTCGTGGATGGCTATCATATTGCTTACCATTGTGTTGACGTTGTGTTGCTCTGCCTCTGTTATCGCGTTTAAATTTACGACATAATTTTTACCAATGACACTTATTTCCACAGTAATCACATGTGTCGTGGTGTGCTGGGCATTGGTTTCGTTTGTGTGTTGTTCCACAGTTTCCGCATTCAGAAAATCTTTTGATTCCATCTGTCTGTGATGTTGTTGAATTTGCTGGCTTGTGAAGATGTTCGATCTGCTGGTGACCTGCAGCTAGAGCCTCATATTTCCTTCCTTCGACTAGAGCTTGTTCTAATGTGAAGGTTCTGTCTTTCCCCAACAGTTCTCTTTGAAACGAGTCAAATGGTGTGCTAGCTATGATCAACTCAATAATTCCTTTTTTTTTTCATTGGCACAGAAATCACATTTCAATGCACGAGTTTTACATCTGGTTACAAAAACATCAATGGACTCCTCCTTTTCTTGGCGAAATTGCATTAATTCCAGTCGGTGTACACGGAAATTGACATGTACGTTAAGTTGTTTCTCGAAGTATTCCCATAAGCTGGCAGGTAGTTTCATTTCGTCATCCGATAAACCTGAAGCGTTTAATCTTTTGAGGCCTTCATGTCCGATTCCTTGTTTTATTTTCAGAGCAGTCTTCTCATCGGCTGTGATTACCTCGTCGTCACAGTATAGAAGCATTGATTGTTTAAAAAGTGAGAAAGTATCTGCGATGTCTGAGTTTTTCCAGTCCATTTCTGGGATGCGGGAAGCCATGTTTGACAATGATAGCAGTTTTGCAGAATGTAAACAAATATCACGTGGTCTCTAATTCCCGGGCAGTGTGACGTATATCTGGGAACGACTCTGGAAATCTCTATTTTTTCTAGAAATTGAGACGACAGTCTCTGGCTCCATGCGGATTTGAAATTGCAAATGAAAGCACTTTCACCTTATTTACGAATGTTCTATCCTTTTGGTGATCCAACTTTCTATTTACAATCCCACTTCTGGCACCATCCCAGACAGCCACTCAGCTTTGGCCCAAGTATGGCCCACATCTGGCAGCCTCTGGCAAAATGATTGGGTCGGATATGGCGTGCCACATGTGGGCCAGATCTGGCAGACATGGGCCAGACGTGGCTCAATCAGAGCCAGATCTGGCCCAGATTCGCTAATGCACACGCTCGCCTTGCATGGCCCAGATCTGGCACACAACTGGCAGGCTTTGGCAAAGATATGGCATGCCACGTGTGGGCCAGAGATGGCACAATTGGCCCTTGTCTGGGCCATCACTGGCCCAAATGTGGCCCACAGATGAAATTCATGCCATGCCAGATGTGGGCCAAAGAGGGCAACCCGTTATTCCCTGTCCTATTTCTTCTTCGTAAACTGAGAGGCATGGCCATGGTCTAAGTGGTTTAACACTTGCTCGTGAAATTAGAAGGTCGGTCCACCAGTCAAGTGGCTTGGTTTGCGAAACCCTGCTTGCATGTGACAAGGAGTAGGGTAGCCTGTCCAACTTCGTCAGTTATCTCTGGGACCTATATTGAAATAGGGTTGAACCATATGTTAGTCCCAAAATGATAGTAGAAATTAAGGATATCTTGCATGCAGCACAAACAACATACATCAACAACAAAACAAAATCTTAAATAATAAAATTTATTCATCCATATAACACAGCACAGTTCTGTGGATAACAGTCACTATACACACAACGTTTTGACAAGATTTCACTGTTTTGACAAGATTTCACTGTTCGTTATAAGGCATACAAGTTATCCATGTCAATACCATTCTCCCCTTCTTCCTTCTGCAGCTATCTCCTCCTCCTCCTCCCCTTGTTTTTGCTCTTCCCCCATTCAGCCATTTTGTTTACAACATTTTGAAATTAGTTTCCATTGCATCCTTGTGGTGAAGTTATTTATCACACCTGCAATAAATGCAAAAAATGTACATAAAAAAAAACATGTTTTTCCTTCTTTATATCAAGCATGACCAAGGGGTCTGTCAATGCAAGTACCAAAGTATTAAGTCAAATAATTCTCATTTGCCAAGGCAAAAGAATAGTTAAATGAAGTTATTTAAATAATGAAATCACATAAATCTTCTCTAATTTAATATTATTGTAGAGAAAGTAATAAAATGTACTTATCTTTTTATCTTTAAGTTCTGTGAAAATAATGCACAGTTTGTATACCACTGCACTTCAGTTTCTTGTTAGTACTAAATTCTATTAATTTGTTGTACACTGAATTTTACAATTTTAAATTCAGCCAATGAAACAGATTCGCAATGCCTCCTCCCTTAACTCATTCAAAAAACACCTTAAAACACATCTTTTCCGACAGCACTACATTGAATGATTGCTTTTATTTTTATTTTTATTTTTTTTTGGTTTTTTTTTTTACTTTGTTTTAGTGTCATATCATATGTTTATATGTGATATCATATGTTTTTATGTCATATGTTTTTATGTCATATGTGTTTTATGCCATTCATGTTTATATCATTTTATATGTTTATACATGTTTATATGTCGTATTGTAGTTTTATATCATTTTATACGTTTTTATAACATATAGTTTTATGTCATTTTATATATTTTCATGTCATATTATATATTTTTGTACTACGCATTGAGATTGTTTTCATGATGTAATGCGTATAATAAGAAATAAATATTATTATTATTATTATTATTATTATTATTATTATAGTAAATGAGCTGTTCATTATGCTTTGTTGAAAGATTAACATGGTTGACCTGCTAGCTTCAACAAATTGTATAATCTGAGTACAGAATCTGCTATAGTAATTAAAATCTAGCTACTTTGTAGCATGATACCCAACACTCAGACTGTGTTCTAATAAACTTTGTCTTTATTTCATTGATCAAAAAGGGAGTGGATATTCGCCATTCGCATGGCGAATAACCCAGACCCATAAGAATGGTTATTCGCCATTCGTTTTATATAATAAACTTAAAATCCTTGCAGATTGTTTGTGCTTTTATTCAAACTGCATGCCTAGAATCCATTTTTAATTGTTATTTGTTATTTGAAGCTTCACCGTGTAAATGAAAGCCTTCGTTCACCACGAAGCGAAGACAGAGGAACCGACATCGTGTGTACATGGAAGTAGAACACATGTGAAAAGTTCCGTACTCTGTAAAATTCTGTATCTTTACTAATCCAGGGCCCTGTTTCACGAAATTTTAACTAAAGATGAAATCCAAATTTTAGCAGATACTTCAATTTTGATTGGCTAAGAACTAAAATCAATCTTATATTGTCCAATTTGTGAAATAGGCCCCTGGAACACTGAAAACGCATTTCTTTGTACTTTTGTTTATCACAAAGTATATAAAATACAAACTTAGTCTAATTCCATTCCTGTCGAGCGAAAGCAATAGAGGCTTATTGAAATTGTTCTATTTGATCTGCCCGCCCGCCTACCACACGGAGTCGTCTACCCATATATTTCGTTGCCAACCGCATGTTTTATCTGCGACCTGTAGTTTATATATTTTATTTTCCATTCCTATATTTCATTCCCTACCAATAGAGAGAGAGAGAGAGTTTAACGTCCATTTGACACAATGTAGGTCATTTTGGGACTAACACATGGTCCAATTTCATATCAATAATACGCTTCCGCGTAGGGGGTCTTTAGCTGTGGCTAGAAATCGGAGGGGGTGGGGGAATTCGGGACTAACATATGGTTCAGGTTTTTTTTATTTGAATAATTCCCTTGCGCGTAGGGGTCTTTAGCAGTGGTAGGACCCAGAGAAAACCCACGTGGTTGGACAGGCGACCCTACTCCTGAACATGGCCCAACAAAAGGTATTTCTCCACGTATAAATATAAATGGTGAACAAATTAAGTAATTTAGAGAGAGAGAGAGAGAGAAATGAGGTTTTACGCCCACTCGACACAAACTAGGTCATACCGGGACTAACATATGGTTTTAATTCTATTTCAATAATTCGCTTGCGCGTAGAGGTTTCTTATGGAAGACCAAACAGCTCTTTATTCAGTGTTCTTAGTTCTTAGTTCTAAATTCTTAGTCCTTAATTCTTACTTCTTCATTTGTTGTCGTATTTCGACATTTGTACACTAAAGTTAACATTTGTATCTTAAAATCAATATTTGTTTCACAAATCAGACATTTGTCATATCAGATTTGTAAAATTTATTTTAATATAAGATATTTATTTTTTTTTAGAAAATAAAAAAATAGTCTATATTTACATTTCATCAGAAAAATACAACAAAAGGTAAATATCAAACAACAAATTTCAAAATACAAATCTCCAAATACAAATCTTGCAAAATATTTCTCCAAAAACATTTCTCTAAATACATTTCTTTAAAAACATTTCTCCAAATACATTTCTCGAAAAACATTTCTCGAAATTCATCGAACCGGAACAACCTGGCATACAATAAGTCACTATACAATAATGGGAATCGCGTATAAGCACATGTACAATAAGAACAATCGCTCGGTGACTGCGACGCTTGTGATACGATCCCCCAATAAGCTCAATCGCTCGGTGACCGCGACTCTAGTAAAACGATCCCTTGGCAGTTGGAATTCGATATAAGAGTAGGCCGTAGCGCCGCTGCCCGGGCAAAATTTTCCTCATAGCACACTGTATGTCGCATATCCGCCTTCATTACCCCAGTTTAGGAGCAGAACAGTAGGATGTTAAATCCCATTTCATTTAATTTCTCTAGTGAAACCACGTGCGTAGAACGGCTAATCGAACCGGGCCTTCGATAACGAAAATAAATTGAATGTAGTCTATTTTCAGAAATTAGGCTTTGTCTGATGGCGACATATCTCTTTGTTCAAAGAGAGGGAGAAATGGTGTTTAACAACCACTCGACACAACTAGGTCATTTCGGAACTAACACATGGTTCAATTTTATTTCCATAATTAGCTTGCGCGTAGGGTCTTTAGCAGTGGGGGGAAACCGGAGGCCTCGGCACGTACATCGAAACCACGCCAGTTGACTCAATGACAGACCTTATTGTACAGCGTGTACGTGCTATTCATTAGACCATCCAGCCCCCCCCCCCCTCTTTGCTCAAACGAAAGAATGTTTTACTTCTTCTAAATCATGTTTTCGTGAATGTGTCTGGGAATAAGTTCATACAGATTTTCCGGCGTTATTTCCTCTTGTCAGTGATGCAGGACCGAGGTCCTTACAAAGAAAGCCGTTTAGTCGTTCGGATGGTACACGAAAAACCGAGGCCGCGTGTACGCATTGGCGTACACGTAAAATTTCCCTTGGCAATTGAAATTCGATATAAGAGTAGGCCGTAGTGTCGCTGTCCGGGCAAAATTTCCCTGATAGCCCACTGTATATATACCCGTCTCAATCGGCCCAGTTCGGGGCAGAATAGTAGGACGTTAAACTCCGTTTCCTTTCATTTCATTTATTAAGTGAGGGGAGGTGGCAGGGATTTAAATCTCAACAAACGATCTCAATAAGAAATTCTCAATATTTGTTCATATACTACAGGAAAGTATGTTTTTATGCTTGCTACAAAATGTAAATTTATATTTACATAACTTGCAAAAAGAAAAACAATTGACTGGCACTAACAAATGAGGGGTGGGGAGGGTATTTAACGTCAAAATACCGGCCATAACACAAAATACAAGATATCGGGTTGCACACCATTAAGAAGGTCCAAATACATTTTAACAATATACATATTTTCTGACATATACATAATTTAGAAGAGATAAGTCCTCTTTCATTGATCCAACTACTTTCAATTTATTGTATTTAATGCTATATCATATCAACCAATATATTTATATATAGAAACATAACAAGCACATGATTTCATTAAAGTCACAGTCATTGTACGATTTTACTTGTTGTATGCTTGCTTGATTCTTCTTTATTGTATGGTGACTTATTGTATGCCAGGTTGGTTTCTAATGTTCCGTTTAGATGAATTTCGAGATATGTTTTTGGAGAAATGTATTTGGAGAAATGTTTTTGAAGAAATGTTTTTGGAGAAATGTTTTTAGAGAAATGTTTCACAAGATTTGTATTTGGAGATTGTATTTTGAAATTTGTTGTTCGATATTTGTTTTTTGTTTCATTTTTCTGATGAAATGTAAATATAGACTAATTTTTTGATTTTCTAAAAAAATTAAATATCTTATATTAAAATACATTTTACAAATCTGATATGACAAATGTCTGATTTGTGAAACAAAAGTTAATTTTTAGATACAAATCTTAATTTTGGTGTACAAATGTCGAAATACGACAACAAATGAAGAAGTAAGAATTAAGGACTAAGGATTTAGAACTAAGAACTAAGAACACTGAATAAAGAGCTGTTTGGTCTTCCATAGTTTCTAGCAGTGTGAGGAAACCGAAGTGCACGGAGGAAAGCCACGAGGTCGAGAAGGCGCCCCTATCTCCATGCCACATACGCTCACACCAGTGATCGAATCCACAGACGCAAGCCAGAGATGACCGGCCAGCGAGAGGTCAAAGAGCGGCACTCCAGACCACTAGGCCATCCCTACCCCCCTAGTAATTTAACCCTTTTATTCTACAGCATAGGCCCAGCATGAAATTCATATTGATATATTCCGATCAGAACATTCTGATCTACTCGAACCTTTTATTTTCAAAAAATGTTTATTTCCAATTCATTTACTTGAATAAAATTATTTTGTCTTATTTAAACTGACAGGTCATAAGGTATGGTACCCTTTCGGGTAGTCACCGCTAGGCTATAAATAGACCTCCAATGGCACTCTGCCACTGATCTATATGATAGATCAGTGCACTCTGTCAAACGACGTTTGTTGTATTTATTTTCGCATTTTTACTGCAACGAAAATGATATATGTTCATTTTGTAGGATGAGGTTAAACTAGTTTAAGTGCTTTGTGGCATTACCACTCGACCAGACATCGTGATAGGCCAGAGAATATCGATTTAAAAAAAAGAATGGCGAATAACAAAAACGAATGGCAAATAACGTAAACGAATGGCGAATAACTCTTTGCCATGCGCATGGCGAATATCCTCTGCCTTAAAGAACTAATGAAATACTGTCACATATTAATTGATGCCGTAGACCAGAGAAACGATTGAAGTCCTAACCACTAGAAGTTCACAGGTCACCAACGGGGTAAGTCTTTTCTAATCCTACCATGGCGAGGGTGGTAAAATGACATTAGTGCTATTATATTATAATTTAACTGGAAATCTGCAGTTTATCATCACGCGTCGTTAAATATCATGGTGTAGTTACTAAATTTAATATTAGCAAGTAGTGGAACAGGAAAATGACGAAAACAAAATTGTATATATATTATTTGTTTTAAAATGCGTCATGTTGTTTTTAAAAGATTATGAATTATAATTGTTTGTTTTTGAACACATATTTTGGCATTTAAAATTAGTATTAACAGGTTTATATTGCGCAGTAAAATGTTTTGTGATTGTTTAACTAGAATTGAGTTAACAATATCGTAATTAGGAATTTTACATTCACAAAGTATTAACGGGTTTATCTCTAAGTTTTTTTCGTTTGTTTTGTCTATACGTGTATATTATCCAAATAGTTAATGGCAAAGGCCCCGATATTTACGGGTGAGATTTTTATTTGTAATACCCCAAATATTTAATGGGAAAGACCCGATATTTACGGGATTAAGATTTTTATTTGTAATACCCCAAAGTTTTAATGGGAAATGCCCCGATATGTAACGGGAGAAGTTTATGTTAAGTGGTTTAACCCCAGGAGGGTTGTGCTCGGATTTAAGAGCGAACGTATTGTCTTGTTTTGTGTTGTTTTTAAAAATTATAGAGATAAACCGTTAATTCTTTCAAAAATATCTTATTTAAGATTGGTTAAATGTGTTCAGATCATTCATTATTCTTGAGATAAAACAATATGACTCCCTAATTTCAATCGTAAATATCGTTAGATCGTTATCTAAAGTCAAGTCTGTTCCACTTGCTAATTTGATTAACTATTAATTAAGTTCACTCCATGATATGATACGCAGATGATCAAACTTCGGCACGGGGAGCAGTTATAATACTTTTCATAGCACATGTCATAACACGCCGTTTTGCCAGACGGTATGGAAAATGAAAAGACTACCGGTCAACAACAATAGTTGAACTAAACGGAGCAGGGAAAATTCTGACCCCTCAACATTACTGGAACGAGGATGGGCATCATATGTACCCCACCCCTACAGTTGGCTACGACAGTGCAGTAGCGGTCTAAGAAGATAATTACAGTAGTTTGTGTTCGCGATTCCACCAAATAATCGGTCTAAGAAGATAATTAGAGTAGTTTGTGTTCGCGATTCCACCATTTATATGAATAATAAGAGTAGTCTGTGTTTGTGATTCCAGGATCTCGTTTGTTTTTTTTATTGACTCGCGTTTGTGACCGATTGTGTGTATATAACTTTTAAATTCGTGTGTGTTTCATTTACCTTTCCTTTTTGTTTATAGACATTTTTGTATACGACATTTTACAAGTGTTGTTTGTTTTTATATGTCTTTTCATTATTATTATTGTTGTTTATATCTTAATAAGGGTAGTAATTATCGACTCCATAGGTATCTAATTTTGTAATAGACTTTAAAAGTTATTTCATATAATTCATAACTTTATTCAAACAAAGAGAGGGATATAACAAAATGACATATGTCATAGAGGCGTCCTGCCATATTAAAATACGTGTTAGTGATTGTAACATAAACCTGTTGCTATCAAGACCCGGCTGGAGATCTTGGTAGTATTCCTTATGTCATTGCGTAACTATAACTTGTTGTTGGCATGTCGTATCTAACTTTCTTTGTCTGATAAACTATATTGAATGTTAAACCTTCATATGATGCTTGATACATTAGACAGGTGTCTAATGAGCTCCTTTGTCTCGAATACGTTTATAAACTCAGAACAGAAACGAATCTTCAGGCAGGTCCAGGAGGCCATGCTAGGCGGGCGCCTAGTTAAGGTACCTCAGGAGTACTATAGTCAGGTCTAGGGGTCGGAGACGAGACGAGAGCTTCTGGAGTTAGCACACTCGTGCTAAGCCAGGCTAATTAAGTCATGACTCCCTCCATATAGTTAGTTCTACGGTCGTTTACATCACGATGTTTGTACCTAATATGTAAGAAGAATAAAAATATTATATTTGAAGTCACACCAGTGTTGTCATCAAGAACCCGACTCCAAGAACAAATACTGTCACATAGGTTGTGTACCGTCACACCATAATCATTGTCGGTTTCGAATTTCATTAAAGTTCCAATAGCATTTTTTTAAGTTATATTTTTAAAATTTATTAAAATAAAGCCCCAAAATAGATTGAACCTATAAACAGTCCTACCTTGTTAAAGAATAATCCTATTAATCCTATAATTCACTATTGCCAGTTGAGAAATTGGCAAAAATATCATTTTCAACTTCAAATTCAAACGTTTGAAGATGGCCGTCCATGGAGAAGAATAGGAAAACAAGGGAGGTAATTGAGTAACTATTTCCTCAATCAACCAGTGTCACCCTTTCTAACCCCCCCAAAATTTTGTCCATGATCGTATAGACATGGCAAGGTTTGGGGGCGTTTTGAAAAGTGGACCATGAAAAATTTACTTGAACAATAATAATGTAAAATGTGGGGAAAATATATTCTACAAAATTTTATTCTGTTGTGTGCTCTCAAACATTTCATCTCAGACCCCCTGAGATCCAAAGGTATTAGATTTAGTAAAAAATCCAAAAAAAAATCATTAATTTCTTCTCAGACCCCTTATATACCTGTGTGGTACCACATTCCACAAGATTTTCGACTTAGAATAATTTTGATAGTGTTATTTGTCTGTGATGTTTTTTACCACAAGAGTTCCACAAGATATTTTTAGGGTTTCACACTGCGAAGCTTGTGTGAAACACTATTGTTTTTGTTAAAATTATTAGGGTTTCACACTGCGAAGCTTGTGTGAAACACTATTGTTTTTGTTAAAATTATTATTAGGGTTTCACACTGCGAAGCTTGTGTGAAACACTATTGTTTTTGTTAAAATTATTATTAGGGTTTCACACTGCGAAGCTTGTGTGAAACACTATTGTTTTTGTTAAAATTATTATTAGGGTTTCACACTGCGAAGCTTGTGTGAAACACTATTGTTTTTGTTAAAATTATTATTAGGGTTTCACACTGCGTAGCTTGTGTGAAACACTATTGTTTTTATTAAAATTATTATTAGGGTTTCACACTGCGTAGCTTGTGTGAAACACTATTGTTTTTGTTAAAATTATTATTCTTATTATTATTATTATTATTATTATTATTCAGATTCCAATTTGAATAGATCTCAGCAACTACGTGTCGCATCGTTACCATTTCTTCGGTTTTACTGGGAAAGTGGGTGTGACTTAGAGGATAAAGCTATTTTGAACGTTCTGCGACAATGCGAAATGTCCGAAATCACCGAAGTTATCGTTTTTGAAAATATTGCAGTAATTTTAACAATAATCATTGGATTTTAACTTTCGATACATTTTGGCATAGCCTGAGACAGGGCACATAGCTACGCTACTTTCGATTTTTGATTTTCGGCAAATCTTCGAAGATATTAGGCGCCAAATTTCGAAAATTTAAAATTTTACAAAAAACTTTTTTATTTATGAATATTTTTTAGTCGTATTGTGCACAGAATTAAAGAGTCATCTGACTAGTGCAAAAATGTTTAAAAAATTTGTCTCAGTAATTTTCCTTGGCCGCCATTGGCTAATTCAGTTTTTCAGTCCTAGATTAATTTTTCATTGTTCGATTTGTATAAAACAAAATTCATATGCTTCGTTGTATCAATTGTCATTTTTTTTATTACCAAAAGTGTTATCTGTCGGCACCGGAAGTGGCATAATTTTACCAAAAACTACAATTTTGACAGTTATTTTTTTATTTCGAAAACAAATATTATTTTTTGGAAAAATTATTTGACTCAAATAGTGTGCCCTTTCAAGGCGCAAAAAATGTAGGAAGCAGTTTTTTTAATTTCGATTTCACTTTCGAGCAAATTCGATTAAGAGGCTAAAAATGGTGTAAAATTTACCTATTTACAACCTATTCAGGCTTTTCAGATTTTAAAATATATCTTCGTAACTTTTATAAACTTGTAGCTATACTCCATACGAAGAAAATGTATGTTAAAATTCGTTTGTAATATAAGCAGTTACCAAGAAATGGGCAGTTCTGTACAAGTCACTGTTTTCGTTATTTTGCCTGTAAAATAGTCAAATATTATTGGATTTTTATAAAAGTGACATCATTTGATTCAAAAGGCATGTAGCGTCATATCAAGTTGATTACAATTTAAAATTGACACCGGAAGTGACATCATTTGGTCAAAAACTGCATTTTAAACTTTTTAAATCAATGTTTTATTCAACCAAGAATAACTTAATATGTATTAATAATTTTAACTTTTGGTTTAAATTCACATATAAACAAAACTCATATGGTCATATAGATATCATAAAATTGTTTCTAACTTGTTCGGTTGCCGAGAAATAGACGGTTTTCTACAGGTCACTTTTGAAGGTTTCGGGGCCATAAAAGTGTCAATTATTATTCGATTTTCATAAACGTTACACCGTGTTATACCTAATGCCATTTGGGATTTCATACAAGTAATTTAAGATTTTCATTATCACCGGAAGTAACGTCATTTTGGCAAAAACTGTATTTTTAGCCTTCAAAACAGATATTTTATTCAAATGAGTCTGTTTTGAAATCTTATTCAAATTATGGTATTTGATGCTAATCAACAAATAGAATGAACCCATACGATCATACAGATACCACAAAATGGTTTGTAACTTGTACGGTTGCAGAGAAATAGCCGATTTTCTACAAGTCACTTTTCAAGTTTTTTGGTCTTTAAAAGTGGCAATTATTACTCGATTTACATAAAATTTTCACTATATGATATCGTATGCCATTTCTGATTTCATAAGACTAATTGAACATTTTCATTAACACAGGAAGTAATTTAATTTTGTCAAGATTATTTACAAGTAACAAATGTATAAAATGACTTGATATTGCTGGATTGATTGGTTGATACTGCGTCCATTTTATTTGTGTGCAATGTTAATTTGGAAATCTGTTTAGTGGTTACGCTGGTACTGGAAGTGACATATGTTCAAGGGTAACTTAGCACCGGAAGTGACATGTTTAAGAGTAACTTGGCACCAGTGAAACCCGTCATTCCTGCATGCAGGTCTAGTTCTTATTATTATTATTCAGATTCCAATTTGAATAGATCTCAGCAACTACGTGTCGCATCGTTATGATTTCTTCGGTTTTACTGGGAAAGTGGGTGTGACTTAGAGGATAAAGCTATTTTTAACGTTCTGCGACAATGCGAAATGTCCGAAATCACCAAATTATCGTTTTTTAAAATATTGCAGTAATTTTAACAATAATCATTGAAATTTAACTTTCGATACATTTTGGCATAGCCGGAGACAAGGCACATAGCTACGCTACTTTCGATTTTTGATTTTCGGCAAATCTTCGAAGATATTAGGCGCCAAATTTCGAAAATTTAAAATTTTACAAAAAACTTTTTTATTTATGGATATTTTTTAGTCGTATTGTGCACAGAATTAAAGAGTCATCTGACTAGTGCAAAAATGTTAAAAAATTTTGTCTCAGTAATTTTCCTTGGCCGCCATTGGCTAATTCAGTTTTTCAGTCCTAGATTAATTTTTTATTGTTCGATTTGTATAAAACAAAGTTCATATGCTTCGTTGTCTCAGTTGTCATTTTTTTTATTACCGGAAGTGTTATCTGTCGGCACCGGAAGTGGCATAATTTTACCAAAAACTACAATTTTGACAGTTAGGTACCATTTTTCGAAAACAAATATTATTTTTTGGAAAAATTATTTGACTCAAAGAGTGTGCCCTTTCAAGGCGCAAAAAATGTCGGAAGCAGTTTTTTTAATTTCGATTTCATTTTCGAGCAAATTCGATTAAATGGCTAAAAATGGTGTAAAATTGACCTATTTACAACCTATTCAGGCTTTTCAGATTTTAAAATATTTCTTCGTAACTTTTATAAACTTGTAGCTATAATCCATACGAAGAAAATGTATGTTAAAATTAGTTTGTAATATAAGCAGTTCCCAAGAAATGGGCAGTTCTGTACAAGTCACTGTTTTCGTTATTTTGCCTGTAAAATAGTCAATTATTATTGGATTTTTATAAAAGTGACATCATTTGATTCAAAAAGCATGTAGCGTCATATCAAGTTGATTACAATTTAAAATTGACACCGGAAGTGACGTCATTTGGTCAAAAACTGCATTTTAAACTTTTTAAATCAATGTTTTATTCAACCATGAATAACTTAATATGTATTAATAATTTTAACTTTTAGTTTAAATTCGAATATAAATACAACTCATATGGTCATATAGATATCATAAAATTGTTTCTAACTTGTTCGGTTGCCGAGAAATAGACGGTTTTCTACAGGTCACTTTTGAAGGTTTCGGGGCCATAAAAGTGTCAATTATTATTCGATTTTCATAAACGTTACACCATGTTATACCTAATGCCATTTGTGATTTCATACAAGTAATTTAAGATTTTCATTATCACCGGAAGTAACGTCGTTTTGGCAAGAACAGATATTTTATTCAAATGAGTCTGTTTTGAAATCTTTTTCAAATTATGGTATTTGATGCCAATCAACAAATAGAATGAACCCATACGATCATACAGATACCAAAAAATGGTTTCTAACTTGTACGGTTGCAGTGAAATAGCAGATTTTCTACAAGTCACTTTTCAAGTTTTTTGGTCTTAAAAAGTGGCAATTATTATTCGATTTACATAAAATTGTCACTATATGATATCGTATGCCATTTCTGATTTCATAAGACTAATTGAACATTTTCAATAACACCGGAAGTAATTTAATTTTGTCAAGATCATTTACAAGTAACAAATGTATAAAATGACTTGATATTGCTGGATTGATTGGTTGATTCTACGTCCATTTTATTTGTGTGCAATGTTAATTTGGAAACCTGTTTAGTGGTTTCGTTGGTACCGGAAGTGACATATGTTCAAGTGTAACTTGGCACCGAAAGTGACATGTTTAAGAGTAACTTGGCACCAGTGAAACCCGTCATTCCTGCATGCAGGTCTAGTTCTTATTATTATTATTAGGGTTTCACACTGCGAAGCTTGTGTGAAACACTATTGTTTTTGTTAAAATTATTATTCTTATTATTATTATTATTATTCTTCTTTTGTTTTGAGTAGATCTCAGCAACTGCTTGTCGCATCGTTACGATTTCTTCGGTTTTACTGGGAAAGTGGGTGTGACTTAGAGGATAAAGCTATTTTGAACGTTCTGCGACAATGCGAAATGTCCGAAATCACCGAAGTTATCATTTTTGAAAATATTGCAGTAATTTTAACAATAATCATTGGATTTTAATTTTCGATAGATTTTGGCATAGCCGGAGACAGGGCACATAGCTACGTTACTTTCAATTTTTGATTTTCTGCAAATCTTCGAAGATATTAGGCGCCAAATTTCGAAAATTTAAAATTTTACAAAAAACTTTTTTATTTATGAATATTTCTTAGTCGTGTTGTGCGGAGAATTAAAGAGTCATCTGATTAGCGCAAAAATGTTAAAATTTTTTGTCTCAGTAATTTTCCTTGGCCGCCATTGGCTAATTCAGTTTTTCAGTCCTAGATTATTTTGTTATTGTTCGATTTGTATAAAACAAAGTTCATATGCTTCGTTGTCTCAATTGTCATTTTTTTTGTTACCGATAGTGTTATCTGTCGGCACCGGAAGTGGCATAATTTTACCAAAAACTACAATTTTGACAGTTAGGTACATTTTTCGAAAACAAATATTATTTTTTGGAAAAATTATTTGACTCAAAGAGTGTGCCCTTTCAAGGCGCAAAAAATGTCGGAAGCAGTTTTTTTAATTTCAATTTCATTTTCGAGCAAATTCGATTAAATGGCTAAAAATGGTGTAAAATTGACCTATTTACAACCTATTCAGGCTTTTCAGATTTTAAAATATTTCTTCGTAACTTTTATAAACTTGTAGCTATAATCCATACGAAGAAAATGTATGTTAAAATTAGTTTGTAATATAAGCAGTTCCCAAGAAATGGGCAGTTCTGTACAAGTCACTGTTTTCGTTATTTTGCCTGTAAAATAGGCAATTATTATTGGATTTTTATAAAAGTGACATCATTTGATTCAAAAAGCATGTGGCGTCATATCAAGTTGATTAAAATTTAAAATTGACACCGGAAGTGACATCATTTGTTCAAAAACTGCATTTTAAACTTTTTAAATCAATGTTTTATTCAACCATGAATAACTTAATATGTATTAATAATTTTAACTTTTGGTTTAAATTCACATATAAATACAACTCATGTGGTCATATAGATATCATAAAATTGTTTCTAACTTGTTCGGTTGCCGAGAAATAGACGGTTTTCTACAGGTCACTTTTGAAGGTTTCGGGGCCATAAAAGTGTCAATTATTATTCGATTTTCATAAACGTTACACCATGTTATACCTAATGCCATTTGTGATTTCATACAAGTAATTTAAGATTTTCATTATCACCGGAAGTAACGTCATTTTGGCAAAAACTGAATTTTTAGCCTTCAAAACAGATATTTTATTCAAATGAGTCTGTTTTGAAATCTTTTTCAAATTATGGTATTTGATGCCAATCAACAAATAGAATGAACCCATACGATCATACAGATACCACAAAATGGTTTCTAACTTGTACGGTTGCAGAGAAATAGCAGATTTTCTACAAGTCACTTTTCAAGTTTTTTGGTCTTTAAAAGTGGCAATTATTATTCGATTTACATAAAATTGTCACTATATGATATCGTATGCCATTTCTGATTTCATAAGACTAATTGAACATTTTCATTAACACCGGAAGTAATTTAATTTTGTCAAGATCATTTACAAGTAACAAATGTTTAAAATGACTTGATATTGCTGGATTGATTGGTTGATTCAACGTCCATTTTATTTGTGTGCAATGTTAATTTGGAAACCTGTTTAGTGGTTTCGTTGGTACCGGAAGTGACATATCTTCAAGTGTAACTTGGCACCGAAAGTGACATGTTTAAGAGTAACTTGGCACCAGTGAAACCCGTCATTCCTGCATGCAGGTCTAGTTATTATTATTCTTTTGTTTTGAGTAGATCTCAGCAACTACGTGTCGCATCGTTACGATTTCTTCGGTTTTACTGGGAAAGTGGGTGTGACTTAGAGGATAAAGCTATTTTGAACGTTCTGCGACAATGCGAAATGTCCGAAATCACCGAAGTTATCGTTTTTACAAATATTGCGGTAATTTTAACAATAATCATGGGATTTTAACTTTCGATACATTTTGGCATAGCTGGAGACAGGGCACATAGCTGCGCTGCTTTCGATTTTTGATTTTCGGCAAATCTTCGAAGATATTAGGCGCCAAATTTCGGAAATTTAAAATTTTACAAAAAACTTTTTTATTTATGAATATTTTTTAGTCGTGTTGTGCACAGAATTAAAGAGTCATCTGACTTGCGCAAAAATGTTAAAAAATTTTGTCTCAGTAATTTTCCTTGGCCTCCATTGGCTAATTCAGTTTTTCAGTCCTAGATTAATTTTTTATTGTTCGATTTGTATAAAACAAAGTTCATATGCTTCGTTGTCTCAATTGTCATTTTTTTTATTACCAAAAGTGTTATCTGTCGGCACCGGAAGTAGCATAATTTTACCAAAAACTACAATTTTGACAGTTAGGTACATTTTTTGAAAACAAATATTATTTTTTTGAAAAATTATATGACTCAAAGAGTGTGTCCTTTAAAGGCGCAAAAAATGTCGGAAGCAGTTTTTTTAATTTCTTTTTCATTTTCTAGCAAATTGGATTAAGAGGTGAAAAAAGGCGTAAAATTGACCTATTTACAACTCATTCAGGCTTTTCAGATTTTAAAATATTTTTACGTAACTTTTATAAACTTGTAGCTATAATCCATACGAAGAGAATGTATGTGAAAATTAGTTTGTAATATAAGCAGTTGCCGAGAAATAGGCAATTTTGCATGAGTCACTTTTCACGTAATTTTGGCTGTAAAAGAATCAATTATTATTCGATTTTCAATTTTCTTTCGCCATTGGATGCCTAATGCCATAGTGGACTATGTCAAACCATTTTACCCCTTGCGCTGCCACCGGAAATGACGTCATTTGCTCAAAACTTAAATTTTAGCCTTCAAAAAACAATATTTTATTCAAATGAGTCGTATCTGTTATTTTTTTCAAATTGTGATATTTGATTCTATTGATCAAATAGATTGAACCCATACGATCATACAGATACCACAAAATGGTTTCTAACTTGTACGGTTGCAGAGAAATAGTCGATTTTCTACAAGTCACTTTTCAAGGTTTTTGGTCTATAAAAGTGTCAGTTATTATTCGATTTTCATAAAATTTTCACCATATGATATCTTGTGTCATTTATGATTTCATAGAACTAATTTAACATTTTCAGTATCACCGGAAGTAATGTCATTTTGGCAAAAACTGTATTTTTAGCCTTCAAAACAGACATTTTTTTCAAATGAGTCTGATTTGTAATATATTTCAAATTATGATATTTGATTCCAATCAACAAATGGATTGAACCTATACGATCATATAGATACCAAAAGATAGTTTTTATCGTGTACGGTTGCCGAGAAATAGACGATTTTCTACAAGTCACTTTTCAAGGTTTTTGGTCTATAAAAGTGGCAATTCTCATTCGATTTACATACAATTTTCGCCATTATGCTGCCTTATGCCATTTCTGATTTCATAAAACTAATTGAACATTTTCATTATCACCGGAAGTAATGAAATTTTGCCAGGATCACTTACAAGTAACATATATATAAAATGAATTGATATTGCTGGATTTGGTTGATTCTTCGTCCATTTTATTTGATGTTTACAATGCTTATGTGGAAACCTGTTTGATGGTTTCATTGGTATCGGAAGTGACATATGTTTAAGGGTAACGTGGCACCGAAAGTGACGTGGCACCAGTGAAACCCGTCATTCCTGCATGCAGGTCTAGTTCTTATTATTATTCTTCTTCTTTTGTTTTGAGTAGATCTCAGCAACTGCTTGTCGCATCGTTACGATTTCTTCGGTTTTACTGGGAAAGTGGGTGTGACTTAGAGGATAAAGCTATTTTGAACGTTCTGCAACAATGCGAAATGTCCGAAATCACCGAAGTTATCGTTTTTAAAAATATTGCAGTAATTTTAACAATAATCATTGGATTTTAACTGTCGATACATTTTGACATAGCCGGAGACAGGGCACATAGCTACGATACTTTCGATTTTTGATTTTCGACAAATCTTTGAAGATATTAGGCGCCAAATTTCGAAAATTTAAAATTTTACAAAAAACTTTTTTATTTATGAATATTTTTTAATCGTGTTGTGCACAGAAATAAAGAGTCATCTGACTAGCGCAAAAATATTAAAAAAATTTGTCTCAGTAATTTTCCTTGGCCGCCATTGGCTAATTCAGTTTTTCAGTCCTAGATTAATTTTTCATTGTTCGATTTGTATAAAACAAAGTTCATATGCTTCGTTGTCTTAATTGTCATTTTTTTTATTACCGAAAGTGTTATCTGTCGGCACCGGAAGTGGCATAATTTTACCAAAAACTACAATTTTGACAGTTAGGTACCATTTTTCGAAAACAAATATTATTTTTTTGAAAAATTATATGACTCAAAAAGTGTGTCCTTTAAAGGCGCAAAAAATGTCGGAAGCAGTTTTTTTAATTTCGATTTCATTTTCGAGCAAATTGGATTAAGAGGCTAAAAATGGTGTCAAATTGACCTATTTACAACCCATTCAGGCTTTTCAGATTTTAAAATATTTCTTCGTAACTTTTATAAACATGTAGCTATAATCCATACGAAGAAAATGTATGTTAAAATTAGTTTGTAATATAAGCAGTTGCCAAGAAATGGGCAGTTCTGCATAGGTCACTGTTTTCGTTATTTTGCCTGTAAAATAGTCAATTATTATTGGATTTTTATAAAAGTGACATCATTTGATTCAAAAAGCATGTAGCGTCATATCAAGTTGATTACAATTTAAAATTGACACCGGAAGTGACGTCATTTAGTCAAAAACTCAATTTTTAACTTTCAAAATCGATATTTTTTTCAACCAAGAATTATGTCACATATAATAATAAAATTAATTTTTGGTTTAAATTCACATATTAACAAAACTCATACGGACAAAAAGATATCATAAAATTGTTTCTAACTTGTTCGGTTGCCGAGATATAGGCGATTTTCTAAAAATCACTTTTGAAGGTTTTTGGCCCATAAAAGTGTCAATTATTATTCGATTTTCATAAAATTTTCACCCTTTGAAGCCTGATTTCATAGACGATGTTAAAAAAACTAATTTAAAGTTTTCATTATTACCGGAAGTAACGTCATTTTGGTAAAAACTGTATTTTAAGCCTTCAAAGCCGATATTTTATTCAAATGAGTCTGATTTGTAATGTTTATACAATTGTGATATTTGATTCCAATCAACAAATAGATTAAACCCATACATTCATATAAATACCAAAAAATGGTTTCTAACTTGTACGGTTGTCGACAAATAGACGATTTTCTACACGTCACTTTTCAAGGTTTTTGGTCTATAAAAGTGGCAATTATTATTCGATTTACATAAAATTTTCACAATATCATATTTATGCCATTTCTGATTTCATAAAACTAATTGAACATTTTCATTAGCACCGGAAGTAATGTAATTTTGTCAAGATCATTTACAAGTAACAAATGTATAAAATGAATTGATATTGCTGGATTTGTTTGGTTCTGCGTCCATTTTATTTGATGTGAGCAATGTTTATTTGGAAACCTGTTTAGTGGTTTCGTTCGTACCGGAAGTGACATATGTTCAAGGGTAACTTGGCACCGGAAGTGACATGTTCAAGGGTAACGTGGCACCAGTGAAACCCGTCATTCCTGCATGCAGGTCTAGTTCTTATTATTATTATTAGGGTTTCACACTGCGAAGCTTGTGTGAAACACTATTGTTTTTGTTAAAATTATTATTCTTATTATTATTAGGCTTTCACCATTTTTCAATGGTGAAAGACTATTGTTATTACTAAGATTATTAAGCTTTCATATTACATATGAAAGCTTATTGTTTCTGTTAAGATTATTATTATTTTTTTTTTGTGTATTTTCTGCAAATCGGATTTCTCAGAATCTAACCATGGGATCTTTCTGAAACTTTGACCTACCCCCCCAAAAATGGGGTGCGAACGTTGTTTAAATATATTTTCAAAACGTTTTACGAATCCGAAATCACCGAATTTTACGAACGAAAAAACTGACAATGCATAGTCGTAACTTTGTTATTTTTTGACCGATTTTACTAATTCTTTTTTCTTTGAATACCTTGAAAAAAATCATTTTCGTCTGCAGTTTCACATTTTCGAATTTTGAAAATTCGTCGCTGTGATTTCGAACCGGAAGTTTAGACCAATTTGACAACTTCTTTAATAGTTGTACGATTTTCATGAAATTTAGTATATGAATAGATCTTACCGATGTGACTTCAAAAATATAATTAGAAATTTTCTAAATTATCTCCCCTTGACGAAATTAAGGATCAAATTTTTCAAAAAAATCAAAGAAATATAGGTCAGAATGACCTAATTTTTTTCTTGGATACTAGAGAAGTAAGTACTGATTCGTACACAAAATATGGAGTTTGTCGATCGAACCGGAAGTGCCACCATCTTTAAAAGTGAAAAATCAAAAAGGCTTTTTTGCTATTTTACTTACAGACTCGGGAATTATATTTTCGGAATCCTCGAAGGAATGCCTAAATATCTGTCGGATCAGAATTTCGATTTCGGTCACTTGATGGTCACCATTTTGAATTGAAAATGAAAAATAGAAGCAATTTAAAGGGTCGGGACTTTGGAACACAATTACTCTCCTTCTAATTAAGCTAGAATGTTCAAACTTGGTGTAGACGTTCACTAGGTCAATGTTATGATTGAGTACAAAGATGAGCATTTTCTGCTTAGGGTAAGCAGAGATAAGCATGCTGATTTGTTGATTCTTTAGGGCACGATAACTTCGGTTATAACAAAGGGAGGGCGGTGAAACTTTTGTCAATAGAGAGTCTAATAGCTAGCCTGTTGTGTGAAATCATTGTATCATTTTTTTTAAATATCAGGCATAGCCGAAAAAAAGAGATTGAAAATCCAAAAAGTCGTATTTTTACAATTTGGAGCATGTTTAGAGAGGTCTTTCTCGTAAAGTCAACATAATATTTTTTGGGAACTTCTTCTACAAAGAGTCTTATTGGTAGTCTTTTATATGAAACCATCGATCAACAGTTCAACATATCAGGAGTAGAAGAACAAAAGGATCGAACATTGAAAACGGCATCCTTTCATTGTTAAGCGAAACATGCAGTGTGGGTGACTACAATCTACACATTTAGTCATCGTATAGAGCTTATTCAACAGTATCGAATTCCATCTGCTTAGGGATATTTTACGTGCACTCCAATGTGCACACGGGACCTTTGTTTTTCGTCCCATCCGAACGACTAGACAGCTGTGCTTGTCAGGCCCTCCGTTCTGCCTCACTGACAAGGGGAACCACGCCGGGAAATCGAGATGAAAATTTCGCCCGGTTGAAATGTTTCTTGCGATAAGTCAGCAATTTTCCGAATTCAAGGGAGGCTGAATGACTGAATGGTTAATATGTGCGCGCTGTATCGTAACGTCTGTCATTGAGTCAACGGGCGTCGTTTCGATCTCCAGGTTGCACGTGACATGGTGTATGATGTCCAACCTCGTGGGTTTTCTCCGTGTTCTTCGGTTTCCTCCCAACGGCTAAAGACCAGTACGCGCAGGGGGAGTTTTTAAATATAATTAAAAAACATATGTTAGTCCGGAAATGACCTAGTTTGTGTCGAATGGACATTAGGCCGCATTTCTCTCTTTCTCTTTTATTTTTAAAGTTTTGTTATAATCGGTTGGTAATCAAAGGTACTGTAAAAGTGATAAAACAGAAAATTTCGCCCGGTTGTAATGTTTCTCACTTTAAAGTCAGCAATTTGCCGATTTTAAGGGGCAAACGTTTATTGCGAGCGATTAAGCTGGTCAGGGGGAGCTTATTTTTAAAAGTTTTGTAATATTCGGTTGATAACTAAAGGTACCGTGCAAATTAAACTGTTAAAATAGAAAATTTGGCCCGGTTGAAATGTTTCTCGCTGTAGGTCAGCAATTTGCCGATTTTAGGGAGGTTGCGTGGCTGAATGGTTAGCACGTGCGCTCTGTCATTGAGTCAACTGGCGTTGTTTCGATTTCTTGGTTGTACGTGACAAGGAGTATGGTCGCCTTACCAACCTCGTAGGCCGTAACGCCGCTGCCCGGGCAAAATTTCCCTCATTGCACACTTTATGGCGTATGCCCGTCTTCATTAGCCCATTGTAGGAGCAGAACAGTTGGACGTTAAACCCCATTCAATTTCATTTCATTTTCTCTATGTTGCTTATTTATTATAGTGGATAAATATTTTTCTGGTTCTAGCAATTATTTGATTTCTGCATAGAAATCTCTGGCCAGTTTTTTTATTGCAGAGTGCCATTCTTGTATATTGCAGTCTATGACCCTTTGTTTAAAACATGCTTAAGAAGTCGTCACGATTTCCTACTTATAACCAAACATATTGGAAACCATAATTATATAACATATCTTGGAAGCCCGATTACAGCTATACAAGTTTCAGTTATTTCCCTTTAGTTTAAAGATTATTTTTTTGCCCGGGTGCAATGTTTCTCACTACATTTAAATTTGTAACTTTGTGAGTTTTTGACCGATTTTGATATTATGTCTTTATAATTTTCCAAATCTACATATTTAACGTACATATTCAAACAGCTGAGTTCAACCTGATTCAAAAAGTTTTAATTTTGTTCAAAGTTACCTCATTCATCCCGATTACAGCAACACAAGTATCAGTTATTTCCCTTTAGTTTTCAGATTACTCAATGTTTCATACTATATTTAGACTTGTAACTTCGCGAGTTTTTGACCAATTTTGATAGTTTGTTAATCTTATCCTTTTATTTGAGATACTTGATATAATCGATGACACGTGACGATGAATATGAAAGCTTTCATATCTGCATGGGACAGTAGCAGATCTAGTTCTTATTATTATTTTTTTTTTATTGGGGGAAGCTAGATCTCAGAAACTATAAGAGATAGAGGTCTGAAGTTTGATTTTCCCTCGGGAAAATGGGTGGTGGTTACTCCTTAAAACTATTTCCAGATTTGTGCGCATAGCGGAAATGCGTGAAATCTTTAGCGTGCACAAAAATTGAAATTCGGCCATAATTCAGTTAATTCTCAATCGATTTTTCAGACATTTATATTTTTGAATAGCGGGAGACATTTCGGACTAGATAGCAGTTGAAAAACGTTGAATATAGAAACTTTGTCGCTCTCATTTTTTTGGTGAATACTGGAAAATTTTCAAAAAATTGCTAAAATGTTTATTTTTAGGAATTTAGAAATTCTAATTACACTTTTGGATAGCTGACGTCGATCCGATTCCAACAATATAAGTTGTGTTCTGAAATGTTAACTTTGATTTTTCACTTTTTTTCGCATTTTGGTCAAAAACGGTAAGGCTTATTTTTTTAAAACCACTTCAACGATTTTCCTGAAACTTTGGTAAGATGAACAGAGATGTCTGAATTGTTCCTTAAACTATAAATGAAAATCCTCTAATCACCGGAAGTGGTCAAGAAAGGTATCCAAACTTTGACAAAATTCAGAAAAATGGGTGCCTGTGCGACAAATAAGATGTATCGATTGGTTGTTTACCCAGTAGTTAATGCATTATATCGTTTGATAGCCACGTGAATTACCTACAAGATGGTACTATAGCGACAAGTTTCTATCAAAAAATAAAAAAGTTATCTGAGTTTGAAAAGTAAGGTATTTTGCTATTTCGGTCAACTTTAGACGCGTATTTCTCGAAAACGCCGCCTACGATTTTTTAAAAACTTTCTCATTCGAGAGTCTTATAGGTGGTGTATTGTGTGAAACCATTGTACAATTTCTCTAAATGTCATGAGTAGTCGAAAAACGAGATTGAAAATCCAAAACGTCGTATTTTTACCATTTGGAGCATTTTTAGACGTCTTTTTCTCGAAAAGTCAACGTAATTTTTTTTTTGAACTTCTTCTACAGAGAGTTTTATCGGTAGTCTTAGGTATGAAACCATTGCGCAACAGTTAGAAATATCAGGAGTATGAGAACAAAGGGATCGAAAATTGAAAACGTCACCTTTCATTATTAAGCAAAACATGCAGTAAGAGTTGATACAATCTGTACGTATTAGCAACGTTTAGAGCATATTCAAAAGTCCCGTTTTCTCTCACAGTGACGATATTTGGGCAAAAAGTATTTCAACTTTGAGTCTTTACTTCTATTCAAAATAAGGGTATAGTGACCCTGTAGCAGAAATATTTGATTTATGTGTGTAATAATTAGTCTTTGAATTAATATTGTTTCTCCTTGGCCAAAATTACCTCATAGCCGTAATCATCTCGACACAAATCGACGGCTCGCGCTGTTTATAAGCAAATCCAAATTTTAAGAGGTTGCAGTTGTATCTTGCAGTAATATCGTGCAGAAGTACGAATATTGCACCGGTCATAGAAAGTTTAATGTAGTTAGAGCATGGACTCTGTTTCTAATAAATATCGATATTTTATATGTGGGTGACGTCAAATCTTTAACGTGCACGAAATCCGAAAATTGGCGATATTTCATTGAATATAAAACCAATTTTTGAACCAGTTACATATTTGGGTAGCTGACATGAAAACGCGATTCCGAAGTCCCGTGTACACATTGGTGTGACATCGAAAAAAGTCCGAATTGGTCATAATTGGAACGTTTTGCATACGTATAAAGCATATATAGAGAGATTTTTTTAAAAGTGGCAATATTTGAACTAAGGGTGTTTTAATAGTAACCAATATCTGTTACTGGTGCTTCTAGAGTGAAAATAATTCGTTTTAGTAAATAATAGTTACCCCTGAAATTAATATCGCAGGATTTTTGTCTCCATGACGTCGTCATTTGATACCAGTGAAAATAAACCTCTCTGTTGAAGCTATTTATAAGGAAGGTACTCTTCTACATAAATGCAGAAAAATTAATGTTGAATGTATGATTCTGGGTTTTGGATATTATTTGACACTTACGATACTTTTTTGTCCCAATCGGAAAACTCTTTTTTTTTTATTCTCGTGTAGAGATCTCTGAATCTGAAACAGATAGAGTTTTGAATATTGATTTTTCCTATGTTTTAAACATTTAGTACTTAAAACTATTGTGAAAGTTGTGAACCAGGCCGTAAGTGATGTAAATCTTTAACGTGCACGAATGAAAATAGGTTCTAATTATGTCAATTCCCAACCGATTTTCGAAAAAATTATATTTTTGTACAGCCGGGAGTGATGTAAATCTTTAACGTGCATGAATGAAAATCGGTTCTAATTATGTCAATTCCCAACCGATTTTCGAAAAGATTATATTTTTGTACAGCCGGGGATATTGCGGATGGGATAAAGGTCGAATTGAGATAACCATGTCGTTCTTAGTTGAGATAAACAGTTTGAGCATGGACTCTATCTGTAATAAATATTAAATTTTTATATGTTACATGTAGTGACGTCAAATCTTTAACGTGCACGAAATCAGAAAATTGTAGATATTTCATTGAATATTTAATCAATTTTTGAACCAGTTGCATATTTGAGTAGTTGATATGGACGTGATTCCAAAGTCCCGTGTACACATTGGTGTGACATTGACAAAAGTCCGAGTTGGTCATAATCGCAACGTTTTGCCTACGTATAAAGCATTATATAGAGAGCTTTTTTTGAAAGGGGCAATATTTGAACTAAAGGTGTTTTACTGGTAACCAATATCTGGTAATGCTGCTTCTAGAGTGAAAATAATTCATTTTAGTTTATTATAACCCCAGGTTTTTTGTCTACATGACGCCATCATATGATACCAGCGAAAATGACGCTATTTACCGAAACTATTTATAAGCAAGGCACCCCTCTGGACCAATGTTGAAAAGTTGATGTTGAAAGGTATGATTCTTGGTTTTGGTTATGATCTGACACGATCTTTTTTTTGTCCCATTCGAAAAACTTTTTTTTTTTTCATTCTCTTGTAGATCTCTGAAACTAAAGCAGATAGAGTTCTGAATAATGATTTTTCCTATGTTTTAAGCAGTAAGTACTTAGAAGTATTGCGAAAGTTCTGAACATACCTGAAGTGAAGTAAATCTTTAACGTGCATAAACGAAAATAGGTCCTAATAATGTCAATTCCCAACCGATTTTCGAAAAAGTTATATTTTTGTAGAGCCGGTGATATTGGGGATTGCAATACCACGCCGTTCTCCTTTTTTCCTAAAAATTTGAAAATGTACTGAAATTGTAAACTTTTTTTTTAGAATTTTTGAGTTTTTGATTACGTATTTAGATTTCTGACGTCTGTAGGATTCTACCGATACAAGTTCATAATGTTGTAAATTGTTCAACTATATTGTTCACTTTCCTTCTATCGTAATGCGCATGCAGAGAAAGTGTCAATATCTGAGTTGTTTAAGTGTGTGTGTGTGTGTTTTAAGGGGTGGGTGGTGGGCATTTTGTGCTGCCTTGGGCAAGGTGAAAGCCTTCAGCCTTGCAAGCAAGTCTAGTTATTATTATTATTATTAGGGTTTCACACTGCGAAGCTTGTGTGAAACACTATTGTTTTTGTTAAAATTATTATTCTTATTATTATTATTATTATTCTTCTTTTGTTTTGAGTAGATCTCAGCAACTACGTGTCGCATCGTTACGATTTCTTCGGTTTTACTGGGAAAGTGGGTGTGACTTAGAGGATAAAGCTATTTTGAACGTTCTGCGACAATTCGAAATGTCCGAAATCACCGAAGTTATCGTTTTTACAAATATTGCGGTAATTTTAACAATATTCATGGGATTTTAACTTTCGATACATTTTGGCATAGCTGGAGACAGGGCACATAGCTGCGCTACTTTTGATTTTCGGCAAATCTTCGAAGATATTAGGCGCCAAATTTCGGAAATTTAAAATTTTACAAAAAACTTTTTTATTTATGAATATTTTTTAGTCGTGTTGTGCACAGAATTAAAGAGTCATCTGACTTGCGCAAAAATGTTAAAAAATTTTGTCTCAGTAATTTTCCTTGGCCTCCATTGGCTAATTCAGTTTTTCAGTCCTAGATTAATTTTTTATTGTTCGATTTGTATAAAACAAAGTTCATATGCTTCGTTGTCTCAATTGTCATTTTTTTTATTACCAAAAGTGTTATCTGTCGGCACCGGAAGTGGCATAATTTTACCAAAAACTACAATTTTGACAGTTAGGTACATTTTTTGAAAACAAATATTATTTTTTTGAAAAATTATATGACTCAAAGAGTATGTCCTTTAAAGGCGCAAAAAATGTCGGAAGCAGTTTTTTTAATTTCTTTTTCATTTTCTAGCAAATTGGATTAAGAGGTGAAAAAAGGCGTAAAATTGACCTATTTACAACTCATTCAGGCTTTTCAGATTTTAAAATATTTTTATGTAACTTTTATAAACTTGTAGCTATAATCCACACGAAGAGAATGTATGTGAAAATTAGTTTGTAATATAAGCAGTTGCCGAGAAATAGGCAATTTTGCATGAGTCACTTTTCACGTAATTTTGGCTGTAAAAGAATCAATTATTATTCGATTTTCAATTTTCTTTCGCCATTGGATGCCTAATGCCATAGTGGACTATGTCAAACCATTTTACCCATTGCGCTGCCACCGGAAATGACGTCATTTGCTCAAAACTTAAATTTTAGCCTTCAAAAAACAATATTTTATTCAAATGAGTCGTATTTGTTATTTTTTTCAAATTGTGATATTTGATTCTATTGATCAAATAGATTGAACCCATACGATCATACAGATACCACAAAATGGTTTCTAACTTGTACGGTTGCCGAGAAATGGGCGATTTTCCTTAAGTCACTCTTCAAGGTTTTTGGTCTATAAAAGAGTCAGTTATTATTCGATTTTCATAAAATTTTCACCATATGATATCTTGTGTCATTTATGATTTCATAGAACTAATTTAACATTTTCAGTATCACCGGAAGTAATGTCATTTTGGCAAAAACTGTATTTTTAGCCTTCAAAACAGACATTTTTTTCAAATGAGTCTGATTTGTAATATATTTCAAATTATGATATTTGATTCCAATCAACAAATGGATTGAACCCATACGATCATATAGATACCAAAAGATAGTTTTTATCGTGTACGGTTGCCGAGAAATAGACGATTTTCTACAAGTCACTTTTCAAGGTTTTTGGTCTATAAAAGTGGCAATTCTCATTCGATTTACATACAATTTTCACCATTATGCTGCCTTATGCCATTTCTGATTTCAGAAAACTAATTGAACATTTTCATTATCACCGGAAGTAATGAAATTTTGCCAGGATCACTTACAAGTAACATATATATACTAGACTTGCTTGCAAGGCTGAAGGCTTTCACCTTGCCCAAGGCAGCACAAAATGCCCACCACCCACCCCTTAAAACACACACACACACACTTAAACAACTCAGATATTGACACTTTCTCTGCATGCGCATTACGATAGAAGGAAAGTGAACAATATAGTTGAACAATTTACAACATTATGAACTTGTATCGGTAGAATCCTACAGACGTCAGAAATCTAAATACGTAATCAAAAACTCAAAAATTCTAAAAAAAAAATTTACAATTTCAGTACATTTTCAAATTTTTAGGAAAAAAGGAGAACGGCGTGGTATTGCAATCCCCAATATCACCGGCTCTACAAAAATATAACTTTTTCGAAAATCGGTTGGGAATTGACATTATTAGGACCTATTTTCGTTTATGCACGTTAAAGATTTACTTCACTTCAGGTCTGTTCAGAACTTTCGCAATACTTCTAAGTATTTACTGCTTAAAACATAGGAAAAATCATTATTCAGAACTCTATCTGCTTTAGTTTCAGAGATCTACAAGAGAATGAAAAAAAAAAGTTTTTCGAATGGGACAAAAAAAAGATCGTGTCAGATCATAACCAAAACCAAGAATCATACCTTTCAACATCAACTTTTCAACATTGGTCCAGAGGGGTGCCTTCCTTATAATTAGTTTTGGTAAATAGCGTCATTTTCGCTGGTATCATATGGTGGCGTCATGTAGACAAAAAACCTAGGATAATAATTTCAGGAGTTAACTGTTATTGACTAAAATGAATTATTTTCACTCTAGAAGCAGCATTACCAGATACTGGTTACCAGTAAAACACCTTTAGTTCAAATATTGCCTCTTTCAAGAAAAGCTCTCTATATAATGCTTTATACGTAGGCAAAACGTTGCGATTATGACCAACTCGGACTTTTGTCAATGTCACACCAATGTGTACACGGGACTTTGGAATCACGTCCATATCAACTACTCAAATATGCAACTGGTTCAAAAATTTATTAAATATTCAATGAAATATCTACAATTTTCTGATTTCGTGCACGTTAAAGATTTGACGTCACTACATGTAACATATAAAAATTTAATATTTATTACAGATAGAGTCCATGCTCAAACTGGTTATCTCAACTAAGAACGACATGGTTATCTCAATTCGACCTTTATCCCATCCGCAATATCCCCGGCTGTACAAAAATATAATTTTTTCGAAAATCGGTTGGGAATTGACATAATTAGAACCGATTTTCATTCATGCACGTTAAAGATTTACATCACTCCCGGCTGTACAAAAATATAATTTTTTCGAAAATCGGTTGGGAATTGACATAATTAGAACCTATTTTCATTCGTGCACGTTAAAGATTTACATCACTTACGGTCTGGTTCACAACTTTCGCAATAGTTCTAAGTACTAAATGTTTAAAACATAGGAAAAATCAATATTCAAAACTCTATCTGTTTCATATTCAGAGATCTACACGAGAATAAAAAAAAAAGAGTTTTCCGATTGGGACAAAAAAGTATCGAAAGTGTCAAATAATATCCAAAACCCAGAATCCTACATTCAACATTAACTTTTCTGCATTTATGTAGAAGAGTACCTTCCTTATAAATAGTATCAACAGAGAGGTTTATTTTCACTGGTATCAAATGACGACGTCATGGAGACAAAAATCCTGCGATATTAATTTCAGGGGTAACTATTATTTACTAAAACGAATTATTTTCACTCTAGAAGCACCAGTAACAGATATTGGTTACTATTAAAACACCCTTAGTTCAAATATTGCCACTTTTAAAAAAATCTCTCTATATATGCTTTATACATATGCAAAACGTTCCAATTATGACCAATTCGGACTTTTTTCGATGTCACACCAATGTGTACACGGGACTTCGGAATCGCGTTTTCATGTCAGCTACCCAAATATGTAACTGGTTCAAAAATTGGTTTTATATTCAATGAAATATCGCCAATTTTCGGATTTCGTGCACGTTAAAGATTTGACGTCACCCACATATAAAATATCGATATTTATTAGAAACAGAGTCCATGCTCTAACTACATTAAACTTTCTATGGCCGGTGCAATATTCGTACTTCTGCACGATATTACTGCAAGATACAACTGCAACGTCTTAAAAATTGGATTTGCTTATAAACAGCGCGAGCCGTCGATTTGTGTCGAGATGATTACGGCTTTGAGGTAATTTTGGCCAAGGAGAAACAATATTAATTCAAAGACTAATTATTACACACATAAATCAAATATTTCTGCTACAGGGTCACTATACCCTTATTTTGAATAGAAGTAAAGACTCAAAGTTGAAATACTTTTTGCCCAAATATCGTCACTGTGAGAGAAAACGGGACTTTTGAATATGCTCTAAACGTTGCTAATACGTACAGATTGTATCAACTCTTACTGCATGTTTTGCTTAATAATGAAAGGTGACGTTTTCAATTTTCGTTCCCTTTGTTCTCATACTCCTGATATTTCTAACTGTTGCGCAATGGTTTCATACCTAAGACTACCGATAAAACTCTCTGTAGAAGAAGTTCAAAAAAAAAAATTACGTTGACTTTTCGAGAAAAAGACGTCTAAAAATGCTCCAAATGGTAAAAATACGACGTTTTGGATTTTCAATCTCGTTTTTCGACTACTCATGACATTTAGAGAAATTGTACAATGGTTTCACACAATACACCACCTATAAGACTCTCGAATGAGAAAGTTTTTAAAAAATCGTAGGCGGCGTTTTCGAGAAATACGCGTCTAAAGTTGACCGAAATAGCAAAATACCTTACTTTTCAAACTCAGATAACTTTTTTATTTTTTGATAGAAACTTGTCGCTATAGTACCATCTTGTAGGTAATTCACGTGGCTATCAAACGATATAATGCATTAACTACTGGGTAAACAACCAATCGATACATCTTATTTGTCGCACAGGCACCCATTTTTCTGAATTTTGTCAAAGTTTGGATACCTTTCTTGACCACTTCCGGTGATTAGAGGATTTTCATTTATAGTTTAAGGAACAATTCAGACATCTCTGTTCATCTTACCAAAGTTTCAGGAAAATCGTTGAAGTGGTTTTAAAAAAATAAGCCTTACCGTTTTTGACCAAAATGCGAAAAAAAGTGAAAAATCAAAGTTAACATTTCAGAACACAACTTATATTGTTGGAATCGGATCGACGTCAGCTATCCAAAAGTGTAATTAGAATTTCTAAATTCCTAAAAATAAACATTTTAGCAATTTTTTGAAAATTTTCCAGTATTCACCAAAAAAATGAGAGCGACAAAGTTTCTATATTCAACGTTTTTCAACTGCTATCTAGTCCGAAATGTCTCCCGCTATTCAAAAATATAACTGTCTGAAAAATCGATTGAGAATTAACTGAATTATGGCCGATTTTCAATTTTTGTGCACGCTAAAGATTTCACGCATTTCCGCTATGCGCACAAATCTGGAAATAGTTTTAAGGAGTAACCACCACCCATTTTCCCGAAGGAAAATCAAACTTCAGACCTCTATCTCTTATAGTTTCTGAGATCTAGCTTCCCCCAATAAAAAAAAAAATAATAATAAGAACTAGACTTGCTTGCAAGGCTGAAGGCTTTCACCTTTACCCAAGGCACCACAAATTGCCTACCACTCACCCCTTAAAACACATACACACACACACACACTTAAACAACTCAGACATTGACACTTTCTGTGCATGCGCATTACGATAGAAGGAAAGTGAAAAATATAGTTGAACAATTATGAACTTGGATCGGTAGAATCCTACAGACGCCAGAAATCTAAATACGCAATCAAAAACGCAAAAATTCTAAAAAAAAAATTACAATTTTAGTACATTTTCAAATTTTCAGGAAAAAAAGAGAACTGCGTGGTATTGCAATTCGACCTATATCTCATCCGCAATATCCCCGGCTATACAAAAATATAACTTTTTCGAAAATCGGTTGGGAATTGACATAATTAGGACCGATTTTCATTCGCGCACGTTAAAGATTTACATCACTTCCGGTCTGTTCACAACTTTCGCAATAGTTCTAAGTACTAAATGTTTAAAACATAGGAAAAATCAATATTCAAAACTCTATCTGTTTTAGTTTCAGAGATCTAAACGACTACAGAAAAAAAAACAGTTTTCCGAATGAGACAAAAAAAAAATACCTTAAGTATCAAGGTAATAACCAAAACCCAAAATCGCACCTTTCAACCTTAATTGTTCATCATCGAATTTGAGGGGTACTTTATTTATAAATGACTTCAACAGAAAGCTTCATTTTCACTGGTATCAAATGATGACGTCAGGTAGACATAAAACCTGGGATATTAATTTCAGGAGTAACTGTTAATTACTAAAATGAGTTATTTTCATTATAGAAGCACAAGTACCAGATATTGGTTACTATTCAAACACCCTTTGTTCAAATATTGCCAGTTTTAAAAAAAGCTCTCTATATATGCTTTATACGTATGCAAAACGTTCCATTTATAACCAATTCGGACTTTTGTCGATGTCACACCAATGTGTTACACGGAACTTTGGAATCGCGTTCAGGTAAGCTACTCAAATATGTAACTGGTTCAAAACTAAATTGAATATTCAATGAAAAATCGACAATATTCTGATTTCGTGCACGTTAATGATTTGACGTCACTAACATATAAAAATTTATCTTTAATTAGAGACAGGGCCCAAACTCAAACTACATCATGCTTTCTATCACAGGTGCAATATTCGTACTTCTGCACGACACTACTGCAAGATACAACTGCAAACTATTGATAATTGGATTTCCTTTTAAACAGCGCGAGCCGTCGATTTGTGTCGAGATGATTACGGTTATGAGGTAATTTTGACAAAGAAGAAACAATATTAATTCAAAGACTAATTATTACACACAGAAATCAATTATTTCTGTTACAGGGTCACTAAACCCATATTTTGAATATAAGAAAACATTCAAAGTTGAAATACTTTTAGCTCAAATATTGTCACTGTGAGAGAAATGGGGAATTTTGAATATGCTCTAAACGTTGGTAAAACGTACATATTGTATCAACTCTTACTGCATGTTTCGCTTAACAATGAAAGGTGACGTTTTCAGTTTTCGATCCCTTTGTTCTCATACTCCTGATATTTCTAAATGTTGCGCAATAGTTTCATACCTAAGACTACCGATAAAACTCCCTGTAGAAGAAGTTCCAAAAAAAAATTACGTTGACTTTTAGAGAAAAAGACGTCTAAAAATGCTCCAAATGGTAAAAATATGACGTTTTGGATTTTCAATCTCGTTTTTCGACTACTCATGACATATAGAGAAATTGTACAATGGTTTCACACAATACACCACCTATAAGACTCTCGAATGAGAAAGTTTAAAAAAAATCGTAGGCGGCGTTTACGAGAAATTCGCGTCTTAAATTGATCGAAATAGCAAAATACCTTACTTTTCAAACTCAGATAACTTTTTTATTTTTTGATAGAAACTTGTCGCTATAGTACCATCTTGTAGATAATTCACGTGGCTATCAAACGATATAATACTTTAACTACTCTGTAATCAACCAATTGATACATCGTATTTTACGCATCGGTACCCATTTTTCAGAATTTTGTCAAACTTTGGATACTTTTCTTGACCACTTCCGGTGATTAGAGGATTTTTATTTATAGCTCATGGACTGGTTTGGACCTTCGACTTCATATTCCATAAGTTTCAGAAAAATCGTAGGCGCCGTTTTAAAGAAATAAGAACTCTACGATTTGACCAAAATGCGAAAAAAAGTGAAAAATCAAAGTTAACATTTCAGAATAAATCTAATATTGTTGGAATCGGATTGATGTCAGCTATCCAAAAATATAACTCATAATTCAAAATACCAAAAAATAAAAATTTTGGAAATTTTTGAAAATTTTCCAATTTTCACCAAAAAAATGAAAGCGACAAAGTTTCTAAATTGGACGTTTGTGAACTGCTATCTTCTTAGAAATGTCTCAAGCTATCCAAAAATGTAAATATCAGAGAAATCGGTTCACAATTACCAAAATTAAGGCCGATTTTCAATTTTCGTGCACGTTAAAGATTTAACGCATTTCCGCTATGCGCACGAATTTCGTTTTACATTTAAGCACTAACTACCACCCAGTTTCCCGAGAGAAAATCAAACTTCAGACCTCTATCTCTTATAGTTGCTGAGAAATAGGCAAAATGGAAAAAAAAAAAAGAATAATAATAACTAGACTTGCTTGCAAGGCTGAAGGCTTTCACCTTACCCAAGGCAGCACAAAATGCCTACCACTCACCCCTTAAAACACACACACACACACACACACACACACACACTTAAACAACTCAGACATTGACACTTTCTGTGCATGCGCATTACGATAGAAGGAAAGTGAAAAATATAGTTGAACAACTATGAACTTGGATCGGTAGAATCCTACAGGCGCCAGAAATCTAAATACGCAATCAAAAACGCAAAAATTCTAAAAGAAAAAATTACAATTTTAGTACATTTAGTACTTCCTTATAAATAGTTTCGGTAAATAGCGTCATTTTCGCTGGTATCATATGATGGCGTCATGTAGACAAAAAAACCTGGGGTAATAATTTCAGGAGTAACAGTTATTGACTAAAATGAATTATTTTCACTCTAGAAGCAGCATTACCAGATATTGGTTACCAGTAAAACACCTTTAGTTCAAATATTGCCTCTTTCAAAAAAAGCTCTCTATATAATGCTTTATACGTGGGCAAAACGTTGCGATTATGACCAACTCGGACTTTTGTCAATGTCACACCAATGTGTACACGGGACTTTGGAATCACGTCCATATCAACTACTCAAATATGAAACTGGTTCAAAAATTGATTAAATATTGAATGAAATATCTACAATTTTCTGATTTCGTGCACGTTAAAGATTTGACGTCACTACATGTAATATATAAAAAATTAATATTTATTACAGATAGAGTCCATGCTCAAACTGGTTATCTCAACTGAGAACGACATGGTTATCACAATTCGACCTTTATCCCATCCGCAATATCCTCGGCTGTACAAAAATATAATTTTTTCGAAAATCGGTTGGGAATTGACATAATTAGAACCGATTTTCATTCGTGCACGTTAAAGATTTACATCACTTCCGGTCTGGTTCACAACTTTCGCAATAGTTCCAAGTACTAAATGTTTAAAACATAGGAAAAATCAATATTCAAAACTCTATCTGTTTTAGTTCCAGAGATCTACACGAGAATAAAAAAAAACGAGTTTTCCGATTGGGACAAAAAAGTATCGTAAGTGTCAAATAATAACCAAAACCCAGAATCATGCATTCAACATTAATTTTTCAACATTTATATAGAGGAGTGCCTTCCTTATAAATAGCTTCAAGAGAGAGGTTTATTTTCACTGGTATCAAATGATGACGTCATGGAGACAAAAATCCTGCGATATTAATTTGAGGGGTAACTATTATTTACTAAAACGAATTATTTTCACTCTAGAAGCACCAGTAACAGATATTGGTTACTATTAAAACACCCTTAGTTCAAATATTGCCACTTTTAAAAAAATCTCTCTATATATGCTTTATACGTATGCAAAACGTTCCAATTATGACCAATTCGGACTTTTGTCGATGTCAAACCAATGTGTACACGGGACTTCGGAATCGCGTTTTCATGTCAGCTACTCAAATATGTAACTGGTTCAAAAATTGATTTTATATTCAATGAAATATCGGCAATTTTCTGTCTGATTTCGTGCACGTTAAAGATTTGACGTCACCAACATATAAAATTTCGATATTTATTAGTAACAGAGTCCATGCTCTAACGACATTACACTTTCTATGACCGGTGCAGTATTCGTACTTCTGCACGATACTACTGCAAGATCCAACTACAACCTCTTAAAAATTGGATTTGCTTATAAACAGCGCGAGCCGTCGATTTGTGTCGAGATGATTACGGCTATGAGGTAATTTTGGCCAAGGAGAAACAATATTAATTCAAAGACTAATTATTACAAACATAAATCAAATACTTCTGCTACAGGGTCACTAAACCCTTATTTTGAATAGAAGTAAAGACTCAAAGTTGAAATACTTTTTGCCCAAATATCGTCACTGTGAGAGAAAAAGGGACTTTTGAATATGCTCTAAACGTTGCTAATACGTACAGATTGTATCAACTCTTACTGCATGTTTCACTTAACAATGAAAGGTGACGTTTTCAATTTTCGATCCCTTTGTTCTCATACTCCTGATATTTCTAACTGTTGCGCAATGGTTTCATACCTAAGACTACCGATAAAACTCTCTGTAGAAGAAGTTCAAAAAAAAAATTACGTTGACTTTTCGAGAAAACGACGTCTAAAAATGCTCCAAATGGTAAAAATACGACGTTTTGGATTTTCAATCTCGTTTTTCGAATACTCATGACATTTAGAGAAATTGTACAATGGTTTCACACAATACACCACCTATAAGACTCTCGAATGAGAAAGTTTTAAAAAAAATCGTAGGCGGGGTTTTCGAGAAATACGCGTCTAAAGTTGATCGAAATAGCAAAATACCTTACTTTTCAAACTCAGATAACTTTTTTATTTTTTGATAGAAACTTCTCGCTATAGTACCATCTTGTAGATAATTCATGTGGCTATCACACGATATAATACTTTAACTACTCGGTAAATAACCAATCGATACATCTTATTTGGCGCACAGACACCCATTTTTCTGAATTTTGTCAAAATTTCGATACCTTTCTTGACCACTTCCGGTGATTAGAGGATTTTCATTTATAGTTTAAGGAACAATTCAGACATCTCTGTTCATCTTCCCAAAGTTTTAGAAAAATCGTAGGCGCGGTTTTAAAAAAATAAGCCTTACCGTTTTTGACCAAAATGCAAAAAAAAGTGAAAAATCAAAGTTAATATTTCAGAACAAAACTTATATTGTTGGAATTGGGTTGAGGTCAGCTATCCAAAAATATAAGTCAAATTTCAAAATTCCAAAAAATAACAATTTTATGAAATTTTTCAATTTTCACCAAAAAAATGAAAACAACAAAGTTTCAAAATTCAACGATTTTGAACTGCTGTCTTCTCGCCAATGTTTCCGGGTATCCAAAAATATAACTTTTTAAAAAATCGATTAAGAACTAAAAGACTTATGGCCGATTTTTAAATTTCGTGCACGTTACAGATTCTACAAAAGCGGGATGTTTTGATAATTTCGTTTTACATTTAAGCACTAATACATGAAACAGTTAATTTATTTCCAGAGTTTCATAGCATTCGTTCAAATAGTTTCTGAGATTTAGGCTGCCCCATTTGAGTTAAACGTATAACGCGTTTTGTAATTGGTTTGGGGGGAAAACCAATTACCTACTAGACTTGCTTGCAAGGCTGAAGGCTTTCACCTTACCCAAGGCAGCACAAAATGCCTACCACTCACCCCTTAAAACACACACACACACACACACACACACACACACTTAAACAACTCAGACATTGACACTTTCTGTGCATGCGCATTACGATAGAAGGAAAGTGAAAAATATAGTTGAACAACTATGAACTTGGATCGGTAGAATCCTACAGGCGCCAGAAATCTAAATACGCAATCAAAAACGCAAAAATTCTAAAAGAAAAAATTACAATTTTAGTACATTTTCAAATTTTCAGGAAAAAAAGAGAACCGCGTGGTATTGCAATTCGACCTATATCGCATCCGCAATATCCCCGGCTCTACAAAAATATAACTTTTTCGAAAATCGGTTGGGAATTGAGATTATTAGGACCTATTTTCATTTATGCACGTTAAAGATTTACTTCACTTCAGGTCTGTTCAGAACTTTCGCAATACTTCTAAGTAGTTACTGCTTAAAACATAGAAAAAATCATTATTCAGAACTCTATCTGCTTTAGTTTCAGAGATCTACACGAGAATGAAAAAAAACCAGTTTTTCGAATGGGACAAAAAAAAAGATCGTGTCAGATCATAACCAAAACCAAGAATCATACCTTTCAACATCAACTTTTCAACATTTGTCCAGAGGGGTGCCTTCCTTATAATAGTTTCGGTAAATAGCGTCATTTTCGCTGGTATCATATGATGGCGTCATGTAGACAAAAAAACCTGGGGTAATAATTTCAGGAGTAACAGTTATTGACTAAAATGAATTATTTTCACTCTAGAAGCAGCATTACCAGATATTGGTTACCAGTAAAACACCTTTAGTTCAAATATTGCCTCTTTCAAAAAAAGCTCTCTATATAATGCTTTATACGTGGGCAAAACGTTGCGATTATGACCAACTCGGACTTTTGTCAATGTCACACCAATGTGTACACGGGACTTTGGAATCACGTCCATATCAACTACTCAAATATGCAACTGGTTCAAAAATTGATTAAATATTGAATGAAATATCTACAATTTTCTGATTTCGTGCACGTTAAAGATTTGACGTCACTACATGTAATATATAAAAAATTAATATTTATTACAGATAGAGTCCATGCTCAAACTGGTTATCTCAACTGAGAACGACATGGTTATCACAATTCGACCTTTATCCCATCCGCAATATCCCCGGCTGTACAAAAATATAATTTTTTCGAAAATCGGTTGGGAATTGACATAATTAGAACCGATTTTCATTCGTGCACGTTAAAGATTTACATCACTTCCGGTCTGGTTCACAACTTTCGCAATAGTTCCAAGTACTAAATGTTTAAAACATAGGAAAAATCAATATTCAAAACTCTATCTGTTTTAGTTCCAGAGATCTACACGAGAATAAAAAAAAACGAGTTTTCCGATTGGGACAAAAAAGTATCGTAAGTGTCAAATAATAACCAAAACCCAGAATCATGCATTCAACATTAATTTTTCAACATTTATATAGAGGAGTGCCTTCCTTATAAATAGCTTCAAGAGAGAGGTTTATTTTCACTGGTATCAAATGATGACGTCATGGAGACAAAAATCCTGCGATATTAATTTGAGGGGTAACTATTATTTACTAAAACGAATTATTTTCACTCTAGAAGCACCAGTAACAGATATTGGTTACTATTAAAACACCCTTAGTTCAAATATTGCCACTTTTAAAAAAATCTCTCTATATATGCTTTATACGTATGCAAAACGTTCCAATTATGACCAATTCGGACTTTTGTCGATGTCAAACCAATGTGTACACGGGACTTCGGAATCGCGTTTTCATGTCAGCTACTCAAATATGTAACTGGTTCGAAAATTGATTTTACATTCAATGAAATATCGGCAATTTTCTGTCTGATTTCGTGCACGTTAAAGATTTTACGTCACCAACATATAAAATTTCGATATTTATTAGTAACAGAGTCCATGCTCTAACGACATTACACTTTCTATGACCGGTGCAGTATTCGTACTTCTGCACGATACTACTGCAAGATCCAACTACAACCTCTTAAAAATAGGATTTGCTTATAAACAGCGCGAGCCGTCGATTTGTGTCGAGATGATTACGGCTATGAGGTAATTTTGGCCAAGGAGAAACAATATTAATTCAAAGACTAATTATTACAAACATAAATCAAATACTTCTGCTACAGGGTCACTATACCCTTATTTTGAATAGAAGTAAAGACTCAAAGTTGAAATACTTTTTGCCCAAATATCGTCACTGTGAGAGAAAAAGGGACTTTTGAATATGCTCTAAACGTTGCTAATACGTACAGATTGTATCAACTCTTACTGCATGTTTCACTTAACAATGAAAGGTGACGTTTTCAATTTTCGATCCCTTTGTTCTCATACTCCTGATATTTCTAACTGTTGCGCAATGGTTTCATACCTAAGACTACCGATAAAACTCTCTGTAGAAGAAGTTCAAAAAAAAAATTACGTTGACTTTTCGAGAAAACGACGTCTAAAAATGCTCCAAATGGTAAAAATACGACGTTTTGGATTTTCAATCTCGTTTTTCGAATACTCATGACATTTAGAGAAATTGTACAATGGTTTCACACAATACACCACCTATAAGACTCTCGAATGAGAAAGTTTTAAAAAAAATCGTAGGCGGGGTTTTCGAGAAATACGCGTCTAAAGTTGATCGAAATAGCAAAATACCTTACTTTTCAAACTCAGATAACTTTTTTATTTTTTGATAGAAACTTCTCGCTATAGTACCATCTTGTAGATAATTCATGTGGCTATCACACGATATAATACTTTAACTACTCGGTAAATAACCAATCGATACATCTTATTTGGCGCACAGACACCCATTTTTCTGAATTTTGTCAAACTTTCGATACCTTTCTTGACCACTTCCGGTGATTAGAGGATTTTCATTTATAGTTTAAGGAACAATTCAGACATCTCTGTTCATCTTCCCAAAGTTTTAGAAAAATCGTAGGCGCGGTTTTAAAAAAATAAGCCTTACCGTTTTTGACCAAAATGCAAAAAAAAGTGAAAAATCAAAGTTAATATTTGAGAACAAAACTTATATTGTTGGAATTGGTTTGAGGTCAGCTATCCAAAAATATAAGTCAAATTTCAAAATTCCAAAAAATAACAATTTTATGAAATTTTTCAATTTTCACCAAAAAAATGAAAACAACAAAGTTTCAAAATTCAACGATTTTGAACTGCTGTCTTCTCGCCAATGTTTCCGGGTATCCAAAAATATAACTTTTTAAAAAATCGATTAAGAACTAAAAGACTTATGGCCGATTTTTAAATTTCGTGCACGTTACAGATTCTACAAAAGCGGGATGTTTTGATAATTTCGTTTTACATTTAAGCACTAATACATGAAACAGTTAATTTATTTCCAGAGTTTCATAGCATTCGTTCAAATAGTTTCTGAGATTTAGGCTGCCCCATTTGAGTTAAACGTATAACGCGTTTTGTAATTGGTTTGGGGGGAAAACCAATTACCTACTAGACTTGCTTGCAAGGCTGAAGGCTTTCACCTTACCCAAGGCAGCACAAAATGCCTACCACTCACCCCTTAAAACACACACACACACACACACACACACACACACACTTAAACAACTCAGACATTGACACTTTCTGTGCATGCGCATTACGATAGAAGGAAAGTGAAAAATATAGTTGAACAACTATGAACTTGGATCGGTAGAATCCTACAGGCGCCAGAAATCTAAATACGCAATCAAAAACGCAAAAATTCTAAAAAAAAAAAATTACAATTTTAGTACATTTTCAAATTTTCAGGAAAAAAAGAGAGCTGCGTGGTATTGCAATTAGACCTATATCTCATCCGCAATATTCCCGGCTCTACAAAAATATAACTTTTTCGAAAATCGGTTGGGAATTGAGATTATTAGGACCTATTTTCATTTATGCACGTTAAAGATTTACTTCACTTCAGGTCTGTTCAGAACTTTCGCAATACTTCTAAGTACTTACTGCTTAAAACATAGGAAAAATCATTATTCAGAACTCTATCTGCTTTACTTTCAGAGATCTACACGAGAATGAAAAAAAAAAAACAGTTTTCCAAATGGGACCAAAAAAAAAATCGTGTCAGATAATAACCAAAACCAGGAATCATACCTTTCAACATAAACTTTTCAACATTTGTACAGAGGGGTGCCTTCCTTATAAATAGCTTCAGTAAATAGCGTCATTTTCGCTGGTATCAAATGATGACGTCATGTAGACAAAAACCTGGGATAAGAATTTCCGGAGTAACTGTTATTGACTAAAATAAATTATTTTCATCCTAGGAGCAGCATTACCAGATATTGGTTACCAGTAAAACACCTTTAGTTCAAATATTGCCTCTTTCAAAAAAAGCTCTCTATATAATGCTTTATACGTAGGCAAAACGTTCCGATTATGACCAACTCGGACTGTTGCCAATGTCACACCAATGTGTACACGGGACTTTGGAATCACGTCCATATCAACTAATCAAATATGCAACTGGTTCAAAAATTGACTTAATATTCGATGAAATATCTACAATTTTCTGATTTCGTGCACGTTAAAGATTTGACGTCACTACATGTAACATATAAAAATTTAATATTTATTACAGATAGACTCCATGCTCAAACTGGTTATCTCAACTGAGAACGACATGGTTATCTCAATTCGACCTTTATCAAATCCGCAATATCCCCGGTTGTACAAAAATATATTTTTTTCGAAAATCGGTTGGGAATTGACATAATTAGAACCGATTTTCATTCGTGCACGTTAAAGGTTTACATCACTTCCGGTCTGGTTCACAACTTTCGCAATAGTTCTAAGTACTAAATGTTTAAAATATGGGAAAAATCAATATTCAAAACTATATCTGTTTTAGTTTCAGAGATCTACACGAGAATAAAAAAAAACCGAGTTTTCCAATTGGGACAAAAAAGTATCGTAAGTGTCAAATAATAACCAAAACCCAGAATCCTACATTCAACATTAATTTTTCAGCATTTATATGGAGGAGTGCCATCGTTATAAATAGCTTCAACAGAGAGGTTTATTTTCACTGGTATCAAATGATGACGTCATGGAGACAAAAATCCTGCGATATTAATTTCAGGGGTTAACTATTATTTACTAAAACCAATTATTGTCACTCTAGAAGCACCAGTAACAGATATTGGTTACTATTAAAACACACTTTGTTCAAATATTGCCACTTTTTTAAAAAATCTCTCTATATATGCTTTATACGTATGCAAAACGTTCCAATTATGACCAATTCGGACTTTTGTCGATGTCACACCAATGTGTACACGGGACTTCGGAATCGCGTTTTCATGTCAGCTACTCAAATATGTAACTGGTTCAAAAATTGATTTTATATTCAATGAAATATCGCCAATTTTCGGATTTCGTGCACGTTAAAGATTTGACGTCACCAACATATAAAATTTTATCTTTAATTAGAGATAGGGCCCAAGCTCAAACTACATCATGCTTTCTATCATAGGTGCAATATTCGTACTTCTGCACGATACTACTGCAAGATACAACTGCACACTATTGATAATTGTATTTCCTTTTAAACAGCGCGAGCCGTCGGTTTGTGTCGAGATGATTACGGTTATGAGGTAATTTTGACAAAGAAGAAACAATATTAATTCAAAGACTAATTATTACACACAGAAATCAATTATTTCTGTTACAGGGTCACTAAACCCATATTTTGAATATAAGTCAACACTCAAAGTTGAAATACTTTTAGCTCAAATATCGTCACTGTGAGAGAAATGGGGAATTTTGAATATGCTCTAAACGTTGGTAAAACGTACAGATTGTATCAACTCTTACTGCATGTTTCGCTTAACAATGAAAGGTGACGTTTTCAATTTTCGATCCTTTTGTTCTCATACTCCTGTTATTTCCAACTGTTGCGCAATGGTTTCATACCTAAGACTACCGATAAAACTCTCTGTAGAAGAATTTCAAAAAAAAAAATTACGTTGACTTTTCGAGAAAAAGACGTCTAAAAATGCTCCAAATGGTAAAAATGCGACGTTTTGGATTTTCAATCTCGTTTTTCGACTACTCATGACATTTAGAGAAATTGTACAATGGTTTCACACAATACACCACCTATAAGACTCTCGAATGAGAAAGTTTTAAAAAAATCGTAGGCGGCTTTTCCGAGAAACATGCGTTTAAAATTGCTCGATTTCGTAAAAAACCTTACTTTTCAAAGTCCTATAACTTTTTAAGTTTGAAAAAGAAACTTGTCGCAGTGGTACCATCTTGTAGATATTTTATGTGGCTATCAAATGACGTTGTACTTTAGCTACTCAGTAAACAGCCAATTGAAACATCGCACTTTGCGCACAGGCACCCATTTTTCAGAATTTTGTCAAAGTTTGGATACATTTATTGACCACTTCCGGTGATTAGAGCATTTTCATCCATAGTCTAAGGACTGGAGACGACTCCCGACTTCATATTCCTGAAGTTTCAGAAAAATCGTAGGCGTCGTTTTAAAAAAATAAGAACTCTACGATTTGACCAAAATTCGTAAAAAAGTGAAAAATCAAAGTTAATATTTCAGAACAAAATTTATATTGTTGGAATCGGATTGATGTCAGCTATCCAAAAATATAAGTTATATTTCTAAATTCCCAAAAATAACAATTTTAGAAAATTTTGAAAATTTTCCATTTTTCACCCAAAAATTGAAAGCGACAAAGTTTCCAAATTCTACGTATTTGAACTGCTGTCTTCTAGGAAATGTCTCCAGCTAACCAAAAATGTAAATTTTAAAAAAATCGGTTGAGAATTAGCAGAATTATGGTAGATTTTCAATTTGCGTGCACGCTAAAGATTTGACGCATTTCCGCTATGCGCACAAATTTCTTTTTACATTTAAGCACTAACCACCACCCAGTTTCCCCAGTGAAAATCAAATTTCAGACCTCTATCCCTTATAGTTTCTGAGATATAGCTTCCCCCAATAAAAAAAAAATAATAATAATAATCTTAGTAATAACAATAGTCTTTCACCATTGAAAAATGGTGAAAGCCTAACTAGACCTGCTTGCAGGACTGAAGGCTTTCACCTTACCCAAGGCAGCACAAAATGCCCACCACTCACCCCTTAAAAAATACCCACACACACTTAAACAACTCAGATATTGACACTTTTTGTGCATGCGCATCACGATAGAAAGAAAGTGAAAAATATAGTTGAATAATTTCCAACATAATGAACTTGGATCGGTAGAATCACACAGACGTCGGAAATCTAAGCACGCAATCAAAAACCCAAAAATTCCAAGAAATTTTAATTTTAGTACATTTTCAAAATATTCAAGAAAAAAGAGAACGACGTGGTATCTCAATTCGATCGTTATCGCATCCGCAATATCCCCCGCTGTACAAAAATACAACTTTTTCGAAAATCGGTTGGGAATTGACATAATAAGGACCGATTTTCATTCGCGCACGTTAAAGATTTACATAACTTCCGGTCTGTTCACAACTTCCGCAATAGATCTAAGTACTAAATGTTTAAAACATAGAAAAAAAACAATATTCAGAACTCTTATCAGTTTTAGTTTCAGAAATCTAAACGACTATAGAAAAAAACAGTTTTCCGAATGAGACAAAAAAATACCTTAAGTATCAGGTAATAACCAAAACCCAAAATCGCACCTTTCAACATTAATTTTTCAACATTGTAATTCAGGGGTACCTTATTTATAAATAGCTTCATTAGAGAGCTTCATTTTCACTGGTGTCAAATGATGACGTCATGTAGACAAAAAACCTGGGATATTAATTTCAGGAGTAACTGTTAATTACTAAAATGAATTATTTTCATTCTAGAAGCACCGGTACCAGATATTGGTTACCATTCAAACACCCTTAGTTCAAATATTGCCAGTTTTAAAAAAAAGCTCTCTATATATGCTTTATACGTATGCAAAACGTTCCATTTATAACCAATTCGGACTTTTGTCGATGTCACACCAATGTGTTACACGGGACTTAGGAATCGCGTTTTCATATCAGCTACTCAAATATGTAACTGGTTCAAAAATTGATTGAATATTCAATGAAATATCGTCAATTTTCTGATTTCGTGCACGTTAAAGATTTGACGTCACCAACATACAAAACTTCGATATTTATTACAGAGTCCATGCTCAAACTACATTACACTTTCTATGACCGGTGCAATATTCGTACTTCTGCACGATACTACTGCAAGATACAACTGCAACCTCTTAAATATTGGATTTGCTTATAAACAGCGCGAGTCGTCGATTTATGTCGAGATGATTACGGTTATGAGATAATTGTGACAAAGAAGAAACAATATTAATTCAAAGAATAATTATTACACGCAGCAATCAACTATTTCTGTTACAGGGCCATTAAACCCAAATTTTGAATAAAAGTAAACACTCAAAGTTGAAATGCTATTAGCTCAAATATCGTCACTGTGAGGGAAAGGGAGGCCTTTGAATATGCTCTAAACGTATGTAATACGTACAGATTGTATCAACTGTTACTGCATGTTTCGCCTAACAATGAAAGGTGACGTTTTCAATTTTCGATCCCTTTGTTCTCATACTCCTGATATTTTTAACTGTTGCGCAATGGTTTCATACCTTAGACTACCGATCAAACTCTCTGTAGAAGAAGTTCAACCAAAAAAATTACGTTGACTCTTCGAGAAAAAGACGTTTAAAAATGCTCTAAATGGTAAAAATACGACGTTTTGGATATTTAATCTCGTTTTTCGACTACTCATGACATCTAGAGAAATTGTACAATGGTTTCACACAATACACCACCTATAAGACTCTCGAATGAGAAAGTTTAAAAAAAATCGTAGGCGGCGTTTCCGAGAAATACGCGTCTAAAGTTGATTGAAATAGCAAAATACCTTAATTTTCAAACTCAGATAACTTTTTTATTTTTTCATAGAAACTTGTCGCTATAGTACCATCTTGTAGATAATTCACGTGGCTATCAATCCATATAATACTTTAACTACTCGGTAAACAACCAATCGATACATCTTATTTGGCGCACAGGCACCCATTTTTCTGAATTTTGTCAAAGTTTGGATACCTTTCTTGACCACTTCCGGTGATTAGAGGATTTTCATTTATAGTTCATCGACTGGTTTGGACCTTCGACTATATATTCAGTAAGTTTCAGAAAAATCGTAGGCGCCGTTTTAAAAAAATAAGAACTCTACGATTTGACCAAAATGCGAAAAAAAGTGAAAAATCAAAGTTAACATTTCAGAACAAAACTTATATTGTTGGAATCGGATTGATGTCAGCAATACAAAAATATAAGCAGAAATTCAAAATTCCAAAAAATAAAAATTTTGGAAAATTTTGAAAATTTTCCAATTTTCACCAAAAAAATGAAAGCGACAGAGTTTGTAAATTCGACATTTTTGAACTGCTATCGGCTAAGAAATGTCTCCAGCTATCCAAAAATGTAAATATCAGAAAAATTGGTTGAGAATTAAAAAAATTATGGCCGATTTTCAATTTCCGTGTACGTTAAAGATTTGACGCATTTCTGCTATGCGCACAAATTTCGTTTTACATTTAAGCACTAGCCACCACCCAGTTTCTGAAGAGAAAGCTAAATTTCAGACCTCTATCTCTTATAGTTGCTGAGAAATAGGCAAAGTGGAAAAAAAAAAATAATAATATTAATCTTAGTAATAACAATAGTCTTTCACCATTTTCAATGGTGAAAGCCTAACTAGACTTGCTTGCAAGGCTGAAGGCTTTCACCTTACCCAAGGCAGCACAAAATGCCTACCACTCACCCCTTAAAACACACACACACACACACACACACACACACACACACACACACTTAAACAACTCAGACATTGACACTTTCTGTGCATGCGCATTACGATAGAAGGAAAGTGAAAAATATAGTTGAACAACTATGAACTTGGATCGGTAGAATCCTACAGGCGCCAGAAATCTAAATACGCAATCAAAAACGCAAAGATTCTAAAAAAAAAAATTACAATTTTAGTACATTTTCAAATTTTCAGGAAAAAAAGAGAACTGCGTGGTATTGCAATTCGACCTATATCTCATCCGCAATATTCCCGGCTCTACAAAAATATAACTTTTTCGAAAATCGGTTGGGAATTGAGATTATTAGGACCTATTTTCATTTATGCACGTTAAAGATTTACTTCACTTCAGGTCTGTTCAGAACTTTCGCAATACTTCTAAGTACTTACTGCTTAAAACATAGGAAAAATCATTATTCAGAACTCTATCTGTTTTACTTTCAGAGATCTACACGAGAATAAAAAAAAAACAGTTTTCCAAATGGGACCAAAAAAAAAATCGTGTCAGATAATAACCAAAACCAGGAATCATACCTTTCAACATAAACTTTTCAACATTTGTACAGAGGGGTGCCTTCCTTATAAATAGCTTCAGTAAATAGCGTCATTTTCGCTGGTATCAAATGATGACGTCATGTAGACAAAAACCTGGGATAAGAATTTCCGGAGTAACTGTTATTGACTAAAATAAATTATTTTCATCCTAGGAGCAGCATTACCAGATATTGGTTACCAGTAAAACACCTTTAGTTCAAATATTGCCTCTTTCAAAAAAAGCTCTCTATATAATGCTTTATACGTAGGCAAAACGTTCCGATTATGACCAACTCGGACTGTTGCCAATGTCACACCAATGTGTACACGGGACTTTGGAATCACGTCCATATCAACTAATCAAATATGCAACTGGTTCAAAAATTGACTTAATATTCGATGAAATATCTACAATTTTCTGATTTCGTGCACGTTAAAGATTTGACGTCACTACATGTAACATATAAAAATTTAATATTTATTACAGATAGAGTCCATGCTCAAACTGGTTATCTCAACTGAGAACGACATGGTTATCTCAATCCGACCTTTATCAAATCCGCAATATCCCCGGCTGTACAAAAATATATTTTTTTCGAAAATCGGTTGGGAATTGACATAATTAGAACCGATGTTCATTCGTGCACGTTAAAGGTTTACATCACTTCCGGTCTGGTTCACAACTTTCGCAATAGTTCTAAGTACTAAATGTTTAAAATATGGGAAAAATCAATATTCAAAACTCTATCTGTTTTAGTTTCAGAGATCTACACGAGAATAAAAAAAACCCGAGTTTTCCAATTGGGACAAAAAAGTATCGTAAGTGTCAAATAATAACCAAAACCCAGAATCATACATTCAACATTAATTTTTCAGCATTTATATGGAGGAGTGCCATCGTTATAAATAGCTTCAACAGAGAGGTTTATTTTCACTGGTATCAAATGATGACGTCATGGAGACAAAAATCCTGCGATATTAATTTCAGGGGTTAACTATTATTTACTAAAACCAATTATTATCACTCTAGAAGCACCAGTAACAGATATTGGTTACTATTAAAACACACTTTGTTCAAATATTGCCACTTTTTAAAAAATCTCTCTATATATGCTTTATACGTATGCAAAACGTTCCAATTATGACCAATTCGGACTTTTGTCGATGTCACACCAATGTGTACACGGGACTTCGGAATCGCGTTTTCATGTCAGCTACTCAAATATGTAACTGGTTCAAAAATTGATTTTATATTCAATGAAATATCGCCAATTTTCGGATTTCGTGCACGTTAAAGATTTGACGTCACCAACATATAAAATTTTATCTTTAATTAGAGATAGGGCCCAATCTCAAACTACATCATGCCTTCTATCACAGGTGCAATATTCGTACTTCTGTCTGCACGATACTACTGCAAGATACAACTGCAAACTATTGATAATTGTATTTCCTTTTAAACAGCGCGAGCCGTCGATTTGTTTCGAGATGATTACGGTTATGAGGTAATTTTGACAAAGAAGAAACAATATTAATTCAAAGACTAATTATTACACACAGAAATCAATTATTTCTGTTACAGGGTCACTAAACCCATATTTTGAATATAAGTCAACACTCAAAGTTGAAATACTTTTAGCTCAAATATCGTCACTGTGAGAGAAATGGGGAATTTTGAATATGCTCTAAACGTTGGTAAAACGTACAGATTGTATCAACTCTTACTGCATGTTTCGCTTAACAATGAAAGGTGACGTTTTCAATTTTCGATCCTTTTGTTCTCATACTCCTGATATTTCCAACTGTTGCGCAATGGTTTCATACCTAAGACTACCGATAAAACTCTCTGTAGAAGAATTTCAAAAAAAAAATTACGTTGACTTTTCGAGAAAAAGACGTCTAAAAATGCTCCAAATGGTAAAAATGCGACGTTTTGGATTTTCAATCTCGTTTTTCGACTACTCATGACATTTAGAGAAATTGTACAATGGTTTCACACAATACACCACCTATAAGACTCTCGAATGAGAAAGTTTTAAAAAAATCGTAGGCGGCTTTTCCGAGAAACATGCGTTTAAAATTGCTCGAAATCGTAAAAAACCTTACTTTTCAAAGTCCTATAACTTTTTAAGTTTGAAAAAGAAACTTGTCGCTGTGGTACCATCTTGTAGATATTTTATGTGGCTATCAAATGACATTGTACTTTAGCTACTCAGTAAACAGCCAATTGAAACATCGCACTTTGCGCACAGGCACCCATTTTTCAGAATTTTGTCAAAGTTTGGATACATTTATTGACCACTTCCGGTGATTAGAGCATTTTCATCCATAGTCAAAGGACTGGAGACGACTCCCGACTTCATATTCCTGAAGTTTCAGAAAAATCGTAGGCGTCGTTTTAAAAAAATAAGAACTCTACGATTTGACCAAAATTCGTAAAAAAGTGAAAAATCAAAGTTAATATTTCAGAACAAAACTTAGATTGTTGGAATCGGATTGATGTCAGCTATCCAAAAATATAAGTTATATTTCTAAATTCCCAAAAATAACAATTTTAAAAAATTTTGAAAATTTTCCATTTTTCACCCAAAAATTGAAAGCGACAAAGTTTCCAAATTCTACGTATTTGAACTGCTGTCTTCTAGGAAATGTCTCCAGCTAACCAAAAATGTAAATTTTAAAAAAATCGGTTAAGAATTAGCAGAATTATGGTAGATTTTCAATTTGCGTGCACGCTAAAGATTTGACGCATTTCCGCTATGCGCACAAATTTCGTTTTACATTTAAGCACTAACCACCACCCAGTTTCCCGAGTGAAAATCAAATTTCAGACCTCTATCCCTTATAGTTTCTGAGATCTAGCTTCCCCCAATAAAAAAAAAATAATAATAATAATCTTAGTAATAACAATAGTCTTTCACCATTGAAAAATGGTGAAAGCCTAATAATATTAATCTTAGTAATTTCAATAGTCTTTCACCATTGAAAAATGGTGAAAGCCTAACTAGACTTGCTCGCAAGGCTGAAAGGCTTTCACGATAGCTACGCGCTACACAGTCGCTGTATGCAAGACGTAGACTACCCCCACCCCCACCCAACCACGCATGTCCTTTGCATGCGCATCACGATAGAAAGAAAGTGAAAAATATAGTTGAATAATTTCCAACATAATGAACTTGGATCGGTAGAAGCGGCACAGACGCCGTAAATCTAAGCACGCAATCAAAAACTCAAAAATTCCAAGAAATTTTAATTTTAGTACATTTTCAAAATTGTCAAGGAAAAAGAGAACAACGTGGTATCTCAATTCGATCGTTATCGCATCCGCAATATCCCCCGCAGTGCAAAAATATAACTTTTTTGAAAATCGGTTGGGAATTGACATAATTAGGACCGATTTTCATTCGCGCACGTTAAAGATTTACATCATTTCCGGTCTGTTCACAACTTTCGCAATAGATCTAAGTACTAAATGTTTAAAACATAGAAAAAAACAATATTCAGAATTCTATCACTTTTAGTTTCAGAAATCTAAACGACTACAGAAAAAAAACAGTTTTCCGAATGAGACAAAAAAAAAATACCTTAAGTATCAAGTAATAACCAAAACCCAAATTCGCACCTTTCAACATTAATTTTTCAACATTGTAATTGAGGGGTACCTTATTTATAAATAGTTTCAACAGAGAGCTTCATTTTCACTGGTATCAAATGATGACGTCATTTTCTGTCTTGTCCGCAGGTTTATCTTGTAGATTTTTGTTTTGTGTGTGGTGCAGTCTTCCTGCACTTACTATTACTAATAGAATTCCAACTGCGAAGATTTGACGTTACTAACAAGTAAAAAATGTAACATTAATTCAGTACAGACAGGGTCCATGCTTTAACAACGTCTGGCCTTCTATCAAAAGGTGCAATATTGGATGGTTACGGAACATTCTTGAAATGTTAATTTCTTAAGCCAAAATGGGTGTTCGTCTTGGCAGAGAAATTTCATCTGCTCATTTTTATGCTACAGTTAGAAGACGGACTTGTGAGACTGTGGTAATTTCCTTTTAACTCTAAGACTAAGGTAAGAAAAAGCACTTTTTTCAAAGAGAAAATGTTAATCGATTACTAAATAAATATTACACGCCTGGGTACCTAAATGCAATTATTATAATTTATAATATGTTATTCAATGATTTATGTACAAAAAAGCAATGAATATTCGTCGTTTATCATTGAAATTAAAGAATTAAAAGTTCTATAATTTGTAGTCTCGGACATCCATAAGTGTATTTTGTGGATGAAGATATTGCACATTTATTTAGACGTCTTGGTAACCAAGACTGTTTACTTTATGGGAGGCAATCTTTGGAAAGAGTTTTTTTTACCATACATGAACATAATATTAAAGTAGCGGTACATATACACACAAAATGCATTCATGGTACTAAATATAAATTCACTTATGATAAGTAGGTTGATAAAATATTTTCATCGTGTCTCAGGGACATTTCTTTTAGACTAATTTTTTTATCATATTATATTAATATTGCTATATAATATAATTGATACTATGCTGGTACTGGTGTTTGTATTTTCATTTAGAAAACATGTAACAAGCATAAATATCGCCATCGGTTGTGGCTCATTTAAAACGTTTGTTGAGATGAATTCATTGTCTAATTTGGAAACATGATGCATGTTATTATACAGAAAGTTTCATGTGTATGTGTAAGCAGGCTACTGTAGTACTCCTGGTTAAGTAATTGGCATATATTTTTTGAGCCAATTTTATACTATGCATATCTGACATATATTAAGTCCCCTTTTCAACATTTGATGCTTAGATATTGAGTGACCTGTGGTGGTTCAGTGAGTAAGGTACAGACTCCAGGGTTCGATGACGGTATGGACGCAATATAGTCCCCTGGTATTTTGCATTATGTTTCCCTCTTGTCCGTGGTGCAGGTTGGAAAGTCTGACGAGGACAGTGTCTAGGTGTTGAAAGGGAAGAACACCAAGGTCTTATTTTGTGTACAGCCAAAAGATACAGTGACTGTTTATTAAAGAGATGAAACAAAAGGATATCTGTGGTGATCAGTTATTGTGGACTTTCGATTCTAATCCCAAGGAGAAGGGTCGCCTGTCCAACCTCGTGGGTTTTCTCCGGGTCCTCCGGTTTCCTCCCACTGCCAAAGACCCCTACGGGCAAGCGAATTATTGAAATAAATTAAACCGTATGTTAGTCCCGAAATGACCTAGTTTGTGTCGAGTGGATGTTAAACCACATTTCTCTCTCTCTCTCCGTCACTTCTGATTCTACTGTACATTATAAATGCAGGAATCACATATGGCACTAATTGGTTTAGGGATGCCTACCCAACCATGGGCGGTTTCTGTGGGTTTCTTGCTACTAAACACCTGTACGAACAAGCAAATAGTGATATTGCGTTTTATTATCTATTTCAGTTAAACCTAGAACTTCCAGTTAACGCTTTTTGTCTGGTACGTATAATGTTTATTCTTATAATATAAGGTCTGTCATTAAGTCAAATGACGTGGTTTTGATGTAAAGCTGCTTTTGGATTTTACATGTACATGACAAGCAGTAGGGTCCCCTGCCCAACTCGTGTATTGTGTGGGTCCCTTGGTTTAGAGGTTTACAGCAAAAGGTCTGTCATTGAGTCAGTTGTTGTGGTTTTGATACCAAGTTTGTACATGACAAAAAGTATTTGATGGGTCACCTTCATACCACGTGGGAAATCACATGGCTAAGTGGGTAAGACGCTGGCTAGCTAGCCTGGAGGTCGGGTGTTTGATCTCTGCATTGGCCGAGAAAGTTCATCCAGATTTTCCGGCGTGGTTTCCGCTTGTCAGTGATGCAGTCCGGAGGACCTGACAAGGACAGCTGTCTAGTTGTTCAAAGGGACAAAAAAACAAGGTCCTTTGTAAACATTGCCGTGCACGTAAAAGATAGTTCAAATTCAATGTAAGAGTAGGCTGTAGCACCGCTGCCCGGGCAAAATTTCCCTCATAGCACACTGTATGTCGTATGCCTGTCTTCAATTAGCCCAGGTTAGGTGCAGAAGCGTAGGACGTTAAACCCCATTTCATAGAATTCAACCTCGTGGGTTTTCTCCAGGTCCTCCGGTTTCCTCCCACTGCCAAAGACCCCTACGCACAAGCGAATTATTGAAAAAAGATTAAACCATATGTTAGTGTTAGCATTGTCGTGCATGCAAAAGATCCCTTAGCAGTTCGCATTCATTGTAAATTTCCCTCATAGCACACTGTATGGCGTATGCCTGTCTTCATTAGCCAAGATTAGGAGCAGAACACGAACAGTAGGATGTTAAACCTCATTTCATTTAGAACCACGTTTATTTTTTCTCAGGTCTCCTGTTTTCTCTAAGTGTTTAAATATTAACTTATTGCCATACGACTGAAATATATATATAAAGTAATGTTATGTTTTATTATTGATTACAGATACTTAAGAGATTTAAACGCTGCCTTCTTGGTAAGTACAATGTTATTCTGGACATGGTGAAATTCTGTGGGTTTGATCCAAGGTTGTATGAGACAAGGAGTAGAGTTGACTGTCAAATCACATTGGTTTTGTCCAGGTCTGCAAATTTAGATCATGAGGTCGGTTATTGAGTTAAATATCACAGTCATCTGCCAAACCACATATTTTTTACTCTTGGTTCTTCAGTTTCCTCATACTGCTAAAGATCCCTAGATGCAAGCTAATGATTGAAATAAAAGACACACAAAACTGTCATTTTCATTCTGATTACTGGCAGAGTTATGGCCTTTGATCACTTTTAAAAATCTTGTGGCCGCTCTAGAAGCTAAAGTTAATATCCAATTGATTTTAGATTTATGCACAGTGTTTGAGGTTGTCAGACGAAGAATCCTATTGATTTTTTGCAATTTCTGATCATTTATGCCAGAGTTATGGCCCTTGATTACTTTTAAAAATCTTGTGGTCGCTATAGAGGCTAAAGTTAATATCTGATTGATTTTAAATATATACACAGTTTTTAAGGTTGTCAGATGAAGAAGACCATTGATTTTCAGTGATTTGCGATACTTACTGCCAAAGTTATCTCCCTTGATCACTTTGAAAAATCTTGTTACGCTTTTGCTTGAGGCCAAACTTATCATCCGATTGACTTCAGATTGATACACAGAGTTCAAGGTCTTGAGACGAACAAGTATATTGATTTTCAATGAACAGCTATGATATTATATGTTTAATATACTAAACGTTAGTATGGGGCAGAACTATATAAAAAAAGAACAAACATATTCTAATGATCTTCTGATAATTACTTAATGAGTTGTTACTCTTAATCAGATTTTAGTGTATTATAAATGTTTCATTACCGAAAAAAGTAAAAATATGCCACAACTCTTGTTGACTGACAGAACAGTTTAGCTGCTGTGGGCGTATGTTTCTTTGCCTTTCAACCTAGCTCTTTTTACGTGTCGTTGGAGATTTATGTTAACATTATTTCCTCAAGAGATACGGTATTATCCAGAGTCACAAATCATTGAGTTGTCTCCCCTTTCACAGCCAAACCAGTGAAATCTTGTTTGGCTACTTTCACAAATTCTACTGTGCATTATCATTGTAAGAGATACAATTAACATATCAAAATAACTGATATATTAATATAAATGTTTATATATTTCAGATAAATATAGTTATATCCATAGATTGGTTTTAAAAAGTAACAACAATCAACATCTATATTGAATTAAAGGCAAACAAAACTGTCATTTTCATTTGATACTGGTATGTTGCACCTCATTTTGTCTATTTTTATCCCGCGCCGAATGAAGTTAGGGAGGGATATTGAAACGGGGTCCGCCCCTCTTTCCGATTGCGTTTCTGGAGCATATCTCATTAACCGTTAAAGATATCTTTCTGAAACTTTGCACACACATCAACCTATTACAGTAGTGTGCCTTTTGCTATTTAGGAATTTCTGGGATTTATATCTTTTGTGTTTACATGGAAACAAATTTGACTTAGTTTTTGGTGTACAATTTTGTTTCCGAAGCATATCATAAACAGTTCACGATATCATTCTGTGACTTTGCACACACATCAACCTATTACAGTAGTTGTGCCTTTTGCTACTTAGGAATTTATGGGATTTATATTTTTTATGTTTCCATGGAAACAAATGTGACTTAGTTTTTGGTGTATAATTTTGTTTCCAGAGCTTATTTCACAGTGTAGCTGCTGTGGGCGTATGTTTCTTTGCCTTTCAACCTAACTTTTTTAAGGTGTCGTTGTATTATCCAGAGTTACAAATCATTGAGTTGTCTCCCCTTCCACAGCCAAACCAGTGAAATGTGTGGCTACTTTCACAGATTCTACTGTGCATTATCATTATAAGAGATACAATTAACATATCAAAATAACTGATATATTAATATAAATGTTTATATATTTCAGATAAATATAGTTATATCCATAGATTGGTTTTAAAAAGTAACAACAATCAATATCTATATTGAATTAAAGGCACACAAAACTGTCATTTTCATTTGATACTGGTATGTTGCACCTCATTTTGTCTATTTTTATCCTGTTACTATATCACAAGATATGACGTAGCCACCAAAAACAAGTAGGCCTAAACAAAAGGCATGAAAATTGCTCCGTATTCATAAAAACACGACCAAATCTTAGCGTATATACAAGGAATATATCATTTCGTCGTTTATGTTTCAAAAGGTAAGGATCAAATCAAAAATTATGGCTATAATGCCGACATTGTCAACATTCAGACCGTGGGAATGTTTACAAAAGTGTGAATGAAGTAACGCATCATGATGTCATGACCATTCGTGACGTATTTACAAAAAGGGATACAAGAAAAAGTTAAGAACAAACTTACGCCAGCCTTTGTGAAACCGACGTACATAATTCGTATCTTTTTCGTAAGTTTATCTTAATGTAGTTTTTTTTCTTAGAGTTACGAACTTTTGTGAAACTGCCCCCAGATCTCTTGAATGGTCTCCCTTCCTCATCATATTTGGTTAACATTCAAATTTTCTTTTCGGATTAGCTGCTGTTGGGACATTGTTTGGCTATGTCTAGTAGAACAAGGAAATTATTATTTCACATTACATATATTAGTTATTCATAACAAAACACAACACAAGGTATATATGGATATAACTTCTTCTCTATTATTAAATAACAACGTTTCGTAACATATAGCCTACAGGTCACGTTTTCAAGTTAATGATAAATATCCTGTTGTTGTTGTTGTTTATACATATTATAGCTTACACCAGCTCAATTATTAATAACAAGAAACCATTATGATACTTATCAGTACCTAAAATAACAAAACATAATACAAACAGTAATAATAATAATACTAACTAACCCTTAGTGGGATAATACCAAGTAATCGGTACTAAAGATCAAAGATCACATTGATAGGGTTTAACCATAAAATTATATTACAAACATTAATAATAATAACTGGCCACAACACAACACATGATTGTTCATCAGACCAACATTACTAATCACAACTGTTAATTTAGATATAGGCATTAATAAGGATAATATAAGTTTCAAATATACCTTGTGTTGTGTTTTGTTATGAATAGTTAACCGTGCTTCTAGATGTCATTTAAAGAATTTATATTAGGTATGCCGTGTATAAATATATCTACGTAATATATAGGTTATTGTACTTTGTACCTCTACAGTTATGATAGGCACATTAATCATTTTGCATTTACTTAAGTTACATTTTTAAATTTGTAGTTGCCTTTCTATGGTTTTTATCATCACTATTTTATGGATTATTTGTTAACAGGCTGATATTGTGATAAATTTTGATTACATGTATATTAAACTAATTTCTTTTGTTTATGTCCTAAATATAAGGCTGGCGTTTATCAGGGTGTCGATATTTGCTTATTAGCCGTCTTTTTGCCAAGATTTCGCATTATTTTGTCCAGAAGTGGAATTTTATCAAAAGTCACAAACTGTTGAGTTATCCCCCCTTTTGCAGTCAAACACTTGAAATCTTGTAGGTAGACTTCTAAATGCAATTTTGACGATAGGCTTGATTGGGACATAAAGATGAAATTATGCCGAATGTATGGAATCTTGTTTGATAGCTAGCATAGACCTTTTTTATGTTGAATATGTTGAATGATGCATCGTAAACGCTTGATAAAGGATTATATATTATTTAAAGTCCTATATTTGCCCGTATTTTCGTTTTATCACTATTAAGCAAGATCCTAATCTATGTGCTATCATTTGTTAATAGGCTGATATTATAATAATGCTTGTTTGAATTATAACTAAGTTTTGATTACATCTATACACGTATGTACTAATTTCCTTTGTATATGCCTAAATATGTGCCCCAAGTCAGACAGGCTGTTGATATTTGTTTTATTATTCGTCTTGGGAGATTTATCTTTGATATCATTTTATCAAGAAATGGAATTTTATCAAAAGTAACAAATTGTTGAGTTATCCCCCCTTTCTACAGCCAAACTCTTGAAATCTTGTGTAGGCAAAAGCACCAAGACAGAGTACGTATTGAATGTCTGATAATATCATAGTTTGTATTTTGTATTTGTGTCTGCTGTATCCAAGCTGCTCTAACAAAGGTAAAACGATACATATCGTGGCCAATGTGCAGAATGTATGATATGCGTATTCCCAGCCGCGTACCTTCTGATTTGTTGGATAAATTTAAATAAAAATGTAAATGTTAAATTTTAATAAAACAAATACTGTAAGGCAAAGAATGTATGCCAGTTGAAATATTTCTGAATCATTTATTAGTATGGTTTACATGGACGTGAGAAAAAGTTTCAAAAACATTATACTTTGACTTTGTGCATATCAGCAGGCATCAAGTTCTTGCTTTACAGTATATAAAACCTGTGTTTGTTAGCAGTTGGAAGAAAGAAGACAAAGAGTAAGTTAGTTCCGTTGATGTCATATAATAACATCTATGCCATAATTGTATTTATTTAATAAGGACGGGGGATGGATGGCCGTATAGGTATCACGCGCACGCTGTATCATAAGGTGGGTCATTCAGTCAGCTAGCATGGTTTCGATTCCCCGTTTGTATGTGGCAAGAGTAGAATCGCCTGTCCAACCTCATGGGTTTTCTCCAGGTCCTCTGGTTTCCTCCCACTGCTAAAGACCCGAACGCACAAGCAAATTATTGAAATAAAATTGAACCATATGATAGTCCCGAATTTACCTAGTTTGTGTTGAGTGGATGTTAAACCCCATTTCTTTGTGGTTGGTTTAAATGTTAACATGAACAAATTGAATGTGTCTGTTCAATTTTTAAATTTACCCATCTAAATCTGCTGGAAATATTGATGTTGTTTTTTTTATTTAATTATCTATGTAATATCAAATTAGTAATATTTCTTGTCACATCTTGTATTGATTTTTATACCTCGTGTTAGACCCCTGCATTGGCGGAGAAAGTTCATGGGGATTTTCCGACGTGGTTTTCCTTTTCAATGGTGCAGGCCTGAAGGCCTGACTAGGAAAGATGTCTAGTCGTTCGGATGGGACTAAAAACTATTTTGTGTATACATTGGCATGGACGTAAAAGATCCCTTGGCAGAAGGAATACGATATAAGAGTAGGCCATAGTGCCTCTGGCCTGGTAAAATGCCCTTCATAGCACACTATATGGAGTAGTATGCCCAATGCCCATCTTCGTTACCCCTCTAGGAACAGAACAGTAGGATGTTAAACCTCATTTCATTTCATTTAACTCATTATTCCATGGTACTCCTGCTAAACTCTGTTGTTAGACTAATATCAGACACTCCCTATTGTGACTACATGCTATATGTCTCCTATAAATGACATTTGTTACCAGTTTATAGAAATTAGAATATAAGATTTAACTTCTTATTTGTCACATATTGTACAATTTTATAAATGTAGTTGTTGTTTACGTTCTGCTTCTGATGAGAAAAAGCATATTTAGAATCTCACAAAGAGAAAGAATTTCAAGACACCTCTCCCAAACTCTGAAATAAACTCACATACTACTATGCGTAGATGTCAATCTCTATTATCCCTCTTATAAATATAAATATACATGTTCATTTTTATTTTTTTATTTGTTTGTGTCTTTATATTCTATTTGTCATTTTATATTTTATTTGTTTGTTTGTTTTTTTAATTTGCCTTGTTTCAATTATTGTAAAGGACTACAGAACACTTCCAGTGAAAGCAGCGCTATATAACATATAATAATGATAATAATAATTGTAAATAATATTTTTATACGCCCACATTTTCATGTGGACGTATATTGTCGTCGCCCCTGTCCGTCCGTCCACAAATGTTTGTGGATTCTCTACAATTCACAATTCTTATCCAATTTTAACGAAACTTTTAATATAGGTTTATCCCCCTAAAATCTCGGCTGCTTTCGATATTGGCATATATCGAATCGAAACTTCATGGATTATGGCCCCTGATTGTACAAAAAATCACGTTTTTAGCTTGTGGACCCTATAGAGGTCACAATTTCGAACTGATTTGGATGAAACTTGACATGGATGTTTATAACCCAAAGATCCTGGTTCTTTTCGATAATTGCGCCCATCGGAACGTAACTTCCTGAATTATGGTTCCTGATTGTCCGAAAAATCGCATTTTTTAGCTTGTGGTCCCTCTGGAGGTCACAATTATCATCCGATTTAAAAAAAAACGTTTGAATATATCACCATTACACCGTATTAAAGGTGAAGTTTGAATTTTGTGAACATCGGACCAAAATTGTCGAACAAAATGGCCGCCGTTTGTACGCAAATAGTGTCAAAATATGGCATATCAAGGTTGTGGACTCTCTACAGATCACAATTCTTATCCAATTTTGACGAAACTTGAAATATAGGTTTATGCCAAAAAGATCTTGGTCTTGGCTGCTTTCGGTTATGGCCCCTGCTTGTACAAAAAATCATGTTTTTAGGCTTGTGGACCCTATAGAGGTTACAATTTTGAACCGATTTTATACGCCCACATTATAAATGTGGTCGTCTATTGCCGTCGCCCTGTCCGTAGGTCCGTCTGTCGTCCACAATTTGTTGTGAACGCTCAAGAGGCTAAAGTTTATTTCCAATTGACTTTAATTTTATACACAGTGGTTAAGGTCATGGGACGAAGAAACCTATTGATTTTCAGCGACATCCGATAATTAATGCCAGAGTTATGACACTTGATCACTTTGAAAAATGTTGTGAACGCTCTAGAGGCTGAAGTTTATATCTGATAATTACTGCCAGAGTTATGGCCATTGAGGGCTTTGAAAAATCTTTTGGACTCTGTAGAGGCTAAAGTTAATATCCGATTGACTTTAAATTTATACACAGTGTTTAAGGTCATAAGACGAAGGAGGACCCTACTCATTTTCAACGATTTCCAATAATTACTGCCAGAGTTATGGCCCTGGGTCAATTTGAGATATCTTGTGGATGCCCTATAGGCTAAAGTCAATATCTGATTGACTTAAATTTATACACACTGTTTATAACGTCATGATACGAAGGATCCTAGGTATTTTCAACAATTTCTGATAATTACTGCCAGAGTTATGGCCCTTGATCACTTTGAAATTTCTTGTGGATTAAGGCCATGCGACAAACAATCGAAACAATTCTAATTATTTCTGATAATAACATAACGGACTACATACTCGCAATAAGATTTTCATGTGTTGTAAACGTTTTCCTTACTGACAAAAGAAAAAATATGCGACAACCCTCGTTGACTGCCCGGGCAACTTTGCTGTTGTGGGCGTATGTTTCGTTGCCTGGCAACCTATCTTGACGAAACTTGACATGCATATTTATAACCAAAAGATCTTGCGGGTTCCTGTCTATATTTGCGCCCATAGGAACGTAACTTCCTAAATTGTATTCTGGAAGGGTGTATTTAAAAAGTTTGTGTATCTTTTAGATGGTCTGTTTTTTTACACTGTATTTATCCAGCTGATAATACATTTTGGTTAATTATAACCGTACAAGAAATAAGACATGGTTTGTGAAAAAAGAATTGTCTATGTGGATTCTATTACTGGTTTATTCAGAGCAGGACCTTATCCTAACATCAGATAATTATTCATTATTAAACTCAAATAATAGTTATCTAATTGTCTTTATTATCTATTTCAGGAAAATTGTCCAGTTGACACGTCTCCTTTGATGTGAGTATATACCAATATTTTAATATCTAATATGAAAAGGATGAATACTAAAAACAACTATTGTAAAAATTGTTCAGGGTTAGAAGGTTTAGTGGTCTAATGCGTGCTCTTCAGATCATGGGGTGTATATTGAGTCAAGTGGCGGGATTTCAATTCCAGGCAGTAAGGTCGTCTGTCCAACCTCGTGGATTTTCTCCTGTTTTCCCCCACTGCTAAATACTCCTTTTGCAAGCCAAATATTGAAATAAAATTTAACCATATGGTACTCTTGAATTGGCGTATTTTGTGTCGCGTGGGTGTTAAACCCATTTCTCTCTCTCCCCCTTTATAAAAAATGCATTAGAAAGTTTAAGGATAATATTGTATTTTTTATATTTTTGCAGAAGCAGCTTGGACCGTTTACCAATTCCTTTAAGGTCCCAACTTTTTATTTATTTAGAGGTGCTGCTCATTTATAATTTTTTTTTAATTTTTTTTCTTTTGATGCCATTGCCAGTCAGCACTACTGGTACCGAATTTAAAGCATTTAACAAATCAATCTTAAAGCATTTAACAAATCCAATCTTAAAGCATTTAACAAATCAATCTTAAAGCATTTAACAAATCAATCTTAAAGCATTTAACGAACAAATCTTAAACCACTGAGCCTCGTAAAGATACAAGAAGAACGCTGATCAAATTGTCAATATAAAAGAGGGATAACTCCATTTTTGGGTGTGACGAAATTAAATAAGGCTAAAGGGAGATAATTTTGTTTCTTGAAAGAAATCCTTATATTGGCGCATTCTTTGTAGACTAAAAATGCCAAGACGACATAGATTTAACCCAATAAATAATTTGAAGGCAAAGCAAAATAAAGATAAAACAGAAATAGAGAAAGAACAGAATGCATCCACTGTATCTTCAGGTGAGAACAAAGGGTCTATTAAAGTAGACAGCATTTCTTTAAACACAGAAAACATAAGTGTTACTATTCCTTCAAATGACGAAACACATACACTGTCTAATAAACCAGTTGAAACTGTTATAGACATCCCTACACTGCCAATCGACATGAAACGTCCAGTTTTAGCTAGTTACCATCAAGGAAATCCTTTATTCGGCAGATTTAGTGGAAGTCAATGTGTTGCTATGAGTGCCATGTCTATGTTGTTTACTAAAGTAAAACCTTTAGAAAGTTGGAATAGGGCAGACTTGGACAATATATTAATAGCCGGTAATGAATTATATGCTTCTCTTCAGTCGATGGCATCAATTAACAAGAGATATATTTTGGTATCGGAACTTCCAGATAAAATAGAAAAATTTGGTAAAATATTTAGTCTCAGTATCGCCGATGATTCATATGTCGGATTATTTTGGTCAAGAAATGCAAGTGGAATAGATGACATAGTTATGAACTTATTTGAAGCCCTGCAAACTAGTCTGTTAATGCACGAATCATGCTTTGTTACTTTTGGCGGAAATACTTTTGCAATAATGAAACACTTGAATACATTTTTATACGCCCACATTTTCATGTGGACGTATATTGTCGTCGCCCCTGTTCGTCCGTCCGTCCGTCCGTTCACAATTGTTTGTGAACAGTCTACAGGTCACAATTTTTATCCGATTTCAATGAAACTTAAAACATAGGTTTATCACCCTAAGATCTCGGTTCCTTTCGATATTGGCATGTATCGGACTGTAACTTCATGGGTTATGGCCCCTGATTGTACGAAAAATCACGTTTTTTAGCTTGTGAACAGTTTAGAGGTCACAATTTTGAACCGATTTGGATGAAACTTGAAATGCATGTTTATAACCCAAAGATCTTGGTTCCTTTCGATATTTGCGCCAATCGGAGCGTAACTTCCTGAATTATGGCCCCTGATTGTCCGAAAAATCGCCCTTTTTAGCTTGTGGTCCCTCTGGAGGTCAAAATTGTTATCCGATTTAAAAAACCGTTTGATTATATCACCGTTCCATGGTTATGAAGGTTGAGTTCGAATTTCGTGAAAATCGGACCAAAATTGACGGACAAAATGGCCGCCATTTGTACGCGAATAGTGTGAAAATATGTTAAATCAAGGTTGTGAACAGTGTAGAGGACACAATTTTGAACCGATTTGGATGAAACTTGAAATGCATGTTTATAACCCAAAGATCTTGGTTCCTTTCGATATTTGCGCCAATTGGATCGCAACTTCCTGAATTATGGCCCCTGATTGTCCGAAAAATTGCCCTTTTTAGCTTGTGGTCCCTTTGGAGGTCAAAATTGTTATCCGATTTAAAAAAACGTTTGATTATATCATTGTTCCATGGTTATGAAGGTCGGGTTCGAATTTCGTGAAAATCGGACCAAAATTGACGGACAAAATGGCCGCCATTTGTACGCGAATAGTGTGCAAATATGTTATATCAAGGTTGTGAACAGTGTAGAGGACACAATTTTGAACCGATTTGGATGAAACTTGAAATGCATGTTTATAACCCAAAGATCTTGATTCCTTTCCATATTTGCGCCAATTGGATCGTAACTTCCTGAATTATGGCCCCTGATTGTCCGAAAAATTGCCCTTTTTAGCTTGTGGTCCCTCTGGAGGTCAAAATTATTATCCGATTTAAAAAAACGTTTGACTATATCACCGTTACATGGTAATGAAGAGAGCGTTTGAATTACGTGAAAACCGGACTAGAATTGACGGACAAAATGGCCGCCGTTTGTACACGAATAGTGTGAAAATATGTTATATCAAGGTTGTGGACCCTATAGAGGTCACAATTTTGAATCGATTTTGATGAAACTTGACAGGTATGTTTTAAACCCAAAGATCTTGGTTCCTTTCGATATTTGCGCCCATCGGGTCATTACTTCCTGAATTATGTCCCCTGATTGTACGAAAAATCATCCTTTTTAGCTTGTGGTGCCTCTGGAGGTCACAATTATTATATGATTTAAAAAAAAATGTTTGATTATAAAAACCAAACAAATTCTAATGATTTTCTGATAATTCCTTAATATGCGACAATTCTTGTTGACTGCCCGGACGATTTGGCTGCTGTGTGGGCGTATGTTTCGTTGCCTGGCAACCTATTTTTTATTTTTGATTCGCACAGCAGAAGTGATAGAGGATTGTTATATGAGAATGGTAGATGCATATTATTACATGTTAATGATATTACAGAAGTCTATCAACACTGTAACAAACTAGCAGTTTCTATGAACCTAGGTCCACAAACTCAATTTGAAATAACAGGTATTAACATTGATATTTTAACCGATTTATCTACACCAGATATACCCCAGTCTATAGATAGAGAATGTGTAATTATTTCAGACGAATCTAATGACGATATTATTATCTCTCAAGTGGAATCGAATTCATTTAATTTTAATCCAATTTCCTTAGCTAGTGAAAGAAATATTTGTTCACAGCTTGGTCTACCAGCTAACTCAAATGAAAACATTGTAAGTACGTGTCCATTAACGAAACCCTCAGAAATAAAATCCATTATTGGAGATGGCAATTGTTTTTTTAGATCTATATCGTATGCTTTAACAGGCACAGAGAATCACCATAGAAAGATTAGACTTGCCGTTGTAAAGCACCTTAAGACCCATCCCGCATTATTTAAACAGTATCTAAGACCTGGTTACACCTCTGTACCTGACTATATCACTAGATCACGCATGAACTATGTTAAAAGTTGGGCATCTGAAATAGAAATATTTGCTGCTGCAGATTTACTTGAAACTGACATATATACCTACAGTAATAATAACTGGTTGAAATTTTCTAGATTGCAAATCGAGGGAGATAATTCAATAAATGGAGCAATATATATTAATCACCTGAATGGAGTACACTATGAAGTTGTAATGGATGTTATGAGAGAACAAACATGTGAAGTAGGTAATGATTGTAATGCTTCAGATTACGAACAAACACCAAATGTACAATACACTGATACCAACAATGAAACAGAAAACTTATTCAAACAGAACTCATTCTCTCAGGGTAAAAGTAGAAAGAGAAAAAAATGTACAAAATTCCAAAGAAATGTAGTTAATAAAGCAAAGACAGTAAAAGAGTCTAGTAATTTAATTGATGAGCAAATGTCAGAAATAAGTAATGATTATGATAAACAGTCACTTCACGAATTAGATGATATAATGAATGACACCTTACTTGATCAAGCAACGCCTTACCTTGTTCGAAAAAGAAAAAGGGGAAATAATTGGAAAACTCACAAATTAGCAAATAAATCTAAAAATATAAAAGAAAAACAACAGTACGATCATAATAGGTATATGTCTTTCCTAAATGAACCGGAAGAAAGTAAAGATGAATATTGTAATCGTTACCAAAACGACAGAAGTTTTAAACGAAGGGTAAAATCAATTTTGAAAGAACGATATCATGATAATGTACAATACAGGAATAAAATGAAGGAGAGAATCAAAGAACGATATAGAAATAATCCAGTTTTTACTAATATCATCAAACAACGCAGTGTGTTTAAGTATAGGACCAATGTTAATCATAGAAATCATGTTAAGCGGCTTAGTACTGGTAAATATAGCATTAATATAAATCATAGAAATCATGTTAAGCGTCTTAGCACTGACAAATATAGGATTAATATTAAACATAGAAATAGAGTAAAGCAGGTTAGCTCTGATAGATATCGAACCAATAAAAATCATAAGAACAAAATAATTGATCAGAATAAACAAAGAAAATTAAAAAAACAGATAGAGATGTCGGACATAGAAAAAGTTCACGAAGAGTTTAAAAATGAGTCGAGTCATGGTCCAGAATATATCTGCTGTGTATGCCACAGATTATTGTTTAAAAACCAAGTAAAGTCTTGCAACGAGAAATTATATAATAAAGATGATAAAGTCAAGAAAGTAGCAACCCAGTGTATCAATAAAACATATTTACACGAATGTTGTAGTGATTGTAAAGATAACTGTGACTATCCCGAAGGTTATAAATCGTTATGGATTTGTTTTACTTGCGATTCTAAAATCAAATCTGGTAAAATACCCGCGGAAAGTGTTACAAACAATTTAGAACCTGGCCATATACCACAACAGCTTGAATGTTTAAATAGTCTCGAGGCACATTTAATAGCTCTAAATATACCTTTCATGAAAATGGTAAACTTGGCAAAAACACAACAATTTAAAGTTAGTGGAGAAACTGTCTGTATTCCTAACAATATTAATGAAGTGACCAAGGTTTTACCTAGATCTGAAGGTTCTGATCAGCTCATTAGACTGAAATTAAAAAAACGAATTACACACAAAAGCTATTATCAATATGAATTTGTTAACAAGTCCAAATTAAGAGATGCTTTACTTTTTTTGAAGGAAAATAACCAGTATTATACAGAGGTAGAATTTGACAAAAACTGGCATTTTGAAATTGATATAGAAGGTAAGGGAGATAACTCCAATGTGGAACAGTTGAACAATGATACAATGGAAAATGAAACTACATGTAATAGTTTACCAGACATAGATGTCCCACTTGATGAGTTACATGCATTGTTGACACCTGCTGCTTTAAGTAATTCTAAGACAAGAAAAGACGATACTGATAGCTTACCAGACATAGACATGCCACTTGATGAGTTACATGCATTGTCGATACCTGCTGCTTTAAGTAATTCTAAGGCAATAGAAGGCGATACTGATAGCTTACCAGACTTAGACATGCCACTTGATGAGTTGCATGGACCATTGTTAAGTACATGTTTGCAACCCGTTGATCTTGCACAAGAGATTTTAGACAACACTGATAGTATATTTTCTATTTCTCCAACAGAAAATAAAAATCCTGTAAGAATTTTAACAGACAAAACGAATGAAGCTATGTGTTTTCCGACCCTCTTTCCAACTGGACAAAATACATTTAATGATAGTCGAGATGAACGAATCACTATAGGTCGTTACTTACACTGTCGTCTAATGAACGTTGATAACCGATTTGCTAAAAATACAGATTACATCTTTTATGCTCAGTATTTATATGAACTAAGTCAAGTTGTCTCAAGTGTATCCATCGCTTTACGCAAAACAAAATCAGGAGGTAATAGAATAACAGCTGACATGCTTACAAATGAAGAACCCTTGAAAAATATTTTGAAATGTGATGATGGCTATCGATTTTTGAAATCAGTACGAGGTTCACCCAGTTATTGGAAGACTACACAATCAGATCTGTTTGCTATGATTAGACAACTCGGGGTTGCTACGTACTTTATTAGTTTCTCGTCTGCTGAACTCCGTTGGTCGTCTTTTATTGAGGTAATTCTTAGACAGCAAGGTGATAATAGAAAAGCTAGTGATTTAGGTTGGGCTGAGAAACAAGAAATACTTAGGAGCAATCCTATAACTATAGCACGAATGTTCGATCACAGGTTTCATTATTTCTTAAAAAATTTTATCATGTCAAAAGCTGAGCCTATTGGTAAAGTAAAAGATTATTTCTATCGTATCGAATATCAAATGCGCGGAAGTTGTCATGTACATGGGCTATTATGGATAGAAGATGCACCCGTACTTGGTAGAGACCCTGACAGTAAAGTTGTTGAATTTGTAGATAAATACATAACATGTAAAATGCCAAACATTTCAGATGATCCAGAACTACACGAAATTGTATCCAGTGTTCAAACGCACAGTAAAAAGCATTCAAAATCTTGTAAAAAGAAAAATACGGTATGTCGATTTAATTTCCCAAGACCACCCTCTGAAGAAACCTTTGTTTGTAGAACTGTAGACATGGACAAAAGTGATAATCAGGAATCCAGAAAGGACGAAATTAGCAATGATCAGGCTAAGACAATCCTAGAATGCATAATGAAGGCCATCTCAGACCCCGATAAGAATTACGATTCTTTTGACGATTTATATACTGATCTAGATATCACTCAAGAGTTATTTGTAAAAGCATGCGAAAAGCTAACAAAGAAAAACAATCTAGTTCTTAAAAGAGACCCCAATGATGTATGGATAAATCAGTATAATCCTGACTTACTAAGAGCATGGAATGCTAATTTGGACATACAATATGTATTTGATGCCTACAGTTGTATTGTATACATTGTGTCATATATATCAAAGTCTGAAAGAGAAATTGGTTTATTACTAGGCGATGCTCACAAAGAAGCTGTCGAAGGTAATTTGGATGCTAAAAGTAGTCTAAAAAAGATTTCAAGTACGTATTTACATAGTAGAGAGGTTTCAGCACAAGAAGCGGCATATCGTGTGTGTAATCTACGTCTTAAAGAAGCATCACGAAAAGTAGTATTTATACCGACAGGTGAGAATAATATCCGAATGACATTACCATTATCTATTCTTAAAAGTCGTGCAAATGAAGGTACGCTAACGGATGACAACATGTATCAAACTAGCATTGTTGATAGATATAGGGCACGACCAGATGGCATTCAATTCGATTATATGTGTATAGCTCAGTTCTGTTCTGAATATAGAGTCATGGCTAAGAGTGAGAAAATTGATGTTGATCGTGAAAATAACCCTGCATATAAACTTAAAGGCGACCTTGGTTATATCATAAAACGTACAAAAACCAGTCCTGCCGTAATACGTTACGCTAGATTTTCAATTACAAATAATCCAGAGCTTTTTTATCTCAGTAGTCTACAACTTTTTCTGCCTTATCGACAAACTGAACAGCTCAAGCCCCCTCCTGTTGAAACGTATGAAGATTTCTATAAATTTGGATCTGTGAGATATTATAATGATGTTGAATTAGTAAGAGAAATTGCTAATAACAACCGTGAAAAATATGAAAAAGATGCAGTTAATATTGAAATGGCACAAGAAATCCTCGAAAAATGTGGACCCTTAGACGATGCATGGGCAAATATTTGTGTTGAAACAGAAGTTGATCGATTAGAATGTATAGAATTACAAGGTAATGAAACAATTAATGAAGATGACGACCCTGTCGAGATACCTGATTTGTTAGGCAATAGAAAATCAGACAAGAAAGATAGGCATAAAGAAAAATGTGACACAGTTATCTCCCATTCACAAGTTATACCTTTATTAAGATCATTAAATAAGTTACAATCACAAGTATTTTACAAAGTACGACAATTCTGTCTAGATAAAATTCATAACAAAAACCCAGAACAATTCATGCTATTTTTAACAGGTGGTGCCGGTAGTGGAAAGAGTCATATCATCAAATGTATATATTATGAAGCATCAAGACTATTAGCCAGAATTAGTGACAGTCCCGATGACACAACAGTTGCAATGATGGCACCAACTGGCGTCAGCGCTTATAACATCTCATCATCAACGATCCACGCGATGTTCAGCCTTCCGATCCATATAACTTTGCCTTACATAGGATTGTCCTCAGATAAAGTAAACACACTTAGATCTAAATTAGGTAATCTAGAAATTCTGATAATTGATGAAATATCTATGGTTGATCATAAACTATTATGTTACATACATGGTAGATTAAGACAAATCAAACAAACACCTGATCATGCTTTATTTGGTAATGTTTCTATTATTGCAGTTGGAGATTTTTACCAGTTACCTCCTGTGAAAGGCAGAGCTCTGTACAGTAATAATGAAATAGTTGATCTGTGGCAAGATAATTTTAAACTTGTTCAACTCACCGAAATAATGAGACAGAGAGATGATTTGACATTTGCGCAAGCATTAAATAGAATACGCACAAAAAAGAACTCTGATGAAATGTCTGTAGATGATATTAATTTGTTCAGTAGTAGGGTTACAGGTGAAGAATCTGATGCAGTGCATATAGTTTCTACAAATAAGCAGGTAAATGAAATTAATGTAAAATTCTTACATAGTAAATGTCCAGATACCATAACCATTGCAGCAAACGATTATTCAAAAGATGCTAGAACCGGTAAAATGAAGAAATTGGAGAAACCTCTGGCTGGTAAAGTAGATTCTAGTTTACCTAACGTATTAGTAATTGGTATTGATGCAAGAGTTATGTTAATTAAGAATTTGAATGTTAGTGATGGTCTTACTAATGGTTGTTTTGGTAAAGTAACCTATATCACAATGGATAATGATAAACCTAAAATAATATACGTTAAGTTTGATGACGAAAGGGTTGGGGCTATTTTACGTAGAGAAAATAAAAGATCAAATGATGATATACCAGAAGGCAGCACTCCTATTGAGATACAAGAAGAAAAAGTAAATTATCGTGGTGACATCAGGAGACAATTTCCACTTAAACTAAGCTATAGTACAACGGTCCATAAGGTACAAGGTTTGAGTCTAAGTTCTGCAGTTGTATCACTTAAGAAAATATTTTCACCGGGTCAGGCGTACGTTGCATTAAGCAGAGTCACATCCTTAGAGGGTTTAATTATTAGAGATTTTGATGAAAAAGTAATATATTGTGATCCCCGAATTGAAGAATCAATCAATAAGATGCCATTATATTTAGAACCGCAGGTAGAAAATCGTAGAAATACTGAAATATTGCTGTTTAATGTAGAGGGATTAATGCAACATCATGAAGACGTGAAGAATGATTATAGGTTTACCCAGACTGACTTTATCTGTTTAACAGAAACGTGGATATCCCAAATAGCAGAATGTAGAAACTTTCAACTTGACGGCTATACATTATTTAATCAACCTAGACATACATGTTATGATAACTGTAATATATATGACAAAATAAAATCCATGAAAAACGGTGGCGTTGGTATTTATTATAGCAATAAGAGACATTGTAATATACATAGATTAGGTACCTTTAATATAGAACATGTTGTATTTAGTATATCTGATATTAATCTTACTGTAGTTGTTATTTACAGACCTAGCTGTTATAAAGCTGATTTATTCATTTCTAATTTACAGATTTTATTGACAGAGTTAGAAAATTATGGTGGTGATATGATTGTAATGGGTGACTTCAATCAGAACCTTTTGGATGGAAATTCAACCATTGCAAGATGTATGTCAGAGAATGGTTTTACCCAACTTGTAAATTTTGTAACAACAACTGGTGGGACTCTATTAGATTTAGTCTTTGTTAAATATTTAGATCAGAGTAAAGTTCACTTAAACCTTGTTTCAACCTATTTCAGCTACCATGAATGTATCAGAATAGGATTAGATGACTGATGATAAACTAATTCAAACAAATATTAGCCTACACAATATGCCCATTACCTCCCTTCAATAGTGGTCTTATGTAAAGTGGTCTTATGCAAAGTATTGATATAAGTGTAAATAGTTTTTCAAATATATGTTTATTATGTCAAATAGGTTATAATTGACTGGTTTACATGTAATGTATTGATATAAGTGTAATTAGTTCTTCATTATTTTTCAATTTTGTTTCCTTTAATTAGTTGTCACCTACAAAATACAAATGTAGTAATTTTTAAATATGATGCCTCCCTTGAGGCATAATATTTAAAAATTACTCCATTTCTTAGGGGGGTCATGTGGCTAAGTGGGTAAGACGCTGACTCGCTAGCCTGGAGGTCGATCCCTGCATTGGCCGAGAAAGTTCATCCAGATTTTCTGGCGGGGTTTCCCATTGTCAGTGCTGCAGGATGGAGGGCCTGACTAGGACAGCTGTCTAGTCGTTTGGATGGGACGAAAAATCGAGGGTCCCGTGTACAAATTGGCGTGCTTGTAAAAGATCCCTTAGTTATCAATATGGTAAGTTTTCATGATCTGTCATCTACAAGATACAGATTATGGGTAAACTGATATAACCTGATATCTTCAGACAAATTTATATATATCAGGTTATATAACCTAATATATATATATATATATATATAACCGGGGCAATAGGCAGACCATAAATACATATATATAGCCATTAAGCAGACCGATGGATTAGGCAGACAAAAACCGGTCTGCCTAATATTTTAACCGATGAATTCCACAAGTTAAAAAGTGAGAAACCACATTTCTATAGTTGGGATGGATTTTAGTTGTCCCTCGCAGTAATTTTAGGCATCTGGATTTTAAAAATACAAAACAATGAAATTTATTTTATTACCTTAAGTTTTGACCCGAGTATATTTCTTTATCTATTATTATAGGCATTAGGCAGACAGGCTTTGACCCTAAACAGCTTTCTTAAAACATATGAATGTCTATATTTTTTTCTCATTTTTTCATTCAGGAAACGCTGATTTTAATTTTAAAAACAAATTTGTTTCGTGGTTTTAATTAATTTCGAAAATAATATTTTGTCATTTTTTTACCGTCTAAATTTCGTTTTGACGTGTGCGATCATAATTAATTGAAACATGCACAGGTATATGACGTCAATGTCTCGATGACGTCAATGTTTCGATGACGTAAACGGCAGGTGTCAACCCGGGAACTTTCGGAACTTTTGGTCTTTCTCTTCTTTGCTTGTGAAAAATGCCAGTGTATCTTCCATATGGAAAACGGATGGTAAGTAAAACTATTATTTCGAATACCGAAAGAATTCTAAGTAAATAAACTAAATCAAAATGAGTATGATTGCGTATGGATTAGTCTTGTTTGGGGTTTATTTTTGCCAGGACGGTGTGGGGATCACTTTAATAGTATGAATGATCATAATCATAATTTACATTAGGCATATAGCCTGCGAAATTTCTACAGGCCTAGCTATCTCGAATAGGCCTAAAGTAGTCTACAGTTTCCATTTCGAGCCACCACAACTTCAAAATATGTATAATTAAAACCAATAATGGCCTTTCCATCCAAGCAAGTTCAGAAATTGTCGTCACGCAGGGTTCGGTGCTAAGCCCTACACTGTTCATTGATTGTATTTATGCTCGATCTCTAAGCTACAAAATCGGGTATACTTTTGTTACTTTTGATAAATCTAACAAGCAATCAGGTAGGCTTTCATCGTTCGTATATACAGGCTCTGTATCTAGCGTAGGCCTATATGGTATTCCTTTTGTTGTGGCATATCATTTTGTTTTTATGTCTTTACTTGAATCAAATTTAGATTTGATCCATGAATTATTTTTTTTTAAAGACACAGAGATCGACAATGAAAAAGAAAAATGAGGAGGCTTTATTTTGGATAAGAAATGGGATTGATCAGGATGGGCTCGAAGTCCGACCTGTTTGTACAGGTAGGTGTTCTATCTAATAAAGCTAATAGTAATATAGTCAAATTATGATTCTATATACAGCTATGAAATATAATTTGAATGTGTAAATTCTTAATGCATTCTGAAGACTTTATTAGATTACTTTGTAATTCTTTGACTAGGAATATCCGGTGTGTATACAAATACAAATTTATGGCTGAAGACTTTTTGCTAGAAATTGTTGGCAGCCGATTGAACAGTTATTCTAAGCGGGTTGAAACTGAAAATGTCATGTCCTTCCATTTCGATGGTAAAAAATATGTGTGAGTATAAACATATTAATATCAATTATTACTAATTACTAGCCTATTGATTTGAAAAATGTTACTTAATGAACTTAAGCACTTTAAAAATAAAGTATTCGATGGGCTTAACAAAATAAACAGAGTATTACGTTAGAGACCATAACGGTAGACATAAGTTTCTAAAACAGAAAATTTGTCAAGTTGCTGAATACAGTACCCGGTATTGAGAAGTTTTAGATCATAATCGTAATTTCTAATCGGCAGACAATCTAATTGGCAGACACTTTCCATATTTTGTGTGGAAGTAGCTGTTATAAACAAAAATATGTAAGTAAGTTGACTTAGAACTTTATGAGTATAATGCGCGCTGTATCATAAAGCCTGCCATTGAGTTAACTGGCGTGGTTTCGAGTTCCCGGTTGTACGTGACAAGGAGTACACAGACAGAAAAAGTGGGCCAGTTGACTCATTTGGATGAGTATCCATAAAACAACTCAGTAATGACTCAGTTTTCGTTGACTACCTTGGGACTAACTTGGAACTTACTTGGGACTCAAATAATGAGTCAAATCCATAAAACGACTCGATAAGTGAGTCAAGTGACTTGTCACGTAAATTGAGTTCTTCGACTACTTTAGTGAGTCTAGTGACTACTTTAGTGAGTCTAGCGACACAGGAGATGAGTAACACAACTAGGTACAGTGAGCCAGGTGACTAGTAAAGTGAATCAATGCAAATATATTTGAGTCACATAATTAGCCTTACACAACGAGTCAAATGACTCCACATAGGCTGGAATCCTAATTAATTAAAAAAAAACCATTAATGATAGTTGAGATTGAATTTCTTGAAAATCGATAATTGAACAGCTAACTCCATAATATTAAATGTTTCGTATACTAAACGTTAGCATGGGGCAGAAATTTATAAAAACCTGATAATTACTTAATATGCGACAACTCCTGTTGATTGCCCGGACGTTTTAGCTGCTGTGTGGGCGTATGTTTCGTTGCGTGGCAACCGATTTTTTTCATATGTATATTTTTAAGTTGCATCAAAATCGGACAGAAAATATAGGTTATCTATTATGTGTCAAAAGTTTGCGTATAAGGCATGGGACATAACCAAGAAAGTTATTTCCGTAAAGGTGGGATGGACAATTTGTTGAGAAGTGTTAGTCTGATTTTCGCGCAATTCAAAATCAAGCGCGATTGTTGTGCAATGATTATATTTGAACGTTACTTAATATCAAGTAATCAGCGGGACCCATATATAATCCACAATATTAAAAAGGTTCAGTCATTCAGGAAGGTAAAGACCGATATATATGTATATAATTCGAACTCATCCCAAGATCTTTGGCACGTTGGGGCTTATTAGTGGATGAATTTGAAAATAGTACACATCAAACTGCATCTTCTAGAGGTTCCAAATATTGTGCAAATTCATTTCTCGATATTTATGACTAATTAAAATATTAGGATTTCAAAATCTTTGATACAGCAGAATATTCAATGAAATAATGTTTGCATAATGATTTCTTCAGTTAAATGGAATAGTGAGGAAACAAGTCTACTCTGTGACTATTTTAGTACAACAGTATACAGCACTGAATACAGCAATAAAGTTTCGTTGTCCGGTAAGTTAGATACTTGTTTTCTTAATGATTGAATCAGTTGAACTCGATCATTCTAGTATAGTTAATGCAACACTAACGGCAGTTGATTTGAGACAAGCATATTAACTAACGGAGTTGTTAGAGACTCACACGTTATCGGCGATGGTACAAAAGTGTTTAACATAATGAATGTATTAAATTGGAGCTTTTGGGTCCTTAACCCTTTAATATTTCTCAGTTCAATTGGATCAGGACTAATGTATTGTGCAATTTTATTTCGTCGGTCTCCCCATAAGGACCTTTAAAAATTTTAAAACACCATTGGAATATTGTATCGTACTTTATAAATGAGAATTAAATCATTTATATTTGAGTATACACCGATAATACACAGTAGACTGGGCATTATTGATGTAATTATCAAAATATTTAAACATTGTATATTTGGATGGCTTATATGGACATATTATGTTTTATTACTAAGTGGAATACTGATGTATGGGTTGCAGTGGATATTTGAAAACACTTTCTTTAGTAGTTATTTGGGTAATGCTCTATTAGACTTTTAGATAAATCAGAATTATTTCTTTCTTTCAGGTAAGAAGGAAATGAGCAAGTTTTTGAGTGAAAACAAACAATTTTTAAGTGCGGTAAAGTGTCTTATCAGCAGCCGATGCTTACAAAAAACACGAGTAAAACTATTCAATGTACGAAAAATATACCGAATGAAAGCATCCAAAGCCCTTAAAAAATGCCTCGGTAAAGAGATGACAGCTGTCGCTATAAGGGAATAGTCTATTCTCAAGGAATTTAATGTATGAATGTATATAAAATGAACTATATTCAATGTTTTATATATTATTATGATTTTTAATCTGTTATGTTTCGTAAAAACGCCAGCAGTCCAAATTGAATGGCAAAGTTTGTTCTTTGTTAGTTCATTCTACGCGATTTTATTGTCCCGGGTTCGTCTGTCTGTCTGTCACTGTAATGTTCAAACTTGGTGTAGGTCAATTCCTTGATGGAGTTCTGTTTAGGGCAAGCATAGATAGGCAATTTGAATTGTTGATTCTTTGGGACACGATAACTTTAGTTCTAATTAAGTGAGAGTGATTGCAAGCAGATCGATAAGCAATTTGATTGGCTTTTGGACAATATCTCTCCTTCTAATTGAGCTAGAATGTTCAAACGTGGTGTAGGCGTTCATTGCGCGAATGCCTTGATGAAGTTCGGTGATGAACATTGTCTGCTTACGGTAAGCAAAGATAAGCAATCTGTTTGGTTGATGCTTTGGGACACGATAACATTGGTTATAATGAAGTGAGTGCGATAAAACTCCGAATATAAATTCATTTATCATTGATTCTATATGATAGAGAGTGATGAAACTTAGAGGTATAGTTGCTCGATAACTTTTGAAAAAGAAAATAAATGTGCGATTATTTAATATGTGTCATCTATTTATTTTGGGATTTCGGCGGGGAACATCAACCTCGCTGTTGGCTTCTTATAATTATTTTGTCGTTTGTGAATCGACCCTTTTTATATCCCCACATTTTCATGAGGACGTATATTGTCGCCGTCCCTGCCTGATTGTACGAAAAATCACGTTTATAGCGTGGGGTCCCTCTATAGAGTTCATAATTATTGTCCTATTTAAAACAACGCCCGAATATATTACCGTTACACCGTAATGTCAGTTGAGTTCGAATTTCGAGAAAATCGAACTAAAATTGACGGGTAAAAAGCGGTTCCTAGTACATAAATAATGTTAAAAAAAAGTATGGTATATTAAGGTTGTTGACCCTCTATAGGCCACAATTTTGACCCGATTTTTCTTTATATCACAAAGATCTTGGTCCCTTTTGATGATCGCGCATATCGGAATGTAACTTCCTTGATTATGTCACTTTTAGCTTGTGGATTCTCTGGGGGTCACAATTTTTTTCCCCTATTTTAAAAACCATCACCCTCGAGAGGTCACAGTTTTATCCGATTTATCTTTATATTTCAATGATCTCAACCCCTTTTGATATTTGCGCATTTCAGGCCATGACTTTCTGGATTATGGCCTCTGATTGTACGGAAAATCGCTTTTGTTTTTAGTTTGTTCTCACACCCGTGCAAATGAAATGGAAGAAAATTTGATTCGTGTTTAATTATTATTATGGATAATACTGAGTTTATGTTTAGCTCTATTAAGACTAAATGATTGATTTATAAAAACCTTTATTTTTGTTGTACATGTGCCACAGGTCATTTATTTGGGTTGTTGGCATTCGTTTCAAATACTTGAATAAATTTTATGTTTTTAAGTATAATGTTGTTTCTGAAATTTATTGTTGCTGCAAACAAGATTAAGTGTGCATCAAACAACTCTGATCAGTACCATCTACATGTATTAGCTTAGATCTAACCTGGGTAACAAAACGCTCCTTCGACTATACTCTTTGGCTCATAGTTCTTGGAACTCAGTATCACTTCGTATGACAGAATCAAGGTATATATTGTATTTTGAAAACCACATTGAAAGTCTTTCTCTTTATATAAGTCTAGCAATGTTCCCTTATCCACATTCCGTATAATTGCTTCTTAATAGATATGGTGTCCTACCTAATGATCATGTTATAGACACCTGTAAACAATGTCTTAAGCTCAAGACCTTTAAACAATTTAAAATACAGACACTATCTCACACGTGCCTTCAATGAATACCTCGCGTGAATCTTATATTGCACCTAGTCTAACGAATGTACGATTGACAAGGTGCTCTTAAATTATTTGAAATAATAGTACGCCAACATGAACGAGTGAAACGTCTGTGTTTTAAGTATAAATACTAGCCTCTCCAGTGGCTATTTAGTCTGCCTAATGGCTATCTATATGCATGTGTCTGCCTAATGGTTATTTATATGCACCTCTCTGCCTAATGGCTATATTACGTGTCTGCCTAATGGCTATATATATGTACGTGTCTGCCTTATGACTATTTTTATGTACGTGTCTGCATAATGGCAATATATATGTACGTGTCTGCCTAATGACTATTTTTATGTATGTGTCTGCCTAATGGCTATATATATGTACGTGTCTGCCTAATGGCTATATATGTGTACGTGTCTGCCTAATGGCTATATATGTGTACGTGTCTGCCTAATGGCTATATATATGTACGTGTCTGCCTAATGGCTATATATATGTACGTGTCTGCCTAATGGCTATATATATGTACGTGTCTGCCTAATGACTATATATATGTACGTGTCTGCCTAATGACTGTTATATATTAACAAATATTAGGCAGACCACAAAAAATGTATATTTTATATTTTTGAGAATTTTTTTATTTCGAATTTTGAAAATCAATTAAACGGTCACAAAGGTGTCATTTTTAAAATTTTTATCTTCAAAAAGTAATAAGTTTGGATTTTCATAAATGTCTACCTAATGCCCAAAATATAATATGGTCTGCCTAATGCCATAATCATATATATATATATATATATATATATATATTATTAGTTTTTCTTTCTAGAAACTTCATATATATATATATATATATATATATATATATATATATATATATATATATATATATATTAAAGTAAATAAAGTACAAGTACTTCTTTGTTTACGGTAGATAATGCATAAAAAAATAGAAAAATACGTCCAGGTAAAAAATTCTCCACTTTACTTCATTCTGACATACATTAAATTATATAAGCTAGCTGTCTGCCCTCTATGGGCGTCTTCAGATATATATATATATATATATATATGAAGTTTCTAGAAAGAAAAACTAATAATTTCATCTTAGCTAGCTTTTAATAATGAGATAGTATACAATTACATGACGTCATGGCGTTATAAATACATAATGTACATGACAATAATAATATAAATTATGAATATTTTACAATATCAAGACAACTCTCAATGGCATAAGATTTATCTGCTATTAAATAGATTAGAACAGTAAGCCATATTTAAATTTAAAAATGAAGGAGTGAAGCTTAGCTGCCAACCAGCAACTATGTTGGCTGCAATTATTGCACATGTCTTTTCTGTCTAACTTGATGATAATTGGTATATTACTTGTAGAGAATATATGTAAAAGCATCTAGTTGAATAATGAAGATAGTAGGATTTTAAACTCCACCCCATTTCATTTCAATAATTGAGATATTCAGTGATATTCACTTGTTTTGATCATGGATGATTATATAACATTAATAATGTTTATGCATTGGAATATTTAATTGTTGTATGTATTGATATTAGTGTAAATATTTTATTCAAATATATGTTTATTATATCAAATATGTTTAAATAACTGGTTTACTTATATCATAGTTATCAATATGCTACTAGATATATTTAAAGTGTAAACTGATGCAACATGATATCTTCAGACAAATGTAATATCATGCCTGTTTTTACTACTTCCAGACCTTTATGCCGTAACTTAATCTAAATTACCAATGGCATTGATTTAATTGCCCTATTTAATATAAGTGTAAATGTATTCAAATATATGTTTATTATATCAAATATTATATGTTTCAATATTTTGTTAAACACATTATACAAGAGATAAATCTACCTATTGCAGGTCTTTTGTTTGCGAGTGAAATGTTATATAAACTATAAATTAAACATTTATTAACATAATAGACCGTAATCAATTCTCGATGACATCTTATGTGTTGGATTTTCATTGGATTTAAATCCATTCTGCTGCTCAACACTCATTTATGCTTTTTATCTACTGACTTTAGTAATGATGATTACGCTTGACCTTAAAAGTCAGTTGCTTATATCCATATTCAGAGTGGAGCAATTTAACTGAAATTTTCTGCATATCCCCTTTACATTATCTAGTTTTAAACTGAAATTTTCAGCATATCCCCTTTACATTATCTAGTTTTAAACTATTAAACTTAGAACTGCCAACTTGTAAGCTAATTGTCCATAATGTATCTTTAAATAACTGGTGATCAATATGCTTAGCTTTAATAAGTTGTCAGCTACAGCTACAAGATGCATTTCAAGTGTAAACTGATGTAATGTGGTATCCTCAGATAAGTGTAGTAATATTTAAATATAATGCCTCTATATATATATATATATTATATATATCGTGCCAGTTATCGCTACCTCCAGAAGTTTATCCCATGATTTATATTTAAATATTATATAAATGTCATCCACGATGACAATGGCAGTTATGACCTTTTTAGTAATTAAGCCATGAGATGTTTGTGTCATAATGTGTATCTGAAAACAATGGTGTCAATTACTTTTTAACAAAACTTGTCAATTATCATCAAGTACCTAATTAAAGACAAGTCATGGTCTGAAAGGTTTAGCTTTCTTGAATATAAAGAAAGTCGGTAGTAATTGGAGTTATTTCTGAATTAACTTCTTACCAATAGTATTATTTATCTTTGTTTTATAAGAATATTTTTTATGTTTATAATGTGTCATTGGTTTAAAGATACATTATTATTAATTGTAACCCCCATTATGTTGTATTTATCTACAGCTAATAAAATGAACACATTTAATTTGATTTGTTCTTTAATAATCACACCAACAATATATCTTAATAAGGACAAGTAAATTGGTCAAGTATAATATGAATTACAGAATATAAGCTTCATTGAATATAGTTGTCTATGGCTCCTATTTGTGTCTACTGTGCAGTCCATGTGTAAATATGATTGACCAGCATTACTATTCGACAGAAACGTTCAAATTGGCTGTTGACGCTGAATGAATATTAGTATTTATTGTTGGCATTGAGGCGTTAATTGTTCCTGATAATGGGAAATTTCATATTTCTGCATTAAAAAATGAAATGAAATAATTTTGAACTTCCTATGCTATATCCAATCAAATTGCCAAGTGAATTTTCACCTTTACGGGATCTCAGCTTTCCGACCCATCCGAACGATTATACTTGTCCCTTACCAGTCCCTCTGTCATGCACCACTGACAAGGATGACCTACTCCTAAAAATCCCGATGAACTACCTCGGCCAACGCAGGGGATCTAACACGGGACCACCAGGCTAGAAATATCGAGGGTTTAGGAGGGCCGAATAGATAGCATGTGCGTGCTCTATCATAAAGACCCCTACGCGCAAGCGAATGGTTAAATAAAATTAAACAATATGTTAGTCCCGAAATGACGTAGTTTGTGTCGACTGGACGTTAAACCCCATTTCTCCTCAGAAAGATCGAATGGTTAACGAGTGCACGCCGTATCATAAAAGGGGCGGCTCCATGATTTTTAGAAAGGGGAGGCGTGCTGCACCCTCTTGGGAGTGCGAAGCCCGGTCCGTGATTTTTGAGTGCAAAATATGCCCACAAGGACTAATTCCATACCAGTACTGTAAATTACGATTTCCAACCTTAACTATTTTGTCCTTCTTTGCTGCGAGGATATAATTATGGAGCTAAAAATTGTTCGCCACCCCAAAAATAGAGGGGGCGTGCACCGGGTGCGCCCCCCTCTGGATCCGCGCCTGCATAAAGTCTGTCAAAAGGCGTGGTTTCAATTTCCTACTTGTAAGTGATAAGAAGTAGCGTAGTCTGACCCACCTCGTGGCTCAGATCCTCCACTTTCCTCCCAGTGACCTAGACCCTACGCAAAAGTGTATTATTGAAATAATAGTTTGTGTCGAGTGGACCTTATACAGCATCTTCTCTCTCTCTATCTCTCTCTCTCATTGATGAATAAATTTCGGTCCGTGAATTTTCCGGCGTGGTTCCCCCTTGTCAGTGATGCAGGACGGAGGACCTGCAAAGGACAGCTGTCTGGTCGTTCGGCGGAGAGAAAGAAACGTGGTCCCGTGTACACATTGGCATGCACGTAAAAGATCCTTTGCCAGTTGGAATTCGACATAAAAGTAGGCCGTAGCGCCGTTGTCCGGGCAAAACTTCCCTTATAGTACACTGTATGAAGTATGCCCGTCTCCATTAGCACAGGTTAGGAGCAGATGCAGTAAGACGTTAAACCCCATTTCATTTCATTTCAATACCGGATGCATTGCATCATGTTATTTGTAAAAACCATTGACATGGGAAAACATCAGTATTCAGATCTTTTTTACAGTTTCTACACTATACCCACTACTCCCCCACCCCCAAAAAACATACAGTTGCATAACTCAGATATTGACACGTTCTTTGCATGCGTATTACGATAGAAGGGAATTGAAAAAAAGAGTTGAACAATTCACATCATGATAATCCTAGTTCGGTAGAATCAAACAGACGCGGGCAATCCAAATATGTAATCGAAAACTCAAAATTCGAAGAAATACTAATTTTAGTAAATTTTCAAATTTTGAAGAAAATATGAGATCGACATGTTATCCCAATTCGGCAGTTATCGCATCCGCAATATCACAAGTTGTACAAAAATATAACTGTTTCGAAAATCGGTTAGGAATTGACAAAATTAGGGCAGGTTTTTAATTTTCGTGCACGTTAAAGATTTACACCAATTCCGGTCTCTTCACAATTTTCGTAATAGTTATAAGTACTAAGTGTTTAAAACATGGAAAATCAATATGGACAACTCTATTCTAAATGGAATTTCAAGAAAAAAAGTTTTCCGAATGGGACTTTGATATAAACAACTACAGGAGAAGGGAGGAGGTACCGGGAATTTAACTACAGCTGGGAGCTTTATTTTAACTGGTAAAAAGTGATGACGTCATGTAGACAAAAACCTGGGATATTAATTTCAGGAGTAACCGTTATTTACTAATATGAATTATTTTCACCATAGAAGCACCAGTAACAGATATTGGTTAACAGTAAAACTCCCTTACTTCAAATAAGGCCACTTTGAAAAATAGCTGTCTGTATATGCTCTATACGTTCGTTATACGTACAGATTTGATACACTCTTATTATATGTACAGTATCGCTTAACAATGAAAGATGCCGTTTTCAATTTTCGATTCGTTTGTTTTCATACTCATGATATTTAGGACTGTGCGCTATGGTTTCGTACATAAGACAACAGACTAAACTCTCTGTGAAAAAAGTACCAAAATAAATATTACGTTGACTTTTCGAGAAAAAAACCTCTAACAATGCTCCAAATGGTAAAAATACGACGTTTTGGATTTTCAATCTCTTTTTTCGACTACACATGACATATAGACAAATTGTACAATGTTTTCACACAATACACCACCCATAAGACTCTCGACTGAGAGAGTTTAAAAAAAATCGTAGGCGGCGTTTCCGAGAAACGTGCGTTTAAAGTTGATGGAAATCGTAAATAATCTTACTTTTCAAAGTCCCATTGCCTTTTTAGTTTGAACAATAAACTTGTCGCTATAGTACCATCTTGTAGATAATTTACGTGACTATCAAACGACATAATACTTTAATTACTCGGTAAACAACCAATGAATACATCACATTTTCCGCACAGGCACCCATTTTTTTGAATTTTGTCAAAGTTCGGATACCATTCTTGACTACTTCCGGTGATTAGAGGATTTTCATTTATAGTTCATGGACTGGTTTGGTCCTTCGACTTCATATTCCTGAAGTTTCAGAAAAATCGTTGGAGCCGCTTTAAAAAAATAAGAACTCTACGATTTGACCAAAATGCGAAAAAAAGTGAAAAATCAAAGCTAACATTTCAGAACGAAACTTATATTGATGGAATCGGATTGATGCTAGCTATCCAAAAATGTAAGTCGAATTTCAAAATTCCAAAAAATAACAATTTTAGGAAAATTTTGAAAATTTTCCAATTTTCACCGAAAAAAAATGAGCGACAAAGTTTCAAAAATCGACGTTTTTGAACTGCTATCAACTCAGAAATATCTGAAGCTATGCAAAAATGTAACTATCTGAAATATCGGTTGAGAATTAACAGAATTATGGCCGATTTTCAATTTGCGTGCACGTTAAAGATTTGAGGCATTACCGCTATGCGCACAAATTTCGTTTTACATTTAAGCACTAACTACCACCCAGTTTCCCGAGAGAAAATCAAACTTCAGACCTCTATCTCTTATAGTTGGTGAGAAATAGGCAATTGAGGGGTACATTGTAATTGAGGGGTACCTTATTTATAAATAGCTTCAACAGAGAGCTTCATTTTCACTGGTATCAAATGATGACGTAATGTAGGCAAAAAACCTGCGATATTAATTTCAGGAGTAACTGTTAATTACTAAAATGAATTATTTTCATTCTAGAAGCACTAGTACCAGATATTGGTAACCATTTAAACACCCTTTGTTCAAATATTGCCAGTTTAAAAAAAAAAAGCTCTCTATATATGCTTTATACGTATGCAAAACGTTCCATTTATAACCAATTCGGACTTTTGTCGATGTCACACCAATGTGTTAATCGGGACTTTGGAATCGCGTTTATGTCAGCTACTCAAATATGTAACTGGTTCAAAAATTGATTTAATATGCAATGAAATATTGACAATTTTCTGAGTTCGTGCACGTTAATCATTTGGCACCACTAACATATAAAAATTTATAATTTATTACAGATAGAGTATATGCTCAAACTTCATCATGCCTTCTGTCACAGGTGCAATATTCGTACTTCTGCACGATACTACTGCAAGATACAACTGCAACCTCTTAAAAATTGGATTTGCTTATAAAAAGCACGAACCGTCGATTTGTGTCGAGATGATTACCGTTATGAGATAATTGTGACAAAGAAGAAACAATATTAATTCAAAGAATAATTATTACACACAGCAATCAAGTATTCCTGTTACGGGGCCATTAAACCCCTATTTTGAATAGAAGTAAACACTCAAAGTTGAAATACTTTTAGCTCAAATATCGTCACTGTGAGAGAAAAGTGGGGCTTTTGAATATGCTCCAAACGTATGTAATACGTACAGATTGTATCAACTCTTACTGCATGTTTCGCTTAACAATGAAAGGTGACGTTTTCAATTTTCGATCCCTTTGTTCTCATACTTCTGATATTTCTAACTGTCGCGCAATGGTTTCATACATAAGAGTACCGATTAAACTCCCTGTAGAAGAAATTCCAAAAAAAATATTACGTTTACTTTTCGAGGAAAAGACTTCTAACAATGCTCCAAATGGTAAAAATACGACGTTTTGGATTTTCAATCTCGTTTTTCGACTACTCATGACATTTAGAGAAATTGTACAACGGTTTGATACAATACACCACCCATTAGACTCTCGACTGAGAAAGTTTCAAAAAAATCGTAGGCGGCGTTTTCGAGAAACATGCGTCTAAAGTTGCTCGAAATAGCAAAATACCCTACTTTTCAAACTCAGATAACTTTTTTATTTTTTGATAGAAACTTGTCACTATAGTACCAACTTGTAGATAATTCACGTGGCTATCAAACCATATAATACTTTAACTACTCGGTAAACAACCAATCGATATATCTTATTTGGCGCACAGGCACCCATTTTTCTGAATTTTGTCAAAGTTTGGATACCTTTCTTGACCACTTCCGGTGATTAGAGGATTTTCATTTATAGTTCATGAACTGGTTTGGACCTTCGACTATATATTCAGTATGTTTCAGAAAAATCGTAGGCGCCGTTTTAAAAAAATAAGAACTCTACGATTTGACCAAAATGCTAAAAAAAGTGAAAAATCAAAGTTAACATTTCAGAACAAAACTTATATTGTTGGAATCGGATCGATGTCAGCAATCCAAAAATATAAGCAGAAATTCAAAATTCCAAAAAATAAAAATTTTGGAAAATTTTGAAAATTTTCCAATTTTCACCAAAAAAATGAAAGCGACAGAGTTTGTAAATTCGACACTTTTGAACTGCTATCGGCTAAGAAATGTCTCCAGCTATCCAAAAATGTAAATATCAGAAAAATTGGTTGAGAATTAAAAAAATTATGACCGATTTTCAATTTCCGTGTACGTTAAAGATTTGACGCATTTCTGCTATGCGCACAAATTTCGTTTTACATTTAAGCACTAGCCACCACCCAGTTTCTGAAGAGAAAACTAAATTTCAGACCTCTATCTCTTATAGTTGCTGAGAAATAGGCAAAGTGGAAAAAAAAAAATAATAATATTAATCTTAGTAATAACAATAGTCTTTCACCATTTTCAATGGTGAAAGCCTAACTAGACTTGCTTGCAAGGCTGAAGGCTTTCACCTTACCGAAGGCAGCAAAAATTGCCTACAACTCACCCCTTAAAACACACACACGCTTAAACAACTCAGACATGACACTTTCTGTGCATGCGCATTACGATAGAAGGAAAGTGAAAAATATAGTTGAACAATTATGAACATGGATTGGTAGAATCCTACAGACGCCAGAAATCGAAATACTCAATCAAAAACTCAAAAATTCTAAAAAAAATTACAAGTTCAGTACATTTTATAAATTGTTAGGAAAAAAAGAGAACTGCGTGGTATTGCAATTCGACCTATATCGCATCCGCAATATCCCCGGCTCTACAAAAATATAACTTTTTCGAATTCTATCAATTTTAGTTTCAGAAATCTAAACGACTACAGAAAAAAAAACAGTTTTCCGAATGAGACAAAAAAAATTTACCTTAAGTATCAGGTAATAATATCGCACCTTTCAACATTAATTTTTCAACATTGTAATTGAGGGGTACTTTATTTATAAATGGCTTCAACAGAGAGCTTCATTTTCACTGGTATCAAATGATGACGTCATGCAGACATAAAACCTGGGATATTAATTTCAGGAGTAACTGTTAATTACTAAAATGAATTATTTTCATTCTAGAAGCACCAATGCAAGATATTGGTTACCATTCAAACACCCTTTGTTCAAATATTGCCAGTTTTAAAAAAAGCTCTCTATATATGCTTTATACGTATGCAAAACGTTCCATTTATAACCAATTCGGGCTTTTGTCGATGTCACACCAATGTGTTACACGGAACTTTGGAATCGCGTTCAGGCCAGCTACTCAAATATGTAACTGGTTCAAAACTAAATTGAATATTCAATGAAATATCGACAATATTTTGATTTCGTGCACGTTAATGATTTGACGTCACTAACATACAAAAATTTATCGTTAATTAGAGATAGGGCCCAAACTCAAACTACATCATGCTTTCTATCACAGGTGCAATATTCGTACTTCTGCACGATACTACTGCAAGATACAACTGCAACCTATAGATAATTAGATTTCCTTATAAACAGCGCGAGCCGTCGATTTGTGTCGAGATGATTACGGTTATGAGGTAATTTTAACAAAGAAGAAACAATATTAATTCAAAGACTAATTATTACACACAGAAATCAATTATTTCTGTTACAGGGTCACTAAACCCATATTTTGAATATAAGTAAACACTCAAAGTTGAAATACTTTTAGCTCAAATATCGTCACTGTGATAGAAATGGGGAATTTGAAAATGCTCTAAACGTTGGTAAAACGTACAGATTGTATCAACTCTTACTGAAGGTTTCGCTTAACAATGAAAGATGATGTTTTCAATTTTCGATCCCTTTGTTCTCATACTCCTGATATTTCTAACTGTTGCGCAATGGTTTCATACCTATGACTACCGATAAAACTCTGATTTCGTGCACGTTAATGATTTGACGTCACTAACATATAAAAAATTATCTTTAATTAGAGATAGGGCCCAAGCTCAAACTACATCATGCTTTCTATCACAGGTGCAATATTCGTACTTCTGCACGATACTACTGCAAGATACAACTGCAACCTATGGATAATTGGATTTCCTTATAAACAGCGGGAGCCGTCGATTTGTGTCGAGATGATTACGGTTGAGAGATAATTTTGACAAAGAAGAAACAATATTAATTCAAAGACTAATTATTACACACAGGAATCAATTATTTCTGTTACAGGGTCACTAAACCCATATTTTGAATATAAGTAAACACTCAAAGTTGAAATACTTTTAGCTCAAATGTCGTCACTGTGAGAGAAATGGGGAATTTTGAATAGGCTCTAAACGTTGGTAAAACGTACAGATTGTATCAACTCTTACTGCATGTTTCGCTTAACAATGAAAGGTGACGTTTTCAGTTTTCGATTCCTTTGTTCTCATACTCCTGATATTTCTAAATGTTGCGCAATAGTTTCATACCTAAGACTACCGATCAAACTCTCTGTAGAAGAAGTTCCCAAAAAAAATTACGTTGACTTTTCGAGAAAAAGACGTCTAAAAATGCTCCAAATGGTAAAAATACGACGTTTTGGATTTTCAATCTCGTTTTTCGACTACTCATGACATTTAGAGAAATTGTACAATGGTTTCACACAATACACCACCCATTAGACTCTCGACTGAGAAAGTTTTAAAAAAATCGTAGGCGGCGTTTCCGAGAAACATGCGTTTAAAATTGCTCGAAATCGTAAAAAACCTTACTTTTCAAAGTCCTATAACTTTTTCAATTTATGATAGAAACTTGTCGCTGTGGTACCATCTTGTAGATATTTTACGTGGCTATCAAATGACGTTGTACTTTAACTACTCAGTAAACAGCCAATTAAAACATCGCATTTTCCGCACAAACACCCATTTTTTAGAATTTTGTCAAAGTTTGGATACTTTTCTTGACTACTTCCGGTGATTAGAGGATTTTCATTCATAGACTAAGGACTGGAGACGACTCTTGACTTCATATGCCTGAAGTTTCAGAAAAATCGTAGGTGCCGTTTTAAAAAAATAAGAACTCTACGATTTGACCAAAATGCGTAAAAAAGTGAAAAATCAAAGTTAAAATTTCAGAACAAAACCTATATTGTTGGAATCGGATTAATGTCAGCTATCCAAAAATATAAGTCATATTTAAAAATTCCTAAAAATAACAATTTTAGAAAATTTTGAAAATTTTCCATTTTTCACCAAAAAAATGAGAGCGACAAAGTTTCTAAACTCGATGTTTTTGAACTGCCATCTACTCAGAAATGTTTTCAGCTATCCAAAAATGTAAATATCGGAAAAGTCCGATGAGAATTAGAAGAATTATGGCCGATTTTCAATTTGAGTGCACGTTAAAGATTTGACGCGTTTCCGCTATGCGCACAAATTTGGTTTTACATTTAAGCACTAACCACCACCCAGTTTCCCGACAGAAAATCAAATTTCAGACCTCTATCTCTTATAGTTGCTGAGAAATAGGCAAAGTGGAAAAAAAAAAAATAATAAATAATAATAATCTTAGTAATAACAATAGCCTTTCACCATTGAAAAATGGTGAAAGCCTAACTAGATCTGCTAAGCAGATATTAAAGCTTTCATATTCACGGTCAGTTTCTGTCGCATCTCAAGAGTTATATAAAGAATCTTAAAAAGGAAAAAGAATTAATGAAATCCGCCAAAAACTCACCGAGTTATAACGAGAAACAATTCAACCGGTTCAAATTCTACCTTAATTAGAAACAGAGGTGTTATGTTCCAATGTGATCTGTCAAATTGCTTATTGCTCCTAAATCTACGCAGAAATTCTCAACATCAAACTTAGTCAAGGTAATGACATAATGAATCTATATTTGGAATTTTGTCACTCTCACTTCATTATAACCAAAGTTATCGTGCCCCAAAGAATCAACCAATCAGATTGCTTATCTCTGCTTACTGTAAGCAGACAATGCTCATCTTCGCACTCCTTTATGGCACTGACATAATGAACGCCTTCACCAAGATTGAACATTCTGCCCCAATTAGAAGGAGAGTTATTTTGTTTCAAATTCTCGACCAATCAAATTGCTCATCGCTCTGCTTATCCAGGGCAGACAATGCTCATTGTCGAACGTATTCAAGATATTGATGTAATGAAACTATACACCAAGTTTCATCACTCTGACTGAAGTGAAAGTGTCCAAAATCATCAACCAATCTAATTGCTTATCTCTGCTTACCCTAAGCATAATATGCTCATCTACGAACTCTGCGTTTTTAATGTATGGGGATAATGGTGGGTCAGTGATAAGAGACACTGATTAACTAACCAGTAGGTCTTGGGCTCTCTCCCGGGGTTTGACCAGAAAGTCAATTGTACAGGCTTGACTGCCCTTGTTAGCTGTACAGGACAGTAGGTCTGCCCGGTCTGACAGGGAATAGTGTCTAATTGTCAGGATGGGACGAAAAGCAATGTTCAGTGTGCACATTGGCGTGCACGTAAAAGATTCCTTGATAGAGTATATCGTGATACCGATGTCCGGGCAAAATCTACCTGTTTGTCTTCAATGGTCCAGTCGGTGTATAAAGTAGGACTTTTGCCCTACTCCGTATAAGATTTCAAATCTTTGAAGTTTTAAGATAAGCATACCCGGTCCCCGAAATCCTAAATGGGACTTGCTTTTTCGCCCTCTGTTCTGTACAGACTGGCCTAATACAGTAAAACATTGTAACAATCTACAGAGAGTAAATTTAACTTGTTGACTAAATAATCTTCAATACTTCTAATTAGCGGTATGTAGTGACAAGGATCGTGACCCAGATGGGATATACTTGAACTTTCTAGACAAGAAACCTGATATCTAATTTGGTATAGCACTAATAAGTTTCATTACATACTAAATTTTTATATGATTGCTTATCGCACTTGGCATGCATACCCATAGGTCCATCTTTAAATTTAAAACTGGTAGAAATTACCGAGGGTTGAACATGGTATTGCATCGTCACTGTTGTATTATTGCTTATCGCCCTTGACATTGTATTAAAGGCAGTTTTATATTCATAGGGCCAGAACGGTAAATTATAAAAAGTGTAAATTATTACCCAGAGTTGAACATTACTTGTGATTTTGCCTGGTAACGCCAAAACTCGATCATGTACTAAATAATGGCGGCACAGTAAAATTTCTTGATTGTCAAGTTTTTGGTTATAAATAAACCCTCGCGATGTTTTTTTAGTATGGAATCAAATCTACGGCTGTTTTTTTTTTCTTTTTCAGGCTTTCGTCGCTTTCCTTGTCTGTTTGACAGTAGCTGCTTCCCAATACATCGATGCTAAAATCTGACACGGTTTTGGACATGGTGTTGGTGTCTTTGCAAACGGAATTGGTAAAGGATATGGAAGAGGACATGCCGGTGTTGGACATGGTCTTGTTGGTGTAGGAGCTATTGGCAACGGACTCAACCATGGTATTGGACATGGTATCCAAGGAAACCGACTCAGACACGGAATAGTAGCTGTTGGCAAAGTCGGTGTTATTGGTAACGGAATTGGTCATGGTATTGTTGGTAACGGTATCGGTAACGGTATTGGACACGGTATTGTTAGAAACGGAATTGGTCATGGTATCGTTGGTAACGGTATCGGACATGGTATCATTGGAAACGGAATCGGACACGGACTTATTGGACATGGAGAGATTGGTAACGGCATTGGGCATGGCATCGTTGGTAACGGTATCGGACACGGTATTGTTGGAAACGGAATTGGTCATGGTATCGTTGGTAACGGTATCGGACATGGTATCATTGGAAACGGAATCGGACACGGACTTATTGGACATGGAAAGATTGGTAACGGCATTGGGCATGACATCGTTGGTAACGGTATCGGACACGGTATTGTTGGACACGGAATTGGTCATGGTATCGTTGGTAACGATACAACAACGGACTATACAAGTACAACCAATACAATAATAAAGGATACAATAGTTACAACGGCCCCTACAATTACAACAACGGTTACAGCAATGGCCACAATAACAACGAATATGGGAAGGGATATAACAACTACAATAACAACGGATACGGTAACGGATACAACAACTACAACCGTTATCCTTCTTACAATAACTATCAAGGTTGCGGTTACAACAAATATTAAGACAATACGGCTATTTGATAGCATAATATTACCATAGCTTTAATACTTATAAATACTAGTATATAGTTTCTATTGTTCATGCATAATGTATATACGTAAATCAGGGAGTTAAGATATATATAAATAAAATAATATACATATAAACTCTTGTTATTTATCCGTTTATAGCTTACTACTAGTCCGGTCTATAGCTTGATAACCTCAATGTGCATATATACGTCACATCCTGTCTTCATTACGTTTGGTCAAAGGTCACGAGATGTAAATAGGGATATCGCTAATCCTAATCCTAACCCAAGACCTAACCTTAGCGCTTACCCTAACCCTAACCTACAATCTCGCCTGTCCAATCTCATGGGTTTATCCCGGGACCTGCGGTTTCCTCCCACTGTTAATATGCGCAAGCAGATTATTGAAATAAAATTAAACCATATGTTAGTCCCAAAATGACCTAGTTTGCGTCGAGTGGGACGTTAAACCCCATTTCTCTCTCTCTCTCTCTCTCTCTCTCTCTCTCTCTCTCTCTCTCTCTCTCTCCGTGTCATGGTTATTCAGTGCATATAACTGTAATTTCGACAATTACTTCACGCAAACCTTAAAGTAATGTACGATTATTCCACCCTCGCATATTGTTTAGGGATTTTCCCACAAACAGGTCTCATCTTACCGCTCCTATGGAAGACAGCGAATAGAATGTAGCATACCTGGAATGCCGAATGATTCTTGAAGAAACGAGTGAGTTACCATTACTGGAAAAAACGGTATTATGTCAATAGTACTGTTAGTTCAAAAGCGTTTTATAGCTGAGGCGCTGGAGGCGCCAGCCTCCCCGCGAAAAAAATCAAAGCAGTTGAAAAAATAAAACGGGAGAAAAATGCTAAAACCGATGCGAAAAATGAAAATGTGCCCTAGTTAGGGAGGGCTCTAAAGACAGACAAAAGGGTCCGACGAATGACAAAAGGGTCCCTAATGCCAAGGGAAAGGGCCTCCGAGTCCAACTCAATCGTTTTCTATACACTGTTACTGTCGAATCCACTACTGAATGAGAATGCAGCCATTGCATTGGGGTGACAATCATCAATCAAGAACCTCCCCTCGCGACAGAGGGCCCTCAAAATAGTACAGCCTCCGCCATGATAAACCTTAAAACGCCCCTATGCTAGTTCTGTAACTGAAAGTCAAAATTGTGAAAGATGTTATTTGGTCAACATTTATCTACATTTACACAGACATTTTCAGATGAGGCGTGTAATAAAGTGGCTTAAATATATGAAAATCTTGAAAGAACTGATCGCAACCTATACCCTGCATTTGTTAGGTGTGTGGTTGCGAATGGGATATAGCGTCTTGTGACACCACCCCCACCCCATCACACACACATATACCACCCCGATTCTTCAATCCAAACTGATTAGAACCTGAATCACAATCGATCTAGTAGCAATCATACACAGTCGATATCAAAAATTGATTTCCAATCTCAAAGACGGCTTATCTCCCCTGAAATTGTTGAGTAATACGCGATTCCCAATTCACACAACTTTCATAGATTTAAGGAAATGGAATGAACTGAACAGAAATGGTTTTAACGACCTATCTTTTTGCGCCGACTGAATTAACTAAAGTTTGATCGGACAGCGTCGTTACGGTCTTTTCTTTCGAATTCCAACTGTTAAGTAGTCTTTTACGGGCATGTAGACATTGTTCCTAGCCGGGCCATTTAGGTTTCAAATTTCACAGTGTATTGATAGCCTTCTGGTTTCTGCTATGATTCGTTCATTGTTTCGCTGTTTTTTCTACTATGAACTCGTCTACTATTAATTCGTTCATTGTTCCACTCTTATTTCGGCTATGATTTCGTTGAACGTTTCATTGTTATTTCTGCTACGAATTCGTTAATTATTTCATCGTTATTTCTGCTACGAATTCGTTAATTGTTGAAGTGTTATTACTGCTATAAATTCGTTGATCGTTTCATTGCTATTTATGGGAATCACGGTGGCTAAGTGGGCAAGGCGCTGGCTCGTTAGAATGGAGGTCGGGTGTTCGATCCTTGCATTGGCCGAGAAAGCTCATCTCGATTTTCCGGCGTGGTTTCCTCTTGTCAGTGATGCAGAAGGAGGGCCTGATAAGGACAGCTGCCTAGTCGTTCGGATGGGACGAAAAACCGAGGTCCCGTGTACACATTGGAGTGCACGTAAAAGATCCCTTGCCCGGGCAAAAATTCCCTCATAGCACACTGTGTGGCGTATGGCCGTCTTCCATTAGCCCAGGTCAGGTGCAGAAGAGTAGGACGTAAAACCCCATTTCATTTCTGCTATGAATTCGTTAAGTTTTGCACTGTTATTTCTGCTATGAGTTCGTTGATCGTTTCACTGTTATTTCTGCTGTGAACTCGATCAAGTTTGAACATTCTAGCTGACCTACAGCGAGAAACATTTCAACCGGGCCAAATTTTCTATTTTAACAGTTTAATTTGCACGGTACCTTTAGTTATCAACCGAATATTACAAAACTTTTAAAAATAAGCTCCCCCTGAACAGCTTAATCGTTCGCAATAAACGGGGTTGGACATCATATTCCATGTCACGTGCAACCTGGCGATCGAAACGACGCCCGTTGACTCAATGACAGACGTTACGATACAGCGCGCACATGCTAACCATTCAGCCATTCAGCCTCCCTGAATTCGGAAAATTGCTGACTTATAGCAAGAAACATTTGAACCGGGCGAAATTTTCTGTTTTAACAGTTTAATGTGCATGGTACTTTAATTACCAACCGATTATTACAAAACTTTTGAAAATAAGCTCCAACTGACCAGCGTAATCGTATGCAATAAAAGTTTGGCTTGAATTGAAAGTTCTGCACGGAGAAAGTTCATCTCGATTTCCCGGCGTGGTTCCCCCTTGTCAGTGAGGCAGAACGGCTGTCTAGTTCGGATGGGACGAAAACCACGGTCCCGTGTACACATTGGAGTGCACGTAAAATATCCCTAAGCAGTTGGAATTCGATACTGTTGACTAAGCTCTATACGATGACTAAATGTGTAGATTGTAGTCACCCACACTGCATGTTTCGCTTAACAATGAAAGGGGGCCGTTTTCAATGTTCGACCCTTTTGTTCTTCTACTCCTGATATGTTGGACTGTTGATCGATGGTTTCATATAAAAGACTACCAATAAGACTCTTTGTAGAAGAAGTTCCCAACAAATATTATGTTGACTTTACGAGAAAGACCTCTAAACATACTCCAAGTTGTAAAAATACGACTTTTTGGATTTTCAATCTCCTTTTTTCGGCTATCCCTGATATTTAAAAAAAATGATACAATGATTTCACACAACAGGCTAGCTATTAGACTCTCTATTGACAAAAGTTTCACCGCCCTCTCTTCATTATAACCGAAGTTATCGTGCCCTAAAGAATCAACAAATCAATATGCTTATCTCTGCTTACCCTAAGCAGAAAATGCTCATCTTTGAACTTCATCATAACATTGACCTAGTGAACGTCTACACCAAGTTAGAACATTCTAGCTTAATTAGAAGGAGAGTTATTGTGCTCAAAAGTCTCGGCCCTTCAAATTGCTTCTATTTTTGATTTTCAATTCAAAATGGTGACTCCCGGTTGACCTAAATCAAAATTCTGTTCGCGACATTTTTTAGGCCTTCCTACAAGGATTCAGAAAATATAACCCCCGAGTCTGTAAGTAAAATAGCAAAAAAGCCTTATTGATTTTTCACGTTTCAAGATGGTGGCACTTCCGGTTCGATCGACAAACTCCATATTTTGTGTACGAATCAGTAATTCCTTGTCTAGTATCGAAAAAAAAAATTAGGTCATTCTGACCTATATTTCGACGATTTTTTTGAAAACTTTGATCCTTAATTTCACCAAGGGGAGATAATTTAGAACATTTATAATTATATTTTTGAAGTCACATCGGTAACATCTACTTATACACTAAATTGAATGAAAATCGTACAACTATTAAAGAAGTTGACAAATTGGTCTAAACTTCCGGTTCGAAATCACAGCGACGAATTTTCGAAATTCGAAAATGCGAAACTGCTGATGAAAATGATTTTTTTCAAGGTATTCAAAGAAAAAAGAATTAGTAAAATCGGTCAAAAAATAACAAAGTTACGACTATGCATTGTCAGTTTTTTCGTTCGTAAAATTCGGTGATTTCGGATTCGTAAAACGTTTTGAAAATATATTTAATCAACAGCCACCACCCATTTTTGGGGGGATAGGTAAAAGTTTCAGAACGATCCTATCGTTAGATTCTGAGAAATCCGATTTGTGGACAAAACACAAAAAAAAAAATAACAATAATAATCTTAACAGAAACAATAAGCTTTCATATGTAATATGAAAGCTTAACTAGACTTGCTTGCAAGGCTGAAGGCTTTCACCTTACCCAAGGCAGCACAAAATGCCTACCACTCACCCCTTAAAACACACACACACACACACTTAAACAACTCAATATAAGTTGAACAATTTACAACATTATGAACTTGGATTGGTAGAATCCAACAGACGCCAGAAATCTAAATACGCAATCAAAAACGCAAAAATTCTAAAAAAATTTACAATTTTAGTACATTTTCAAATTTTCAGGAAAAAAAAGAGAACTGCGTGGTATTGCAATTCGACCTATATCGCATCCGCAATATCCCCGGCTCTACAGAAATATATCTTTTTCGAAAATCGGTTGGAAATTGAAATTATTAGGAAGTATTTTCATTTATGCACGTTAAAGATTTACTTCACTTCAGGTTTGTTCAGAACTTTCGCAATAGTTGTAAGTACTTACTGCTTAAAACATAGGAAAAATCATTATTCAGAACTCTATCTGCTTTAGTTTCAGAGATCTACACGAGAATTCAAAAAAAAAGATCGTGTAAGATCATAACCAGATCATAACCAAAACCAAGAATCATACCTTTCAACATCAAGTTTTCAACATTTGTCCAGAGGGGTGCCTTCCTTATAAATAGTTTCAGTAAATAGCGTCATTTTCGCTGGTATCATATGATGGCGTCATGTAGACAAAAAATCTTGGATAATAATTTCAGGAGTAACTGTTATTGACTAAAATGAATTATTTTCACTATAGAAGCAGCATTACCAGATATCGGTTACCAGTAAAACACCTTTTTTACTGTCAAGGAAAAAGAGAACGACGTGGTATCTCAATTCGATCGTTATCGCATCAGCAATATCCCCCGCAGTACAAAAATATAACTTTTTCGAAAATCGGTTGGGAATTGACATAATTAGGACCGATTTTCATTCGCGCACGTTAAAGATTTACATCACTTCCGGTCTGTTCACAACTTTCGCAATAGATCTAAGTACTAAATGTTTAAAACATAAAAAAAAAACAATATTCAGAATTCTATCAGTTTTAGTTTCAGAAATCTAAACGACTACAGAAAAAAAAACAGTTTTCCGAATGAGACAAAAAAAAAAATATCATAAGTATCAGGTAATGACCAAAACCCCAAATCGCACCTTTCAACATTAATTTTTCAACATTGTAATTGAGGGGTACTTTATTCATAAATGGCTTCAACAGAGAGCTTCATTTTCACTGGTATCAAATGATGACGTCATGTAAACATAAAACCTGGGATATTAATTTCAGGAGTCGCCGTTAATTACTAATATGAATTATTTTCATTCTAGAAGCACCAATACCAGATATTGGTTACCATTCAAACACCCTTTGTTCAAATATTGCCAGTTTTAAAAAAAAGCTCTCTATATATGCTTTATACGTATGCAAAACGTTCCATTTATAACCAATTCGGACTTTTGTCGATGTCACACCAATGTGTTACACGGAACTTTGGAATCGCGTTCAGGTCAGCTACTCAAATATGTAACTGGTTCAAAACTAAATTGAATATTCAATGAAATATCGACAATATTCTGATTTCGTGCACGTTAATGATTTGACGTCACTAACATATAAAAATTTATCTTTAGTTAGAGATAGGGCCGAAGCTAAAACTACATCATGCTTTCTATCACAGGTGCAATATTCGTACTTTTGCACGATACTACTGTAAGATACAACTGCAACCCTTAGATAATTGGATTTCCTTATAAACAGCGGGAGCCGTCGATTTGTGTCGAGATGATTACGGTTATGAGGTAATTTTGACAAAGAAGAAACAATATTAATTCAAAGACTAATTATTACACACAGAAATCAATTATTTCTGTTACAGGGTCACTAAACCCATATTTTGAATATAAGTAAACACTCAAAGTTGAAATACTTTTAGCTCAAATATCGTCACTGTGATAGAAATGGGGAATTTTGAATATGCTCTAAACGTTGGTAAAACGTACAGATTGTATCAACTCTTACTTCATGTTTCGCTTAACAATGAAAGATGATGTTTTCAATTTTCGATCCATTTGTTCTCATACTTCTGATATTTCTAACTGTTGCGCAATGGTTTCATACCTAAGACTACCGATAAAACTCTGTGAGATAAAGGGGGAATTTTGAATATGCTCTAAACGTTGGTAAAACGTACAGATTGTATCAACTCTTACTGCATGTTTCGCTTAACAATGAAAGGTGACGTTTTCAGTTTTCGATCTCTTTGTTCTCATACTCCTGATATTTCTAAATGTTGCGCAATAGTTTCATACCTAAGACTACCGATAAAACTCTGTGAGATAAAGGGGGAATTTTGAATATGCTCTAAACGTTGGTAAAACGTACAGATTGTATCAACTCTTACTGCATGTTTCGCTTAACAATGAAAGGTGACGTTTTCAGTTTTCGATCTCTTTGTTCTCATACTCCTGATATTTCTAAATGTTGCGCAATAGTTTCATACCTAAGACTACCGATAAAACTCTCTGTAGAAGAAGTTTCAAAAAAAAAATTACGTTAACTTTTCGAGAAAAAGACGTCTAAATATGCTCCAAAAGGTAAAAATACGACGTTTTGGATTTTCAATCTCGTTTTTCGACTACTCATGACATTTAGAGAAATTGTACAATGGTTTCACACAATACACCACCCATTAGACTCTCGACTGAGAAAGTTTTTAAAAAATCGTAGGCGGCGTTTTCGAGAAACATGCGTTTAAAATTGCTCGAAATCGTAAAAAACCTTACTTTTCAAAGTCCTATAACTTTTTCAATTTTTGATAGAAACTTGTCGCTGTAGTATCATCGGATAGACAATTCAATAGGCCATTAAATGATATAAAACATTATTTAACTGGCAAAAAGACAATGAATACATCGCATTTTCCGCACAGACACCCATTTTTCTGAATTTTGCCAAAGTTCAGATACCTTTCTTGACTACTTCCGGTGATTAGAGGATTTTCATTTATAGTTTAAGGAACAATTCAGACATCTCTGTTCATCTTACCAAAGTTTCAGAAAAATCGTTGGAGTGGTTTTAAAAAAATAAGCCTTACCGTTTTTGACCAAAATGCGAAAAAAAGTGAAAAATCAAAGTTAACATTTCAGAACAAAACTTATATTGTTGGAATCAGATTGACGTCAGCTATCCAAAAATGTAATTAGAATTTCTAAATTGCCAAAAATAAACATTTTAGCAAATTTTTGAAAATTTTCCAATATTCACCAAAAAAATGAGAGCGACAAAGTTTCCAAATTCAAACTTTTTCAACTGCTATCTGCTCGGAAATGTCTCCCGCTATCCAAAAATATAAATATCTGAAAATTCGATTGAGAATTAACAGAATTTTGGCCGATTTTCAATTTTTGTGCACGCTAAAGATTTCACGCATTTCCGCTGTGCGCAGAAATCTCGAAATAGTTTTAAGGAGTAACCACCACCCATTTTCCCGAGAGAAAATCAAACTTCACACCTTTATCTCTTATAGTTTCTGAGATCTAGCTTCCCCCAATAAAAAAATAAATAATAATAATAATCTTAGTAATAACAATAGTCTTTCACCATTGAAAAATGGTGAAAGCCTAATAATCTTAGTAATAACAATAGTCTTTCACCATTGAAAAATGGTGAAAGCCTAAAAATGAATTGATATTGCTGGATTTGGTTGATTCTTCGTCCATTTTATTTGATGTTTACAATGCTTATGTGGAAACCTGTTTGATGGTTTCATTGGTATCGGAAGTGACATATGTTTAAGGGTAACGTGGCACCGAAAGTGACGTGGCACCAGTGAAACCCGTCATTCCTGCATGCAGGTCTAGTTCTTCTTTTGTTTTGAGTAGATCTCAGCAACTGCTTGTCGCATCGTTACGATTTCTTCGGTTTTACTGGGAAAGTGGGTGTGACTTAGAGGATAAAGCTATTTTGAACGTTCTGCGACAATGCGAAATGTCCGAAATCACCGAAGTTATCATTTTTGAAAATATTGCAGTAATTTTAACAATAATCATTGGATTTTAATTTTCGATAGATTTTGGCATAGCCGGAGACAGGGCACATAGCTACGTTACTTTCAATTTTTGATTTTCGGCAAATCTTCGAAGATATTAGGCGCCAAATTTCGAAAATTTAAAATTTTACAAAAAACTTTTTTATTTATGAATATTTCTTAGTCGTGTTGTGCACAGAATTAAAGAGTCATCTGATTAGCGCAAAAATGTTAAAAAATTTTGTCTCAGTAATTTTCCTTGGCCGCCATTGGCTAATTCAGTTTTTCAGTCCTAGATTAATTTTTTATTGTTCGATTTGTATAAAACAAAATTCATATGCTTCGTTGTCTCAATTGTCATTTTTTTTATTACCAAAAGTGTTATCTGTCGGCACCGGAAGTGGCATAATTTTACCAAAAACTACAATTTTGACAGTTAGGTACCATTTTTCGAAAACAAATATTATTTTTTTGAAAAATTATATGACTCAAAGAGTGTGCCCTTTCAAGGCGCAAAAAATGTCGGAAGCAGTTTTTTTAATTTCAATTTCATTTTCGAGCAAATTCGATTAAGAGGCTAAAAATGGTGTAAAATTGACCTATTTACAACCTATTCAGGCTTTTCAGATTTTAAAATATTTCTTCGTAACTTTTATAAACTTGTAGCTATAATCCATGCGAAGAAAATGTATGTTAAAATTAGTTTGTAATATAAGCAGTTGCCAAGAAATGGGCAGTTCTGCAGAAGTCACTGTTTTCGTTATTTTGCCTGTAAAATAGTCAATTATTATTGGATTTTTATAAAAGTGACATAATTTGATTCAAAAAGCATGTAGCGTCATATCAAGTTGATTACAATTTAAAATTGACATCGGAAGTGACGTCATTTTGTCAAAAACTGCATTTTAAACTTTTTAAATCAATCTTATATTCAACCAAGAATTATTTAATATGTATTAATAATTTTAACTTTTGGTTTAAATTCACATATAAACACAACTCATATGTTCATATAGATATCATAAAATTGTTTCTAACTTGTTCGGTTGCCGAGAAATAGACGGTTTTCTACAGGTCACTTTTGAAGGTTTTGGGGCCATAAAAGTGTCAATTATTATTCTATTTTCATAAACTTTACACCATGTTATACCTAATGCCATTTAGGATTTCATACAAGTAATTTAAAATTTTCATTATCACCGGAAGTAACGTCATTTTGGCAAAAACTGTATTTTTAGCCTTCAAAACAGATATTTTATTCAAATGAGTCTGTTTTGAAATCTTTTTCAAATTATGATATTTGATGCCAATCAACAAATAGAATGAACCCATACGATCATACAGATACCACAAAATGGTTCCTAACTTGTACGGTTGCAGAGAAATAGCCGATTTTCTACAAGTCACTTTTCAAGTTTTTTGGTCTTTAAAAGTGGCAATTATTATTCAATTTACAAAAAAATGTTCACTATATGATATCTATGCCATTTCTGATTTCATAAAACTAATTGAACATTTTCATTAACACCGGAAGTAATGTAATTTTGTCAAGATCATTTACAAGTAACAAATGTATAAAATGAATTGATATTGCTGGATTTGGTTGATTCTGCGTCCATTTTATTTGATGTGAACAATGTTTATTTGGAAACCTGTTAAGTGGTTTCGTTGGTACCGGAAGTGACATATGTTCAAGGGTAACTTGGCACCGGAAGTGACATGTTCAAGGGTAACGTGGCACCAGTGAAACCCGTCATTCCTGCATGCAGGTCTAGTTAGGGTTTCACACTGCGAAGCTTGTGTGAAACACTATTGTTTTTGTTAAAATTATTAGGGTTTCACACTGCGAAGCTTGTGTGAAACACTATTGTTTTTGTTAAAATTATTAGGGTTTCACACTGCGAAGCTTGTGTGAAACACTATTGTTTTTGTTAAAATTATTAGGCTTTCAGACTTTCGTCTGAAAGCCTATTGTGATTACTAAAATTATTATTTATTATTATTATTTTATTTTTCGGGGGAGCCTATTTCTCAGTGTCTGTAACAGATACAGGTCTGGGACATAATTTTCTATCAGGAAACCATATGGTGGCTATCCCTTCCACTGTATTTGAAACTTCTGCGCAGACCGGAAGTGGCCGAATTTCGTGCGGTGCCAAATATTTAAAAAACGGCCGTAGATTCGTCAATTCTGTATCTATTTTCATACAAATTACATTTTTGGAAACCCTGAGTCTTTTCTCGGACGATAGCAGTTGAAAATTTTGCAATTTCGAAACTTCGCCGCTGACTTCTAGCGTTCGAAAAATGAAAATATGTTGTTTAAGACACATTTTTTGTTATTTTTCAAAATTTTAAAATTTGACCTACATTTTTGGATACCTGAAGGCAATCCGGTTCCAGTAATATAAGTTTCATTCAGAGTTATCGCCCTTTATTTTTCGATTTTTTTCGAATTTTCTTCACATTTTGTGAGCTTAAGTTTCGTTTTACGGCCAGATCGACGCTTCTGAAATTCCTGGAACATGAAGTAATATGGTCAAACCACCGTTTAAAGCAATTTCAACAACAATCCGTAAACCGGAAGTAGTCGAAATAATATGCGATATTTTGAAAAAAAAAACGTGAAAAATGGGTGTTTTGGGTAAAAACACGATTTCTCCGTCCGATATCAACGGATTAAACGAATTAAGGTATCATTTGGTCGGGCGCTGATTGGACCACTGAATGATACCCAATTCGTAAGGATACGATTAGCAGGAAGCAAAATATGGCACGCTGAAAATCAAGTATTTTCTGATTTTTAGCATTTTTGGACGCCTGTATCTCGAAAACTTAACCGCAACTTTTTTTTAAATTTTTTCTATCGAGAGTCCTTTCGGAGGTTTTTTGCATGAAGCCATCCAATAAGACTTTGAAATATCTGGAATAGGTGAAATAACGGACTGAAAATCGAAAAAAGTCGAAAAATCGTGAAACTTTGGAAAATGCTCTACTTTTTTTTTATTTTAAGAGATTTTCAAAAAAAGATTGTATATTCAGATAGCTGACCTAATTACGATTCTAACGATGTATAATATGTATGTAGTTTTTGAAATTTAATTTTCGATATTTTAATTTTTTTGCATTTTTGGCACTTTTGAACATAGGATTTCTCAGGGGCATTTTATCTGATCAGATAATGTAATTTGTCATTACAGAGCCCTGTGGCTATTTTAGTGCCCAAACCGCCTATTAAAACTATTCCGACAATAATAGCCATACCGGAAGTATTCAAAAAATGAAAAAATAATGTTAAAAACATTGTCGCACTTGCGAAAAACTTGATTTCTCCCTTAGGTAATAGCGGACCAAAAGAACTAAAGTGTCGCTGGATAGCCCTATTAATGGACCATCATATGGTGTCTAAATAATACGATTTCGATGATTAATAAATAAATTATTGTATGCCAAAAATCTAGTATTTTCCGATTTTTTAACATTCTGAGACGCCCTTTTCTCGAAAATAACGCCGCAGATTTTTCTTAAACTTTTCTTACTCAAAGTCCTATCGGTTGTCTATAAAGTGAATCCAAAATGAAAAGCATTGAAATAATATAAGAGGTCCAAAAATGGCCTCAAACTTTGAAAAAAATTGAAAAATCGTTAAATTTTTGGAAACGCTCTTTAATTTATCTTTTTTTCCAAAACTACTCAATGGATGTTTCTGACACTTCTGGTACAGAAAGTTAAGTATCCAAAGAACTTCGTAAAGCTGTCACGACAATGATCGTAAAACCGGAAGTAGTCGAAAAAATGTCCGATATTTTGAAAATTGTTTTTTTTTTTTTGCGAAAACCTTTTTTATTTATGAATATTTTTTGATGGTATTTTACACAGGGTTAAAATATCATCCTACTTGAGCAGAAATGATAAAAAAAAATGTCTTGGTAATTTGCGTTAGCCGCCATCGTCTCATTTAGTTTTTCGTAACCAGAAAAAGTATTTATTGTTCGATTTGTATAAAACAAAGTTCATATGCTCCGTGGTCCCAATTGCAATTTTTTTGTTACGGTGAAATTTTTCTGTCGGCAACGGAAGTGACGTAATATTAACAAAAACAACAATTTTGACAGTTCGGTACCACTTTTTGAAAGCAAATATTTTTTTTTTAAAACTGATATAACTAAAAGGATACACCCTGCAAAGGTGTATAAAATTTTTAGCTCAGATTTTTTAAATTTCAATTTCATTTTCGGGCAATTTCGAATAAAATGTAAAATAAAGTGTAAAATTCAATTATTTACAATTCATTCAGCGTCTTCATATTTTGAAATATTTATTTGTGATTTTCATAAACTCGTAGCAATAATCTAGACGAAGAGAATGTATGCGAAAATTAGTTTGAAATATGAGCAGTTGCCGAGAAATATGCAATTTTGCATGCATCACTATTCACGTTATTTTGCCTATAAAAGAGTGAATTATTATTCGATTTGCAATATTTTTTTTCCATTTGATGCCTAATGTCAATGTGGACTAGTTCAAGCCAATTTTACATTTTCACTGTGACCGGAAATGACGTCATTTCTGCAAAAACTGTATTTTTAACCTAAAAAACAAATATTTTATTCAAATGAGTCTGCCTTATAATATTTTTAAAATTATGATATTTGATTACCATCAACGAATAGAATGAAACCATACGACGACCACAAAATGGTTTCTAACTTGTACAGTTACAGAGAAATAGGCGATCTTCTATAAGTCACATTTCAAGGTTTTTGGTCTATAAAAGTGTCGGGGGGTTGGGATGGCCTAGTGGTCTAGAGTGCCGCGCTTCGCCCTCTAGCTGGCCGGTCACCTCTGGCTTGCGGCTGTGGTTTCGAGCCCTGGTGCGAGCGTATGTGGCATGGAGATGGGGGCGCCTTCTCAACCTCGTGGGTTTCCTCCGGGCACTCCGGTTTCCTCCCACTGCTAAAGACCCCTACGCGCAAGCGAATTATTGAAATAAAACTGAAACCATATGTTAGTCCCAAAATGACCTAGTTTGTGTCGAGTGGACGTTAAACCCCATTTCTCTCTCTCTCTCTCTCTCTCTCTCTCTCTCTATAAAAGTGTCAATATTATTATTCGATTTTTATCATTTTTTTACCATTTGATGCCTATCAACTAAGTTAACATTTTCAATATCATCGGAAGTAATGTAATTTTTGCAAAAAACGTATTTTTAGCCTTCAAAACAAACATTTTTTTGAAGGGATTTATATTTATTATTTGTTTAACTTTATAACGTCTGACTCTAATGGGCAGTAAGATTGAATCAATACCATCATATTGATATCAAGAAAAGGCTTCTAAAAGGGTCACTTTTAATTATTTTACCTTCTTAATTTCAGTTTATGGGTTATAGGTTAATTTTCCATTGCCCGATATGTATTAAACAAATTTTGTATGTTGCAAATTTTCGACTTATTTTTCACCTATAAAAATTTCTTTCGGCACCGGAAGTGACGTAATTTTGCCATAATTTACAATTTTGACCGCTCTTTTCGCCAGCAAATATTACTTTTACATATGGTAGAGGGTGTCACTGAAGCAAAACAACTAAAGTTTAGTTCGGTAGCTCAATGGGTTGGCTATGGTATAATAAACTTCCTGTATGATTCCTGAAAGCCGGTTCAGTGCTGCTTGCAGGTCTAGTTATTCTTATTATTAGGCTTTCACCATTTTTCAATGGTGAAAGGCTATTGTTATTACTAAGATTATTATTATTTATTATTTTTTTTTTTTCCACTTTGCCTATTTCTCAGCAACTATAAGAGATAGAGGTCTGAAATTTGATTTTCTGTCGGGAAACTGGGTGGTGGTTAGTGCTTAAATGTAAAACCAAATTTGTGCGCATAGCGGAAACGCGTCAAATCTTTAACGTGCACTCAAATTGAAAATCGGCCATAATTCTTCTAATTCTCATCGGACTTTTCCGATATTTACATTTTTGGATAGCTGAAAACATTTCTGAGTAGATGGCAGTTCAAAAACATCGAGTTTAGAAACTTTGTCGCTCTCATTTTTTTGGTGAAAAATGGAAAATTTTCAAAATTTTCTAAAATTGTTATTTTTAGGAATTTTTAAATATGACTTATATTTTTGGATAGCTGACATTAATCCGATTCCAACAATATAGGTTTTGTTCTGAAATTTTAACTTTGATTTTTCACTTTTTTACGCATTTTGGTCAAATCGTAGAGTTCTTATTTTTTTAAAACGGCACCTACGATTTTTCTGAAACTTCAGGCATATGAAGTCAAGAGTCGTCTCCAGTCCTTAGTCTATGAATGAAAATCCTCTAATCACCGGAAGTAGTCAAGAAAAGTATCCAAACTTTGACAAAATTCTAAAAAATGGGTGTTTGTGCGGAAAATGCGATGTTTTAATTGGCTGTTTACTGAGTAGTTAAAGTACAACGTCATTTGATAGCCACGTAAAATATCTACAAGATGGTACCACAGCGACAAGTTTCTATCATAAATTGAAAAAGTTATAGGACTTTGAAAAGTAAGGTTTTTTACGATTTCGAGCAATTTTAAACGCATGTTTCTCGGAAACGCCGCCTACGATTTTTTTAAAACTTTCTCAGTCGAGAGTCTAATGGGTGGTGTATTGTGTGAAACCATTGTACAATTTCTCTAAATGTCATGAGTAGTCGAAAAACGAGATTGAAAATCCAAAACGTCGTATTTTTACCATTTGGAGCATTTTTAGACGTCTTTTTCTCGAAAAGTCAACGTAATTTTTTTTTGGAACTTCTTCTACAGAGAGTTTGATCGGTAGTCTTAGGTATGAAACTATTGCGCAACATTTAGAAATATCAGGAGTATGAGAACAAAGGAATCGAAAACTGAAAACGTCACCTTTCATTGTTAAGCGAAACATGCAGTAAGAGTTGATACAATCTGTACGTTTTACCAACGTTTAGAGCCTATTCAAAATTCCCCATTTCTCTCACAGTGACGACATTTGAGCTAAAAGTATTTCAACTTTGAGTGTTTACTTATATTCAAAATATGGGTTTAGTGACCCTGTAACAGAAATAATTGATTCCTGTGTGTAATAATTAGTCTTTGAATTAATATTGTTTCTTCTTTGTCAAAATTATCTCTCAACCGTAATCATCTCGACACAAATCGACGGCTCCCGCTGTTTATAAGGAAATCCAATTATCCATAGGTTGCAGTTGTATCTTGCAGTAGTATCGTGCAGAAGTACGAATATTGCACCTGTGATAGAAAGCATGATGTAGTTTGAGCTTGGGCCCTATCTCTAATTAAAGATAATTTTTTATATGTTAGTGACGTCAAATCATTAACGTGCACGAAATCAGAGTTTTATCGGTAGTCATAGGTATGAAACCATTGCGCAACAGTTAGAAATATCAGGAGTATGAGAACAAAGGGATCGAAAATTGAAAACATCATCTTTCATTGTTAAGCGAAACCTTCAGTAAGAGTTGATACAATCTGTACGTTTTACCAACGTTTAGAGCATTTTCAAATTCCCCATTTCTATCACAGTGACGATATTTGAGCTAAAAGTATTTCAACTTTGAGTGTTTACTTATATTCAAAATATGGGTTTAGTGACCCTGTAACAGAAATAATTGATTTCTGTGTGTAATAATTAGTCTTTGAATTAATATTGTTTCTTCTTTGTTAAAATTACCTCATAACCGTAATCATCTCGACACAAATCGACGGCTCGCGCTGTTTATAAGGAAATCTAATTATCTATAGGTTGCAGTTGTATCTTGCAGTAGTATCGTGCAGAAGTACGAATATTGCACCTCTGATAGAAAGCATGATGTAGTTTGAGTTTGGGCCCTATCTCTAATTAACGATAAATTTTTATATGTTAGTGACGTCAAATCATTAACGTGCACGAAATCAAAATATTGTCGATATTTCATTGAATATTCAATTTAGTTTTGAACCAGTTACATATTTGAGTAGCTGGCCTGAACGCGATTCCAAAGTTCCGTGTAACACATTGGTGTGACATCGACAAAAGCCCGAATTGGTTATAAATGGAACGTTTTGCATACGTATAAAGCATATATAGAGAGCTTTTTTTAAAACTGGCAATATTTGAACAAAGGGTGTTTGAATGGTAACCAATATCTTGCATTGGTGCTTCTAGAATGAAAATAATTCATTTTAGTAATTAACAGTTACTCCTGAAATTAATATCCCAGGTTTTATGTCTGCATGACGTCATCATTTGATACCAGTGAAAATGAAGCTCTCTGTTGAAGCCATTTATAAATAAAGTACCCCTCAATTACAATGTTGAAAAATTAATGTTGAAAGGTGCGATATTATTACCTGATACTTAAGGTAAATTTTTTTTGTCTCATTCGGAAAACTGTTTTTTTTTTCTGTAGTCGTTTAGATTTCTGAAACTAAAATTGATAGAATTCGAAAAAGTTATATTTTTGTAGAGCCGGGGATATTGCGGATGCGATATAGGTCGAATTGCAATACCACGCAGTTCTCTTTTTTTCCTAACAATTTGAAAATGTACTGAACTTGTAATTTTTTTTAGAATTTTTGAGTTTTTGATTGAGTATTTCGATTTCTGGCGTCTGTAGGATTCTACCAATCCATGTTCATAATTGTTCAACTATATTTTTCACTTTCCTTCTATCGTAATGCGCATGCACAGAAAGTGTCATGTCTGAGTTGTTTAAGCGTGTGTGTGTTTTAAAGGGTGAGTTGTAGGCAATTTTTGCTGCCTTCGGTAAGGTGAAAGCCTTCAGCCTTGCAAGCAAGTCTAGTTATTAGGCTTTCACCATTTTCAATGGTGAAAGTCTATTGTTATTACTAAGATTATTATTATTTATTATTTTTTTTTATTCCACTTTGCCTATTTCTCAGCAACTATAAGAGATAGAGGTCTGAAATTTGATTTTCTGTCGGGAAACTGGGTGGTGGTTAGTGCTTAAATGTAAAATCAAATTTGTGCGCAAAGCGGAAACGCGTCAAATCTTTAACGTGCACTCAAATTGAAAATCGGCCATAATTCTTCTAATTCTCATCCGACTTTTCCGATATTTACATTTTTGGATAGCTGAAAACATTTCTGACTAGATGGCAGTTCAAAAACATCGAGTTTAGAAACTTTGTCGCTCTCATTTTTTTGGTGAAAAATGGAAAATTTTCAAAATTTTCTAAAATTGTTATTTTTTGGAATTTTAAAATAATACTGATATTTTTGGATAGCTGACCTCAATCCGATTCCAACAATATAAGTTTTGTTCTGAAATGTTAACTTTGATTTTTCACTTTTTTACGCATTTTGGTCAAATCGTAGAGTTCTTATTTTTTTAAAACGGCGCCTACGATTTTTCTGAAACTTCAGGAATATGAAGTCAAGAGTCGTCTCCAGTCCTTAGACTATGGATGAAAATGCTCTAATCACCAGAAGTGGTCAAGAAAAGTATCCAAACTTTGACAAAATTCTGAAAAATGGGTGCCTGTGCGCAAAATGCGAAGTTTCAGTTGGCTGTTTACTGAGTAGTTAAAGTACAGCGTCATTTGATAGCCACGTAAAATATCTACAAGATGGTACCACAGCGACAAGATTCTATCATAAATTGAAAAAGTTATAGGACTTTGAAAAGTAAGGTTTTTTACGATTTCGATCAACTTTAGACGCGTATTTCTCGAAAATGCCGCCTACGATTTTTTTAAAACTTTCTCATTCGAGAGTCTTATAGGTGGTGTATTGTGTGAAACCATTGTACAATTTCTCTAAATGTCATGAGTAGTCGAAAAACGAGATTGAAAATCCAAAACGTCGTATTTTTACCATTTGGAGCATTTTTAGACGTCTTTTTCTCGAAAAGTCAACGTAATTTTTTTGTTTTTTTTTTGAACTTCTTCTACAGAGAGTTTTATCGGTAGTCTTAGGTATGAAACCATTGCGCAACAGTTAGAAATATCAGGAGTATGAGAACAAAGGGATCAAAAATTGAAAACGTCACCTTTCATTGTTAAGCGAAACATGCAGTAAGAGTTGATACAATCTGTACGTATTAGCAACGTTTAGAGCATATTCAAAAGTCCCTTTTTCTCTCAAAGTGACGATATTTGGGCAAAAAGTATTTCAACTTTGAGTCTTTACTTCTATTCAAAATAAGGGTATAGTGACCCTGTAGCAGAAATATTTGATTTATGTGTGTAATAATTAGTCTTTGAATTAATATTATTTCTCCTTGGCCCAAATTACCTCATAGCCGTAATCATCTTGACACAAATCGACGGCTCGCGCTGTTTGTAAGCAAATGCAATTTTGAAGAGGTAGCAGTTGTATCTTGCAGTAGTATCGTGCAGAAGTACGAATATTGCACCGGTTACAGTTATATGTTCGTGGCGTCAAATCTTTAACGTGCACGAAATGCGAAAATTGGCGATATTTCATTGAATATAAAATCAATTTTTGAACCAGTTACATATTTGAGTAGCTGACATGAAAACGCGATTCCGAAGTCCCGTGTACACATTGGTGTGACATCGACAAATGTCCGAATTGGTCATAATTGGAACGTTTTGCATACGTATAAAGCATATATAGAGAGCTTATTTTAAAAGTGGCAATATTTGAACTAAGGGTGTTTTAATAGTAACCAATATCTGTTACTGGTGCTTCTAGATTGAAAATAATTCGTTTTAGTAAATAATAGTTACCCCTGAAATTAATATAGCTGGATTTTTGTCTCCATGACGTAATCATTTGATACCAGTGAAAATAAACCTCTCTGTTGAAGCTATTTATAAGGAAGGCACTCCTCCATATAAATACTGAAAATTTAATGTTGAATGTATGATTCTGGGTTTTGGTTATTATTTGACACTTACGATACTTTTTTGTCCCAATCGGAAAACTCGGGTTTTTTTATTCTCGTGTAAATCTCTGAAACTAAAACAGATAGAGTTTTGAATATTGATTTTTCCCATGTTTTAAACATTTAGTACTTAGAACTATTGCGAAAGTTGTGAACCAGACCGGAAGTGATGTAAATCTTTAACGTGCACGAATGAAAATCGGTTATAATTATGTCAATTCCCAACCGATTTTCGAAAAAAATATATTTTTGTACAGCCGGGGATATTGCGGATGGGATAAAGGTCGAACTGAGATAACCATGTCGTTCTCAGTTGAGATAACCAGTTTGAGCATGGACTCTATCTGTAATAAATATTAAATTTTATATGTTACATGTAGTGACGTCAAATCTTTAACGTGCACGAAATCAGAAAATTGTAGATATTTCATTGAATATTTAATCATTTGAGTAGTTGATATGGACGTGATTCCAAAGTCCCGTGTACACATAAAGCATTATATAGAGAGCTTTTTTTGAAAGAGGCAATATTTGAACTAAAGGTGTTTTACTGGTAACCAATATCTGGTAATGCTGCTTCATTTTAGTCAATAACAGTTACTCCTGAAATTATTATCCCGGTTTTTTTTTGTCTACATGACGCTATCATATGATACCAACGAAAATGACGCTATTTACTGAAACTATTCATAAGGAAGGCACCCCTCTGAACAAATGTTGAAAAGTTGATGTTGAAAGGTATGATTCTTGGTTTTGGTTATGATCTGACACGATCTTTTTTTTTGTCCCATTCGAAAAACTGTTTTTTTTTTCATTCTCGTGTAGATCTCTGAAACTAAAGCAGATAGAGTTCTGAATAATGATTTTTCCTATGTTTTAAGCAGTAAGTACTTAGAAGTATTGCGAAAGTTCTGAACAGACCTGAAATAAAGTAAATCTTTAACGTGCATAAATGAAAATAGGTTCTAAAAAGCTATATTTTTTGTAGAGCCGGTGATATTGTGGATGCGATAAAGGTCGAATTGCAACACCACGCCGTTCTCCTTTTTTCCTAAAAATTTGAAAATGTACTGAAATTGTAAATTTTTTTATAGAATTTTTGCGTTTTTGATTGCGTATTTAGATTTCTGGCGTCTGTTGGATTCTACCGATCCAAGTTCATAATGTTGTAAATTGTTCAACTATATTTTTCACTTTCCTTCTATCGTAATGCGCATGCACAGAAAGTGTCAATATCTGAGTTGTTTAAGTGTGTGTGTGTGTGTGTTTTAAGGGGTGAGTGGTGGGCATTTTGTGCTGCCTTGGGTAAGGTGAAAGCCTTCAGCCTTGCAAGCAAGTCTAGTTATTATTATTATTATTCTTCTTTTGTTTTGAGTAGATCTCAGCAACTGCTTGTCGCATCGTTACGATTTCTTCGGTTTTACTGGGAAAGTGGGTGTGACTTAGAGGATAAAGCTATTTTGAACGTTCTGCGACAATGCGAAATGTCCGAAATCACCGAAGTTAGCGTTTTTAATAATATTGCAGTAATTTTAACAATAATCATTGGATTTTAACTGTCGATACATTTTGGCATAACCGGAGACAGGGCACATAGCTACGCTACTTTCGATTTTTGATTTTCGGCAAATCTTCGAATCTATTAGGCGCCAAATTTCGAAAATTTAAAATTTTACAAAAAACTTTTTTATTTATGAATATTTTTTAGTCGTGTTGTGCACAGAAATAAAGAGTCATCTGACTAGCGCAAAAATGTTAAAAAATTTGGTCTCAGTAATTTTCCTTGGCCGCCATTGGCTAATTCAGTTTTTCAGTCCTAGATTAATTTTGTATTGTTCGATTTGTATAAAACAAAGTTCATATGCTTCGTTGCCTCAATTGTCATTTTTTTTATTACCGAAAGTGTTATCTGTCGGCACCGGAAGTGGCATAATTTTACCAAAAACTACAATTTTGACAGTTAGGTACATTTTTCGAAAACAAATATTACTTTTTTGAAAAATTATATGACTCAAAGAGTGTGTCCTTTGTAGGCGCAAAAAATGTCGGAAGCAGTTTTTTTAATTTCGATTTCATTTTCGAGCAAATTGGATTAAGAGGCTAAAAATGGTGTAAAATTGACCTATTTACAACCCATTCAGGCTTTTCAGATTTTAAAATATTTCTTCGTAACTTTTAAAAACATGTAGCTATAATCCATACGAAGAAAATGTATGTTAAAATTAGTTTGTAATATAAGCAGTTGCCAAGAAATGGGCAGTTCTGCATAAGTCACTGTTTTCGTTAGTTTGCCAGTAAAATAGTCAATTATTATTGGATTTTTATAAAAGTGACATCATTTGATTCAAAAAGCATGTAGCGTCATATCAAGTTGATTACAATTTAAAATTGACACCGGAAGTGACGTCATTTTGTCAAAAAACTGCATTTTAAACTTTTTAAATCAATGTTTTATTCAACCAAGAATTACTTAATATGTATTAATAATTTTAACTTTTGGTTTAAATTCACATATAAACACAACTCATATGGTCATATAGATATCATAAAATTGTTTCTAACTTGTTCGGTTGCCGAGAAATAGACGGTTTTCTACAGGTCACTTTTGAAGGTTTTGGGGCCATAAAAGTGTCAATTATTATTCGATTTTCATAAACGTTACACCATGTTATACCTAATGCCATTTGGGATTTCATACAAGTAATTTAAGATTTTTATTATCACCGGAAGTAACGTCATTTTGGCAAAAACTGTATTTTTAGCCTTCAAAACGGATATTTTATTCAAATGAGTCTGTTTTGAAATCTTTTTCAAATTATGGTATTTGATGCCAATCAACAAATAGAATGAACCCATACGATCATACAGATACCACAAAATGGTTTCTAACTTGTACGGTTGCAGAGAAATAGCCGATTTTCTACAAGTCACTTTTCAAGTTTTTTGGTCTTTAAAAGTGGCAATTATTATTCGATTTACATAAAATTTTCACTATATGATATCGTATGCCATTTCTGATTTCATAAAACTAATTGAACATTTTCATTAACACCGGAAGTAATGTAATTTTGTCAAGATATTGCTGGATTTGGTTGATTCTGCGTCCATTTTATTTGATGTGAGCAATGTTTATTTGGAAATCTGTTTAGTGGTTTTGTTGGTGCCGGAAGTGACATATGTTCAAGGGCAACTTGGCACCGGAAGTGATATGTTCAAGGGTAACGTGGCACCAGTGAAACCCGTCATTCCTGCATGCAGGTCTAGTTAGGGTTTCACACTGCGTAGCTTGTGTGAAACACTATTGTTTTTGTTAAAATTATTAGGGTTTCACACTGCGAAGCTTGTGTGAAACACTATTGTTTTTGTTAAAATTATTATTCTTATTATTATTATTATTATTAGGGTTTCACACTGCGAAGCTTGTGTGAAACACTATTGTTTTTGTTAAAATTATTATTCTTATTATTATTATTCTTCTTTTGTTTTGAGTAGATCTCAGCAAGTGCTTGTCGCATCGTTACGATTTCTTCGGTTTTACTGGGAAAGTGGGTGTGACTTAGAGGATAAAGCTATTTTGAACGTTCTGCGACAATGCGAAATGTCCGAAATCACCAAATTATCGTTTTTTAAAATATTGCAGTAATTTTAACAATAATCATTGAATTTTAACTTTCGATACATTTTGGCATAGCCGGAGACAGGGCACATAGCTACACTACTTTCGATTTTTGATTTTCGGTAAATCTTCAAAGATATTAGGCGCCAAATTTTGAAAATTTAAAATTTTACAAAAAATTTTTTTATTTATGAATATTTTTTAGTCGTATTATGCACAGAATTAAAGGGTCATCTGAATAGTGCAAAAATGTTAAAGAATTTTGTCTCAGTAATTTACCTTGGCCGCCATTGGCTAATTCAGTTTTTAAGTCCTAGATTAATTTTTTATTGTTCGATTTGTATAAAACAAAGTTGATATGCTTCGTTGTATCAATTGTCATTTTTTTTATTACCAAAAGTTTTATCTGTCGGCACCGGAAGTGGCATAATTTTACCAAAAATTTCAATTTTGACAGTTATTTTCCTTCTTCGAAAACAAATATTATTTTTTGGAAAAATTATTTGACTCAAAGAGTGTGCCCTTTCAAGGCGCAAAAAATGTAGGAAGCATTTTTTTTAATTTCGATTTCATTTTCGAGCAAATTCGATTAAGAGGCTAAAAATGGTGTAAAATTGGCCTATTTACAACCTATTCAGGCTTTTCAGATTTTAAAATATTTCTTCGTAACTTTTATAAACTTGTAGCTATAATCCATACGAAGAAAATGTATGTTAAAATTCGTTTGTACTATAAGCAGTTACCAAGAAATGGGCAGTTCTGTACAAGTCACTGTTTTCGTTATTTTGCCTGTAAAATACTCAATTATGATTGGATTTTTATAAAAGTGACATCATTTGATTCAAAAAGCACGTAGCGTCATATCAAGTTGATTACAATTTAAAATTGACACCGGAAGTGACATCATTTGGTCAAAAAATGCATTTTAAACTTTTTAAATCAATGTTTTATTCAACCAAGAATAACTTAATATGTATTAATAATTTTAACTTTTGGTTTAAATTCACATATAAACACAACTCATATGGTCATGTACATATCATAAAATTGTTTCTAACTTGTTCGGTTGCCGAGAAATAGACGGTTTTCTACAGGTCACTTTTGAAGGACTTGGGGCCATAAAAGGGTCAATTATTATTCGATTTTCATAAACGTCACACCATGTTATACCTAATGCCATTTGGGATTTCATACAAGTAATTTAAGATTTTCATTATCACCGGAAGTAACGTCATTTTGGCAAAAACTGTATTTTTAGCCTCTAAAACAGATATTTTATTCAAATGAGTCTGTTTTGAAATCTTTTTCAAAGTATGGTATTTGATGCCAATCAACAAATAGAATGAACCCATACGATCATACAGATACCACAAAATGGTTTCTAACTTGTACGGTTGCAGAGAAATAGCCGATTTTCTACAAGTCACTTTTCAAGTTTTTGGGTCTTTAAAAGTGGCAATTATTATTCGATTTACATAAAATTTTCACTATATGATATCGTATGCCATTTCTGATTTCATAAGACTAATTGAACATTTGCATTAACACTGGGAGTAATTTAATTTTGTCAAGATCATTTACAAGTAACAAATGTATAAAATGAATTGATATTGCTGGATTTTGTTGATTCTGTGTCCATTTTATTTGTGTGCAATGTTAATTTGGAAACCTGTTTAGTGGTTTCGCTGGTACCGGAAGTGACATATGTTCAAGGGTAACTTGGCACCGGAAGTGACATGTTTAAGGGTAACGTGGCACCAGTGAAACCCGTCATTCCTGCATGCAGGTCTAGTTCTTCTTTTGTTTTGAGTAGATCTCAGCAACTACGTGTCGCATCGTTACGATTTCTTCGGTTTTACTGAGAAAGTGGGTGTGACTTAGAGGATAAAGCTATTTTGAACGTTCTGCGACAATGCGAAATGTCCGAAATCACCGAAGTTATCGTTTTTACAAATATTGCGGTAATTTTAACAATAATCATGGGATTTTAACTTTCGATACATTTTGGCATAGCTGGAGACAGGGCACATAGCTGCGCTACTTTCGATTTTTGATTTTCGGCAAATCTTCGAAGATATTAGGCGCCAAATTTTGGAAATTTAAAATTTTACAAAAAACTTTTTTATTTATGAATATTTTTTAGTCGTGTTGTGCACAGAATTAAAGAGTCATCTGACTTGCGCAAAAATGTTAAAAAATTTTGTCTCAGTAGTTTTCCTTGGCCTCCATTGGCTAATTCAGTTTTTCAGTCCTAGATTAATTTTTTATTGTTCGATTTGTATAAAACAAAGTTCATATGCTTCGTTGTCTCAATTGTCATTTTTTTTATTACCAAAAGTATTATCTGTCGGCACCGGAAGTGGCATAATTTTACCAAAAACTACAATTTTGACAGTTAGGTACATTTTTTGAAAACAAATATTATTTTTTTGAAAAATTATATGACTCAAAGAGTGTGTCCTTTAAAGGCGCAAAAAATGTCGGAAGCAGTTTTTTTAATTTCTTTTTCATTTTCTAGCAAATTGGATTAAGAGGTGAAAAAAGGCGTAAAATTGACCTATTTACAACTCATTCAGGCTTTTCAGATTTTAAAATATTTTTACGTAACTTTTATAAACTTGTAGCTATAATCCATACGAAGAGAATGTATGTGAAAATTAGTTTGTAATATAAGCAGTTGCCGAGAAATAGGCAATTTTGCATGAGTCACTTTTCACGTAATTTTGGCTGTAAAAGAATCAATTATTATTCGATTTTCAATTTTCTTTCGCCATTGGATGCCTAATACCATAGTGGACTATGTCAAACCATTTTACCCCTTGCGCTGCCACCGGAAATGACGTCATTTGCTCAAAACTTAAATTTTAGCCTTCAAAAAACAATATTTTATTCAAATGAGTCGTATCTGTTATTTTTTTCAAATTGTGATATTTGATTCTATTGATCAAATAGATTGAACCCATACGATCATACAGATACCACAAAATGGTTTCTAACTTGTACGGTTGCAGAGAAATGGGCGATTTTCCTTAAGTCACTTTTCAAGGTTTTTGGTCTATAAAAGTGTCAGTTATTATTCGATTTTCATAAAATTTTCACCATATGATATCTTGTGTCATTTATGATTTCATAGAACTAATTTAACATTTTCAGTATCACCGGAAGTAATGTCATTTTGGCAAAAACTGTATTTTTAGCCTTCAAAACAGACATTTTTTTCAAATGAGTCTGATTTGTAATATATTTCAAATTATGATATTTGATTCCAGTCAACAAATGGATTGAACTCATACGATCATATAGATACCAAAAGATAGTTTTTATCGTGTACGGTTGCCGAGAAATAGACGATTTTCTACAAGTCACTTTTCAAGGTTTTTGGTCTATAAAAGTGGCAATTCTCATTCGATTTACATACAATTTTCGCCATTATGCTGCCTTATGCCATTTCTGATTTCATAAAACTAATTGAACATTTTCATTATCACCGGAAGTAATGAAATTTTGCCAGGATCACTTACAAGTAACATATATATAAAATGAATTGATATTGCTGGATTTGGTTGATTCTTCGTCCATTTTATTTGATGTTTACAATGCTTATGTGGAAACCTGTTTGATGGTTTCATTGGTATCAGAAGTGACATATGTTTAAGGGTAACGTGGCACCGAAAGTGACGTGGCACCAGTGAAACCCGTCATTCCTGCATGCAGGTCTAGTTATTCTTATTATTATTATTAGGGTTTCACACTGCGAAGCTTGTGTGAAACACTATTGTTTTTGTTAAAATTATTATTCTTATTATTATTATTATTATTCTTCTTTTGTTTTGAGTAGATCTCAGCAACTACGTGTCGCATCGTTACGATTTCTTCGGTTTTACTGGGAAAGTGGGTGTGACTTAGAGGATAAAGCTATTTTGAACGTTCTGCGACAATTCGAAATGTCCGAAATCACCGAAGTTATCGTTTTTACAAATATTGCGGTAATTTTAACAATAATCATGGGATTTTAACTTTCGATACATTTTGGCATAGCTGGAGACAGGGCACATAGCTGCGCTACTTTCGATTTTTGATTTTCGGCAAATCTTCGAAGATATTAGGCGCCAAATTTCGGAAATTTAAAATTTTACAAAAAACTTTTTTATTTATGAATATTTTTTAGTCGTGTTGTGCACAGAATTAAAGAGTCATCTGACTTGCGCAAAAATGTTAAAAAATTTTGTCTCAGTAATTTTCCTTGGCCTCCATTGGCTAATTCAGTTTTTCAGTCCTAGATTAATTTTTTATTGTTCGATTTGTATAAAACAAAGTTCATATGCTTCGTTGTCTCAATTGTCATTTTTTTTATTACCAAAAGTGTTATCTGTCGGCACCGGAAGTGGCATAATTTTACCAAAAACTACAATTTTGACAGTTAGGTACATTTTTTGAAAACAAATATTATTTTTTTGAAAAATTATATGACTCAAAGAGTATGTCCTTTAAAGGCGCAAAAAATGTCGGAAGCAGTTTTTTTAATTTCTTTTTCATTTTCTAGCAAATTGGATTAAGAGGTGAAAAAAGGCGTAAAATTGACCTATTTACAACTCATTCAGGCTTTTCAGATTTTAAAATATTTTTATGTAACTTTTATAAACTTGTAGCTATAATCCACACGAAGAGAATGTATGTGAAAATTAGTTTGTAATATAAGCAGTTGCCGAGAAATAGGCAATTTTGCATGAGTCACTTTTCACGTAATTTTGGCTGTAAAAGAATCAATTATTATTCGATTTTCAATTTTCTTTCGCCATTGGATGCCTAATGCCATAGTGGACTATGTCAAACCATTTTACCCATTGCGCTGCCACCGGAAATGACGTCATTTGCTCAAAACTTAAATTTTAGCCTTCAAAAAACAATATTTTATTCAAATGAGTCGTATTTGTTATTTTTTTCAAATTGTGATATTTGATTCTATTGATCAAATAGATTGAACCCATACGATCATACAGATACCACAAAATGGTTTCTAACTTGTACGGTTGCCGAGAAATGGGCGATTTTCCTTAAGTCACTCTTCAAGGTTTTTGGTCTATAAAAGAGTCAGTTATTATTCGATTTTCATAAAATTTTCACCATATGATATCTTGTGTCATTTATGATTTCATAGAACTAATTTAACATTTTCAGTATCACCGGAAGTAATGTCATTTTGGCAAAAACTGTATTTTTAGCCTTCAAAACAGACATTTTTTTCAAATGAGTCTGATTTGTAATATATTTCAAATTATGATATTTGATTCCAATAAACAAATGGATTGAACCCATACGATCATATAGATACCAAAAGATAGTTTTTATCGTGTACGGTTGCCGAGAAATAGACGATTTTCTACAAGTCACTTTTCAAGGTTTTTGGTCTATAAAAGTGGCAATTCTCATTCGATTTACATACAATTTTCGCCATTATGCTGCCTTATGCCATTTCTGATTTCATAAAACTAATTGAACATTTTCATTATCACCGGAAGTAATGAAATTTTGCCAGGATCACTTACAAGTAACATATATATAAAATGAATTGATATTGCTGGATTTGGTTGATTCTTCGTCCATTTTATTTGATGTTTACAATGCTTATGTGGAAACCTGTTTGATGGTTTCATTGGTATCGGAAGTGACATATGTTTAAGGGTAACGTGGCACCGAAAGTGACGTGACACCAGTGAAACCCGTCATTCCTGCATGCAGGTCTAGTTAGGCTTTCACCATTTTTCAATGGTGAAAGACTATTGTTATTACTAAGATTATTAGGCTTTCACCATTTTTCAATGGTGAAAGGCTATTGTTATTACTAAGATTATTATTATTTATTAGGCTTTCACCATTTTTCAATGGTGAAAGACTATTGTTATTACTAAGATTAATATTATTATTATTCTTTTTTTTTTCCATTTTGCTTATTTCTCAGCAACTATAAGAGATAGATGTCTGAAGTTTGATTTTCTCTCGGGAAACTGGGTGGTAGTTAGTGCTTAAATGTAAAACGAAATTCGTGCGCATAGCGGAAATGCGTTAAATCTTTAACGTGCACGAAATTTGAAAATCGGCCGTAATTTTGGTAATTGTCAACCGATTTCTCTGATATTTACATTTTTGGATAGCTTGAAACATTTCTAAGAAGATAGCAGTTCACAAAAGTCAAATTTGGAAACTTTGTCGCTTTCATTTTTTTGGTGAAAATTGGAAAATTTTCAAAAATTTCCAAAATTTTTATTTTTTGGAATTTTGAATTATGACTTATATTTTTGGATAGCTGACATCAATCCGATTCCAAAAATATAAGTTTTATTTTGAAATGTTAACTTTGATTTTTCACTTTTTTTCGCATTTTGGTCAGTTCTTATTTTTTTAAAACGGCGCCTACGATTTTTCTGAAACTTCAGGAATATGAAGTCGAAGGTCCAAACCAGTCCATGAACTATAAATGAAAATCCTCTATTCACCGGAAGTAGTCAAGAAAGGTATCCGAACTTTGACAAAATTCCAAAAAATGGGTGCCTGTGCGGAAAATGCATCAATTGGTTGTTTAACGAATAGTTCAAGTATTATGTCGTTTGATAGCCACGTGAATTATCTACAAGATGGTACTATAGCGATAAGTTTCTATCAAAAATTGAAAAAGTTATAGGACTTTGAAAAGTAAGGTTTTTTACGATTTCGAGCAATTTTGAACGCATGTTTCTCGGAAACGCCGCCTACGATTTTTTTTAAACTTTCTCATTCGAGAGTCTTATAGGTGGTGTATTGTGTGAAACCATTGTACAATTTCTCTAAATGTCATGAGTAGTCGAAAAACGAGATTGAAAATCCAAAACGTCGTATTTTTACCATTTGGAGCATTTTTAGACGTCTTTTTCTCGAAAAGTCAACGTAATTTTTTTTTGGGAACTTCTTCTACAGAGAGTTTTATCGGTAGTCTTAGGTATGAAACTATTGCGCAACATTTAGAAATATCAGGAGTATGAGAACAAAGGGATCGAAAATTGAAAACGTCACCTTTCATTGTTAAGTGAAACATGCAGTAAGAGTTGATACAATCTGTACGTTTTACCAACGTTTAGAGCATATTCAAAATTCCCCATTTCTCTCACAGTGACGATATTTGAGCTAAAAATATTTCAACCTTGAGTGTTTACTTATATTCAAAATATGGGTTTAGTGACCCTGTAACAGAAATAATTGATTTCTGTGTGTAATAATTAGTCTTTGAATTAATATTGTTTCTTCTTTGTCAAAATTACCTCTCAACCGTAATCATCTCGACACAAATCGACGGCTCCCGCTGTTTATAAGGAAATCCAATTATCTATAGGTTGCAGTTGTATCTTGCAGTAGTATCGTGCAGAAGTACGAATATTGCACCTGTGATAGAAAGCATGATGTAGTTTGAGTTTGGGCCCTATCTCTAATTAACGATAAATTTTTATATGTTAGTGACGTCAAATCATTAACGTGCACGAAACTAGAGTTTTATCGGTAGTCTTAGGTATGAAACCATTGCGCAACAGTTAGAAATATCAGGAGTATGAGAACAAAGGGATCGAAAATTGAAAACGTCACCTTTCATTGTTAAGCGAAACATGCAGTAAGAGTTGGTGCAATCTGTACGTATTAGCAACGTTTAGAGCATATTCAAAAGTCCCCCTTTCTCTCACAGTGACGATATTTGGGCAGAAAGTATATCAACTTTGAGTCTTTACTTCTATTCAAAATAAGGGTATAGTGACCCTGTAGCAGAAATATTTGATTTATGTGTGTAATAATTAGTCTTTGAATTAATATTGTTTCTCCTTGGACAAAATTACCTCATAGCCGTAATCATCTCGACACAAATCGACGGCTCGCGCTGTTTATAAGCAAATCCAGTTTTAAAGAGGCTGCAGTTGTATCTTGCAGTAGTATCGTGCAGAAGTACGAATATTGCACCGGTCATAGAAAGTTCAATGTAGTTAGAGCATGGATCCTGTTTCTAATAAATATCGAACTTTTATATAATGGTGACGTCAAATCTTTAACGTGCACGAAATCCGAAAATTGGCGATATTTCATTTAATATAAAATCAATTTTTGAACCAGTTACATATTTGGGTAGCTGACATGAAAACGCGATTCCGAAGTCCCGTGTACGCATTGGTGTGACATCGACAAAGTCCGAATTGGTCATAATTGGAACGTTTTGCATACGTATAAAGCATATATAGAGAGATTTGTTTTTGAAAGAGGCAATATTTGAACTAAAGGTGTTTTACTGGTAACCAATATCTGGTAATGCTGATTGTAGAGTGAAAATAATTCATTTTAGTCAATAACAGTTACTCCTGAAATTATTATCCCAGGTTTTTTGTCTACATGACGCCATCATATGATACCAGCGAAAATGACGCTATTTGCCGAAACTATTTATAAGGAAGGCACCCCTCTGGACAAATGTTGAAAAGTTGACGTTGAAAGGTATGATTCTTGGTTTTGGTTATGATCTGACACGATCTTTTCTTTTTTGTCCCATTCGAAAAACTGTTTTTTTTTTCATTCTCGTGTAGATCTCTGAAAGTAAAGCAGATAGAGTTCTGAATAATGATTTTTCCTATGTTTTAAGCAGTAAGTACTTAGAAGTATTGCGAAAGTTCTGAACAGACCTGAGGTGAAGTAAATCTTTAACGTGCATAAATGAAAATAGGTCATAATAATCTCAAATCCCAACCGATTTTCGAAAAAGTTATATTTTTGTAGAGCCGGGGATATTGCGGATGAGATATAGGTCGAATTGCAATACCACGCAGTTCTCTTTTTTTCCTGAAAATTTGAAAATTTACTAAAATTGTAATTTTATTTTTTAGAATTTTTGCGTTTTTGATTGCGTATTTAGATTTCTGGCGTCTGTAGGATTCTACCGATCCAAGTTCATAATTGTTCAACTATATTTTTCACTTTCCTTCTATCGTAATGCGCATGCACAGAAAGTGTCAATGTTTGAGTTGTTTAAGTGTGTGTGTGTGTGCGTGTTTTAAGGGGTGAGTGGTAGGCAATTTGTTCTGCCTTGGGTAAGGTGAAAGCCTTCAGCCTTGCAAGCAAGTCTAGTTATTTTTTTTTTTTCCACTTTGCCTATTTCTCAGCAACTATAAGAGATAGAGGTCTGAAATTTGATTTTCTGTCGGGAAACTGGGTGGTGGTTAGTGCTTAAATGTAAAACCAAATTTGTGCGCATAGCGGAAACGCGTCAAATCTTTAACGTGCACTCAAATTGAAAATCGGCCATAATTCTTCTAATTCTCATCGGACTTTTCCGATATTTACATTTTTGGATAGCTGAAAACATTTCTGAGTAGATGGCAGTTCAAAAACATCGAGTTTAGAAACTTTGTCGCTCTCATTTTTTTGGTGAAAAATGGAAAATTTTCAAAATTTTCTAAAATTGTTATTTTTAGGAATTTTTAAATATGACTTATATTTTTGGATAGCTGACATTAATCCGATTCCAACAATATAGGTTTTGTTCTGAAATTTTAACTTTGATTTTTCACTTTTTTACGCATTTTGGTCAAATCGTAGAGTTCTTATTTTTTTAAAACGGCACCTACGATTTTTCTGAAACTTCAGGCATATGAAGTCAAGAGTCGTCTCCAGTCCTTAGTCTATGAATGAAAATCCTCTAATCACCGGAAGTAGTCAAGAAAAGTATCCAAACTTTGACAAAATTCTAAAAAATGGGTGTTTGTGCGGAAAATGCGATGTTTTAATTGGCTGTTTACTGAGTAGTTAAAGTACAACGTCATTTGATAGCCACGTAAAATATCTACAAGATGGTACCACAGCGACAAGTTTCTATCATAAATTGAAAAAGTTATAGGACTTTGAAAAGTAAGGTTTTTTACGATTTCGAGCAATTTTAAACGCATGTTTCTCGGAAACGCCGCCTACGATTTTTTTAAAACTTTCTCAGTCGAGAGTCTAATGGGTGGTGTATTGTGTGAAACCATTGTACAATTTCTCTAAATGTCATGAGTAGTCGAAAAACGAGATTGAAAATCCAAAACGTCGTATTTTTACCATTTGGAGCATTTTTAGACGTCTTTTTCTCGAAAAGTCAACGTAATTTTTTTTTGGAACTTCTTCTACAGAGAGTTTGATCGGTAGTCTTAGGTATGAAACTATTGCGCAACATTTAGAAATATCAGGAGTATGAGAACAAAGGAATCGAAAACTGAAAACGTCACCTTTCATTGTTAAGCGAAACATGCAGTAAGAGTTGATACAATCTGTACGTTTTACCAACGTTTAGAGCCTATTCAAAATTCCCCATTTCTCTCACAGTGACGACATTTGAGCTAAAAGTATTTCAACTTTGAGTGTTTACTTATATTCAAAATATGGGTTTAGTGACCCTGTAACAGAAATAATTGATTCCTGTGTGTAATAATTAGTCTTTGAATTAATATTGTTTCTTCTTTGTCAAAATTATCTCTCAACCGTAATCATCTCGACACAAATCGACGGCTCCCGCTGTTTATAAGGAAATCCAATTATCCATAGGTTGCAGTTGTATCTTGCAGTAGTATCGTGCAGAAGTACGAATATTGCACCTGTGATAGAAAGCATGATGTAGTTTGAGCTTGGGCCCTATCTCTAATTAAAGATAATTTTTTATATGTTAGTGACGTCAAATCATTAACGTGCACGAAATCAGAGTTTTATCGGTAGTCATAGGTATGAAACCATTGCGCAACAGTTAGAAATATCAGGAGTATGAGAACAAAGGGATCGAAAATTGAAAACATCATCTTTCATTGTTAAGCGAAACCTTCAGTAAGAGTTGATACAATCTGTACGTTTTACCAACGTTTAGAGCATTTTCAAATTCCCCATTTCTATCACAGTGACGATATTTGAGCTAAAAGTATTTCAACTTTGAGTGTTTACTTATATTCAAAATATGGGTTTAGTGACCCTGTAACAGAAATAATTGATTTCTGTGTGTAATAATTAGTCTTTGAATTAATATTGTTTCTTCTTTGTTAAAATTACCTCATAACCGTAATCATCTCGACACAAATCGACGGCTCGCGCTGTTTATAAGGAAATCTAATTATCTATAGGTTGCAGTTGTATCTTGCAGTAGTATCGTGCAGAAGTACGAATATTGCACCTGTGATAGAAAGCATGATGTAGTTTGAGTTTGGGCCCTATCTCTAATTAACGATAAATTTTTATATGTTAGTGACGTCAAATCATTAACGTGCACGAAATCAAAATATTGTCGATATTTCATTGAATATTCAATTTAGTTTTGAACCAGTTACATATTTGAGTAGCTGGCCTGAACGCGATTCCAAAGTTCCGTGTAACACATTGGTGTGACATCGACAAAAGCCCGAATTGGTTATAAATGGAACGTTTTGCATACGTATAAAGCATATATAGAGAGCTTTTTTTAAAACTGGCAATATTTGAACAAAGGGTGTTTGAATGGTAACCAATATCTTGCATTGGTGCTTCTAGAATGAAAATAATTCATTTTAGTAATTAACAGTTACTCCTGAAATTAATATCCCAGGTTTTATGTCTGCATGACGTCATCATTTGATACCAGTGAAAATGAAGCTCTCTGTTGAAGCCATTTATAAATAAAGTACCCCTCAATTACAATGTTGAAAAATTAATGTTGAAAGGTGCGATATTATTACCTGATACTTAAGGTAAATTTTTTTTGTCTCATTCGGAAAACTGTTTTTTTTTCTGTAGTCGTGTAGATTTCTGAAACTAAAATTGATAGAATTCGAAAAAGTTATATTTTTGTAGAGCCGGGGATATTGCGGATGCGATATAGGTCGAATTGCAATACCACGCAGTTCTCTTTTTTTCCTAACAATTTGAAAATGTACTGAACTTGTAATTTTTTTTAGAATTTTTGAGTTTTTGATTGAGTATTTCGATTTCTGGCGTCTGTAGGATTCTACCAATCCATGTTCATAATTGTTCAACTATATTTTTCACTTTCCTTCTATCGTAATGCGCATGCACAGAAAGTGTCATGTCTGAGTTGTTTAAGCGTGTGTGTGTTTTAAGGGGTGAGTTGTAGGCAATTTTTGCTGCCTTCGGTAAGGTGAAAGCCTTCAGCCTTGCAAGCAAGTCTAGTTATTAGGCTTTCACCATTTTCAATGGTGAAAGTCTATTGTTATTACTAAGATTATTATTATTTATTATTTTTTTTTATTCCACTTTGCCTATTTCTCAGCAACTATAAGAGATAGAGGTCTGAAATTTGATTTTCTGTCGGGAAACTGGGTGGTGGTTAGTGCTTAAATGTAAAATCAAATTTGTGCGCAAAGCGGAAACGCGTCAAATCTTTAACGTGCACTCAAATTGAAAATCGGCCATAATTCTTCTAATTCTCATCCGACTTTTCCGATATTTACATTTTTGGATAGCTGAAAACATTTCTGACTAGATGGCAGTTCAAAAACATCGAGTTTAGAAACTTTGTCGCTCTCATTTTTTTGGTGAAAAATGGAAAATTTTCAAAATTTTCTAAAATTGTTATTTTTTGGAATTTTAAAATAATACTGATATTTTTGGATAGCTGACCTCAATCCGATTCCAACAATATAAGTTTTGTTCTGAAATGTTAACTTTGATTTTTCACTTTTTTACGCATTTTGGTCAAATCGTAGAGTTCTTATTTTTTTAAAACGGCGCCTACGATTTTTCTGAAACTTCAGGAATATGAAGTCAAGAGTCGTCTCCAGTCCTTAGACTATGGATGAAAATGCTCTAATCACCAGAAGTGGTCAAGAAAAGTATCCAAACTTTGACAAAATTCTGAAAAATGGGTGCCTGTGCGCAAAATGCGAAGTTTCAGTTGGCTGTTTACTGAGTAGTTAAAGTACAGCGTCATTTGATAGCCACGTAAAATATCTACAAGATGGTACCACAGCGACAAGATTCTATCATAAATTGAAAAAGTTATAGGACTTTGAAAAGTAAGGTTTTTTACGATTTCGATCAACTTTAGACGCGTATTTCTCGAAAATGCCGCCTACGATTTTTTTAAAACTTTCTCATTCGAGAGTCTTATAGGTGGTGTATTGTGTGAAACCATTGTACAATTTCTCTAAATGTCATGAGTAGTCGAAAAACGAGATTGAAAATCCAAAACGTCGTATTTTTACCATTTGGAGCATTTTTAGACGTCTTTTTCTCGAAAAGTCAACGTAATTTTTTTGGTTTTTTTTGAACTTCTTCTACAGAGAGTTTTATCGGTAGTCTTAGGTATGAAACCATTGCGCAACAGTTAGAAATATCAGGAGTATGAGAACAAAGGGATCAAAAATTGAAAACGTCACCTTTCATTGTTAAGCGAAACATGCAGTAAGAGTTGATACAATCTGTACGTATTACCAATCCATGTTCATAATTGTTCAACTATATTTTTCACTTTCCTTCTATCGTAATGCGCATGCACAGAACGTGTCATGTCTGAGTTGTTTAAGCGTGTGTGTGTGTGTGTTTTAAGGGGTGAGTTGTAGGCAATTTTTGCTGCCTTCGGTAAGGTGAAAGCCTTCAGCCTTGCAAGCAAGTCTAGTTATTATTATTTTTTTTTTATTGGGGGAAGCTAGATCTCAGAAACTATAAGGGATAGAGGTCTGAAATTTGATTTTCACTCGGGAAACTGGGTGGTGGTTAGTGCTTAAATGTAAAACGAAATTTGTGCGCATAGCGGAAATGCGTCAAATCTTTAGCGTGCACGCAAATTGAAAATCTACCATAATTCTGCTAATTCTCAACCGATTTTTTTAAAATTTACATTTTTGGTTAGCTGGAGACATTTCCTAGAAGACAGCAGTTCAAATACTTAGAATTTGGAAACTTTGTCGCTTTCAATTTTTGGGTGAAAAATGGAAAATTTTCAAAATTTTCTAAAATTGTTATTTTTGGGAATTTAGAAATATAACTTATATTTTTGGATAGCTGACATCAATCCGATTCCAACAATATAAGTTTTGTTCTGAAATATTAACTTTGATTTTTCACTTTTTTACGCATTTTGGTCAAATCGTAGAGTTCTTATTTTTTTAAAACGACGCCTACGATTTTTCTAAAACTTCAGGAATATGAAGTCGGGAGTCGTCTCCAGTCCTTAGACTATGGATGAAAATGCTATAATCACCGGAAGTGGTCAATAAATGTATCCAAACTTTGACAAAATTCTGAAAAATGGGTGCCTGTGCGCAAAGTGCGATGTTTCAATTGGCTGTTTACTGAGTAGCTAAAGTACAACGTCATTTGATAGCCACATAAAATATCTACAAGATGGTACCACAGCGACAAGTTTCTTTTTCAAACTTAAAAAGTTATAGGACTTTGAAAAGTAAGGTTTTTTACGATTTCGAGCAATTTTAAACGCATGTTTCTCGGAAAAGCCGCCTACGATTTTTTTAAAACTTTCTCATTCGAGAGTCTTATAGGTGGTGTATTGTGTGAAACCATTGTACAATTTCTCTAAATGTCATGAGTAGTCGAAAAACGAGATTGAAAATCCAAAACGTCGTATTTTTACCATTTGGAGCATTTTTAGACGTCTTTTTCTCGAAAAGTCAACGTAATTTTTTTTTTTTGAACTTCTTCTACAGAGAGTTTTATCGGTGGTCTTAGGTATGAAACCATTGCGCAACAGTTGGAAATATCAGGAGTATGAGAACAAAAGGATCGAAAATTGAAAACGTCACCTTTCATTGTTAAGCGAAACATGCAGTAAGAGTTGATACAATCTGTACGTTTTACCAACGTTTAGAGCATATTCAAAATTCCCCATTTCTCTCACAGTGACGATATTTGAGCTAAAAGTATTTCAACTTTGAGTGTTGACTTATATTCAAAATATGGGTTTAGTGACCCTGTAACAGAAATAATTGATTTCTGTGTGTAATAATTAGTCTTTGAATTAATATTGTTTCTTCTTTGTCAAAATTACCTCATAACCGTAATCATCTCGACACAAATCGACGGCTCGCGCTGTTTAAAAGGAAATACAATTATCAATAGTTTGCAATTGTATCTTGCAGTAGTATCGTGCAGAAGTACGAATATTGCACCTGTGATAGAAGGCATGATGTAGTTTGAGATTGGGCCCTATCTCTGATTAAAGATAAAATTTTATATGTTGGTGACGTCAAATCTTTAACGTGCACGAAATCCGAAAATTGGCGATATTTCATTGAATATAAAATCAATTTTTGACCCAGTTACATATTTGAGTAGCTGACATGAAAACGCGATTCCGAAGTCCCGTGTACACATTGGTGTGACATCGACAAAAGTCCGAATTGGTCATAATTGGAACGTTTTGCATACGTATAAAGCATATATAGAGAGATTTTTTAAAAAGTGGCAATATTTGAACAAAGTGTGTTTTAATAGTAACCAATATCTGTTACTGGTGCTTCTAGAGTGACAATAATTGGTTTTAGTAAATAATAGTTAACCCCTGAAATTAATATCGCAGGATTTTTGTCTCCGTGACGTCATCATTTGATACCAGTGAAAATAAACCTCTCTGTTGAAGCTATTTATAACGATGGCACTCCTCCGTTTAAATGCTGAAAAATTAATGTTGAATGTATGATTCTGGGTTTTGGTTATTATTTGACACTTACGATACTTTTTTGTCCCAATTGGAAAACTCGTTTTTTTTTTATTCTCGTGTAGATCTCTGAAACTAAAACAGATAGAGTTTTGAATATTGATTTTTCCCATATTTTAAACATTTAGTACTTAGAACTATTGCGAAAGTTGTGAACCAGACCGGAAGTGATGTAAACCTTTAACGTGCACGAATGAAAATCGGTTCTAATTATGTCAATTCCCAACCGATTTTCGAAAAAAATATATTTTTGTACAGCCGGGGATATTGCGGATTTGATAAAGGTCGAATTGAGATAACCATGTCGTTCTCAGTTGAGATAACCAGTTTGAGCATGGACTCTATCTGTAATAAATATTAAATTTTTATATGTTACATGTAGTGACGTCAAATCTTTAACGTGCACGAAATCAGAAAATTGTAGATATTTCATCGAATATTAAGTCAATTTTTGAACCAGTTGCATATTTGATTAGTTGATATGGACGTGATTCCAAAGTCCCGTGTACACATTGGTGTGACATTGGCAACAGTCCGAGTTGGTCATAATCGGAACGTTTTGCCTACGTATAAAGCATTATATAGAGAGCTTTTTTTGAAAGAGGCAATATTTGAACTAAAGGTGTTTTACTGGTAACCATTATCTGGTAATGCTGCTCCTAGGATGAAAATTTATTTTAGTCAATAACAGTTACTCCGGAAATTCTTATCCCAGGTTTTTGTCTACGTGACGTCATCATTTGATACCAGCGAAAATGACGCTATTTACTGAAGCTATTTATAAGGAAGGCACCCCTCTGGACAAATGTTGAAAAGTTTATGTTGAAAGGTATGATTCCTGGTTTTGGTTATTATCTGACACGATTTTTTTTTGGTCTCATTTGGAAAACTGTTTTTTTTTTATTCTCGTGTAGATCTCTGAAAGTAAAGCAGATAGAGTTCTGAATAATGATTTTTCCTATGTTTTAAGCAGTAAGTACTTAGAAGTATTACGAAAGTTCTGAACAGACCTGAAGTGAAGTAAATCTTTAACGTGCATAAATGAAAATAGGTCCTAATAATCTCAATTCCCAACCGATTTTCGAAAAAGTTATATTTTTGTAGAGCCGGGAATATTGCGGATGAGATATAGGTCGAATTGCAATACCACGCAGTTCTCTTTTTTTCCTGAAAATTTGAAAATGTACTAAAATTGTAATTTTTTTTTTAAGAATTTTTGCGTTTTTGATTGCGTATTTAGATTTCTGGCGCCTGTGGGATTCTACCGATCCAAGTTCATAGTTGTTCAACTATATTTTTCACTTTCCTTCTATCGTAATGCGCATGCACAGAAAGTGTCAATGTCTGAGTTGTTTAATTGTGTGTGTGTGTGTGTGTGTGTGTTTTAAGGGGTGAGTGGTAGGCATTTTGTGCTGCCTTGGGTAAGGTGAAAGCCTTCAGCCTTGCAAGCAAGTCTAGTTATTCTTATTATTATTATTCTTCTTTTGTTTTGAGTAGATCTCAGCAACTGCTTGTCGCATCGTTACGATTTCTTCGGTTTTACTGGGAAAGTGGGTGTGACTTAGAGGATAAAGCTATTTTGAACGTTCTGCGACAATGCGAAATGTCCGAAATCACCGAAGTTATCGTTTTTAAAAATATTGCAGTAATTTTAACAATAATCATTGGATTTTAACTTTCGGTACATTTTGGCATAGCCGGAGACATGGCACATAGCTACACTACTTTCGATTTTTGATTTTTGGCAAATCTTCGAAGATATTAGGCGCCAAATTTCGAAAATTTAAAATTTTACAAAAAACTTTTTTATTTATGAATATTTTTTAGTCGTGTTGTGCACAGAATTAAAGAGTCATCTGACTAGCGCAAAAATGTTAAAAATATTTGTCTCAGTAATTTTCCTTGACCGCCATTGGCTAATTCAGTTTTTCAGTCCTAGATTAATTTTTTATTGTTCGATTTGTATAAAACAAAGTTCATATGCTTCGTTGTCTCAATTGTCATTTTTTTTGTTACCGAAAGTGTTATCTGTCGGCACCGGAAATGGCATAATTTTACCAAAAACTACAATTTTGACAGTTAGGTACCATTTTTCGAAAACAAATATTATTTTTTTGAAAAATTATATGACTCAAAGAGTGTGTCCTATAAATGCGCAAAAAATGTCGGAAGCAGTTTTTTTAATTTCGATTTCATTTTCGAGTAAATTCGATTAAGAGGCTGAATATGGTGTAAATTTGACCTATTTACAACCCATTCAGGCTTTTCAGATTTTAAAATATTTCTTCGTAACTTTTATAAACATGTAGCTATAATCCATACGAAGAAAATGTATGTTAAAATTAGTTTGTAATATAAGCAGTTGCCAAGAAATGGGCAGTTCTGCATAAGTCACTGTTTTCGTTATTTTGCGTGTAAAATAGTCAATTATTATTGGATTTTTATAAAAGTGACATCATATGATTCAAAAAGCATGTAGCATCATATCAAGTTGATTACAATTTAAAATTGACACCGGAAGTGACGTCATTTGGTCAAAAACTGCATTTTAAACTTTTTAAATCAATGTTTTATTCAACCAAGAATTACTTAATATGTATTAATAATTTTAACTTTTGGTTTTAATTCACATATAAACACAACTCATATGGTCATATAGATATCATAAAATTGTTTCTAACTTGTTCGGTTGCCGAGAAATAGACGGTTTTCTACAGGTCACTTTTGAAGGTTTTGGGGTCATAAAAGTGTCAATTATTATTCGATTTTCATAAAAGTTACACCATGTTATACCTAATGCCATTTGGGATTTCATACAAGTAATTTAAGATTTTCATTATAACCGGAAGTAACGTCATTTTGGCAAAAACTGTATTTTTAGCCTTCAAAACAGATATTTTATTCAAATGAGTCTGTTTTGAAATCTTTTTCAAATTATGGTATTTGATGCCAATCAACAAATAGAATGAACCCATACGATCATACAGATACCACAAAATGGTTTCTAACTTGTAGGGTTGCAGAGAAATGACCGATTTTCTACAAGTCACTTTTCAAGTTTTTTTGGTCTTTAAAAATGGCAATTATTATTCGATTTGCATAAAATTTTCACTATATGATATCGTATGCCGTTTCTGATTTCATAAGACTAATTGAACATTTCCATTAACACGGGAAGTAATTCAATATTGTCAAGATCATTTACAAGTAACAAATGTATAAAATGAATTGATATTGCTGGATTTGGTTGATTCTGCGTCCAATTTATTTGTGTGCAATGTTAATTTGGAAACCTGTTTAGTGGTTTCATTGGTACCGGAAGTGACATATGTTCAAGGGTAACTTGGCACCGGAGTGACATGTTTAAGGTTAACGTGGCACCAGTGAAACCCGTTATTCCTGCATGCAGGTCTAGTTATTATTATTCTTCTTTTGTTTTGAGTAGATCTCAGCAACTACGTGTCGCATCGTTACGATTTCTTCGCTTTTACTGGGAAAGTGGGTGTGACTTAGAGGATAAAGCTATTTTGAACGTTCTGCGACAATGCGAAATGTCCGAAATCACCGAAGTTATCGTTTTTAGAAATATTGCGGTAATTTTAACAATAATCATGGGATTTTAACTTTCGATACATTTTGGCATAGCTGGAGACAGGGCACATAGCTGCGCTACTTTCGATTTTTGATTTTCGGCAAATCTTCGAAGATATTAGGCGCCAAATTTCGGAAATTTAAAATTTTACAAAAAACTTTTTTATTTATGAATATTTTTTAGTCGTGTTGGACACAGAATTAAAGAGTCATCTGACTTGCGCAAAAATGTTAAAAAATTTTGTCTCAGTAGTTTTCCTTGTCCTCCATTGGCTAATTCAGTTTTTCAGTCCTAGATTAATTTTTTATTGTTCGATTTGTATAAAACAAAGTTCATATGCTTCGTTGTCTCAATTGTCATTTTTTTTATTACCAAAAGTATTATCTGTCGGCACAGGAAGTGGCATAATTTTACCAAAAACTACAATTTTGACAGTTAGGTACATTTTTTGAAAACAAATATTATTCTTTTGAAAAATTATATGACTCAAAGAGTGTGTCCTTTAAAGGCGCAAAAAATGTCGGAAGCAGTTTTTTTAATTTCTTTTTCATTTTCTAGCAAATTGGATAAAGAGGTGAAAAAAGGCGTAAAATTGACCTATTTACAACTCATTCAGGCTTTTCAGATTTTAAAATATTTTTACGTAACTTTTATAAACTTGTAGCTATAATCCATACGAAGAGAATGTATGTGAAAATTAGTTTGTAATATAAGCAGTTGCCGAGAAATAGGCAATTTTGCTTGAGTCACTTTTCTCGTAATTTTGGCTGTAAAAGAATCAATTATTATTCGATTTTCAATTTTCTTTCGCCATTGGATGCCTAATGCCATAGTGGACTATATCAAACCATTTTACCCCTTGCGCTGCCACCGGAAATGACGTCATTTGCTCAAAACTTAAATTTTAGCCCTCAAAAAACAATATTTTATTCAACTGAGTCGTATTTGTTATTTTTTTCAAATTGTGATATTTGATTCTATTCATCAAATAGATTGAACCCATACGATCATACAGATACCACAAAATGGTTTCTAACTTGTACGGTTGCAGAGAAATGGGCGATTTTCCTTAAGTCACTTTTCAAGGTTTTTGGTCTATAAAAGTGTCAGTTATTATTCGATTTTCATAAAATTTTCACCATATGATATCTTGTGTCATTTATGATTTCATAGAACTAATTTAACATTTTCAGTATCACCGGAAGTAATGTCATTTTGGCAAAAACTGTATTTTTAGCCTTCAAAACAGACATTTTTTTCAAATGAGTCTGATTTGTAATATATTTCAAATTATGATATTTGATTCCAATCAACAAATGGATTGAACCCATACGATCATATAGATACCAAAAGATAGTTTTTATCGTGTACGGTTGCCGAGAAATAGACGATTTTCTACAAGTCACTTTTCAAGGTTTTTGGTCTATAAAAGTGGCAATTCTCATTCGATTTTCGCCATTATGATGCCTTATGCCATTTCTGATTTCATAAAACTAATTGAACATTTTCATTATCACCGGAAGTAATGAAATTTTGCCAGGATCACTTACAAGTAACATATATATAAAATGAATTGATATTGCTGGATTTGGTTGATTCTTCGTCCAATTTATTTGATGTTTACAATGCTTATGTGGAAACCTGTTTGATGGTTTCATTGGTATCGGAAGTGACATATGTTTAAGGGTAACGTGGCACCGAAAGTGACGTGGCACCAGTGAAACCCGTCATTCCTGCATGCAGGTCTAGTTAGGCTTTCACCATTTTCAATGGTGAAAGTCTATTGTTATTACTAAGATTATTATTATTTATTATTTTTTTTTATTCCACTTTGCCTATTTCTCAGCAACTATAAGAGATAGAGGTCTGAAATTTGATTTTCTGTCGGGAAACTGGGTGGTGGTTAGTGCTTAAATGTAAAATCAAATTTGTGCGCAAAGCGAAAACGCGTCAAATCTTTAACGTGCACTCAAATTGAAAATCGGCCATAATTCTTCTAATTCTCATCCGACTTTTCCGATATTTACATTTTTGGATAGCTGAAAACATTTCTGACTAGATGGCAGTTCAAAAACATCGAGTTTAGAAACTTTGTCGCTCTCATTTTTTTGGTGAAAAATGGAAAATTTTCAAAATTTTCTAAAATTGTTATTTTTTGGAATTTTAAAATAATACTGATATTTTTGGATAGCTGACCTCAATCCGATTCCAACAATATAAGTTTTGTTCTGAAATGTTAACTTTGATTTTTCACTTTTTTACGCATTTTGGTCAAATCGTAGAGTTCTTATTTTTTTAAAACGGCGCCTACGATTTTTCTGAAACTTCAGGAATATGAAGTCAAGAGTCGTCTCCAGTCCTTAGACTATGGATGAAAATGCTCTAATCACCAGAAGTGGTCAAGAAAAGTATCCAAACTTTGACAAAATTCTGAAAAATGGGTGCCTGTGCGCAAAATGCGAAGTTTCAGTTGGCTGTTTACTGAGTAGTTAAAGTACAGCGTCATTTGATAGCCACGTAAAATATCTACAAGATGGTACCACAGCGACAAGATTCTATCATAAATTGAAAAAGTTATAGGACTTTGAAAAGTAAGGTTTTTTACGATTTCGATCAACTTTAGACGCGTATTTCTCGAAAATGCCGCCTACGATTTTTTTAAAACTTTCTCATTCGAGAGTCTTATAGGTGGTGTATTGTGTGAAACCATTGTACAATTTCTCTAAATGTCATGAGTAGTCGAAAAACGAGATTGAAAATCCAAAACGTCGTATTTTTACCATTTGGAGCATTTTTAGACGTCTTTTTCTCGAAAAGTCAAGGTATTTTTTTTTTTTTGAATTTCTTCTACAGACAGTTTTATCGGTAGTCTTAGGTTTGAAACTATTGCGCAACATTTAGAAATATCAGGAGTATGAGAACAAAGGGATCGAAAACTGAAAACGTCACCTTTCATCGTTAAGCGAAACATGCAGTAAGTGTTGATACAATCTGTACGTTTTACCAACGTTTAGAATATATTCAAAATTCCCCATTTCTCTCACAGTGACGATATTTGAGCTAAAAATATTTCAACTCTGAGTGTTTACTTATATTCAAAATATGTGTTTAGTGACCCTGTAACAGAAATAATTGATTTCTGTGTGTAATAATTAGTCTTTGAATTAATATTGTTAATTCTTTGTCAAAATTACCTCTCAACCGTAATCATCTCGACACAAATCGACGGCTCCCGCTGTTTATAAGGAAATCCAATTATCTATAGGTTGCAGTTGTATCTTGCAGTAGTAACGTGCAGAAGTACGAATATTGCATCTGTGATAGAAAGCATGATGTAGTTTGAGCTTGGGCCCAATCTCTATTAAAGAAAAAATTTTATATGCTAGTGGCGTCAAATCATTAACGTGCACGAAATCAGAGTTTTATCGGTAGTCTTAGGTATGAAACCATTGCGCAACAGTTAGAAATATCAGGAGTATGAGAACAAAGGGATCGAAAACATCATCTTTCATTGTTAAGCGAAACATGCAGTAAGAGTTGATACAATCTGTACGTTTTACCAACGTTTAGAGGATATTCAAAATTCCCCATTTCTCTCACAGTGACAATATTTGAGCTAAAAGTATTTCAACTTTGAATGTTTACTTATATTCAAAATATGGGTTTAGTGACCCTGTAACAGAAATAATTGATTTCTGTGTGTAATAATTAGTCTTTGAATTAATATTGTTTCTTCTTTGTCAAAATTACCTCATAACCGTTATCATCTCGACACAAATCGACGGCTCGCGCTGTTTAAAAGGAAATCCAATTATCAATAGTTTGCAGTTGTATCTTGCAGTAGTGTCGTGTAGAAGTACGAATATTGCACCTGTGATAGAAAGCATTATGTAGTTTGAATTTGGGCCCTGTCTCTAATTAAAGATAAATCTTTATATGTTAGTGACGTCAAATCATTAACGTGCACGAAATCAGAATATTGTCGATATTTCATTGAATATTCAATTTAGTTTTGAACCAGTTACATATTTGAGTAGCTTACCTGAACGCGATTCCAAAGTTCCGTGTAACACATTGGTGTGACATCGACAAAAGTCCGAATTGGTTATAAATGGAACGTTTTGCATACATATAAAGCATATATAGAGAGCTTTTTTTAAAACTGGCAATATTTGAACAAAGGGTGTTTGAATAGTAACCAATATCTGGTACTTGTGCTTCTATAATGAAAATAACTCATTTTAGTAATTAACAGTTACTCCTGAAATTAATATCCCAGGTTTTATGTCTACATGACGTCATCATTTGATACCAGTGAAAATGAAGCTTTCTGTTGAAGTCATTTATAAATAAAGTACCCCTCAAATTCGATGTTGAACAATTAATGTTGAAAGGTGCGATTTGGGGTTTTGGTTATTACCTTGATACTTAAGGTATTTTTTTTTTTTGTCTCATTCGGAAAACTGTTTTTTTTCTGTAGTCGTTTAGATCTCTGAAACTAAAACAGATAGAGTTTTGAATGTTGATTTTTCCTATGTTTTAAACATTTAGTACTTAGAACTATTGCCAAAGTTGTGGACCAGACCGGAAGTGATGTAAATCTTTAACGTGCACGAATGAAAATCGGTTCTAATTATGTCAATTTTCGAAAAAGTTATATTTTTGTAGAGCCGGGGATATTGCGGATGCGATAAAGGTCGAATTGCAATACCACGCCGTTCTCCTTTTTTCCTAACAATTTGAAAATGTACTGAACTTGTAATTTTTTTTAGAATTTTTGAGTTTTTGATTGAGTATTTCGATTTCTGGCGTCTGTAGGATTCTACCAATCCATGTTCATAATTGTTCAACTATATTTTTCACTTTCCTTCTATCGTAATGCACATGCACAGAAAGTGTCATGTCTGAGTTGTTTAAGCGTGTGTGTGTGTGTGTTTTAAGGGGTGAGTTGTAGGCAATTTTTGCTGCCTTCGGTAAGGTGAAAGCCTTCAGCCTTGCAAGCAAGTCTAGTTATTAGGCTTTCAGACTTTCGTCTGAAAGCCTATTGAGATTACTAAAATTATTAGGGTTTCACACTGCGTAGCTTGTGTGAAACACTATTGTTTTTGTTAAAATTATTATTAGGGTTTCACACTGCGAAGCTTGTGTGAAACACTATTGTTTTTGTTAAAATTATTATTCTTATTATTATTATTATTCTTCTTTTGTTTTGAGTAGATCTCAGCAACTGCTTGTCGCATCGTTACGATTTCTTCGGTTTTACTGGGAAAGTGGGTGTGACTTAGAGGATAAAGCTATTTTGAACGTTCTGCGACAATGCGAAATGTCCGAAATCACCGAAGTTATCGTTTTTGAAAATATTGCAGTAATTTTAATAATAATCATTGGATTTTAACTTTCGATACATTTTGGCATAGCCTGAGACAGGGCACATAGCTACGCTACTTTCGATTTTTGATTTTCGGCAAATCTTCGAAGATATTAGGCGCCAAATTTCGAAAATTTAAAATTTTACAAAAAACTTTTTTATTTATGAATATTTTTTAGTCGTATTGTGCACAGAATTAAAGAGTCATCTGCCTAGTGCAAAAATGTTAAAAAATTTTGTCTCAGTAATTTTCCTTGGCCGCTATTGCCTAATTCAGTTTTTCAGTCCTAGATTAATTTTTTATTGTTCGATTTGTATAAAACAAAGTTCATATGCTTCGTTGTCTCAATTGTCATTTTTTTTATTACCGGAAGTGTTATCTGTCGGCACCGAAAGTGGCATAATTTTACCAAAAACTACAATTTTGACAGTTAGGTACCATTTTTCGAAAACAAATATTATTTTTAGGAAAAATTATTTTACTCAAAGAGAGTGCCCTTTCAAGGCGCAAAAAATGGCGGAAGCAGTTTTTTTAATTTCGATTTCATTTTCGAGCAAATTCGATTAAATGGCTAAAAATGGTGTAAAATTGACCCATTTACAACCTATTCAGGCTTTTCAGATTTTGAAATATTTCTTCGTAACTTTTATAAACTTGTAGCTATAATCCATACGAAGAAAATGTATGTTAAAATTAGTTTGTAATATAAGCAGTTACCAAGAAATGGACAGTTCTGTACAAGTTACTGTTTTCGTTATTTTGCCTGTAAAATAGTCAATTATGATTGGATTTTTATAAAAGTGACATCATTTGATTCAAAAAGCATGTAGCGTCATATCAAGTTGATTACAATTTAAAATTGACACCGGAAGTGACGTCATTTGGTCAAAAACTGCATTTTAAACTTTTTAAATCAATGTTTTATTCAACCATGAATAACTTAATATGTATTAATAATTTTAACTTTTGGTTTAAATTCACATATAAATACAACTCATATGGTCATATAGATATCATAAAATTGTTTCTAACTTGTTCGGTTGCCGAGAAATAGACGGTTTTCTACAGGTCACTTTTGAAGGTTTCGGGGCCATAAACGTGTTAATTATTATTCGATTTTCATAAACGTTACACCATGTTATACCTAATGCCATTTGTGATTTCATACAAGTAATTTAAGATTTTCATTATCACCGTAAGTAACGTCATTTTGGCAAAAACTGAATTTTTAGCCTTCAAAACAGTTATTTTATTCAAATGAGTCTGTTTTGAAATCTTTTTCAAATTATGGTATTTGATGCCAATCAACAAATAGAATGAACCCATACGATCATACAGATACCACAAAATGGTTTCTAACTTGTACGGTTGCAGAGAAATAGCAGATTTTCTACAAGTCACTTTTCAAGTTTTTTGGTCTTTAAAAGTGGCAATTATTATTCGATTTACATAAAATTGTCACTATATGATATCGTATGCCATTTCTGATTTCATAAGACTAATTGAACATTTTCATTAACACCGGAAGTAATTTAATTTTGTCAAGATCATTTACAAGTAACAAATGTATAAAATGACTTGATATTGCTGGATTGATTGGTTGATTCTACGTCCATTTTATTTGTGTGCAATGTTAATTTGGAAACCTGTTTAGTGGTTTCGTTGGTACCGGAAGTGACATATGTTCAAGTGTAACTTGGCACCGAAAGTGACATGTTTAAGAGTAATTTGGCACCAGTGAAACCCGTCATTCCTGCATGCAGGTCTAGTTCTTATTATTATTATTATTATTATTATTCAGATTCCAATTTGAATAGATCTCAGCAACTACGTGTCGCATCGTTACGATTTCTTCGGTTTTACTGGGAAAGTGGGTGTGACTTAGAGGATAAAGCTATTTTGAACGTTCTGCGACAATGCGAAATGTCCGAAATCACCGAAGTTATCGTTTTTGAAAATATTGCAGTAATTTTAACAATAATCATTGGATTTTAACTTTCGATACATTTTGGCATAGCCTGAGAAAGGGCACATAGCTACGCTACTTTCGATTTTTGATTTTCGGCAAATCTTCGAAGATATTAGGCGCCAAATTTCGAAAATTTAAAATTTTACAAAAAACTTTTTTATTTATGAATATTTTTTATTCGTATTGTGCACAGAATTAAAGAGTCATCTGACTAGTGCAAAAATGTTAAAAAAAATTGTCTCAGTAATTTTCCTTGGCCGCCATTGGCTAATTCAGTTTTTCAGTCCTAGATTGATTTTTTATTGTTCGATTTGTATAAAACAAAATTCATATGCTTCGTTGTATCAATTGTCATTTTTTTTATTACCAAAAGTGTTATCTGTCGGCACCGGAAGTGGCATAATTTTACCAAAAACTACAATTTTGACAGTTATTTTTTTATTTCGAAAACAAATATTATTTTTTGGAAAAATTATTTGACTCAAAGAGTGTGCCCTTTCAAGGCGCAAAAAATGTAGGAAGCAGTTTTTTTAATTTCGATTTCACTTTCGAGCAAATTCGATTAAGAGGCTAAAAATGGTGTAAAATTGACCTATTTAGAACCTATTCAGGCTTTTCAGATTTTAAAATATTTCTTCGTAACTTTTATAAACTTGTAGCTATAATCCATACGAAGAAAATGTATGTTAAAATTCGTTTGTAATATAAGCAGTTACCAAGAAATGGGCAGTTCTGTACAAGTCACTGTTTTCGTTATTTTGCCTGTAAAATAGTCAATTATTATTGGATTTTTATAAAAGTGACATCATTTGATTCAAAAGGCATGTAGCGTCATATGAAGTTGATTACAATTTAAAATTGACACCGGAAGTGACATCATTTGGTCAAAAACTGCATTTTAAACTTTTTAAATCAATGTTTTATTCAACCAAGAATAACTTAATATGTATTAATAATTTTAACTTTTGGTTTAAATTCACATATAAACAAAACTCATATGGTCATATAGATATCATAAAATTGTTTCTAACTTGTTCGGTTGCCGAGAAATAGACGGTTTTCTACAGGTCACTTTTGAAGGTTTCGGGGCCATAAAAGTGTCAATTATTATTCGATTTTCATAAACGTTACACCGTGTTATACCTAATGCCATTTGGGATTTCATACAAGTAATTTAAGATTTTCATTATCACCGGAAGTAACGTCATTTTGGCAAAAACTGTATTTTTAGCCTTCAAAACAGATATTTTATTCAAATGAGTCTGTTTTGAAATCTTATTCAAATTATGGTATTTGATGCTAATCAACAAATAGAATGAACCCATACGATCATACAGATACCACAAAATGGTTTGTAACTTGTACGGTTGCAGAGAAATAGCCGATTTTCTACAAGTCACTTTTCAAGTTTTTTGGTCTTTAAAAGTGGCAATTATTACTCGATTTACATAAAATTTTCACTATATGATATCGTATGCCATTTCTGATTTCATAAGACTAATTGAACATTTTCATTAACACAGGAAGTAATTTAATTTTGTCAAGATTATTTACAAGTAACAAATGTATAAAATGACTTGATATTGCTGGATTGATTGGTTGATTCTGCGTCCATTTTATTTGTGTGCAATGTTAATTTGGAAACCTGTTTAGTGGTTACGCTGGTACTGGAAGTGACATATGTTCAAGGGTAACTTAGCACCGGAAGTGACATGTTTAAGAGTAACTTGGCACCAGTGAAACCCGTCATTCCTGCATGCAGGTCTAGTTATTATTATTATTATTATTTACCGCGAGGGCCTAGATCTCTATGATCGAAACAGATATCGATCTGGAATTAGATTTTCTATTGGGAAACCATGTGGTGGCTACTTGATAAAATATTTTCGAAATTTCTGCGCATACCGGAAGTGACCGAACTTTGTACGTTGTCTAAAAATTGAAAATTGGCCATAGTTTCGCCAATTCTTTATCCATTTTCAAACAAATTACATTTTTGGCATCCCTGAATCTTTTCTGAGACAATGGCTATCTCACATTTTTCAATTTCGAACATTCGTCTATGACTTTTATCGTTTGAAAATTGAAAAGATGTTGTTTACGAGACAATTTTTGTTATTTTTAAAAAATTTCAAATTTGACCTACATTTTTGGATACCTAAAGTCCATCCGATTCCAGTAATATAAGTTTCATTCAGAGTTATCGCCCTTTATTTTTCAAATTTTTTCGAATTTTCTTCCCATTTTGTGAGCTCGGGTTTCGGTTTATGGCAGAATTGACGTTTCTGAAACTTCTGGAACATGAAGTTATAGTCCAATACCAACTTATAAAGCAATTTCGACAAGAATTCTTAAACCGGAAGTGGTCGAAATAATGGGCAATATTTTGAAAAAAATGCAAAAAATGGATATTTTGGAGAAAAACGCGATTTCTCCGCCCGATATCAATGGATTAAAGAAATTAGGGTACCATTGGACTGCACTAGGATTGTACTATCGTATGATACCCAATTCATACGGATTCTATGATCAGGCAGCAACATATGGCACGCTGAAAATCAAGTATTTTCTGATTTGGAGCGTTTTTGGACGCCTGTATCTTGAAAACTTAACCTACAATTTTTTTCAAATTTTTTCTATCGAGAGTCCTTTTGGAAGTCTTTTGCATGAAACCATCCAATAAGCCTTTGAAATGTCTGGAATAGGATAAAAAAGGGACTGAAAATCGAAAAAAGTCGAAAAATCGTGAAATTTTGGAAAATGCTCTACTATTTTTTTATTTTAAGAGATTTTTAAAAAAAGGTTGTATATTCAGATAGCTGACCTAATTACGATTCTAACAGTGTATAATATGTATGTAATTATTGAAATTTAATTTTCGATATTTTAAATTTTTTGCATTTTTGGCACTTTTGAACGTAGGATTTCTCAGGGGCATTTTATCTGATCAGATAATGTAATATATCATTACAGAGCCCTGTGGCTATTTTAGTGCCCAAACTGGCTATTAAAACTATTCCGAAAATAATAACCATACCGGAAGTATTCAAAAAATAAAAAAAAAAGTTAAAAATATTGTCGCACTTGCGAAAAACATGATTTCTCCCTTAGGTAATAGCGGACCAAAAGAACTAAAGTGTCGCTGGATAGAACTATTAATGGACCATCATATGGTATCTCAATAATATGATTTCCATGGTAAGGAAATAAATTATTGCATGCCAAAAATCTAGTATTTTCCGATTTTTTAACATTCTGAGACGCCCTTTTCTCGAAAACGAGACCTACGATTTTTCTTAAACTTTTCTTACTCAAAGTCCTATCGGTTGTCTATATAGTGAATCCAAAATGAAAACCATTGAAATAAAATAGGTGGTCCAAAAATGGCATCAAACTTTGAAAAAAATTGAAAAATCGTTAAATTTTTGTAAACGCTCTTTAATTTATCTTTTTTTCAAAAACTGCTCAATGGATGTTTCTGACACTTCTGGTACAGAAAGTTAAGTATCCAAAGAACCTCGTAAAGCTATCGCGACAATGATCGTAAAACCGGAAGTAGTCGAAAAAATGTCCGATATTTTGAAAAAAAATAATTTTTTTACGAAAACCTTTTTTATTTATGAATATTTTTTGATGATATTTTACACAGGGTTAAAATATCATCGTACTTGAGCAGAAATGAGAAAAAAAATTGTCTCGGTAATTTGCGTTAGCCGCCATCGGCCAATTTAGCTTTTCGTACCCAGAAAAATTATTTATTGTTCGATTTGTAAAAAACAAAGTTCATATGCTCCGTGGTCCCAATTGTAATTTTTTTTGTTACGGTGAAATTTTTCTGTCGGCAACGGAAGTGACGTAATATTAACAAAAACTACAATTTTGACAGTTCGGTACCACTTTTTGAAAGCAAATATTATTTTTTTCCAAAACTGATATAACTAAAAGGATGCACCCTGCAAAGGTGCACAAAATCCTTAGCTCATATTTTTAAATTTCAATTTCATTTTCGGGCAATTTCGAATAAAATGTAAAATAAAGTGTAAAATTCAGTTATTTACAATTCATTCAGCGTCTTCATATTTTGAAATATTTATTTGTAATTTTCATAAACTTGTAGCAATAATCCAGACGAAGAGAATGTATGCGAAAATTAGTTTATGATATGAGCAGTTGCCGAGAAATATGCAATTTTGCATGCATCACTTTTCACGTTATTTTGCCTATTCAAAAGTGAATTATTATTCGATTTGCAATATTTTTTTCCATTTGATGCCTAATGCCAATTTGGACTAGGTCAAGCCAATTTTACATTTTCACTGTGACCGGAAATGACGTCATTTGGGCAAAAACTGTATTTTTAACCCAAAAAACAAATATTTTATTCAAATGAGTCTGCCTTATAATATTTTTAAAATTATGATATTTGATTCCCATCAACGAATAGAATGAAGCCATACGACCATACAGATACCACAAAATGGTTTCTAACTTGTACGGTTTCAGAGAAATAGGCGATCTTCTATAAGTCACTTTTCAAGGTTTTTGGTGTATAAAAGTGTCAATTATTATTCGATTTTTATAATCTTTTTACCATTTGATGCCTTATGCCATTTATGACTTCTATGAACCAAGTTAACATTTTCAATATCACCGGAAGTAATGTAATTTTTGCAAAAAACGTATTTTTAGCCTTCAAAACAAACATTTTTTTGAAGTGATTTATATTCATTATTCGTTTAACTTTATAACGTCTGACTCTAATGGGCAGTAAGATTGAATCAATACCATCATATTGATATCAAGAAAAGGCTTCTAGCATGTTCCCTTGTCGAATAATAACCAATTTTCCCAGGGTCACTTTTAAGTTTTTTACCTTCTTAATTTCAGTTTATGGGTTATAGGTTAATTATTTATTGCCCGATATGTATAAAACAAAGTTTGTATTTTGTATGTTGCGAATTTTCGACTTATTTTTCACCTATAAAAATTTCTTTCGGTACCGGAAGTGACGTAATTTTGCCTTAATTTACAATTTTGACCGGTCTTTTCGCCAGCAAATATTACTTTTACATATGATAGAGGGTGTCGCTGAAGCAAAACAACTAAAGTATAGTTTGGTAGCTCAATGGATCGGCTATGGTATAATAAACTTCCTGTATGATTCCTGAAAGCCGGTTCAGTGCTGCTTGCAGGTCTAGTTCTTATTATTATTATTCTTCTTTTGTTTTGAGTAGATCTCAGCAACTGCTTGTCGCATCGTTACGATTTCTTCGGTTTTACTGGGAAAGTGGGTGTGACTTAGAGGATAAAGCTATTTTGAACGTTCTGCGACAATGCGAAATGTCCGAAATCACCAAATTATCGTTTTTTAAAATATTGCAGTAATTTTAACAATAATCATTGAATTTTAACTTTCGATACATTTTGGCATAGCCGGAGACAGGGCACATATCTACGCTACTTTCGATTTTTGATTTTCGGTAAATCTTCAAAGATATTAGGCGCCAAATTTTGAAAATTTAAAATTTTACAAAAAACTTTTTTATTTATGAATATTTTTTAGTCATATTGTGCACAGAATTAAAGGGTCATCTGACTAGTGCAAAAATGTTAAAAAAATTTGTCTCAGTAATTTACCTTGGCCGCCATTGGCTAATTCAGTTTTTCAGTCCTAGATTAATTTTTTATTGTTCGATTTGTATAAAACAAAGTTCATATGCTTCGTTGTATCAATTGTCATTTTTTTTATTACCAAAAGTTTTATCTGTCGGCACCGAAAGTGGCATAATTTTACCAAAAACTAAAATTTTGACAGTTATTTTCTTTCTTCGAAAACAAATATTATTTTTTGGAAAAATTATTTGACTCAAAGAGTGTGCCCTTTCAAGGCGCAAAAAATGTAGGAAGCAGTTTTTTTAATTTCGATTTCATTTTCGAGCAAATTCGATTAAGAGGCTAAAAATGGTGTAAAATTGGCCTATTTACAACCTATTCAGGCTTTTCAGATTTTAAAATATTTCTTCGTAACTTTTATAAACTCGTAGCTATAATCCATACGAAGAAAATGTATGTTAAAATTCGTTTGTACTATAAGCAGTTACCAAGAAATTGGCAGTTCTGTACAAGTCACTGTTTTCGTTATTTTGCCTGTAAAATAGTCAATTATGATTGGATTTTTATAAAAGTGACATCATTTGATTCAAAAAACACGTAGCGTCATATCAGGTTGATTACAATTTAAAATTGACACCGGAAGTGACATCATTTGGTCAAAAAATGCATTTTAAACTTTTTAAATCAATGTTTTATTCAACCAAGAATAACTTAATATGTATTAATAATTTTAACTTGTGGTTTAAATTCACATATAAACAAAACTCATATGGTCATATAGATATCATAAAATGGTTTCTAACTTGTTCGGTTGCCGAGAAATAGACGGTTTTCTAAAGGTCACTTTTGAAGGTTTCGGGGCCATAAAAGGGTCAATTATTATTCGATTTTCATAAAAGTCACACCATGTTATACCTAATGCCATTTGGGATTTCATATAAGTAATTTAAGATTTTCATTATCACCAGAAGTAACGTCATTTTGGCAAAAACTGTATTTTTAGCCTCCAAAAACAGATATTTTATTCAAATGAGTCTGTTTTGAAATCTTTTTCAAAGTATGGTATTCGATGCCAATCAACAAATAGAATGAACCCATACGATCATACAGATACCACAAAATGGTTTCTAACTTGTACGGTTGCAGAGAAATAGCCGATTTTCTACAAGTCACTTTTCAAGTTTTTTGGTCTTTAAAAGTGGCAATTATTATTCGATTTACATAAAATTTTCACTATATGATATCGTATGCCATTTCTGATTTCATAAGACTAATTGAACATTTGCATTAACACCGGGAGTAATTTAATTTTGTCAAGATCATTTACAAGTAACAAATGTATAAAATGAATTGGTATTGCTGGATTTTGTTGATTCTGCGTCCATTTTATTTGTGTGCAATATTAATTTGGAAACATGTTTAGTGGTTTCGCTGGTACCGGAAGTGACATATGTTCAAGGGTAACTTGGCACCGGAAGTGACATGTTTAAGGGTAACGTGGCACCAGTGAAACCCGTCATTCCTGCATGCAGGTCTAGTTTTTTTTTCTAAGTCCAATATCTTGTGGAACTGTTGTGGTAAAAAACACCACAGACCCATAACACTATCAAAATTATTCTAAGTCGAAAATCTTGTGGAATGTGGTACCACACAGGCATATAGAGGGGTCTGAGAAATAATTTTGGAGTAAATTTTTTTTTTTTTTCTAAGTCCAATCTTGTGGAATTGTTGTGGTGAAAAGCTCCACACAAATGCCCCCAAACCTTGCCATAAATGTGATCGTATAATAGTGAGTTGACAACCTTTTGAGCAAAAAACATAGAAATAATTATATTTTGACTTTCTTAGAAAAAGTGGAATTGGAACTTTAATATCAGACTGGGACTGACCAACTAAATGGCTGCTCCCAATACAGGACTTAAAGATGTAGGAAAAATCACTTTCGGTATTGCTTGTTCTCTGTCCATCTCTCGAAAATGTGGGCGTATCCTGCCTGGCAGTGCCAGCCTATCTTTTCAAATGTTTTGAATATAAAACAAAAAATTTAAAACTGTTAAACAAACTGACAAGATATTCTTAGATATCAGTTACAAAAATAAGTTTAATTCATCAGTAGTGAGCCAATAGTTGCCAAGTGTTAGCCAGACATGGCCCACATCTGGCAACATCTGGCTGGATATGGGCCACATCTAGCCAGAGGCTGCCAGATGTGGGCCATACTTGGGCCAAAGCTGGGTGTCTGTCTGGCATGTTGTAATATTGGGCGAGAGAATGACAAACACAGGTTTCACTATCAAGACATGTTTTACTAACTAACTGATATGATGAGGTAGTACACAACAATGTATTCATACGCGCGCTGCGTACCGTATCAGGTTGAATAAAAATCCGTGCAACCGAAGGTCGCCTAGATTGTACCGGAATCTGCCGAGGTTTGCCGAGTGGGGGAGGGTAAATACATACTGTCACGTGATAAGGAAAAGATTTAAGATGGTGGGTAGATTTATATTTTTTATTGTACTACTGTAGGCTATGCTCTATGATCTAGTCCAATTTTCTTTACGTTGTTTTCTCTGACTAAACTGAATAAATAGACTTCACTCGATTTTGTGGTAGAAACTATTGATTTGCATAAAATATAGACGAAAACTTTTGTATCGGTCTGCACTCTGACTGTGCAAATAATTATTATAGTTTATTCATTGTATTATATACTACTATTATTATTGTCTATTATTATTACTGTGTATTAAATAACAAACCTCATCTCTCAACCCTCTGTGATAAGAGATGGGCCTATACAGTTCCACGTAGCAAAGCCCAATGTGATTCGCATCGAGCATCTGTAAACAAAATTGACAATATTTTTCATCAAAGACAAAACAATGATTGTCGATTGATTATTGTTATGTATATTATTTCTGCCACATCCAACTACAATTAAGCATATAATCCTACCTGAAACGGGTATAAATCATTGTATTTGAAATTGAGGCATTAAGCTGTTACTAAGAAAAACACCATTTTTCAACGCGAGATTGTGATGGTTAAAAACAATGCTTCATAAGTTCATTAAACGCAAATATTTGGAGTTAAACGATAGTTGTGCCACTACATTGGCTTCTGTAAGTTTAATTGGTAATAATAGCAAAAAATTATCTTATTTTTAAGATATTACTTCAATTAAGAAAGAAATTGAGTTTGCCACTTGGAACTGACGCATAGAATCTTAGCTAAAAACAAACACATCAGTATATCTCACTGTTTTTAGCTACATTCTTGTAGGCTTTGTAGCTATATTAAAATAACAAATTATTGGCCATTTTATCATCACAATAAACCAATCGGTCATTATTTTAAATTTTACATTTTTTTATTGTCCCCCGCCTTTCGAAGAAAGTTGGGGGACTATTAAAATGGGTTCGTCTGTCTGTCTGTCTGTCTGTCTGTCCGTCTGTCCGTCACACTTTTTGGGACACAATAACTCTCTTCCTAATTGAGCTAGAATGTTCAAACTTGGTGTACCGTATGTGTTTATTAGGTCAATGCCTTGATGGAGTTCGAAGATGAGCATTTTCCACTTTGGGTAAGCAGAAATAAGCAATTTGATTGGTTGATGCTTTGGGACACGATAACTTTAGTTCTAATTAAGTGAGATTGATGAAACTTAGTGTATAGTTTCATTACAGTAATACCTTGACTAAGTTCAATAATGAGCATTTTTTGCTCAGGGTAAGCAGAGCGATACGCAATTTGATTGGTCGAGACTTTGGAACTCAATAACTCTCCTTCTAATTGAGTTAAAATGTTCAAACTTGGTGTATATGCTTATTAGGTCAATGCCTTGATGGAGTTCGAAGATGAGCATTTTCTGCTTAGGGTAATAGGTGGGTAGAGATAACAATATGAGAGGGGTGACCTAGAACAAACTGCAACAGAAATCATTTCTTTGGAAACTGTTCGGGTGTGGTCTCTAGTACTCCCATAACTAAAGCGGCCATTATCGGCCTTGGGGAAATTTGCATAATCAACATCATTCTAAGATGGCCGTCAGTGGACCTGAAAATCGACTAAGTCTCCAAAACGGTTGGCTTTAGTTCAGCTAAATATATACTCATGAGTTAAGAAATGCCGACATTATTTTCCTACGACCTTATCGTAACCAAAGTCCTATATAGGGAAAGTTACAACAACTCGTTTCCAGGCGCCATTTTGGCTCCCATCTATGACGCACAAAAACAATGGCGTCATAGGCCTACAGCTTTACTTAACATTACAAAACATTTTATTTACTTCATGCAGTATTATGTAGGTGGGAGAGTTAACGTTCTACCTTAAAATGATAAATATGTCAGACAAAATCATACTCAAAATCGGCTGAATTCCGTCAAGGCAAAATGACGCGATTAACATAATTCAAAATTGCGGTCTTCAGGAATTTCTGGAAAGAGATATCTCGCAATCAGTGTGTTTCGGTGGTGGAAGGATAAATTCCTCAAACACAGAGCGATAATGCAAGCGAAATGTGCCTAAAAATCGAATTTGACAAATATCAATTTTAAAAAAAATATTTTTCATATGGTTCCGGGCAATTAAAGGGCAGCGATAATCTCGTAAGATTTGACTTTTGCAATGTCTTTTATATGGTTTTCGATATCTGAATTTAAAGGTAAATTTCTAAAACCCAAAATGGCAGCAACACAAATCAGCAGATGTTAATTTAATCGTCATTTCATTTTTCCCTGTTGGATATTACTTGTAACATATCATTTACACGGTTCGCGATGTCGCCGGCTTCAATACTGATCTCAAAAATGAATCCATGGTGGGAGAAATTCCAATCACAATGCTACACAATGTAGTATACCCCTCCCACTATTGAGAATTGTAAATAAAGAATGTAATGATATCTCATGTTTTATATGTCTTTGAATCGACGTTGGAGGTATGTGCAACCGTATGACACCTTAAATTTTTAAATATGATTATTTCTACAAAGATCCAATTATAGTCTTGAATTACACGCTGTTTTAACACCAGCCATTGTCGCTTCAATGACTACATTTAGTTTATTTAGTTCGACATAAGATTTAAACCGAATAGATACGTTTTTTTTACTTGAATGAAGATATAAATCACCTATGTTGCACATATATCTCCTTTCAGTTGAATCATATCATTTGTTATGTTCACATCGTCTTATTTACATCAAGGTCTAGGTGACCTTGTTCTATTGTTCCACTTGCCTATTCAGAATTGTTCAGATGAACGTAGTACTCAAATGTCATTTTTATACGCCCAAATTTTCATGTGGACGTATATTGTCGTCGACCCTGTTTGTCCGGACGTCCGTCAACAATTGTTTGTGAACAGTCTACAGGTCACAATTTTTATCCGATTTCAATGAAACTTGAAATGTAGATTTATCACCCAAAGATCTCGGTTCCGTTCGATATTGTGATGTATTGGACTGTAACTTCATGGGTTATGGCCCCTGATTGAACGACAAATCATGTTTTTAGCTTTTGAACAGTGTAGAGGTCACAATTTTGAACCGAAACTGCCGGACAAAATGGCTGCCGCTAATACGCGAATAGTGTAAAAAAAAAAAAAATGATATATCAAGGTTGTGGACCCTGTAGAGGTCACAATTTTAATCCGATTTGGTGAAATTTGAAATGTAGTTTTATAACCCAAAGATCGCGGTTCCGTTCGATATTCGGGCACATTGGACCATAACATCCTGATTGTACGAAAAATAATTTTTTTTACCTTGTGGACCCTATGGAGGTCACAATTTTATTCCGAATTAAAAAACCTTTTGACAATATCCCCATTACACATTAATGGTGGTTGAGTTAGAATTTCTTGAAAATCGATAATTGAACAGCAAAATCCATAATATTAATATTAAATGTTCCGTATACTAAACGTTAGCATGGGGCAGAACTGTATAAAAACCAAATAAATTCTAATGATTTTCTGATAATTACTTAATATGCGACTCTTGTTGACTGCCCGGACGATTTAGCTGCCGTGGGCGTATGTTTCGTTGCCTGGCAACCTATTTTTCCGAAATGATGTGACTTTTACTATGTCTTATAAATGGAGGTCGAAGTCTTTGAATTAAAGGTCACCGTCGAGTGCAGAAGTCATGAAACACGCCGTCGGGGGATTTGTTCGGGCCTGTCTCTCCCACAAAATTCATGAAAAGCCAGAAAACGCGTTGTCTTGCTACGAATTTCCGGCACGAATACAGCATGTTAACGAAGACATCTGAACTCCAATCAACAAATTAACCAGGCTGTTGTCGTTGCATTCACATGTCACCAGAAATTTTCACTGATGAAACAAATATTTCCGAAACCCACGTCGCGCTTAGGGCAGCGTGGCGATAAACACTTTTTTTAAAATTGAAATTACACTGATTTTAAATGTTTTATCCATTGGACAATTTAAAGAAATTTCGATTACCGAAATATTGATGATACAATTAAAGATCGATGACCCAAAACTGCAGTCACATTTTTTTTTCCTCCGACCTTATTGTAACGCCATAACGTCATTTTGACGGCATTATCACATTTTATTGTAACTTCGCTCGGAAAACCACGAACCGCTGTATAATTTGTATAAAAGAAGACATCTTCACCCAAACTGAAACTATATATCATCGTTCATCTATAGCCTGGAGCCACGGTGGTTCAATGCGTTGCAGGAAGTGGCCAGAGAGAGTAATGACAAGTTCTTCACCTACACAAGTATAGTCCCTACCTCCAACTGAAGATGCTGCACAACAGTCAGGTCAAATACAGTTTAACCCTCAAAAGATTGCTACAAAGGGGTTCTCAACTGATTCTTGTAGGCTTCATTGTACTCAATTTGTAGTTTTTAACATACTAAAAACTTACCCAATTTGGACCCCCCGGAAAGGTCTTTTTTTCAAGATTATGCACAAGCGGACACCGAAACCTAATGATCATAACTCTGTAACTATCAACCCAAATTTGATGATCTTGGTGTCTATCCCTAGGTTTTTTGGGAGCAGAAAACACATCAAAAATCATTAAAAATGGTGTTGGCTTTGAAAATAATCCATTGCAACTGTTCGGTTGGATGCAAAGCCTTTCGATGCAGCAGCAGATGCAATGGACACTCCTCTACTACTGTATGTGGCCCTTGCCAAGCTGGAAACTGTGACAAGCCAAACAACACTGATGAGGTCCATACAGAGGAGGATGCCACTTAAAACTGAACGCTCTGAAATTCTATGGACTAATATAAGGTGGACAGCTAGCTGGAGGTCATAAATTCAATTTCACAATGATTCAACAGCTAAGTGATAACCAAAGTTTTCTTAATGTGTTTCTTGTCCCCCCCCCCCCAAAACCTGGGCATAGACATCCTACTTTGGTAAACTTTTAGTACAATTTATGTTATGCCTTAGTACATTAAACCATACCAGAATCAATTGAGAAACTTTTTGTAGCAATATTTGGGGGGTTGAGGGGAAATTTTCATACATCGACTGGGTTACAATATCACAGCCACCTAGTGTACCAGCAGGTTCAAACCTGGACTAACGTTGTCACAGAACTAAATCTAGAAAATTTAGGTTGACAACTTTCTAACAAAAAATACATTTCGAAGACGATGGACAGCCCCTGTGCGCCCGAATCACTGCTGAAAATCATACGCTGTAACTGCCAAGGGGGATGTAATTCCAAGCGATGTAGGCCGTAAGCATGGTCTGGCTTGCACTGCTGGATGTGGAAAATATATGGATATATTGTGCAAATTCAGAAACAGTGATAATTTAAGCCTTTGAAGATGTGGGCGATATTTTCTATTTTTGGGTCTCATAAGTTGGCCCTGGAAACATCAGATGTGTTCTATTTCATTGATATTTCTAAATATTAAGATGCCTATATATTTTGGTTTTCATATTCGAAGTAGGTGAATTATTCTTATCGGCTTTTAATAGATGGTAATAGATGAAATGGGTTTTAACGTCCTACTGTTCTGCTCCAACTGGGATAATAATACATGTGCTATACGAGATTACGGCCTATTCCAACTGCCAAGGGAACCGTAAATTGCACGCCAATGTGAACACGGGATCTCGGCTTTCCGTAACCATCCGAAGGACTATCCGTTGTCAGACCTTCTGTCCTGCACCAATTACAGGGGAGAACCACGCCGGAAAGTCCCGATGAACTTTCTTTCTCGGCCAACGCCAACGCAGGGATCAAACACTGAATCCCAGATAGGCAAGCTAAAACGTCTTACTCGCTGAGCCACCGTTGCCCCCGCTATAGATGAACGATGATATTTAATTTAAGTTTTGGGGAAGACGTGTTCTTTTATACAAATTATACAGCGGTTCGTGGGTTCCAGCAGTTTTCCGGGTACAGTTACAATAAAATTTGATAATGACGTCACAAGAACAACGTAATGCCGTCAAAATGACGTTAAGACGTTACAATAAGGTCGGACGAAAAAAATTTCGGCATTTTTGAACTCGCGAGTATCGATTTCCTATAGGTCGGTAATACATTTATTTGTGCTAAAGTCAACCCTTTCGGAGATTTCGGCGATTTTCTGGTCTTCTGATGGCCATCTTGGATTTATGGTAATTATGCAAATTTCCCCAAGACCGATAATGGCCGCTTTTGTTATGGGAGTACTAGAGACCATACCAGAACAGTTCTCAAAGAAATGATTTCTGTTGCAGTTTGTTCTAGGTGCTTTTTATCTTTACCCGCCTGTAAGCAGAGATAACTTGATTGGTTGATGCTTTGGGACACGAAAACTTTAGTTCTAATTAAGTGAGAGTGATGAAATTTGGTGTATAGTTTCATTACAGTAATTACTTTGACTAAGTTTGATGATGAGCATTTTCTGCTCAGGGTAAGCAGAGCGATACGCAATTTGATTGGTCGAGACTTTGGAACACAATAACTCTCCTTCTAATTGAGTTAAAATGTTCAAACTTGGTGTATATGCTTATTAGGTCAATGCCTTGATGGAGTTCGAAGATGAGCATTTTCCGCCTAGGGTAAGCAGAGATAAGCAATTTGATTGGTTGATACTTTGGGACAAGATAACTTAGGTTCATCTTGATTGATGATTTTTTATGCCAATACAATGACTGCATTCTCATTCAGTAATGGATTCGACAGTAACAGTGTATAGAAACGATTGACTTGGACACGAGGGCCCTCTCCCTTGGCCATGGGGTCCCTTTTGTCTGCCTTTTGGTTCCCCCTAACTGGGGTCCAGTTTCATTTTTCTTGTCGGTTTTAGCATTTTTCTTTTTAAAACTCTTTTGGATGACACTTCGTGTTCAGTTTGATTGCTCGATACGTTTGAAAAAAATAAATGTGCGTAATTAATATGCGTCATCTATTTTTGGGGGGATTTCGGCGGGGGACATCAGCCTCACTGTTGGCTTGTTGGTATGTATTTAATAATAATAGTAATACTAGAACCACAGACAATACCATAATAACATTGTAATATTAGCCTATCTAATTCATCACTTTCTTTAGCTACCGTACCTTACTGAACTAGGTCTCTATGTAGTTTTATCACCGACATGTTTCAGGGCTATTCTTTTAGTTCGAATATGCACCCAGGTGATACATATGTAATATTTCATACATATGGACGAGCTAGGATTGTGGGTGTATATAATAGCTCATTACTGGAGAAGTATTCTGGTGAAGGTGGTCACTGTTCATTAAAAGTCCAATTCCAAATCCATTTCAATATTACTATATATATATACAGTTTAAAAATACATTATGTACAAATTATATACAAGGCATTCGATCTCCTTGTCTGTATCTCTGTCTGTCTAGGTGTCTTTTAAAGACACTAATTAGCATATATACACAAAGGAATAATTTCATCAAATCAAATTAAAGATAAGATTAGGGATAAAACAAATCAAAATGAAAGTTAAATTAAAAATATAAATTTCATTGGTTGAAATTTCATAATAAAGTTTTAAAAGAATTAGTTTAATAAGCTTTAAGCCATGAAGAAAGTAAAGGTGTTGACACTTGATACTTGATCTGACTGCATTGTTAGCTGTATAAATCTTTGCTCAAAGTTTCTCTTAATAAGCTTACTGGCATTTAAAGATTATAAAACAGTCAAAACCAATCCTGCTTTTAGGCAATTACCCTAATAGACTTTTACTCAAAATATTAACTCTAAAAGTATGGAAAGACCAAATGATAACCTTAATATTAATTAGCTATATGTCTATATACTTTAAGAAATAAATTCTGTATATTCTTAAAATAAAATTTGAAAAAGAAGTAGAATTTAGTATCACTATTCGGTGATAGTTTTATCGAAGTAATAATTATGTAGGCCTATTACTGTTAGGTTATTATGTGCCAAAAAATATGAAATGAAATGAGGTTTAATGTCCTGCTGTTCTGCTCGGATGGAGCTAATGAAAACGGGCATACAGTATGCCATGAACGTTGGAATTCCGACTGCCAAGGAATCTTTTATGTGCACACCAATGTGTATGCAGGACCTCGATTATTTATACCATCTTGCACCACTGACAAGGCGGACCCACCCTGGAAAATCAAGATGAACTTTCTAAGCTAATAACAGGAACCCCCAGGTCAGCGAGCACCATCTTCCACACTGAGCCACTGCGGCTCTGTGGCAAAACTATACATTATGAATAGAGCTTAATGTTGAACTACAAATTATTCAAGCAGCCATTTCTCTAAGGGGCTGTAGATTTTGAGTTTCAATTCTTTGACTTACAGACGGCATCCGATTTTAAAAAACGTTTGATTATATCACTGTTTTACTGTAATGAAGGTTGAGGTCGAATTTTGCAAATATCGCACCAAAACTGCCCGACATAATGGCTGCGGCTACTAATACGCGAATAGTGTAAAAATTTGATATAACAAGGTTGTGGACCCTGTAGAGGTCACAATATTAATCCAATTTTGATGAAATTTGAAATGTATGTTTATAATCCAAAGATGGGGTTCCTTTTGATGTTTGGGCACATTGGACCATAACTTCCTTAATTATGGCTCATGTTTTTTTACCTTGTGGACCCTATGGAGGTCACAATTTTATTTCAAATTAAAAAAACGTTTTACTATATCCCCGTAACACATGAATGATGGTTGAGTGTGAATTTCTTGAAAATCGATAATTGAACAGCTAAATCCATAATATTAAATGTTTCGTATGCTTAACGTTAGCATGGGGCAGAACTTTATAAAAACGAATCAAATTCTAATGATTTTCTGATAATTACTTAAGTGCGACAACTCTTGTTGACTGCCTGGATGATTTAGCTGCTGTGTGGGCGTATGTATCGTTGTCTGGCAACCTATTTTTTTGTATTTGAAACTACATCTTTTGAGACCCATGCAGAAATTCCTACATGTATCTGCAGTGGCATTTTTACACGATCTCGCTGTCCCATGGAATTCATCGCCTACATCGCAGCTTGCTAAAAATGTGGTAAAATGAAAAATTTGGGCACGAAATACCTGTTGAAGTTCACGTTCACCAATAACAAACATGATAATACATGGATATTAGGTATGCCTTTTTATACGCCAACATTGAAATGTGGTCGTATATTGTTGTCGCCCCCGTCTGGCCGGTCGGCCGGAGTGGATGCTCTACGGGCTAAAGTTAATATCCGATTGACTTTAAATTTATACACAGTGTTTAAGGTCATGAGATGAAGAAGCGCTTTCCGATAATTACTGCCAGAGTTGTGGCCCTAGCTACGAGAAAGTAACTAAAAACGTTGAGATATACTGATGTGCTTGTTTTTAGCTACGATTGGATGCCTCTAATTCCAAGTAGCATACTCAATTTCTTTATTAATGCATGTACCATCTTTAAAATAATTTAATTTTATACTATTAGTACTTGTGGAGGCTCAAGAGGCCAAAGTTAATATCTGATTGACTTTAAATTTGAAAAATGAAATGAAATGGGGTTTAACGTCCTACTGTTTTGCACCTAAACTGGGCTAATGAAGACGGGCATACACCATACAGTGTGCTATGAGGGAAATTTGGCCCGGACAGCAACATGCGGCCTACTCTTATATCAAATTCCAACTGCCAAGGGATCTTTTATGTGTGCGCCAATGTGTACACGAAACCTCAGTTTTTTGTCCCATCCAAACGAATAGACAACTGTCCTTGTCAGGCACTCTGCCCTGCTTGTGGACACTCTGGAGGTACAATTTTTATTCGATTTAGATGTGAAAGGCCAGATATATATGTTTATGTCCCAGAGATTTGGTTCCTTTCAATATTTACGCACATCGGACCATAACTTCCTGTATGATGACCCTGATTGTAAGAAAAATCACATTTTAAGCTAGTGGACCCTCTAGAGGTAATAATTTTTATACACCCACATTGAAATTTGGTCGTACAGTATAGTGTTGTCGTCCCTGTCGGTGCATCCGTCCATAGGTTCGTCTGTCGGTTCGTCCGGCGGTCACAATTGTTTGTGGACGCTCTAGAGGCTAAAGTTAATATACGATTGACTTTAAATTTATACACAATGTTTAGGGTCATGAGACAAAGAAGCATATTGATTTTCAGCGATTTCCATTAATTACTGCTAGAGTTATGGCCCTTGATCACCCCAGAAAATCTTGTGGACGCTCTAGAGGCCAAAGTTAATATCCGATTGACTTTAAATTTATTCACAGTGTTTAAGGTCATCAGACGAAGAGTCCTATTGATTTGTTGATGCTCTAGAGGTCAAAGTTAATATCTGATGACTTTGAATTTATACACAGTGTGTGTTTAAGGTCATGAGATCAAGAAGCCTATTGATTTTCAGCGATTTCTGATAGTTACTGCCAGAGTTATGGCCTTTGATCACTTCAAAAAATCTTGTGGATGCTCTAGATGCCACAGTTAATATCCGATTGACACTAAATTTATACACAGTGTTTAAGGTCATAAGATGAAGAATCCTATTGATTTTCAGCTATTCCCGATAATTACTACCAGAGTTATGGTCCTTAATCAATTCAAAAAATCTTGTGGACGCTCTAGAGGCCAATGTTAATATTCGATTGACCTTGAATTTACAAACAGTGTTTAAGGTCATGAGATGAAGAAGCCTATTGATTTTCATAGATTTCCGATAATTACTGCCAGAGGTATTGCCATTGATCACTTCAAAAAATCTTGTGGACGCTTAGAGGCCAAAGTTAATATCTGATTGACTTTAAATTTATACACAGTGTTTAAGGTCATGAGACGAAGAGTCCTATTGATTTTCAGCAAATTCTGATAATTACAGTCAGAGTTATCTCTCTTGATCACTTTGAAAATCGTTTGTAACGCTCTAGAGGCCAAACTTATCATCCAATTGACTTCAGATTGATACACAAAACGCTGAGAGAATACTCTTCGAAACGTCGCCTAAATAAATCAGTAATTGTTCTTCCATAAGTATGTATAGTTTAATATTATTATATGAGTTGGGACCCATTTGTGTATATTTCTAAGTTCCAAAGAATAAGGATTTAGCTTCTTTGATATGGAATGTTTTAATAATTAACACTATTTTATAATGTAGTTATTATTATTATTATCTTTTATATAATATTTTAATAAGTAACAATGATTTATAATGTTGTTAATATTAGTGTCTGTTCTATCTTAATTTTTCATATACTCTTTTAATTATAACAGCCGTCAACACCACAATTATCACCCCAGGAGGAGCAGGACAAACTACTGGAAGAAGCTCTAAATGTTGTGAAGAATCAGGCCTTTCAGATGAAAAGATGTCTGGTATTAGATTTTATTTTAAAACATATAAGCTTAGCAATAAGTTATCTAGCTATAGGGCTAAATCATTCTAGCTCTAATTTGGATTTAGGCATTTCCACCGGTAAACTTGTACATCAGTTCTAAATATTGAACAAAATGGTTAGAAATGCATGTACAGTTTACTTGTGAACAGAATTAAAATTTTTTCAAGCAAAGCTGGTTTTGGAATCATCATTCTGTCTTTCAGCCTTTTTTATATGCCCACATTTTCATGTAGATTGTGGACATAAATTGTTGTTGCCCCTGTCCGCCCGTCCATCCGGATGTCAGTCCACACTTTGTGTGTGGACACTCTACAGGTCACAATTCATATCCGATTTTGAAAAAACTTGAAAAATTTAACGAAATGGGGTTTAACATCCTACTGTTTTGCACCTAAACTGGACTAATGAAGACGGCATACACCATACAGTGTGCTATGAGGGAAATTTGGTCCGGCCAGCAATGCTACGGCCTACTCTTAAATCGTATTCCAACTGCCAAGGGATCTTTTATGTGCGCGCCAATGTGTACACGGAACCTCAGTTTTTTGTCCCATCCAAACGAATAGACAACTGTCCTTGTCAGGCACTCTGCCCTGCTTGTGGACACTCTGGAGGTACAATTTTTATTCGATTTAGATGTGAAACGCCAGATATATGTTTATGTCCCAGAGATTTGGTTCCTTTCAATATTTGCGCACATCGGACCGTAACTTCCTGTATTATGACTCCTGATTGTTAGAAAAATCAGATTTTTAGCTAGTGGACTCTCAAGAGGTAATAATTTTTATACGCCTGCGTTGAAATTTAGTCGAATATTGTCGTCACCCCTGTCGGTGCGTCTGTCGGTGCATCTGTTGGTCCATTGGTCTGGCGTTCACAATTGTTTGTGGACGCTCTAGAGGCTAAAATTAATAGACGATTGACTTTAAACTTATACACAGTGTTGAGGGTTATGAGACAAAGAAGCCTATTGATTTTCAGCGATCCGATAATTACTGCCAGAGTTATGGCCCTTGATCACTTCAAAAATTTTATGGACATTCTGGAGGCCAAAGTTATTACATGTATCAGATTGACTTTAGATTTATACGCAGTGTTTAAGGTCATGAAACGAAGAAGCCTATTGATTTTCAGCTATATTCGATAATTACTGCCAGAGTTCTGGCCCTTGATCACTTCAAAAAATCTTGTCAAAGCTCTAGAGGCCAGAGTTAATATCCGATTGACTTTAAATTTAGACACAGTGTTTAAGGTAATGACACAAAGAATCCTATTGATTTTCAGCAATTTCCAATAATTCGACCAAAGTTATCTCCCTTGATTACTTTGAAAAATCTTGTCACCAACTTATTATCTGTTTGACTTCAAATTGATGCACAGAGTTTAAGGTCTTGAGACGAACAAGTGTATTGAATTTTGATAACTGAACAGCTAAACCCATGATATTAAATGTTTCGTATACTAAATGTTAGCATGGGGCATGATTTTCTGATAATTACTTAATGAGTTGTTACTCTTAATCAGATTTTAGTGTATTATAAATGTTTCATTACCGAAAAAAGTAAAAAAAATATGCGACAACTGCCCGGATGATTTAGCTGCTGTGGGCGTATGTTTCGTTGCCTGTCAACCTATTATTATCTATTTTTCTACGTAATCACCATTGCACCCTAATGACAGTTGAGTTTAAATTTCATGAAAATTAGATTTTGATGAAACTTATATAATGTATATTTATGTCCCAAAGATCTCTGTTCCTTTCTCTATTCAAACATATCGAACCGTAACTTTATGGCCCTTGATTGTCTAGAAAATCACAATTATAGCTATTGGACCCTCTGGAGGTCACAATTTTTATCCGATTTTAAAAAACATTAAAATATATTACTGCTTCACCATAATGATGGTTGAATTTCGTAAAAATCGTAACGAAATGGCGATGAAACTTAAAAAAAATCTGTTTATATCCTGAAGATCTTGGTTCTTGTGGATATTCATGCGTATTGGACCGTAACTTTATGGTTTATGGTCCCTGATTGTTTGAAAAAGTCACTTCTGTTTTTGGGCTTGTTCTCTGTCCATCTCTTGCAAAATGTGGGCATATCTTGCATTGCAACAGTTTGTTATATTTAGGATTTGCTCTTATTGTAGTGTTGCAAATTAAATAGATTGCTCGCTAATTGAGCAGTCTCAGTAACATGTACCTTTATTTTGGTTTATTACTGTTATTAGAGATCTTGTTTATCAAAAAAATATTTCTTTCTTCAGTTTCCGTTGTTTACAGCATTATTTAGTTTCAGTTTAAGAGGTAACATAGATCAGGACTCGTCAATATTTCAAATCCAAGTGTAGTATAGACAATCTTTTTATTTTACAGGACAAAGGAAAATTAATGGATGGCTTGAAACATGCATCAACAATGTTAGGCGAGTTACGAACTTCCTTGTTGTCTCCAAAAAGCTACTATGAACTTTGTATCCTTTCTTTCATTTTTCGCCCACATGGAAATGTGGTTAAAAACAAAGTCATGAGTATCAGAAATATATCTTTTAAATAAAAGATGGTTTTGTGATAGCCATGACCTCCGCTACCTGTGTCGCCATATCAAGTTTATTCTGACTTGGATCCCACCAAAGTTTATGTTATTAAACTGGTTTTGGATTCTCCTCGTAAGTATTTTTATGATTTTTTTTCTTTTTTTGATTTTTTTTCTAGAATTTAGTCAGGTTGTGCCACCCAAACTGTATATGGTGCAAAAATTCTGCCAACTTAAATGTGGTTGACACCCATGCAACTATTTATTTAATATAAATTGAGTCATTTTTGATGAACAGGAAATGTTTTACACAGATGGGACAAAAAAATAATCTCAGATTTCCAGTATCTCAGTTATTTCTCAACGGATCTTCTTCAGGTTTTCGTTTTTGGATTCTTTGCTCTGGCTAACAGTTTTTAGAAAAATACAGAAGTTCTCTCGATTAATATTAGCATCAAGATTTGCGAATGTTTTTGTCATCATTCAAGATGGCATAATTGGATTTTGTTCACTTGCGGTTTCACTTTGAATTTCAGGAATTTCCATTAATTAGTTTTAAGAATTATGGCCTAGTTTTGTGAATGATCTATCAACAAAAGTTATCGTCCGTAGGGACGTCTGTCCGATTGACTTTTCATTTATACACAGTGTCTAAGGTCATGAAATGATAAATCCTATTGATTTCCACTGATATCCAATAGTTGATGCCAGAGTTATGGCCCTTGATCAGTTTGAAAAATCTTGTGGACGCTCTAGAGGCTAAAGTGAATGTCGATTAACTTTACATTTATACATAGTGTTTAAGGTCATGAGATGTTGAAGCCTATTGATTTTCCGATGCCAGAGTTATGGCCCTTGATCACTTTGAAAAATCTTATTGACGCTCTACAGACTAAAGTTAATATCCAGTTGACTTTAGATTTATACACAGTGTTAAAGGTCATAAGGCAGAGTTCAATTTAGTCTAAAACCAATGAGTAGCAAATTTTTGTGACAGATTCACATTTTGGCTAATCAATTCAAAATTTGAATAGCATTTGCTGAGATTTGACGAGCAATAAAATGTAGTCTAATCACAAAAATTTGCAATTCTGAATTTTCGGGGTGTAAGTCGGAGTAAATGGATACTTTTTCCGCAGAAGTCATTGTATACTCCGCTTCGGTTTATGTGCGGATGAAGGTAAAAAAAAAACTGACATTAGTGAAATCTCAAAAAAAAAAAATCAGTTACCATCTCTCCACGATGCCAGACGCACAAATCGTCTAAAACAAAACTAAATGTACTTTAATTTACACAATTCCAATCGAAATATTTGTAGACGTGGCTTTGCTTGTTTATTTCTTTATTTAAAAACATCCCCCTCTCTGCCTTCAAAATATTAACCCGAGAATATGCCATCGTTTCACACGTCTCGTGGGATGTTTACTTTTAGTTTCCAGTTAAGTTAACCAATCATACTATACTGCTGTGTTTTATTCTATTTTTAGTAACGTATAACACGACGTGTGATTAAAAACAGAGTCTGCATTGTCTTCTAGTTATCGGGTATATTGAAATAAAAACTGGTTCAAATTAATCACGACCACAACTTGGAATATTAAACAAGTTGGTCCTGCATTTATAAATTGATTTTTTCGTAGGCCTATTTATACTCAACATTCATCCAAAATATAATGAATCGCACTTCACAAGTTTGAAAGCAATTTTTGGCTAATGAATAAAATAATTCTATTACTTTTACCGCGATTTGGGTCGCTTTTTGTGATGCGATACCGCTTAAATTGAACCCTGTCATAAGGCGACCAAGCCTATTGATTTTCAGCGGTTTCTGATAATTACTGCCAGTGTTTACAGACATGAGGTGAAGAAGTCTGTGATTTTCACCGATTTTCTAAAATGCAAAAGACTGACAATGGGCAGTTGTGATTTCAAATGTTCACTGTTCAAGAACTCAGAAACTCAATAAAGTCTGTTGTTCATCCAGAATACAAGCAAGTCTGTGCCACTGAAACCTTGTTAAAATTAGCACTATCTGGTAATCCCTGCAATATATAGCCATCTTGGATATTAAAGGGAAAGGTCTACTGGAATGTAAAAAATAGTGACTTCTTGAAAGAGCATCAGCAAAATCGTATAAAATGATATATTACACAACATGTTTATCGTTATTTTGTAAATATCAGGTAATCTCTTGGATTTTAAAAATGTGTACCATTCCGACCGAAAAAATGGGTGGACACCAAAAATTCTTCATTTTTATACGCCCACATTGAAATGTGGTCGTATATTGTCGTCGCCCCCGTCCGTCCGTCCGTCCGTCGGTCCGTCCGTCCGTCCGTCCGTCCGTCGGTCCGGCGTCCACAATTGCTTGTGGACGCTCTACAGGCTAAAGTTAATATCCGATTGACTTTAAATTTATACGCAGTGTTTAAGGTCATGAGACGAAGAAGCCTATTGATTTTCAGCGATTTCCGATAATTAGTGCCAGAGTTATGGCCCTTGATCACTTCAAAAAATCTTGTGGACGCTCTAGAGGCCAAAGTTAATATCCGATTTACTTTAAATTTATACACAGTGTTTAAGGTCATGAGACGAAGAAGCCTATTGATTTTCAGCGATTTCCGATAATAACTACCAGAGTTATGGCCCTTGATCACTTCAAAATATCTTGTGGACGCTCTAGAGGCCAAAGTTAATATCCGATTGACTTTAAATTTATACACAGTGTTTAAGGTCATGAGACGAAGAAGCCTATTGTTTTTCAGCGATTTTCGATAATAACTACCAGAGTTATGGCCCTTGATCACTTCAAAATATCTTGTGGACGCTCTAGAGGCCAAAGTTAATATCCGATTGACTTTAAATTTATACACAGTGTTTAAGGTCATGAGACGAAGAAGCCTATTGATTTTCAGCGATTTCCGATAATTAGTGCCAGAGTTATGGCCCTTGAACACTTGAAAATATCTTGTGGACGCTCTAGAGGCCAAAGTTAATATCCAATTGACTTTAAATTTATACACAGTGTTTAAGGTCATGAGACGAAGAAGCCTATTGATTTTCAGCGATTTCCGATAATAACTACCAGAGTTATGGCCCTTGATCACTTCAAAATATCTTGTGGACGCTCTAGAGGCCAAAGTTAATATCCGATTGACTTTAAATTTATACACAGTGTTTAAGGTCATGAGACGAAGAAGCCTATTGTTTTTCAGCGATTTTCGATAATAACTACCAGAGTTATGGCCCTTGATCACTTCAAAATATCTTGTGGACGCTCTAGAGACCAAAGTTAATATCCGATTGACTTTAAATTTATACACAGTGTTTAAGGTCATGAGACGAAGAAGCCTATTGATTTTCAGCGATTTCCGATAATTAGTGCCAGAGTTATGGCCCTTGAACACTTGAAAATATCTTGTGGACGCTCTAGAGGCCAAAGTTAATATCCAATTGACTTTAAATTTATACAGAGTGTTTAAGGTCATAATATCCAATTGACTTTAAATTTATACAGAGTGTTTAAGGTCATGAGACGAAGAAGTCTATTGATTTTCAGCGATTTCCGATAATTAGTGCCAGAGTTATAGCCCTTGTTTTTCAGCGATTTTCGATAATAACTACCAGAGTTATGGCCCTTGATCACTTCAAAAATCTTGTGGACGCTCTAGAGGCCAAAGTTAATATCCGATTTACTTTAAATTTATACACAGTGTTTAAGGTCATGAGACAAAGAATCCTATTGATTTTCAGCAATTCCCGATAATTAGTGCCAGAGTTATGTCCCTTGATCACTTCAAAAAATCCTGCGGACGCTCTAGAGGCCAAAGTTAATATCCGATTGACTTTAAATTATACACAGTGGATGCTCTAGAGGTCAAAGTTAATATCAGATTGACTTCAAATTTATACATAGTGTTTACAGTCATGAGACTAAGTCGTCTATCGATTTTCAGTGATTTTCAATAATTGCTACAAGAGTTATGGCCCTTGATCACTTCGAAAAAATCCTGTGGAAGCTCTAGAGGCCAAAGTTAATATCCGATCGACTTTAAATTAACACACAGTGTTTAGGGTCATGAGACGAAGAAGCCTATTGATTTTCAGAGATTTAAAATAATTATTGCCACAGTTATCTCCCTTGATAACTTCAAAAAATTTTGTTACGCTATAGAGGCTAAACTTATCATCCGATTGACTTTAGATTGATACACAGAGTTTAAGGTGTTGAAACGAACAAGTATTTTGATTTTCAATGAATTTTAATAACTGAACAGCTAAATCCATGATATTAAATGTTTCATGTATATACTAATTGTTAGTGTGGGGTAACACTTTATAAAAAGCAATCAAATTCTAATGATTTTCTGATAATTACATAATGAGCCCTTACTCTTAATCAGTTTTTAGTGTATTACAAATGTTTCATTAGCAAAAAAAGTAAAAATATGCGACAACCCTTGTTGACTGCCCGAACGATTTAGCTGCTGTGGGCGTATGTTTCGTTGCCTGGCAACCTATCTTTTGTAATTTTCAAGTCAGTGTGGCCAACAAAGAATCCCTGCAGAACTATGGCATACGAAAAAGTGCCCAATTTTTGTATTTATCGTCTATAGGCAGCAATTCTGAATGGATCATCTTGAAACTTTGCGTATTCATTCTTTATACAGGAAAGACAGGCACTATGAATTTTGGTGCATGCTCCGACCCACTGGGGCAGTGTCACACCCACTTTTTTGTAAACTTGGCAAAACACCTAGCCTTTTTTCATATTTCATTCTCTTTATTTTATTAAAAAGTACCATATCAATCAAAGCAGGAATGTGGACGTTTATTACCAGCGTTAGCAATGCTCTTGTCGATGCTTATTGATAACCTGAACAGCTAAATCCATGACATTAAATGTTTGGTATACCAAATGTTAGCATGGCCCCCAAAAATTCCAATGATTTTCTGATAATTACTCTTGTTACTCTTAATCAGATTTTTATATGCTCACATTTTAATGTGGACACATTATACCGATGCCCCTGTCCATACACAATTTGTTTATGGACACACTTCAGAGAGAGAGAGAGAGAAATGGGGTTTAACGTCCACTCAACACAAACTAGGTCATTTCGGGACTAACATATGGTTAATTTTATTTCAATAATTCGCGTGCGCGTAGGGGTCTTTAGCAGTGGGAGGAAACCGGAGTGCCCGGAGGAAACCCACGAGGTTGAGAAGGCGCCCCTATCTCCATGCCACATACGCTCACACCAGGGCTCGAAACCACAGCCACAAGCCAGAGGTGACCGGCCAGCCAGAGGTCGAAGCGCAGCACTCTAGACCACTAGGCCATCACAACCCCCCTGGACACACTACAGACTACAGGTCACAATTTTTATCCTATTTAAAAAGACGTTCGAATATATCAATGTTACACCATAAGGTTGGCTGAGTTGATTTTCGTGAAAATCATACCAAATGTGATGGTCCCTCGTACACAAATAGTCTAATAAATATATATGGGTTGTGAACCCTCTAGAGGCCACAGTTTTGATCTGATTTTGATGAAACTTCAATTACCTGTTGGCTTGATATGCAAGGGGAATGAACGTCGTCCTGCTGCGAGCGAAGAAAAATAACTAATTTCGCTGAGAATTTTCAGAAATAGGACAGATTTAAGATACGGTACTCTTACAAAACGTTCAAATACAGGTGTTCTTAAATCTTTTATTGCTATTTTGATCTTTTGTGTCGATAGATAGTATATTTATAGACTCATTTTTGTGAAAATCTCAATTTGCATCTAAATCAATATTTTTACTTATTTTGTCTAAAATTAGATTTTGTGCATTCTGACTCAATTTGCCTGACAAAATGGACGCTCCTTGCACGCAAATAGTACCAAGGTTGTATAATCCTCAGGTCCTGGTTCCTGTAGATATTTGTACATATCTGACCATAACTTCCCAGATTATAGCCCCTGATTGTATGAAAAATCATGATTTTTGCTTGAGGACTCTCTTGAAGTCACAATTTTTTTCTGAATTTAAAAAAAAAGATTAAATATATCACAGTTAAATCGGACTGAAACTGCCTGATAAAATGGCCGCTCTTTGTACACAAATAGTGTAAAATACGTAATACCAATGTTTTGGACCCTCTAGAAGTCACAATTTTTATACGCCCACATTTTCATGTGGACGTATATTGTCGTCGCCCCTGTTCATCCGTCCGTCTGTCCGTCCGTCCGTCCGTCCACAATTGTTTGTGAACAGTCTACAGGTCACAATTTTTATCCGATTTCAATGAAACTTAAAATATAGGTTTATCACCCTAAGATCTCGGTTCCTTTCGATATTGGCATGTATCGGACGGTAACTTCATGGGTTATGGCCCCTGATTGTACGAAAAATCACGTTTTTTAGCTTGTGAACAGTGTAGAGGTCACAATTTTGAACCGATTTGGATGAAACTTGAAATGCATGTTTATAAAACAAAGATCTTGGTTCGCCCTTTTTAGCTTGTGGTCCCTCTGGAGGTCAAAATTGTTATCCGATTTAAAAAACCGTTTGATTATATCACCGTTCGATGGTTATGAAGGTTGAGTTCGAATTTCGGACTAAATGGCCGCCATTTGTACGCGAATAGTGTGAAAATATGTTTTATCAAGGTTGTGAACAGTGTAGAGGTCACAATTTTGGACAGAGATTTGGATGAAACTTGAAATGCATGTTTATAACCCAAAGATCTTGATTCCTTTCGATATTTGCACCAATCGGATCGTAACTTCCTGAATTATGGCCCCTGATTGTCCGAAAAATCGCCTTTTTTAGCTTGTGGTCTCTCTGGAGGTCAAAATTGTTATCCGATTTAAAAAAACGTTTGATTATATCACCGTTACATGGTTATGAAGGTTGATTTCAAATTTCGTGAAAATTGACGGACAAAATGGCCGCCGTTTGTACGCGAATAGTGTGAAAATATGTTATATCAAGGTTGTGGACCTTATACAGGTCACAATTTTGAACCAATTTTGATGAAACTTGACATGTATGTTTATAACCCAAAGATCTTGGTTCCTTTCGATATTTGCGCCAATTGGATCGTAACTTCCTGAATTATGGCCCCTGATTGTCCGAAAAATCGCCCTTTTTAGCTTGTGGTCCCTCTGGAGGTCAAAATTGTTATCCGATTTAAAAAACCGTTTGATTATATCACCGTTCGATGGTTATGAAGGTTGAGCATAAATTTTGTGAAAATCGGACCAAAATTGACGGACAAAATGGCCGCCGTTTGTACGCGAATAGTGTGAAAATATGTTATATCAAGGTTGTGGACCTTACACAGGTCACAATTTTGAACCAATTTTGATGAAACTTGACATGTATGTTTATAACCCAAAGATCTTGGTTCCTTTCGATATTTGCGCCCATCGGATCGTAAATTCCTGAATTATGGCCCCTGATTGTCAAAAAAAATCGCCCTTATTAGCTTGTGGTCCCTCTGGAGGTCATAATTGTTATGCGATTTAAAAAAAACGTTTGATTATATCACCATTTCATGGTTATTAAGGTTGAGCATAAATTTTGTGAAAATCGGACCAAAATTGACGGACAAAATGGCCGCCGTTTGTATGCGAATAGTGTGAAAATATCTTATATAAAGGTTGTGGACCTTATAGAGGTCACAATTTTGAACCGATTTTGATGAAACTTGACATGTATGTTTATAACCCAAAGATCTTGGTTCCTTTCGATATTTGCGCCCATTGGATCATAACTTCCTGAATTATGTCCCCGGATTGTCCGAAAAATCGCTTTTGTTCGCTTTTGGTCCCTCTGGAGGTCAAAATTATTATGCGATTTAAAAAAAACGTTTGATTATATCACCATTTCATGGTTATGAAGGTTGAGCATAAATTTTGTGAAAATCGGACCAAAATTGACGGACAAAATGGCCGCCGTTTGTATGCGAATAGTGTGAAAATATCTTATATAAAGGTTGTGGACCTTATAGAGGTCACAATTTTGAACCGATTTTGATGAAACTTGACATGTATGTTTATAACCCAAAGATCTTGGTTCCTTTCGATATTTGCGCCCATTGGATCATAACTTCCTGAATTATGTCCCCGGATTGTCCGAACAATCGCTTTTGTTCGCTTTTGGTCCCTCTGGAGGTCAAAATTATTATCCGATTTAAAAAAAACGTTTAACTATATCATCGTTACATGGTAATGAAGAGAGAGTTTGAATTACGTGAAAATCGGACTAGAATTGACGGACAAAATGGTCGCCATAGTGTGAAAATATGTTATATCAAGGTTGTGGAGGTCAAAATTATTATGCGATTTAAAAAAAACGTTTGATTATATCACCATTTCATGGTTATGAAGGTTGAGCATAAATTTTGTGAAAATCGGACCAAAATTGACGGACAAAATGGCCGCCGTTTGTATGCGAATAGTGTGAAAATATCTTATATAAAGGTTGTGGACCTTATAGAGGTCACAATTTTGAACCGATTTTGATGAAACTTGACATGTATGTTTATAACCCAAAGATCTTGGTTCCTTTCGATATTTGCGCCCATTGGATCATAACTTATTATCCGATTTAAAAAAAACGTTTAACTATATCATCGTTTTGTGAAAATCGGACCAAAATTGACGGACAAAATGGCCGCCGTTTGTACGCGAATAGTGTGAAAATATGTTATATCAAGGTTGTGGACCCTATAGAGGTCACAATTTTGAATCGATTTTGATGAAACTTGACATGTATGTTTATAACCCAAAGATCTTGGTTCCTTTCGATATTTGCGCCCATCGGGTCATTACTCCTGAATTATGTCCCCTGATTGTACGAAAAATCACCCTTTTTAGCATGTTGTGCCTCTGGAGGTCACAATTATTATCTGATTTAAAAAAAAAAAACGTTTGATTATAAAAACCAAACAAATTCTAATGATTTTCTGATAATTCCTTAATATGCAACAACTCTTGTTGACTGCCCGGACGATTTGGCTGCTGTGTGGGCGTATGTTTCGTTGCCTGGCAACCTATTTTTATCCATTTTTAATGAAACTTAAAATAATATCTTTATATCCCAAATATCTCAGTCCATTTTGATATTTGTGCATTTCAGATCATAACTTCCTGGATCGTGGCCCCTGATTGTACCAAAAATCGTTTTTTTTTTTTAGCTTATTCTCTATCCATCTGTTGAAAAATGTGGGTGAGTGTTGCCTGACAATAGCTGGTTTAATTTAATCATTAACTAGCAATTATGTTGAAAATCAAAAGCATCCGATAGTCTAGAATGAAATGTTTAATTAATGATTTATGTAACATTTGAGGCCAAACAAAAGATTTGAATTAGGCAGATTTAGCTCTTACATAATGCATCTTTAAGTATTAACATTAACCTAACGACACCCAAACAAATAAGTTCTCCCTCCCCAATTTTTTGCAATTAGTCTGGTAGGAGACACTCCGACATGGGGTGAAAACCTGAAACAAATGAGTTCGGCTTTTTTGTGAGGAGGTGTTTACATAGTTCCCCAATAAAAAAAATCCTCTTCAATATGCCTTGGGCCATTTTTTTTGTGGACAATTTAGTTTTGGTATCTGACCTCACAATGAATGATCCTTGTAAAACCATCTTATTTAAGTTATCCCCAACTTTACGCACTCTAAAATGTATTATCAAATTGCAAGTAACCATAAACACACCCAACTCAATGATTTTTACATATGATATTATTAGCACAACTATTAATATCTATCATACTCGTCTGATTTGGTTGGACAAACTGTCAGTGAATTGTATGCTTATGCGGATGGGTGATGGCTCAGTTTTTGTTGACTTTGTGGTGTTGTCTAGCAGGATTTTGGTTAAATGTCGAAACAAATTGTTTGAGATTGCATATGTTCACAAATATTGAGGGACGGATGGTGAGTGTCATCTTTCTTGGTCTGGTACTAGTTGTTGGGTTTGTTATGGTAATATATTCATTCTCAAATGTTTTAGATGGTACTTGGATTGAGTTTTAGTTGGTTGATATTAGTGGTATGGTTGCATTTCACAAGGATATATAGCTTGGCATTGGGTTCAATCTGTTTTAAAGGATGTTATATGTATCGGAAGTTATGTGGGGATGAACTGTTGACACTGAACTTCAGATAATTTGAACTAATAGCGACGAAATAAACATCTTAGTAACCTGTGATTTTTACAATTATGTCCTGTGAGGCTGTGACATGTCTGAAATGTTCTGTGTAGTGTAGTAATTCAATAGTCAGTGAACAGCTAAAAAGACTAGTATACATCCTCATCTGGATCATCTTCAATAGAAGGCTTGATCTCGCCTTAACTGCATACATCTTATCAAGCCCTTCAAGTAATACCCCGCTTATTTCGCCATTAAATTCGATTGGGTACAAACCAAGCTTGTGAGCCTATCAGATTCCTTTGTTAAAAAATATCAATACGATTATCAAGTCTCGCGCTTCTAGCTAAAATGTCTTCATGTAACAATCAAGTTGTAAAGTTCAAGGATCGGTCAATGTCTAGGTTGCTGGATATTATGGCTGATCAACAAAGGGTTTCTTGGAGTTTTCTGTGAGTTTCTCAATTGAAAAAAAATACCTTTCAATGGCTGGCTATATACTTGTCTTTTTCTTTTTATATGGAAGCCGTCATGCCTGTTTAAATTGTGTTATGTGCCACGACCGCGGATTGGACAATGCTAATTGTAAAACTAGCGGACCTTGCTTAAGGATCATGCATCTGGATCAGAATTGGATTCGTGTGTCAAGGGTTCATTATCAGAATAATTAAGAGATGTGTTCGTTCTCATGATAAAGCGTTACAGTGACAGTGGTGGGTTAATTATTGTTGGGAAAGGTCTGATTTACAGTTTGTATGTTCCACGTGGCATGGATACATTACTTCATCGCTGAAAATGCCTGGGGGTGGCCATTTATGATTCGTTGGAATATGTTGATGGTTTTTAGATGCAGTCTATACGTAGTCATGTGGTAATGTAGAATAATTTTTAGGGTGGAGCAATTAGATTTCTGACTGGGATATCCAACTATTGAAAAAATCTGGTCATTGCCATTCTTATGCTGGGCATTGTGCAACAAGCTTTATGCGATAAGTAAATGTGTTCATCTGGCTTAGCCTTTGGTGTGGGGAAATAGCAACATCTGGATTATGTTAGTTTCCCACAATAACGAGGCAGTATAAATCGCCCAGTCCGGGGATACCCTACCACTGAAAATGTATGGAGGTGATCTTTTGTAATACATGTGAAATTGTTGAACATTTTACAACATGTTTCGTGTGGTTAGTAAATGAGCTAGTAGGGTGGGGTGGGACAATTAGGAATGCCTGATGAGTTTACCCCACCGCTGACAATAGCAATTTTGATGCATGTGACGATGCTGAACATTATCGAACAAATTTCATGAAGTTGGTAAATGTGTTGCTCTAGCTTAGTATGACCGATGTCTAGGTCATATGTTATTTTATTATTTTTCAATTCTGTTTTAAATTTCAAAATCTATATTTTAAATTTCATTAATGCTTGGTTAGTCATTAGACAGCAATTAACCTGTCAGTCAAATTATGACAGACTGGCAACTAAAGTAGTTGATCTGTTAAGTCTCTTCGAACTATTGTTTTAAATGCTTCAAGTCTTAATCCTTTGATAATTATATGTTTATGTCAACACTTTCTAATAACTGATTTGTTTAAATAGACAAATGTATGTTAGATTATCATTAGTTGGAGAGACCAGCTTAGGGAACATGCTAGTTGGAGTTCCGATATATTTACTAAATTATAAGTTGTTAAATTGTTGCTGTTATTTATTTGCTGCTGAAAATAAAGTGTTGAAGATCCATTACAAGAATCTGTAGTCATTTCTGATACTTAAAGGACACACATCGACGAGCTACATTCCCTGAAAATCAAACGGTGTTAGATGGTGGAGAAAGCGGGCAGAGTAAACAAAATTGTCTACTCTTGATTCCGGTACAGTTAAGCGAGATAAATTATCAACATATTTTGAAGAAGAAAGGATGGATATCAACTTAATTCTTCCTTCAGCAGCTGTAGCAGCAATAAGAAGTCTGAATCAACTACCAATGTCTTGGAGTCTCAAACAGGATAGGGGTTCTACAGAAATCAGCTTTAAATGGGGCTTCTCAGAAAATTCATTACCCAGTCCGGAAAAGAAATATCGTTCTTTTGCCAAAAGACAAAGGGATAGACAACGACAGCTAGAATTTTTTGCTAAGAAGGATGCCCAAAAAGCACAGATTTCTGTGGTCTCCAGTAAAAAGGATGTGGGTGTCCAAAATATTCCTGATACTAAAGATGTGGCTGTTGGGAATAACCCTGTGTTAATGGTAACAAGAGAAACAATGTGTCATCCTGCCAATAGCCACGATGAAGGTTGTCAAATAAATTTTGACAGTGAGGCAGCGATGAAAGATGTTTCAAATTCTAGTGCCAAAAGTACCAGCAATCAAGACCATCGATATGTAGGAATTTGTTCAACAAGTCCACCTGTACAAGTGTCTGACAAAGTGCTTAGACAAAGAGTTAAGAACACAAAACAAGAATATCTCATTCAGTGGAAGAATTGTCCAGCAACTTCGAATTCTTGGGTTTTAGAGGAGGAACTAGATCATAGTGCTCAGCAATACATAAATGCGAATTCAAATAGAATACAAGGACCCAAACTATGTTTACCTGATGAAAACGTTTACCAGTACAATTTGCAAGAACATCATTTTAGGCCTTACAGGCATCCTATGTACAAAAATAAACATTATTATTATGAAAAAGTGATAGATTATGTTACTTTGATTAATTGAAAAATTGTGTTAATGTTTAAAACATGGGGTCATGTTTTTGTTTGAAGTCAGGGGGATATATGACCGATGTCTAGGTCATATGTTATTTTATTATTTTTAAATTCTGTTTTAAATTTCAAAATCTATATTTTAAATTTCATTAATGCTTGGTTAGTCATTAGACAGCAATTAACCTGTCAGTCAAATTATGACAGACTGGCAACTAAAGTAGTTGATCTGTTAAGTCTCTTCGAACTATTGTTTTAAATGCTTCAAGTCTTAATCCTTTGATAATTATATGTTTATGTCAACACTTTCTAATAACTGATTTGTTTAAATAGACAAATGTATGTTAGATTATCATTAGTTGGAGAGACCAGCTTAGGGAACATGCTAGTTGGAGTTCCGATATATTTACTAAATTATAAGTTGTTAAATTGTTGCTGTTATTTATTTGCTGCTGAAAATAAAGTGTTGAAGATCCATTACAAGAATCTGTAGTCATTTCTGATACTTAAAGGACACACATCGACGAGCTACATTCCCTGAAAGTCGAACGGTGTTATTAGCTTTTGAGATGGGGCAGGGGCAGTTATGGACGTCTTTACAATTAGAATTTCCCCACATGGTTATTTTACGGATTTTGTTGTTGGTGTAATAGCGGAAAAGCATTTATTTGTGATGCATAAAAATATTTTCTGCATGCTATATAGTCCTTTCTTAAAAAGCAAGAATCATTTGTTTCAGATTTTTTTCCCCAGCTCACCTAAATCCAAAATTCTCCTACCAGCCTAAATGATGTTATATTTGATAGGAATTTCGATATGAGATTGAGTAAATATGTATCTTAACAATGTATTAGACATGTCAATATCTGATGAACTACGTCATCTAGAGATGTATCTTGTTGACGAATTTCAAAAAGGCCGTAAAGTAGCTGATTTGTATGAACTGGTTCAATATGCTGGAAATATTGTACCAAGGCTGTAAGTATCACTCTTTGAACCAGTATTATAGCACCAAAAATAGTGTTAAAATTAATAATCTTTTTAACACATATTCAGCCGAACCGAGTAGGACGACATCACAGCCAAATTAATGTGTATTTGTCAAAGGAACACGCGTGTAAAGTTTGATGTTGATTGTTCTTGAATTGACAGAGCCTTAGGATCTTTTCAAAAAGGTGGGGGTTGGGATGGCCTTCGACCTCTAGCTGGCCGGTCACCTCTGGCTTGCGGCTGTGGTTTCGATCCCTGGTGTGAGTGTATGTGGCATGGAGATAGGGGCGCCTTCTCAACCTCGTGGGTTTCCTCCGGGCACTCTGTTTTCCTCCCACTGCTAAAAGACCCCCTCCTACGCGCAAGCGAGTTATTGAAATAAAATTAAACAATATATTAGTCCTGAAATAACCTAGTTTGTGTCGAGTGGACGTTAAACCCTATTTCTCTCACTCTCTTGTTTTGGGTGATCAGGGCATCATTTCTGTAAAACATGCAGGAGTCACAAAAAGCTCTTGCACTTAAATTTCCGGGAGCACATAAAAACGCACCTGCAAATTTGCTCGCAAGAGCTTTTTTTTACCATCTATCCAAATGGTGTAAAAAAAAAAAAAACAGTTAAAAATCCAATTTATTTATTTATTGATTTACCGGTCTACCTTGCACGTTCGAGGAAATCTCTGGTTCAATGCCAAAGGCGGGAAAAGAATGTATATATATGTCGTGATTATTCAGAAGCTTTCTCAATGACCATGACAGAAATTCATAACGTTATATTTATTTAAATTTCACAATTAAAAACTCTTACAAAACTAACGCCATAACACGGAAAGCATTTAATTTAAAAACGATCAATCGTTTATTATTAATGTAATACTATCACTAATAAATAATAATCTATCGTGAATGCAAACTTCATGGAGAGACTTGACAACCGAGCTAATAATCTTCAACCCAAATTTCTCGATACCATTTTCTGATACAATGATATTTTATTTAACTTTTCAAGCTCGACTTTCTTGATAAAACTGTCGAAATTGTCTGAATTTTTAGCAGGAGCTATAACCTGCGCTTGTGTTTTCAAGATTACAGGCACAGACGGTTACGAGCGCACCAATGCTCGTCCAAAAATGATGCCCTGGGTGATAAAGGGAGGTAAATGGAACACTCAGACATTGGTAATCTCACAATTTTTGAAAGAAATCAAGTAATTTGCTTATTTTGCACCATTATGTTGTATTGGGTAGTAGTATGTGGTGATATAGCGGTGGTATTGAGTAGTATTGGGTACATCGTCTTGCTATTTATTTTTTGTAGGTATTTATTGATAACAGTTGGTGTAGTATATATTAAATCTAATGAGTTATCAAGAAGAGATATATTAAAAGATCTGGTTGAAATGTGTCGTGGTGTTCAACATCCATTAAGGGGATTATTTCTACGTAACTATCTCCTACAATGTACTAAAAATGTTTTACCAGATAATACGGAAGAAGCCAGGTATTTTACAAAAAATAATTTCTACTATTCCAGTTCTTCACAACATATACAACTTGTGTGATTTATATATTTATCAAAACACAGAAATAGTACAGTACAGTGAATACTCCACAATGTTCATGCAAATGATATTGAAATATCTAGTTGGTCAATTCAGTCATGTTCCATAGTGAAACAATACCATTTGATTCTACTAACTTATGTCTTCATGTAGGATTTTGTTTCATGTATTTTTTTACTTATTTATCTCAGTAAGTACTAAGTCGTAAATATGATGATTGCCACTATTCCATTACACATCTTGATTAAATAAAACACTATTCAGAGTATTAAATATAATCTGATCTAAATATACTCCCATGTCATCTCTTGGTGTTCAATACAACTAGTGTTAAGTTCTATAGCAGATTAGATATTATACAGTATTTTTATACAATGATATTTTCAGTGGTGGTGAGAATGAATCAGGTAATGTACAAGATTCAGTAGATTTTATACAGCTTAATTTTGCGGAAATGAACAAATTATGGGTGAGGATGCAACATCAAGGTCATTCTAGAGATAGAGAAAGACGAGAACAGGAGAGAAGGGAATTGAGAATTTTAGTTGGTACAAATCTCGTTCGTCTTAGTCAGTTAGAATGTATTGATATGGAAAGATTTAAAAAGGTATGTGTTTGATGATATTGTTAATGTTCCCTAAACTAAACTATTTTTATATGCCAACACTTTCATCGCCCCTGTCCGTCCGTCCATCCACAATGCAGACATGACATTTTTCCGGATTTCTGCTGATCGACCTGACACAATTTCAAAATTTTTATAAATTCGACTACAAACCAATTAAAAAGCCACGTAAAAATTATTCAAACAAAAATTAACGGCGTATGGAAACTAATGAAAATGGACGTATTATATACGATCTATGGTCCAATGACAGACACTGTGGGGTCAGTTATCCATATAATATACGATCTATGCTCAAGCAAATAGCTTTTGAATCAATCGGAACACCTGTCGGTGAAGCACGTCAAGATAATCACGATGGCGACTGGAGAAAGTCGTTTTCATCAGCGCTCCGCCTAAAGTTTCAAAACCCTAGAAATACTGCAACGTAATCAAATAAATGAATATAATGTGAATGTAATGTATTAACCAGTGTGTATTCTTACAAAAAGGATGTATATTTAATAGGGCTGCAACGATACGCCAGGCCACGATACGATGCGCATCTCGATTCATACCCCACGATACGATTAATATCGCGATGCAGGAAATAAATTTAAAAACTGCTGTTAAATTTTAAAAGTCTTTATTTTTTTATGTTAAACATAATATTTTCAAAGGTTTGTATAGATTTAAATGTGTGTAATAAACCCTTTATCACATACTTGCATTATATATCAATAATTACTACTATGAATGATAATTATCAACTTTGGCCAAAGCCCAGCTTAACCGGAGCGGGGCCCTTATTAGCGTGACGAAAAGATAATTTCATATCCCTCTGAATAGCATGCCTCGGTAACACAAAGTTAAACGGTTTGCAATACAAAAATAATTACATAATATCTGATCAAATAGGAAATCTATTGAATTCCGAACGACATACAAAGTCTAGCAGCCTAGGCCGATAACCGAGTGGAACTACACAGAGAAGGTAGGGCCTAGTTGAAGGTTGGTGGATAGCTCAGACTCGACACTTCGCAGTTCGCGTCGCTAGATCGATTACTGTGAAACTGTCATCTGATATTTTTTCTTTTTGCCATGAACCGCGGGGCCCTGGGCCTGGACCCCTCAGGCCCATGCCTTAGCTGGGCTTTGACTTTGGCACATTGAATTTGTTGACGAATGCATTATTATTATAAATATTCAGGTGCAGAATCAATATGACTGGCGATCGTATTGCCACAACAACTTCAGCCAATGAAAAGCTTTCTCGTTGTCAGGTCAGTCGCAGATGTGGCAATGGCGAAGAAAATAACAGTACGGAATTTTGAATGTCAAAATATTATTATACATTAGAAATATAGAAATGATAATTGTGCTGACCAATGTATGCACCAATCGCCAATCTTGTGCATTAATCTTAGCACAATTCGCATATTACTGACGTATTTATAATAATATGCTCTGTGTTTTTCCGTATATTATTCAAGTGCGTAATTTGCAAGTTACTTTATTTCAAGCTCGACTTGCTTATCCAGACTGATATTATTTATTCTTGGCGAAATAACTAAAGTCCATGTGTCGAGAGTGTGATAACACGTACTCGCTTACAGTAAAAAAAGTAATTTTGCTTATGGAATTATTTACGCATTCCACGTTAGGATATTTTAACGACAGAACGCTGGTCTTTTTTTGTGGATTTTTTGGATAATGAATCGCGATACGGACATTGATTGTATCGTGCATCGTGGATTTTTACAAAATCGCGGTTCATCGATTCATCGATGAATCGTTGCAGCCCTAATATTTAATGACCTTTTGTTGGATTTTGTAACACTTTAAGAATGGATATCGATGAATTGGATCAAGAAACTACTCAGGTGAACACCATCTCAGGTGATGTGGAAAGTCCTTTGTTTGACGTTGTTAAAATAAACTCTATAGTCGACAAGGCAGTGAAAGCGGCTGTAAATGAACTTTAAATTGGTCTTACTGCAATCATCAACGAACGACTATCGAAAATAGAAGAAAGAGTAACAGAAGTTGAAATGACCCTTGTAAACGTAGGCAGCGATGTTGATAGCTTCCATGAACGATTCGAGAAGATTGAATCCAGTATAAAAATTAACGATGAAGAGGTAATGTTACTTAAAAATAAAATTAACAATCTTGAACAATATACTCGTAAATCGCATCTAAGAGTTTTTGGCGTCAAGGAGACCGCTGGAGAGAGTTGCATAGAGCTAGTCAACAAAATAATTAAAGAACGATTAAAGATTGATCATCCGATATCGATAGATGCCGCTCATAGAGTCGGACCCAAATCGAAAACAAACCAGGCTGTTGTAGGACAAGTCCATCCAACACCATTACATCATAGAGGCATCATTGTGCGTTTTATGAGACGCGATGAAAGACAACTAGTGCTATCTAATAGGAAAAAACTAAAACAATCTGGCATATCTATATCAGAAGACATGACACAAGTCAATGTGAAACTTCTAGCAGCTGTACAAAAACACCCCCTTGTGAAATCAGCGTGGTTTTCTAATGGTAAGGTTCGAGCAGAGGGTCATAATGGCAAAACTTGCCGTGTTGAATTATACCCTGATATGGATGATCAACTTATAAAGTATTTATCCGACTGAAGAAATCTGAATGTGTAATCTGATAAATATATGCGAAAATCCGATTGTGTTTCTCAAAAGATAATATGTATGCAGATATCTTCCTCCACAGTCGATAAACTTAACATCAAACACAGTTCAAATGCTGAACACACTTCGATGTCAATAACTGGCTACCATACTTTTTGTCGTCTACTCGCTTGTTTGAAGTACATGTAAAATCCATGGTAGTTATGATAGATGTGCGAATACTGTTATAAAAATGTATGTCACTGTGTCCTCAAGCACTAAACAATACAGATGATGTGTTCCACCCCTTTATCTCATTTCCTTGTTATCTGGATATAAAGTATTTATTACATAATCGTATTAATATAACATTGCTCAACCTATATATTCTTATAAAATATTGTTACAAATGTATAAGCACAAATTATTTATAACTGGAAGTATGCTGACATACATTTGTCTTTATGATAACTTTATGATAACCATTTCTTTCCTTGTTCACAACAAGTGGATTTAATGAGTAAAATTGTATAGTAGCAGACATATTTCTTTTTTTTCTTCTGAAAGAGCTCTAAAATATATATAATAAATCTAATCAGTAAAATTTCAAAGAGCATATTTCAAACAAATTTTATCATACATATACGAACATATACTTCTAGCTAAATTTGTTCATATTTAAATACTTCTGTGCATATACATAAGTATATTGTATATTCATAAACCTTCTACCTCCTTTATATGTGCCTTTGTATACCTTACATCATTCCACTTAAACTGATAGAGAGAGCACACTTAAAGCCCCAATAACACTCTTGTTGTAACTGAAAAATATGTCCCAATCTTCATTCTGGTCAACAAATCGTATTATTTTAGAATATTCCAATTAAATGATGATATAAATTTCATCTTAACACACCTAATTTAAAAAATTGGAAAAATTCAACCAATTGATTTGAAAAGTCTAACGTAAACCTTTTCAAATGTGACTTGGATTTTAAAATATTTTCGAACCCTCTGGACAAATAAAATAGGTTGTAATGGATAATTTACACAACAGGTAGGACATTTAAACACCTAGTACTTAGAATAAGGGTATTATTTATTTTCTGGAGCTACCAAGCCAGCAAGAATGTTATTGTCCCTTTAAGTTTGGGACAAACCTGTTTTCTAATGAAATTCATGTAAACCTTGTACAATTGTTTGATAACATAAGTATAATCTTAAATCCAGGTTAAAAATGTTAATCAATCAATCAAAGCATCTTATACTGGCCATTGTACAGCCACTGAAGCTCGCAAATTGGGCCCTCCCAACTTTGGATGTATGTAGTACCAGCTTGTCTCCCTAAATTGCTATCAACTTTCGATTTTCGGCTCCACTTCGTTTAAAGATATATGAATTTAGACGCAACGTCATGTGTAGCACCCGATAGCTTTTAAAAAGGAAAGATATCGCTGTATCCATCAAAATTGATTTGTAAACAATTCCAATGAAAGTCCAAAACAGTCCCTTGCTCTTTCGATACACGTGCTCACTCTGTGACCTCTGTCACCGTCAAAATTACCGTTATAACGTTGTCTTAACTTCAAACCAACAGCAAAATCCCACACCCGAAAAGGTAGCACAAAAAGTATAATTGCTGTGACATGATATAGGTAACACTATCTTGTTAATAAACCCAGATATCTGAATATTATAACTATTATCACCATCAACATTATTCTATTATATGCATTTATAAATAATATACAATATATAATGTCTTGATACATTAAGCAGTATTATAATCCGATTACCGGTAACTATCTTTACCCTGATCTCCCCACACCCTGACCCCCACACCCTGACCGCCGCCCCCCCCCACACACACCCTGACCCCCCCCCATCCTGACCACACCTTGAGATATATTAGTTACCTATCCCATGAACGTGACCATTACTCGCTTTGTCACTTACAAAACCTTTACTATTTGTTGTCACAAACTTAGTCCATCCTATCAATATCAAATTTCACCCCTATATTGATCAATAGTTGCTTTCTGTTTAATGTACTCCATATGTCTGTTGTGACCCCCCTACACCCTTGTAAATATTTGTTAACATTTTTTGTCTTGTACCTTTATTTTGTATATTTTTCTTCTAAATGTAAAACGCATTGCATACTTTTGATCACATTTTTCCTGGAGGTAATACATCCCTTGGTAAAGTTTTATTTCATCTTAACTTATTGTCATCGTATTATTGATTATTTCTTATATTGTTATCGGTGTCGATGCCAGGCCTACATCACACATTGTAAATTTATATTATCTGCAGGAAATACAACTATGTCGATAACCAGTTATTTTAATCCAAACACTATCACTTAATATTTAAATATGTAACGCTAAACGATATATTTTGTATTTCTTACAGATACTTAATAATTTTTAACAGCCTTAACCCTCTTAGTCTTACGAAGACCTGCTTATCTCTTAATATTAAACTTTTAGCATTGTGCGGCGATATCCACCCAAATCCGGGACCTGATAAATTTTCGATTCTGCACTTAAATGTGCGAAGCATTAAACACAAAATTGACGAAATAACGGTAGAATTAAAAGATTTCGATATACTAACTTTTTCTGAGACATGGCTAAATAATAACACACCTTTAGATATTATGAGCATACACGGTTATCATCGACCGGTATTATTGAATCGCGAAGACGGTAGGGGTGGGGGGTTGCAATTTATATTAAATCAAACCTATATTTTAAACCACGTTATGAACTTATCATTAAAAAGCTCGAGGCGATTTGGGTAGAGGTGCATTTCAGAAACAAAAAGTTTTTAATAGGTTCATTTTATCGTCAACCTTCAGCTTCCATTGATTATTGGGACCTCGTAGAAGAAAGTTTTAATGCAACTCGTGATTTTGTTGACTATAATATTATTATTTTAGGAGATTTTAACGTTGATTTTCTTGCCATTAAAAATAGCAGACTACATAATCTGATAAACACTTTTAACTTCTCTCAAGTTGTAAAACAACCAACACGTGTTCAGCCGAACTCTAAATCATTGATCGACCTTGCTATCGTGAGTTGTCCTGATTACGTAAGTAGTGTTGATGTGAGGGATTCTGGATTAAGTGACCATAGCCCGATAGTTTTACATTTTAATTTTAACAAGCTAAAACCCCATTGTTTTAATAGGACCATTTGGAATTACAAGAATATGAACGTTATAGGGCTAAACGAATTTATAAATAACTTTGACTGGGATAGTACTTTTAACTCTATTGCTTGTCCACATGAATTAACTTTAAATGTTTCAAAAATGTTAGTAAGTGGTATTAAATCATTTGTTCCAAATAAGGTTATAGTATGTCGACCCAAGGATCCCTTATGGATAAATGCGCATCTCAGAAAACAGATAAGGCAAAGAAATAGAATTATTAAAAAGGCTAAACTTTCTAACGATTCGAACCATTAGTACTTATTTAGACAAAAACGAAATTTAGTAACAAACGAAATCCGAAAATCCAAAAAAGCCTACTTAGATAAAATTGATAGATTAATAGACGAAAATAACTTTAATGAATCAAAATGGTGGTCTTTGATACAAAACGTTTCTTTAAATAATGGAAATTCTGAATACAAACTACCGCCACTTAAATCGAAAGATACTGTCTATTTCGAAAATGTTGATAAGGCAAATCTCATGAACGATTACTTTGTATCCCAGTCAGTAACAGACTCTAAATCGTCCAATGATCTCCCTTTTGTTACAACGTACAACACGACTATAAACGACCTCTCTGTAAATCCATATGACGTTAAACTTACACTACTCTCCCTAAAAAAGAAAACATCCTGTGGTCCTGACAACATCAATAATATTATTCTGAAAAGCGTAGCCAATTCTTTTAGTAATCCCCTATCCAAACTTTTTAACATTTTAATAGAAAATTGTATTTTCCCAAACTGCTGGAAAGAAGCTAATATAGTTCCGATATATAAGAAAGGCGATATTCATGATTGTCGTCTGTCTGTCTGTCTGTCTGTCTGTCTGTCCGTCACTTTTTGGGACACAATAACTAGAATGTTCAAACTTGGTGTATGTGTTTATTAGGTCAATGCCTTGATGGAGTTCAAAGATGAGCAGTTTCCGCTTAGGGTAAGCAGAGATAAGCAATTTGATTGGTTGATGCTTTGGGACACGATAACTTTAGTTCTAATTAAGTGAGAGTGATGAAACTTAGTGTATAGTTTCATTACAGTAATACCTTGACTAAGTTCGATAATGAGCATTTTCCGCTCAGGGTAAGCAGAGCAATTTGATTGGTCGAGACTTTGGAACACAATAACTCTCCTTCTAATTGAGTTAAAATGTTCAAACTTGGTGTATATGCTTATTAGGTCAATGCCTTGATGGAGTTCGGAGATGAGCATTTTCCACTTAGGGTAAGCAGAGCGATACGCAGTTTGATTGGTCAAGACTTTGGAACACAATAACTCTTCTTCTAATTGAGTAAAAATGTTCAAACTTGGTGTATATGCTTATAAGGTCAATGCCTTGATGGAGTTCGAAGATGAGCAGTTTCCGCTTAGGGTAAGCAGAGATAAGCAATTTGATTGGTTGATGCTTTGGGACACGATAACTTTAGTTCTAATTAAGTGAGAGTGATGAAACTTAGTGTATAGTTTCATTACAGTAATACCTTGACTAAGTTCGATAATGAGCATTGTCTGCTCAAGGTAAGCAGAGCGATACGCAATTTGATTGGTCGAGAGTAGTCAAGACTTTGAAACACAATAACTCTCCTTCTAATTGAGTTAAAATGTTCAAACTTGGTGTATATGCTTATTAGGTCAATGCCTTGATGAAGTTCGAAGATGAGCATTTTCCGCTTAGGGTAAGCAGAGATAAGCAATTTGATTGGTTGATACTTTGGGACAAGATAACTTAGGTTCATCTTGATTGATGATTTTTATGCCAATACAATGACTGCATTCTCATTTAGTAATCGATTCGACAGTAACAGTGTATAGAAACGATTGACTTGGACACGAAGGCCCTTTCCCTTGGCCAGAGGGGCCCTTTTGTCTGCCTTTAGGGTCCCCCTAACTAGGGTAAATTTTCATTTTTCTCGTTGGTTTTAGCATTTTTCTTTATAAAACACTTTTGGATGACACTTCATGTACAGTTTGATTGCTCGATACATTGAAAAAAATAAATGTGCGATTAATTAATATGTGTCTTCTATTTATTTTGGGATTTCGGCGGGGGACATCAGCCTCACTGTTGGCTTGTTGTTCTAATTATAGGCCTATATCTCTTCTCAGCTCGATTGGAAAAGTATTTGAAAAAATTGTATACAAACATATTTTTAATTTTACTCTACGCCACAATCTTATAACCCCTTTACAGTCGGGCTTTCAACCAAATAATTCTTCCGTTTACCAATTGATTGAAATGTATGATTATATATGTAGAGCCATCGACAATGGACATGAAGTCAAATCCATCTTTTTTGATGTAAGTTTAACCTTTTCAAGAAAATTATCACCCTCAATCTTTAAATTATCGCTAAACAACTCAGATATAAACATTAGAAAAACATTAGAAACTATATATAAGTCATTCATTCTTCCAATTTTCGATTATGCAGATTGTGTATGGAATAACTGTTCTAAAGATAAATCAGCCCAACTTGAAAAACTTCAACTCGACGCCTTGCGTACTACATATAACCGGTCTTCCACGTGGTACCTCTCATAATATACTTTATACGGAAACCGGAACTTGCCAGCTTCAACTAAGACGCTATCAACATAAAATGATACTTTTCTACAAAATTTTAAATGGACTAGTTCCTAAATATCTAACCGATATAATCCCACCTCTTGTATCCGCCGACCAACCCTACCGTCTTCGTAACTCAAACCAAATTAAGCAAATAAACTGTAGAACATTACTATACCAGAATTCTTTTTTTCCTTCCTCTGTTAAACAGTGGAATGATCTAAGTTATCAAATAAAAAATTCCAAAACTATTTCTGAATTCTAAACTAAATTAAAATCAGGCATGCGCTTAATCGAAACAAATGCTCACTACTATATAGGCGAAAGACATCTACAGATAACACATTGTAAACTACGAAACTCAAAGAGCGACTTGCACCTTCATAAGTGTTTGATGCACATATCGGAAAATCCCTCATGTTTTTGTGGTCAAGGTGTCGAAGACTGTGAACATTATTTCTTACACTGTCCACTATACAATTCTCAGCGAAAAATCACAATAAATAAATTAGGTTTTGATCATAGGAATATTCAAACAATACTTTTTGGAAACACCGCTATTTCTTTTGAGGAAAATTCTTTAATCGTTGAAATCGTACATAATTTTATCAAACTAACTAAACGCTTTAAAACTGCCTAGATCATTACTGAAATTCCCCACCCCCTCCAGTTAGCAGATGAACTCATAAAATTCATAAAACTTGATGAACTAATTTTGGGCCTTGGCATCGTCATCGTCATCGTCTTATTGAATATCTATCGTTATAATCTACTTGTATATGTACTGTTTATTTCCTTTCCAAGGGATCTTTACCTTCTTTACCTTCTTTTCCTTCACCCTCTGCACTCTGTAAAATATGTTAATCAAATACATCCAGTCGTCCACTTCTGAATGATCATTGTTTATGGAAGCGATTTTACATAAGCAGCAATGCTTGTTATTGTATCCATATATTGTATGTTAAATATATCTGTGATTCACTAAGAAATAAAATATTGTTTAAACCAAGCACGTCAAGCTCATGGCAACGGAAAAATTCTTCAATGATTCGATTGGCTTTCGCTTCACATTTATTATTATTATTATTCATCTTCTATAGCGCTTCATTATATCCGGTGATACTTCTAAGCGCTTAACAAATGTCACATCACAGATCGTAATAATATTTAAACAAGTGTGTTTTTAACTCTGATTTGAATTTAACATAAGTTGAACTTTCTCTAATTGATCTTGGTAGCTTTATGGGCACTATTTATAGGGAAAGATAATTTTCCTCTGAGTCTCTTGTAAGCAGGTACAGATATTAAAAGTAGTATCTGTGGACGAACGAAGATTCAGTCTTTCCTGTTTGTAGAATGTGAATAATTGTTTCATGTAGGAGGGAGCAGTATCCGAAAACAAAGCTTTATAGACATTTGATAGCACTTTAAAATCGATTCAGGCTTTCACAGGCAGCCAGTGAAGATTTTTAAGAGTTTCTGATACATGATCTCTAGAAGATGACTTGGCAACTAGCCGAGCACAGTTATTTTGTACAACTTGAAGGCGGTTGAGGGAGAAATCTGGAACGCCATCCATGAGTCCATTTCCATAGTCCAACTGAGATATGACCAGGGCTAATACAACTCTAGCACATGAGTCTTTAGTAAGATACCTCCTGATTCTGGATATTGGCTTTAATCTCATGTACATTTTACACATAGTATTGTTAACCTGTGGGATGAGAGACATTGTCTTATCCATGATGAAACCAAGATTTCGTGCTTTACATGATGGTGAGATTTCAGTATCGCCGATGTTTAGCTTTGGTGAAAAGTTGAAACTGTTCAGTTGTGATCTTGGTAGTATCATCAGGAATTCTGTCTTCTCATCATTCAGCTTTAATTTGTTTTGATTCATCCATGTCCGAATATCACTGATACATGATTCTAGCTTCTTTAGGGCACTGTGTATTGACATCTGGTCCGAAGGAATGAATGTGTTATACAATTAAGTATCATCGTCAAAACCATGATAGCTGATACCATGCCTATGAATGATTTTACCAAGTGGAAAAAAAAAAGTGGACCTAGTACTGATCCCTATGGGACTCCAATGGACAGCGGTTTAGATATAGAATTGCTGCTATGAATATGGACACATTGGCTTCTGTCAGTTAGATAAGACTTCAACCAATCCAGTGCCGATCCTTTGATTCCCACCGATAACTGCAGTCGATTGAACAGAATGCTATGGTCGATGGTATCAAATGCTGCACTTAGATCAAGAAGTATAAGGTTGATGCCAAGGTTGGTGTCCAATGCTGCATCAATGTCAGCTTTTACCTTCAAGAGTGCTGTCTCTGTGCTGTGTCCTTCTTTATAAGCTGACTGCAGTGGTTCATGAAGATCGTTAGCTTGCAGATAATTTGTGATTTGTCTGGCTATCACCCTTTCAAGCACCTTTCCGATAAACTCAAGGTTTGATACAGGTCAATAGTTCTTGAGTATCTCACAATCAAGCGATGGCTTCTTCAAAAGTGGAATCACAAGGGCAGTCTTTAATGAAGTTGGCACACAGCTTTTGGCAATTGAAGAATTTATGATAGCAGTGATGAAAGGAAGGAGCGCAACCAATACTGGTTTGGACGTCAGAAGCCATGTTGGAAGGGGATCTAGGCTACAGGAAGTTGACTTGCTCTTACCAATGATGGATTGAACATGTTCTTCTGAAACTGGGGCAAACTCAAACAAACAGCTTGGTACATGATGGTCTTCAAACGCATTTAACCCACTGCTGGTATTGTCAAGAGTATGTCTGATATCACTGACTCTGTCATGAAAGAAGTCACTGAAACGTTCAGCTAGCACAACATCGGAATTAGACTTTGGTAATTTCTTATGATTTTCAGAGATAAGTTTATTGATAACATTAAAAAGATCTTTAGAATCTGTTGCAGAGAGTTTGTTTTTATAAAAAGTTGTCTTAGCGTCCGAAATCAATTTTATTACCCTCTTGGATTGTGATTGGAATAGTTGTCTATCAACTTCAAGACCTGTTTTTGCACACTTTCTTTCTGCTTTTCTTCTGAGAATTCTTTCAAAGTGAATAACATCAGTATACCAGGGATTTGGATGGTTGCCTTTACTTTTTCGGGACTTTACAGGAGAAAATACATCAAGTGTCGACTCAATGACCTGAGAATACCGATGCAGTCAAGAATATGTCCACGTTTGTGTGATTTAGTCTTCACATGCTGATATAAGCTATAAGAATCTAGGATGTTTTGGAATTTGGAAACAGTAGAATCGTTTACATTATCAAAGTGTAAATGAAAATCTCCAATAATAAGCAGACTTGTGTTAAGGAGAATGAGCTCGGAAATCATAGTCTCAAAGTCTTTCAGAAAATCCTGATTACTTGATCTGTTTTTCTTTGATGGGGGAGGATGATATAATATCACAAGCCGAAGTCTATTGTTGAGAAGTAATTGTGCAAACTCAAAGGAATGAAAGCATGTGTTGACTCTTTCTCGTGTCTGTCTGGGTAGATTTATAAAATCAAAATCATCACCACATAATTCATTGATAATAACAGTGTTATATCCGAGAGCTAAGTTTCGGTTATTGCCAGCATGATTCGGTTCAAATCGGTTGTTTCCGTCCGTGATCAGCTGTAACAGCATTTTGATTGGTCAAAACGTGTCGGTTATTCTCTGTACGAGGTCATCGCTTTTATCTATAATGTAAATGAAGTACGTTGTCAATAATAACAGAACTGACGATCACACGTGCGCGAGAGATAGTGGATCTAAAAATAAATGGAGGGACTGATTTGAAAGAGAAGTCGATTTGACGAAGGATAGTGGATAAAAGGGTTGCTTGAATGAATTTGTGCGTAAAATTGAACTGCCGGGAAAAGCACGAAGGCTGCACAGTGCCGTTTGACTAACTATTCGCTATCACTTGCTATTGTCGGCAATTAACTTGACATCACCTAGTGCTAGTCAGTACCAAAGTGGCATAATTGAATGATTAACTAGTCACTTTTCACGTTAAATGTTACAGTAAAAATCTTACCCCATATTTACCGGTACCAGTGTCAGTTCTATTTATTTCTCTCAGTCACACATTTCAATGATTTTTAGCCCCCAAGACAGGTTAAATGTTTAGTATAATTGTCAAGTGAAAATGGGTCAAAAACACTTGAAATGGCTTAAAACAGTGCTTTATTTTCAAAAATTTCCTGGGGGAGGATACCCCCAAACCCCCCTACATTAGCATGCTGCATTGATAGTTTCTCATGAATTAAAAATTTTCAGCCATTTTCACTTCCCACCACTCTTATGTCTGACAATGGTTTGTGAACACTCTACATATCACAATTTTTATCCAATATCAATGAAACTTGAAATATAGGTTTATCTCCCAAGGATGTTGGTTCCTTTCGATATTGGCATGTATCAGACTGTAACTTCATGGATTATGGCCCCTGATTCTATGAAAATAACGTTTTTAGCTGTGAACACCGTAGAGATCACCATTTTTTATGCTGGACAAAATGGCCAACCTTGTTCCAAATAGTGTCAAAATATTGTGTATCAGTGTTGTGGACCCTCTAGAGATTACAATTTTTATCTAAATTTGTTGAAACTTGAAATATACGGTTTTAACCCTTAACCGGTCAACGTCATTTTGACGTTATGACGTCAAGTGGTCAGGCTAAAAAATAACTAACGTGAAATATTTTGTATGCCTATTACAATCGACTACTGCCGAATAATTATAAATGATAGAGTCTTGACACCAGTAAAAAAGTTGAAGAGGATAAGTTGATCTATAATTTGCATACCATTTTAAATCATTTTCATCAGAAATATCGTCTTCAGAATCGGCGTAATCGATATAATCCGAGTCAGAATCATATATAGGCATTTCAATGACTTTGAGGGTCTTTATTATTCCCGACATCGTTAAATTACGTTTTTTGTCAAAATGTGTAGAACGATGACATGTTTTTCTCAATGTTATTGACAAGACAAGTTCCTGTCTGAGACAATCTCGAAACCAGAAAAATTTTTGAAGAAATTTCTCTGGTGAATCGGGGTAGCCATTTTCCCGAAAAATGATATGTAATTCCTACGCGCGAAAGTTCTCGTTTATTTGCGTCGTACGCCCCTGATTTTACGTGCCTGGATGACCGAATCACTTAAAAATATACCCACGCGTAGAAAAATAGATCTTTACAAAAACTTGAATTTGTTCGTTTAGGATTCAATTTGTTATGTCAGCGAGTTGACTTTGACTCAAGGATCATTTTACAACAAACGAAACGACGATCCGACCTCTAGTTTTCGAGAAATCGACCCAAAAAGATTGACCAATCAGAGGTCAGAATGGGCGGGGCTTAGGTTTGAAAAAAATTGGAAAAAATGGACGGTCTAATGTGCCAGAGGCCTTCGGTTCCGCGGCTGCCTCTGGGAACGAGATTGTGTCTGAGACGCATGCATGGCGATATCAATTAAATACGAAACTAAATACTCAAATGCGGCTTATAAAAAAGGTTCTTGCTATGGTCGCAAATATGCGACCGTGACCACTTTTGGATATAACGTCGTGGTGCAAATATGCGACCCTGACCGGTTAAGGGTTAACCCAAAATTCATGGTTCCCTTCTATATTTGTGCATAATTTCCTGAAGTATGGCCCTTGATTGTACGAAAACATTTTTATCTTGTTGTCTCTCTAGAGGTCACATTTTTTATCACCTTTACAATCTACTGATGGTTGACTTCAAATTTGGTGAAAATTGGACCGAAACTGGTGGACACGTTTTTGATCCGATTTTGATGAAACTTGAAATATATCTTTATGTCCCAATGATTTTGTCTCCTTTCACTATTTGCGCATATCAGATCGCAACATCCTGGAATATGGCTTCCTAATTGTAGGAAAAAACACGTTTTTATGCGCCCACGTGGACGTATGATGTCGTCGCCCCTGTCCGTCCAGACGTCCGTCTGTCCGTCCGTCCATCCGTCCGTCCACAATTTGTTTGTGGACTCTCTACAGGTCACAATTCTTATCCGATTTTGACGAAATTTGAAATAAAGGTTTATCCCCAAAAGATCTCGGCTTCTTTCGATATTGGCATGTATCGGATCAAAACTTCATGTATTATGGCCCCTGATTGTACAAAAAATCACGTTTTTAGCTTGTGGACTCTATAGAGGTCACAATTTTGAACTGATTTTGATGAAACTTGACATGCATGTTTGTAACCCAAAGATCTTGGTTCCTTTTGATATTTGCGGCTATCGGAATGTAATTTCCTGAATTATTGCCCCTGATTGTCCCTCTGAAGGTCACAATTATTATCCGATTTAAAAAAACGTTTGATTATATCACTGTTACACCCTAAGAAAGGTTGAGTTCGAATTTCGTGAAAATCGGACCAAAATTGACATATAAAATGGCCGCCTTTTGTACGCGAATACTGTTAAAAAATGGTATATCAAGGTTGTGGACCCTGTGAAGGTCACAATTTTAATTCGATTTTGATAAAACTTGAAATTCATGGTTATAACCCTAAGATCTTGGTTCCTTTCGATATTTGCGCATATCGGATCGTAACTTCCTGAATTATGGCTCCTGATTATACGCAAAATCGCCTTTTTTATACGCCCACATTGAAATGTGGTCGTATATTGTCGTCGCCCCCGTCCGTCCGTCCGTCCGTCCGTCCGTCGGTCCGGCGTCCACAATTGCTTGTGGACGCTCTACAGGCTAAAGTTAATATCCGATTGACTTTAAATTCATACACAGTGTTCAAGGTCATGAGACGAAGAAGCCTATTGTTTTTCAGCGATTTCCGATAATAACTACCAGAGTTATGGCCCTTGATCACTTCAAAAAATCTTGTGGACGCTCTAGAGGCCAAAATTAATATCCGATTGACTTTAAATTTATACACAGCGTTTAAAGTCATGAGACGAAGAAGCCTATTGTTTTTCAGCGATTTCCAATAATAACTACCGGAGTTATGGCCCTTGATCACTTCAAAAAATCTTGTGGACGCTCTAGAGGCCAAAGTTAATATCCGATTGACTTCAAATTTATACACAGTGTTTACGGTCATAAGACAAAGACGCCTATTGATTTTCAGCGATTTCCGATAATTAGTGCCAGAGTTATGGCCCTTGATCACTTCAAAAAATCTTGTGGAGGCTCTAGAGGCCAAAGTTAATATCCGATTGACTTTAAATTTATACACAGTGTTTGGGGTCATAAGACGAAGACGCCTATTGATTTTCAGCGATTTCCGATAATTAGTGCCAGAGTTATGGCCCTTGATCACCTCAAAAAATCTTGTGGACGCTCTAGAGGCCAAAGTTAATATCCGATTGACTTTAGATTTATACACAGTGTTTAAGGTCATGAGACGAAGAAGCCTATTGATTTTCATCAATTTCCGATAATTAGTGCCAGAGTTATGGCCCTTGATCTCTTTAAAAAATCATGTGGACGGGCTAAAGGTCAAAGTCAATATCCGATTAACTTTAAATTTAGACACAGTGTTTAAGGTCATAAGACGAAGAATCCTATTGATTTTCAGTGATTTCCGATAATTAGTGCCAGAGTTATGGCCCTTGATCACTTCAAAAAATCTTGTGGAGGCTCTAGAGGCCAAAGTTAATATCCGATTGACTTTAAATTTATACACAGTGTTTAAGGTCATAAGACGAAGATGCCTATTGATTTTCAGCGATTTCCGATAATTAGTGCCAGAGTTATGGCCCTTGATCACCTCAAAAAATCTTGTGGACGCTCTAGAGACCAAAGTTAATATCCGATTGACTTTAGATTTATACATAGAGTTTAAGGTGTTGAAACGAACAAGTATTTTGATTTTCAATGAATTTAGATAACTGAACAGCTAAATCCATGATATTAAATGTTTCATGTATATACTAATTGTTAGCGTGGGGTAAAACTTTATAAAAAGCAATCAAATTCTAATGATTTTCTGATAATTACATAATGAGTTGTTACTCTTAATCAGTTCTTAGTGTATTACAAATGTTTCATTACCGAAAAAAGTAAAAATATGCGACAACCCTTGTTGACTGCCCGGACGACTTAGCTGCTGTGGGCGTATGTTTCGTTGCCTGGCAACCTATCTTTTTAGCTTGTGGTTCCTCTGGAGGTCACAATTATTATCCGATTTAAAAAAAACGTTTGATTATATTACCGTTACACCGTAAGGAAGGTTGAGTTCGAATTTCGGGAAAATCGGACCAAAATTGCCATACAAAATGGCCGCCGTTTGTACGCGAATACTGTTAAAAAATGGTATATCAAGGTTGTGGACCCTGTAAAGGTCACAATTTTAATTCGATTTTGATGAAACTTGAAATTCATGGTTATAACCCAAAGATCTTGGTTCTTTTCGATATTTGCGCATATCGGATCCTAACTTTCTGAATTATGGCCCCTGGTTATACGCAAAATCCCCCTTTCTTTAGCTTGTGGTCCCTCTGGAGGTCACAATTATTATCCGATTTAAAAAAAACGTTTGATTATATCACCGTTACACCGTAAGAAAGGTTGAGTTTGAATTTCAGGAAAATCGGACCAAAATTGACTGACAAAATGGCTGCCGTTTGTACGCGAATACTGTTAAAAAAATGGTATATCATGGTTGTGGACCTTGTATAGGTCACAATTTTAATTCGATTTTGATGAGGAAGGTTGAGTTTTAATTTCGTGAAAATCGTACCAAAATTGCCGGACGAAATGGTCGCCGTTTGTACGCGAATAGTGTAAAAATATGGTATCATGGTTGTGGACTCTCTACAGGTCACAATTCTTATCCGATTTTGATGAAAAGTCACATTTCTAGGTTGTGTACCGTCACACCATAATCATTGTCGGCTTCGAATTTCATGATGACAGACTGGAACTGACCAACTAAATGGCTGCTCCCAATACAGTATGAACTACAGGACTTGATGATGTAGGAAAAATCACTTTCGGTATTGCTTGTTCTCTATCTATCTCTCGAAAATGTGAGCGTATCCTGCCTGGCAGTGCCAGCCTATCTTTAGCTATTGGAGCCTCCAGAATTAACAAAAGATATATGTAACTATTTCAACTCTGAAATGATATTAATACTGGTTTATTTTGTAGAATGTTTTACCTGGTGTATTAGAACAGGTTGTTAACTGTAAAGATCCTATATCACAAGAATATCTAATGGAATGTATAATTCAGGTAAAATATATTATAAATGAAATGCGGGTTAACATCCTTAAATATATTATAGATTATTTGCTGCTGTTGATATATTCTCATATAAGATAACACAAATAAGTATCAATATTTCTTTCATTTTGGGGATATAATATTATTTGTATATTATATGTAATATTTGTATATTGTATGTAATATTTGTATATTGTATGTAATATTTTATGAATTATTTGTTTATTTTATTTTATGTAAAGTTTGAATACCTCATGTATTATTTATATATTCTGCTGTCCGGTCTGTCATGAATGATGTGCGGATTAAGGAGGTGCATGTCTCTGCTACAGATTTGGCACAGAATCTTGGGGTGTTGATGGAATCAAAGGCAACCATGAACACCCATATCACTAATGTGTGCAGGTTGGCATTGGTTGCCCTATGGCGTATTGGCACTCTTCAGAGGCTCCTTGATCAGAGCTAAACTGAGAAGCTTGTCTATCTCACTGAGCTGATTTCTGTCACTACATCGTTGATAAATCTTTGTAGTGTTGACGGTGTGAAACTTTAGTATCAACCACTTTGACCCAAACCGCCAAGAGCTTATTATAATCGGGCATTCAGTGTCTTTGCACTAACCCTCCGGAACTCCTTGCCAGATCACTTTCACCAGTCTATTTAACCCCCCAAGGTGTATATCTTGCGAAATCTGTCGTTACGAATTTGATTTCTTTTAAATGCTCTTTAAAAACACACCTTTGTCAAAAGTTCAACATAATGTGTTTGAGATTTTTTAATGTAAATCACTATATGAAAAATTATTATTATTATGATAATGACGATGATGATGATGATGTAATATTTCACTATTTTATGTAAAAATTCAATATTTTGTTTATACTATGGCAGGTGTTCCCTGATGATTTTCATCTGCAGAGTTTAAACTCATTTCTAAGAGCTTGTGCTGATCTTCATCCTAATGTTAATGTGAAAAATATCATCATTGCTTTAATAGACAGGTGAGATTTATTATCTATTTATCATCTGTTTTTTTGACTGTAGATATTAATGTCCTATCAAGCAAAGACTGAATTCACTATTATTACTGGCATGTACTGTAAATCTCAACACTATCTACTCAGGCATTTAACCTGATTTTAAATTATCATAATTCTATTTAATTCGATATGCCTAGTGTAATGTTTATTTTAGACTGGCTAATTTCTCACAAAATGAAGAAGGCAGTGGAATACCGTCTGATATTCAACTCTTTGATATATTCTCTCAACAAATAGCTCAAGTTATTCAGGTATATATGATGTATTTATTGTTAACACTTTATAGCTAACACCAAAAATGGTAACAAGTCTGTATACAAGTTAACCACAAAAATTACAGAGTTGAATTATTATGTTACCCTTAAACTTAAATATTTGGGTATTGTGTAAGCTAGTTATATTTGGACATTGTAAGGTATTTGGATATTTGGGTATGGTATTTGTGCAATCAACATTATAGTTAGTGTTCTAAAATTGTTTTTTATATTTTCAGAATCGACCAGATATGTCACCAGAAGACATTGTATCACTACAAGTAGCTTTAATGAACCTAGCATTAAAATGTTATCCTGAGAAAGTTGATTATGTTGATAAAGTATTAGAAACTACAGAAGATATTTTCAACAGATTAAATTTGGATCAGTGAGTAATTGTATTAAACTTATATTTTGTTGTTGTAACACTCTTTTCACAAGATTGTCTTTAAACAATATTTAAAGATTGTCAGGTTATTGATATTTGACTCAAGAAACATCATCATTATGAATATACATTTGAATAGTCTTCAAAAGAGTGTTAAAATGTTCATGGGAGGTAACTCTGCCATACACTGATATTGTCTCCCCTTAGACCACAAAAATGAAAAGATCTGAGAGATTGGCTTAAATGATTTAGTAGTTAATTCCTATCAGGTGTGGATTGAGGCTGGTAACCGGCCCAGGCTCTCGTGTCGTAGTAGTCCCTTTTACTCCCCTGTGAAAATTTTGATAAATGATCCCCCAAATATGCAATTTGAGACCATTCCCGACATCCCAATTCTGTAATTTCATCTCTGAAAATAACGAGTTAATAAGAAATGTTTAACACCAGCCTTAGGAAATCTTCTCACACTCATATTCAGCCAGCAGACCAGCGGTCATCAAATTTTGCTGAGACCTTAAAATTGAATATTTTTTTTGAGTTACAAACCATCGGCAGACTTTTCTGGCGTATCCCCACAAACAGGGTGCAGGTGACTTAATAATTAGTAAATTTGTGGGCGACAGTGTCGGGCGAATCCGGTGAAATTTTCGTAGCAAATTCCGAATCCCCATTGCAGGATTCCGAATTCCAGTCCACACCTAGCACACCCGGCCAAGAAAGTCTATTATACCAGCCCATTCCAGACTCCAGTGATGGCGGCCACATACAAAATGAAATGATCATTATCGCTACATGGCCGGTACAATCAGTATCCCCCCCATATACTGTTCAGCAGAAAAAGTTTTTTTTAGACGAATTGGACAAAATAATTTTTTCATTTTTTTGTCCGACCAGCCCTTCGAGTGATATCCCCGATGGCCCAATCCACCCCTGATTCTTATGTTACTGATCTTTCTTCAAATAAATCTGAATTATATTGTTAGTTGCCTAAATAGATATGTTGGTTAATAAATATGACCATATACAAAATTGCCATTTCTATTTTTGAATCTATAAAATAATGAAAAACTGTATGATGTATATGTATCCTTAATATTGTCTTGTATAAAAATATAGACTTTTCAATTCTACCGTAACCATCTATCCATTCACGGACAATATATATATATTGTCTGTATTTATTTCAGTTTAGAACATGGTACAGCAGTATCTAAAGAGTTAATGAGATTAATGAAAATACCAATTGATACGTATAATAGTATACTATCTGTCTTAGAATTACAACATTTTGGACCCATGTTTGAGTATTTTGATTTTAAAGGCAGGCGTATTATGAGTTGTTATATCATCAACAATATATTAGAAAATGAAACAAACATTCCTACACAAGAACAAGTAAGTGAATATTATCTATTACATTATCTATTAGATTAATGATTTACATTATTGTAGTAGTTCTATACACAGATAAATTTTGTACAATTATCAATTAATATAATTAAATGCCTGTAAACCAGTTCCTGTGCTAACAACAGGAATAGTTGCTAAGTTTACAGATTAATTGTTTATTTGATACGTTATAGGGATTCCTGAGTTTATATTTAGGAATTGAATAATTTCAATTCTTTGATGAAAGGTGTGAATTGCATAAATGTGAGAATTTTGGGCAACAACTGAATATAATTGATAAGATTTTTCTCAACCAGTTAAAACATATCTGGACTGGCAGAAGTCGCAGGACTCTTTTCCTGTCCGGATTGCAATTCTGTCAATTATTAACATTCTTATTGCATGATGGGTGTGGAAAGTTCCTTAAACAGAGAGTAGAATAATCACAGTTTATATCTGTGTACCTGTTATTTACACAGACTGACTTACAACTTAGTTTAACAATTATCGGTTCTAATTATATGTTTTTAGTGATTGGTTTAGTCATTTCTTTACATATTAGAGAGGTTTTATAATCAATCAGAATTATTACCGCAATTCAATTTTTTGTTATTTGCGTGATGACATATAAAGATATTATTTGTATCTCTAGGTAGATCTGGTGTTAAATATTGTTAACTGTTTAGTACAAGATCAGAATGATCAACCAGAAGAAGCAGATGATCCAGATGATTTTGCTGAAGAACAGGGTTTAATGGGAAGATTTATACATTTATTACATTCAGATGATCCGAATCAACAATTCTTGGTAAGAAATTTATAATCGAATATCTTGTTAATTTACTACTACACAACTAAGTTTGTCTAGAATATTTAGGGACTGTGTCGAAATATCTTTATAACTGTTTATTTGCAGATATTAAATATTGCCAGAAAACATTTTGGTAGTGGTGGAGATCAGCGTATTAAATATACGTTACCACCCATCGTTTTTGCTGCATTTAGATTAGCTAATAGATATGCTGATCTTAAAGAACAGGTATGTTTTTTTATAATAGTCTTAACATTTTCCTGACCCTATTTTTATCAGCTGACACATTTCTTAATGTATAATCTTGAATCTTTGCATACTTATTCTTTGTACCCTAAGGAGCATCCCTATCGTTTGAGGTGTATGCCCAACCCCTGGGGGTAGCTAGTGGCCGGTCACCTCTGGCTTGCGGCTGTGGTTTCGATCCCTGGTGTGAGCGTATGTGGCATGGAGATAGAGGCACCATCTCAACCTCGTGGGTTTCCTCCGGGCTCTCCGGTTTCCTCCCACTGCTAAAGACCCCTACGTGCAAGCGAATTATTGAAATAAAAACGAAACCATATGTTAGTCCCAAAATGACCTGGTTTGTGTCGAGTGCATGTTAAACCCCATTTCTCTCTCTCTCTCTCTCCAACCCCCAGGGGCAGAGCCACGCCCATTTGCTATTTGTATGTCTGTGTGTCACCTACAGGCCACAATTCTTTATTGATCATCTTAAAACTTAACATACTTAATCCTTACACCCTAAGGATGTTCGCTATTGATTTGGGTGAATGCCCGACCCCCTGGGACAGAGCCACACCCATTTCTTTTTGTTTTTGTATGTCGACTACAGACTGCATTTCTTAACGTATCATCTTGAAACTTTGTATACTTATTCTTTGTACCTTAAGGAAGATCCCTATCGTTTGGGGTGCATGCCAAACCGCCAGGGACAGTGCCACGCCCATTTTCTTTTTGTGTGTCTGTGTGTCGTCTACAGACCACAATTCTTTATCGATTGTCTTGAAAACTTTTTTTATACTTATTCCTTATACCCTAAGGCTGACCACTACTATTTTTGGTGCATGCCCGACCCGCTGGAACAGAGCCACGCCCAATGTTTGTATCTTGTGTTTGCCTACAGGATGTAATTCTTAATAGATCCTTTTAAAACTTTGCAAACCTATTCTTTATACCCTAAGGATGACGCCTGTTGTTTTTTGGTGATTGCCCAACCCCCAGGGTCAGAGCCATGCCCATTTTTACTTCGTGTCTGTGTGTGTTGCCTACAGGCCACGATTCTTAATGGATTATCTTTAAACTTGGAATATGTATTCCTTATAGCCTAAGGACGACAACTACATGTCCCAACCCCCAGAGGCAGGCCACGCCCAATTTTTGTGTTTGTCGTTTACAGGCCACAATTCTGAATGAATCATCTTGGTACTTGGCTTATGTATTCCTTATAGCCTGAGGGCGTCCTCTATTGATATTGGTGAATGTCCCGACCCCCAGGGACAGAACCACGCCCACTTTTTGCCTTTAGCTTCTGAAAGCCACCGTTGAATGGATTTTCTAAGGATGGCAACTATTGATGATGATGCACGACCTTCAACGCTAAACAGATCAAAAGTACCATATCAATCAAAGCAGAAATGTGGACATATATTGTAGGGTTAGCGTTATGTTTATTTAATTGAGCTTGAAGGATATACTGGTTCAATATATAGGAGTTTGCAATAGGATAAACTGCTGTCAAAAAATTATTTATCACTATGCTGTTATGTATACATACAGATTCAGTAAAAGTGAAATCTATACCAAAAATTTATATTTATTTATTTGTGCATGTAAGAAAGGATTTGGTTGTGTTTTTTGTGTTGATATTTTTCGATATCAAAAAAAGACTCGTAGGAGATTCTCTATTTATAGGATGAAAACTGGAAGAAGAAATGTCAAAAGATATTCCAGTTCTGTCATCAAACTATTGGAGCTTTAATTAAAGCAGAACAAGCTGAAATACCATTACGTCTGTTTCTACAAGGTGCAGTTACAGCTGGTTCTATAGAATTTGAAAATCATGAAACAGTGGCATACGAATTTATGTCGCAGGTGAGAAAGTCAGGGCTTATTGCTGTCCTATTGAAATTTGTTTTATAGATAATGTAATTTGCTAATGTCTTCTATATTTACTATTTTATAATTAGTTAATTTAATATCATATAATTTATAGTTATACAACCTCTCCTTGGTCACAAGAAATTTGTTCATTTATCTTTATATTATGTCCATTTTTATACGCCCACATTTTCATGTGGACGTATTATGTCGTCGCCCCTGTCCGTGCGGACGTCCGTCCGTCCGTCCACAATTTGTTTGTGGACTCTCTACAGGTCACAATTCTTATCCGATTTTGACGAAACTTGAAATATAGGTTTATCCCCAAAAGATCTCGGCTGCTTTCGATATTGGCATGTATCGGATCAAAACTTCATGGATTATGGCCCCTGATTGTACGAAAAATCACGTTTTTAGCTTGTGGACCCTATAGAGGTCACAATTTTGAACCGATTTTGATGACACTTGACATGCATGTTTGTAACCCAAAGATCTTGGTTCCTTTCGATATTTGCGGCTATCGGAATGTAATTTCCTGAATTATGGCCCCTGATTGTCCGAAAAATCACCCTTTTTAGCTTGTGGTCCCTCTGGAGGTGACAATTATTATTCGATTTAAAAAACCTGATTATACGCAAAATCGCCTTTTTTTTAGCTTGGAGGTCACAATTATTATTCGATTTAAAAAAACGTTTGATTATATCACCGTTACACCCTAAGGAAGGTTGAGTTCGAATTTCGGGAAAATCGGACGAAAATTGCCATACAAAATGGCCGCCGTTTGTACGCGAATACTGTTAAAAAAATGATATATCATGGTTGTGGACCCTGTATAGGTCACAATTTTAATTCGATTTTGATGAGGAAGGTTGAGTTCTAATTTCGTGAAAATCGTACCAAAATTGCCGGACGAAATGGTCGCCGTTTGTACGCAAATAGTGTAAAAATATGGTATATCATGGTTGTGGACTCTCTACAGGTCACAATTCTTACTGATTTTGATGAAAAATCACATTTCTAGGTTGTGTACCGTCACACCATAATCATTGTCGGTTTCGAATTTCATTAATATCAGACTGGAACTGACCAACTAAATGGCTGCTCCCAATACAGTATGAAATACAGGACTTAAAGATGTAGGAAAAATCACTTTCAGTATTGCTTGTTCTCTGTCCATCTCTCGAAAATGTGGGCGTATCCTGCCTGGCAGTGCCAGCCTATCTTTGAAAACTGGGATTGATATAAATTACTAATTATTTCAGGCATTTTCTATTTATGAAGAAGAAATCAGTGACAGTAAAGCGCAGCTTGCAGCAATAACATTAATTATAGGAACATTAGAACAGATGAGATGCTTTGGAGAAGAGAATCATGAACCATTGAGAACTAAGTGTGCTCTAGCAGCTTCTAAATTATTAAAGAAACCAGATCAGTGTCGTGGTGTATCTATCTGTTCACATTTATTCTGGTCAGGAAAATCTTCAGATCAAGATGATGAGGTCAGGATATCCTACATTTTACACAAAAGATTGGGAGGGTTCAATTCCAACATGTTTGAGTATTTCTTAAATTGTGTATGGAGAGCTAGAATGTTTGTCAGTATCAGGGATCTTAATCGGCTGTTTTTTGTCGGCTTTAGCCGATTGATCTTTAATCTAGCCGAATCGTAAAACAATGAATCGGCCACTATGGTATCATATATCAATCAACTTTCGGCCGATTTACAAAGAGTTAATTATCATGCTGATTGATAAAATAATGAACAACAAGCCACTACGCCTACGGTGTCATATATCAATCTATTTTCGGCCGATTACAAAGAGGTAATTATTACTTGTGGATTAATTAACCCATCTTAAGAGTCACTCAATGCAATGAATACCTTCAGTGTCAATCCTTCTTGGCTCATTTCGTAAATAAACAACTTCGTTGAGTTAATTCATGCCAAGTACGGTAAAAGAATAGCCGAAAATAATGGCGGCGTTGACCTTGAACTTCAAGCATGCACGGAGGCATTGTATTTGGAAGTTCCAAAAGCTTGAGATCCTTCCACGTCCAATATAGGTCACCCAAAGTTGCAATCTGTTTCACAGAGAATTACTTATGAATTATCTCTGTAACGGATGCCTGTCCAAAACACGTGCGTTGACTGCACGCCTCGTAGTCATTGGCTCAACGGCTCGTGCAATGTTTACTTAACACCGAACTGCTTCGGGCAAAATGATGCATTTTACTCATTTTAATACCCATTTATACTAAATAGGAAATATTTTTTAACTACAAATACTTCAAACGTCTTTATTTATTTTTCTTTTACCTCAAAAAAATGTTTGAGAATTTAATTTGTCGGAGTAAAAAAGTTAATATGCCGTACTCATTAAGCCTCGTCGATGTCATGCTTATCAGTGATTATTCACTGCGGGATCAGTTTGCCAAAGTTGAAGACTAGAAGATATTTTAGATCCGAATAGTTAGCTCCTTTCAGACAGCTTTCGTTTGATAAAAATTCACAGAAAATGTTTTGTCTCATATAGGTTATTAAAATCTACTTTTTGCGAGAACCGGTAACACTAAAAATAAACTATTCTGAATCACAATTGGCCACGTGACCTTTCGCCCGTACGGCATATTTCCTAGCCCCGACTATTCACGGAAAATAATTTGTGCTACATTGTTTTATTATTACAAATATACTTTTATATATTGACAAGTGTTTACGTATAAAATAATTAAAAAACGAACGTATTTGTATTTGCTTGTAGTTTTTCTTTTTACTAAATAATTCTAACTTCCGTTTGTTTGGATGAAAGCAAAAGTAGATTATGCATTATGCAAGTTGCCAAAATTTGACTATAAATTTCGATAATGTATGGACATATGAATACTAGTATGGAATAATAACACAGGCTTAGTTTATTAGAAGTTATTATTATAATATTACACGGAATACCGTAACGTTATGCAATTATTGACGTGAATAAAGTATGCATAAACCAACATGTCTGTTGTTCAAAAGATGACTATCCGTTGGGGGTGCCCGTGGCCGGTTCATTTCAAAATGGATTAAGAACCCTGGTCAGTATATAACACATTTGATGGGCTTTGCAAAGTACTATTATTATAGAAATCATATATACCAATATATTTTATTATTTTAGATGAAGGATGGTAAAAGAGTATCAGATTGTTTAAAGAAAGGTTTAAAGATAGCTAATCAATGTATGGATAGTTCAGTACAAGTGCAGTTATTTGTGGAACTGTTAAATAATTACATCTATTTCTATGAAAAAGGCTGTGATCAGGTAAGGTTTAATTATTTTCAATAGGCCTGTCACATTTCTTACCCACAAGTAATATGCAATAACAATTGATTGAATCCAGTTTGTAATGAATTGGTTGCATGATAGACTGGTTGGTTCCCTTCACTGCTCCACAAATACATTGGACTCCTTCACATCCAATCTCTGAATACTCTGGAACTCTGTGAAATCCGACATTATTTTCATGTCCCGATATATTTCCTTATTGCCTGGGCCAAAAAATCTCTGGTTAATCCGAACTCTGTATATTCGTGATTACGACCTCAATCAGCCATCCTGTCGCATGATTTGCATTGAATCAACACTGTATAATCCGGCCTTCAATCGGTATGTGTGAAGCAAGAAATCATCAATCAATTATGGGTGAGATTAAAACTCGACGGTGTGAAGCCACAAAAGATTAACAAGCAATCAACTATCAGCGAGATTAAAACTCGCTCGCGTCGGTCTTTGTTGATTACTTTTATAATTTTATAATCTCTTGAAAGACAATTATATGATATTAAATTAACTAATTATATAATAGTAAATATAGAAGACATTAGCAAATTACATTGTCTATAAAACAAATTTCAATAGGACAGCAATAAGCCCTGACTTTCTCACCATAAATTCGTATGCCACTGTTTCATGATTTTCAAATTCTATAGAACCAGCTGTAACTGCACCTTGTAGAAACAGACGTAATGGTATTTCAGCTTGTTCTGCTTTAATTAAAGCTCCAATAATAGTTTGATGACAGAACTGGAATATCTTTTGACATTTCTTCTTCCAGTTTTCATCCTATAAATAGAGAATCTCCTACGAGTCTTTTTTTGATATAGAAAAATATCAACACAAAAAACACAACCAAATCCTTTCTTACATGCACAAATAAATAAATTTAAATTTTTGGTATAGATTTCACTTTTACTGTTTTATTACCGAAAAAAGTAAAAATATGTGACAACTCTTGTTGAATGCCCGGACAATTTAGCTGCTGTGGGTGTATGTTTCATTACCTGACAACCTATCTTTGAAGTTGGGCCACACTTCCTACACAATCCAAAATACACACCATCTAATATGAACTTAATTATTTGCTGTATCATTAATGGTCGAGATTATCATATTTTAACTGTTGATGACGATATAATTCCTTACAATAATCGGAATGGCATCTGTATGTCTATATGTGCACTAGCTCATGCGGCAATGAAATGATACATCAAAGCGATAGCTTCCTGACCTGTCTGTTGATTGGCTATCATGTGACATTTCTACAATTATTGATACAAACAAAACATCTAATGGGAACCTATTTGTTATAATATTAATAATCAATAAAGTATGATCTTTATTATGAGTTTTTATTTGTTGACACAAATTATGTAAAATTGTCAAAATAGCCAAGCATATCAATATAAATTACTAAATTATTTCTAAAATTTTATAGGTATCTAGAAGCCGAAATGTTTGACAGTAATCATGTGACATCAAAGGAATATCCCCCCCTTTCATTCTTCATTCCAATCCGTGCGCAAACCATGTGATATTTCCCCACCTTTTCCAAAAGTTCTACTCATTATGTTCTACTTCTGCAAATCAGATTTCTCATAATCTAACCATAGGATGTTTCTGAAACTTTGACCTACCACTCCCCCAAAATAGGGGTCGAACGTTGATTAAATATATTTTCAAAACGCTGTACGGATCCGAAAACCACCGAAATTTACAAACAACAAAATTGACTGGAGGTGCCACCATCTTGAAATGCGAAAAGTCTCTAAGGCTTTTGTGATATTGCTCTTACAGACAGGGGAGTTATATTTTCTAAATCCTTGAAGGAATGTCTAAAAAATGTTCAGAGCAGAATTTTGATTTAGGTCAACTAACTGATGGTCGCCATTTTGAAGTGAATATGAAAAACAGTGAAAAGTCGACATTTACAGGCTTGTAATCAAACACAATAGGGCATAGTATGTTCAATGCGTCTCCTATTTCTGAAATTAATACATTTCAGGATAGCCGGGATACAGGTTGAAATTTTGGTATTTGATTATTTCAAAAATGCAAATTTTGCCTTTGATCTTTTTCGTGCCGACAAAGTTGTTTACGAGTGAAAAATCACATTAACTTCACAAGATTGTGTCCGATTTTAATGATTTATTTTTTCTTGTTCAGATTATTTATATGACCCATAACATGTGACTTGAAGTAACTGTTAATATGAAAGCTTTAATATCTGCTTAGCAGATCTAGTTAAGCTTTCATATTTCATATGAAAGCTTATTGTTTCTGTTAAGATTATTATTATTTTTTTTTGTGTGATTTTCCTGCAAATTGATTTCACAGAATCAACCTATAGGATGTTTCTGAAACTTTGACCTACCCCCCCAAAAATGGGTGGTGGCTGTTGATTAAATATATTTTCTAAACGTTTTACAAATTCGAAATCACCAAATTTTACGAACGAAAAAACTAACAATGCATAGTCGTAATTTTGTTATTGATAGACTTATTTTATTAATTTTTTTTTTCTATGAAAACCTTGACGAAAGCCAATTTCACCTGCAATTTCAAATTTTCGAATTTCGAAAATTCGTCGCTGTGATTTTGTTCCGGAAGTTATGACCAATTTGACAACTTCTTTAATAGATACACGATTTTTATGAAATTTGGAATGTAAGTAGATCCTACCTATGCGACTTAAAAAATGACTTTAAAAAATTTCTAAATTATCTCCCCTTGGAGACATCAAGGATCGAAATTTTCGAAAAAATCAACGAAATATAGGTCAGATCACCTTGAATATTTTTTTAGGTACTAGCTACGAGATTACTGATTCGTACACAAAAAATGGAGTTTGTAGCTCAATCCGGAAGTGCCACCATCTTGAAATGTGAAAAATCCAAAAGGCTTTTTTGCTATTTTACTTACAGACACGGAAGTTATATTTTCTGAATCCTTGAAGGAATGCCTATAAAAAGTTCTCATTAGAATTTTGATTTAAGTCAATGTATAGTCACCATTTTGAATTCAATATGAGAAATAGTGAAAAATTGACATTAACGGGCATGTAAATAAACAGAATAGACCGTAGTTTGTTGAATTTGTTTCCTATTTATGAAATTAATACATTTGGGGATAGCCTGGCTCATTGTCGAATTTTTGGTATTTGATGTTTTTTCGTGCCGACAAAGTTGTTGTCGCATGAATAATTCAGATTGACAGATTTCGTCTCGAGTTTGGGAAATCAATACATTTCTGGTTTGCCTCCTTCCAAGAATGGGTGGTGGCCTTGGAATCAATATATTTTCAAAACGTTTTGCGAAACCAAAATCTCCGAAATTAACTGATGAAAAAATTGGCCTTGTCAGCCGTAACTTTGTGATTTTGTGATCTATTTCTCTTAATATTTTTCTTTGAATACCTTATAACATTTACTTTAAATCTGCTATTTCCGATATTTTAAATTCAAATATTACGTTATTGACATCCTATCCCGGAAGTAAAACCAACATGACAACTTCTTGAACATTTGTTTTATTTTCATGAAATTGGGAATGTAAATAGATCTTGTTGATCTACATGTAGCTTCAACGATATCTCCCCTTGCAGAAATTGAAGACCTGCATGAGTTGGAAAAAAGGATTACAAAAAACAATTTCCCCAATCGGCCAAAAAATGAATCATATGTCTAAGACAACTACCAAAAACTCAGTGATAATAACCGGCGTTGGTTTTTTATTACAAGTTAAGAAACGAGACTTCGTTATAAATAGCCGTGTCAGAGCACTTTGTTTTCAATGGTATCAAGAAATGACGTCATATAGACAAAGTACCTCGCACAGAAATTCTACGGCTAAATGTTATTTACTAAAATAAGTTATTTTCACTTTAGAAGCACCAATCGCATATTTTGGTTAACAGTAAAACACCCGTTGTTCAAATATTGCCACTTTGAAAATTGCATTCTATTATATGCTTTATACGTATGGAAAATGTTTCAATTATGACCATTTCCGACTATTGTCGATTCTAGTGCCAGTTTTTGCCATCGATAAAATATAGGTCAGATTTCCTTGGATTTTTTATGTACTACCTTAGAAATTTCTATCAGGTCAAATGTTGATCGCGACGTTAGTTGCTTATTTTGAAAGGGGAGTTGGGATGGCCTAGTGGTCTAGAGTGCCACGCTTCAACCTCTAGCTGGCCGGTCACCTCTGGCTTGCGGCTGTGGTTTCGAGCCCTGGTGTGAGCGTATGTGGCATGGAGATAGGGGCGCCTTCTCAACCTCGTGGGTTTCCTCCAGGCACTCCGGTTCCCTCCAACTGCTAAGGACTCCTACGCGCAAGGGAATAATTGAAATAAAATGAAACCATGTTAGTCCCAAAATGACCTGGTTTTTATCGACCCCATTTCTCTCTCTCTCTCTCTCTTATTTTGAAAGTTTTATCAAAATCGGTTGGTATCAAAACGTTCACTACAAGGTGTGATGCCTTGTTGAAATATTCCTCAGTCAGTTTTTAGCTAATTTGTTTATTAAAGTGGCACAATTTAGTGCAGAACTTTCAATTCAGACCAAACGTTTATTGCAAATGATTAAGCTGGTCAATGGGAGCTTATTTTTAAAGTTTTGTAATAATAGGTTGGTAATCCAATGTACTGTAAAAATTAAAGTGATAAAACAGAAAATTTCGCCCGGTTGTAATGTTTCTCACTATAAGTCAGCAATTTGATGATTTTAGGGAGGTTGGATGGCGGAATGGTGCAAAACTTTCAATTCAGGCCAAACGTTTATTGCAAACGATTAAGGGCTTATTTTTAAAACATTTGTAATAATCGGTTGATAATTAAAGGTACCGTGCAAATAACTCTATTTAAACAGAAAATTTCGCCGGTTGAAATGTTTCTCGCTAGAAGTCAGCAATTTGCCGATTTTAGGGAGGTTGGATGGCTGAATGGTTAGCATGTGCACGCTGTATCGTAACGTCTGTCATTGAGTCAACTGGCATGGTTTCGATTTCTTGGTTGTACGTGACAAGGAGTATGGTTGACTGTCCAACTTCGTGGGTTTTCTCCGTATTCCTCTCTCGGCTAAAGACCCCTATGCGCAAGCGAATTATTGAAAAAAAATTCAACCACGTGTTAGTCCCGAAATGACTTATTAGTCTTAATCTGCTTAAATCTACTCTGCGTTATTGTGGTTAAATGGGAAAGACGCTGGTTTGCTAGCCAGGGGGTCGAGTGTTTGATCCCTGCATTGGCCGAGAAAGGTCAACCAGATTTTCTGGCAGGGTTTTTCCTCGTCAGTGATGTACGGCGGATCTGATAACATCTATTTGTGGTGTTTGATGGCTGAATGGCGCAAAACTTTCAATTCAGGCCAAACGTTTATTGCAAACGATTAAGCTGGTCAGTGGGAGCTTATTTTTAAAAGTTTAGTAATAATCGGTTGGTAATTAAAGGTACTGTGCAAATTAAACTGTTAAAATAGAAAATTTCGCCTGGTTTAAATGTTTCTTGCTATAATTCAGCAATTTGCCGATTTTAGAGGTTGAATGGTTAGCACGTGCGCGCTGTATTGTAACGTCTGTCATTGAGTCAACTGGTGTGGTTTCAATTTCTCGGTTGTGCGTGACAAGGAGTATGGTCGCTTGTCCAGCCTCTTGGGTTTTCTCCGTGTACTCAGTATTCCTCCCACGGCTAAAGACCCCTATGCGCAAGCGAATTATTGAAAAAAATTCAACCATGTGTTAGTCCCGAAATGACTAATTACTCTAAAGCTACTGTGTGTTGTTGTGGCGTAAAACGCAGGTTTGCTAGCCTGGAGTTTGGATGTTCGATCCCTGCATTGGACAAGAAAGTTCATACCAATTTTCCGGCGTGGTTTCTTCTTGTCAGTGATGCAGGGCGGGGGACCTGACAAGGACAGCTGTCTAGTCGTTCTGATGGGACGAAAAACCGAGTTCCTGTGTACACATTGGTTTGCACGTAAAAGATCCCCTGTCAGTTGGAATTCGATATAAGAGTAGGCCATAACGCCGCTGTCCAGGTAAAATTTCCCTCATTGTACACTTTATGGCGTATGCCCGTCTTCATTAGCCCAGTTTAGGAGCAGAACAGAAGGATGTTAAACCCCATTTCATTTTCTCTATGTTATTTATTTATTATAGGGGATAAATATTTTTCTGGTTCTATCAATTACAGCTATACAAGTTTCAGTTATTCCCCTTTAGTTTACAGATTATTTTTTTGCCCGTGTGCAATGTTTCTCCACTATATTTAGACTTGTAACTTTGTGACTTTTTGACCGATTTTGATAATTTTGTCTTTTATTTTCCAAATTTACATATTTAACGTAAATATTCAAACAGCTGAGGTCAATTTGATTAGATCCGTTATCTCATTTGATTTTTCGATGTGTTTCTACCATTTTCAAAAAAATCAACGAAATATAGGTCAGAGTGACCTAATTTTTTTTTTTTCAATACTAGACAAGTAATTACCGATTCGCATACAAAATATGGAGTTTGTCGATCGAACCGGAAGTGCCACCATCTTGAAACGTGAAAAATCAATAGAACTTTTGCGATATTGTACTTACAGACATGGGAGTTATATTTTCTGAATCCTTGAAGGAAGGCGTAAAAAACATTCGTAGCAGAATTTTGATTTAGGTCAACCGATGGTCGCCATTTTGAAGTGAATATGAAAAGTGGTAGTAATTTGAAGGGCCGAGAATTTGGAACACAATAACTCTCCTTCTAATTCAGTAATTGAGCTAGAATGTTCAATCTTGGTGTAGACGTTCACTAGGTCAATGTCATAATTGATGTTAAAGATGAGCTTTTTCTGCTTAGGGTAAGCAGATATAAGCAAACTGATTTGTTAATTCTTTAGGGCACGATAACTTTGGTTATAATGAAGGGAGGGCGATGAAACTCTTGTCAATCGAGAGTCTAACAGCTAGCCTGTTGTGTGAAATCATTGTATCATTTTTTTCAAATGTCCGGGGTAACCGAAAAAAAAGAGGTTGAAAATCCAAAAAGTTGTATTTCAACCTGCCATTTTTAATTCTTTCCCACGAATTTTTGACCAATTTTGATAATTTTTTCTTCTTATCCTGTTATTTAGGATACTTGATATAATCGTGACGATGAATATGAAAGCTTTCATATTCTGCATGGGACAGTAGCATGGGACGTATATTGTCGTCGCCCCTGTCCGTCCGGACGTCCGTCCGTCCGTCTGTCTGTCCGTCCGTCCGTCCGTCCACAATTTGTTTGTGGACTCTCTACAGGTCACAATTCTTATCCGATTTTGACGAAACTTGAAATATAGGTTTATCCCCAAAAGATCTCGGTTCCTTTCGATATTGGCATGTATCGGATCAAAACTTCATGGATTATGGCCCCTGATTGTACGAAAAATCACGTTTTTAGCTTGTGGACCCTATAGAGGTCACAATTTTGAACCGATTTTGATGAAACTTGACATGCATGTTTATAACCCAAAGATCTTGGTTCCTTTCGATATTTGCACCTATCGGAATGTAATTTCCTGAATTATGGCCCCTGATTGTCCGAAAAATCACCCTTTTTAGCTTGTGGTCCCTCTGGAGGTCACAATTATTATCCGATTTAAAAAACCGTTTGATTATATCACCGTTACACCCTAAGGAAGGTTGAGTTCGACGAAATCGGACGAAAATTGCCATACAAAATGGCCGCCGTTTGTACGCGAATACTGTTAAAAAATTGTATATCATGGTTTGTGGACCTTGTAAAAGTCACATTTTTAAATCGATTTTGATGAAACTTGAAATTCATGGTTATAACCCAAAGATCTTGGTTCCATTCGATATTTGCACATATCGGAACGTAACTTCCTGAATTATGGCCCCTGATTATACGCAAAATCGCCATTTTTTAGCTTGTGGTCCCTCTGGTGGTCACAATTATTATCCGATTTAATAAAACGGTTGATTATATTACCGTTACACCATAAGGAAGGTTGAGTTCGAATTTCGGGAAAATCGGACCAAAATTGTCATACAAAATGGCCGCCGTTTGTACGCGAATACTGTTAAAAAATTGTATATCATGGTTGTGGCCCCTGTAGAGGTCACAATTTTAATTCGATTTTGATGAAACTTGAAATGCATGGTTATAACCCAAAGATCTTGGTTCCTTTCGATATTTGCGCATATCGGATCGTAACTTCCTGAATTATGGCCCCTGATTGTCGGAAAAATCACCTATGGTCCCTCTGGAGGTCACAATTATTATCCGATTTGAAAAAACTTTCGACTCTATCACCGTTACACCCTACGGAAGGTTGAGGAAGAATTTCGAGAAAATTGGACCATAATTGCCAGAAAAAATGGCCGCCGTTTGTACGCGAACAGTGTAAAAATATGGTATGTCAAAGTTGTGGACCCTGTAGAGGTGACAATTTTAATTCGATTTTGATGAAACCTGAAATGCTTGTTTATAACCTAAAGATCTTTATTCTTTTCGATATTTGCGCATATCAAATTGTAACTTAATGAATTATGGCCTTTGATTGTAGGAAAAATCACTTTCGGTATTGCTTGTTCTCTGTCTATCTCTCGAACAATTATTATCTGATTTAAAAAAAACCTCTGATTATATTACTGTTGCACCGTAAGGAAGGTTGAGTTCGAATTTCGTGAAAATCGTACCAAAATTGGCGGACGAAATGGTCACCGTTTGTACGCGAATAGTGTAAAAATATGGTATATCATGGTTGTGGACTCTCTGCAGGTCACAATTCGTAACATTTCTAGGTTGTGTACTGTCAAACCATAATCATTGTCGGCTTCGAATTTCATGAATATCAGACTGGAACTGACCAACAAAATGGCTGCTCCCAATACAGTATGAAATACAGGACTTAATGATGTAGGAAAAATCACTTTCGGTATTGCTTGTTCTCTATCCATCTCTCAAAAATGTGGGCGTATCCTGCCTGGCAGTGCCAGCCTATCTTACTCATTTTAATACCCATTTACACTAAATAGGAAATATTTTTATACGCCCACATTTTCATGTGAAACTTCCAATCAATAGAAACAGGAAACACAAACCAAATACAGACGATTTGATGGGATCGATTTTGAGAAAGTCAAAATGATGCATATGATATTCAGATAAGTTGATATAAAATAAGTAGTAGAATACAATATCAAAAAACCATCGTTTTATCCAACGTTTCGTCAGTAAAAATACTAACTTCCTCAAGGTAAAGAAACTAAATACAAAATGACTGGAAGTCAGTTATGACATCATAGGAAGTTATGACATCGTGGGAATGATGACGTCATAGACTTAGATACATAACAAGAAAGGTTAGCTTAACTAAAACTATTAATGATTTTGAAACCCCCTTGATTTAACTCATTTAAACCATTAGGCCAAACTGAATTAAGTCTATGAATCCACAGACTTTCTGCTGTGTTCAATTTTTTCTGATCATTATCAGGAATTTTTTGTACTATGGCACACACGAAATCATGACCAGGTATATTAAAATGGGAGGCTACATGGGGGGAATGGCCAGGTTTTTTAAGCTTTATATTGCTTCTATGCTTATTAAGTCGAGTGCTGAAAGAAGTAATGGTTTGACCTACATATTGCATATTACAGGTTTTGCATGTTAAACAATATACAACATAAGAACTGGCACAGTTGACAGAGTCTCTAATCTTGAATGATTTCATGTCTTTACTGGTTACTTCTTGAATATTGCACATAGTCTCGCATGATTTGCATAATTTTCGTAAACAAGGTTGACAGCCGTATGAAATTTTGTCCTTAATATGGTTCTTACTAGTGTCAGAAGTTCTCAACTTATTTTCTTTCAAGATATTGCCAATAGTATGATTCTTTCTCTCTGCTATTATTATTTTGCTGCTATTCATAATTTTTGTCATACGTGAACTTGTGTCTAAAATACTTCTGTCTTTAATCATTTGGTGAAGATGAGGTTGTCGAGGGTCAAAGGTAGTTGTCCAAGGAATAATGTTCACATTAGTATCGGTCTTGGATTGGTAGGTCAATAGTTCAGTCCTGGTCTTCTGATCTGCTCGGTTAAATGCCTTTAGAATAATTTTCTTAGGATATCCGGATTGTTTAAGATAGGATCCAAAACTTTTTAGGTTTGATTTGGTCCAGCTAACTTTACTACAAATACGTTTTATACGTAAAGCACCACTGTAAGGTATAGCGTTAAAGGTGTGTTTGGGGTGACAACTTGATGGAGGAAGATAATGATGGCAATCTGTTTTCTTGGAATATAGATTAGTCTCTAACTTTTCCTTTTCTTTGACAACTTTTACATCTAGGAAATTAACCGAGTTGCTGTTTATATCTGCAGTAAATTTGATCTTAGGATGTTGTTGGTTCAATTTTGAAACAAAATTATTGCATTCTTCTTGAGGGAGAGAAGATAAAGCCCAAATATCATCTATGAATCTGCATGAAATATCTGGTTTATTAGGTAATGGTTCATAGTAGGTTTTCATCCAGTATGACATATAAATATTAGCATATGTTACAGCAAACGGAGTACCCATGGCAGTCCCCGATATCTGTCTATAAAACATACCAGAAAATTCAAATTCATTGTTGTGAAGAACAAAATCTGCAATTTGTAGAATTGATTCAGAATCTTCATTGGTCACAATTTTAGTTTCTTGTAATGCATGTTTTAGTGCTTCTAAACCTTCAGAAATAATAATATTTGGATATAAACTGATAACATCAAGAGTCATAAGATTACTATTACTAGGAATAGGTTTGCGGTTTATAGCTTCTATCCTTTGAAGAAATTGAGTAGTGTCTTTAACTAATTCAGGGCAGTAAAGCTGTGCCACTGGTTGTAGTTTCCAGTCAAGCCAAGAAGAAGCTTTACGAGTAGGTGCTGTAACTTGACTACATATTGGTCTTCCTGGTGGTACATCTGTAGGATTAGAAACTTTATGAACTTTTCCTAAAATGTAGAAATGCGCTGGTTTGTCTACAGGTCTGTCTAAGATAGCTTTCCTTTCATTTTCTGGAATTTTAAGGCCAGTCACCAATTTTGTCAATTGTTCATGAATCTTGCTTGAATTGTCTCCACTGACCTTCTCATACACAGAGTTATCTTCTAGATGTTTCATACATTCTTTAACATAGTCTTCTTTATTCCAGATGACAATACCACCTCCTTTATCAGCTTTACCAATGATAATATTAGGGTCATGCTTCAAATTTGATAAGGCTTTCCTCTCTTCGCGAGTTAAGTTATCTCGTACTTTATTTTCTGTGTAATTTTTTATTGTTTGATACTGATTGGCACAGTGGAGCTCCAGAGCTTCATCTCTTCCACAAGGTGGTGACCATTCACTCTTGATATACAGTGATTTAGGTAAGATTTGCTTTGATGGTTTTTCAAAAAAGAACTCAGAAAGTCTTAGTCGTCGATGAAATGTTTTTAAGTCATGAAGTTCTCTAATTTGGTCATATTTAGGTGGTACAGGACAGAATGACAATCCTCTATTTAAAAGTTTAACTTCAGCAGGTTCTAACTGTCTGGAACTTACATTATAGATGTAATTTGGGGAATCATGTTCTTTATTTTTTATTTTCTTAAATCTGCGATTTTTCTTCTTTTTCCTCACTGGAACACAATTTTTTGTTGTTGATGTGTAGGCAATCTTCAGTTTGTTTAAAGCTAAGAGTTTTTTCTGATGATTTTGTTGTATGAAATTTTTAAGTCTCTGGCAACTGTATTCAATTTTTTCTAGCTGTAATTTGAAATCTTCGGGAGAGAGTAGCTGTTGTAATCTGACTTTGGCTGAGACTAACTTATTCCTAATGTCAATAATACGGGTTTTATAAAAGTTGATGGATTCATTTCTGAGACTTTTTGAAGCGTTCCATAATATCATTTTCCATGAGTTATTAACTGAGGAAATGTCTTCACATGGGGGTTTGAGCTTGATTTGCAGGCATTTTGGAATTACATCCTTTTCTTCACAAGCTAACGCAAAGTTTAAATGTTCTTCAAATTTCACTAACCTTTCAGTTTCCTTCCTTGTGGCATTTAGTTCCTTCATCATCTGTAATGGTGATCTCTCAAGTCTAGTCCTTGAAGATGCAGTCCTGTTTAGGTAATATGTGAAACTTCCAATCAATAGAAACAGGAAACACAAACCAAATACAGACGATTTGATGGGATCGATTTTGAGAAAGTCAAAATGATGCATATGATATTCAGATAAGTTGATATAAAATAAGTAGTAGAATACAATATCAAAAAACCATCGTTTTATCCAACGTTTCGTCAGTAAAAATACTAACTTCCTCAAGGTAAAGAAACTAAATACAAAATGACTGGAAGTCAGTTATGACATCATAGGAAGTTATGACATCGTGGGAATGATGACGTCATAGACTTAGATACATAACAAGAAAGGTTAGCTTAACTAAAACTATTAATGATTTTGAAACCCCCTTGATTTAACTCATTTAAACCATTAGGCCAAACTGAATTAAGTCTATGAATCCACAGACTTTCTGCTGTGTTCAATTTTTTCTGATCATTATCAGGAATTTTTTGTACTATGGCACACACGAAATCATGACCAGGTATATTAAAATGGGAGGCTACATGGGGGGAATGGCCAGGTTTTTTAAGCTTTATATTGCTTCTATGCTTATTAAGTCGAGTGCTGAAAGAAGTAATGGTTTGACCTACATATTGCATATTACAGGTTTTGCATGTTAAACAATATACAACATAAGAACTGGCACAGTTGACAGAGTCTCTAATCTTGAATGATTTCATGTCTTTACTGGTTACTTCTTGAATATTGCACATAGTCTCGCATGATTTGCATAATTTTCGTAAACAAGGTTGACAGCCGTATGAAATTTTGTCCTTAATATGGTTCTTACTAGTGTCAGAAGTTCTCAACTTATTTTCTTTCAAGATATTGCCAATAGTATGATTCTTTCTCTCTGCTATTATTATTTTGCTGCTATTCATAATTTTTGTCATACGTGAACTTGTGTCTAAAATACTTCTGTCTTTAATCATTTGGTGAAGATGAGGTTGTCGAGGGTCAAAGGTAGTTGTCCAAGGAATAATGTTCACATTAGTATCGGTCTTGGATTGGTAGGTCAATAGTTCAGTCCTGGTCTTCTGATCTGCTCGGTTAAATGCCTTTAGAATAATTTTCTTAGGATATCCGGATTGTTTAAGATAGGATCCAAAACTTTTTAGGTTTGATTTGGTCCAGCTAACTTTACTACAAATACGTTTTATACGTAAAGCACCACTGTAAGGTATAGCGTTAAAGGTGTGTTTGGGGTGACAACTTGATGGAGGAAGATAATGATGGCAATCTGTTTTCTTGGAATATAGATTAGTCTCTAACTTTTCCTTTTCTTTGACAACTTTTACATCTAGGAAATTAACCGAGTTGCTGTTTATATCTGCAGTAAATTTGATCTTAGGATGTTGTTGGTTCAATTTTGAAACAAAATTATTGCATTCTTCTTGAGGGAGAGAAGATAAAGCCCAAATATCATCTATGAATCTGCATGAAATATCTGGTTTATTAGGTAATGGTTCATAGTAGGTTTTCATCCAGTATGACATATAAATATTAGCATATGTTACAGCAAACGGAGTACCCATGGCAGTCCCCGATATCTGTCTATAAAACATACCAGAAAATTCAAATTCATTGTTGTGAAGAACAAAATCTGCAATTTGTAGAATTGATTCAGAATCTTCATTGGTGGACGTATATTGTCGTCGCCCCTGTCCGTCCGTCCATCCGTCCGTCCGTCCGTCCACAATTGTTTGTGAACAGTCTACAGGTCACAATTTTTATCCGATTTCAATGAAACTTAAAACATAGGTTTATCAACCTAAGATCTCGGTTCCTTTCGATATTGGCATGTATCGGACTGTAACTACATGGGTTATGGCCCCTGATTGTACGAAAAATCACGTTTTTTAGCTTGTGAACAGTGTAGAGGTCACAATTTTGAACCGATTTTGATGAAACTTGAAATGCATGTTTATAACCCAAAGATCGTGATTCCTTTCGATATTTGCGCCAATCGGATCTTAACTTCCTGAATTATGGCCCCTGATTGTCCGAAAAATCGCCCTTTTTAGCTTGTGGTCCCTCTGGAGGTCAAAATTGTTATCCGATTTAAAAAAACGTTTGATTATATCACAGTTCCATGGTTATGAAGGTTGAATTTGAATTTCGTGAAAATCGGCCCAAAATTGACAGACAAAATGGCCGTCGTTTGTACGCGAATAGTGTGAAAATATGTTGTATCAAGGTTGTGGACCTTATAGAGGTCACAATTTTGAACCAATTTTGATGAAACTTGACAGGTATGTTTTTAACCCAAAGATCTTGGTTCCTTTCGATATTTGCGACCATCGGATCGTAACTTCCTGAATGATGGCCTCTGATTGTCCAAAAAATCGCCCTCTTTAGCTTGTGGTCCCTCTGGAGGTCAAAATTGTTATCCGATTTAAAAAAACGTTTGATTACATCACCATTCCATGGTTATGAAGGGTGAGTATGAATTTTGTGTAAATCGGACCAAAATTGACGGACAAAATGGCCGCCGTTTGTACGCGAATATTGTGAAAATATGTTATATAAAGGTTGTGGACCTTATAGAGGTCACAATTTTGAACCGATTTTGATGAAACTTGACATGTATGTTTATAACCCAAAGATCTTGGTTCCTTTCGATATTTGCGCCCATTGGATCATAACTTCCTGAATTATGTCCCCGGATTGTCCGAAAAATCGCTTTTGTTCGCTTTTGGTCCCTCTGGAGGTCCAAATTGTTATCCGATTTAAAAAAACGTTTGATTATATCACTGTTCCATGGTTATGAAGGGTGAGATCGAATTTCGTGAAAATCGGCCCAAAATTGACAGACAAAATGGCCGTCGTTTGTACGCGAATAGTGTGAAAATATGTTGTATCAAGGTTGTGGACCTTATAGAGGTCACAATTTTGAACCAATTTTGATGAAACTTGACAGGTATGTTTTTAACCCGAAGATCTTGGTTCCTTTCGATATTTGCGACCATCGGATCGTAACTTCCTGAATGATGGCCTCTGATTGTCCAAAAAATCGCCCTCTTTAGCTTGTGGTCCCTCTGGAGGTCAAAATTGTTATCCGATTTAAAAAAACGTTTGATTACATCACCATTCCATGGTTATGAAGGGTGAGTATGAATTTTGTGTAAATCGGACCAAAATTGACGGACAAAATGGCCGCCGTTTGTACGCGAATATTGTGAAAATATGTTATATCAAGGTTGTGGACCTTATAAGAGGTCACAATTTTGAACCAATTTTGATGAAACTTGACATGTATGTTTATAACCCAAAGATCTTGGTTCCTTTCGATATTTGCACCTATCGTAATGTAATTTCCTGAATTATGGCCCCTGATTGTCCGAAAAATCACCCTTTTTAGATTGTGGTCCCTCTGGAGGTCACAATTATTATCCGATTTACAAAAAGTTTGATTATATTACCGTTACACTGTAAGGAAGGTTGTTTTCGAATTTCGGGAAAATCGGACCAAAATTGCCATACAAAATGGCCACCGTTTGTACGCGAATACTGTTAAAAAATGGTATATCAAGGTTGTGGACCCTCTAAAGGTCACAATTTTAATTTGATTTTGATGAAACTTGAAATTCATGGTTATAACCAAAAGATCTTGGTTCCTTTCGATATTTGCGCATATTGGATCGTAACTTCCTGAATTATGGCCCCTGATTATACTCAAAATCGCCTCTTTTTATACGCCCACATTTTCATGTGGACGTATTATGTCGTCGCCCCTGTCCGTCCGGACGTCCGTCCGTCCACAATTTGTTTGTGGACTCTCTACAGGTCACAATTCTTATCCGATTTTGACGAAACTTGAAATATAGGTTTATCCCCATAAGATCTCGGTTCCTTTCGATATTGGCATGTATCGGATCAAAACCTCATGGATTATGGCCCCTGATTGTACGAAAAATCACGTTTTTAGCTTGTGGACCCTATAGAGGTCACAATTTTGAACCGATTTTGATGAAACTTGACATGCATGTTTGTAACCCAAAGATCTTGGTTCCTTTCGATATTTGCCGCTATCGGAATGTAATTTCCTGAATGATGGCCCCTGATTGTCCGAAAAATCACCCTTTTTAGCTTGTGGTCCCTCTGGAGGTCACAATTATTATCCGATTCAAAAAAAACGTTTGATTATATCACCTTTACACCCTAAGGAAGGTTGAGTTCGAATTTCGGGAAAATCGGACCAAAATTGCCATACAAAATGGCCGCCGTTTGTACGCGAATAATGTTAAAAAATGGTATATCAATGTTGTCGACCCTGTGGAGGTCACAATTTTAATTCGATTTTGATGAAACTTGAAATTCATGGTTATAACCCAAAGATCTTGGTTCCTTTCGATATTTGCGCATATCGGATCGTAACTTCCTGAATTATGGCCCCTGATTATACGCAAAATCGCCTTTTTTTTTAGCTTGTGGTCCCTCTGGAGGTCACAATTATTATCCGATTTAAAAAAACGTTTGTTTATATTACCGTTACACCGTAAGGAAGGTTGAGTTCGAATTTCGGGAAAATCGGACCAAAATTGCCATACAAAATGGACGCCGTTTGTACGCGAATACTGTTAAAAAAATGGTATATCATGGTTGTGGACCCTGTAAAGGTCGCAATTTTAATTCGATTTTGATGAGGAAGGTTGAGTTCTAATTTCGTGAAAATCGTACCAAAATTGCCGGACGAAATGGTCGCCGTTTGTATGCGAATAGTGTAAGAATATGGTATATCATGGTTGTGAACTCTCTATAGGTCACAATTCTTATCCGATATTGATGAAAAGTCACATTTCTAGGTTGTGTACCGTCACACCATAATCATTGTCGGCTTCGAATTTCATGAATATCAGACTGGAACTGACCAACTAAATGGTTGCTCCCAATACAGTATGAAATACAGGACTTAATGATGTAGGAAAAATCACTTTCGATATTGCTTGTTCTCTATCCATCTCTCGAAAATGTGGGCGTATCCTGCCTGGCAGTGCCAGCCTATCTTTTTAGCTTGTGGTCCCTCTGGAGGTCACAATTATTATCCGATTTAAAAAAAACGTTTGATTATATTACCGTTACACAGTAAGGAAGGTTGAGTTCGAATTTCGTGAAAATCGGACCAAAATTGACAGACAAAATGGCCGCCGTTTGTACGAGAATACTGTTAAAAAATGGTATATCATGATTGTGGACCCTGTATAGGTCACAATTTTAATTTGATTTTGATGAGGAAGGTTGAGTTCAAATTTCGTGAAAATCGTACCAAAATTGCTTGACGAAATGGTCGCCGTTTGTACGCGAATAGTGTAAAAATATGGTATATCATGGGTGTGGACTCTCTACAGGTCACAATTCTTATCCGATTTTGACGAAAAGTCACATTTCTAGGTTGTGTACCGTCACACCATAATCATTTTCGGCTTCGAATTTCATGAATATCAGATTGGAACTGACCAACAAAATGGCTGCTCCCAATACAGTATGAAATACAGGACTTAATAATTTAGGAAAAATCACTTTTGGTATTGCTTGTTCTCTATATATCCATCTCTCGAAAATGTGGGCTTATCCTGCCTGGCAGTGCCAGCCTATCTTTTTAAATCAGATAATAACCGGACCTCCAAGCTAAAAAAAAGGCGATTTTGCGTATAATCAGGGGCCAAATATCGAAAGGAAGCAAGATCTTTGGGTTATAACCATGAATTTCAAGTTTCATCAAAATCGAATCAAAATTGTGACCTCCACAGGGTCCACAACCTTGATATACCATTTTTTAACCGTATTCGCGTACAAACGGCGGTCATTTTGTATGGCAATTTTCGTCCGATTTTCCCGAAATTCGAACTCAACCTCCCTTAGGGTGTAACGGTGATTTAATCAAACGTTTTTTTAAATCGAATAATAATTGTGACCTCCAAGCTAAAGATAGGCTGGCACTGCCAGGCAGGATACGCCCACATTTTCGAGAGATGGACAGAGAACAAGCAATACCGAAAGTGATTTTTCTTACATCTTTAAGTCCTGTATTTCATACTGTATTGGGAGCAGCCATTTAGTTGGTCAGTTCCAGTCTGATATTAATGAAATTCGAAACCGACAATGATTATGGTGTGACGGTACACAACCTAGAAATGTGACTTTTCGTCAAAATCGGATAAGAATTGTGACCTGTAGAGAGTCCACAACCATGATATACCATATTTTTACACTATTCGCGTACAAACGGCGACCATTTCGTCCGTCAATTTTGGTACGATTTTCACGAAATTAGAACTCAACCTTCCTCATCAAAATCGAATTAAAATTGTGACCTATACAGGGTCCACAACCATGATATATCATTTTTATACGCCCACATGGAAATGTGGTCGTATATTGCCGTCGCCCCCGTCCGTCCGTCTGTCGGTCCGTCCGTCCGTCCATCGTCCACAATTTCTTGTGAACGCTCTAGAAGCTAAAGTTAATATCCGATTGACTTTAAATTTATACACAGTGTTTAAGGTCGTGAGACGAAGAAGCCTATTGATTTTCAGCGATATCCGATAATTACTACCAGAGTTATGACCCTTGATCACTTTGAAAAATCTTGTGAACGCTCTAGAGGCTATAGTTAATATCCGATTGACTTTAAATTTATACACAGTGTTTAAGGTCATAAGACGAAGAATCCTATTGAATTTCGGTGATATCTGGTAATTACTGCCAGAGTTATGACCCTTGATCACTTTGAAAAATCTTGTGAAAGCTTAAGAGGCTAAAGTTAATATCCGATTGACTTTAAATTTATACACAGTGTTTAAGGGCATGAGACGAAGAATCCTATTGATTTTCGGTGATATCCGATAATTACTACCAAAGTTATGACCCTTGATCACTTTGAAAAATCTTGTGAACGCTTTAGAGGCCAAAGTTAATATCCGATTGACTTTAAATTTATACACAGTGTTTAAGGTCGTGAGACGAAGAAGCCTATTGATTTTCAGCGATATCCGATAATTACTGCCCGAGTTATGACCCTTGATCACTTTGAAAAATCTTGTGAACGCTCTAGAGGCTAAAGTTAATATCCGATTGAATTTCAATTTATACACGGTGTTTAAAGTCATGATGCAAAGAAGCCTATTGATTTTCAGCAATATCCGATAATTACTGCCAGAGTTATGACCCTTGATCACTTTGAAAAATCTAATGTTAATATCCGATTGACTTTAAATTTATACACACTATTTACGGTCATGATACAAAATAGCCTATTTATTTTCAGCGATATCCGATAATTACTGCCAGAGTTATGACCCTTAATCACTTTGAAAAACCCTGTGAATGCTCTAAAGGCTAAAGTTAATATCCGATTGACTTTAAATTTGTACACAGTGGTTAGGGTCATGAGACGAAGAATCCTATTTGATTTTCAGTGATATCTGATAATTTCTGGCACTTGATCACTTTGAAATATCTTGTGGACAAAGGCCTTGAGACAAACCATCAAAACTATTCTATTAAATTCTGATAATTATTTAATGGGCTATTACTCGTAATAAGATTATCATGTGTTGTAAATGTTCTCCTTACTGATAAAAGAAACAATATGCGACAACCCTTGTTGACTGCCCGGACGACTTAGCTGTTGTGGGCGTATGTTTCGTTGCCTGGCAACCTATCTTTTTAACAGTATTCGCGTACAAACGGCGGCCATTTTGTCTGTCAATTTTGGTCCGATTTTCCCGAAATCCTAACTCAACCTTCCTTACAGTGTAACGGTGATATAATCAAACGTTTTTTTAAATGGGATAATAATTGTGTCCTCCAGAGGGACCACAAGCTAAAGAAAGGGGGATTTTGCTTATAACCAGGGGCCATAATTCAGGACGTTACAATCCGATATGCGCAAATATCGAAAAGAACCAAGATCTTTGGGTTATAACCATGAATTTCAAGTTTCATCAAAATCGAATTAAAATTGTGACCTTTACAGGGTCCACAACCTTGATATACCATTTTTTAACAGTATTCGCATACAAACGGCAGCCATTTTGTATGGCAATTTTGGTCTGATTTTCCCGAAATTCGAACTCAACCTTCCTTACGGTGTAACGGTAATATAATCAAACGTTTTTTTAAATCGGATAATAATTGTGACCTCCAAGCTAAAAAAAAAAGGCGATTTTGCGTATAATCAGGGACCATAATTCAGGAAGTTACGATCCGATATGCGCAAATATCGAAAGGAACCAAGATCTTTGGGTTATAACCATGAATTTCATGTTTCATCAAAATCGAATTAAAATTGTGACCTCCACAGGGTCCACAACCTTGATATACCATTTTTTAACAGTATTCGCATACAAACGGCGGCCATTTTGTATGGCAATTTTCGTCCGATTTTCCCGAAATTCGAACTCAACCTTCCTTAGGGTGTAACGGTGATATAATCAAACGTTTTTTTAAATCGAATAATAATTGTGACCTCCAAGCTAAAAAAAAGGTGATTTTGCGTATAATCAGGGGCCATAATTCAGGAAGTTACGATCCGATATGCGCAAATATCGAAAGGAAGCAAAATCTTTTGGTTATAACCATGAATTTCAAGTTTCATCAAAATCGAATCAAAATTGTGACCTCCACAGGGTCCACAACATGGATATACCATTTTTTAACAGTATTCGCGTACAAACGGCGGCCATTTTGTATGACAATTTTCGTCCAATTTTCCCGAAATTCGAACACAACCTTCCTTAGGGTGTAACGGTGAAATAATCAAACGTTTTTTTAAATCGAATAATAATTGTGACCTCCAGAGGGACCACAAGCTAAAAAGGGTGATTTTTCGGACAATCAGGGGCCATGATTTAGGAAATTACATTCCGATAGCCGCAAATATCGAAAGGAACCAAGATCTTTGGGTTACAAACATGCATGTCAAGTTTAATCAAAATCGGTTCAAAATTGTGACCTCTATAGGGTCCACAAGCTAAAAACGTGATTTTTCGTACAATCAGGGGCCATAATCCATGAAGTTTTGATCCGATACATGCCAATATCGAAAGCAGCCGAGATCTTTTGGGGATAAACCTATATTTCAAGTTTCGTCAAAATCGGATAAGAATTGTGACCTGTAAAGAGTCCACAAACAAATTGTGGACGGACGGACGTCCGGACGGACAGGGGCGACGACATAACACGTCCACATGAAAATGTGGGCGTATAAAAAAAAGGCGATTTTGCGTATAATCAGGGGCCATAATTCAGGAAGTTACCATCCGATATGCGCAAATATCGAAAGGAAGCAAGATCTTTGGGTTATAACCATGAATTTTTAAAGTTTCATCAAAATCGAATCAAAATTGTAACCTCCACAGGGTCCACAACCTTGATATACCATTTTTATACGCCCACATTTTTATGTGGACGTATATTGTCGTCGCCCCTGTCCGTCCGGACGTCCGTCCGTCCGTCCGTCTGTCCGTCCGTCCGTCCGTCTGTCCGTCCGTCCGTCCGTCTGTCTGTCTGTCCGTCCGTCCGTCCCTCCGTCCGTCCCTCCGTCCACAATTTGTTTGTGGACTCTCTACAGGTCACAATTCTTATCCGATTTTGACGAAACTTGAAATATAGGTTTATCCCCAAAAGATCTCGGCTGCTTTCGATATTGGCATGTATCGGATCAAAATTTCATGGATTATGGCCCCTGATTGTACGAAAAATCACGTTTTTAGCTTGTGGACCCTATAGAGGTCACAATTTTGAACCGATTTTGATGAAACTTGACATGCATGTTTATAACCCAAAGATCTTGGTTCCTTTCGATATTTGCGCCTATCGGAATGTAATTTCCTGAATTATGGCCCCTGATTGTCCGAAAAATCACCCTTTTTAGCTTGTGGTTCCTCTGGAGGTCACAATTATTATCTGATTTAAAAAACCGTTTGATTATATCATCGTCACACCCTAAGGAAGGTTGAGTTCGAATTTCGGGAAAATCGGACGAAAATTGCCATACAAAATGGCCGCCGTTTGTACGCGAATACTGTTAAAAAATGGTATATCAAGGTTGTAGACCCTGTAGAAGTCACTTATTTTTATTCGATTTTGATGAAACTTATAATAGATGGTTATAGCCCAAAGATCTTGGTTCCTTTCGATATTTGCGCATATCGGAACGTAACTTCCTGAATTATGACTGCTGATTATACGCAAAATCGCCTTATTTTAGCTTGTGGTCCCTCTGGTGGTCACAATTATTATCCGATTTAATAAAACGGTTGATTATATTACCGTTACACCGTAAGGAAGGTTGAGTTCGAATTTCGGGAAAATCGGACCAAAATTGCCATACAAAATGGCCGCCGTTTGTACGCGAATACTGTTAAAAAATTGTATATCATGGTTGTGGACCCTGTAGAGGTCACAATTTTAATTTGATTTTGATGAAACTTGAAAAGCATGGTTATAACCCAAAGATCTTGGTTCCTTTCGTTATTTGCGCATATCGGATCGTAACTTCCTGAATTATGGCCCCTGATTGTACGAAAAATCGCCTATGGTCCCTCTGGAGGTCACAATTATTATCCGATTTGAAAAAACGTTTGACTCTATCACCGTTACACCCTACGGAAGGTTGAGTTTGAATTTCGAGAAAATTGGACCATAATTGCCAGAAAAAGAGGCTGCCGTTTGTACGGGAACAGTGTAAAAATATGGTCCCTCTGGAGGTCACAATTATTATCTGATTTAAAAAAACGTTTGACTCTACCACCGTTACACCCTACGGAAGGTTGATTTCGAATTTCGAGAAAATTGGACAATAATTGCCAGAAAAAATGGCCGCTGTTTGTACGAGAACAGTGTAAAAATATGGTATGTCAAAGTTGTGGACCCTGTAGAGGTGACAATTTTAATTTGATTTTGATGAAACCTGAAATGCTTGTTTATAACCTAAAGATCTTTATTCTTTACGATATTTGCGCATATCAAATTGTAACTTAATGAATTATGGCCTTTGATTGTAGGAAAAGTCACTTTCGGTATTGCTTGTTCTCTGTCTATCTCTCGAAGAATTATTATCTGATTTAAAAAAAAACTCTGATTATATTACTGTTGCACCGTAAGGAAGGTTGAGTTTGAATTTCGTGAAAATCGTACCAAAATTGCCGGACGAAATGGTCACCGTTTGTACGCGAATAGTGTAAAAATATGGTATATCATGGTTGTGGACTCTCTACAGGTCACAATTCTTATCCGATTTTGACGAAAAGTAACATTTCTAGGTTGTGTACCGTCACACCATAATCATTGTCGGTGTAGCAGGATCATGGACGGACAGACAGACCATCCACCATTCCAGGTCATGGGTTAACCATAAAGAGACAAGACAGGCACACAGCTATACAGTTTATTTACAAAACACGGAACACACAGGAACAAAACAGGCAATTATTTACAGAAAGAAGAATAAGTAGAAGAGCACTGAAATAATAATAAAACTAAATTAGCAAATATATATACAAAAGGATATAGCGCTTCTAATAACTAGATAACTAATAAGAGATATATTGCCTATTACAGGTAATAATAAAAGAATCAGAACTATTATACACATAATACATATAATAAGGAAATATATAAAAACGTACCCTGAGAAAGGTGCTCTTAATATATAAGGAAAAGGAAGAACTAGAAAAGCAGGAAACCCATACAAATTATGAAAATAGCGAAACACTAAAAGATAAAACAAACACCAAATTAGACATACAGTTTGAAATCTAACTTAAATTATTACTTATGTATTTTTATTGTATTTACTTATTTATAATTTATGCCAGAATAAAACAGTATTTATATTAAATAGGAATTGTCATATTTAGTAATGTCAAGTCAAGTTAAACAAATATAAACCTACCTGAGTTAGTGAAATTGGTGCATCCAAGATGAAGACAGAAGAAAAAGTGACTCAAGGTGAAACAGGATGTTAGGACAGTAGCTAAGTAACGGAACACTACTCACCATCTTTAAATAGCAACTTTAAACTATACACCTAAGCAATTATAACAACTGGAAATGCAAGACTATATGTACCTGGATATACTGGACAATAGAAACTGACTAAAAGATTTAAAGGGATTATAACACCTAATAAAATAATTAAAGGGGCTATTACACCCTACTACATCGGCTTCGAATTTCATGAATATCAGACTGGAATTGACCAACAAAATGGCTGCTCCCAATACAGTATGAAATACAGGACTTAATGATGTAGGAAAAATCACTTTCGGTATTGCTTGTTCTCTATCCATCTCTCAAAAATGTGGGCGTATCCTGCCTGGCAGTGCCAGCCTATCTTTTAACAGTATTCGCGTACAAACGGCGGCCATTTTGTATGGCAATTTTCGTCGTGCTATATGTGTATAAACCAGTGATTGTTTTCCATATAAATTGTGTTGTGTTTTTTTATACGCCCACATTTTCATGTGGATGTATTATGTCGTCGCCCCTGTCCGTCCACAATTTGTTTGTGGACTCTCTACAGGTCACAATTCTTATCCGATTTTGACAAAACTTGAAATATAGGTTTATCCCCAAAAGATCTCAGCTGCTTTCGATATTGGCATGTATCGGATCAAAACTTCATGGATTATGACCCCTGATTGTACGAAAAATCATGTTTTTAGCTTGTGGACCCTATAGAGGTCACAATTTTGAACCGATTTTGATGAAACTTGACATGAATGTTTGTAACCCAAAGATCTTGGTTCCTTTCGATATTTGCGGCTATCGGAATGTAATTTCCTGAATTATGGCCCCTGGGCCCTGTTTCACGAAATTTTAACTTAAGATAAAATCCAATTTTAGTAGATACTTCAATTTTGATTGGCTAAGCACTAAAATCAATCTAATATTATCCAATTAAATTACTAAAATTGGGATCTTATCTTAGTTAAAATTTCGTGAAATAGGCCCCTGATTGTCTGAAAGATAGGCTGGCACTGCCAGGCTGGATACGCCCACATTTTCGAGAGATGGATAGAGAACAAGCAATAACGAAAGTGATTTTTCCTACATCATTAAGTCCTGTATTTCATTCTGTAATGGGAGCAGCCATTTAGTTGGTCAGTTCCAGTCTGATATTCATGAAATTCGAAGCCGACAATGATTATGATGTGACGGTACACAACCTAGAAATGTGACTTTTCATCAAAATCGGATAAGAATTGTGACCTGTAGAGAGTCCACAACCATGATATACCATATTTTTACACTATTCGCGTACAAACAGCGACCATTTCGTCCGGCAATTTTGGTACGATTTTCACGAAAATTAGAACCCAATCGAATTAAAATTGTGACCTATACAGGGTCCACAACCATGATATACCATTTTTATACGCCCACATTTTCATGTGGACGTATTATGTCGTCGCCCCTGTCCGTCCGGACGTCCGTCCGTCCACAATTTGTTTGTGGACTCTCTACAGGTCACAATTCTTATCCGATTTTGACGAAACTTGAAATATAGGTTTATCCCCAAAAGATCTCGGCTGCTTTCGATATTGGCATGTATCGGATCAAAACTTCTTGGATTATGGCCCCTGATTGTACGAAAAATCACGTTTTTAGCTTGTGGACCCTATAGAGGTCACAATTTTGAACCAATTTTGATGAAACTTGACATGCATGTTTGTAACCCAAAGATCTTGGTTCCTTTCAATATTTGCGGCTATCGGAATGTAATTTCCTGAATTATGGCCCCTGATTGTCCGAAAAATCACCCTTTTTAGCTTGTGGTCCCTCTGGAGGTCACAATTATTATTCGATTTAAAAAAACGTTTGATTATATCACCGTTACACCCTAAGGAAGGTTGAGTTCGAATTCCGGGAAAATCGGACGAAAATTGCCATACAAAATGGCCGCCGTTTGTACGCGAATACTGTTAAAAAATGGTATATCAAGGTTGTGGACCCTGTGGAGGTCACAATTTTGATTCGATTTTGATGAAACTTGAAATTCATGGTTATAACCCAAAGATCTTGCTTCCTTTCGATATTTGCGCATATCGGATCGTAACTTCCTGAATTATGGCCCCTGATTATACGCAAAATCGCCTTTTTTTTTAGCTTGGAGGTCACAATTATTATTCGATTTAAAAAACCGTTTGATTATATCACCGTTACACCCTAAGGAAGGTTGAGTTCGAATTTCGGGAAAATCGGACCAAAATTGCCATACAAAATGGCCGCCGTTTGTACGCGAATACTGTTAAAAAATGGTATATCAAGGTTGTTGACCCTGTGGAGGTCACAATTTTGATTTGATTTTGATGAAACTTGAAATTCATGGTTATAACCCAAAGATCTTGCTTCCTTTCGATATTTGCGCATATCGGATCGTAACTTCCTGAATTATGGCCCCTGATTATACGCAAAATCGCCTTTTTTTTTTAGCTTGGAGGTCACAATTATTATCCGATTTAAAAAAACGTTTGATTATATTACCGTTACACCGTAAGGAAGGTTGAGTTCGAATTTTGGGAAAATCCGACCAAACTTGAAATTCATGGTTATAACCCAAAGATCTTGGTTCTTTTCGATATTTGCGCATATCGGATCGTAACTTCCTGAATTATGGCCCCTGGTTATACGCAAAATCCCCCTTTCTTTAGCTTGTGGTTCCTCTGGAGGTCACAATTATTATCCAATTTAAAAAAACATTTGATTATATCACCGTTACACTGTAAGGAAGGTTGAGTATGAATTTCGGGAAAATCGGACCAAAATTGACAGACAAAATGGCCGCCATTTGTACGCGAATACTGTTAAAAAAAATGATATATCATGGTTGTGGACCCTGTATAGGTCACAATTTTAATTCGATTTTGATGAGGAAGGTTGAGTTCTAATTTCGTGAAAATCGTACCAAAATTGCCGGACGAAATGGTCGCCGTTTGTACGCGAATAGTGTAAAAATATGGTATATCATGGTTGTGGACTCTCTACAGGTCACAATTCTTATCCAATTTTGATGAAAAGTCACATTTCTAGGTTGTGTACCGTCACACCATAATCATTGTCGGTTTCGAATTTCATTAATATCAGACTGGAACTGACCAACTAAATGGCTGCTCCCAATACAGTATGAAATACAGGACTTAAAGATGTAGGAAAAATCACTTTCGGTATTGCTTGTTCTCTGTCCATCTCTCGAAAATGTGGGCGTATCCTGCCTGGCAGTGCCAGCCTATCTTTTTAACAGTATTCGCGTACAAATGGCGGCCATTTTGTCTGTCAATTTTGGTCCGATTTTCCCGAAATTCAAACTCAACCTTCCTTACGGTGTAACGTTGATATAATCAAACGTTTTTTTTAACGGATAATAATTGTGACCTCCAGATGGACCACAAGCTAAAGAAAGGGGGATTTTGCGTATAACCAGGGGCCATAATTCAGGAAGTTATGATCCGATATGCGCAAATATCGAAAAGAACCAAGATCTTTGGGTTATAACCATGAATTTCAAGTTTCATCAAAATCAAATTAAAATTGTGACCTTTACAGGGTCCACAACCTTGATATACCATTTTTTAACAGTATTCGCGTACAAACAGCGGCCATTTTGTATGGCAATTTTGGTCCGATTTTCGAACTCAACCTTCCTTACGGTGTAATGGTAATATAATCAAACGTTTTTTTAAATCGGATAATAATTGTGACCTCCAGAGGGATCACAAGCTAAAAAGGGTGATTTTTATACGCCCACATTTTTATGTGGACATCACATTTTTAATTCGATTTTGATGAAACTTGAAATTCATGGTAATAACCCAAAGATCTTGGTTCCTTTCGATATTTGCGCATATCGGAACGTAACTTCCTGAATTATGTCCCCTGATTATACGCAAAATCGCCATATTATATGTCCACATTTGACGAAACTTGAAGTATAGATTTATCCCCAAAAGATCTCGGCTGCTTTCGATATTGGCATGTATCTGATCAAAACTTCATGGATTATGGCCCCTGATTGTACGAAAAATCACGTTTTTAGCTTGTGGACCCTATAGAGGTCACAATTTTGAACCGATTTTGATGAAACTTGACATGCATGTTTGTAACCCAAAGATCTTGGTTCGTTTCGATATTTGCGGCTATCGGAATGTAATTTCCTGAATTATGGCCCCTGATTGTCGGAAAAATCACCCTTTTTAGCTTGTGGTCCCTCTGGAGGTCACAATTATTATCCGATTTAAAAAACCGTTTGATTATATCACCGTTACACCCTAAGGAAGGTGTAGTGTGAATGTCGGGGAAATCGGACCAAAATTGCCATACAAAATGGCCGCCGTTTGTAATCGAATACTGTTAAAAAATGGTATATCAAGGTTGTGGACCCTGTGGAGGTCTCAATTTAAATTCGATTTTGATGAAACTTGAAATTCATGGTTATAACCCAAAGATCTTGGTTCCTTTCGATATTTGCGCATATCGGATCGTAACTTCCGGAATTATGGCCCCTGATTATACGCAAAATCGCCTTTTCTTAGCTTGTGGCCCCTCTGGAGGTCACAATTATTATCCGATTGAAAAAAACGGTTGATTATATTACCGTTACACCCTAAGGAAGGTTGAGTTCGAATTTCGGGAAAATCGGACCAAAATTGCCATACAAAATGGCCACCGTTTGTATGCGAATACTGTTAACAAATTGTATATCATGGTTGTGGATCCTGTAGAGGTCACAATTTTAATTCGATTTTGATGAAACTTGAAATGCATGGTCATAACCTAAAGATCTTGGTTCCTTTCGTTATTTGTGCATATCGGATCGTAACTTCCTGAATTTTGGCCCCTGATTGTCCGAAAAATCGCCTATGGTCCCTCTAGAGGTCACAATTATTATCCGATTTAAAAAAACGTTTGACTCTATCACCATTACACCCTACGGAAGGTTGAGTTCGAATTTCAAGAAAATCGGATCATAATTGCCTGAAAAAATGGCCGCCGTTTATACATGAACAGTGTAAAATATATCAAAGTTGTGGACCCTGTAGAGGTCACAATTTTAATTTGATTTTGATGAAACCTGAAATGCTTGTTTATAACCTAAAGATCTTTATTCTTTTCGATATTTGCGCATATCAAATTGTAACTTAATGAATTATGGCCTTTGATTGTAGGAAAAATCACTTTCGGTATTCCTTGTTCTCTGTCTATCTCTCGAACAATTATTATCTGATTTTAAAAATATATTACTGTTCCACCGTAAGGAAGGTTGAATATCAGACTGGAACTGACCAACAAAATGGCTGCTCCCAATACAGTATGAAATACAGGACTTAATGATGTAGGAAAAATCACTTTCGGTATTGCTTGTTCTCTATCCATCTCTCAAAAATGTAGGCGTATCCTGCCTGGCAGTGCCAGCCTATCTTTTTAGCTTGTGGTCCCTCTGGAGGTCACAATTATTATCTGATTTAAAAAAACATTTGATTATATTACCGTTACACCCTAAGGAAGGTTGAGTTCGAATTTCGGGAAAATCGGACGAAAATTGCCATACAAAATGGCCGCCGTTTGTACGCGAATACTGTTAAAAAATGGTATATCAAGGTTGTGGACCCTGTAAAGGTCACAATTTTAATTCGATTTTGATGAAACTTGAAATTCATGGTTATAACCCAAAGATCTTGGTTCTTTTCGATATTTGCGCATATCGGATCGTAACTTCCTGAATTATGGCCCCTGGTTATACGCAAAATCCCCCTTTCTTTAGCTTGTGGTCCCTCTGGAGGTCACAATTATTATCCGATTTAAAAAAACGTTTGATTATATCACCGTTACACCGTAAGGAAGGTTGAGTTTGAATTTGGGGAAAATCGGACCAAAATTGACAGACAAAATGGCCGCCGTTTGTACGCGAATACTGTTAAAAAAATGGTATATCATGGTTGTGGACCCTGTATAGGTCACAATTTTAATTTGATTTTGATGAAACTTGAAATGCATGGTTATAACCCAAAGATCTTGGTTCCTTTCGGTATTTGCGCATATCGGATCATAACTTCCTGAATTATTCGAATTTCGTGAAAATTGTACCAAAATTGCCGGACGAAATGGTCGCCGTTTGTACGCGAATAGTGTAAAGATATGATATATCATGGTTGTGGACCCTCTACAGGTGAAAATTCTTATCCGATTTTGCCGAAAAGTCACATTTCTAGGTTGTGTACCGTCACACCATAATCATTGTCGGCTTCGAATTTCATGAACATCAGACTGGAACTGACCAACAAAATGGCTGCTCCCAATACAGTATGAAATACAGGACTTAATGATGTAGGAAAAATCACTTTCGGTATTGCTTGTTCTCTATCCATCTCTCGAAAATGTGGGCGTATCCTGCCTGGCAGTGCCAGCCTATCTTTAGCTTGTGGTCCCTCTGGAGGTCAAAATTATTATCCGATTTAAAAAAACGTTTGATTATATCACCGTAATATGGTAATGAAGACTGAGTTTGAATTTCGTGAAAATCGAACCAAAATTGACGGACAAAATGGCCGCCGTTCGTACGCGAATAGTGTGAAAATATGTTATATCAAGGTTGTGGACCCTATAGAGGTCACAATTTTGAACCGATTTTGATGAAACTTGATATGCATGTTTATAACCCAAAGATCTTGGGTTTTTTTATATTTGCGCCCATTGGATCGTAACTTCCTGAATTATGGCCCCTGATTGTCCGAAAAATGACCTTTTTTAGCTTGTGGTCCCTCTGGAGGTCAGAATTATTATCCCATTTAAAAAACGGTTTGATTATATCACCGTTAAATCGTAATGAAGGTTGAGGTCGAATTTCATGAAAATCGGACCAAAATTGACTGAAAAAATGGCTGCCGCTTGTACGCGAAGAGTGTAAAAATATGGTCTATGACACAAGCCACGAAAAGGTGTAGAACTTTAGATGAAAAAGCACTCAAATTTAAATAAATTTTTACGAATTCTTTGGGGGTTAAAAACTTGTATTAATAATTCATCTTTCAAATTTTGTAAAGGAAAAGATAACTTGTTGTTCTGTTTTTGTGCAAATACATATTTTGCGGACCATATTATAAGCTTGTAACAGACGTTACATGTCCAATTAATATTTGCCCCAAATTTGCTAATAACTACCAGCCCAGTTGATTTGAGTGTGATAATATCAAAATCTATATTCTAGAATGTAAAAAAATGTCTTTGTGCGCTGTTTACCCCCAAAATTGGCAAAGATCTTTCATGGACATCTGGTTTCAAAACAGTGTGAAATGTCTGAACTGATAACTCTTTTACACTCTTTCTTGGGCATGATTTCATTGTCATTCTTAGCCATTATGTTACAATATTTGATCAACTATTATTTTGTTATTAAATTTTACTTCTGTGTACTGTTTTGTCAATATTGCACAAAATATTTGTAACGGACGTGACTCCCTACTAGTAGTACTATGTAACGGACGTGACCTTTTGTAACGGAGGTCACTATTGACCCAATTAACAGTGCGAGGTGTATCTGAGGTGTTTAACGATCCTTTCCATGCATAGTTTGAGGACATTTAAAAAAGAAGGCAATCTATGTAATTTCATTAAATTTAATAAAGAGTCGTAATTTTCTTTAGGTCATCTTAGCTGCTTGTGTAACGGTAGTGATGTTTGACATTATCAATTTCGTCCACCATCACGTCCGTAACACGTAAAACCGAAAGTCAAACTGTTATCAATCAAATTTGCATGATGATGATTCTTTCATTTTTTTTCGATCACCCGAATGTGTGGAACGGCTCTTGATTTTGAGCGCAAAGCAGGCGGCTTTGACATCTTTAATATCCTCAGTTTTTGCCAAATTCTTGTAATAATATAACGGACGTGATTTTGATATAACGGACGTGACGACAACAAAAGTTTGAGGACGGAATTTCCTTGTGGGGGTCCCGGCGTCGACCATTTTTAATTACCCGCAAAATCGTGAGGTATACGAACTGGACACAGATCACTAAATATTTCTACGCCGGTACCCACAAATTGTAGGGCCAAGTTATTTTTAGTCTTTCTCTCCCTTTGCCTTTTTCCCCCTTTTGCATGGCGATTTTTGTTGACTTTTTGGTGTAGAATCGAAGAAAAGGGTTTAAAATACATTTTCTGCCAGGTTTTGGTGAATATTCATGATTTTGAGGCGGAAGGATACAAGGGTTGTGAGGTTGGTTACGTTGAAAGGGAGGGCCTAAAATTGCTTGTGTAGTTGTCTCTACTTCCACCATGTGTATCTCAAGTTTTTCATGGTGAACCTCATACATGCTTTTGGGCCAGAGTTTGCCACATGTTGCTCCATCTGTGGCAGAAAGCGTTCTAGCCAACGAATATTTGGGAAAAAGTTACAGCCGGTCTAAGAGACGAGAATTAACATTGAAGTCAATGGGGAAATAATTAGTGATCTGTGGCCTGTCTGTGTATGACAAGGCTGTGACTGATAGGCCTTAGTTTTGAAAATATGATGACTAAATTGTCAGAAAATATGTATAACTTATTTTGTCTACAGAAAAACTAAAAAAAAGGTTAAATTTTAAAAAAAAAATCAAAGTTTGGAGAAAAATTGTGATTTCACTGCAAATTTCTCAATTTTCAGTTTTTATTTAATTTCTAACAGTAAGAGAAATATTTCTATGTCCAATTTTGGTGTTTTCAGTCTCAGAAAGGATAGATAAAGTGAACAGCATTGTAATTTCACCTAATTTTGTCTAAAAATCAGGAATATTCACAAAAAATCTGCAAATTCACCCATTTCGATGTAGAAATTAATGCCTTCATGCCTACTCAAATTAGTCAAAATTTCTAAAAATGCCCCTTATTTTCATTGCTATTGTAAGTTTGATGGGATCTATAAGTTTGTCAGGTTTAGAAATAGCTGCAGTTTTCCTGCAGAAAATTGAAAATTGGCAACACTGAGTTAATAATATACAGCAGTTGGGTTTATACAAAATGTTCAAAACAGGGGTTGGCTCAATTTGGCCACCAATTTAGCCAAAAGAAGCATTTATTTCTTCTTTGAAACATTAAATTCTTGCATTTCCTTCGTGAAGGAAGCAATATCCCAGTGTTTATAGACATTTTTCACCCCACCATTCTGTTTACAGAGGCTATAACTGCCCCACCCCACCCTTTTTTATTAATGTGTTTTGAGAGTTTTAATTGTACCTGTGTTGACAATTAAATGATAATAATTGGAATTTGTAGTTGAATTACAGTTAGGAATGTTATTTTACACCAGTAAATGGTTATTTTGTACATTTCAAGGATTTCTAATCTTTTTTGTTTAAAGGCAAACTTAGAACCCTGAGACATTTCAGGCCAATAAGACCATACCCTGATACAAAACTGGTGTAGATGTGTAAATGTCAGCTTAATGGTCAATATTTTCTTATCGAAATCTAGGATTTGTGGTGTTTGTTGCATTTATGTTACTTATAGAACAGTAAAATGTTAATTTTGATCCTTTTCAGGCCTCTTTTATGATGTCAACTCTGTTATAACTACCATTTTGACTTCATTTTTTCAGGCAATTGATGTAAAGGTTCAGACATCTTGATTCAGCACCAGAATTGCAATAAAGATTTGTATGGTGCCTTGAGATATTGATAACATTGAACTATTTCCAAATTTGTAAAAAAAATGTGTATTCTGTGACCCTTTTGTTAGAGAGGGGTGGACATAGGCCAATTATGGCATTTTTTTCTTTCAGCAAGGCCTATTTTAACCATAATTCACATTTATTGCACCTATTTTAGTTTTTATGTTCATATATTAGCCAGGGATGGTAAATCATATCTGTTAGACAGATTCTTTTGGTAATGTTAGCTTTGCAACCAAAGATAAGATTGATTCAGTCATTGACATTTTTAGGGGGTGGGGTTACATGTTTCAGTACAGACCTTTATAATTCCAATCAATGCAACAGTTTTGTGATTTTTCTGTTTGCATATTGTGCAGGGTTTCCAAAACGATATTACTTGCCAGTCTGGCTATCTAAAAAAGTGGAAAATTATTGTTTTTTTGAAAGATGCTACATGTACAGTAAATTCTGTACATTTTTCCTGACATGACAGTAAAAAATTATATTTTTGAAAAAAATTCCAGATTATGAGTGTTTTCTGTGTAATTTGTTTGTAACTTGTTGTATTTTTTCACAAAACTCAAATACTGCCTTTAATAAGAAAGATTTTTAAATTTTAGCACAAAAGGCCCAGGGACCTGAGATGCACTGCTGTACATAAAGCAGCTTGTATACTTAAAGGGCCATCATTTTTGCAGTTATTCTTTGATTTTGATTTTCTTTCACCGGTGCGTTGCCAGAACATATGGGAAGCATATAATAAGGGCATTTTGGTGATACCTGAAGTTTCACCCCTATATAGGACATATTTCTACGCCGGTACCCACAAATTGTAGGGCCAAGTTATTTTTAGTCTTTCTCTCCCTTTCCCTTTTTCCCCCTTTTGCATGGCGATTTTTGTTGACTTTTTGGTGTAGAATCGAAGAAAAGGGTTTAAAATACATTTTCTGCCAGGTTTTGGTGAATATTCATGATTTTGAGGGGGAAGGATACAAGGGTTGTGAGGTTGGTTACGTTGAAAGGGAGGGCCTAAAATTGCTTGTGTAGTTGTCTCTACTTCCACCATGTGTATCTCAAGTTTTTCATGGTGAACCTCATACACGCTTTTGGGCCAGAGTTTGCCACATGTTGCTCCATCTGTGGCAGAAAGCGTTCTACCCATGAATATTTGGGGAAAAGTTACAGCCGGTCTAAGAGACGAGAATTAACATTGAAGTCAATGGGGAAATAATTAGTGATCTGTGGCCAACTGCGTGTAGAACAAGGGAGCTAATAACCGCGGAAGAGCCATGGATTTGAAACGGGAGGGGAAATATCGATCGTAAACGCAAATAACGGACGTGATTCTTTGACGGAATCTCGAGTGGACGATCGAAAATGCAAATAGTTTCTTCTCAAACGTCTCTAAATCAACAGAAATACTTACATCATATCACTCAATTATGCCTCTTGATTTGTAACATAAACATACATATAGATGCAGGTGGTGAGCAACTCTTTCAATGCAGTAAAAAATTTCTGTGATTCTTTGACGGAATCTCGAGTGGACGATCGAAAATGCAAATAGTTTCTTCTCAAACGTCTCTAAATCAACAGAAATACTTACATCATATCACTCAATTATGCCTCTTGATTTGTAACATAAACATACATATAGATGCAGGTGGTGAGCAACTCTTTCAATGCAGTAAAAAATTGTTTTTTTTGGACGGAATTTGTCAAGTCCGTTACACACTTTTTAAACAATTTTTTTTATTGAAAAATATTAAGATTTTTGGAATTTGACACTTCTGATGGATAGAAACATCCTTTATCTTCAATTTAAGAAACAACTTGTAGATTTCAATCTATGTCTTCAGTATCAAAATACTTACCCTTTTTTAACACCACCAAGAGGGACAAATTTAGACATCAAAAAAGGGGGTATTTTTATTTTTGTCTCGCAATAAATATTTTATTTGTACTATTTTGATCATGAAGTTGTGTTTATTATCTCTTTATTATATTTTGTGTATAACCATACCAAAAATTACATTGGATTTGTCCTAGCTTTGGGAAAAATCAATTTTTGCAAAACCATATGTTAGTTCTACACCTTATTGTGGCCTGTGTCATATCAAGGTTGTGAACCCTGTAGAGGTCACAATCTTCATTCAATTTTGATGAAACTTGAAACACATGTTTACAACTTAACAATCTTAGTTCCTTTCGATATTTGTGCATATCGGATTGTAACTTCCTGAATTATGGCCCCTGATTGTACGAAAAATGACCTATTTTTTTAGCTTGTGGTCCCTAATCTGGGGTCAGAATTATTATCCCATTTAAAAAAACATTTGATTATATCACCGTTACATCGTAATGAAGGTTGAGGTCGAATTACGTGAAAATCGGACCAAAATTGACAGCTGTTCTTGTCAGGCCATCCATCCTTCATCACGAACAAGGGGAAACCACGCTAGAAAATGTAGATGAACTTTGTCACCCAATGCAGGGATCAAACCCCAACCTCAAGGCTACCGAGCCAGCATCTTACCCACTTAGCAACATGATCCCCAGTTGAATTTGAAGCCTACTGAAATGAACCTTAATTCATTTCGATATTTGCACATATCAAATTCTAACTTAATGATGTAGGAAAAATCACTTTCGGTATTGCTTGTTCTCTATCCATCTCTCGAAAATGTGGGCGTATCCTGCCTGGCAGTGCCAGCCTATCTTTTAGCTTGTTGTCTCTATAAAACTGTCTGATTATTAGTCTCTTATCATCCAAACAAATATTCTACGAATATTAGTCTGGATGGGTCCTCAAAATTTGACAGAAAGTCGGTCACTGTCTGGATTATCCAGTCTTTAAAGTTACCACGTGCTGAATCTATCAAAACATCTCGCTTGTCAACAATGACACTCTCTAAAATTTTGTTTTAAAGTTTTTAATTGAAATGGTAATTTTCTCTCGTCATGAATCAAACGTATGGCTTCTCACAATCTCCTTAATCACGATTCATGCTGTTGTATCGTCTCTATTTTGTTTCTAATAATAGATGTGCCAAGTGAATTGTGGGATATATTTTATCCTCGCCTTATAGAATCTATCAAAATCGGCACGGCTTCATAATATCTATCACTTACCGAGACTTTAGCCAAAGGGTTCCATTGCCCATGCGTAACCGGGAGTTTGGTTTTTTATGTGGTAGATTATCCAGTAATTTTCGTCAATAATTGAGAACCGACCCAGACCCTCCGTGCGTTGAAGACTAGGGGGGGGGGGGGTCTGGGTGACCGAGACTATCTGATTATATCACTGTTACACTGTAATGAAGATTGTACGCGAATAGTGTAAAAAATATGGTATATCAAGGTTGTGGACCCTGTGGAGTTCACAATTTTAATCCGATTTTTATGAAACTAGAAAAGCATGTTTATAATCCAAAGATCATGATTCCTTTCGATATTTGTTCATATCGGATTGTAATTTTCTGAATTATAGCCCCTGATTGTACACAAAATCGACTTTTTATTCGCCCCCATTGAAATGTGGTCATATATTGTCGTCGCCCCCATCCGTCCGGTGTCCACAAGTGCTTGTGGACGCTCTAGAGGCTAAAGTTAAATTTATACACAGTGTTTAAGGTCATGAGACGAAAAAGCCTATTGTTTTTCAGCGATTTCCGATAACTACAAGAGTTATGGCCCTTGATCACTTCAAAAAATCTTGTGGACTCTATAGAGGCCAGAGTTAATATTCGATTGACTTTAAATTTATACACAGTGTTTAAGGTCATGAGACGAAGAATCCTATTGATTTTCAGCGATTTCAGATAATTAGTGCCAGAGTTATGGCCCTTGATCACTTAAAAAAATCTTGTTGACGCTCTAAAGGCCAAAGTTAATGTCCGATTGACTTTAAATTTATACACAGTGTTTAAGGTCATAAGACGAAGAAGTCTATTGATTTTCAGTGATTTCTGATAATTAGTTCCAGAGTTGTAGCATTTGATCACTTCAAAAAATCTTGTGGACGCTCTAGAGGCCAAAGTTAATATCCGATTGACTTTAAATTTATACACAGTGTTTAAGGTCATAAGACAAAGAAGCCTATTGATTTTCAGCAATTTCCGATAAATAGTGCCAGAGTTAAAGCCCTTGATCACTTCAAAAAATCTTGTTGGTGCTCTAGAGGCCAAAGTTAATATCCGATTGACTTCAAATTCATACACAGTGTTTAAGGTCATGAGATGAAGAAGCCATGGGTTCCATGTCGGCCGTATATGCCGGTCGGGACCGGCGACGTGAAGTTAGCCCGTTGTTCGTTGTTCGGTATTCGCGAATAACGAACAACGAGCCAGTTTGTTGTTCGGTATTCGCGAATAACGAACAACGAGCTGGTTTGTTGTTCGGTATTCGCGAATAACGAACAACGAGCTGGTTTGTTGTTCGGTATTCACTAGATTTGGAATTAGTAATGTAATAAAAGATTTTTTGCAGGGAACACGCCGCAGGCGGGTTTTTATAAGCCTAACTGGATTATAAAGCTTCAAAATTCTTGGAAACAGATTCTCACAACTTTCTTTCTTCTGACTTCTGGGAAATAGATTCTAACAACTTCTCTTTCTATCCGAAGAAAGAACTGTTACATATTGGTGAATAACGAACAACGAGCCAGTTTGTTGTTCGGTATTCGCGAATAACGAACAACGAGCTGATTTGTTGTTCGGTATTCACCGTATATGGAATAAGTAATATAATAAAGGTACTTTTGTAGGGAACACGCCACAGGCGGGTTTTAATGAGCTTAAATAGACAATAAAACTTCAGGCTTCTGGGAAATAGATTTTAACAACTTCTCTTTCTATCCGAAGAAAGAGCTGTTACATATTGGCGAATACCGAACAACGAGCCAGTTTGTTGTTCGGTATTCGCGAATACCGAACAACGAGCTGGTTTGTTGTTCGGTATTCACCGTATATGGAATTATTAATATAATAAAGGTACTTTTGTAAGGAACACGCCACAGGCGGGTTTTCGTGAGCTTAAATAGACGATAAAACTTCAAACTTCTGGGAAATAGATTCTAACAACTTCTCTTTCTATCCGAAGAAAGAGCTGTTACACATTGGCGAATAACGAACAACGAGCCAGTTTGTTGTTCGGTATTCGCGAATACCGAACAACGAGCTGGTTTGTTGTTCGGTATTCACCGTATATGGAATAAGTAATATAATAAAGGTACTTTTGTAGGGAACACGCCAGAGGCGGGTTTTTATGAGCTTAAATAGACAATTAAACTTCAAACTTCTAGGAAATAGATTCTAACAACTTCTCTTTCTATCCGAAGAAAGAGCTGTTACATATTGGCGAATACCGAACAACGAGCTGGTTTGTTGTTCGGTATTCACCGTATATGGAATAAGTAATATAATAAAGGTACTTTTGTAGGGAACACGCCATAGGCGGGTTTTAATGAGCTTAAATAGACAATAAAACTTAAAACTTCTGGGAAATACATTTTAACAACTTCTCTTTCTATCCGAAGAAAGATCTGTTACATATTGGCGAATAACGAACAACGAGCCAGTTTGTTGTTCGGTATTCGCGAATAACGAACAACGAGCTGGTTTGTTGTTCGGTATTCACGAATACCGAACAACGAACTGGTTTGTTGTTCGGTATTCACCGTATATGGAATTATTAATATAATAATGGTACTTTTGTAAGGAACACGCCACAGGCGGGTTTTCGTGAGCTTAAATAGACGATAAAACTTCAAATTTCTGGGAAATAGATTCTAACAACTTCTCTTTCTATCCGAAGAAAGAGCTGTTACACATTGGCGAATAACGAACAACGAGCCAGTTTGTTGTTCGGTATTGGCGAATAACGAACAACGAGCTGGTTTGTTGTTCGGTATTCATCGTATATGGAATTAGTAATATAATAAAAGTACTTTTGTAGGGAATACGCCACAGACGGGGTTTTATGAGCTTAAATGGACAATAAAACTTCAAACTTCTGGGAAATAGATTCTAACAACTTCTCTTTCTATCCGAAGAAAGAGCTGTTACATATTGGCGAATAACGAACAACGAGCCAGTTTGTTGTTCGGTATTGGCGAATAACGAACAACGAGCTGGTTTGTTGTTCGGTATTGGCGAATACCGAACAACGAGCTGGTTTGTTGTTCGGTATTCACCGTATATGGAATAAGTAATATAATAAAGGTACTTTTGTAGGGAACACGCCACAGGTGGGTTTTAATGAGCTTAAATAGACAATAAAACTTCAGGCTTCTTGGAAATAGATTTTAACAACTTCTCTTTCTATCCGAAGAAAGAGCTGTTACATATTGGCGAATACCGAACAACGAGCCAGTTTGTTGTTCGGTATTCGCGAATACCGAACAACGAGCTGGTTTGTTGTTCGGTATTCACCGTATATGTAACAGCTCTTTCTTCGGATAGAATAACGAACAACGAGCTGGTTTGTTGTTCGGTATTCACCAGATATGGAATTAGTAATCTAATAAAGTAACTTTTGTTCGTTATTCGCCAATGTGAAACTGCTCTTTCTTCGGATAGACAGAGAAATTGTTAGAATCTATTTCCTAAGAGTTCGAAGTGTTATAATCCATTTAGGCTCATAAAAACCCACCTGCGGCGTATTCCCGACAAAAGTACATTTATTATATTACCGATTCCATACACTGTGAATACCGAACAACAAACCAGCTCGTTGTTCGTTATTCGCCAATATGTAACAGATCTTTCTTCGGATAGAAAGAAAAGTTGTTAAAATGTATTTCCCAGAAGTTTTAAGTTTTATTGTCTATTTAAGCTCATTAAAACCCGCCTGTGGCGTGTTCCCTACAAAAGTACCTTTATTATATTACTTATTCCATATACGGTGAATACCGAACAACAAACCAGCTCGTTGTTCGGTATTCGCGAATACCGAACAACAAACTGGCTCGTTGTTCGGTATTCGCCAATATGTAACAGCTCTTTCTTCGGATAGAACGAGAAGTTGTTAAAATCTATTTCCCAGAAGCCTGAAGTTTTATTGTCTATTTAAGCTCATTAAAACCCGCCTGTGGCGTGTTCCCTACAAAAGTACCTTTATTATATTACTTATTGTCCCCCGCCTTTCGAAGAAAGTTGGGGGACTATTAAAATGGGTTCGTCCGTGTGTCTGTCTGTCTGTCTGTCTGTCTGTCTGTCTGTCTGTCTGTCTGTCCGTCTGTCTGTCCGTCCGTCACACTTTTTGGGACACAATAACTCTCTTCCTAATTGAGCTAGAATGTTCAAACTTGGTGTATGTGTTTATTAGGTCAATGCCTTGATGGAGTTCGAAGATGAGCATTTTCCGCTGAGGGTAAGCAGAGATAAGCAATTTGATTGGTTGATGCTTTGGGACACGATAACTTTAGTTCTAATTAAGTGAGATTGATGAAACTTGGTGTATAGTTTCATTATAGTAATACCTTGACTAAGTTCGATAATGAGCATTTTCTGCTCAGGGTAAGCAGAGCTATACGCAATTTGATTGGTCGAGAATTTGGAACACAATAACTCTCCTTCTAATTGAGTTAAAATGTTCAAACTTGGTGTATATGCTTATTAGGTCAATGCCTTGATGGAGTTCAAAGATGAGCATTTTCCGCTTAGGGTAAGCAGAGATAAGCAATTTGATTGGTTGATGCTTTGGGACACGATAACTTTAGTTCTAATTAAGTGAGAGTGATGAAACTTGGTGTATAGTTTCATTATAGTAATACCTTGACTAAGTTCGATAATGAGTATTTTCTGCTCAGGGTAAGCAGAGCGATACGCAATTTGATTGGTCGAGACTTTGGAACACAATTACTCTCCTTCTAATTTAGTTAAAATGTTCAAACTTGGTGTATATGCTTATTAGGTCAATGCCCTGATGGAGTTCAAAGATGAGCATTTTCCGCTTAGGGTAAGCAGAGATAAGCAATTTGATTGGTTGATGCTTTGGGACACGATAACTTTAGTTCTAATTAAGTGAGAGTGATGAAACTTGGTGTATAGTTTCATTACAGTAATACCTTGACTAAGTTCGATAATGAGCATTTTCTGCTCAGGGTAAGCAGAGCGATACGCAATTTGATTGGTCGAGACTTTGGAACACAATAACTCTCCTTCTAATTGAGTTAAAATGTTCAAACTTGGTGTATATGCTTATTAGGTCAATGCCTTGATGGAGTTCGAAGATGAGCATTTTCCGCTTAGGGTAGGCAGAGATAAGCAATTTGATTGGTTGATGCTTTGAGACACGATAACTTTAGTTCTAATTAAGTGAGAGTGATGAAACTTGGTGTATAGTTTCATTACAGTAATACCTTGACTATGATCGATAATGAGCATTTTCTGCTCAGGGTAAGCAGAGCGATAAGCAATTTGATTTGCCGAGACTTTGGAACACAATAACTCTCCTTCGAATTGAGTTAAAATGTTCAAAATTGGTGTGTATGCTTATTAGGTCAATGCCTTGATGGAGTTCGAAGATGAGCATTTTCTTCTTACGGTAGGCAGAGATAAGCAATTTTTGGATGACACTTCGTGTTCAGTTTGGTTGGTCGATACGTTTGAAAAAAATAAATGTGCGATTAATTAATATGTGTCATCTATTTATTTTGGGATTTCGGCGGGGGACATCAGCCTCACTGTTGGCTTGTTCCATATACGGTGAATACCGAACAACAAACCAGCTCGTTGTTCGGTATTCGCCAATACCGAACAACAAACCAGCTCGTTGTTCGTTATTCGCCAATACCGAACAACAAACTGGCTCGTTGTTCGTTATTCGCCAATATGTAACAGCTCTTTCTTCGGATAGAAAGAGAAGTTGTTAGAATCTATTTCCCAGAAGTTTGAAGTTTTATTGTCCATTTAAGCTCATAAAACCCCGTCTGTGGCGTAATCCCTACAAAAGTACTTTTATTATATTACTAATTCCATATACGATGAATACCGAACAACAAACCAGCTCGTTGTTCGTTATTCGCCAATACCGAACAACAAACTGGCTCGTTGTTCGTTATTCGCCAATGTGTAACAGCTCTTTCTTCGGATAGAAAGAGAAGTTGTTAGAATCTATTTCCCAGAAATTTGAAGTTTTATCGTCTATTTAAGCTCACGAAAACCCGCCTATGGCGTGTTCCTTACAAAAGTACCATTATTATATTAATAATTCCATATACGGTGAATACCGAACAACAAACCAGCTCGTTGTTCGGTATTCGTGAATAACGAACAACAAACCAGCTCGTTGTTCGTTATTCGCCAATATGTAACAGATCTTTCTTCGGATAGAAAGAGAAGTTGTTAAAATGTATTTCCCAGAAGTTTTAAGTTTTATTGTCTATTTAAGCTCATTAAAATTCGCCTGTGGCGTGTTCCCTACAAAAGTACCTTTATTATATTACTTATTCCATATACGGTGAATACCGAACAACAAACCAGCTCGTTGTTCGGTATTCGCGAATACCGAACAACAAACCAGCTCGTTTTTCGTTATTCGCGAATACCGAACAACAAACTGGCTCGTTGTTCGTTATTCGCCAATATGTAACAGATCTTTCTTCGGATAGAAAGAAAAGTTGTTAAAATGTATTTCCCAGAAGTTTTAAGTTTTATTGTCTATTTAAGCTCATTAAAACCCGCCTGTGGCGTGTTCCCTACAAAAGTACCTTTATTATATTACTTATTCCATATACGGTGAATACCGAACAACAAACTGGCTCGTTGTTCGGTATTCGCCAATATGTAACAGCTCTTTCTTCGGATAGAAAGAGAAGTTGTTAAAATCTATTTCCCAGAAGCCTGAAGTTTTATTGTCTATTTAAGCTCATTAAAACCCGCCTGTGGCGTGTTCCCTACAAAAGTACCTTTATTATATTACTTATTCCATATACGGTGAATACCGAACAACAAACCAGCTCGTTGTTCGGTATTCGCCAATACCGAACAACAAACCAGCTCGTTGTTCGTTATTCGCCAATATGTAACAGCTCTTTCTTCGGATAGAAAGAGAAGTTGTTAGAATCTATTTCCCAGAAGTTTGAAGTTTGATTGTCCATTTAAGCTCATAAAACCCCGTCTGTGGCGTAATCCCTACAAAAGTACTTTTATTATATTACTAATTCCATATACGATGAATACCGAACAACAAACCAGCTCGTTGTTCGTTATTCGCCAATACCGAACAACAAACTGGCTCGTTGTTCGTTATTCGCCAATGTGTAACAGCTCTTTCTTCGGATAGAAAGAGAAGTTGTTAGAATCTATTTCCCAGAAATTTGAAGTTTTATCGTCTATTTAAGCTCACGAAAACCCGCCTATGGCGTGTTCCTTACAAAAGTACCATTATTATATTAATAATTCCATATACGGTGAATACCGAACAACAAACCAGCTCGTTGTTCGGTATTCGTGAATACCGAACAACAAACTGGCTCGTTGTTCGGTATTCGCCAATATGTAACAGCTCTTTCTTCGGATAGAAAGAGGAGTTGTTAAAATCTATTTCCCAGAAGCCTGAAGTTTTATTGTCTATTTAAGCTCATTAAAACCCGCCTGTGGCGTGTTCCCTACAAAAGTACCTTTATTATATTACTTATTCCATATACGGTGAATACCGAACAACAAACCAGCTCGTTGTTCGGTATTCGCGAATACCGAACAACAAACTGGCTCGTTGTTCGGTATTCGCGAATACCGAACAACGAACAACGAACAACAAGCTAGCTTCACGCCGCTGTCGGGACCTAGGGCTATGGAAAATGACCGTAACTAGATGTGACCCAACGGTCATTTTGCACGCCGGAAAAATAACCTTTTTACAAAAACTCAATTTTCAAACATGGCTACCATCGACATCCACTATGTAACTATAACACTGTACGGCCAGTGCAGAATATTGCGTATGTAAAGATAGAAGAAGCCACATTATCTCGTGATTGGTGTTATAGAGTTGTATACATAGTCGTCAGTAGATTATACTGGGCATTATGTTGATAATTGATGATGATTGTCGTGTAGTAGAACAATAAAAGTTAATTGATATTCGAGAATCTTATCAAAGGCGTGAAACAGTCCATTCTTAGTCAATCACGTATTGTCCACGTGTCATAAGAACTTTCTAGAACAAAGCCGTTTACCGCTATTACAGTCACGCACTATGTAAACGAGATTATTACGATCTTCGAAAAAAGGAAAATTAATATGAAGTACTGCTCTTCGAATCCAACCAACTGCCATATTAAATATGACAGCATAGAAATTACGTAAATCCTTAACAACGTACATGTTGGGAGAAAATTGAATTATAATTTTTTATAGTGATATTACGGCCTTGTGGGAATTGTAGAAATAATATCTAGAGATTAGTTAACTTGCTTACCGACAAATTAAGAATATTACGTATTCCAGTGCTATTGTGTAGCAATATTGATAATTCCACGTGTTAGAAAAATTGTCGTGCATAAATATATTGTATATCTTATACACGACGATATTCTAGACGGCGCTAGTGTCGCTTGAAGTTAGCAAACATGAATGCCAAGTTAGCTACCCGACAGTTATTCATTACTAAGATTTTCGTCAATATTCTGCGGCCCGTAACGCCGTAAGAGATGTTCTAAAACCAATGTGAAATATATGACGTGGATAATTATATATTTATCTTCATATCGAAGTTATTGTATTACAACTCATAATTATCCAGGTCAGTGTGTTTTCTATTGAGCACGTGGTAATTACGTGTCAGCCAGTGACATGTTTTTTCATCGGCAATTTCGATTATTTAAGTACCGTCGCCAAAAGAGAATATTTAACTTATAAATAATTATCACAAGCCTTACAATAAATATTTCCTTTTTAAGTCTAATATATAATTTTTTGTGTACCTCGTGCTGACAAAGTGGTATAGACACGTGAATTCACCATACCCGACCGAGAATAAAAAACATGAAATATGGATTTTTTTTGCAAAGTTTTCGTGCGTTATCAAAAATGACCGGTAGTGAAAATTTTGAAGTGGAAGCCCCTGGAAGAAGCCTATTGATTTTCAGCGATTTCCGATAATTAGTGCCAGAGTTATGGCCCTTGATCACTTCAAAAAATCTTGTGGATACTCAAGAGGCCAAAGTTAATATCCGATTGATTTCCAATATATATACAGTTTTTAAGGTCATGAGACAAAGACACCCATTGATTTTCAGCGATTTCTGATAATTGGTGCCAGAGTTGTAGTCCTTGATCACTTCAAAAAATCTTGTGGATGCTCTAGAGGCCAAACTTAATATGCGATTGACTTTAGATTGATACACAGAGTTTAAGGTGTTGAAACGAACAAATATTTTGATTTTCAATGAATTTTGATAACTGAACAGCTAAATCCATCATATTAAATGTTTCCTATACTAATTGTTAGTGTGGGGCAAAACTTTATAAAAAGCAAACAAATTCTAATGATTTTCTGATAATTACACAATGAGTTGTTACTCTTAATCAGATTTTAGTGTATTATACATGTTTCATTACCGAAAAAAGTAAAAATATGCGACATCTCTTGTTGACTGCCTGGACGATTTAGCTGCTATGGGCATATGTTTCGTTGCCTGGCAACCTTTCTTTACATTATCCAGAATCACCAGTCTATCTCCATGATATTTTTTCAAAGTACGAACATTCACTTCATTTATGTTCAGTAAACCAACACCTCCTAAACGTTCCAAAATCCAAATCTCGTTATAGTGAATGTTTTTTCTAAATGGCAGTTCCTAAAATTGGAATTGTTTAAGTGGCATTTGGTAACTGTATGAGAATAACACATGGCACAATTATATGGAATACAAGTTACTTGAGGAGTTTATTTCAGCGACGTTTCAATATGTTGTTGTTACTGAATTACTTTTACTTGTCTCTTATAGGTCATGGTATCTTATAAGTTTACTAATATGCTTTTAAATGTCTATTATATGTTATGGTTTCTTTACTAGACCTTAAAGAATCTATTCACTTTTTCGAATTGTCTCCCTGTAAAAACACTATAGAGCAACTGTTTCCAGCTGGATTTTGACACTATATAAGTTCAATGCCTTCGTATTTTTATTTGTTAAAACTGATTAAATCTTTTTTTATACACCCACATTTTCATGTGGACGTATGATACCGTTGCGTCTGTCAGCCCGGATAGCCGTCTGTCTGAACCTCTCTCTACAATTTGTTTGTGGAGACTCCACAGGTCACAATTTTTAACCGATTTTGACAAAACTTGAAATACAGGTCTATCTCCCAAAGATCTCCGCTCCTTTCGATATTGGTATATATTGGACCATAACTTCATGAATTATGGCCCCTGAGTATACGAGAATCTCGGTTTCAGCTTATGGGCACTCTAGTGCCAACAGTTTTTATCCGATTTTTATGAAACTATAAATTTATATTTATATCACCAAGCCCTTGGTTTCTTTCAATAATCACACATATCCAAACGTAACTTGTATTCAGGTTGAATTTGAATTTCGTAAAAACTTAAAATGTATCTTAATATGTCAAAGTTTTCGGCCCCTTTCGATATTTACGCATTTCAGACATCATTTTTCTGAATTTTGGCCCCTGATTGTACAAAAAAAATTGCTTTTGTTTTTAACTTGTTGTCAATCCATCTCTTGCAAAATGGGGGCATAGCTTACCTGGCAACCGCTGGTTTTAGATTCCAATCAATTGGATTTGATTTGTCCGTCAAACTTTTTTGGACACAATAACTCTCTTTCTAATTGAGCTAGGATGTTCAAACTTGGTGCAGGTGTTTATTAGGTAAATGCCTTGATGGAGTTCGAAGATGAGCATTTTCTGTTAAGGGTAAGCAGAGATAACCAATTTGATTGGTTGATGCCTTGGGACACCATCACATAAGTTCTAATTAAGTAAGAGTGATGAAACGTGTATAGATAGATTACATCAATACCTTGACTAAGTTCGATAACAAGCATTTTCTGCTCAGGGTAAGCAGTTTAATTGGTCGAGACTTTGGAACACAAAAACTCTCCTTCTAATTCAGTTAAAATATTTAAACTTGGTGTATGTGTTTATTAGGTCAATGGAACACTGTCCTCTTAGGGTAAGCAGAGATAAGCAATTTGATTGGTTAATGCTCTGGGACATGATAACTTTAGTTCTAATTAAATGAAAGTAATGAAACTTGGTGTCCGAGCGAAGTGAGTAAAAAAAATTTTGGGGAGGGGGGCGTGGTCTTTTATGAAAATTCAATCCTTTTTGGTGTATTTTCAGAGCATCTGCTGCCTTTTTGTATTTGCTTCAGTGCAAATCAAATTTCCTTTCATATTTATTCAAATTTTTACCAAATTAACTTAATTTCATCAATGATATAGAGACTCTTCCAGGGAGCTAAAAAAGATTATGTAAATGGTAATTGGTATTACATATACCATTGCAAATTTATTTACTAAAAAAAAAAGATCAGTTTCAAAAATTCTAAGTCAAAAGCCTCTCGTAGTGGTAGTAGTACTTACATTCGGCGCTATTGCACTTTCGCACCTCTACCAGTTCCCGTGGTCGTAGCGACTTGAAACTTTCAGGGGATGTACAGGAGAACAAATGATGACCCCACACCAAATTTCAGCCGAATCGATCAATAACTTGTCATTTTACCGACCTTTTACGTTCAGCTTCCAGATAGACTTATCTGGTCGACGCCATTTTCTTTGTTTAACATTTTAGGTTTTAGGTCTAAGGGAAGTAACTCCTGTTTAACATATTAGGGATAAGACAGGTAATTCTCTACAGTTTTACTTTAGCGGAAAATCGATGATATTTCTTGGCCTATGACATTTTTCCAGTAACATTCCTATGATCATTAAAATGCTTTTTAAACACAAAGGCTCCGGCATGTCACAGTCATCTAATAAAAATATCGTGGCCTGTGGAGGTCACATGCACCTTTCACATTGACCACACCCATTGACTTCCTTTCCGACACGGACCCTCAGCGTTTGATCGTTTTCTGATCAAGCGGTGTGCGACAGGACCAAGGTCAAGGTCGGTGGTTCAAGCCAAGATTGTGGCCTTTGAAAAAGGTTACTGGGTAAAGGTCGTAAGTCAAGGTCAAATGTCCAAAAACTGACTTTGAAAAGTTTCAGTTCAGTTTACTGTAGTATGACCTTGACCCACGACTTTGACCCTGTTACCTTTTTTGAAGGACATCGTCTCTTCTTTCACCTCGAACATTGAATTTGATAATACAGCAAGAAGTATGGGGACAGCAAGCATAAACGCAAAGACCCCGAGCTCGATGGAAAATTTAAAGTCAGGGTCAGCATCAAGGTCACAACGTTATTCACACGTAAACGACAATCCAAATGGTCAATGCCTAATAGTCATTTACAGAAAATGGTGGCTTAGCGCAAAAATTAAAATATACCAAAATTATTATTATGAACTGCATCGTTAGGCGTGTAGCGTAGAGTGTCGGGGTCCGTCTGAGTGTCTTGTTATACGAGTCTAAATAGTCAACAAAGAAAATGGCGTCGAACGGATAAGATTATCTGTGAAACAGAACGTAAAAGGTCGGTAAAATGAAAAGTTATTGATCGATTCGGTTGAAATTTGGCGTGAGGTCATCGCTAGTCCCTCTTGACATCCCCTGAAAATTTCAAGTCTCTACACCCACGGGAACTGGTAGAGGTGCGAAAGTGCAATAGCGCCCTTACATTCTTACATTATTAGTGACTAACGTAATAAATACGGTTCTATTTCAGAATCGCACCTCTACCAGTAGAGACTTGAAATTTTCAGGGGGTGTTCCGCTGGGTTCGAGATGACCTCACACCAAATTTTAGCAAAATCGACCAATAACTTTTCATTTTACCGACCTTCAGCTTCTCCCGTGAGATATATTTATCCGTACGACGCCATTTGCATTTCTTGACTATTTAGACTCGAATAACAAGACACTCAAACGAAAACCAACTCTCAGCGCCCCGTGCCTGATGCTGCCGTTCATAATATTAATAATAAGTTTCGTATATTTTAAGTATACGCCCACATGGAAATGTGGTCGTATATTGCCGTCGCCCCCGGCCGGCCACCCGTCCGTCCGTCCGTGTGTCGTCCACAATTTCTTGTGAACGCTCTAGAGGCTAAAGTTAATACCCGATTGACTTCAAATTTATGCACAGTGTTTATTAATGTCATGAGACGAAGAAGCATATAATGGATTTTCAGGGAAATCCGATAATTACTACCAGAGTTATTACCCTTGATCTCTTCGAAAAATCTTGTGAACGCTCTAGCGGCTAAAGTTAATATCCGATTGGCTTCAAATTTATGCACAGTGTTTAAGGTCACGAGACGGAGGATCCTATGGATTTTCAGCTATATCCAATAATTACTGCCAGAGTTGTGGCCCTTGATCACTTTGAAAAACCTTGTGAACGCTCTAACGGCTAAAGTTAATTTCCGATTGACTTGAAATTTAAGCACACAGTTTTAGGTCACGAGATGAACACGCCTATCAATTTTCAGCGATATCCACTAATTACTGCCAGAGTTATGGCCCTTGATAACTTTGAAAAATCTTGTGAACGCTCTAACGGCTAAAGTTAATATCCGATTAACTTGAAATTTATGCACAGTGTTAAAGGTCAGGAGACGAAGAAGCCTATGGGTATCCGATAATTACTGCCTGGGTTATTACCCTTGATCTCTCAAAAAATTCTTGTGGACGCTCTAGCGACTAAAGTTAATATCTGATTGACTTTAAATGTATACACAGTGTCTAAGGTCACGAGACGGAGATGCCTATTGACATTGAGCGATATCCACTAATTACGGCCAGGGTTATGGCCCTTGATCACTTTGAAAAATCTTGTGAACGCTCTAATGGCTAAAGTTAATTTCCGATTGACTTGAAACTTAAGCACACAGTTTAAGGTCAGTTTTTCGACACTTGGCCTTTGGGTAAGACCTTCACCCCATACAATATTTTAAAGGCCACAATCTTGACTTGGACCACCGACCCTGACCTTGGTCTGTCACACACGGATCGGTCAGAAAACGGTCAAACGTTAAGGGCCTGTGTTTGAAGGGTGGTCTATGGGCCTTGTCAATATGAAAGGTCGTGGTGACCTTTGGTAATTAAGGTTAACCAGCCGTGACCTCCACTTTGACCTTGAACCTCAAATTCCCATCGAGCTCGGGGCCTTTACGTTTATGCTTGTCATGGCCCTATTGCGCGTTGCATTATGAAGGTCGATGTTCTATGTGAAAGCAGAGACGATGCCCTTCAAAAAAAGTAGCAGGGTCAAAGTCATGGGTCAAGGTCATGGTACAGAAAACTAAACTCAAACTTTTCAAAGTCAGGTTTTGGACACTTGAAATTGGAATACGACCTTCACCCCATACAATATTTAAAGGCCACAATCTTGACTTGGACCAACGACCTTGACTTTGGTCCTGTCACACACTGCTTGGCCAGAAAACGGTCAAACGTGGAGGGCCTGTGTTCGAAAGATCAATATGGAAGATCGTGGTGAAAAGTTTGAGTTCAGTTTTCTGTAACATGACCTTGACAGGGCTCGAAACGAAAGGCGCGCGAAAGCGCTCGCGTACCTACCATGCACCTAAAGTGAAACCCAGGTACATATTTTTAAACGCACCCGAATTTTATAAACAACGCTCCTCGTACCGAAGGCTAACTCACGGTTCTCTTTTTAAAATATCACCCAGCCTTTTAAATGAATTAACGCGAACGCTTTTGCTTTTAATACAATTGTCGTAAAAATAATCTATTTTTATTTAACGGCCTCAAGCAAGGCTTGACACGCCGTCCGCCTCGGCGGCATGGCCTACGAATTTTACAATTTGGCCGCAGATTCGTGGCCGATTTTTAACTATCCACGGCCATGTATGGTCACCGATTTGTGTTGGGTATCAATAGTTATTTTGCTATCGATAATCGCAATGATTGTTTTTTAAGGCGAGTTTTTTTCCCTCCCCTTAAAATTGAAAATCACTCTCCTTTACATATTCATTGAGGGTTTATTAACATTTATCTACCAATCACTCTCCTTAATATCAGATCACTCTCCTTAATTTCTAAATCACTCGCCTTAATTTCTAAAGCATTCATCTTATCGAAACTTGGAGAACCTTTTAGGAGAGCCATTTTTTCAATTTGTTGATTGAGGGGAGCTTTTTGGGGGGGGGGGGCTCTCCTCTGAAATACAAAAAACAACGACAGTAATCGGCATTGAAATGTATCGAAACAATCTTATTTTCACGGTCGTAACCAAGAATGGGTTACGTATTCAAAAGTCAAAACCATACGATGTTGCGATAGATGGTTTTTTGTTTGTCTAATTAATAATAAAACGTTTCATATTACGTATAAATTGTACTTAATTTTTAAAAAATGTAGCCTTGGTTCTGAATGACAAAATACGGTTGATAGGCCGATGTATGTGGAGGAACCAAAATAAAATGAGCACGAGTCGATTCAAAACATTGCGTACGTGAGAGCGACCAATACCAACATGGCGGACAATACGTTGTCAATTCGCGTGCAAAAATTAAAGAAAATTTAATAGCCTAAATAACTTATCACAAATTCGTAAATTGTTTATTATTATTAAAATAATGTAGCCTTGATTTCGAATAAGAAATACAAACGTTTTTGTCATCTATCAGTAAGTTATAATGAGCAGACGAATTCTGAAAGTTTAGGGAAAACTCCGGGTTATTTACACATCTGGGTATATCCAATTTAGCGAATTCCATGATATGGCGATTATTGCTTCTAATGAAAGTATTGTTTAAATGAGGGGGAATTTATTTCAATATTGTTTGGGGGAAAAAGCTACATTGAGATTGAGACTTTGAAGTAAATATAAAGTGACCGATGTAGGCTATTGTATTATTATACGAAGGATTAAGTCACAGAAAACATTGAGTCGACTCTTCACTCTCCTAGAATATCTGAGATGGGTTTTTTAGGAGAGCGATTTTCTGAATTTGTAATTTTAGGTGCAGCTTTTAGAGCTCTCCATGATTTTATTCCTTTCAAACCCTGCCTTGACCCACGACTTTCATATTGACAAGGCCCATAGACCACCCTTCAAACACAGGCCCTTAACGTTTGACCGTTTTCTGACCGAGCCGTGTGTGACACGACCAAGGGTCAGGGTCGGTGGTCCAAGTCAAGAATGTGGCCTTTAAAATATTGTATGGGGTGAAGGTCGTACCAAAAGGCCAAGTGTCGAAAAACTGACCTTAAACTGTGTGCATCAATTTCAAGTCAATCGGTTATTAACTTTAGCCGTTAGAGCGTTCACAAGATTTTTCAAAGTGACCAAGGGCCATAACTCTGTCAGTAATTATTGGATATAGCTGAAAATCAATAGGCATCTCCGTCTCGTGACCTTAGACACTGTGTATACATTTAAAGTCAATCAGATATTAACTTTAGTCGCTAGAGCGTTCACAAGAATTTTTTGAGAGATCAAGGGTAATAACCCAGGCAGTAATTATCGAATATCCATAGGCGTCTTCGTCTCGTGACCTTTAACATTGTGCATAAATTTCAAGTCAATCGGATATCAACTTTAGCCGTTAGAGAGTTCACAAGATTTTTCAAAGTGATCAAGGGCCATAACTCCGGCAGTAATGAGTAGATATCGCTGAAAATCAATAGGAATCTCCGTCTCGTGACCTTAGACACTGTGTATACATTTAAAGTCAATCAGATATTAACTTTAGTTGCTAGACGGCTCACAAGAATTTTTTGAGAGATCAAGGGTAATAACCCAGGCAGTGATTATCGGATATCCATAGGCTTCTTCGTCTCGTGACCTTTAACACTGTGCATAAATTTCAAGTCAATCGGCTATTAACTTTAGCCGTTAGAGCGTTCACAAGGTTTTTCAAAGTGATCAAGGGCCATAACTCTGGCAGTAATTAGTGTATATCGCTGAAAATTAATAGGCTTTTTCGTCTCGTGACCTAAAACTGTGTGCTTAAATTTCAAGTCAATCGGATATTAACTTTAGCCGCTAGAGCGTTCACAATATTTTTTGAAGAGATCAAGGGTAATAACTCTGGCAGTAATTATCGGATATCCCTCAAAATCCATTATATGCTTTTTCGTCTCATGACCTTAAACACTGTGCATAAATTTAAAGTCAGTCGAGTATTAACTTTAGCCTCTAGAGCGATCACAAGAAATTGTGGACGATAGGTGGACGGACGGTCGGGGGCGTATAATTAAAATATACGAAAATTATTATTACTTTTATGAACGGCAGCATCAGCACGGGGCGCCGAGTGTTGGAGTTCGTTTGAGTGTCTTGTTATTCGAGTCTAAATTGTCAAGAAATGCAAATGGCGTCGTACCGATAAACATATCTCCCCGGAGAAGCTAAAGGTCGGTAAAATGAAAAGTTATAGATCGAATTTGGTGTGAGGTTATCGCTAACCCAGCGGAACATCCCCTGAAAATTTCAAGTCTCTACGACACCGGGAGGTGCGATTCTGAAATAGAACCATAAATACTGTCATATATATATTATGCTAGTGAATAATAAGTAAAACAGTACACTCGCCTTGCCGTCTTATTTATATTTGTTTTGTGGCAAGTGTAAATAAAATATACGGTAGCCCAACTGTCTCTCGGATTTAATTTAGATTCGGTAGAATTAACGCTAGAATTGGTTCTGGATGCGCCCGCCTACACGAATGATGTCATCGTCATCCAGAAAGACATCCAATTTGTACAAAGGACTAGAAGCCTTTAACGCGACTTTCTCTTCCTTTCTTATAGTTCTATCTTTTACTCCTTCTTTCTTTTGAAGTTTCGTTAAAATCTTTATTTCTTCTGAAAAATATACCCTTTGTACTTCTCGTAATATTACTATTTCAGAGCGTTTTAAATCTTCAACCACTGATTAAATACACCATTCGTAAACAAACTTTGACTTGTTTTCAAATTATGTTTCTTATAATAGTCTTGAACGCGCAATAAAAGATATATTGCTAACTTTAACTTGTGCCAATTCGAAAATTTGGCCATCTTGTCAAGCAGTGATTTCTTTGGCATCTCTGTTGTTGTAGATAACGAAGACGATCTTCTTACTTCATTGAGTTCTCTAATTCCACCCTGATGGTCAAATCGTAAGTAGGTGGTCCTCCATAAAAATTCAGAGCCATTCCACCATCTTCTACTGTCAACTAATTCCTTCAACTGCAAACCCCGAGAAGCATCATCGGCTGGATTATTATCGGACTCTATATAATTCCATTGTTCAGGAGTAGAATAGGTTCTGATCTGTTGAACGCGATTAGCTACATATGTATGGAATCGCTTTACTTCATTTGAAACATACCCCAAAACCACTTGGCTATCTGTCCAAAAGTACTCTGTTAGGCTGTCATAATCCAACTCTTTCTTTAACATAGCAGCTACTTTAATCGAGACAACTGCAGCTGTTAACTCAAGGCGAGGTATGGTTACAAGTTTTGTAGGTGTAACTCTAGACTTGGCTAGAACTAATGATACGTGGATCTGATCATTATCGTCTATCTGTCTCAAATAACTACACTGACCGTATCCGGTCAAAGATGCATCACTAAAATGATGGAGTTCTATTAGTTTGCTCCTTCCAAAAGCGGCTGGTTTAAAAGATCTATGAATCTGGATCTCTGCGAGTTGGAGTAGGTCTGTCCTCCACCTTGTCCACTGTTGTCTTACATTCTCAGAAACAGGGTCATCCCAACTGTTACTTTCTCTGCACAGTGTTTGAAGTAACTTCTTGGCTATCAAGATAAATGGTGACACTAAGCCCAGGGGATCAAAAACAGAGCTTACGGTCGGCAATATACCGCGTCTTGTAAGTGGCCGGTCCTGTAGGTCGATGCGGAAGCGAAATGTGTCACTTTCTACGCACCACTGTACGCCAAGGGCTCGTTGTATACTTTCTTGGTCTTTATCTATGCCAAATGTCTTTGTTCCACTTGCCCTTTCTTCTTCCGGTATACTTGTCAATACATCCTTATCGTAACACAAGAACTTATGCAAATGAAATCCACCTCTTTCACACATCTCCTTACTACTGGATATCAAATCCTTCGCTTCTTCAACAGATGACACGGATTTCAGCAGCCTGGGTTCCTAAATCAGATTCATACTTATTTGCAGCAGCCTTCAGTCCATAGTTAGCACAGCCTGGTGATGAACTTGCTCCAAAGAGATGGACTGTCATTCGGTATACCGTGGGTTCTTTAAGAAAGTCATTACTGTCCCACCAAAAGAATCTTAAGTAGTTACGGTGCTCTATGTTGACCTTCAACTGAAAAAACATTGATTCGATGTCGCAAATAAAGGCAATCTTGTCCTTTCGAAACCTGCACAGTACTCCGACAAGATTATTCGTCAAATCTGGTCCATGGAGAAGGTGGTTATTCAAAGAATATCCTTGGTAAGTATGACTACAATCAAAAACGACTCTAATCTTATTAGGTTTTTTGGGATGGTGACAGTTCATCTGTAGGTACAATCTCAGCAAACCCACTATCCATTATCTTTTTCATAAATGTTCTGTAATCCTCCTCATATTTCTTGTCTTTGGCAAACTTAGTTCTAAGTCCGTTCAGTCTTTTTAAAACCGCAGATTTATTATCAGGGAGTTTAACATCAGCATCCCTAAAAGGCAAGGGCATTTCAAACCGTCCATCTTTCGTCTCGTGTATGCCTTTTTCCACTATACTCAGGAATCTGCTGTCTTCATACGAAAGTTGCTTCTCATTCGAGTCCTCGTTGAAATCAAGTTTGAACATTTTAACAACTTTTTTAGGGTTCATAAGCTCTTTCGCTTTAGTTCTGAAGGCAAAGTGACAAGTCTTGACACCAATTGTAGAAGTACACAAATGAGTAGTCGATTCATCTGTATCTCCGCTTTCAACCATTCCGATTATCCCCCATCCAAGGGCGGTTCGGACTGCGTAAGGATCGCTTTCTTTACCGGGAATAACTTCAAGAGGCTTAACCGCTTTTATACAGTTTATTCCAATGAGCAAGCCAATTCTTATGTATGGGTTATGCGGCATAATATCATGGCGGATTTTACGTAGGTGGGGCCAATTATCCACTGATTCTCTTCTTGGTATTTGACTGCGACTAACCGGAATCTCATCACGGGAATATGTGGTTGGTAAGGATATTTCTTCACCCTGGTTGATACCTCTAACGACTAATCCTGATATTTTCTTACTTTTAATCACAGATGTCCCCAGCATCGTCGACAAACTCAGGTCTGTTTCTGTACCATTGATCTTTAGATCGTCAATAAGTTTATCATCGACGAAACAGGCATCGGACTGGTCATCAATAACGGCATAAATTTCTAGAGCGCTTGTAGGGTTGTCTTCCTGGTATATTTTCACGGGTACAATTAACGTGTGGGATACACAACGGGAACCGGTGATATGATTAACTACAGCAGACATTCCATTGGATTTTCCAGAAGCCTTTGTTGTGTTTCCATTCGAATGTCTTGGAGAATAATTGTCATCGTGTAGGGCGGTGGGATGAAAGCCCTTACACTTTGTGCAAATCTTTCTTTTATTACATTTGGCCTTCATGTGACCCACCGTTAAACACCCAAGACAAATAGAATGTTTAAGAATAAAGTCAAATTTCCCCTTCACACTCAAGTCCAGAAATTTCTTACACGTATCATTCAAGACTATGGTAGTTCCTACACAGTACACACTGACTTTCATTTACGGCAGTTGATAAAGTACGAGAAGCACTCTTAGATCTAGATTTTCTGTCTTCAGTGTCAGCATACACAGCGTTATGTGAAGTAATCGGTTTACACAGTATACGAGCCTCTTTCTCAATAAAGTCAGCAAAGGTAGAGAATAACGGGTAAGTATTCAAATCATTCACTGCACTATCAGCAATTCGGCTCCACCTATTCGACACACTGTATGGAAGTTTCCTCAGTAACTTTTGGTTCTCTTCGGGATCATCCAGTAAGCTGAGGTACTTGACCGATTCCATCGCGGTCTTACAATTCTGTAAAAAGTCGGAAAAGCGTCTCAAAGCGTGTCCATCATTGTGTGGAATCTTCGACCAGTCATTCAGTTTCTTTCTGTACGCGTTTGCCACTATAAATGGATTACCATATCTGTCGTGTAAAAGTTGTTTGGCTCTTTCACAGGCTTCTGTTGTGTCTAAACCCAACAGACCTTTAATACATTCTTTCGCCTCCCCGGCTGTGTAACGATCTAGATAAAACAGAAGTTCTGAAGGATCACTGGTTCTCTCTTCTAAAAAGTGTTTAAAAGACTTCGACCAAACAGGGTACAATAAACTGTCACCCTTAAAGTCATCTGGTTCTGGCTTTGGTAAACTGTCCCTTGCATGCGTCTTAAGAAGAATATCGGCTAAGTGTGAAATTGGATCCTTGGATTGCGGTACATCAGGACTACGGCTACTGTCTGTGATTTGGTCAACAGTGTCGTTGGTAGTTATAATTTGGGTAGCGTTATCTTCAGATTTATCCTTATGATCTACAGGTGCGGCTGCCACTGATTGAAGTTGGGTGTCTAAGTAACTGTTCAAATTATTTGCTGGTAATTTTCAACCTTATCAATAACCTTGATTTCAGCTGTAGTAACTGCCAACTCTTTCTTCATTCTGTGTTTCTCTAAATTCGCATTTCGTTCCTCTATATCCTTAGTTAAAGCTGCATCTGCATCAAAGAATTTTAATTCGGTCTTAAGTCTGACCGCTTTCGCTGCCCTCTCCATCCTAGCTTCAAGAGAATTTATACTATAGCAAGAACCTTTAGATGACCGAGATTGATTTGATTTAGCGGATTTACAATTACTATACATAGTATTAGATCTACGAGAATGCATAGAAACATTATCAATATCATTATCATTATCAATAATTTTAGGAACATTAATATTAGTTCTAGATTTATGACCAGGCCTAGGCCTACTACTACTAGAGTGCTCTGAACGAATTGAGCCCTGCTTGGACTTGTGCGACTTCTAACAGAACTAGAACTATACGAATAAAAACTTCCATGATCATTATTTTCAACATTTGTATTAGATTCAAGATTCTGAACTTTCTGTGGATTTTCTGTTTTATTCTAAGCTTTAACAATATTAGTACGTGTGAGCCTTAACTTGAGGGCTGTCTATCTTATCAGAATCCACAGAAACAAAATCGTGAATCTTTTTGTTAAACATATTGACAATTTTATTAATTTCATTAGAATAAGAATTAAAGTTCGTATTGTGAGATTCTAGTTCTTCTTCGGTCTCTATGAAGTCTTCTAAGGTAGTTTTTGCAGTAACTAGTTCTTTATAACACACTTCGAGTCTGTATCTTTCCTGTCTCAGTTCTTTCACATCGACATATTTCTCAAATGTCTCAAAGTCAGTTTCTGAAATCAATCTTTTCCACCTTTTCAAACACACGTGATAGTCTCTTTCGGCTTTCTGTTTATTAATTTCTTTCATTTTCTCTGTAGGATTTCTTTTCCGGTGCCTATCTTCTAATTCTATGTTTTCTTCGTCATTATTATTATCAACACAACCATGAACTATTTTTGATTTCGAACCTGTTACGTCTTCATTTGATGCCATTATGTACGTTTTTATCTTTCTGTCTTTCTTTCTTTCAAGCTATCAGCCAGTTTTTCTTTCTGTCTTTCTTTTACTTCTGGCGTCAAACTTCGTAGGCCTACCAGATTTCCACTCGCATTCAACTAACGATGAGTTTTTACTGTAACATGAGGAGCTTTTCTTTCTTCTTTGCTCCTCAGGTCGCTTTCCGAGTGGAAATCAGAACACTTCAGAGTTAGGTTTTACTGCTTTATTTAATACATAACAAGTACTAATCATATTTTGTACGTAAAAACTCAATGCCCCGTCAGTGAGCAAAATACTAGATCTTTCCGAACGGACAGATATTTTCACTTGGGTTAGGGTTAGGGTTCGGGTTAGGTTTATCTAAAACTATTCTGAAGGGTTAGGGTTAGGGTTCGGGTTAGGTTTATCTAAAACTATTCTGAAGGGTTTGGGTTAGACTTGTGGCTATAAACACGGGAAAATATTTCTCCGTTCGGAAAGATCCAGTATCGTGAGGTACGGTACATAAACATGGCGTCAATAACAAAAACGTGGCTTCTTTATAAAGATGAAGTAACTCTAAAGCATGGATTCAGACAACTAATTAATTATCCTGCATAAGTATAATTGTACATAAACGGGAAATGTTGCTGTTCAATACAATCTCTTTTTATTTTAAAATTACAAATATTAAATAAAGTGTTATTTTTTTTGAGGTAAAGAACGAAATGACAAAGGTGGGGCAGTATTATTAGTATTGCGGAGAAAGTAGTCTACAAACAATAGGCCTAAGCCTATGCTTAATAAATTCAAACCATATTATTGTCAAAAGTAGGCCTACGTATCCACAGGCGACAATATTTATTAAATACCGTAGTTAAACAGGTGGGCTAGGTTAGTCAGTTAATACGCTGGATTTTGTTTTAAAAAAATAAATAATTGTAGGGCTATAAAATAGGCTATTATATTGCCTAGCCTATTATATTATAGGCCTAAATTGATCGGCATCATTAATCATTAAGCGACCGGCCCTTGCTGTTTTTCATTACCGGTGGCTAACCTACGCGATAGTTGCTGAAACACATAGGTGGGCTGTGTCAGGCTAGTCAACTATTTACACAAAAAGTTACGTTATCCTCTGGGATATAACGCGAAACAAGAACAAACGCAAGAAGGCGACGCCATATTGTTATAATGGTTACCACCCAATTCAGGTCACGTGACGTCCTTGACAACCTTAGCTGAATCGGTCTATTTAGGATGAAAGGGTTTACTACGGCACACAAAATTAAATTATGCTGTGGCAGACATGGTTTGCGTCGGCTTTTACTATGACTATGGCTTTGCCGTTTGCCGTGGTAAATTTCGAGCGATGAGTTTTTGTACAGAGTGAGAGAAGGATGAATCATGAATGGGTTTAAATACGACTGGGCGGGTTTCCTCGATTTTTTCTTTGTGCTGGGCGGCAAGAAATAGTGCCGGGCGCAAGCGTGGCTACATCCCTGTTTGGGGCAGACTAACTTTGGTGAAAATGAAGTGAGAGTGATGAAACTCAGAATATATAGATCCATTATATCATTACCTTGACTAAGTTCGATAGTGAGAATTTTCTGCTAAGGCTAAGGAGCGATTAGCAATTTGATTGGTCAAGACTTTGAAACATAACAACTCTGCGTTTAATTGAATGTTTAAACTTGATGTAGATGTTCCATTGGGTGAATGTCTTGACTGAGTTCAATGAGTAACATTTTGAGCTGAAGCTAAGCAGAGCTAATCAATTGCTTAGGTCGATGCTTTGGGCCAAGATAATCTTGATTCTATCTGATAGAGAGTGATGGAACTTAGTGTATGGTTTGATTGCACCATGCTTTTATAGCATTACCACATCAAAATTTCAAATAACAGATAATGTGTTTTTCTCTGTTTTACTGTATGCAGGCTGCTTTAAACATGTAGAAACTTTTTAAATTTTCAAAATCGGTTAATAAATAAGTGTTCTATGAACATTTTTCTCATCAAAATTGGCAGTATTTTTGTGACAAAAAGTAATGGACTTCTCTATATGGCATTTTGGGGCCAAATTAGTATTTCAAAGATCCTACAATAACTCTGGTAATAATGAAAGCAATTAGTTGAAATTTTGAAACCCATATGAAAAATGGATGACGAGTTCAATTCTGTTGTCAAATTGGCTCTGTAACACGCGCGTTACGAGAAATGGCGGCCATCTTGGATTGTTGTTAAAATTGTCATTAAAATGTACTACAACTTTGAGGTTAGCATCAAATGACACTACACGGCTGTCAAAAGTACTTAATTCTGCACTCCATAAAGTAAGTTTGATCTGCTTATTGACCTCAACGGAAAATGGCAGCCATTTTGGAATCCAAGATGGCCGACATGCCAGATTCCGTTACAGTCCTACGTAATTTATTCGGGGCTCTAAATATGGGTTGTAATATATCATCTGAAAGGTATTGAAGAGGGGATTACAATTTCCGAATGTCCAATATCCACCAGAGAACATAGTAAATAAAGAAGTTGTTTTTAGACATATTTTTGTTCAATATTAAAAAGTTGAATCGGAAGACTAAGAGTACAACAGACTTGTGACAAAACTAAAAGTCCGGAATTGAAACCAAAGTTTTACTAACAACCTAAATCTTAAATTAACTAATTTTAATTGAGTTACATTTTAATAAAAATAATATTAATAGGCCTAGATTATTAATAATGTTTGATAAATAATTACAGTTTTCCATATTTACTAATTATATTAATATCTAAAATAAGACAATTTTAATTGAGTTACACTTTAATCAAAATAATAATATTAATAAGCCTTCTTGATTACTGGTAAAATGATTGGTAAATAATTAAAGTTTTACATAATTTCATTAATTATATTAATATTTAAAAATTAAACCATTTTTATTGAGTTTCATAATCAAAATAATAATATTAATAGATAGGCCTATCTAATTATTGATGAATTGTTTGGTAAAAAATTATAATTTTACTAATTCAATTAATATCAAAAATAAAATTAGCTAATTTGTTAGACATATATGTTTGTCTTTCGGTTTCAAGACAACTATCAAGTCAAATCCACTAATGTCAAAATAATAAGTCTTTTGTTTATATCCTGCGTGAAATAGCTTCCGTCGAAGGATTTACCCACCTTCCACCCCCTATTGCTGAAATGGCACGCGAGCTTGTCCAATCAGATTCGACAAAGTCAATCACGTGACTTCAACCATGCTCGTCATGGGGGATCGTCATTTTGCTATGAATGGAATCTCCCGTGAATTTTTCGCCGTAAGAATTCATCTTGGCAACCAAACTTCTGCGGCTTATTCTTCGATGAAAATAGCTTTTTTTACCGACGACACATATATCACTATAATCTACGATATTTCACAAAGGTACTCAGCATTTTTAAATTCAACCCGCAACATTGGATTTTAGAGAATTTTCGCTTCAAACTTTTAAAACAGTTGTATCTCAAAAACTATACCCGCCATTTTCATCGGGGAAGTCGCGGAACCTTGCGGGGGGTCTCCTGGTGATTCGTGGAAAGTTTCAATGACGTACGGGCAGAACTTTCCGAGCTATGAGAATCCCCAGCGAGATACCGCTCCAAAACCCGGGCGTGCCGTGAACAATAATTAATTCGCTAATGGAAAAACAATGGTTAACTGTGAGTGACCTAATATTAGCGTGGGTACTTTATAACTTGTGTTTTGAGTGCATTATCAATAAAAAAACAAAAACGAATGTTGTATCACTAGAAAGGTAATTTAATTGGCTTTTTATCCATATAGGTTAAAATATGTTGACACAAAATTTGAGTTTTATATCGGTTATTTTTTCTTGGCACTCTGTCCGCAAAGAGTGTAGGGCACAGTCAATACGCTGACAAAGTGTCACACTGCGAAGAGGACGAATGTGGTAATGCTACTTTTGAAAAAAATAAAGGTGCAATTAATTAATATGTGTCATCTATTTATTTTGGGATTTCGCCGGGAGATATCAGCCTCACTGTTGGCTTGTTTACTTCTTTGATGCTATAAAATTTGAGACTTGTCATATTTATATGTGCCATAAAATGTAATTGACCATTACATGATTTTTGGAATGTAATTTATTACATTTCCATTACTCATTAAGTTCAAAATCTTCCATGGGGCATTACTTTTATAACCTAATGATTACATTCTATTACGATTACCCAAGCCTGCTTACAAAATGTGGGAGTATTTTACATGGCAACTGCTTGGTTTTTTTTTTTATCAAAAATGACTTGTGATTTTTCTGTTTTTCAGATACCAATTCAAGTTTTAAATCAAATTATATCTAAGATCCAAGAACATTTACCTAACTTGGAGGCTAATGAAGAAACAGATCAAATAAATAAACATTTCAAAAATACAGTGGAACATCTTCAGACAATGAAATTTGCTAAAGATTGCAAAGTTTCTTTTGAAGGATTGACAATACAATAATTTTGTAAAGAAAATGACAAGAGAAATACTCAGTTGAATTTTCCTGAATTAATTTCTCTACATTATTTGAAATGTATCAATCGACAGGCACCAACTGCATATGATACGATCTGCAAGCACCATAGATTAAACATTTTGTAACGTAAGGATTCTGTTCATACTATATTAGTTTTGGGGACTGGCTGAAATGTGACAAAACTCTTTCAGCGGTGGTCATTTCATGAATATCTAATATAGAACACCCCTATATCTGCAATCTGTTCAGATAATGGTTTATTTAATTGATCTAGCAGTGAGTAGATTACAGCAAGTACTTACAGCATTTGAGAACTAAACTATTGAAGCGAGAATTTCATATTTTCTAAGAATGTCAAAACATAATTATTTTTTGTCTTTTGTTCAATGGGTTGTTAACTCACTATTCTACGATCATAGGTGTCATTATCACACTGTAATACCATTCACATCAGAAATAATAACATAATGACCCCCCCCCCCCCTATGGAATAGCTATCTGCAAACGTTTGAATTTGAAGTTGAAAATGATATTTTTTGCCAATTTCTCAACTGACAATAGTGAACTAGAGGATTAATTGGATTATTCTTTAACAAAGTAGAACTGTTTATGTAGATACCATCTATTTTAAGGCTTTATTTTAATACATTTTATAAATATAACTTAACAATATGAAATTCTCTGTAAAATTTCTTACAATTACAATTTGACTTGCACTACATTATAAGATATTTAAATGTAATAATATAGCTCGTCCTTAGGCCTAAGATATAGGTTGCCTTGTACTTGCTCAGATCATATTGTTGGGATGGGTTTTTTTTTAACTTGTCTATGATAAATGTAATTCATTGTTAATTTTGTAGATATTTAAGTTATTATTGTTAAATCTCATTATAAAAAGCCTTTGGAGCTGACAAGATATGTGTTTAATTGTTTGGATGGCATTATAAATAGTGGGTAAAGTGTCAATTTTGTGTTTAATAACTAATTCCAATTCCTGGTGCCACATAATATAAATCAGTCAATACATTTAAACATGGATTATGGGTAGTATTGGGTAGAATTGGGTAGTATTGGGTAAATCGTCCCGCCGTGAAATGTTATCTAAATTTTCAATTAGACATTAATTAACTTATCCAGACCATAATAAACTCTTGATGTCAAAGCTAGCCTTCGATGTTGGCTGGATTATATTCCTATATGCTGCTTAACGGCCATTGATAATTAAATCAAAAAAGTGTATAATCGAGACTATGCTGTTTATATTACTGATTTTAGTAATGATGACCGAGGCTATGCGAAAATTTCACCTGCTTTGTTCTTGGCTCATAGTGGGTCAATTTGACTGAAATTTTCAGCAAATTACCTTTACACTAAGTAGTTTTTAACTATTATAGTGAGAACTGCCATCTCTTTATCTTATCTCCCATAATGTATCTTTAAGCCATTTATCTTAAAATGATATGCTTGCTATGGTGTAATAAAAAATCGCTTTTCTAACTGTGCTGCATAAGGATTACATTTTAATTTTCGCTACATTATATCATGTAATAAAAGATTACTTTGAATTGTTATTACTTAACCTGGTAAAAAAAAAACACTAAGGCGTAAATTGGCTTGGTGCTAACTATTTAGTCAACATTGATAAAAAAAAAAATAAGTCTCTTTTATTATTTAATTAACCAAGTGACATATTCATAAAATTAAACCAGACAATTATTTAAAACCAGATCTTCTAGCTATTTGGGACTGGTTTAAAGCGGCCTAATACTGTTAATGATCAGGGATTTTTATACGCCCACATGGAAATGTGGTCGTATATTGCCAGCGCCCCCGTCCATTTGTCTGTCGTCCACAATTTCTTGTGAACATTCTAGAGGCTAAAGTTAATATCCGATTGACTTTAAATTTATACACAGTGTTTAAGGTCATGAGACGAAGAAGCCTATCGATTTTCAGTGATATCCGATAATTACTGCCAGAGTTATGGCCCTTGATCACTTCAAAAAATCTTGTGGACGCTTTCGAGGCCAAAGTTAATATCCGGTTGACATCGAATTTCTACAATGTTTAATATAGTGAGACGAAGACGCCTATTAATTTTCATCGATTTCCGATTATTACTACCTAAGTTATGTCCCTTGATCACTTTGAAAAATCTTATGACGCTCTTGAGGCCAAACTTATTATCTGATTGACTTTATATTGAGAAACGTGGTTTAAAGGACAATATTGGTGCCAGTCATTATCACATATGTGATAAAACTGATTAAACACTTTCCAAATATAATATTAACACAGAGATCATCGCTACCATAGAGGAGTAATAAAGGATCCATGAATCGGAAGTGACGAACGCCAAAGGAAAACACGAGTTATTCCTCTATTTAACTAACTGAAGTGACTAGTGATAACAGATACATGGGCGAATATCTGCTCACTAATAATTCCCTCGAAGACCTAAAGTTGATGTGTGACACTGTGAGAGAATATCTTACAATTCATAAAAAGAATTGACTGCCACTACATAAGAGAACAGGAAAGAAAACCAGATTAAAAGTCCGTGCATTACCATGTTTTTATAAGGTAGGGGAGACCGGGGCACATTGAACCACCATGGATATATCCTTTATAAATAATACTATACAACCCAACACTATACAGAAGTGAGATAACTTCTTAGACCCATTTCTCCACCAATAAGCCACATGCTGTCAATTAATTTCTTAGGCAGTGGATTTTTCAAAAAAGCGCTTAAAAGAGAAACATTTTCCATACATGTTAACTTCTTAGCCTAGGAAATTCTTGTACTTAAGTTCATATGTCTAATCTATACAATCCAGATAAACCGGGGTTTGATCCATATAAGAGGGCATATTGATTTTTTTTTTTAATTTTGATCATGAAATAAAGAGATCTAATAAAAACATTTGATATGAAATGAGGACAAACATGTATGTGAACAAAGTGGTTCAATGTGCCCCGGTCTCGCCTATAGAAGGAATAAAAACAAGGGGCTGTACGGAGTATTTCTATTTTCCCCGTGTTCTCTTATCTTATGACACTTAATTACTTTATTGTATCGTCAGATAACCTCTTGAGATCCCATATAACAACTTTTCGTCTTCGAAGGAATTATTAGTGAGCAGAAATTCGGCCGTTTATCTGTCATCACTCGTCACTTCAGTCATTCACATAGAGAGATAACTCGTGTTTTCCTTTGGCGTTCGTCACTTCCCATTCATGAATCCTTTATTACTCCTCTATGGTAGCGATGATCTCTGTGTTAATATTATATTTGGAAAGTGTTTAATCAGTTCTATCACATATGTGATAATGACTGGCACCAATATTGTCCTTTAAGGTCTTGAGACAAACAAGTATAGCGATTTTCGATGAATTTGGATTACTGAACAGCTAAATCCATGATATTAAATGTTTTGTATACTAAACTTTAGCATGGGGCAGAACTTTATAAAAACCAAACAAATTCTAATGATTTTCTGATTATTACTTAATGAGTTGTTACTCTCAATCAGATTGTAGTGTATTATAAATGTTTCATTTTTGTAAAAAGTAAAAATATGCGATAACTCTTGTTGACTGCCCAGACGATTTAGCTGCTGTGGGTGTATGTTTCGTTGCCTAGCGACCTATATCTTACCTTTGAATATTCTACCAGGCAAACGTCCAGCTTTAAATCTACATGTTTGTCCAAGCTTGCAGATATGTGATTTCTGTGGTGCGACAACTTCAATAATCTACAGTTGACATTCTGTGACTTCACTTCAACAAGGCTTCTAAACATTTAAACTAGCCAGTAACAAACTTAGCTGTCAATAGCCTTGCTTTGTCACAGAATTCGATGTTTAATGAGTATGAATCGACAGATTTCCCTTTTTATTATGCCCACATTTTCCTGTGGCTGTATTATGTCGTTGCCCCTGACTGTTCATTCACAATTTGATTGTGGACACTCTCTACAGGTCACAATTTTTATCTGATTTAAATAAACTTGAAATATAGGTCTATCTCCCAAAGACCTCAGTTCCTGTCGATATTGGCATTGATCGGACCATAAGGAGGCAGACCACCATTAAATTTCACCATATCGGTACCCACAAATTGTAATTCGTCTACTTTGTACTTATAGCAATTCTCTATTTTATCCCCTTTTTTCATGCCCATTTTTGTTGATCCTTTGATCTAGAATTGATGAAGAGGGTTTGAACTAACATTTACTGTCAGGTTTTGGTAAATATTCATTCATGCTTTAAGGTGGAAGGATTGTGGTTGGTTACGATATGTACGGCGAATACATAAAACGTAACTGGTTCGGGTAAAATGGTGCTTTTTATACGCGTATATTGAAATGTGGTCATATATTGTCGTCGTCTGCATCCGTCCGCTCTACAGGCTAAAGTTAATATCCGATTAACTTTAAATTTATGCACAGTGTTTAAGGTCATGAAACAAAGATTTCAACGATTTCCGATAATTACTGCCAGAGTTATTGCCATTGATCACTTCAAAAAACTTGTGGACACTCTAGAAGCCAAAATTAATATCGGATTGACTTTACGATTTTCAACGATTTCTGATAATTACTGCCAGAGTTATGGCCCTTTGTCACTTCAAAAAATCTTGTGGACACTCTAGAAGCCAAAATTAATATCGGATTGACTTTACATTTATACACAGTGTTTAAGATCATGAGACGAAGAATCCTATTGATTTTCAACGATTTCTGATAATTACTGCCAGAGTTATGGCCCTTGGTCACTTCAAAAAATCTTTTGGACACTAAAGAGGACAAAGTTAATATCCGATTGAGTTTAAATTTATACACAGTGTTTAAGGTGATGAAACACAGTTGTCTATTAATTTTCAGCGATAATTACTGAGTTATGGCCCTTGATGAATTGAACAATCTTGTAGATGGACTAGAGGTCAAAGTTAAAATCCGATTGAGTACAAATTTATACACAGTGTTTTATGTCATTATACAAAGAAGGGGGCAACAGAAGTAACAAAAAGATAAAACCATTTTGGTCCGATGTTCATGAAATTTGACCTCAACCTTCATAACCATGTATCGGTGATATAATCAAACGCTTTTTTAAATTGGGTAACAATTTTGACTTCCAGACGGACCACAAGCTAAAAAGGGCGATTTTTCGGACAATCAGGTGCCATAATTCAGAAAGTTACGATCGCGCAAATATCGAAAGGAACCAAGATCTTAGGGTGATAAACCTATATTTTAAGTTTCATTGAAATCGGATAAAAATTGTGACCTGTAGACGGTTCACAAACAATTGTGGACGGACGAACGAACAGGGGCGAAGACAATATACGTCCACATGAAAATGTGGGCGTATAAAAAAACATGTGCAAATATGTTCAACACAGAACTCGGCACATCATTGGAAGAAGAAGAAGAAACAAAACGAGCTGCTGTAACAACCACAAATCTAAATATTATGGTTGTTCAGAATCGCCAACAATAGATTTTTTACGGCTGTAATAGTTGATAGATGTGTTTAGAATTTCACCTGCGATGTCTATTTCTAGACTCAAAGAGAATGCGCGACTAGCCAGAAATCACTTCGAGACAAGTCAATGAAGCTTACACATTAACCGTGTCGAGCACCACTTTTAGTAAAGAAAATTTTAGTAGAGTCCAAAATTACATGTTTTTCACTTTAATATGTATTGGATATTATTATGCTCAATAATTCATGGTGTAATTTGGTTTTTGACGTGACGAGGCGTGGTCTGACGTACCGAGACACGCCAGTAATCCTTGGGGGTTTTAATTATTTAATAAAATCCAAACCATTAGACAAAATTCAAAGTCCTAAAAAACGATTTAGGCAAAATGGTGTAATGGTGCAAAATAGTGCAATCAGCATATGGACTGTTCACCGTGTACAAAATACACGACAAACAGTGGCAACAGGTGTCCGGAAAAGTAAGCTTACCATGTCTGGCGCCACACCCGCAATATATAGCTGCATCCAAACTATGAAATATCAGTAAAATAGAGTGAACCAATGAACTATTGGTATGCAAAATGCACGTGATGAACAGTGTTAACGATGTAGTAGACATACATGATCAGGGCCCGGTTGCTCAAAACTAAGTTATTTTAACGATCCGTTAAACTCTAATGTTTCGTTATCTTTGTAACGTGTCGTTTGTTAACGGCCTGTTAAATTTCTGTTGCTGGAAAGTCAATTTCATTATTCGTTAGCTAACGGGTTCATTAAAGTTAATCCAAGAGAAGACTGTTTGTTCATTGGCTGAATTTAATTAAAAATTTTAATTTCAATGTACATGTATCACAACTTCATAGAAGTTACTATTAACAAGAAACTGAAGACAGCGAGACAACTGTGTAGTCTGTTCACAAAACTAGATTAAAGACAAAACGATGACTGTAGAATTTACAACAGAAAACACTATAGAATACTTTATTTTTTCCTTTAGAAATTTTAGCGTCAATCTGTAAGAAAAATTATGGGATTTGCACTACAAAATTATGGTGCCATTATTTCCTATAGGCCACCAAAATTCTGTAGAATAGTATAGAATTTCATCCTATAGAAAACGGACTTGGCCCGCATCGACCAACTCTCTAGAATGTTCTATAGAAAACTACATTGGTAATCTATGACTTTTTGCTACAGCCAACTAATGCCATCATTAAACATAACGCCAAGTTAACGACACATTAAAGTTAACGGGACTTCAAGCAACAGTCTTTCTCTCTGTTAAAGTTAGCGATCCATTTACATGGAGTTAAAGGACACTATTGGTGCCAGTCATTATCACATATGTGATAGAACTGATTAAACACTTTCCATATATAATATTAACACAGAGATCATCGCTACCATAGAGGAGTAATAAAGGATTCATGAATCGGAAGTGACGTAGCCAAAGGAAAACACGAGTTATCTCTCTATGTGAATGACTGAAGTGACGAGTGATGACAGATAAACGGCCGAATTTCTGCTCACTAATAATTCCTTCGATGACAAAAAGTTGTTATATGGGACCGCAAGAGGTTATCTGACGATACAATAAAGTAATTCAGTGTCATAAGATAAGAGAACACGGGGAAAAATAGAAATACTCCGTACAGCCCCTTGTTTTTATTCCTTCTATAGGGGAGACCGGGGCACATTGGACCACTTTGTTCAAATACATGTTTGTCCTCATTTCATATCAAATGTTTTTATTAGAAGATCTCTTTATTTCATGATCAAAATTAAAAAAAAAAAAAATCAATATGCCCTCTTTTATGGATCAAACCCCGGTTTATCTGGATTGTATAGATTAGACATATATGAACTCAAGTACAAGAATTTCCTAGGCTAAAAAGTTAACATGTATGGAAAATGTTTCTCTTAAGCGCTTTTTTGAAAAATCCACTGCCTAGGAAAATAATTGACAGCATGTGGCTTATTGATGGAGAAATGGGTCTAAGAAGTTATCTCACTTCTGTATAGTGTTGGGTTGTATAGTATTATTTATAAAGGATATATCCATGGTGGTTCAATGTGCCCCGGTCTCCCCTTCCTTATAAAAACATGGTAATGCACGGACTTTTAATCTGTTTTTTCTTTTCTGATCTCTTATCTAGTGGCAGTCAATTCTTTTTATGAATTGTAAGATATTCTCTCACAGTGTCACACAGCAACTTTAGGTCTCCGAGGGAATTATTAGTGAGCAGATATTTGCCCATGTATCTGTTAACACTAGTCACTTAAGTTAGTTATATACAGGAATAACCCGTGTCTTCCTTTGGCGTTCGTCACTTCCGATTCATGAATCCTTTATTACTCCTCTATGGTAGCGATGATCTCTGTGTTAATATTATATTTGGAAAGTGTTTAATCAGTTCTATCACATATGTGATAATGACTGGCACCAATATTGTCCTTTAACGGATCGTTAAAAGATAACGGAGCTTTGAGCAACCGGCCTCAGGAAGATAGTATACACGTCAATTAAATATATCAAGAAAAAGGATTTTCCCCAATTCTCCGACTCGCCAGAATTTAGAAAGTCGACCGCGGCACTCTTTGATGGGTTAAAAACGGAATAAAAACGTTAATGGGGCAGTGACCAGTCATTAAAATATTTCACTTAAATTGATTTTTATCAGATTTTAATTCACTCAAAATGAAAATGGTTCACTTAAATTACATGAACTTGAATTTTGTCGGAATTCAACTCACTCATAAATAAAATAATAGGCTACTGCAGTTCAACGTAAAGCTCACAGGCGATCGAAATTCACTTCATTGTCATTTCACACAAGTATAAATACATAAATCATTCAAAGACAATTCACATTCATTTATTTCTACGATGGCAAATGCACAGTTACAATCAAAGTTTATTCTTACAGCAAAAGGTGGCAGATATCTATGTGTTGCTGATTTTAAAGGGGAAGACCAACGATTTTCAACAAGGTTTCCATTAATCTTAAATATATATTGTAAAATAATCCCCTCTGTAACAAAGGCAAAAAAGTTTTTGTAAGCGAGAAATTAATTTTTATTAAAACCGGAAGCGACATAGTTGGTTCAACACGCTCACCGGGATCTATAGTAAGCATGCAAATTTGGTCTATGTTTACTGCTGTATTGTGTACTCGCATCGTCCTATGACCAAAAATCTGATAAAATGGACTGTATTAAAATATTATAAACACGAATTTATGTTTTGTTATCGTTTAGTACACAAAGCCGCTACGTAAATTCACTCATACTGAACAGTAAAAGGTTTCTCAATCCACGCCACATGGCCAGTTTTTACATCACGTGGTTTGATTGACACCCGGCAAGTGAGAGATGTTTCGTCTGTTTGAATGTCTTTGCACGTGCTGGTATCCGGTGACAGATGTTTGATTTATTTCAACAGACTTGTGACACATATATATATTCAAATAAATATATAAATTTCCAAAGTATGTCAACCTCAGACACCAACGTATTGGAATATAACATATCTCACCCATGAGTGTACAGTAGTAATGCCCATCCATTCTCAAGAGAAAATGAAAGAAAAAAAAAAGCCGTTCACGACGACATTATGTTGCAAAATGCACTATAGTATATGCCCCACATGCCCATAATTTTAGTCTGTTTATGTTGTAAAACACTGTCAGCAAGCACAAAACATCGAAGCAGACGAAATACATGTGACTTACAAGCTGTCTCTCAAACCACGTGATGTAAATAAATAGCCATGTGACGTGAATTGAGACACTGTACTGTTCAGTATGAGTGAATTTACGTTGCGGCTTTGTGTACTAAACGTTAACAAAACAAATTCGTGTTTATAATATCCTAATAGACAGCCCATTTCATCAGATCTTTGGTCAAAGGATGATGAGTGCAGACAACACAGCAGTAAACTTATGCCAAATCTGTATGCTTACTATAGAGCCCAGTGAGCGTGTTGAACCAACTATGTCACTTCCGGTTTTAATAAAAATCAATTTCTCGCTTACAAAAACTTTTTTGCTTTTGTTACAGAGGGGATTATTTAACAATATACATTTAAGATTTATGGAAGCCTTGTTGAAATTCGTTGGTCTTCCCCTTTAAGTATAGACTGAATATGTTAGACGCTATGCGTGCAAAAAGTTAAAATTATGTGGTCAACGTTTGTTATAAAGTTTAAACAAAATAAATTCTCCCAAAATTATCTGCTGAATTAGTTTTATCCTTCAGCTTAGGTCAATTGTTCTTGGCCACTCAACCCCGACCTAAATTTTTCCCCTAAAACTCTGCGAGTCGGCGATATGGGAATGAACCCTAGAATAATAGCCGAGAGAGACATGTTATATTTACCAATCAAGTCAATATGACGGCCATAAAACTTTTTAAAGGTTTTAATAAGTTTAGTTCGCAAGTACACTGTATTGCCCCAAACAAAGCTGATTAAATCACTGCCTTTTGGGTAAATACTGGCAATATAACTTGTGCTCGGTGGTATGTTGGCGCTAAGATAGGTAGGGGTGACTATTGTTGGTAATTTTCACTACTGCGATAGTATTGTTATTGGTTTAACAGCTATTGCAATACTATTACTATTGGGGATTCAATATTGCGATACTATTGGACTATTGCGATAGTTTGATCTGTTTATTAGTTTAGGTGTAAAACACACTGTCATGTATACATTTATTATAAAATTTAATCGAACTAAAAATTTTGAAACACTAGAAAGTTCCAGGTAATGTTAGATAATATAATACAAGTAGACTCCTAATAATATAACGGATGCGCATACAACGGACAATCGCTTATACGGACACAACAGTTTGGTCCCGATTTTTGTAATTAAAAATTTCTTGTTTTCAAAGTCTTTTTATAACGGACAATCGTTTATAACAGACGATTTTCACTGGACCCTAATCGACAAATTAATGAAAGAGTCCATTTTTATAACGGACTCTCGAATAAGCAGAACGAAATAATGATATTACTGATTACGGTGACTGGAATACTTTTCCCAGAAAAAAAACACTGATTTTTAGTGTTGTCACAATTACAAAATTCTTGAATCGGGTAATCGCCTCGCCAAAAATCGTATCGGTTGGGCTTTGTAAGACATTCCCGCATTCTGACTTAACCAGATTACAATTCACTAGTTCAACATCTCCCGCCCGTAAATCAGTACGTAATATTTTAACACGGATATCGACAAAAAAAACCCCAAAAAACCCAAAACGACAGAAGCGACACATGACGGTGCAGATAAAAACAATAGGTTGCCAGGCAACGAAACATACGCCCACACGGCAGCTTAATCGTCCGGGTAGTCAACAAGAGTTGTTGCATTTTAAGTAATCATCAGAAAATCATTAGAATTTGTTTGGTTTTTAAAAAGTTCTGGCCCATGCTAACGTTTAGTATACGAAACATTTAATATTTTTAAAATCGGATAATAATTGAGACCTCTAGATGGACCACACGCTAAAGAAGTCGATTTTGCGTACAACCAGGGGCTATGATTCAGGAAGTTACAATCCGATATGAGCAAATATCAAAAAGAGACAAGATCTTTGGGTTATAAACATGCATTTCAAGTTTCATCAACATCAGATTAAAATTGTGACCTCTACAGGGTCCACAACCCTGATATACCATATTTTCACACTATTCGCGTACAAACGGCGGCCATTTTGTCTGTCAATTTTGGTCCGATTTTCACGAAATTTGAACTCAATCTTCATTACCATGTAACGGTGATATAATCAAACGTTTTTTTTTTTTAAATCGGATAATAATTTTGACCTCCAGAGGGACCACAAGCTAAAAAGGGCGATTTTTCGGACAACCAGGGGCCATAATTCAGGGCGAACAGGGGCGACGACAATATACGTCCACATGAAAATGTGGGCGTATAAAAACAACATGTGTCTTCTAAAGGTGCGGCAAAAGGGTGGGAGCGAATAGAAGAGCCTCCTAGCATGTATCTCGGGTACACGGTAACGTCGCATTCAGATTGTGAATTAAATAATAAGGTACATTGTTTATTTTTCTTTATATTATATAAAATTGTATATTAATTTTAAATTGGTAGTTTAGTAACTTGTAAAAAAGGCATAGCCAATTTTCCTGCCATATGCGGCATGCTTTCAGCATGTCTGTTGTTGGCGTACGTGACCATTTTCAGCTTTTTCGCGCCAAAATCAACCATTTTACACATTTCTTAGTAAGCCATGCCAAATATGGTAGACGAAGATTTCCATGAGACATTAAGATCGTGTAACGCTATTTTAGTGATAACAGAGCTCTTTGTTAAAAATCCAGAGTAATTATTCGACAAATTTGAGCCATTTTACTTTTGCTATTACAAACTATCGATAGTTTGCTCGACTATCGCAATTTTTATCGATACATACTATCGACAGTCAAATTATCGCGATGCATCGATTGTTCGATGTATCGTTACGATACGGGGCCGGACCATAAATAAATATCCCCAAATAGCTCATCAATTACACCACAATATTTATGTATATATATATATATATATATATATATATACATGTATATATATATATATATAACACGTCTTAAATCTGTTTCACACATTTATAGTCACTAAATAAACGGTCATGTTGTACTTTATAAGCTATGACCATTTAACAATCATAAATGATACACTGAAAAATGGTTCAGAGTGTCGTCCATAACATCCTGGCACTTTCGAGTAAAAAGAATAGGTCACGTGCCCTTGTTTTGAAATTAGTCACACTTCACCAATGTGCACTTCACCAGTCTACCGACCATTCTTATGGTGACCCACCCCAAATGAATATCTCCAAATATCTCGACAATTACACCACAATACTAGTATATTTACCAAGCCTTAAATCAGTTTCGCACATTTATAGTCACTAAATAAACGGTCATGTTGAACTTAATAAGCTATGACCATTTAACCGTCTAAAATTAATATACTGAAACATGGTTCCGTGTGTCGTCTATATCATCCAGACACTTTTGAGTAAAAGATAGGTTACGTGCCCTCGTTTTGAAATTAGTCTCACTTAACCACGAGACATTAAGATCGTGTAACGCTATTTTAGTGATAACAGAGCTCTTTGTTAAAAATCCAGAGTAATTATTCGACAAATTTGAGCCATTTTACTTTTGCTATTACAAACTATCGATAGTTTGCTCGACTATCGCAATTTTTATCGATACATACTATCGACAGTCAAATTATCGCGATGCATCGATTGTTCGATGTATCGTTACGATACGGGGCCCGACCATAAATAAATATCCCCAAATAGCTCATCAATTACACCACAATATTTATGTATATATATATATATATATATATATATATATAACACGTCTTAAATCTGTTTCACACATTTATAGTCACTAAATAAACGGTCATGTTGTACTTTATAAGCTATGACCATTTAACAATCATAAATGATACACTGAAAAATGGTTCAGAGTGTCGTCCATAACATCCTGGCACTTTCGAGTAAAAAGAATAGGTCACGTGCCCTTGTTTTGAAATTAGTCACACTTCACCAATGTGCACTTCACCAGTCTACCGACCATTCTTATGGTGACCCACCCCAAATGAATATCTCCAAATATCTCGACAATTACACCACAATACTAGTATATTTACCAAGCCTTAAATCAGTTTCGCACATTTATAGTCACTAAATAAACGGTCATGTTGAACTTAATAAGCTATGACCATTTAACCGTCTAAAATTAATATACTGAAACATGGTTCCGTGTGTCGTCTATATCATCCAGACACTTTTGAGTAAAAGATAGGTTACGTGCCCTCGTTTTGAAATTAGTCTCACTTAACCAGTCTACCGGTCATTCTACGTCTAATTGACAGGTCGGGATAACCAAGACTACTTTTTTTTACGAAACAGAAAGCTGGAACAAGAAATTGAATTTAGAAACACACATTATACAACAACAATATTTTTAAGAACCTTTTAAAAGTAAAATTAAACTACTGCTAGTATCATGTTCTTGATTTACGAACGTGATTCAGAGATATTTGTACTAAAACAAAATATGCAGCTTCTAACGGTACAGTTAATTATAAAGCAATTTAAACAATAGAGAGAAATGGGGTTTAACGTCCACTCGACACAAACCAGGTCATTTTGGGACTAACATGTGGTTTAATTTTTTATTTCAATAATTCGCTTGCGCGTAGGGGTCTTTAGCGGTTGGAGGAAACCGGAGTGCCCGGAGGAAACCCACGAGGTTGAGATGGCACCCCTATCCCCACCTATACGCTCATACAATTTTAAAAAATAAAAACGAACTTAATGTCTAAAGGAGATGTAATAACCAATAAGCTGAATTTTACTGCTATTCAAAATCGTCAATAGACTTTTTACGTCTGTAATAGTTTATAAATTTGTAGAGAGGTGCACGTGGAACGGCTATTTATAGTATTGTTGACTCCACGGTCGATAACTTCTTACTGCGGAGTGAGCGATCATCAGTTGAGAAAAGCGTGCAGATTCACCGTGTCGAGACCAACTTTCTGTAGAGAAATTTTAAGGGGATGGGTCACCCTACCATTCTCCGTCTGATCGACTGGCCGGGATAATCCAGACTACTTTTTTACGAAACATGACAGAAAGCTGCAACAAGAAATCGAATTTCGAAATAATGCACGGTGGGCGACTCAACAATTGTTTTACGGACCTTGAAAAAGTAACATGAAACTACTGCTGGTATCATGTTCCTGTCCAACCCGTGTTATTCAGAGATAGTATTTGTACTAAACCAAAATATGTCGCTTCTGACTGTCTTGTAAAGAATAAATCAATTTAAAAAATAAAACGAGCTTAATTTCTAAAGATGCCGTAATAACTAAAACGCTAAATATTACTGCTATTCAGAATCGTCAACAATAGATTTTTTTTCGTCGGTCTATATTCGGAATATAGTTCCAACTAGGTGTAAATTATACCTCAGGCCACACATTATGAGTGACAGTAGAACACTTCTCATTTATAAGTTGTCACGGGCTAGAAATAAGACATTGGTTGTAATAATTTATAAAATTAACAGGATAATTACCTACACTATTTTATTTATAACACTTTATGAATTTTTTTTTAAATATTTTTTTTACATTATTGAAAAAATAACCGATAATCTATCAAATCCATTCCCCCCCCCTCCCAATTACTCGAGAAAATGGCAGTAATTTACCATACAACTCAAAAACATCTTTGCCAGATTTATAAAATGGGAATAGGCTGGGTGTGGGATCATGGAGGTGATCAGGCGCGGATCCAGAGGGAGGTGCACTCTATATATTCTCGCGGGAAAGGAGAACAAAAATAGTTTAAGTTGGAAATCGTAATTTACAGTATTAGTATGAAATTAGTCCTTGTGGGCATTTTTTCTACTCAAAAATCACGGATCGGGCTTCGCACTCCTAAGTTTGTGCTGCACGGCCCCCCTTTCTGAAAATCCTGGACCCGCCCCTGGATGATAATGCACCTATGGCTGGGACTCGGTTCTCAAAGTGAGCTGCCTAGAAAATCAAAAAAACAATACACGTGTTAAAATTGATATTGGAATTCTTTTATTACCAAGACTTCCACAGTGTCGACATCACAATAATCAGAAACACAATAAAGGATAGTAAAAATAAAAGTATGCCGATATATATATAATTTCTATGTGATTCAGCATCCAGTGTAATAGTATTGGCGGAATCTGAAGATGGGTTTTTTTGATCGGTAGAATAAGATCTCATCTCAATTGGTACTGTTTCGATACCAAACACTGAAAAAAGCAAATTATGTATGGCAACTTGTGTCACAATAATTGTCCTTGTGCGTACATTAACAAGAACGGCAATATCTAAATTAGACATCGCCATTTGAATCAATTCCCTACTATATCGTCGGATTTTGCCAAGCTCCACACAGGACGGATTCTTCCAAGTCCCGCACAACAGATTTTGGAACGAAATGAAATCAAATGAGGTTTAACGTTCTGTTTTGCTTCGAACTCGTCTAATTAAGACGGACATACGCAATACGGTGTGCCCGGGCAGCTACACTACTGCCTAATGAAGACGACCATACGCAATACTGTGTTGCTAGTAGGGGAAAATTTGCCCGGGCTACGGCACTACGGCCTACTCTTGTATCGAATTCCAACTGCCAATGGATCTTCTACGTGCACGCCAATATGTACACGGGATCTCGGTTTTTCGCCGCATCCGATCGACTAACAAGGGGGAGCCATGTTCCCGCACAAATGATTTTGGAAATTCGATTTCAACACTGACTATGGAAGTCCCCCCACAAGACTTATTATGGAAACTCCCCACCACACTGATTATGGACCCCCCCCCCACCCCCTCCCCCATCACCACACTGATTATGGAAATTGTCTATCAGACAAACACGATCCCATTTTATAAATCAGAGAGAATTACGAATCAATACGGGTCCCATTTTGAATAAGACAAATTTCAGTTTTACACAGAACTTACTTTTCTCCTCTCGTTTGAGAGATCTCTTTTTAATATTCACACAACTTGACTGTAAAATAAATCCGAATTTGTATCAAAAGTTAAAAACGAAACAAAAAAAATGGTGACAAATTATTTTGAAATGTCAATTACATGTACATGTAGTCATTTTAATTACGTTGTATACATACCCAATTGACAAAATTACCTGTACTAGGCTCTAGAATCAGTTCCCTTCCCAGCAAAACAAGCCTAGAAGAGCAATCCTAATCCATGATTGTAACAACGTGTTCAATTTTACTCACCCCTTCACATTTCCCGTCACATACTGTAAAATTACATCGGAATGAAAGCTGGTCGCCGGTTTGCAAACGGAAAGCAGGAAAATATGGACTCTTTATTTCATTGCCAATCGTAGCAAAACCTTGATTTAACTTAAACACGGTACCATCTCCACACCTTAAAATATACACTTTAGCCATTATGGTTCAACAAAGGTCAACTGTTTTTTCGACATAGTGATTGAGTTTTAATTTTATTCCGATCAACCACAACAGGTTTCCAAACCGGTATATAGTTGCAAAAAACATTCGTTTTTTTTACTCCCAACGTCAAATCCCATTTCACTGTTGTAAGATTTACTTACCCTCCTCTTAACACTGCATGTTTTAAACCAGAGTTAGATACAGCGTCACATGATACAACCTTTATACTTTTACTTTGTACTGAATGAAGAAAATGTTTGATATTTATTGAATTCAAGATCATGTCAAGATGGCAACGATTTTGTACAGCAATCAATGAATCTTGTATTATTCACTCGGTAGACAATAGGGACTATTAACTCAAGTAACCGAAGAAAAATTCCGTTCGCCTTTTGTAATAGGTATCCATGCGTTAAAGTAAAATAATTGCCGAACCCGCGCTTGTCTTCTTTGAAAGATAAACAAGCGGGGTCAAAATAATTCTGATCCCGCGGAATTTCCAGCTTCGTCCAGGACCCGAGGAAGCGATTCGTTTGGTCTCGGAAAGTCACAATTTATCCCAAAGCCTAATTTGCGTCTGACCTAAAGCCTAAAATCCCAAAGTGGGTGATATAACCCTGCACAGTGCTGCAATAAGTTAACGTCGTTATGCATCGAGCACACAAACTTGCAACCACTGAAGTTTAAGAAGTAAGAGTAGTCAAAGAGACAGATTTAATATGGTTTAAATCGGGTTGTGGGTAATGTTACCACAAAATATGCCACTGTTTGTACACCCACGTCTTACGATAAGAGGAATAAAAGCCCCACCAATATAACTTTAAGCTCACCTTCAAATGTAGCCCTCAACTGTATAATTTTTCCTCTGAAAATATGGGATGTTAATGGTTTACCTCTAACATCAACGACGTTAAGATTTATTTTAGATTGGCTTTTAGCACCCATATTTTTCTGATTCTCTCTGCCGGCAAACACTCTGCAATAATATGATAATGATGAAACATTAATCCATAATCGTTAAACGGGATTTAGTACACATTTGGTCGAATTTGCACTTACGGTTTCGTTCGATTTCGATTTCTATGATTTTAGAGTTCGGATTGCCAATGATTAATCACCGAGTTAGTTATTAAAAATTCCCAAGAGACTGTCTGATTGTGATCGAAGGGTTCTAGAGTGAAGTGGGGGTTATATGTTAAGAAGTGTGATCTGGGGCGCAGAGCATAAATGTTGCAAAGTTGTATAAGGTATTGATGTGGAGAATCGTCATACATAGCAGGATATGTAATATTTTCAAATTGATGCGTTGGCGGACTGGAAGCCAATGAAGATGTTTCAGAATTGGTGTCATAATATGTTCATTTGGTTTAGTCTATGTTATTATCCGGACTGCCTTATCTTGAAGATTCTGAATATTCACACCACTTGTATTAAAATGCAACTTCTTCAAATAAAAGACTTATCTAGTATTTAAAGGAAGCGTCTTAAAATGACTTGAGATGGTATTGTCTTGAAATATCTGGTTTTAGCTAAAATGAAATGTCTTCAGACGAATCTGGTATTGGGCGTCTTAAATTGAATGGCACGACTTACCGTACAACTTCATGTTTGCTTCCAATTCTGTTACCATTCTCATCATAGGTACAGGTGATGATGTATTCTTTTTCATGTGTAACCAATATATCAGTATTACCCCATATAACAAACAGCTTTAATGTATAGATGTTAGCATTCTTCTTTTTCTGTAAATTGTTAATAAATGTCAACCCATAAGACAAGGTAATTCAATCAAGGAATATGAAATATAAGAACGGTTACAATGATTATTAACTTGTCCGTGGATTTAAGGAGAGAACTGCGTTGAGAATATTTGGATGCAATGGTAATTTGATTTAAATTCATGAAATGCGATTCCTCCTTTTTTAACAATAACTAGAAATCCAAACAGTACTATCGTGTTTCGGTACGTCAGGTCGAGACAACATCATCCATTTTTAATTCCAGCCTGCATATCAAACACAAAAAGAAAATGGGCGTGGTTCTGTCTATGGTGGTTGGTCCTTGTGGTATAAAGAATAAGTGTGCAAAGTTTCAAGATGATACATTAAGAAAAGCGGCCTGTAGGCGACAAACAAGAAATGGGAGTGGCTTTGCGCCTTGGGTCGAGCATGCAAACTTCAAAGTGAAACCGGAAGTAACCAAAATAGAAATTTAAAAATAGGATCCCTAAGGATTGTTGCCATTTGGATAAAGTTTTTTAAAAAAAAAATAATTTTCGAAAATCGGAATCAAAATTGCGGCTGAATGTCGATTTGAACATTTCTTTTGTAAAACCCAATATGCAGGCCAACCGTATGAAAAAGTTATGAACCAAGGCCTCTGAAAATGAAAGATAATCTGGGGCTAACACCACCATATGTCATTTTTGGTCTATCTTTAAAATGGGGAAAACTATTTCATGGTAATTTTCTCCTCTGTAAAACACTTTTTTTGTATGTTTAATAAATAGATCCACAGAGGCAACCAACTACGTTCACAGAATCTTTGCACCATGTACAATTTTGGCTGAACGAATCGACTACCCCACCCCCCCCCCCCTCCAAAAAATAAATAAAAACACATACATAAACAATACGCGTTTCGATAAAGGGCCCAATACACGTAATACTAACAACACTTATAGAAACAATTCGTATTTCGACCGAAGGTCCAAAACACGTAATAAAGATAGGCTGGCACTGCCAGGCAGGATACGCCCACATTTTCGAGAGATGGATAGAGAACAAGCAATACCGAAAGTGATTTTCCCTACATCATTAAGTTTGAATTTGATATGTGCAAATATCGAAATGAATTAAGATCTTTGGGTTATAAAGGTTCAGTAGGCTTCAAATTCGACTGGGGATCATGTTGCTAAGTGGGTAAGATGCTGGCTCGGTAGCCTTGAGGTTGGGTGTTTGATCCCTGCATTGGGTGACAAAGTTCATCTAGATTTTCTGGCGTGGTTTCCCCTTGTTAGTGATGAAGGATGGATGGCCTAACAAGAACAGCTGTCAATTTTGGTCCGATTTTCACGAAATTCGACCTCAACCTTCATTACGATGTAACGGTGATATAATCAAACGGTTTTTAAATGGGATAATAATTCTGAACTCCAGAGGGACCACAAGCTAAAAAAAAGGGTCATTTTTCGGACAATCAGGGGCCATAATTCAGGAAGTTACGATCCAATGGGCGCAAATATAGAAAAGAACCAAGATCTTTGGGTTATAAACATGCATGTCAAGTTTCATCAAAATTGGTTCAAAATTGTGACCTCTATAGGGTCCACAACCTTGATATAACATTTTCACACTATTCGCGTACAAACGGTGGCCATTTTGTTTGTCAATTTTGGTCCGATTTTCACGAAATTTGAACTCAACCTTCATTACCATGTAACGGGGATATAATCAAACGTTTTTTTTTAAAATCGAATAATAATTTAGACCCCCAGAGGGACCACAAACAAAAAAGGGCGATTTTTCGGACAATCAGGATCCATAATTCAGGAAGTTACGATCCGATGGGCGCAAATATCGAAAAGAACCAAGATTTTGGGGTTAAAAACATGCATGTCAAGTGTCATCACAATCGTTCCAAAATTGTGACCTCTATAGGGTCCACAAGCTAAAAACATGATATCTCGTACAATCAGGGGCCATAATCCATGAAGTTTTGATCCGATACATGCCAATATCGAAAGTAACCGAGATCTTATGGGGATAAACCTATATTTCAAGTTTCGTCAAAATCGGATAAGAATTGTGACCTATAGAGAGTCCACAAACAAATTGTGGACGGACGGCGTATGTGGGCGTATACAAACACAACTAAATCCCCGACCCCCGATACAGTTTGTTTTGAGGTGTTGGAGGATCTACAATGATTATCCTTGGACCATTCCTCTAGGTTGTGGTATGCATCATTGCTAGGAAATTTTAACAAATAGAATGACAGTTGAGTAAAACATACTTACTACAAATAGGCATTCCTTGCTAGAGTTTCCTCTGAAATATGCATTACCATAATAATGTCCTAGATCATGTGGTTTCAATGTTTTATTAAAACCATCTTTACAATACAGGGTAGGTGTTAATGATGCATCAGTAACAATATCGACACTTCCACCCGTTAGGGTTTTAGCACATGTATGAGACACTGTATTAAAAAAAGAACAATCAAAATAAAACTTTACAATATATTTGTGTATAGCCATAACTTTGAACGAATGAAATGGGGGTTGACGTCCTACTTTTCTGCCTCTTCAAGTCTCTTTAATTAAGCTGTTTAAAATGATTTGGATGGAAAATCAAAAAGGTGCCATGTAATAACATGTTGCCAAGACTAAAGAATTAATGAATAAAATGTGTCCTATTAAATTACATGAGGTAATTACACTAATTATTCAGATCGGGATTTTTAAGGAAGACTAAATATATTTGGGGTCTGGGCCAATCATTATACGAAATCAAAAAGAAGCGCCCAAAAGCTATGCCTATCCTCGCTCGCACTTTTTTGTGTGAAAATGTTGTATTCGCCATTGAACCTGTCATTTAAAAGCCCGGGCAAAGGTGGTATAGGCCACGCTTACCTTCTATAACATAGCTATCTGTACAATATGTATATTGCTGAAAAATAAATGTTAATTATTTAAAGATATCATTCAGAAGTAAGCACATCCTGGTATTAAAAAAGACCTCCACGAAGAAAGTTCGGTCTTCCAGAAATATATAGCAGATTTAGTATTACTTTCACCTGAAGATAGCGGCATAAAATGAAACCAACGTAAACTTGCAATCGAGTTAATTACAACGATTTGAGTGATAAAGTTTTATAAAGTAATTTTGATTGCATACGTCCCTAAACTCTATATTTGCCATTTATTCCGACATATTGGGACTTGGAATATAACGACATTCTGCTAAAATGTCCAAGTCACAATTACTTCTGCAATCTGACATTCGAATAACTCGAGGGTATAAGCGCGAACAAAATTCTAACATTAGGTTCCTAAATGATAGACTGAATTACCTGCTCTAAAACGCCAGATTCGGTCCTATATCTCTCCTTTTCTGTTTGCCATTTAGAGCAGGTTATTCCGACCACCTAAATGTATGCAGAATGACGTATCTTATCAATCCGAGATAGTCAAGGCTATGTAGTCATACCACCGAACTTGCCTAACAAAAGATTTTGTACTAAACCAAAAGATGTCGCTCCTAACAGCACAATAATGATAAAGCACTTTAACAAATAATTTCTAAAGATGGCGTAAAAACCAAAAATCTCAATTGTACTGCTGTTCAACAATAGATTTTTAAAGGCTGTAATAGTTGATAGATGTGTAGAGAATTGCACATGCGATGGCAATTTATAGTCTGACTTAGTGCAGGGTGTATTACCATACTGCGTGGTTAAACAGAAATCACTTCGGGTGAAGCCATTGTCGAGTACAACTTTCTCTAAATGAAATGGGTTTTAACGTCCTACTGTTTTGCTCTTAAACTGGGATAATGAAGACGGTCAAACGCCATACCAATGTCCTATGATTTTGACCGAGCAGCGGCACTACGGGATACTCATATCTCGAATTCCAACTGCCAAGGGATCTTTTACGTGCACGCCAATGTGTACAGGGGAACTCGGTTTTTCGTCTCATCCGAACGACTAGACGGCGGTCCTTGCCAGCCCCCCCTCCGTCCCGCATCACTGACAAGGGGGAAACAACGCCGGAAAATCTGGATTAAATTTCTCGGCCATTGCTAGGGTGCCCCACCATAAATAAATATCACCAAATAGCTCAACAATTACACCGCAATATTTATATATATCCAACCCTTAAATCTGTTTCACACATTTACAGTCACTTAATAAGCTATAACCATTTAACCACACATAAATTATACTGAAAAATGGGTTCGAGTGTCGTCCATAACATCCAGAAACTTTTGAGTAAAAGATAGGTTACGTGCCTTTGTTTTGAAATTAGTCTCACTTAACCAGCCTATCGACCATTCTCCATCTTATTGACAGGCCTGGATAATCAAGGCTACTTTTTTTACGAAACATGACGGAAAGATAGAAGACATTGAATTTAGAAATAACACACGGTGGTAGATTCGACAAATGTTTTACGAACCTTGTAAAAGTAAAATGAAACTACTGCTGGTATCATGTTCGTGCCCAACCCGAGATATTATTTGTACTAAACCAAAATATGCCACTCCTAACGGTCTTGTTAATAAGCAATTCAAAAAATAAAACGAGCGTAATTTGTAAAGATGCCGTAATAACCAAAAAGTTAAATATTATTGCTATTCAGAATCGCCAACAATAGATTTTTTAAGACTGTAGTAGTTGATAGTGTGTTGAACATTTCCGCTAGCTATGGCTATTTATAGCCTCGCGAGAGTGCGAGACTGTCAGAAATCAGTAGCTAGTGATCCAACGTGTCAATAACATTGCAGGGATCGAACACCCGGCTAGCGAGGCAGCGTCTTACCCATTTAGCCACGTGACCCCGCCCAACTTTCTGTAGAGAAAATATTCAGTGCACGGGTCACCCTACCTTAAGCACTTACCACCATTCCTGATATTACCAGAAGAAAAGACCACCACATCATCTCTGTAATAAATATGTCAACTTATATACTGTTCTTATAAAAAAAAATATTAATTCCAGTCAGATGACACTAATTAGGTTATATATATAGGGTTTATAGTTGTAAATCGGTAATGCCACCAATGATGTTTATAGTTGTAATTTCGTTCAAATCTTTCTGATTTGATTCTCTCTCGTTAAATCGATGTAACTAAAAATTACATTTAAGTCTTGCATATGACTGGCCCATGTATCTATTTTTTATTAAAATACTATTCGGTGAAGAGAGATACAATTATCAGTAGTGGTGAAGTGGACGATTTTATCACATAAATAATAATCGGTATAATACCGACACCGGTGAGATGAGCAGCAGTCAATCAAGTAATGTTAGTTACAGGAAACCTGGCGTGATTGTTCACTAGTTGAGGTCTTTTGTCGATAAGAATTTGAAATACAATCTAATTTTAAGTATTTACCTGTTTTGGGAGAAATTGGAGACTAAATCAACAGTTGGGTGTCTACTTCCACAACCATGGACGGTCAATTGAATGTGCATGCGCGTAAAATACAGTGTATGGATGCACGTGCACAAAGGGTTGCTGAGAAGATCTGAGTTTGGGCAATAGTTTCATAGTCTTAAGGGAATATTTGTGTTGTACTAAACAATTAGATTGACTTTGGTAACGAACATTGTGCGAATAACGCATTTTAAACCAAAAATATACGACTATCACACCCCGACCCTATCCGATCCTTGTAAAAACAATGACATAAACTATAGGCTACATAACTAAGTGGGGTGTTGTGGCAGATGCATGTATAACTGGTTGGGGGTGGGGTGGGGTACTATATCACGCTCACTGTCTGAGCCGTCTACTTTTCAATTCGGAAATTTAGGATTACTGAACTGAACATTAAACAATTCTAAAACCCTTACCACAAAATCCCAGTTGCGCGAGGGGGCCGCGTTAATTGGGCAAAGGTTTCTGGGGGCGCAGATGGGGCGTCTGGGGGCGCCGACGTACCGACACGTGACTGTCAACGGCGACTGGTACCGTGGACACGCCAGCCTCCAGAGAAGGGTATAGCGTGCTCTCCGTAGGCGTATGGGTTCGATTAAACAGAAACGCCCTTAAAAATTTCGGGTTACAGACGTTCAGGAATGCCCCCCCCCCCCCCGTCCAAGGAAATTTGACGCGTTATCTTGCAATTCCAGTCCCTGAATACAGTAAATGGTCTGATATAGACTAACGTGGGTGGCTGAGTCGAATTCCCATCAACCAATCAATTGTTTATAGTCCACGGAGACGGGACCGCCGGGAGAAAATTTTGGAAATTTAACTGCCGCAAATATGTTTAACCGCTATTCCAGCGCGTGAATAGAGAATCATGTGGTCCAATACAGCCAAGGGCGGATTAACCATGGCGGGGGCCTAAGGCCCGGGTACATGTGGGGGGACCCTGATCACCGGACGCGTAGGTGTGGTCGGCAAGCGCCGAAGGCGCGCAATGCGCGAAGCGCCGCAAAGGGGGTCAGGAGGGGGGGGGGGGATTTTCAGAAATTGGAGGCCGGAAACGTGATTTCGTGGCATTTCAGGCACTTGTGTCCGAGCCATTTAGAAGTACCGAAGGCGCGCAATGCGCGAAGCGCCGCAAAGGGGGTCAGGAGGGGGGGGGGATTTTCAGAAATTGAAGGCCGGAAACGTGATTTCGTGGCATTTCAGGCACTTGTGTCCGAGCCATTTAGAAGTACCGAAGGCGCGCAATGCGCGAAGCGCCGCAAAGGGGGTCAGGAGGGGGGGGGATTTTCAGAAATTGAAGGCCGGAAACGTGATTTCGTGGCATTTCAGGCACTTGTGTCCGAGCCATTTAGAAGTACCTCCCCCAGAAAAAAATAAAATTATGCACCAAAATTAGCGCATTCTGGCGTTATTTCAGTTGGCCAATCTATGCGAGTGCTATGAAATGATGGCATTTCTAAAGGAGGGGGCTGGAGCCATTGAGCCCGTTAAATAACCCAATGTGAGTGAGCAGAGCTACATCAAACCTAATTTTGAAGTCTGAAATCTTAATCAAGAAATCTGAATATTTCGTGTGATCATGATGTGCATCTCATCAAATTCAGCTTATACCCACTACAAATATCAACAACAACAACAACACCTACAGCTTATACACAATCGTACATATATATACAATTCGCGCTACTTGAAATGATGGGGATGGGTAATTTGTTCGAGTTAGATGGTGTTCGGTCGGATAGAAGATTCCACGGAAATAAAAGACCATGTATTACACCCTTAGATAAAGCCACAAAAAGCGTTTATTTTTCAAATCTTCAAGGTTCCGGGAAAGTTGCCAAGGTACACTCGCCTGCAAGGTCCATTATTTACAGTTCGAGTTAGGCGATGCAAATAAATAAGACTTCGATAAGGATTGTACCGGAAATATGGTTCGAGCTATGCGATAATTCGAGTTACAGTTTCTGAGCTATGCGATGTTTTATAACAGTAAAACGAAAGAAAGTATTCGTTCAACGAATTTTGTTCGAGTTAGGCGTTAATTCGCGTTATACGGGGTCAAGTTACGCGGAGTTAGCGTTGAATGATAATGATCAATGGATGAACACTCTTCTTTTTTTGACCCTGGTGAATTTGTTATGGTTTCTTCGACATTGATGGTGTGCAGGATATCGCTTTCAGAGGCCAGCCGAACCAAATACACTAGCCTATCTTGACCCATCGTAGACCGTAGATAATATTTTATGAGTTTCAATTTGGAGAAAGATCTCTCCCGAGAACAATTGGATATCATCGTAAACAGATGTATTCTCAATATTGCTTCAACGCTGGGGAACTATCTTGAATGTCCATTCTCAACAGTAGTTCGATTGACGTTTCCCGGTAAATAAACAAAAAAGAAACACGGATACCAGTCGAAAATATGACGCGGCACCACCGGATTACACCGAATTCTCAGATGACGATCGCGACAAACCATGGCTTGAGGGGGCCCCACGGACTTCCGATGGCGGGCCCGCGGATCATCGGAGGGGCCACGTCACTAGGTCACCGGCCGTTGAAGTCCTCGGTCCGACCATGCTCGAGGCGTGCAACTGAGATTTTTGAGGGGGGGGGGCTAATGAAGAGGGCCCTGGGGCATGTGCCGCATGGTTCCCCGTGGTTAATCCGGCGTTGAATGCAGCCTACCGTAGGTGGTTTACATGAATCTCAAACTACCGATCGATTGTCGCGGGATATGGCGGCCCCCGAGAAAATGTTAAAAAATAAACCACCGCATATGCGTTTTTCTAACCCACAAGTTAAGCAATCGTCTTGTTACCGAAATCCCACTCTATAGTCCGGCACGTAGCTAACCGGGGGGGGGGGGGGGGCAGCTGCATTTACAAATAATTATCGATTCCCGAAAAATGTGGCACAAAGAAGAGTTGCTCCAGACAAAATTTAATCCATAGCCAATTCAGTGCGGTATTCAAATAAAAGAACAGTAAATTAGTGTATTCGGGGACTTTATTTTGCCAACTAACTCTTATGGTGCTCTACCCCTAGAAAATTTTGGAAAAAAAGGTTTGCCACTATAGTCAATTCAGTACAAATCCGCGGTATTCAGTTATAAGAACATAAAAATTAGTGTTTTCGGGGACTAAATTTTGCCAACTAGATGAAATAATATTTTTTGTTTTCACTTTACCCGTCTGCCAGAAAAGTCAGATAGCCTATGGTGAATTTTCAAGATTATCACGCCGTTTGGGCCCCCAATTCATTCGTGGACACCTAACCAGTCTCACTAGCATTGTTGGCGCCCATGATCTCGTCGTGGACTGCCCACTAATTTCCAGAATGAGGAACCCCACAGATTATGCTGTTTTGGGCACCTTATTGATCAAGTCTAACCCGGCATTATGTGCGGCCCGATAATCATTTTGTCATTATAAGGCGCCCCACCAATCATGTCATTATGGCCGCCTCTCCGGGATAAGACACTCGAAGATCAAGCCGTTTTGGGTGCCTCATCAGCTTTGGTGTTAATCGTGTGAGTCATTATGAGGTGCCTCGCCATTTCGGGAGGGGGCTTATATATAACGACATGATTGACGGGGCGTCCATAAAACCAAGTGACATAGGTTAGGCACCCTGCCAATCTCGACGTGGGCGCCAAACCAATGTCACTCGGCTCTATACTGATTTTGGAACGTTGGTTGTTGGCCTCGTATTGCGTCATGGCGTATGCCCGTCTTCATTATACATATTTCATAGACTAGCACAGCTGATACAATATATGTTTTGCATGTAATTATGTCAATAACCACATTAGATGATATTGGCATAATATACTGGGCTTACAAATAATTTTAAATATTTAAGATGTGTAAGAATTTAAAGAACGACACAAATAGTTTAGGTTAAATGATTTTAAGGATTAACTTAAAATCCGTTATCAAAGCTCAACTGTTAGAACGTTTACGGTAAAGTATATTCGAACCACGTGGTTATAATGACGTCAGTCTTCGCCGTGTTCCACATAATATTGACGTCGCCTTACGTGAGTAGACAAATTGTGAAACAATTTAATCCACTTTGGAATTTATTTAATACCGCACATCGAAAGGCTGTTACTTTTATCCTGGCACAGATCAATTCATAACATTTTAAGGTCTGTAGAACTTTATTTATTTATTCACATAATAATTTATATAGCACCTAGGCTACTCAGTATTTGAGCATATTTCTATCTTATCTTTAAAGTCATTTCATTCACCACTGCCCATTATGCAGGTCTTTGAATTGTATCTCCATTCATGGTCATTTGAAAATGTAGACTACTCATGTATTTGGGCCTACTTCTAATGTTCTACTAATGTAATTTTTTAATCACATCGGGCACACACGTACTTCTCTAGTGTTATCTTTATCACTGCCCGCTATTTATATCTGTAGGCGTAGGCCTATTCGATCCCATATCATATTATTTTAGAGCTAATTTTAAAGAAAATGGTAGTGTTTTATTTTGTGTTAAAAGTCATTCTTAGTTTGTTGACCGCATGGGTAGTGAAGTTGACCTCACGTACCGGTTGACCTTTACTAATATTGAACCGTTAGTTCATACTGGTCTGAATCGGTGTCAAGGTAATATTTTGGCGTAATATAATATGTCATAATACATAGTAGACCTAGTTCAAATAAACCATGACAAGGTCACGGAAGCTACCGGGTGCATTGTCAGCAACAATGTTAATATAATTTTATTAATAATTTTACTTAAAGGACTGGTCTGGTTTAATAAGTATCGATATCGCACAGTAGCCGTCAAGTGCTAGCTTTGTCTGTAACCAGATTATTTTAAAGGGACTAGCACCCTCCATATCTCTGTTCACATTTACTTGGTCAATTAAATAATTAAATTAAGTTTCAGATTAGTACAAGCAGTAATAATGTGGAGTCAAACAGAAGGAGATCGACCGTTACAACTTATTACAAGTAAAGTTCAGCGTCCCAAGTAAGGAGTTGGTGCTGTTACTCAAAATGCCCAACTAGGACAGAGCACAGTAAGGATGACAAAAATAATATCCCTACACTAGAAAGATTGATTGAGTCTGGTGATGTCCTAACATCAGTTGTTGAAACCTCATCTATCGGTAATGCTTACATTTACTCTAATTCCCCGTCACATATTCACAGACCCCTGGATGTAAAACTGCCTACTCTAATATTCAGTTAAAAATCATCCAAGGGGAGTTTATCGATTTAGCCTTACTATTAGATGATTCATCCGTCACGCGTAGCACAGGGTGGTCATCTTTCTGTAAAGCCATGCAAAACTGAAACTAGAATAAATGTCATCGTTGCCATAGGGACTACCCAATTATACACTGTCAGACATCCACAACTACTCCAATTACCTGTTGGCACCCAATATTCCTCAGTATATACTCCACGAAGGAGGAGTAATAATCCCTTTAAATGCTGTTAATAAGCCTTAATTTGAAAATTGATAGGTTTACCGTATTATTGTTTATGATCTAATCCGCCACCGTTTTTGTTTCATGAATTAGTAGGTAACCTTATGTAAATTATTAACGAACTAACACTCAGTTATGAAAGGAATTTTATATTCTGTACTCTAGAATCAAAAAAACAGGAAGTACTGACTTTTCTAACTAAAACTAATCTCAGGCTAAGAAGAGTAAGATAAGAGAGTTTTAAATGGAGTTATCTCCCTTCAATTACTAAACTCTTAAGAGAACCATTTCAATATTCTACAACACACTCCCCCCTATTGACTAGGGAGAGTCAATAAAATAACCGAATTGAAATGGACAATTTTCAAGCCAAAAAACTTAAGAAATGTTTCTGATCTCAATGATTCTATAAACTATACTCAGTAAACGAAAATCAAAAATACACATGTAACAAAATCAGTCTATGGACAATACACATTAATTACTGTCACTCACAAGTTCGACTGGAAAGAGTTTTTGGATAGGACGATTCATTTCAATCATTTTACCAAGTTTATTAGGTACCCGGACTACCGCGGAACGAATATTGTTATCTCGTCCTATTAATGGTTTCACTACTCGCGCCATATTCCAATTCATACGTGGCACTTTATCCTCAAAAACAAGTACGACGTCCCTCTCTCGAATAATAGGACCACGTTTAGCACGAACGCGATGATGCTCACGAAGTTCTGTAACATATTCAAATTTCCAGCGTTTCCAGAAATGTCCCAATACCTTGCACAAATAACGTTTGCGCTTCACACCTTCTTGTTCACTATTACTACATGTGGGCTGTTCATCAATAACAGAGGTTGGTTCCGTTAAAAGTCGTCTCCCAATTACAAGATGGGAAGGAGTAAGAGGATTAACACAATATTCATCTACATAAGTGAGAGGCCTTGAATTTATAACCCCTTCAATTTGAACTAATAAAGTTAACAGTTCTTCATAGGTTAACCGCGCACTACCAAGTGTTTTCTTTAAGCATCGTTTAACGGAACGAACCATTCGTTCAAAAAATCCGCCCCACCATGGGGACCGCTCAACATTATAAGACCACTTAATGTTCTTAGAATTAACAAAGACTCGCAACTCTTCACTCTTGAAAGTTTTGCCATTATCAGAAATGACAAACGAAGGAATTCCACGTCTGCCGATAAATCTTTGAAAACTTCTGATAAACGTAGATGAGCTAGCATCGGGAACTAGATCTAAATGGACAGCACGAGAACTCGCACACGTATAAATCACGATAAACACTCTATACATATCATCGCTCTTGGAATAAATATCTTTGACATAAAGTGGACCCGCGTAATCGACGCCAATACTCGAGAATGCAAAATCACTCGACAATCTAAATTCGGGAAGAGGAGGAGGTAAAGGAACACCATAGGATTTTCCTTCCAGTTTTCTACACACTACACATCGTTTAATAATCTGGCGAACTTTCTGACGACCGCGACACACCCAATATTTTGTGCGAAGCTGAACCAACGTTTCTTGAGTACCATTATGAAAAACATCTTCATGGCATTGTGCAATAATCAGCTTTGTTAATGCATGATTTTCAGGAAGAAAAACAGGAAATTTGGTGTCGTATGGAACACTTGCATTTTGTATCCGACCGTAACAGCGTAAAAGTTTGTTTTTATTTTCTTTGATATTAAGAGATAATTTGCATTGCTTGAATTTATCATCATTAGGTATTTGATTCTGAATATCTCTTAACCATATTGTTTCTGAGCACCTCAACTCATCATTAGACAATTCACCGCTCTTAACTTCATTTTGGTTTAAACGTGCTTTGATATTAAATATAAATCGCAATACATAGGCTGTTACACGCAATACTTTTTGGAATTTACTATACTTAGAAACATCCACCAATTGTTCAATGTTACAATATGCACTAGTACTACTTAAACAAACTGAAGTCTTTACTTCGGGCTCTATTTCTACAAACTCAGGTTCAGGAATTTGCAATTGTATATTTAAATCTTGAAACATGAATTTAGGACCATTCCACCATAACTCGTTATTAATCAAATCGTTTGCTTTGCAGCCACGCGAACATATATCCGCTGGATTATCTTTAGTTTTACAGTAGTGCCACTGGTTCGTTGAAAATGATCTTCGAATTTCTAAAACTCGATTTTGAACAAACTGCTTATATTCTTTATTTACGTTTTTAATCCAATTAAGTGCGACTGTTGAATCAGTCCAATAATAAACAGTTACATCTAGACTGTCCTTTAATGATTCTATTACACTGGAGGCTAAGCGAACCGAAACTAAACAGGCCAACAACTCTAGTCTCGGAATCGTAGGTTTGCTTAAAGGAACAACTCTTGTTTTAGATGCTATTAAATTACAGTGAATTTCTCCGGAAGGATGTATGCAACGAAGGTAAACACAGGACCCATAAGCTCTTTCGGAGGCATCCCCAAATATGTGAAGTTGAATAACTGTATCGGCGTAGAGTTTGTTACATACACATCTTGGAAATGATATAGATTTAACCTCATTCAAACTATTCAAGAGTTCTTTCCACCAGTCACAAAAATTGTCATCTAACGGATCGTCCCATTCGAGCTTTCTTTTACACAAACTTTGAAATGCTATTTTAAATGACAACACCACTGGAGAAATAAGACCAACAGGATCATAGAACTTTGCGGTTGTACTCAAAATTACTCGTTTAGTTAAAGGGTATTTTAAATCAACACTTGAAATTATTTTCGCGAATTCGAATTCAAAATTATCAGACAATGAGTTCCATTTCTGGCCTAATACACTTGACGCTTCAAAATTACTCTGGTGGAGAAATGAACTGTAACTGGTATCTTCTTCTGTTACGACTTGTAAAGATTTACTCTCTGCACTGGATTCAACTTCTGGAAAAACGTCACTATCTCTTAACATTTGCATAAGACTTTGTGAATTACTATTCCATTTACGCATATTAAAACCACCCGTTTGTAAACCAAGCTTTACCCTTTTACATAAATCGAATGTAGTTTCATCATTATTTGAACCCAATGCAAAATCGTCAACATACAACGATTTTATTAGTTTATCAACAAATTCTAAGTCATCTGAAAAATGTTCATTTAAATGATGTCTGATAGTCGCGTTAAGAATAAAGGGACTAGAGGTAACACCAAAAACAACACGTTTGAATCTCATTGCTCTAATTATTGGATTTTTCTTAAAGGGATCATCTACCCACAAAATCTCTGTGTTCGGGCACAATGGAAATATTTAGAAACGCTTTTTGTATATCAGCCATAACAGCAACAGAGTTTATTCTAAATCTAATTAAAATGTCAAATATGAGGGGGTTTAACGATGGTCCGGTGTATAAGCAATCATTTAAACTGGGACCATGAATCTTAGCAGAAGCGTCATATACCACACGTAATTTTGTAGTATCCTTTTCCATTTGTAAGACTTCATGATGAGGAAGATAATGAATTTCACCTGGGTTAGTAGACAAATCGATGTCGACAATTTCTACAATATCTTCGTTTATCTGTTCTTGTATTATTCGATCATATTCACGCAAGACATCTGGTTTATTCTGAAGGCGTCGTAGTAATGAACCCAAACGGTTGACGGAATGCGAATAACCATCAGACAACACAGGATGATTTTCTTTGAACGGAAGTTTTGCTTCATATCTTTGAGAGAATTTATCAAAGCTAATCTCTTGTAAAAAATCTGTGTATACTGAAGACTCGTCTTTCCTTATTCCTAACGTCTCAAGATCCCAAAATTTATTTAGTTCGTCTTTTAGGTAATTTTCTTGTCTTGACTCTGGAACAGCATCAATGTGCAGAACATGCGTGGAACTAAGATTTACTGTACATTCTTCACTCTTTGAATAATTTAATATGGGACCGGAAAGCACCCAGCCAAGTCTACTTAGTAAGGCAACAGGACCATTGGTCTCCCCCCGTCTGATAACACCATTAAAAAAACTCCAGTAAAAATCGGCCCCAATCAGAATATCTACTTCAAATTCTAAACTCTGTGACGTATTTGCCAGTTGTAAACCTTGTAAGTGAGGATACTGGTTAACAGCTATCTGTATAGGTTGGTCACTGATTGGACTACAAATCGAAGGGATACAATAGGCCTTAATATACACCTGCATACCATCTAAACATGCAACGGAAATCTGAACGATATCACAAAATCTCAACCTAGGAGTTTCATCACCAAAAGTTTTGACTAATAAATTTTCATTTCCAATTGATTTTAAATTTAAACGTTTTCTAAGTTTTTCTGTTATGTACGTTCTCTGACTGCAGGAATCAAATATCAGATTAGCATTTACACCCTCCGGTAAATCTGGATTACTGACACGTGTAATGGCTGTCTGTAGTAATATAGACGCAGAACTATTCTCGCACATTGTAGAACTGGATTTCGAAGATGGCGTACATGTTGCACTTTCCGTAAGTGTCTGGGGTTGATTGGGATTTGAAAATGTACTCCGATTCGGGTTAGCATCACATATTGCTCTATTATGTCTTGCACCACACTCATAACATTTATAATTTAACGTACAATCTCTCATTAGGTGACCTGATCGGAGACTGATGAAACATTTGCCTTTACGTCTAAGAATTCCCCTTCGAGCAGCTTTATTTGTTACTACACTACAATCAGCTGAAGAATGTTGTTGGGTACAAAAAACACAATATATCTTTGAAGAACTGGTCTGACTGGATTCCTTATTTGTAAACAATGTTGACGCGGTGTGCGGTTGTGGTTTGTATTTACTGAACTCATACCTTCTTGACTGACTCGTTAAATGACTGTTACTGGTCCCTGTGGGATTTATTAAACTAATTCTTTCTCGAGCTTCTATCTCATCTTTCAACACCGATAAAAGATCATCTATATTCCAACTGTCTTTGTCAGATCTACGGCTAACAAGAAGACGAAATTCGTTGAATGACTGTTACTGGTCCCTGTGGGATTTATTAAACTAATTCTTTCTCGAGCTTCTATCTCATCTTTCAACACCGATAAAAGATCATCTATATTCCAACTGTCTTTGTCAGATCTACGGCTAACAAGAAGACGAAATTCGTCTGGAATTTTATTCAATATGATGGGAATAAGCACTGTACCGTAACTGTCTGAATCGATGCCTAATGTCTTCAGGCTTCTAATATTAACTTCAATCGAATCATATAAACTTCTAATACGTTTAATATCACTGGAATTGGTTGCAGCAGGTAAATTCAAAAGGGCGTCCATATGACTTGAAATCATTATTTGTTTGTTAGCAAAACGATCGGTCAACATTTTAACCGCAGAGTCATAATTATCTTCAGTCAAAGACATCCCAGCAATACAGGAAGAAGCCGGACCATCCAAAAGACTTTTAAGATAATTAAATTTATCTACCTTTATCTGCTTGAAAACAGTCCCAAAAAGACTGCCACTGTTTTGGATCTCCGTTATATTTACAAAGAGTTAATTCAGGAAGCTTCGTTCTATTAACGGTACTCGTTGGAACGATTTCATTCTTACTGTGTGTAACTGCATCAGATCTCGTTGGAGTAATTAAACTATTAATTTTAGACAAAGTTGTATTTATGAGTTCATTTTGCTCACCGGATTCAAAAATGTCATAAATTATGTCTTCTTCATCGTCAAATGTATCTAAAACCATATCATCATAACGTTCAAGAACTCTCTTCTTATCAATCAATGTTTCTTTATAAGTATTCAATCGTTCTAAATCTTTTGAAGATCGTTCCTGGTTGTCCAAAATATCAACTGCATTCTGTACAGTTCTTTTCGCAAATGCTCTGTGGCCACCACGAACTCTTTTATTTCTACTTGCACTATCACTATTCGAAGCACTGGCTGACCCAGCTGTAGTAGTAGTATCTTGAGCTTTACTCTGAGACATTTTCTACATAATATAAATAATCTTCTTTACACTCATAAACAAGTCTTCAGTATCCGTCTCGTCGGACCATGTAAATTATTAACGAACTAACACTCAGTTATGAAAGGAATTTTATATTCTGTACTCTGAACATGTGCTTTTTCTGAAATCAAAAAAACAGGAAGTACTGACTTTTCTAACTAAAACTAATCTCAGGCTAAGATAAGAGAGTTTTAAATGGAGTTATCTCCCTTCAATTACTAAACTCTTAAGAGAACCATTTCAATATTCTACAACACCTTATAATCTATCAGGCGGAAAGTTTTTGTTTATTTTCGCCAGAAAGACTTGATATTTTTGAAACCACTGCGTGGTTCTTATTCACAGAATGGAGACGCGTTCACACTTTTATGCAGTTTTAAATACAGGTTTCGCTTAGAATATACTGGATGGCAGCTGCGCCAGTTTTCCAACAAATCAAAAATCTGCAGTAAAAATATTTTTGTGCAAACTTGGAAGAATTTAATTGGTGCCATAAAGGCGGGTAGAATGATTCAAGACCTTTGTTCAACTTACAAATTTCTCCTATAGGTTTGGTTCCTAAAAAATCTGGCGGGTGGAGACTAATTACTCACTTATCATATCCGCACGGCAAAAGTTTTAATAATTTTATTGATGACGATAATGCCAGTGTTAAATATTCGTCTTTTAAAAGTCCAATAGATAGCATCCTGGGGAGAAAATGCAGTGTTAAGGAAAATGGATATAAAACCCGCTTTCCGCTTGCCTTCCGTTCATCTGTGCGACTTTGATTTTCTCGGTATTTATTTTAATAATTATAATTTCATAGAAAATGTCTGCCACTGTTATGCACTGTATCGTGTTCGTTATTCAAGACCCTTTCCAGATATTGTCAATCGGTAGTTATTTCTCAATCTGAACCAGATTATTTTTTATTTTCGCGGTGGTCAGTAATTCCTGAGATTGTCAAGGTCTCGTGTATGCGAGTCTCTGGTGTTCTCATAGCAGACGATAAAACAGTTGGCCTTACGCTTTAGGTTTGAGTATTAATACAAGAAACACGCAAATACAATTGCCAATAGATAAACTTGGCATTTTTGAATCGTGAATTAAACATACATTATGCAACAGGTAAATTTGCCAATTGCACGTCCTTCGTAAGGCTTGAGATGTTATCTAAATTATTAATTCGACATTAATTAACTTATCCAGACGATAATCAACCCTCGATGACTTCCCTAGCCTGCTATATTTACTGAATTACAACCCTATGAGCTACTTAACGTCCATTAACAATTTTGTTTTTTATCGTACCGACTTTAGTAATGATGATCGAGGCTAGGCTCAAAAATTCAATCACTAAAATCGCGGTTCAATTTGACTGAAATTTTCACTAAATTCCCTTTACATTATCTAGTTTTTACTTATTTTAGTCGGGGAACAGAATTTAAGGCGTTTTTATGACATCCTAAATATTTTATACCATACGAGTTACCGGAAGTCTGAAGGCGACTATTATGGTCCAGCTTACATTTTTGGACTCATTTAATGGCGTTTGTTATATCCCAGATCAGCGTTGGTTGTCAAATACATATTTACAATTACTTACAAATACTGGCGGTAACAGTGACCTCGGTTGCGGCGGCTACTTTTGTGGTCACTGGTTACAGTTCAGACGGCCTAAAAATGGGCCAATCAGGATATAATGCGAGATATGACATCAATTGAACTGATTCCAACTGTTTTTGTCTTTATTACATGGTTTTCATACCTCCAAGATAAATGTGTCGTTCTTCTTCATGTTGATAATCATTCATGTGTGGGTGTCGGTTATGAATAAACAATCGTATAAATCGCATAGGGTTATGTCACTGTTACAGCCTCTTGTCTTACAATATTTTTTGTACAATATCCGTGCCATGGCCGTATATATCACTTCTCGATAGCGTTTGGACATTACAGCGGTTTGGCCACTACAGATAGCAGATATAACTTCTTATATAGTTTTTCGGTTTCCGATAGCCAGATTAATAATCTTCCTGACCCAGCAAATTCGTAGTTGCTTAAAAAGATCCTTGAAGGTTATCTTATACATACATGTAGGTCCGACAACAGACACTCGTTTGCCAATTATTAATTAACATTATAGAGTCTCTTGGTAATGTTTTCACGACTGCTTTTGAAACGAAGCTTTTCGCAGTCGGCTTTTCCTTGGCCTTGCATGGTTGTTTAGGATTGGTGAAATCACATTTTACCTGAGGATTGCCCAAAATTACCACCTTACATTCGATAATATTCATTGTCTATCCGATACTTTAAATATTTTTCCGGGTTAGTCAAAACCGATCAATTCCGAAAAGGGACTAAAATAAAACTTAATAAATTATAGGACAACACTTGTCCTCCAGGCACAGGGATCCTCTTTAACCACTTTGATAGCAACGCTGTTACTGCCAACCAATTTTCAGCGGTAAACTTTATGGGTATATGCGTGCGACTCAATATTCAGCCCATTTTTTCCGTATTGGCTTAACATCATATGGGTCCCAAATGGGCTCAATGCAGCAGAAATAAAAGATAAGATATGGGTCGTTTGAAGTCAAAAACCTACCACAGGTATCTTTGATGTTAAGTTGAATAATGTATCAACTATTAGAATTTGAACTGTTTGCTTTGCTAATATACTTTGATTTCAGGCTCAAATAACGTTTGGATTTAGGGTTCTTCAATTACTAAATATGCTTTCATCGCAGCTCGTCTTCAAACAGGATGTATTTTATCTAGATCCAAAACTAATAAATACTTATATATGATGGCAGTAATTCGTTTTGGTATGAAATGGATGATGTGATTCCTCGCATTAACTAGCAAGATTTCTCATACATGCATCGGGCAATGGTCGCGGCAAGACAAAAGGCGGCTATCTTCGCAACAACTTTGTGTGAATTGGGCAGCACGACTGTTATATGGTCACAAATTACCGAGACTAATCTGGCGTCACTATCGGCCCCCGGGATACTCGAGCCATGGGCTCTGCCAGGAAAGGAATAAACAGAGCCAGTTTTAAGTATATAATAAATAATTTGTCATTATGTAACTTATCCGGATATAATTGCGGATAGTATATATATCTATATGTATAATTTTACGGATGATGGAGTGCAATATCGTAAGGTACCCTTAAAGCGGGAGTTTCATATTTTCTAAGAAAGTCAAAACATGATTATTTCTATGCATTTTGCTCAAAAGGTTGTCAACTCACTATTATACGATCATGGGCATTATTTTACAGACATTAAAATCGCTGACACAAGAAATAATAACACGATTACCCCCCTGTTTTCCCATTCCCCTCCATGGAATGGCGATCTTCAAACGTTTGAATTTGAAGTTGAAAATGATATTTTTGCCAATTTCTCAACTGACAATAATAGTGAATTATAAGATTATTCTTTAAAAAGGTAGGACTGTTTATAGATACAATCTATTTAGGGCTTTATTTTAATAGTACATTTTAAAGATATAACTTAAAAATATGAAATTGGTTTCCCGTATGATTGGTCACAGTTGCAGCTTCGGGCGCACTTTGTGGCGGTTGACAGTGTCTCGAATTCTTCTTAACACTGTCAATTTGGCACACTCAGCTGCGATGTGATATCTCACTCTGGTTTCTGTAGCCCAGATACCAGCGGAATAAAAGATATCAATAAATGCATGGAATGGCATGCCATATAGACAATCTGTATTTGGCCATTATTAGTTGAATTAGTAAATATATATATCTATCAAGTTACAGTTATTGGTGAAGTTACATTGGGAGGCAGACCACCATTAATTTTCCATATCTCGGTACCCACAAATTGTAGTGCCGGCTATTTTTAGATATATTTTTCTCCCTCCTTTCCTGCCATTTTGCATGCCAATTTGTATTGACTTTTTGGTCTAGAATTGATGAAGAGGCATTGAATTTCTATTTTCTGCCTGGTTTGGTGTCAGATTGAGACTTTTAAGGCGGAAGAATACAATGAGTAAAGAGGCTTTGTTTTGTTTTTGCACTAACACGGACATGGTATTCTGACCCCAGTCTGCTATGAATTTCAGTGAATTGAAATTTTGGTGGTCAACCCCATACAAATTTAGTACTCTGATGATCCTATGATGTCATACTTGCTGTGCTGCAAAGGGAAGTTCTCAACGAAATTTAGGGAATGGGCTACAGCATGCAGAACACCACTGCTGTGTGAAGATTTGTGAATATTTTGGCCTTAAACTTTCAGAACAGGTACAGTGAACATTATGAAATACTTTTTTGTCATCATTTATTCTATTCTTTTATTTTTTCTCTCATGTGCAGTCTTTTTGGGTTCGGAGCCTCGAATTTTACATGTTGTTTACATACAACATTGAACAGGTGTTGATGTGGTGTGAAACATTGTATTAAAATGTTTTTAACATTATTATTACATCATATGAAGTCTATTATTTTTAAAAATGGCTGATCTGTACGAATTCTATTTTGAAAAACTTCAACTTCATTCCACCATTGCTGGAAATAATGAGTGTCGTATATGGCAAGGGGCTAGAACTACAAATGGGAAGTATGGTATAATAAGCATCAAAAACCCAATTACCAACCATTGGTCTAAAGCTAAGGTTCACAGACTGTCTGTCATGATGTCTGTGATTATGAATTTTGAATTGTCATCAAAAATAGACTGCTCCCATTTGTGTCATAACAGCTTGTGCATCGAACCATCGCACATCAGTCTTGAACCCCATTACATTAATAATAACAGGCAACACTGTAAAGCATGTGGTTTCTGCCATGGCCATTATGAATACAGAGACTGCCTGCTACATTTACAATTATTTTAAGGCTAGAGCTCCAAGGTTAGAGGGTTTTTTTATATTTCGAGATTTTAAAAGTGAAGGGATGTTGGCTAGAAATATACAGCAAATATTCCTATTTCCAGTCGAAGCCGCGTGGAGGCCTCCCTTGTTTCCGACCATGTATTTTTTTTAGGTATTTAAAGAGGAGTGGCTGCATTTGTGTTTTGTTGTGGTTTTGTGTACTGTTTGAAATAAGGAAATGGTATGGCTGGGGGTGGGGGTGGGGTGTTTGCGACATGTCATTTGCTTGAGCTTAGAATTTAGATTAGACTGTTGTCCAAAAAAAATGCTTATTGAGAGTAACTGTGATCTTCCAGAGAATTGTCAGTGATGGCCCTATTTTGAAAATCTAACTGGCCTTTCTTATAGCCCGATTCCACGGAATGGCTCTGCTTGTACTTTGCAAATGAATACAGTTTTCTTCCTCGAGTAAATAGGTTTCGCTTCTTCACAGCTGGTCTGTTTTTGTATTGCGAATAGTACTTGCGTTCATTCTCCATTCGGGTCAGAGAGTGTCTAGTTTTTGAAGATAGCTTAGCTCCCAGATAGTTAGCTTTTCCTTCTGTGGAGCCCTTTATCCCAATGTTGTTGCGGAGAATGGTGGAGGATAATCGGCCCATGGCATTTCTTCCATAATTCACATTCTTTGGGAGAGAAACACTGAGAGACCGATTGAGAGCTTCGCATTTTTGAGTGTTTGTGTTGAAGCGTGTTTTTATTATTGCTTCTTCACTCAGTCTTATCTTTAATATTTCATTCAATATGAATTTATCATTATCTTCCATTTGCAGGCCGGTGAATTTGTTAGCAGCTAGGAACATGGATCTTATCCACCAGTTACTCCTCAAATTACCATTACAAACCACAGAGTGAACTCTACATTTTGAGCAGTCTCCATCATAGCACAAAATGGTAGCTTGAAGTATTTTGGGTAAGCGTTTCTTCAATTCTTGAATATTTCCACAGTGGTCCTTCAATAAATTTTTGACGATTAGGCTGCATCTCGCTTTAACATCCTGACTTAAGATTTTTTTAAACTTTCCTTTTTCGAGCTTTGTTTTCCCAGGGAACATATTGTCACTAAATTTCGCATTGCTGCATTGCCTAAACTGGGAAGCAGCCAGATGCGTCGGATCCGCAAGTCGTTCTACTTTCCACATAGGATGTAGATATTGAAGGCTTTCTTCTATGCCTTGAGCTGCCCTGCCGTCTCCATCTGTTGTGGCAAACTTGATTAGAACATTTTGAAGTGCAAACTCTGTGCCAAGGGCTCTCCCCATGTCCAGCTCGGACAAAGGGGCTTCCGTCACTAAATTTGCAGTACAGCCTTCATGTCCTCCAGGACATTCCACTTGCATGCCTTTCCCTTTCATCCAGGCCCCAATCCAACACAGTTTATTCTGCATAACAGCGGCAAGAATATACTTGTGTTCTGTATTGGTTTCGCAAGCCAGTGCAATTGCTTGGGACGCACCCTGTCCAGGCTTTTTGGAATGACCAATGGTTATACAATTGTACCTGCCGTCTACTGCAACATTTATTACATTCGAGTCCATGGCTCCTCCTCTTGCATTTATTGATTTGACTTCAGTAATCTTTTCCCTCATACTTAATGTATTTAACCGCGCTGTTTTGGTGTTGACGTAATTGGTGAGTTTCTGCATGGAATTCCTGGCTGGAGGAGGAATATCTAAATCAGCCATAAGTAGTCTTGCCCTGCTGTTACTTATTGGTGTATCCATGAGACCAGACTGTAGGGTTAGATTAACAGACGCAGGCTTGGGACCCCTTTTTCCAGTATGAACTTCTGAGTATAATTTGTGGACAGGGGAGGTGAATCCGCATTTCGTACACTTGACAGAGCATTTCCACGCTGCTCCCCATTTCTCCTCAGTGGCCAACACAAAATTTGGCAACGAACATGTTTTTGGTTTCTGCTTGACATGCCCTCTTATAACTGAATTCCACATTTCCAACATTTTGACAATATCAACAATCCTATTGCCTTCGATTGGTAAAGCCTCAAAATGATAATTGTCTCCCTTTTTTTCAGATCTTGGTCTCAGTATTCGATGACTGCCAGGGCTATCTTGGTCAAATAATGGATGTATATTGAACCCAGCAGTTTCTGTGTGACATTTAGATGTAGATGGAACATTGTATTCAGTCTGTGTCCCAGATGTTGCTTGTAAGCACTGCCTTTTAAAAAGAACCTTGTGACCACTTAGAAAACGTCCAGCCTGGCGCTTTCTCTCCCCCTTCATTTTTAGAAAAATGGTGAAGAGACTCTTGTGTTAGCATTTCTACCTCTCTCTTAGCCAGGGAAACTCAAGACAACACAGAAAAAATAAATCATTTCTTTTTATTTAAAAGAAAATGGACCTGTGATTGGTCAGCCATTTGTAGGATTCCATATCGAGAAGACCCGTGGGCATAATAAACCTGTTGCAGTGTTACATAATGGCATTATCTAAATCTAATTGGCCTGTGCTAATGTTGCCCACTGAAAGACATTTCTGAAAATAATAGCCATATATGTTCCATCGAATTTGAAATTGTGCATATCCAGTGATTTCTTCCTTGAACGACATGAAATCAGTTGTGTTTTTCCACAAAACAGGGAAAAAAATAATTTTTTTAGATTTTTTTCCAAAAAATTAGCTATTTTAGATTCTTTTTACATTAAAATTGCAAAATCAGTTTACAGAATAACTTTATTCTCAAAAATAAAAAAGTTATGCTTATTTGAAGTTTTTTGTTTTGTAAATCTGATACCAGTTTTCCGCAGTGAAATAGCTTAAATGTGCCCATCAGCAAAAAGCCAACTGATCATCTAAATTTTCTTATTTTTTAAATTCCTGTGATAGTTTTTCTCCAAATATGTTTTTATTTATTATTCAGACTTAATGTTCAAGAAAACACAGAAATTGATTCTATATAGGAGGCAGACCACCATTAATTTTCCATATCTCGGTACCCACAAATTGTAGTGCCGGCTATTTTTAGATATATTTTTCTCCCTCCTTTCCTGCCATTTTGCATGCCAATTTGTATTGACTTTTTGGTCTAGAATTGATGAAGAGGCATTGAATTTCTATTTTCTGCCTGGTTTGGTGTCAGATTGAGACTTTTAAGGCGGAAGAATACAATGAGTAAAGAGGCTTTGTTTTGTTTTTGCACTAACACGGACATGGTATTCTGACCCCAGTCTGCTATGAATTTCAGTGAATTGAAATTTTGGTGGTCAACCCCATACAAATTTAGTACTCTGATGATCCTATGATGTCATACTTGCTGTGCTGCAAAGGGAAGTTCTCAACGAAATTTAGGGAATGGGCTACAGCATGCAGAACACCACTGATTTAACATTGGAGTCAATGGAGAAATTAATGGTGGTCTGCCTCCATTGGTATTATATTGAAGAGTTACCTCCCTTGCGCTATGAAGCTGCATGGAAGAGCTCTGTCAGATTTTTGCAGTTTCCTCAACCATCTGCAATGTTCAACTTGTGAAATTGTGCAAGGATATACACTCAAGTATTGTGATTATGATGTTTCATTTGATTTAACTGTGGAATGTGTATAGTACTGAAAATCAGGCATCTGTGCATCTACTACTGTATTTGATCAGAAAAATCTACTCACCTGAGTAGATTTCAACTCACATGGACTATAGTCGTGAACATCTCTTACACTTAAACAATGAAGTGACTAAAGCTGATCCTGAACTATTTTTAAAAAACTTTAAAGAAATTTGGTCTTTTAAAATATGAACCAACAAGAAGAGGGAAGAGAGGCGGGAATAAGTTTAAATCATTTCTATCCAATTCTTTGAGTAACTTAACAGAAAATCCAGGATCAAATTCGGATTCCAAAATAAATCTGTGTCTTTTGAATGCAAGATCTGTGAAAAATAAAACATTGCCTTTAAATCAATATATACTAGATGAAAACATTGATATTTTTGTGATCACTGAAACTTGGCTGAATAAAAATGATTCTGTGTCAGTAAATGAACTGGTCCCGCGAAACTATAATATAATAACTAAAAACCGGAAATCATCGTCACACGGGGGATTGGCTTTAGTTTACAACAAATGTTTCACAATTAGCCCTGCACAAAGGTCCGATCAGATCCAAGAATCTTATTCTAGTTTTGAACACATTGACCTCGTTCTCAACATTAATAGCAGGCCTATTCGCCTTGTCGCCGTCTACAGACCCCCACCGTCAGTCAAAAACAAATTGACTTTTCAACTTTTCCAGAGTGAATTCCTTGACTTTCTCTCAGGACTACTAATAACATCTGACCAACCCATCATTCTAGGTGATTTTAACATTCATGTGGACAATGAAAATAACCACAACTCAAAACAATTCCAGCTCCTTCTTAATTCCTACGACTTACAGCAGTATGTTAAGGAACGAACACATAAGCAAGGTCATACTTTAGACTTGGTTATTTCTAAATCATTATCCAATTATATCGAAAACATCCAAGTGAAGAACCATTGCTTTTCTGACCATTTCAGCATTTTTGTTGATCTTAATATATCTAAACCCAAACCTAAACGAACTACACTATTCTATAGGAAGTGTCGTAACATTGATCTCAAACAGTTTGTAGAGGACGTCAATTTACAGACCATCAGTGAACAACTTGGATCAGTTCCTGAGCTTAATGACAAGTGGTCTTTCCTTCACAATTCCATTCAAAGTGTACTTGATGCTCATGCACCTGTGAAAAAACGATCTATCATTCTCAGGCCTGATACCAAATGGTTTACAGATGATCTCCAAAATGTGAAACAAGAGTGCAGGAAAGCCGAGAAGACTTGGAGGCGTTCCAAACTCGAAGTCCATCATCAAATATATCGGGAGAAACGTAACAAATACAACAAAGACATCAGTAAAGCTAAAATACAACATTTAAAAGAGGCAGTTAGTATCAATGGTAACTCCAGGGCACTATTTGGTGTTTTCAAAGAGCTGTCAAATGAAGACACTGCTGACATCCTCCCTGCAGGTCATAAAGTTGTCGACCTGCCTGAATTATTCTCTGAATACTTTAATTCTAAAATTCAAAGAATTCGAGACCAATTTCCGCCATCATCTGTCATCTCTAAGACTGTTATCCCTCTCTTTGAACCAGCTAGCACATTTTATTTCAAAACTGTTTCCCTTGAGCATGTTAAGAAGTTAATCACTTCGGCACCAACAAAATCATGTGCACTAGATACAATCCCAACTTGGATGCTTAAAAAGTGTGTTTCTTGTTTTGCTCCATTACTGCTTCCTCTTATCAATTTGTCATTGACAACTGGATCATTTCCTCTGTGCCTCAAAACCGCACTTGTTAAGCCCTCGATAAAGAAACCATCTCTTGATCGGAATATTTTAAAAAATTATCGACCGGTTTCGAATCTTTCTTTTGATTCTAAACTGCTGGAAAGGGTTATCTCCGTTCAACTCAAGGAACATTTAACACATTATAATCTACTTGAACCATTTCAGTCGGCCTACAGAGAAGGACATAGTACCGAAACTGCATTAACGCGTGTACACAATGATGTCCTGCAGAGTATGGATAAGAAGCATACTGTTTTGTTTGTGCTGCTTGATTTGTCTGCAGCCTTTGACACGATAGACCACAGCATCCTTCTGCATCGTCTCAAATACAAATTGTTTTTGTCAGATCCGGCTGTAAACCTGATAGAGTCATATCTATCGGATCGAAGCCAAGTAGTATCTGTACAAAATAGTAAATCTAAGCCAAGTCGCCTGTGATATGGCGTTCCCCAGGGCTCGGTTCTTGGTCCGCTCTTGTTTTCGGTCTACATTTTTCCACTAGGAGACATTATTAGGCAGTTTGACACCAATTTTCATCTGCTGATGATACCCAATTGTATGTCGCAGGACCTTCAAGTATCATTCACAATAAACTGGTCACCCTTGAAAAGTGTATATCAAAGATAAGTGAATGGATGTGTGAAAATTTTTTAAAATTAAACACAGACAAAACTGAATTTTTGACTTTTGGTACAAAAAAGGAGCTTTCATCACTACAAAACACCACACTTATGGTTGGAAATGATAATATAACATCTTCAGATTCTGCTAGAAACCTTGGTGTAATCTTCAACAACACTATGGACATGACACAGCACATTTCTTCAATCTGCAAATCTTCCTTCTATCATCTCTACAAAATCAACAGAATCCGTAAATACCTAGATACAGAAACAACTAAAACCATAGTAAATGCTCTGATCACACCTCGTCTGTACTATTGCAACTCTTTACTATTTGGCATCCCTGCATCAACTCTACAACGTCTTCAAAAAATCCAAAATACTGCTGCCCGTATTATAACCAGAACGAAACCATTTGAACACATCACACCCGTACTGAAAGATTTACACTGGCTTCCTATAAATCAGCGCATTAATTACAAAATACTTTTATTAACCTACAAATGTCTACAGCCAAACACCACCTCCCCTACCTACCTCCAGGGTCTACTTCGCATAAAGTCATCACAAAGGGAAACACGTTCATCAAACAAAACTCAATTAGTAATTCCAAGATCAAACTATGTGAAATGTGGAGACAGAAGCTTCTCTGTTGCTGCTCCTAAACTGTGGAACAGACTACCATCACATATTAAGGATGCAAAATCACTGAGTACATTCAAATCCTTGCTAAAAACACACCTATTCAATGCAGATGATGGGAAACTGTCGTAAATTGTGACAGACTAACCCAGCGCCAGTGAGCAAACTCTTTGGATACGAGGCGCTATAGAAATGCATTATTATTACTATCAGTAAATATTGAAGTGAAAAGAATGTATGTTGAACTAAAGTGTATAGCTAATGTATAGCTATTAGTAAATATTGAGTTGAACTATAATGTATATAGCTATTAGTAAATATTGAGTTGATATATAGTGTATAGCTAATGTGTAGCTATTAGTAAATATTGAGTTGAACTAAAGTGTATAGCTAATGTGTAGCTATTAGTAAATATTGAGTTGAACTATAGTGTATAGCTAATGTATAGCTATAAGTAAATATTGAGTTGAACTATAGTGTATAGCTGATGTATAGCTATTAGTAAATATTGAAAAGTAAGTAAAATTTGATCTGTCAAGTTATACTTCACCAATTCAGCTGTGACTAATCATGCCAATAAATCACTATTCCCCAATTTACTTGTTTGTCTTTGATAACTTTTATATGTGCAGTAGCTTGCCAGTAGCATGTCATTAGCGAAATGAAATGAAATGGGGTTTAACGTCCCACTGTGTTGCTCATAAACTGGGTTAGCAAGCGGCATGCTTTAATTCAAGTAACTAAACAGGTCCATATACGTTGTTTCCTGAAAACATTGTCATTAGGGATGGGACAATAATATAAGTTTGTAAACGCCAGGTATTTCCTAATGCCAAATTGGCTGGAAAAAAAGAATCTGAAAGAATTTTTCTCGAAAATTTAATTTTTATGGTGGTGCAGTCCCAATTTTCAAAATGGCCACCAAAATTGATGGAAAAAATGAAAATTCCTATATATTGTGTCCAGATCATGGTATACATAGCTTTCATGGTGTCTAACATGGGATTCTGGGGGTCGCCTAAATCAAATATAGGCATTAAAAGTAATTTCAAAAATCCAAAATGGCGGAAATCCAAGATGGCGGCCAAAATTTCACGATTTCCCACTATTTTGGGAAATATAGATGGGATATGGCTTGTATTATGCCACAAAAGGTTTTTCAGGGTCAGTGGAATCAGATAATGGCCAGAAACAAAAATTCAAGATGGCGAAAATCCAAGATGGCGAAAATCCTAGACGGTGGAAATCCAAGATGGTGACCAAAATGTCAAAACTTTTCATTTTTTGCCAAATGCTTAAAGCCTTGTTATGGTTTTGATTTGGGATAATATCTAATTTTTAATAATTCGTAATAGCGGAAATTCAAGATGGCTGATGACTGATATCCAAGATGGCGGCTAAAAATTTCATAATTTTCCATTTCTTGCAAAATCCTGTCTTCATTATGCCATTCGGAGCAGAATAGTAGGACGCTAAACCAGACAAGGGCACTAAAAGTAATTTCAAAAAACCTAGATGGCGGAAATTCAAGATGGCAGCCAAAATTTCATAATTTTCCATTTTTTGCAAAATCCTGTCTTCATTAGCCCATTCGGAGCAGAACAGTAGAACGTTAAACCAGATAAGGGCACTAAACGTAATCTAAAAACCAAGATGGCGGACAAAATTTCATTATTTTCCACTGGGGTTGTCGGGATCGCTGTAATTAAATAATTGCCTGAAAATTAATTTCAATAATTCAAGATGGCGGAAATTAAAGATGGTCGATGGCAGAAACCCAAGATGGCCGCGAAAATGTCCTAATTTTTCATTTTTTGTCCAATTCTGTCTTCTTTAGCCCTCTTTAGCCCATGCAGAGCTGGACAGTAAGATGTTAAACCACATGTTATTTTATTTCCGTTTTTGCCAAATGCGTAAAGTCTTATTATGGCATTAATTTTGGATCAAATCAAAAATGGCGGCCAATCAATGTTACCTGTGAACAAAATATATGGTTAATTGATTTCTAATACATATTTTGTTACTACAAAGGTACCCTACTCAGATTATTAACGTCAAGACTAAAAGAACTTGTATCACAATCACCCAAGCCACCGGTGAGAAAACATCGTTTAGAACAGTTTATCTAGAAAACGACTCACCTGCTGGTAAAACCGTGACAGACGCATACACCTTTAAACTACAATGCCTTGCTGTATTAGCTGGTTCAAGTGTCAATGAAATAAAAAGCAATATCGAATTCTAGATGAACGACCAAGCGTCCAACTGCTCAAAGATGTTGATTAATTTCGACGTTGAGCCGGCCAAGGTCCTGAAACGCTGTGCCCATGCACTCATTCAGTGACACACAAAATTAGATTCAAGAAAATTGTATAACTGTGTCTAAATCAGATTATTGTGGGATCGAAGGGCGGAATATAATTGGTTGTTTTGAGGAGTCATGGCCTCATGGGGGTGGGTGTTCCTAGGATAGATATTAGAATCAAATATAACCCCATGTTTAAGATCCCACAGTAATGTGACGATTCAGTGGTCATATCATTTTAGTGGACGTATTACGAACTTTATGCCGTGTATCTATTACCAGCTCATATGTAAACCATAAACGAAGCTAGTTTACAGACATTTTAATTCATCCAAAACTCTAAGAATACTGCACATTTTTTGAGAAGAATTTATAAGTCCCTTACTTTTTGGATATTGAGTGTAACTGAAAAGTTAAGTTTATGTGTATGAGATATATATCATGGATTAGAACCACATTACAGAGTACATTAATTATTCATTTTGTCGACCATTCAGGACAAAGATCTGTTCTCAAAGTAGATGGACCTCTGTGCGTAGAATGGTATAGCCCCTTGTTTAACATGACGTAGTAATATCTTAACAGTTGTCATTTTTATGTGGGCCATGTTTGCTGATAACACAAATACATAGTGTCATTTAGCGATAGACCAATCTCAGTATTTGCAGTAGGGACGGGATGGGGTGGGGTGGGTCCACACGACCCTACGATACTGTCGGCAAGATAATTTAAACGCAACATTTCAGGACGTTGCTGGGTCATCACCGACGAGATCCAACAACATCTTGGAGCAGTCGGCCACTGGTTTGTCATTCAGAAGTCGATATTGCCCTTTATTTCATTGACACTTGAAGCAGGTAATATAGCAAAGCATTGTAGTTTGAAGGTGTATGAGTCTGCCCAGACTTTAACACTGTGAGGCCATTTCTTGGTAAGCAATCGTTTCTCATCGTCGGAGCCTTGGGTGCTATCGGTTTTTACCTAAATAATCTGTGTTCAGATTTGTAGTAACAAAATAATTGTTAAAAGTAAAAAAAACATATATTTTGTTCATTTCGGATGCCATTTTGGATTTTATCTAAAATTAATGCATTAACAAGGCTTTACGCAATTGGTAAAAAAGGAAATGAAATGTTGTGTGGTTTAACGCCCTTCTGTTCTGCTCCAAATGGGCTAATGGAGACATAATTTGGCAAAATTTGACCACCATCTTGGATTTCCGTCATCGGCCATCTTGAATTTCAGCCATCTTGAATTATTGAAATTAATTTTCGGGCCATTATTTGATTTCAGCGACCCCAGGAAATACACGTTCGGCACCATACAAGCCATATCTTATCTATATCTCTGAAAATAGTGAATAATCGTGAAATTTTGGTCGCCATCTTGGATTTCCGCCATCTTGGATTTTTGAAATTATTTTTAGTAGCTATATCTGATTTCAGCGACACCCAGAATCCCATGTTAGACACCATGAAAGCTCTGTATACCATGATCCGGACACAATATATAGGAATTTTCATTTTTTCCATCAATTTTGGCGGCCATTTTGAAAATTGGGACTGCACCACCATAAAAATAAAAAAAAATTCAAAATTTTTTTCATATTCATTTTTTATAGCCCTTTTCGCATTGGAAAACATCTGGAGTTTTCTTGAGTTTCAAAATAAATGTTTATTGTCCCATCCCTATTGTCATCAAACATAAATGATAGAGTTTTTCATTTTGAAATAGTGTGATATTTTCTACTTTTTTTATATTGGCGTTTGATCATACAACCTTTTAATATTAAAATCATGAGGGCGAAACGTATACAACTATAAATAACTATTTTATTAGCATTATAGAAAGTCTTTTAATACAGATATGTAGATTAATATAAAAACTAGTATCAGTATACATGTATTAATATAAAGACTAGTATCAATGAAATAATTACTTTGATCGACTATGGATATGTATATATACAATGTACTATGGATTAATATAGTCTGATCGGAATTTATCATAAAAATAGGATTATAGGAATGATCTATATTGACTGATATAATAAAATAATATAAATTTATGATATTCAGTATAATGATACTGAAAGGTCAATTTGATATGATACGATTATAATGATATCGACAAGTGATTGATTTATGATCGATAATGATATTGAAAAGGTCAATTTGATATAATATGGTTTATGATACCAACTGTATATGGATTGATATAAAGTACACATAATGATACCGACAGTATATGAATATTCATACAATGATGATACCGACAGTAGGATTGATATAATACACATTACGATAGATTATAGATTTATATATCGACTGATTTAATAATACATAATATCGATATACTATGGAATATTTTAAACAAATGATATGAAGTCATAACACAAATTAATAATGATAGACAATAGTCTAATTCACATATTTCAAAAAAAGGAAAATTCGGTATATAAAATCCACAATTCAGTTTTCCAATCTTTTTTGGCCGTCCTAAAATATACCAGGACCAAAATTTCATAAATAAATTCGTAAATTTACATACAGACATTTGGAAATGTGTCGTATTTTAAACATCTTTAGCTATATTCTTTTACAAATTGTATATATTTACACTTCAAACATCTGTTATTCGCTGTATACCAAGTGAAATTAATTTTTTGGGTTGTATTATCAAGGACGTTAGAACAATTTTGATTCGAAAATCTCCACTTTGAAAGACATAGAAATATGTTTTATTAAGTCTCATTATACTTACCTTTATATAGTCTAGATCAACATAGTCTCTTACTTCAATATGGAAAATATGTTTTATTAATTGATGTCATATTATATTTTTGTCTGCATCAATATAGACTTTATATCAATGTATAAATATGTTTTATTAATTGATGTCATATTATGATCAATATACAAATATGTTTTAGTAATTGAAGTCAAATGAGCCTTACCTTTATCAACATAGACTCTTACTTCAACATAGAAATATATTTTATTAAGTCAAATTATACTTACCTTTATATAGTCTAGATCAACATAGTCTCTTACTTCAATATGGAAAATATGTTTTACTAATTGATGTCATATTATACTTACCTTTAGTCTATATCAACATAGACTCTTACTTCAATATGGAAAATATGTTTTACTAATTGATGTCATATTATACTTTTGTCTGTATCAATATAGACTTTATATCAATGTATAAATATGTTTTATTAATTGATGTCATATTATGATCAATATACAAATATGTTTTATTAATTGATGTCAAACGAGTCTACCCTTTATATAGTCTATATCAAGATAGACTCATACTTCAATATGCCTTATAAATTGATGTCAAATTATACTTACCTTTAGTCTATATCAACATAGACTCTTACTTCAATATAGAAATATATGTTATTAATTGATGTCAAATTATTCTTACCTTTAATGTATATCAACATAGACTCATACTTTAATATGGAAAAATGTCTTGTAAATTGATGTCAAATTATACTTACCTTTATATAGTCTAGATCAACATAGTCTCTTACTTTGATATGGAAATATGTTATTAATTGGTGTCATATTATACTTACCTTTAGTCTACATCAATAAAGACTTTATATCAATATAGAATTATGTCGTATTAAGTGATGTCCAACTATTTAAACCTTTATATAGTCTATATCAACATAGACTCTTACTTCAACATGGAAATATGTTTTATTAATTGATGTCATATTATACTTTTGTCTATATCAACATAGACTCTTACTTCAATTTAGAAATATGTTTTATTAGTTAGATGTCATATCAGACTTACCTTTAGTCTATATCAACATAGACTCTACATCAATATAGAAATATTTCTTACTTATTGATGTCAAATTATTATCACCTTTATATAGTCTATATCAACATAGACTCATACATCAATATGAAAATTTGTCTTATTAATTGATGTCCAACTAGTCTTACCTTTAGTCTATATCAACACAGACTCTTACTTCAATAGAGAAATATGTTTCATTAATTGATGTCAAATCAAACTTATTTCAGTCTATATCAACATAGACTTTATATCAATATATAAATATGATTTATTAATTAATGTTGTGTCATACCTTCAGTCTATCTATATCAACATAAATATGTTTTATCAATTGATGTCTATATCAACATAGGCTCTACATCAGTATAGATATGTTTTAGTAATTGATGTCATAATATACTGCCTATATCATCACAGACTCTTACTTCAATATACAAATATTCATATTATTTGTTATATTATTTGTTATGTTATTTGTTATATATTTACATACCTTGTCTTCTTACATCAACATAGGTAATATTAGTGACCTTATAATCTACTGTAATTATTAATACCGTTTTACCCATAATCCAAATTGTTTACTCACTCCTGAAATGGCGTACTGTACCTAAAATCGAAGGTAAAATGTGCACGTGAAATAGTTTGTAAATATGTTTTGTTTTTGTATACTTGTTATTGCTATACTATATATTATACACAATTAATTGCACTTGCATTCATGGGTAAGTTACAACACAGCTATTGTCATTATCGAGGCTTGTTATTCCGTCCGTCATACTTTTCACCATTGTATCGTCCGTCAATCTGTCGTCCTTCATCTATCTGTCCTTTTGTCTCATATTTACCGACTACCTCTTTAAAACTTACGATCCCCCAAACTGTAATTTTGTTGCTTCTTCTTCTTTCAGGTGACATTGAGTCAAACCCTGGCCCTACAAAAGTTAATTTGTTATCTTTCGTTCATCTGAATGTAAGGAGTTTGCGACACAAGGTAGATCTCATCTCAGCAGAATTAGATGATTATGACATTCTCTCAATATCTGAAACATGGCTCAATAGTAACATCTTAGATAGTTCAATCTCCATTCCATCATACCACACACCTGTTAGGAAAGATCGCACAACTAATAGTGGTGGTGGGGTTGCTGTGTATGTCCGGAAATCTCTGTCGTATAAAAGACGCTGTGATTTAGAAGTTGATGGTACAGAGTGTATATGGCTCGAGATTGCAACATCAAACGAACGATTTTTATTTGGTACTTTCTATAGACCTCCCAACTCTAAAATATGTGTAAATAAACTACTTTTAAAATCTTTTAACCTCGCCCTATTTGATGATGTTGGGAAATGCTTTATCTTGGGAGATTTTAATGTTGATATATTGACCCAAACTAATTCCTTTATTCATGAAGCCATACATTTTTATAATTTGAATCAACTAATTACCTATCCTACTAGATATAACGAGTCTGGCTATAATTCACTTTTAGACCTGATTCTAACAAATTCACCTACATATGTCAAGAATTCTGGTATTTTATCTAATTTTTGTAGTGACCATTGCCCTGTGTATTGTCAACTTTCATTCAACAGCCCAAAAATTCACTGTTTTAAAAGAGTTATCTGGGACTATAACAACATTGATCTATTCGGCCTTATCACAGACACTGTTAATACCGATTGGCAATCACTTTTTGCAGATAGTGATGTGGATGAATCAAGTATCAAATTCACAAATGAGTTGACGAGTATAGCAAGATCAAATATTCCAAATAAAGTAGTTACAATTAGACCTAGAGACAAGCCCTGGATGAACAATGAAATAAGGAAACTCAGCAGATTCAAAAATAAACTTCATAAGAAAGCAAGAAAGTCAGATTTGGCAACCCACTGGGCAGATTTTCGCAAAATACGGAATGACTATATCTTCTTAATTCGGCAATGCAAAAAACAACACTTCGAAAAGCTGGACACTTTGGCAAACACTGGTAATAATTTCGGTACTAAATCCTGGTGGAAATTGGTCAACTCATTTGTGAAAGATAAGGGTTCACACACCGATTCTATTCCACCGTTAAACAACAATAACACCACACATTTTACCCCACGAGACAAAGCAAATTGCCTTAATGATTATTTTGTTCGTCAGGCAACACTAGATGATACATATCATCCACTACCTTCATTGAAACATGCACAACACTCGATTACTAACATTGTTTTATCTCCCAAAGAAGTTAAAGACGTGCTTGATTGTATTGATACTTCCAAGGCTACAGGACCTGATAAAATTAGTGGTAAACTATTAAAAACAATTTCATCTCCGATTTCTAATCCACTCTGTTATATTTTCAATCTATCTCTCAAAAGTTTTAAATTCCCCTCAATATGGAAAGTTGCAAATGTTTCAGCGCTTCATAAAAAAGGTAATAAATCTGAATGTTCTAATTATCGACCTATTTCATTGTTATGTATTTTATCAAAAATCTTTGAAAAATGTGTTTATAAGCACGTCTTTAACTTCTTTCGGGATAACGCAACACTAACAAAGTTTCAAAGCGGCTTTATGCGCGGAGATTCAACTATCTATCAACTCATTGACATGAACCACTTCTTTCTTTCAGCAATCGACAAAGGCAATCACACGAGAACGGTGTTCTGTGACATCAGTAAAGCTTTTGACAGGGTCTGGCATGCTGGGCTATGTCAAAAGCTTGACGCCTCTGGTGTCAGGGGTGACCTACTCCAATGGTTTAGAAGCTATCTGTGCAACAGACAACAAATGGTGGTACTGAGTAGTGTCTCCTCTGACCCCAGGGAAGTAACTGCTGGTGTTCCACAGGGCTCTGTTCTCGGACCTTTACTCTTTTTAATATATATAAATGATATTATCGAAAACATAGAATCAAATATTAAACTATTTGCCGACGATACGTCACTTTATATATCGATCGAAGATCCGACCGAATGCGCACGTGTTTTAAATTCAGATATTGAGAGAATAAATGAATGGTCAAAGAAATGGCTGGTATCCTTTAACCCCCTCAAAACAGAAACTCTCACGATTTCAATTAAAACACAGCAAAACTTACCTCACCTTTTTATGGGGTCGGTGCAAATTAAAGAAGTAAACGAACATAAACATCTTGGTCTTTTCTTCCAGTCTAACGGCAAATGGGATTCGCATGTAAATTCAATCAGTCAAAAAGTGTATAAACTCGTTAATTATTTTCGTTCATTAAAATATCGGTTAAACAGAAAATCACTCAAAACGATATATACCTCTTTCATACTACCACATTTTGATTATGGGGATATTATATGGGACGGTTGCACACATCACTTGTCCAACCAGCTTGAACACCTACAGCTTGACGCACTCCGCACAATTTGCGGGGCGGTAAAAGGAACCAGCCATTCCGATCTTTATAGTGAAACAGGTTTCATTACCCTTCGTGAGAGACGTAGGCGACATAAGTTAACTTTGATGTACAAAATTTTAAATAATTTAACCCCAGACTATCTCTCTGCTCTAATTCCATCTAGATCAATTTCTTATAACCTTCGAAATAACAATATCCCTGAATTCTACTGTCGAACTTCTCTCTTCTATAACTCATTCTTTCCATCTGCAGTCAGACTCTGGAATTCTCTACCTGATACGGCCAAACATTTACCCTCCCTTAGATCCTTCAAAACATATCTCTCTGAATCTGATACTCTACCTCCAAACTATTTTGACCATGGCTCTAGAAAACATCAAATAATACATTCCAAACTCCGCCTTAATATGAGCGATTTAAACGGACACAAATTTCTAAGATATATTCATCAAAATCCTTCTTGTAATTGTGGACATCAGTTTGAAGACAGCTATCATTATCTACTAGTTTGCCCCCTGTATTTGGATGAACGAAGGATAACAATTGAGACTCTCCCAACACAGCAGAAAAACATAAAAATACTACTTTCTGGATCTTCTGAACTTACATATGCTACTAATTGCTCCATATTTTCAATAGTTCACAACTTCATAGAAATTACAAAACGTTTTTAATTTTTGATAGGTTTAGTATTATTTATATGTTTACATCTGTGCGTAGGTATGTATATATATGTATATATATTGTATGTATATATGTGTGTATGTATGTGTGTATTTGTATATATGTATGTATATATAATTATTTTTGTTATTATTTAAATACAAATATTATTAGCCCACTTTGAATGCATGTGCAATTGACTGATTGATTATAAACATAGCTATACTTATGTATTTTATTGTAAATAGTGTACATACTTACCTTGTTTTATTATTTTACATGTTATAATTTTGGGGAGAGGGATTATATAGGCTTTGCCTGTTTCCCAATCCTAACATTCAATAAAATATTGTTTAAAAAAAAAAAAAAAGTGTGGTTATTTTTTTTTTTGATTAAGAGATAACTATGTACAATAAATTTTGGTTATATACGGGAAGACATTTTGATTTTGTTGTTATTATTTGTTCGGTTATATAAGACCTTACACGTAATAATCATTATGAAAAAAAAAATACAAACAAAACATAAATTTTTAAATCAGCAAAAATGTATATTGAACAAAATTTGACACAATGGGACTAGAATAAAATAATATAAAGAATGGAAAACATTTGGACTAAAACTATAATAATACTGACATGCAAATGTACAATTTCTTTGGAAGACTAGCGATGATCTTGCTCTGAATACAAGCATTTTTGATTTAAATGGTACAAATAATATACTACTTATCTAATACTGTAATACACATAAAACTATCTTTATTTAAATATAATAATATACACCATAAAAATTATTTAAATATTTGTGTAGATACTCATCTCTTGTAGTTACATTAAAAGTAAATAAATAAAAAGTCCAAGATTTCAACGAAAATAGTTCAAAAGAGCCCCCAAAAATGACTCAGGTAAGCAAGTTTTTCTTTAATCTCAATATTTTAATTTGGGCAGAACAACCAAACCGTTTTCGTTTCTGGTGTTGTTTTCCTTTTCTTTTTGACAAAAAATATTGCAAAATTTTATTAGGTGATCCTGCAGAGCTAATATTTACATTTACGTTGAATGAAAACCAGCGATTGCCATGCAAGAGATGGATAGAGAGAAAGCTAAAAAAAGAAGCGATGGGTCATGATTCAGGAAGTTGTTGTCTAAAATGCGCGAATATCGAAATGTGACTTCTAGGGAGTACACAATTTTGGTATTGCATGCTTTTACACTATTTGTGTAAGAGGGTCAGCCATTTTGTCCGGCAATTTTGGTCCGACTTTCACGAAATTCTAACTCAACCATCATGAGGGTGTATTAAAACGCTTTTTTTTTAAATCGTATAAAAAATGAGAACTCAACATATTTATTACCACAAGCTCCCTGGAATCTTGGTATAATTTATATTGGATGGCTAAACATTTGCGTTATTTATGAAGGATATTATATATATACAATTGGAGCAAATGAATGATGAACGACTGAGATAAATTTTATGGACGTATATAATAAGACAATAAGGCAAGGTATATATCACACAATAAAACAAAGTGGTATGTAAGAAATAAATAAAACAATAAATACATGAAACGATTATCTCATATATAAATATTATATTACAAGAGACAATAAGCAGGTTTAACACACAACGGATTTGAAGGTAATACTGATATGGTATAGCACCATAATATCATTAATAAAAGCACATTTGGTATATAGAAACTTTCATCCAATATGTGTACATGTATATAAGTAACAATAATAATCTGCGAAGGAATCGTCTTTATTGTTGGAAAAATCCTCATCCCGTACAACATTTTCATCAGTTAGACAAACCATTCAACTTGGTATTTTATCCAGAAGACTTGACATTGGTATATCTCTAACAAATGCACATCTTCAAAAATATTCAATCTCCAACCTATTTAAACAACAATAAAACATAATTGAATTTACATATCCATCACGCATATAATTTTACCATATAAATGTTTTATAAGATAGTTTGCCAAGCAACGAAACATACGTACACGGCAGTTAAATCGTCCGGCTGTCAACAAGAATTATCGCATATTTTTACCTTTTTCGGTAACGAAACATTTATAATACACTAAAATTTAATGTGATTAAGATTTACAACTCATTAAGTGATTATAAGAAAATAATCATTAGAATTTGTTTGGCTTTTATAAAGTTTTGTCCCATGCTAATGTTTAGTATTTAATATCATGGATTTATCTGTTCAAGTTATTAAAATACATTGAAAATCAATATACTTGTTCATCACAAGACCTTAAACCCATGTAGAGTCAATTAGATTTTAACTTTAGCCTCTGGAGCGTCACAAGGTTTTTCAGAGTGATCAAGGGCCATAACTTTGGCAGTAATCATCGGAAATCGTTGAAAATCAATAGGATTATTCGTCTCTTGACCTCAAACAGTGTGTATAAATCTAAAATAAATTGGCGACCCACAGACACACAAACATACACACACTTGTTCATCTCAAGATTGAAATGATTATATATAGACGTTGGTTGAAATGATTATATGTAGGTAGACGTAAACACGGTGTATAAATATAAAATCATGGCCGGCTGACATTAAACACTGTGTATAAATATAAAGTCAATCGAATATTAACTTTAGCCTCTAGAGTGTCCACAAGATTTTTGAAGTGATCAAGGGTTATAACTCTAACAGTAATTATCAGAAATCGCTGAATATCAATAGGCTTCTTCGTCTCATCACCTTAAAGACTGCGTATAAATTTGAAGTCAATCGGATATTAACTGCATATCAATAATGGACGCGGAACCGACGGGGCGACGAAAATATGCGATCACATTTCAATGTGGGCGTATAAAATCATAAAAAAAGAATTGGTAAATAATTATACTATGTTTTAAAGGGACATCATCAAGGTTGTTTTCGAGCTCAACTAATTCATTTAACAACATACTGTATGTTACCAAACGGAAAAGGAAATTGACAAACTCTTACCGTGCTAATGGTGCGCTGGCTTCTATACTCCCACATCTGTACTGTTGGGTAGTGACACTAGACGTGTTGTTATTACTACTGTTGTTACTGCTGTTACTTCTAACAATCTGTGGACTAGCCGGTGGTCGGTCTCTACGATATACAGTGATTTGCCTTCTGGAAGAATCCGCCCGTGCTGAAGTCGGAGCTCTAGCTGCACTCTGTGGCTGTGACACGGTCGGGTGTTGTGGTTGTGAAACTGATGAAGGCTGTTGGTGTATTTGTGCTGTTGCTCGTGTTTGTATTGGTGATGATGATAGTGGACCAGAAGAAGTGTCTCCTGTAACAGAAGCTCTATTTGTGGAACTTGTGGAATGAATTGCTACTCTGCGGGCAGCATGTGGACTTTGTACCGTTGTCAGTCGGGTGTTTCTTGTTCTGTCGATATTCACTGCACGATCACTGGCATGTCTATGTCTGTCATCAGCAAATAAACTATAAGGCGGAGGAGGTTCTTCCTCCCAAAAACAAGATGGATACTCTTGTGCATATCGTCTGCTATTATCATCTTGCGATGCACCAGATGTCGTCGCTGTTCTTTGATTGGTAACTTGTTGCCCTCGGGGGACTTCTAACCTCGGTGGTCGGTCAAGCATAGCTTCTCGATAAGATGGCGGCAATCGTTCTGAATTTCTATGTAAACTCCAATTTACGCCCTCGTTTTCTCTTGTAAAGGCGGGATTATCCCCCCCTCCTCTCCGGCTTTCAGCAGCCACTGTAAATACGGATGTCCTTAAAATAAACAAAATAACGAATATCTTTTATATATGAATAGGAGTCAATAAATATAGTAATTTCGGTATACATATATCTACAAAGCAACATTACTTCCGAATTTTATTGCGTTTTAAAATTCAACATTCAACTAAATCTGTCCAATTCTAGGTCACACTGTAAGCAGCAATAAAACAATTTATAAACTGAGATATAAAACCTACCTCCTTTCTGCTTGCCGTCTTAATCCACCTTTACGTCGAGCAGTAACAATAACTGTTAGTAAGATTAACAGGGCAAATAATAATATACCACCTAACACCCATACTATAATAATAATAGTCTCTACTTTCATTTCTTCCTCATTACTTCTATCTAGTGTCGTCTTCGTCACTGGTGTCGTTTCTACAATATACAAATCGTTGTGAAAGAAATAAAATATGTTGAAGAGCGAGCAAAATAATGACTTCTTGTGTGGATGTGTGAGTATAAAGATCATGTGATTTCTTCAGCTACCTATTTGATGAAGAGAATCATTAAGAAGTTCACCCAAAAATATCCTCATTTACAGCAATAGGACGAAACGGTTGCACTAGAAACAATAATTTTTCAAATGACAATGAAATTGTTTTTATACGCCCACATTTTCATGTGGACGTATATTGTCGTCGCCCCTGTTCGTCCGTCCGTCCGTCCACAATTGTTTGTGAACAGTCTACAGGTCACAATTTTTATCCGATTTCAATGAAACTTAAAATATAGGTTTATCACCCTAAGATCTCGGTTCCTTTCGATATTGGCATGTATCGGACCGTAACTTCATGGGTTATGGCCCCTGATTGTACGAAAAATCACGTTTTTTAGCTTGTGAACAGTGTAGAGGTCACAATTTTGAACCGATTTGGATGAAACTTGAAATGCATGTTTATAAACCAAAGATCTTGGTTGCTTTCGATATTTGCGCCAATTGGATCGTCACTTCCTGAATTATGGCCCCTGATTGTCCGAAAAATCGCCTTTTTAGCTTGTGGTCCCTCTGGAGGTCAAAATTGTTATCCGATTTAAAAAACCGTTTGATTATATCACCGTTCCATGGTTATGAAGGTTGAGTTCGAATTTCGTGAAAATCGGACCAAAATTGACGGACAAAATGGCCGCCATTTGTACGCGAATAGTGTGAAAATATGTTATATCAAGGTTGTGAACAGTGTAGAGGTCTCAATTTTAAACCGATTTGGATAAAACTTGTAATGCATGTTTATAACCCAAAGACCTTGGTTCCTTTCGATATTTGCGCCAATCGGATCGTAACTTCCTGAATTATGGCCCCTGATTGTCCGGAAAATCGCCCTTTTTAGCTTGTGGTCCCTCTGGAGGTCAAAATTGTTATCCGATTTAAAAAAACGTTTGATTATATCACCGTTCCATGGTTATGAAGGTTGAGTTCGAATTTCGTGAAAATCGGACCAAAATTGACGGACAAAATGGCCGCCATTTGTACGCGAATAGTGTGAAAATATGTTATATCAAGGTTGTGGACCTTATAGAGGTCACAATTTTGAACCGATTTGAATGAAACGTGGCATGTATGTTTATAACCGAAAGATCTTGGTTCCTTTCGATATTTGCGCCAATCGGATCGTAACTTCCTGAATTATGGCCCCTGATTGTCTGAAAAATTGCCCTTTTTAGCTTGTGGTCCCTCTGGAGGTCAAAATTGTTATCCGATTTAAAAAAAAAACGTTTGATTATATCACCGTTCCATGGTTATGAAGGTTGAATTCGAATTTCGTGAAAATCGGACCAAAATTGACAGACAAAATGGCCGCCGTTTGTACGCGAATAGTGTGAAAATATGTTATATCAAGGTTGTGGACCTTATAGAGGTCACAATTTTGAACCAATTTTGATGAAACTTGACATGTATGTTTATAACCCAAAGATCTTGGTTCCGTTCGATATTTGCGCCCATCGGATCATAACTTCCTAAATTATGGCCCCTGATTGTCCAAAAAATCGCCCTTTTTAGCTTGTGGTCCCTCTGAAGGTCAAAATTGTTATCCGATTTAAAAAAAACGTTTGATTATATCACCTTTACATGGTTATGAAGGTTGAATTCGAATTTCGTGAAAATCGGACCAAAATTGACGGACAAAATGGCCGCCGTTTGTACGCGAATAGTGTGAAAATATGTTATATCAAGGTTGTGGACCTTATAGAGGTCACAATTTTGAACCAATTTTGATGAAACTTGACGTGTATGTTTATAACCCACAGATCTTGGTTCCTTTCGATATTTGCGCCCATCGGTTCGTAACTTCCTGAATTATGGCCCCTGATTGTCAAAAAAAATCGCCCTTTTTAGCTTGTGGTCCCTCTGGAGGTCAAAATTGTTATCCGATTTAAAAAAAAACGTTTGATTATATCACCATTTCATGCTTATGAAGGTTGAGAATGAATTTTGTGAAAATCGGACCAAAATTGACAGACAAAATGGCCGCTGTTTGTACGCGAATAGTGTGAAAATATGTTATATAAATGTTGTGGACCTTATAGAGGTCACAATTTTGAACCGATTTTGATGAAACTTGACATGTATGTTTATAACCCAAAGATCTTGGTTCCTTTCGATATTTGCGCCCATTGGATCATAACTTCCTGAATTATGTCCCCGGATTGTCCGAAAAATCGCTTTTGTTCGCTTTTGGTCCCTCTGGAGATCAAAATTATTATCCGATTTAAAAAAACGTTTGACTATATCACCGTTACATGGTAATGAAGAGAGAGTTTGAATTACGTGAAAATCGGACAAGAATTGATGGACAAAATGGCCGCCGTTTGTACATGAATAGTGTGAAAATATGTTATATCAAGGTTGTGGACCCTATAGAGGTCCCAATTTTGAATCGATTTTGATGAAACTTGACATGTATGTTTATAACCCAAAGATCTTGGTTCCTTTCGATATTTGCGCCCATCGGGTCATTACTTCCTGAATTATGTCCCCTGATTGTACGAAAAATCACCCTTTTTAGCTTGTTGTGCCTCTGGAGGTCACAATTATTATCTGATTTAAAAAAAAACGTTATAAAAACCAAACAAATTCTAATGATTTTCTGATAATTCCTTAATATGCGACAACTCTTGTTGACTGCCCGGACGATTTGGCTGCTGTGTGGGCGTATGTTTCGTTGCTTGGCAACCTATTTTTTTTCTTCAAATTATCATCTTGAAGTGTAATATATATGTAATTATGTAGGTGCATATGTTCTTTTATAAACAATGTAAACGTATCTTTCTTGTAGTATAGATTAGCGAGCCTAATAGAAATGTCACATAATGTCTAATAAAGTGTAAATAAATTAAATTTCCCTTTCACGGTTTACACTGTTCCCGATTTGACACGGTTCATTGGGCACCTGTTACATATATTTATTGGGTTTACAGTTTCAATATCTACTAACATATTCAATAACAACCGAGAATTAATTTATCATGTTGTCCTATATTGATGAACCACTCTACCAGAGAGTCAAATCGGGAACCAATCTTGGTTTTGTATTTATAATAATTTTACATGTTACTTATTAGAATTATTACTTTAGTTTTAGGTTTGAAAGATGCTATTGTAATAAGGTAGTGAGCAGATTTCATTCCCTTGGAAACCTGCTTTGTTGATTTTGGTTACTAACTTCACTCTTCTATTTTCTACCCATCTTTAAACATCTCTTCTTAATTACAGCACAAATTAATCATTTATTTCAAGGTAGGTTTTGTATTCTTTTGACTGGACTAGACATTTTAAACTGTATAAATCATTCTAAATTAATCTAAACTATTAAATTAAATATTAGCAAGTAAATAATATATATAAATATAAACCCAATAACTTTATATTTCATAAGTACATGTAAATGTTGATTAAATATATTATCCCCATATGTCTTTTTAATTGTGATATCTGTTTGTTTTATAGTGTTTCGTATTGTGTTAACTAAAGTGTATAACTTTATAAATCATCTCTATTTTCCTGAAAAGCACCTGTCTTAGGGTATGTTTGAAATATGTTTTTATATCTTTAATCTTTGTTAAATGTAAATAGATAGTCTCTTTATTTAAATGCATAATAATATAGAACTTATATTATAACATACATACCGTATTTAATAGTTCACTTTTGTAAATAATCATTTTGTATCTTTTCAGTGTTTTTTTGTTGTTGTATATCAAGTGTGTACGTGTATATTGTCCCGAAATAAACTGTTGTCTTGTTATAATTTGTCTTATGCAATTTAACCCATGACCTGGACTGGTGGATGGTCTGTCTGTCCGTCAATACTCCTGCTACACCTACTTAGGTATGTATACCAACCATTTTACTTGTAAAAATATAATGGCTGAGGTGGGTACTGAATGAAACCCCGATCCTTCTTCCATTAAAAATATACAAATTGCAAGAAGTTGAAACCAAACCAAGACTTGAGTGTCAAGCCATTAAGGTATACCTGTAATTAATAAAGAACACTTAGTAAAATAAAGAGTATCACGTACAAGGTGTGATGTATTAATCAGAGATTAACACCTATTAGAGAGAATCGGGCGTGTCATCTCACCTGTCTTTCACCTTGTTCAAATTGGCCATAAATAACACGGCAATTACCTGTTAAACATGTCGGTTTAGTTCCGTTCCACTGCTGTTCCGTCAAACATTTCATTACGGATACCGTTACATTTTGACACAATACTTGTACTATGCTACCAATAGATCGGTTCGGTGTACTTAATGTATGTAAATCTGTTGAACTTAATAATGATGGACATTCACCTGAAATTAAATAAGGACCTTCAAATTGAGATTGACATCATATATATCAGGAAAAGGTGCTACAATGATATAAACATAATATGTGAAAGTCAATTACACCTAAAATTTTAATATAATTTTCAGTTGACATCTTCCTTTCAATATCAAACTCGTCAAAATAATATAATTGAAATGAAATAAGAGTTTAACGTCCTACTCAAAATAATACACCATGGACTTGTTCAAGAAAGAATCTGGCTAGATTTTTAAACTGTGAGATAATACATACTGGTGATAGCCATCTAATTAACAATGAAATTGAATAATAAATCTACTAAATATAACTTGTACTGAAATCTGAGCTATTCGTGGATTATTCTAAACGTGAACTTGAAACTATTATTTGATCTATGTCACCGTTCTATAATATGCAAACACTGGGTCGGCTAAATACCAGATCTTTTATTGTTCCCGCATCTGTGCCCATATTGCTTACAATTCTAGCTGACTCGTGCATCTGGCACGTGGCTTACACAGTGAATGACCGATAAACGACGGTCATATATAATTGGTTATCATGTCCAGGTCAGGGTTCACTGTTATTTCAGTCATTATTAAAATCCAGGGAAACGGGGGCTTTTAAAGCGTTTAAATCATAAATGATTAAAGAGTCTGGTTGGATGTCTCGTTAAATCACTGAAAAATAAATATGTATGAACAAATCTAATATCCAATTATTTCGCCAAAAAGCGGATGTATTTTAAATTTGGAACAATAGTAAGAGTGAGAATCACATCTTCGTGGTCCAAAATAATATCTGATCAGGATACCATTCTTGTAGTTTACCACGTCCAATCTATTGGTTTTAAACGCAGTTAATCTAATGTAATAAACATATTTGTTGATCTCCATGGTAATAAGATGCTACTCTTGTAGATATACACGTTCCACCATTTTAAGCCTAGTTCATTTAAAATAAATCAAGTTCAAACACCATCATAATGAAACTGTATGGAATGATCTTGAAACACAGGCTAAACTAAAGTTTAAGAAAACATTTGTTTTGTTTTTGTTTGGAACAGGACCTTAATGAGGTACTGCATTGTACAATGGCACCTGATTATTGTCACTTTCCGTCACGTGCATATCTTAAAGAACACGTCATGCATGCACGCGCAGATGTTTGACTAGAATAATTAACAAAGAAATTGTAAGTCGACTTTGGAACATTAATCAGGGATTTTTTTATTGGAATTGTTAAAGACAGTCTTTTTGTTGCCGTTATTCTTAAACTGGGCTACTTGATCAACAAAGATCATTAATTCTTGGACAGGCCGGCTCAAAGAAAGACTTTAAGCCATTAGAAGAATATAAAGGATGATATTCTATCGTGATTGTCGGCACAGATGAAACAAAATAGAGAAATAAACGCCATGAGTTCTATAAACGTTAATACTAACATATGGATTAACAGAGACTAAAAGAGCAACTACCATGTGTTCCCATTCACAGGCATTCCAAGTCTATCATTTAAATTAAAGATACTTTATGGGAGATTTTGACAAGGAGTTAGCCATTTTTGCTATAAAAGTTCAAAAATAGATGTTGAAACAAGAATATATTGAAAATTTCAGTCATATAACTTTATCCTGAACAAAGTTGTTACCACTATAATTTTTTACTAGAAATGGTAGGTAAAATCATCGACACCCTTTTCCCACTATGGCCGATTGTTGATTGACAGGCGTTAACTCCACCTACATAGTCTCGATCATCAAGTAATGTTTAAACGGTATCCAGTGAAGCTTGTTTATAGCCTCGGTCATCACTGTCTTTTATGAATAATTTCCGGAAGTATGAAGACGTCAACGTCACTGAGAAACCCCACCCACGACGCCATAGTGATTAAATCAGTCGACGAAATCCTGTTTTAATCCGAGCCCAATCCAAGCCATCCGTGGGTCTACAGTGTTCATTTTGGGCTTGTTGTTTAAATAAAGATCTAATTTATAATTTCTATGACATCTGAGGCTCAAAGGAAGACCGACAAAAGTCAGTTTTTGCTCTTCCATAATGTATGTTTAATCTTTTATCTCAACAAATATTGTGTATTTAGTGTATTTAGATTGGCTTTACTTCTTTGATGAAAAATTATTCATCAAATTGTCGATCGCCACATACAAATATACATTTTAATATTTTGTGAATATTTTTGTTTGGATTGCATTACTTACAGGGGTATATTATAATACGGTTCACGGAAGAAAAATATTGTCTTTTAATGATTATAAATTATATGTTGGGTCTAACTTCCTAACCAAACATTTCTCCGTAATTCTCGAAGAAGTCATCCTGTATCTGTGTCTGTACCTTAATGGTCATGCTCTCGGAAAGTCAGGAGCTCATAAAATATCCCGTGACAGTCTAGTCACTGGGATCAGTTCTTCTCCCTTTCAAATAAATTTTAATCCAAATAAATGTTAGTTAGTCCTGTTGTAGCAGAAACACAAGGCACTAAACCCCAGTTCATTTCATTCTCACCATGTCCTGGTGAAGTTTTAAGAGACTTATTGGAAATAACATGTACTTTTACAAAGTCGAATGTTGTGAAGAAATGATCTTTTTGTTTTTCAAATTCAACATTCTATGCAATATCTCAATTAAAGCTTTGCCAAAATTGCACACGAATCAACCATTTCACATGGTGCATGTACATGCGGTATATATGTATTGTTTACTTGTTTTATGAAGTGTTGTGCAGCAGTTGTCCTGTCTTTCTCTATAGAAAGCCTGTTTGTTTCATCTTGATGAAAACCACTTCATCTGAATGACAACAATAAAATAACAATGGTGGTCTATTTGTTAATATTAATGATAGACAGGGTTAAACTGACAGATGTAGACATTGTTTTCTCAGTAAAACTACTTGACATCAGATAGAAAATGGTTGACACATGTTCCATTGCCAGATCCGAAAATAGAATGGTTACATGTTAGCATGCACGTACATGTATATCTGAATGTCTGTCAGTTGATAAAACAGACAGGCCTGGTAAAAAATGGTTTTTATGTGGTAAGAAATGGAAAATACATCCCAAATGGTTATGGTGTGCCAACGTGTTACGACCGGCTTTTTTCGTATCTAGTATTTTTTCTTTAAATATGTACTTGATAATATCAACACCAGATAAGCATCTACCCGAATTCATGTGACAGGTAATTAGATATAGCTCATATAAATTAGTTTTTTTATGAATCTGGTTTAATGCATATATATAAATTTTAAATAAAAATCTTTCGTCACAATTCAAAATGGATTCGTTGTCATTTATCAGATGAGGCAATCTTACAGATCAATCATATGCCAGGTTGATAGAGAAAGAAAGCAGGGATTATATAGTATATTCACAAGTATTATAGGTATTATGTAGGTAATCAATAGAGCGTGTAAATACTAATATACCTATCTACTTCCTCACATTTAAATAGCGTGAGATGTCAATTTATTTTTTAATTGATGCGCATATAAATTAACCCCTTACAACAAGAGCCCATTATATTGCCTCTCCACCCTCTGACTCGCCCTGACGTATTATATAATAAGGACCTTAGAGTAGGTTGTTAAGCGATTCAATAAGATAAACAAATAGAAGAAGATTGACTGGCAGACTATCAAGTTTACATCCCACTATTAGATTACACCAAAGACGGAAGCTACTTTTAATAAAGCTTTGATTTAAATCATTTACAGAGATTACGAAATTTCTTTGTTTTAACCATGACTTTATGTAGGATTAATTTGTCTAAGCAGTAACGATTCTGATAAGAAGGGTATGGGTATAATTACACATCTGTGCTACGGTAATAAGAGAATAAGGTTAGTGCCAAGAACGGTTAGCTCTGACTGACCACAGGGAATCACCCTTCCACTGAGAGTAACAATTTTGAAATAATCGTCACGTGCGTATGCATTCTGCAGATGTCGACTCCCAATACTTTGTTCAGTTAGCCGTTTTCTGGATTCTATATGAACTTACACGCTCAATACTATTTGGCACTTACAGATAAGACAACAGACATGACAAAAGGCCAAGGGCTAAATAGTTTCCATGTGTCACAGAATTTGTACAGATTTTAGATCTCCACTTTATGAGCAATTGCAGGTTCATTATTGGGTATATTCAAACTATAATTAGACAATGACTGATAGTGTGAATTATATCATATCTAACTCATCATCATATAATATAATTAATACAATCTACAAATTTTACGTTATTGAATAAAAAATGAACTGGACGAATATCCAGACACCATACATAGTTAAATTTTATGTTTTAAACTAATCATCGAATTTATATTAACGAACAGCTGTCCACCAAAATATAGGACAAACAGTTCAAAATGTCAAACTAAATACCAAAACCTTTTACAATTGTGTAAAACAAAACGGCTTTTAACACCAATATTAACATAATATAAAAGATCGAATTTACATTAATCATTGAAATTTCTTCATGTAAAATCATTGAATTTTCTTTTTCTTCGTGTAAAATCATTGATTCATATTATTTTATTTTTTTGTTTTAATTAAAAAGATAAAACACTGAATTAAATTGTGGAATCTATAATATCATCTAATTGTTTGACCCACATCTAAAATCAAAGAATTTTCTTCATCTAAAATCATTGAATTTTCATCTAAAATCACAGAATTTTCATTATCCAAAATCACAGAATTTTCATTATCCAAAATCACTGAATTTTCATTCTCTAAAATCATTGAATTCCATAGTATTTTATATTTATTTTTTTAAAAAAGCAATATAGCTTTTTAGTAGTTAAAGCATTGAAAAAATTATTGAATCTATATTATCTAATTGTTTGATCCATAATATCTGGACCAAATCATGGATTCATGTTTCCCAAGTTGAAGGTGCATTCACAAAAACAACGTAATTGATAAAAGATTGTCAAGAAAAAGTGAGCAAACAATAAAATAATAGCTATATGTATCCTTTATTTTCCATCAAGTATTATAATGACTTTTGTCATTTTTTATGATTGTGCTACATCGATTCTTAAAATATTTCGAAAATAAGATGTGACAATTTTTATCATTTAATAAAACCAACTACCCCTTCTGTATTTATCTAATTCACTCCTGCGACTGAGCATGATTTGCGCACTTGGTTCGCGATTGGTATCGATAATTAATAATCCTTACTTTATCACTGATCTGTGATACCGTTTAACTGAAATTGATACTCGCCCAAAACTGATGGCTCGACTAATAATAAAATCGTTAAGCATAATCGGTAATTTTCAGAAATAGACTAAAATTATGTAAAAGTTACATGTGTAATGATACTAGAATAAAACCAGACCTACCTTCTTCCATTATGCTTGGCTCTTCTTTTCCTAAAGATCGTACATAATAACTGACGTCTGCGTGGAGATTAATTGTGAGGAACGTTTCCTGAAGCTAGCCTTTAATGTTCATCTCCTGTCAAATAGTCTAACCTACACTCAACATCGTCAGCGGAAATCTGATTGGGGCGCACTGATGCGAGACCGGGCTCGCTTTGGTTTAATTTGCTATTTTTAGTATCTTACAGCCGTCTGATCGTTTGGATTATGAATTTAGATGATGTCACTGCCACAGAAAAGATTTTGAGAATAGACATGACAGTAATCGAAGTCTTTGTTATGTCTTGCACTGTCTCTCAGATGAACATAATCGTGAGTCATGTTTAAGAACAACTTCGACTATTATGAAAACCTATACCCACAAAAAAATTAATAATTGTGCTCTAAGCTGAAAAATATATGAACGAATAATGATGATCGACACTGTTAAGCTAAGTCAACAATAATTTTGTTTGATAAGAGGCTTTGGAGTATCATTTTTTTTTTCAGGAAAAAAGAGAAAAGGATTTGCGCATCTATTATTTGAGATTTAATCTCATTAAATAAATGTAAGCCTATACTATACAAAAAAAATTATCTCTTGTTGAATAGACGATATTAATTTTACAAAAAGCACTATCTCTAATGAGATGCATCTCCGAGCAATCCATTTCTAAATTTGATTAGCTGAAATGTAAATTTTGGTTGTTAATTGCATATCAGCATGCAGTTCTTCAACATTTCGTCAAAGATATTACGGATTTTGAAGGACAATGTTAATATTTAAAATACAGACTGACAATTATATTGTTTTATTTAGAATGTTATGTAAATGGTACAGAGCGCAATTTAAAAGTGGCATATTGCTTCCAAAACATCAAAATTCCGTTTTAAAAATGAAATGTAAATAATGCTACGTTCATGATACATGTTCTTATGTTAAAATGTATCTGGCGGCCACGTTTGCCATTGCTCATAAAAAATACTCTAACAAATTTATGTAAATTTAAAAGATAAGTTGATAACAGTGTTAAATTAACTTTTCATGTATCTAAAAACAAAAAGCAGTATATCAGTGTAATAGATCAACATGCTTATGCTTTGAGTCATGAAGGGGAAAGAATTATTTATTGATTTTAGAGTTTGTGTGCGATGGAAGAGCAGATGCCGTGATGTTTAACAGTCTTCATCACATCTGGCCACTTCTATTCTACAAATGATTCATCAAATTATACTTTAACAAAGCTTTCAGCTTAGTAAATGAAATTATAATATTAAACACACACAGAGTGAAAATCATCATTAAAAATAAGTGTTATGTGGAAACGGCCGGTGTATCACAATTATGTTTATATCATTCATAGATTGCATTGTCTTACTATGCAATTAATGCCTTTCCATTCACATTAGAATTAATTTGTTGCAGACATTTTTTAGGCGATTTCCTAGTCTTGATTTGAAACATATTTAATAGGCCTGAGAACATGTTTAACAACAGGCCTGTAAAATCCTTTTTACATAAACCCTTTTCTCATTTTCTATTCGCTTGTTGAAAGGCCCCGAGTGAGTACATGTAGTATTAAAGGACAGAAAAATAAATGAAACATAATACGCATTGGCCGAGAAAGGTTTTTTTTCTTCGTGGTTCTCCCTTGTCAGTATAAGAGTAGGGTGCGTGCCTGGTAAGGTACAACGTATAGTCGATCGGATGGAACGACAACAATAGGTTACGTGTATATATTGTCGTGTACGTAAAATAACCCTTGAAGTTGGAATTTGATAAAAGAGAACACCGTAGCGTCGCTGCTTGGCAAAATTCCCACATATGCATACTGCATGGCGTGTGTCTGTCTTTATTAATCGAGGCGGCATTTTGCACACACAGATCCATCTACATGTACTTAATTCCGCGAGACTAAATGGTCGTCATAAGGTCTGTCATTGAGTCACCTAGTGTGGTTTAGATTCCTTCCCCGTGTGTACGTGACAAGGAATACGATCGCCTGTCGAACCTCATAGGTTTTCACCGGCTCTTCCGATTTCCTCTTACTGCCAAAGCCCCCTACGCGCAAGTGAATTATTGAAATAAAACTGAACCATGTTTAAGTTACCGAAATGACCTAGTTTGTTTCGGTGGACGTTAAACCCCGTTTCTCTCACTCTTGCTCAAATTTCGCATTGTCCAATCCATGTTTCGAAGCTAAAGGCTAGTATAATAATGTAACAAGTAGCGACAAAGATTGTTGAGTAATGGGCAATCTGAGATTATCTTTTGTCCCATACGTATAACCGTTCCTGTTTGCCAAAAATAACCCAATTTCTAGACTATTGAGGTTTGATCCAAAAGGTTGGTTTGTGCATGAAACCTGTACCTGTAGTCTATTTACACGTAATGTTAGATGGTGGCCAGTTATTAAACATTACAATAAATATTTTATAAATCCAACTACTATATTCATTTAATACTAATTACTATTTTATATACTTTATATATGAATACTTTCTTAATAAATATAATACTTTAAATTCTAATAATATGTTTATAAACAAAAACAATATAAAATATATTAAACTCTGGGAAGATATCAATTATATAATAATATGTATGTCTAAACTCCACATAAACAATAAGAATACTGTATAATATATTAACTTCACAAAAACAAAGAAAAACATTATGTAAATCTTTCCTAAGCATATATTTTCATTTAAAGATACAAATCAACCGTGAAAACGCCCCAGTTTACTAGAAACTATTTGCCTTAATTTTGTTGTATAGAGACAACCACGTCTACCAAAATGTGTGATAAATTTCCCCCATAGCACATTGTATGGCGTAATTCCGCCATCATTAGTGCAGTTCGAAGCACGTTGACTGTAATATAAAAAATATAGCTCTTATGATTAGAAAAGATTTACAGTTGACATGTTAATTAGTAATATACGTGTAAAAGCTACCTATATATCAACATAAAGTATAAAAATATAGTTCAAAGGTAAGTTGCGGATCGCTGAACTTTTTAGGATTTCTCCCCTTATAACCCAAAACGCTTCACACGTTCGTTCGTTGGTTTCTGGAGTATAACGTGGACTTCCACCAGGGTTGATATCGTAGACAATGCTTCACACGTTCGTTCGTTTGTGGGGTTTAACGTCTACTTCCACCTAAGGTGATATCGTAGACAAAACTTCACACATTCACAGAGGCCTTTTTTATAGAAGGGGGGGGGGGGTGGCACCACTGAATTGTAAGTCGTGGAAAATTGAATATCCTCAATCGTGTTAACCAAGTTTCTATTTTATAGAAAATGGAGAAGAGTAACTGTGGTGCAAGGCCGCAGAGCGCTGAATATTAATATGAGTCATTCTCTCATTAACCTAATGCTGGACACCAAATATGAATAAAAACTCTAGAGGTCCACAGCCTTTGCATTACAAACTTTTACAAATTTGCTAACGAAGAGCGGCCATTTTGTCGACTGTTACGTTTCGATTTTCCCGTATTATGGTTTTTAAAATCGGATAAAAAAAAATTGTGACTACTAGATAATTCACTAACTAAAAAACACATATTTTCGTATAATCAGGGATCGTAATCGAAGGATGTTACGGTCTGATATGTTAAATTTCATTTAAATCTGGTAACAGTTGTGACAAGGATTCACAGCCTTGGTATTACATACTTTTATACTTTTTGCGTCCGATTTTCACAAAATTCGAACTCAACCATCATTAAATTGTTACGGTGATACATCTAAACCATTATTAAAATTGAGTCAAAACATTGTGACCAGGGTCTACAAGCTAAAACGGCGATTTTTTCGTACAATCAAGGGCCATAATCCAGGAAGTTACGGCTCGATATGCGCGAATAGCGAAAGATACCGAGATCTGCATACATAAACACATTTCAAGTTTCATCAAAATCGGATCAAAATTGTAGGCCCACAACATTGATATTACATACTTTAAAACTATTTGCGTACAGGGAGCGGCCATTTTGTCGGACGCAATTCGAACTATCAGGGGCCATAATCCCCGATGTTACGGTCCAATTTCGAAAGGGACCAAGATAAACACATATTTTAGGTTTCGTCAAAATCTGATAAATATTGTGACCCGTAGAGTGCCCACAAACAAATTGTAGACGGGCGGACATCCGGACGGACGGACAGAGGCGGCTAAAATATACGTTCAGACGAAAATGTGACCGTATCATAAAACTAGTAAATGGTCGGCGATTACTGTGATATTGAATTTGCTTGAAAATATTTAACTATATATATATCGACAATATCGATAAAAATGCTTGAAAATGTGTAACTATAACAGTTTACATGCGAACATTGGAAAATAATACTGAATAAGCAGCGCCAGCACATCATCCATATCAAATTTGATTGAAACTGGCAAGAAACTGAACAAGATGACTAGGCATCAAACATCCCGCGCCCTTGCACCTGTTTGGAAGAAATAAGGAAAAATAACTTATTTATGCTATTGGTAATCAATATAAAAATGTATCAGATTTCGCAAACAGTGTCAATAGTACTAATATTGTGGCCCTGTTTAGTAAATATTGCTCCCTATTTCTGAAAACTAATGACTGATTGTTATTTACTAGACGATTTGAGATAATTTATGATTAAGCTCTGGGTTTAAAAATAGACATGACTACATAGCATACGTATACATAATATATGACTTTTATGCAATCTATAGCTGTTTGTATTGTAACATAATTTTGAACCAATCAATGAAAGAATAGTACAATTGAAAATATCCAAATAACCTAGAACAGGCATCATATCTAATATAATTTATGCAAAGTATCACTATAGTTGTACTGCAGACGTTTACACTGGCATGTAAATATTTAGTACAATCCTCACATTTATTCATGTTTCTTCTTCTCTGCAACACTAACAAATGTACATGTATGTACATAATTATTACAAACACGATTTTTAAAATTAATGATGAATAATTGAATGAGCTTTATGAGGCACAACTACAGTAATAGGTCGATGTATGTACAAGTTTCATGAAGATATCTTGCATGGTTTATGAAATATGCCCCTGAAACAAAATTGTACGCCAAAAAATAAGTCAAATTTGTTTCCACACGCAAAAGATATAAATAGCAAAAGGCACAGCTACTATAATAGGTTGATGTATGTACAAAGTTTCAAAAAGATATCTTTAACGGTTTATGAGATATGCTCTGGAAACAAATTTATACACTAAAAACTAAGTCAAATTTGTTTCCATGGAAACACCAAAATATAAATCCCAGAAATTCCTAAATAGCAAAAGGCACAACTACTATAATAGGTCGATGTGTGTACAAAGTTTCAGAAAGATATCTCGAACGGTTTATAAGATATGCCCCGGAAACGAATTCGGGACGGACGGACAGACCCCGTTTCAATATCCCCCCACCTAACTTAGTTCGGCGCGGGATAAAAAAGAAATACGTGGATACCATTTTGATATTACCTTCTATCAATAAACTTTATTATGGCAAATCTATAAACAAGCTTACATAATTTGGATGAAATTTATTAGCATCATGTTCACTCGAAGTGCCACTTAATTATTCCTTTTGAGTTTACTGCCTCATTCAAACAAAGTTCAAAATTTACCTGCGGAAATTAACGGTGTGTTTCGGAAAAAAAGTAAAAAAATTAGTTTGTCAGGCAACGAAAGATACGCCCACCAGCAGATAAATCGTTAATTTCCATTGTCGCATATTAAGTAATTATCAGAAAATCATTAGAATTTGTTTGGTTCTTATAATGTTTTGACCCATGCTAACGTTTAGTATACGAAACATTTAATATTACGGATTTAGCTGTTCAATTATCAAAATTCATTGAAAATCAAACTCAACCATCATTAATGTGTAACAGGGATATAGTCAAACGTTTTTTTAAATTCGGAATAAAATTGTGACTTCCATAGGGTCCACAAGATAAAAAAACCATGATATTTTTCGTACAACCAGGGGCCATAATTCAAGAAGTTATGGTCCAAGGTGCGCGAATATCGAAAGGAACTGCGATCTTTGGGTTATAAACTTACATTTCAAATTTCATCAAAATCGGATCACAATTGTGACCTCTACAGGGTCCACAACATGGATATATCATATTTTTACACTATTCGCGTATTAGCGGCAGCCATTTTGTCCGGCAGTTTTAGTCAGATTTTTACGAAATTTGACCCCAACCTTCATTACAGTGTAACGGTGATATAATCAAACGTTTTTTTTAACATCGGATTATAATTGAGACCCCTAGAGGAACCACGAGCTAAAAAAGTCGATTTTGCGTACAATCAGTGGCTATAATTCAGGAAGCTACAATCCGATATGTGCAAATATCAAAATGAACCATGATCTTTGGATTTTAAACATGTATTTCAAGTCGCATCAAAATCGGATTAAAATTGTGACCTCCACAGGGTCCTATACCATATAACGATAAGAGGATACTTGTCGAAACGTCGTGTTTTTAGAATAAAACTAGTGATTGTATCCCATAAAAACTGTGTTCTGTTAATGTGTTTTCCCGATCGCTAAATGCCACTTAAAGATTACCATATCTTTACACTATTCGCATTCAAGCGGTGGCCATTTTGTCTGGCAATTTTTGTCCGATTTTCGCTAAATTCGAACCCAATCTTTATTACAGTGTAACGGTGATATAATCAGAGACGTTTTGTTTAAATCGAATAATAATCATGACCTCTAGCGAGACCAAAAGCTAAAAAAGGCCATTTTTCGCACAATCAGGGGCCATAAAACAGGACGTTATGATCCGATATGCGCAAATATTGAGAAGAACCAAGATCTTTGGGTTATAAACATGTATTTTAAATTTCATCAAAATCGGTTCAACATTGTGACCTCTATAGGATCTACAACATATTTTCACACTATTCGCGTACAAACTGTAGCCATTTTGTCCGTCAATTTTGGTCCGATTTTCACGAAATTCGAACTCAACCTTCATTACCATGTAACGGTGATATAATCAAACGTTTTTTTCTAAATCAGATAATAAATTTGACACCCAGAGGTACCACAAGCTAAAAAGGGCGATTTTTCGTACAATCAGGGGTCATAATTCAAGAAGTTATGATCCGATATGTGCAAATATCGAAAGGAACCAATTTTCACGAAATTCGAACTCAACCTTCATTACCATGCAACGGTGATATACACGAAATTCGAACTCAAACCTTCATTACCATGCAACGGTGATATAATCAGTTAATAATTTTGACCTCCAGAGGTACCACAAGCTAAAAAGGTCTATTTTTCGTACAATCAGGGGTCATAATTCAAGAAATATCGAAAGGAACCTAGATCTTTGGGTTATAAATATGCATTTCAAGTTTTATCAAAATTGTGACCTCTACACTGTTCACAAGCTAAAAACGTGATTTTTCGTACAATCAGGGGCCATAACCCATGAAGTTACAGTCCGATACATGCCAATATCGAAAGGATCCGAGATCTCAGGGTGATAGACCTACATTTCAAGTTTCATCGAAATCGGATAAAAATTGTGACCTGTAGACTGTTAACAAACAATTGTGGACGGACTGACGGACAGGGGTGACGACAATGTACGTCCGCATGAAAATGTGGGCGTATAATGATAAAAATGTGCTCGCTTATGCGGCTTCTTTTCTACCTTTTTGGGTCAATGGATTTTTCTTTTAAAAAAATCTAAAGGAACATCACCTAAGCAATTGTTTTTAAAATCCCTCTAGATTTTCTGAAAAGACAAGATAAATATCTTTGTTGATATCCAGAAACTCTTACTAAGTCTAACAAGCGTTTGATTGGTTTGATCAAAGGGAAAGGCAAATCGTTGAATACATATAGTGGTAATATGACCAGCGGTAGTATAAGTGGTATAAACATCAGCATGTTTCAATTTATCTGCGCCCAAGGAGGACGCGGACGTAAAACCCTACGAACGAACGGGCATGATCAGATTTACTATAAGTATCAGATGAAATCATGGTGCTAATCAAGAAAGAAGAAGAATTCCGTAGTATTATCTAGGACTATATCGAGGACTATTTTTAGTGGTTGATAATGGGTATGTTGATGCTGCTGTGTATCTAGTATCAGGGGAGAGAACTTGTTTGTGTATAGCACCTGGTGATTGCATACTACTGCTTACATTTTCCTGGTCGTCTTCAGTGCTGTCATCTATAAACTGTAATAAATCGTCTAAATTAAATTTTTTACCAGGTGATCTTGGTGACGGTGTATTGCTAAAAGAAACGGTAAACAGCAATGATTAGAAAATCGTGCATTAGAAATAAATCTTACCTTACATATTTCAAGGTATTTGAACAGATACTTTCATATTTCAAGGTATTTGAACACAATACCAAGTGTTAGAATCATGCATTAACCGTTAAAGAAATGTGACTTTCAACTAAAATTCTTCACAGGGGTTATATTTACACAAATAAATTGTTTGAACTTACTATCTCGATTGTCATATTGATCTGGATTGTAATACTGATCTAGATTGCCATATTGCTAGATTGTGATATTTAAAATAGATTCCAAGATACAAATAGCGAACTAAAAACAGCGCCATTACAGAGAATATTTACATCAAAGAGAGTTCTAGATAAGGGACAACCAAAGGTGGCAATTCTAGCACATTTAAAATATACTGAGCGCCATGGAAAACGCATCACTTACTTTTTCGTATAACAAAATGATCCTGTAAACATATCTTATTTATTTTGCTTCTTATTGTGAACAATATTCAAATGGGAACACACCAATAACAACACATTTGTACACTTATGTATGTTTAATCTGTAATCAACGGTACAAAGTCAAAGGGGTCAAAAGTACGACACAGATGTCAGTAACGCGTGTGTCCTCCACGGGCTCTTACGCACGCTGTGCAGCGACGTCGCATGGAATTAACCAATGTTTGAAAGAAGGCCTGGGGCAAATTGTTCCATTCTTGGATAAGAGCAGCTTCTAAAGCAGCAATGGTGTGCATCTGTGGTCTCCGATACAGACGGCGTCCAATCTCATCCCAGGCATGTTCTATCGGTGCCATGCCCGGAGACATGGCTGGCCAGTCCAAGACATTGATGTTGTTAGCAGCCGGGTAGTCCATACTGACACGGGCGGTATGCGGACGTGCATTATCCTGTTGGAAGTGCTGAAGTTGTGGTTGCGCTCGAAACATCGGAGCAACAACTGGTTGCAAGACATCATCACGGTAGGCTACAGCATTAACGCGACCCCTATAAATGTGTAGGGGGGCCCGGTGATGAAATGTGAAGCCTCCCCACACCATTACACTTCCCCCACACCATCGATCCGTTTCGAAGACGATGCAAGACGTTCCCCAAGACGTCTCCACACACGTTGACGGCCATCAGCGTGATAAAGATGAAAGCGACTCTCATCACTGAAGAGCACACTTTGCCAGTCTACTCTTCTCCATGTCTGATGTCCTTGAGCCCAAATCAAACGCCGCTGACGGTGATGATCCCTGAGGATAGTTCCAGCATAAGATCGTCGTGCACGGAGTCCTACTTCTCTTAGTCGGCGTCTTACGGTGTTGGCACTTTCTGGTCCATGTCTTTCGACGACTGCTGCACCTGTTCGAGTCACTGGGCGGAATCTGCCACGCAGATGATTGACCCGTATGTAGCGGTCTTGAACGGGGGTTGTAACGCGTTGTGGACCAGGACGTTGACGATCGCGTGTTGATCCAGTAACTCGAACACGTTCCACCAACCTTACAATAGTGGACTGGTGACAATTGAAGTGTCTGGCAATAGCACGTGTAGACATGCCATTCCCGGACATTCCCATGGCTTCATTCCGTTGATTTTCAGTAAGTCTCGGCATCTCTAGCTCGACTCCTTCACACGTTCAACAACAAATTACGACACATTAAGTTGAAAACATGCTTCCAAAATGCTCACACTAAATGCTGCTCGTGAATATTGGGTTTTTCAGGTGCATCTCGTGCAATATTTTTTGTGCACACGGGCTGATATTTTTTGCGTTTGGGAGCATTGTTTGAAACAATAGTTCATAGTTTTACATAATATTATACTGACAAAACCACCTAGTAATACAATATTTTGGAAAAACGGTGATGCGTTTCCCATGGCGCTCAGTATATAACAGAGAATGTGATATCCAAAGAAATACACGAGTATTCCCCACTGTGGTCTGTAATCTAACCTGGATTACTGACCCAATCACTGGACAAGAAAGCTTTAGACTTACATTTCCTGGAAGACTCGCCGTGGTGACTGATCACCAACAGAAGAGAAAGAGAACTGTCTTTCACGTCTGTGATATGTTCTTGGTGAATTGGGTGAATTCTGTGGAGAATGACTCATTAATACTGGAGTAGAGCTACTTTTAGTTTTAAAAGCAGACATTGGAGACATTGGTATACTCAGAAGATCATCAGCACTTTTAAAAACTCGCTTTCCTGGTGAACGCTGTAAAATAAAATAATCTTACTCTGGAGATTGTGTACATACTCTAAACAACCGTTTTTCTTAATTTTAGCATTCTTACGTGACATGTGCATCGCCACCAGATCGGACACAGTAGTTGGCGAGGTTTTAGTGACTACCCCTTCTTCGCTTTCGGTCTGGCATGGTTTTGTTACCATGGTTAGGGTGACCCACAATAAATAAATATCCCAAAATATCTCGACAATTACACCACAATATTTATATATATATATATATATATACCAAGCCTTAAATCAGTTTAGCACATTTATAGTCACTAAATAAACGGTCATAATGTACTTAATAAGCTATGACCATTTTACCATCTATAAACAATACACTGAAAGATAGCTACGAGTGTCGGTCATAACATTCGGGCATTTGTAAGTAAAATATAGGTTATGTGCCCTTGTTTTGAAATTAGTCTCGCTTAACCAGTCTACCAACCATCCTGACTGACTGACAGGGATAATTAAGACTACGAAACATAACAAAAAGCTGGAACAAGAAATTGAATTTAGAAACACGAACGTTAGGCAACTCAAAAATTGTTTTAAAAACCCTGTAAATGTAAAATGAAACTACAACTAGTATCATGTTCTTGCGAACGAAAGTGTTTCAGAGATGTTATTTGTACTAAACCAAAAGATGCCACTCCTAACGGTACAGTTAATGATAAAAAAATTCAAAAATTAAACTAACGTACAATGTAATTTCTAAAGCTGCTGTAATAACCTTAAAGCTAAATTTTACTGCTATTAAAAATCGTCAACAATAGATTTTTTTATGGCTGTAATAGTTGATAGATGTGTAGAGGACTGTACGTGCGATGCATGGTTAAACAGAAATCACTTCGGGACAAGCCATTTAAGCGTGCACATTCGCCGCGTCGAGTCCAACGTTCTGTAGAGAAAATTTCCAGGCATCGGTCACCCTACTATGGGCGAAAACTACAACAAGGACGATGCAATGTGCATACATTCTTTTAACGGAATTTGAAAACAGAACTGAGGAAAGAATATCTTGATAGATAGGGCAATCAAGCAAAGTTTGAAAGCTGTACCCCATCAGCATTTCCGGATGCTTCATCGTGCTGTATTGGTTGACTTACCTTTAATGGGGATGTCTTTAATTGTTTTACTTCCTGTTTCGATGTTGGTGTTTCTACAGCTAACCCACATCCTGTGGAATAGTTTAGTTATATATGTACTATACTCTGATTATACACTAATCTTAAAGGTGAGTATTGACAAATCCAATAGGTTTTTATTTTATAAATATGGCAATATAGGCACTATAATCTAGCCAATGACATATTATTCCCAAATGTTGACTATGCATCCAGACTAATATTCGTAGAAAGAATATTCTTCTGGATGACAGAGACTAGGTTTCAAATTGAATATTAGTTAAAAGACTGACTGCGTGTGGATAACATATTATATGTATCACAACCGAAAGCAGCTAATATAGTCCCGATTCAGTTCACATAAATGTTTATGTGTGTATATGTTTTAAATTATTAGGGTTTCACACTGCGTAGCTTGTGTGAAACACTATTGTTTTTGTTAAAATTATTATAGGGTTTCACACTGCGTAGCTTGTGTGAAACACTATTGTTTTTGTTAAAATTATTATTATTTTTTTTTTGTGTTTTTCCTGCAAATCTGATTTCACAGAATCTAACCATAGGATGTTTCTGAAACTTTGACCTACCCCCTAAAAATGGGTGGTGGCTGTTGATTAAATATATTTTGAAAACGTTTTGCGAATTCGAAATCACCGAATTTTACGAACGAAAAAACTGACAATGCATAGTCGTAACTTTGCTATTTTTTGACCGATTTTACTAATTCTTTTTTCTTTGAATACCTTGAAAAAAATCAATTTCATCTGCAGTTTCACATTTTCGAACACCCGACCTCCTGGCTAGCAGGCCAACGCCTTAGCCACATAGTGTGGACACCCATTGTACATTTCATCCGTCAAATCAAATCATTTCATTGCATTAGACCAATAATTAATTATTCTTAATTTAAAACTTTATTTTAATATTAGTCTGGCATTATTAAATCCTAATTTTATTGGTCTTTTTTAAAATTAAACTTTCATTTAACTATGAATAACCCTTAACGTGTCTCTTTAAAACAATTAAATACTCTAAAACAAAAAACAAAAAAAATCAATAAGCGGGTCAATTCAGGTAAGTATAACTACGGGTTCTGTCCACCTTCTCTCGTCTACGGCCATACCACGTTGAAAACACCAGTTCTTGTCCGATCTCTGACGTTAAGCAACGTTGGGCCAGGTTAGTACTTGGATGGGTGGCCGCCTGGGAACACCGGGTGCCGTAGACGCCTTTTTTGCCCTGATTCTTCGTGAAAAAATCAATTTTCCGCCAATCAGACCACTACGCGCACTCTTTTGCACCACTCCAGCTCTCCGCTCGGCCCGTCTCCCCAGGTAAATAGACACAAAAAGAATTTGAGTAAGCACAAGTATGGGTTCTGTCCACCTTCTCTCGTCTACGGCCACACCACGTTGAAAACACCAGTTCTCGTCCGATCACTGAAGTTAAGCAACGTCGGGCCCGGTCAGTACTTGGATAGGTGACCGCCTGGGAACACCGGGTGCTGTAGACGCCTTTTTAAAACTGACCCCCCCCCCCCAAAAAAAAAAATAAATCAATAAGCGGGTCAATTCAAGTAAGTATAACTACGGTTTCTGTCCACCTTCTCTCGTCTACGGCCAAACCACGTTGAAAACACCAGTCAGTACTTGGATGGGTGACCTCCTGGGAACACCGGGTGCTGTAGACGCCTTTTTAAAACCGACACCTCCCACCCAAAAAAAATCAATAAGCGGGTCAATTCAGATAAATATAACTACGGGTTCTGTCCACCTTCTCTCGTGTACAGCCACACCACGTTGAAAACACCAGTTCTCGTCCGATCACTGAAGTTAAGCAACGTCGGGCCCGGTCAGTACTTGGATGGGTGACCGCCTGGAACACCGGGTGCTGTAGACGCCTTTTTAAAACCGACAAAAAACAAAAAAAAATCAATAAGCGGGTCAATTCAGGTAAGTATAACTACGGGTTCTGTCCACCCCCTCTCGTCTACGGCCATACCACGCTGAAAACACCAGTTCTCCTCAGATCACTGAAGTTAAGCAACGTCGGGCCCGGTCAGTACTTGGATGGGTGACCGCCTGGGAACACCGGGTGCTGTAGACGCCTTTTTAAAACCGACAAAAAACAAAAAAAAAATCAATAAACGGGTCAATTCAGGTAAGTATAACTACGGGTTCTGTCCACCTTCTCTCGTCTACGGCCACGCCATGTTGAAAACACCAGTTCTCGTCCGATCACTGAAGTTAAGCAACGTCGGGCCCGGTCAGTACTTGGATGGGTGACCGCCTGGGAACACCGGGTGCTGTAGACGCCTTTTTAAAACCGAAAAAACCAACAACAAAAAATCAATAAGCGGGTCAATTCAGGTAAGTATAACTACGGGTTCTGTCCACCTTCTCTCGTCTACGGCCATACCACGTTGAAAACACCAGTTCTCGTCCGATCACTGAAGTTAAGCAACCTCGGGCCCGCCAATCAGACCACAGCGCACACTCTTTAGCACCACTCCAGCTCTCCGCTCGGCCCGTCTCCCCAGGGAAAAAGAAGCACAGGTATGGGTTCTGTCCACCTTCTGTCGTCTACGGCCACACCACGTTGAAAAGACCAGTTCTCGTCCGATCACTGAAGTTAAGCAACGTCGGGCCCGGTCAGTACTTGGATAGGTGACCGCCTGGGAACACCGGGTGCTGTAGACGCCTTTTTAAAACCGACACCCCCCCCCAAAAAAAAAAATAAATCAATAAGCGGGTCAATTCAAGTAAGTATAACTACGGGTTCTGTCCACCTTCTCTCGTCTACGGCCATACCACGTTGAAAACAACAGTTCTCGTCCGATCACTGAAGTTAAGCAACGTCGGGCCCGGTTAGTACTTGGATGGGTCACCGCCTGGGAACACCGTGTGCTGTAGACGCCTTTTTGCCCTAAACTCATTAATTTACCATTTTGTTGTGAGCGGCTTGTTATTCTTCCTATATGACATATTGCACGTGTCTGATTTCAAAGGGGGGGGGGGGTGGCTGAATGGTTAGCACGCGCGCCTGTCATTGAGTTAACTAGCGTGTTTTCGAATGCCGGGTTGTACGTGACAAGGAGTAAGGTCGCCTGTCCAACCTGCCATTTTTAATTTTTTTCGGCAATTTTCATTTCATTTTCTCATCTGTCTCATTACAGTAATACAAGTTTCGGTTATTTCCCTTTAGTTTTCAGATTATTGTTATGCCTGGGTGCAATGTTTCATACTATATTTAGACTTGTAATTTTGCGAGTTTTTGACCAATTTTGATAATTTTTTCTTCTTATCGTTTTATTTAGGATACTTGATACAATCGATGACACGTGACGATGAATATGAAAGCTTTCATATCTGCATGGGACAGTAGCAGATCTAGTTTATTAGGCTTTCAGACTTTCGTCTGAAAGCCTATTGTGATTACTAAAATTATTATTATTAAGCTTTCATATTTCATATGAAAGCTTATTGTTTCTGTTAAGATTATTATTAAGCTTTCATATGTATTACATATGAAAGCTTATTGTTTCTGTTAAAGTTATTATTAAGCTTTCATATGTATTACATATGAAAGCTTATTGTTTCTGTTGAGATTAATTAAGCTTTCATATTACATATGAAAGCTTATTGTTTCTGTTAAGATTATTATTACTTTTTTTTTGTGTGTGTTTTCTGCAAATCGGATTTCTCAGAATCTATCCATAGGATCTTTCTGAAATTTTGACCTACCCCCCCAAAAATGGGATGCGAACCTTGATTAAATATATTTTCGAAACGTTTTACGAATCCGAAATCACCGAATTTTACGAACGAAAAAAAATGACAATGCATAGTCGTAACTCTGTTATTTTTTGACCTATTTTACTAATTCTTTTTTCTTTGAATACCTTTAAAAAAATCATTTTCATCTGCAGTTTCACATTTTCGAATTTCGAAAATTCGTCGCTGTGATTTCGAACCGGAAGTTTAGACCAATTTGACAACTTCTTTAATAGTTGTACGATTTTCATGAAATTTAGTATCTAAGTAGATCTTACCGACGTGACTTCAAAAATATAATTAGAAATTTTCTAAATTATCTCCCCTTGACGAAATTAAGGATCAAAATTTTCAAAAAAATTATCGAAATATAGGTCAGAATGACCTGATTTTTTTTTTTTGATACTAGATAAGTAATTACTGATTTGTACACAAAATATGGAGTTTGTCGATCGAACCGGAAGTGCCGCCATATTTAAAAGTGAAAAATCAATAAGGCCTTTTTGCTATTTTACTTACAGACTCGGGAGTTATATTTTCTGAATCCTTGTAGGAAGGCCTAAAAAATGTCGCGAATAGAATTTTGATTTCGGTCACGTGATGGTCACCATTTTGAATTGAAAATGAAAAATAGAAGCAATTTGAAGGGTCGGGACTTTGGAACACAATTACTCTCCTTCTAATTAAGCTAGAATGTTCAAACTTGGTGTAGACGTTCACTAGGTCAATGTTATGATTGAGTTTAAAGATGAGCATTTTCTGCTTAGGGCAAGCAGAGATAAGCATGCTAATTTGTTGATTCTTTAGGGCACGATAACTTCGGTTATAATGAAGGGAGGGCGGTGAAACTTTTGTCAATAGAGAGTCTAATAGCTAGCCTATTGTGTGAAATCATTGTATTAATTTTTCTAAATATCAGGGATAGACGAAAAAAAAAGAGATTGAAAATCCCAAAAGTCGTATTTTTACAATTTGGAGCATGTTTAGAGGTCTTTCTCGTAAAGTCAATATAATATTTTTTGGGAACTTCTTCTACAAAGAGTCTTATTGGTAGTCTTTTATATGAAACCATCGATCAACAGTCCAACATATCAGGAGTAGAAGAACAAAAGGATCGAACATTGAAAACGGCACCCTTTCATTGTTAAGCGAAACATGCAGTGTGGGTGACTACAATCTACACATTTAGTCATCGTATAGAGCTTATTCAACAGTATCGAATTCCAACTGCTTAGGGATATTTTACGTGCACTCCAATGTGTACACGGGACCTTGGTTTTTCGTCCCATCCGAATGACTAGACAGGTGTGCTTGTCAGGCCCTCCGTTCTGCCTCACTGACAAGGGGAACCACGCCGGGAAATCGAGATGAACTTTCTCCGTGCAGAACTTTCAATTCAGGCGAAAACGTTTATTGCATACGATTAAGCTGGTCAGTTGGAGCTTATTTTCAAAAGTTTTGTAATAATCGGTTGGTAATTAAAGTACCGTGCACATTAAACTGTTAAAACATAAAATTTCGCCCGGTTGAAATGTTTCTTGCTATAAGTCAGCAATTTTCTGAATTCAGGGAGGCTGAATGGCTGAATGGTTAGCATGTGCGCACTGTATCGTAACGTCTGTCATTGAGTCAACGGGCGTCGTTTCGATCTCCAGGTTGCACGTGACATGGTGTATGATGTCCAACCTCGTGGGTTTTCTCCGTGTTCTTCGGTTTCCTCACAACGGCTAAAGACCAGTACGCGCAAGGGGGGTTTTAAATAAAATTTAAAACCATATGTTAGTCCCGAAATGACCTAGTTTGTGTCGAATGGACGTTAGGCCGCATTTCTCTTTTTCTCTTTTATTTTTAAAGTTTTGTAATAATCGGTTGGTAATCAAAGGTACTGTAAACAGAAAATTTCGCCCGGTTGTAATGTTTCTCACTTTAAAGTCAGCAATTTGCCGATTTTAAGGGGCAAACGTTTATTGCGAACGCTTAAGCTGGTCAAGGGGGGCTTATTTTTAAAAGTTTTGTAATATTCGGTTGATAACTAAAGGTACCGTGGAAATTAAACTGTTACAATAGAAAATTTGGCCCGGTTGAAATGTTTCTCGCTGTAGGTCAGCAATTTGCCGATTTTAGGGAGGTTGCGTGGCTGAATGATTAGCACGTGCGCTCTGTATCATAACGTCTGTCATTGAGTCAACTGGCGTTGTTTCGATTTCTTGGTTGTACGTGACAAGGAGTATGGTCGCCTGTCCAACCTCGTAGGCCGTAACCGCCGCTGCCCGGGTAAAATTTCCCTCATTGCACACTTTATGGCATATGCCCGTCTTCATTAGCCCATTTTAGGAGCAGAACAGTCGGACGTTAAACCCCATTCAATTTCATTTCATTTTCTCCATGTTGCTTATTTATTATAGTGGATAAATATTTTTCTGGTTCTAGCAATTATTTAATTTCTGCATAGAAATCTTGCTTTGGCCAGTTTTTTTATTGCAGAGTGCCATTCTTGTTTAAACAAACATGACCCTTTGATTAAAACATGCTTAAGAAGTCGTCACGATTTCCTACTTAAAACCAAACATATTGGAAATATTAGTCTGGCATTATTAAATCCTAGTTTTATTGGTCTTATTTAAAATTAAACTTTCATTTAACTATGAACAACCCTTAACGTGTCTCTTTAAAACTATTAAGTACTCTAAAACAGTAGCTCAACCTTTTGACCTAAACTCATTAATTTACCATTTTGTTGTGAGCGACTTCTTATTCTTCCTATATGACATATTGCACGTGTCTGATTTCAAAGGGGGGTTGGGTGGCTGAATGGTTAGCACGCGCACCTGTCATTGAGTTAACTAGCGTGTTTTCGAATGCCCGGTTGTACGTGACAAGGAGTAAGGTCGCCTGTCCAACCTGCCATTTTTAATTTTTTTTCCCGCCATTTTCATACCATTTTCTCATCCGTCTCATTACAGTAATACAAGTTTCAGTTATTTCCCTTTAGTTTTCAGATTATTGTTATGCCTGGGTGCAATGTTTCATACTATATTTAGACTTGTAACTTCGCGAGTTTTTGACCAATTTTAATAATTTTTTCTTCTTATCCTTTTATTTAGGATACTTGATACAATCAATGACACGTGACGATGAATATGAAAGCTTTCATATCTGCATGGGACAGTAGCAGATCTAGTTAAGCTTTCATATTACATATGAAAGCTTATTGTTTCTGTTAAAGTTATTATTAAGCTTTCATATTACATATGAAAGCTTATTGTTTCTGTTAAAGTTATTATTATTAAGCTTTCATATTACATATGAAAGCTTATTGTTTTTGTTAAGATTATTATTATTATTATTTTTTTTTTTGTGTCATTTCTGCAAATCGGATTTCTCAGAATCTAACCATGGGATCTTTCTGAAACTTTGACCTACCCCCCCCCCCCCAAAACTGGGTGGCAGTTTTTGATTAAATATATTTTCAAAACGTTTTACGAATTCGAAATCACAGAATTTTACGAACGAGTGAATTTGACCTGCATTACTGTAACTCTGTGACTATTTGACCTATTTTACTAATTCTTTTTTCTTTGAGTACCTTGACAAAAATCATTTTTAACTGCAGTTTCAGATTTTCGAATTTCGAAAATTCGTCGCTGTGATTTCGAACCGGAAATTGAGACCAACTTGACAACTTCTTTAATAGTTCTACGATTTTCATGAAATTTAGTATGTAAGTAGATCTTACCGATGTGACTTCAAAAATATAAATATAAATTTTCTAAATTATCTCCCCTTGGTGAAATTAAGGATCAAAGTTTTCAAAAAAATCGAAGAAATATAGGTCAGAATGACCTGATGGTTTTTTTGGTTACTAGATAAGTAAATACTGATTCGTACCCAAAATATTGAGTTTGTGGATTGAACCGGAAGTGCCGCTATCTTGTAACGTGAAAAATCACAAAGGCTTTTTTGCTATTTTACTTACAGACACGGGAGTTATATTTTCTGAATCCTTCAAGGATGGCCTAAAAAACGTTCGGAGTAGAATTTTGATTTAGATCAATTGATGGTCGCCATTTTGAAGTGAAAGTGAAAAATAGAAGCAATTTGAAGGGCTGAGAATTTGGAACACAATAACTATCCTTCTAATTGAGCTAGAATGTTCAAACTTGGTGTAGACGTTCACTAGGTCACTGTCGTGATTGAGTTCAAAGATGAGCATTTTCTGCCTAGGGTAAGCAGAGATAAGCAAGCTGATTTGTTGATTCTTTAGGGCACGATAACTTTGGTTATAATGAAGGGAGGGCGATGAAACTCTTGTCAATCGAGAGTCTAATAGCTAACCTGTTGTGTGAAATCATTGTATCATTTTTTCTTAAATGTCCGGGGTAGCCGAAAAAAAGAGATTGAAAATCTAAAGAGTCGTATTTTTTACAATTTGGAGCATGTTTAAAGGTCTTTCTCGTAAAGTCAACATGTGTTTCCTGCAAATCGGATTTCTCAGAATCTAACCATAGGATGTTTCTGAAACTTTGACCTACCCACCCAAAAATGGGTAGTGAGTATTGATTAAATATATTTTCAAAACGTTTAAAGCATTCGAAATCACCGAATTTTACGAACGAGTGAATTTGACCTGCATTACTGTAACTGTGACTATTAGACCTATTTTACTAATTCTTTTTTCTTTGAGTACCCTGACAAAAATCATTTTCAACTGCAGTTTCAGATTTTCGAATTTCGAAAATTCGTCGCTGTGATTTCGAACCGGAAGTTGAGACCAACTTGACAACTTCTTTAATAGTTGTACGATTTTCATGAAATTTAGTATGTAAGTAGATCTTACCGATGCAACTTTAAAGATGTCCTTAGAAATTTTCTAAATTATCTCCCCTTGGTGAAATAAGGGATCAAAGTTTTGAAAAAAAATCGAAGAAATATAGGTCAGAATGACGTGATTTTTTTTTTTGGATACTAGATAAGTAAATACTGATTCGTACACAAAATATTGAGTTTGTGGATCGAACCGGAAGTGCCGCCATCTTGAAACGTGAAAAATCACAAAGGCTTTTGCGATATTTTACTTACAGACCTGGGAGTTACATTTTCGGAATCCTTGAAGGAATGCCTAAAAATCTATCAGATCAGAATTTTGATTTCGGTCACGTGATGGTCACCATTTCGAACTGAATATGAGAAAAGGTGAAAAATCGACATTAACGAGCACGTGAATGAAAGCAATAGGCCGTAGTTTGGAGAATATGTCTCCTATTTCCAAAATGAATACATTTCTGGATAGCCGGGATCAGGGTCGAAATATTGTTATTTGAAAATGTCACATTTTCGAATTTTGTCTTTGATGTTTTTCGTGCCGATAAAGTTGTTTACGATTGAAAAATCATAAAAACTTCGCTATATTTTGACCGATTTTAATGATTTTTTTTTGTTGATAAGATTATTTACATGACCCATGACATCAGACAGGAAGTGACTGTTAATATGAAAGCTTTAATATCTGCTTTGCAGATCTAGTTATTATTATTATTTTTTTTTGTGTATTTTCTGCAAATCGGATTTCTCAGAATCTAACCATAGGATCTTTCTGAAACTTTGACCTACCCCTCCATAAATGGGGTGCGAACCTTGATTAAATATATTTTCAAAACGTTTTACGAATCCGAAATCACCGAATTTTACGAACGAATGCATTTGACCTACAATGCTGTAACTTTGTGACTAGTTGACCTATTTAATTAATTCTTTTTTCTATGAGTACCTTGAGACATTTACTTTAAATCTGCAATTTCGGATTTTCGAATTTCGAAAATTCGTCGCTGTGATATCGAACCGGAAGTTTAGACCAACTCGACAACTTCTTTAGTAGTTGTACGATTTTCATGAAATTTAATATGTAAGTAAACCTTAATGATGCGACTTGAAAGATGACTTCAGAAATTTTCTAAATTATCTCTCCTTGGAGAAATTGAGGATCGAAATTTTCAAAAAAATCGACGAAATATAGGTCAAATCATCTTGAATTTTTTTTGGATAATAGTTCCGAGACCACTGATTCGTACACAAAAAATGGAGTTTGTAGCTCAACCCGGAAGTGCCACCATCTTGAAATGTAAAAACCTCAAACGCCATTTTGCTATTTTACTTACAGACACGGGAATTATATTTTATTTTCTGAATCCTTGGAGGAAGGCCTAAAAAACGTCGGGAGTAGAATTTTCATTTAGGTCAACTGGGAGTCACCATTTTGAATTGAAAATGAAAAATAGAAGCAATTTGAAGGGCCGAGTTTTTGGAACACAATAACTCTCCTTCTAATTAAGCTAGAATGTTTAAACTTGGGGTAGACGTTCACTAGGTCAATGTCATGATTGGGTGTAAAGATGAGCATTTTCTGCCCGGGGTAAGCAGAGATAAGCATGCTGATTTGTTGATTCTTTAGGGCACAATAACTTCGGTTATAATGAAGGGAGGGTGGTGAAACTCTTGTCAATCGAGAGTCTAATAGCTAGCCTGTTGTGTGAAATCATTGTATCATTTTTTTTAAATATCAGGGATAGCAGAAAAAAGAGATCGAAAATCCAAAAAGTGGTATTTTTACGATTTAGAGCATATTTAAAGGTCCCTTTCTCTTAAAGTGAACATAATATTTTTGGGGAACTTCTTGTACAAAGAGTCTTATCGGTAGTCTTTTATATGAAACCATCGATCAACAGTCCAAAATATCAGGAGTAGAAGAATAAAAGGATCGAAAATTGAAAACGGCACCCTTTCATTAATAAGCAAAACATGCAGTGTGGGTGGCTACAATCTGCACATTTAGTCATCGTATAGAGCGTATTCAACAGTATCGAATTCCAACTGCTAAGGAATCTTTTACGAGCACTCCAATGTGTACACGCCGGTGGGAGGACACGCCAGAAAATCGAGATGAACTTTCTCGGCCAATGCAGGGATCGAACACCCGACCTCCTGGCTAGCAGGTCAACGCCTTCGCCACATAGTGTGGACACCCATCGTACATTTCATCCGTCAAATCAAAGCATTTCATTGCATTAGACCAATAATTAATTATTCTAAATTTGAAACTTTATTTTAATATTATTAAATCCTCATTTTATTGGTAGACGTTCGTCTTATTTAAAATTAAACTTTCATTTAACTATGAACAACCCTTAACTTGTCTCTTAACAAAACAATTAAATACTCTAAAATAGTAGCTCAACCTTTGGACCTAAGCTCATTAATTTACCATTTTGTATGTGAGCGACTTGTTATTCTTCTTATATGACATATTGCACGTGTCTGATTTCAAAGGGGAGTTTGGTGGCTGAATGGTTAGCACACGCGCGCTGTATCATAAAGCCTGTCATCAAGTCAGCTAGTGTGTTTTCGAATCTCCGGTCGCACCTGACAAGGAGAAAGTCGCCTGTCCATCTTGGTGGGTTTTCTTCATTTCCTCCGGTTTCCTTCCACTGCCAAAGACCTCTACGCGCAAGCGAAATATTGAAATAAAATCGAACTATATGTTAGTCCCGAAATGATCTAGTTTGGGACACAATAACTCTCTTTCTAATTCAGCTAGACTTGGTGTGGGTGTTTATTAGGCCAATACCTTGATGACTCTGGAACACAATAACTCTTCTTCTAATTGGGGTACAATGTTCAAACTTGGTATAGGCATTCACTAGGTCAATGTCTTGATGAAGATAGAAGTCGAATTTTGATTTAGGTCAACTGGTAGTCACAATTTTGAAGTGAATATGAAACATAGTGAAAAATCGACATTTACGGACTTGTAAACAAACACAATAAAGCATAGTATGTTCAATGCGTCTCCTATGTCTGACATTAATACATTTCAGGATAGTCGGGATACGGTATTTGAATATTTCAAAAATTCGATTTTTGCCTTTGATGTTTTTCGTGCTGACAAAATTCTTTACGAGTGAAAAATCACATTAACTTTACTAGATTGTGACCGATTTTAATGATTTTTTTTCCTTGTTCGGATTATTCATATGACCCATGACATGTGACAGGAAGTGACTGTGAATATGAAAGTTTTCATATCTGCATGGGACAGTAGCAGATCTAGTTATTATTTTTTTTTTGTGTTTCTCCTGCAAATCGGATTTCACAGAATCTAACCATAGGATGTTTCTGAAACTTTGACCTACCCCCCCAAAAATGGGTGGTGGCTGTTGATTAAATATATTTTCGAAACGCTTTGCGAATTCGAAATCACCGAATTTTACGAACGGAAAAAATAACAATGCATAGTCGTAACTTTGCTATTTTTTGACCGATTTTACTAATTCTTTTTTCTTTGAATACCTTGAAAAAAATCATTTTCATCTGCAGTTTCACATTTTCGAATTTCGAAAATTCGTCGCTGTGATTTCGAACCGGAAGTTTAGACCAATTTTACAACTTCTTTAATAGTTGTACGATTTTCATGAAATTGAGTATTTAAGTAGATCTTACCAATGTGACTTCAAAATTATAATGAGAAATTTTCTAAATTATCTCCCCTTGGTGAAATTAAGGATCAAAGTTTTAAAAAAAATCGTCGAAATATAGGTCAGAATGACCTGAAATTTTTTTTCGATACTCGACAAGTAATTACTGATTCCTACACAAAATATGGAGTTTGTCGATCAAACCGGAAATGTCACCATCTTGAAACATGAAAAATCCCTAAGGCTTTTTTGCTATCTTACTTACAGACACGGGAGTTATATTTTCTGAATCCTTGAAGGATGGCCCAAAAATCGCAGGGAGCAGAATTTTGATTTAGGTCAACTGATGGTTGCCATTTTTAAGTAAATATGAAAAGTAGTAGCAATTTGAAGGGCCGAGACTTTGAAACACAATAACTCTCTTTCTAATTGAGCTAGAATGTTCAATCTTGGTGTAGACATTCACCAGGTCAATGTCATGATTGAGTGCAAAGATGAACATTTTCGGCTTAGGGTAAGCAGAGATAAGCATCCCAAACAAAAGTGAATTAATATTCTTGAAATGGTCATCCAATGTATCGATAGTGAGTCTGCGTTGGTCTATAAAAAGGCGACACTGAAAGAAATAATGTTCACTAGATTCACATCTGTTTCCGCATAAACAGGATGGATCGTCAGATACATACATGAGGTATTTATGATGATTTAGGTCAGATTTAGAGTTGCGTAATTTAGAAAGAATAATTTGTAACGACCTGTCACCAAAATTGAAGAGATCATTCTATTTAGGTTTGCCATATGTTTTTCTAATTTGAAATTTGAATGAAGAGATTGAATTTGAAGCTTTGACGTTTTCATCAAGACGATTCCATTCTTGTACTGATGATGGGAAAAACGAGTTTTGATAAAGATTAGATTTACAGTTAATACTCATTAGATTATTGGAGTTTCTGAGTTGATATGGTTTACTGGACGCTATAGATTGGGGGACTAAATCGAATAGATACGAGGGTGTTTGAAGATTGATAATTTTGAAAAATAAAACCATTTTATGTTCGTAGCGTCTTTTTAAAAGAGAGGAGAATCCAGATTCATTATAAAGTAAATTATGAGAAGTACCACGAGGAAGGCCTGTAATAGTTCGAATAGCGTCTAAATGTAGCGATTCTAGTTGGTCACTTTTTTCTTTATTACAGTTGTTCCAGACACAATCAGCAACTACGGGTTCTGTCCACGGGTTCGTCCGATCACTGAAGTTAAGCAACGTCGGGCCCGGGTAGTACTAGGATGGGTGAACGCCTGGGAACACCGGGTGCTGTAGACGCCTTTTTGCCTTAAACTCATTAATTTACCATTTTGTTGTGAGCGGCTTGTTATTCTTCCTATATGACATATTGCACGTGTCTGATTTCAAAGGGCGACTGAATGGTTAGCACGCGCGCCTGTCATTGAGTTAACTTGCGTGTTTTCGAATGCCCGGTTGTATGTGACAAGGAGTAAGGTCGCCTGTCCAACCTGCCATTTTTAATTTTTTTCCGGCAATTTTCATTTCATTTTCTCATCCATCTCATTACAGTAACACAAGTTTCGGTTATTTCCCTTTAGTTTTCAGATTATTGTTATGCCTGGGTGCAATGTTTCATACTATATTTAGACTTGTAATTTTGCGAGTTTTTGACCAATTTTGATAATTTTTTCTTCTTATCCTTTTATTTAGGATACTTGATACAATCAATGACACGTGACGATGAATATGAAAGCTTTCATATCTGCATGGGACAGTAGCAGATCTAGTTATTATTATTTTTTTTTTTGTGTATTTTCTGCAAATCGGATTTCTCAGAATCTAACCATAGGATCTTTCTGAAACTTTGACCTACCCCCCTATCAATGGGGTGCGAACCTTGATTAAATATATTTTCAAAACGTTTTACGAATCCGAAATCACCGAATTTTACGAACTAATGCATTTGACCTACAATGTTGTAACTTTGTGACTATTTGACCTATTTAATTAATTCTTTTTTCTATGAGTACCTTGAGACATTTACTTCAAATCTGCAATTTCGGATTTTCGAATTTCGAAAATTCGTCGCTGTGATTTCGAACCGGAAGTTTAGACCAACTCGACAACTTCTTTAGTAGTTGTACGATTTTCATGAAATTTAATATGTAAGTAAACCTTAATGATGCGACTTGAAAAATGACTTTAGAAATTTTCTAAATTATCTCCCCTTGGAGAAATTGAGAATCGAAATTTTAAAAAAAATCGACGAAATATAGGTCAAATCATCTTGATTTTTTTTTTTGGTTACTAACTGCGAGACCACTGATTCGTACACAAAAAATGGAGTGTGGAGCTCAACCCGGAAGTGCCACCATCTTGAAATGTAAAAACCTCAAACGCCATTTTGCTATTTTACTTACAGACACGGGAATTATATTTTCTGAATCCTTGGAGGAAGGCCTAAAAAACGTCGGGAGTAGAATTTTCATTTAGGTCAACTGGAAGTCACCATTTTGAATTGAAAATGAAAAATGGAAGCAATTTGAAGGGCCGAGTTTTTGGAACACAATAACTCTCCTTCTAATTAAGCTAGAATGTTTAAACTTGGGGTAGACGTTCACTAGGTCAATGTCATGATTGAGTGTAAAGATGAGCATTTTCTGCCTTGGGTAAGCAGAGATACGCATGCTGATTTGTTGATTCTTTAGGGCACAATAACTTCGGTTATAATGAAGGGAGGGTGGTGAAACTCTTGTCAATCGAGAGTCTAATAGCTAGCCTGTTGTGTGAAATCATTGTATCATTTTTTTAAATATCAGGGATAGCAGAAAAAAGAGATCGAAAATCCAAAAAGTCGTATTTTTACGATTTAGAGCATTTTTAAAGGTCCTTTTCTCTTAAAGTCAACATAATATTTTGGGGGAACTTCTTGTACAAAGAGTCTTATCGGTAGTCTTTTATATGAAACCATCGATCAACAGTCCAAAATATCAGGAGTAGAAGAATAAAAGGATCGAAAATTGAAAACGACACCCTTTCATTGTTAAGCAAAACATGCAGTGTGGGTGGCTACAATTTGCACATTTAGTCATCGTATAGAGCTTATTCAACATTATCGAATTCCAACTGCTAAGGAATCTTTTACGTGCACTCCAATGTGTACACGCCGGTGGGAGGACACGCCAAAAAATCGAGATGAACCTTCTCGGCCAATGCAGGGACCGAACACCCGACCTCCTGGCTAGCAGGTCAACGCCTTCGCCACATAGTGTGTACACCCATCGTACATTTCATCTGTCAAATCAAAGCATTTCATTGCATTAGACCAATAATTAATTATTCTTAATTTGAAACTTTATTTTAATATTATTAAATCCTCATTTTATTGGTAGACGTTCGTCTTATTTAAAGTTAAACTTTCATTTAACTATGAACATCCCTTAACGTGTCTCTTTAAAACAATTAAATACTCTAAAACAGTAGCTCAACCTTTTGACCTAAGCTCATTATTTTACCATTTTGTATGTGAGCGACTTGTTATTCTTCTTATATGGCATATTGCACGTGTCCGATTTCAAAGGGGAGTTTGGTGGCTGAATGGTTAGCACGCGCGCGCTGTATCATAAAGCCTGTCATTGAGTCAGCTAGCGTGTTTTCGAATCTCCGGTCGTACCTGACAAGGAGTAAGGTCGCCTGTCCATCTTGGTGGGTTTTCTTCATTTCCTCCGGTTTCCTTCCACTGCTAAAGACCTCTACGCACAAGCGAAATATTGAAATAAAATCGAACTATATGTTAGTCCCGAAATGATCTAGTTTGGGACACAATAACTCTCTTTCTAATTCAGCTAAACTTGGTGTGGGTGTTTATTAGGCCAATACCTTGATGACTCTGGAACACAATAACTCTTTTTCTAATTGGGGTACAATGTTCAAACTTGGTATAGGCATTCACTAAGTCAATGTCTTGATGAAGTTCGAAGTAGAATTTTGATTTAGGTCAACTGGTAGTCACCATTTTGAAGTGAATATGAAACATAGTGAAAAGTCGACATTTACGGACTTGTAAACAAACACATAAGAGCATAGTATGTTCAATGCGTCTCATATGTCTGAAATTAATACATTTCAGGATAGTCGGGATACGGTATTTGAATATTTCAAAAATTCGATTTTTGCCTTTGATGTTTTTCGTGCTGACAAAATTCTTTACGAGTGAAAAATCACATTAACTTCACTAGATTGTGACCGATTTTATTGATTTTTTTTCCTTGTTCGGATTATTCATACCACCCATGACATGTGACAGGAAGTGACTGTGAATATGAAAGCTTTCATATCTGCATGGGACAGTAGCAGATCTAGTTATTATTATTTTTTTTGTGTATTTTCTGCAAATCGGATTTCTCAGAATCTAACCAAAGGATCTTTCTGAAACTTTGACCTACCCCCTATAAATGGGGTGCGAACCTTGATTAAATATATTTTCAAAACGTTTTACGAATCCGAAATCACCGAATTTTACGAACGAATGCATTTGACCTACAATGCTGTAACTTTGTGACTATTTGACCTATTTAATTATTTCTTTTTTCTATGAGTACCTTGAGACATTTACTTCAAATCTGCAATTTCGGATTTTCGAATTTCGAAAATTCGTCGCTGTGATTTTGAACCGGAAGTTTAGACCAACTCGACAACTTCTTTAGTAGTTGTACGATTTTCATGAAATTTAATATGTAAGTAAACCTTAATGATGCAACTTGAAAAATGACTTTAGAAATTTTCTAAATTATCTCCCCTTGGAGAAATTGAGGATCGAGATTTTCAAAAAAAATCGACGAAATATAGGTCAAATCATCTTGATTTTCTTTTTTGGTTACTAGCTGCGAGACCACTGATTCGTACACAAAAAATGGAGTTTGTAGCTCAACCCGGAAGTGCCACCATCTTGAAATGTAAAAACCTCAAACGCCATTCTGCTATTTTACTTACAGACACAGGAATTATATTTTCTGAATCCTTGTAGGAAGGCCTAAAAAACGTCTGGAGTAGAATTTTCATATAGGTCAACTAGAAGTCACCATTTTGAATTGAAAATGAAAAATGGAAGCAATTTAAAGGGCCGAGTTTTTGGAACACAATAACTCTCCTTCTAATTAAGCTAGAATGTTTAAACTTGGGGTAGACGTTCACTAGGTCAATGTCATGATTGAGTGTAAAGATGAGCATTTTCTGCCTGGGGTAAGCAGAGATACGCATGCTGATTTGTTGATTCTTTAGGGCACAATAACTTCGGTTATAATGAAGGGAGGGTGGTGAAACTCTTGTCAATCTAGAGTCTCATAGCTAGCCTGTTGTGTGAAATCATTGTATCATTTTTTTTAAATATCAGGGATAGCAGAAAAAAGAGATCGAAAATCCAAAAAGTCGTATTTTAACGATTTAGAGCATTTTTAAAGGTCCTTTTCTCTAAAAGTCAACATAATATTTTTGGGGAACTTCTTGTACAAAGAGTCTTATCGGTAGTCTTTTATATGAAACCATCGATCAACAGTCCAAAATATCAGGAGTAGAAGAATAAAAGGATCGAAAATTGAAAACGGCACCCTTTCATTGTTAAGCAAAACATGCAGTGTTGGTGGCTACAATTTGCACATTTAGTCATCGTATAGAGCTTATTCAACATGATCGAATTCCAACTGCTAAGGAATCTTTTACGTGCACTCCAATGTGTACACGCCGGTGGGAGGACACGCCAAAAAATCGAGATGAACTTTCTCGGCCAATGCAGGGATCGAACACCCGACCTCCTGGCTAGCAGGTCAACGCCTTCGCCACATAGTGTGTACACCCATCGTACATTTCATCTGTCAAATCAAAGCATTTCATTGCATTAGACCAATAATTAATTATTCTTAATTTGAAACTTTATTTTAGTATTATTAAATCCTCATTTTATTGGTAGACGTTCGTCTTATTTAAAGTTAAACTTTCATTTAACTATGAACATCCCTCAACGTGTCTCTTTAAAACAATTAAATACTCTAAAACAGTAGCTCAACCTTTTGACCTAAGCTCATTAATTTACCATTTTGTATGTGAGCGACTTGTTATTCTTCTTATATGACATATTGCACGTGTCCGATTTCAAAGGGGAGTTTGGTGGCTGAATGGTTAGCACGCGCGCGCTGTATCATAAAGCCTGTCATTGAGTCCGCTAGCGTGTTTTCGAATCTCCGGTCGTACCTGACAAGGATTAAGGTCGCCTGTCCATCTTGGTGGGTTTTCTTCATTTCCTCCGGTTTCCTTCCACTGCTAAAGACCTCTACGCACAAGCGAAATATTGAAATAAAATCGAACTATATGTTAGTCCCGAAATGATCTAGTTTGGGACACAATAACTTTCTTTCTAATTCAGCTAGACTTGGTGTGGGTGTTTATTAGGCCAGTACCTTGATGACTCTGGAACACAATAACTCTTTTTCTAATTGGGGTACAATGTTCAAACTTGGTATAGGCATTCACTAAGTCAATGTCTTGATGAAGTTTGAAGTAGAATTTTGATTTAGATCAACTGGTAGTCACCATTTTGAAGTGAATATGAAACATAGTGAAAAGTCGACATTTACGGACTTGTAAACAAACACAATAGAGCATAGTATGTTCAATGCGTCTCCTATGTCTGAAATTATTACATTTCAGGATAGTCGGGATACGGTATTTGAATATTTCAAAAATTCGATTTTTGCCTTTGATGTTTTTCGTGCTGACAAAATTCTTTACGAGTGAAAAATCACATTAACTTCACTAGATTGTAACCGATTTTAATGATTTTTTTTCCTTGTTCGGATTATTCATACGACCCATGACATGTGACAGGAAGTGACTGTGAATATGAAAGCTTTCATATCTGCATGGGACAGTAGCAGATCTAGTTATTTTTTTTTGTGTGTGTTTTCTGCAAATCGGATTTCTCAGAATCTATCCGTAGGATCTTTCTGAAATTTTGACCTACCCCCCCCCCCAAAAAAAATGGGGTGCGAACCTTGATTAAATATATTTTCAAAACGTTTTACGAATCCGAAATCACCGAAATTTACGAACGACAAAATGGACAATGCATAGTCGTAACTTTGTTATTTTTTGACCGATTTTACTAATTCTTTTTTCTTTGAATACCTTGAAAAAAATCATTTTCATCTGCAGTTTCACATTTTCGAATTTCGAAAATTCGTCGCTGTGATTTCGAACCGGAAGTTTAGACCAATTTGACAACTTCTTTAATAGTTGTACGATTTTCATGAAATTTAGTATATATGTAGACCTTGCCGATGTGACTTCAAAAATATAATTAGAAATTTTCTAAATTATCTCCCCTTGACGAAATTAAGGATCAAAATTTTCAAAAAAATCATCGAAATATAGGTCAGAATGACCTGATTTTTTTTTTGGATACTAGATAAGTAATAACTGATTTGTACACAAAATATGAAGTTTGTTGATCGAACCGGAAGTGCCACCATCTTGAAACGTGAAAAATCCCTAAGGCTTTTTTGCTATTTTACTTACAGACACGGGAGTTATATTTTCTGAATCCTTGAAAGATGGCCTAAAAATTGTTCAGAGCAGAATTTTGATTTAGGTCAATTGATGGTTGCCATTTTGAAGTGAATATGAAAAGTAGTAGCAATTTGAAGGGCCGAAATTTTGAAACACAATAACTCTCCTTCTAATTGAGCTAGAATGTTCAATCTTGGTGTAGACGTTCACTATGTCAATGTCATGATTGAGTTCAAAGATGAGCATTTTCTGCCTAGGGTAAGCAGAGATAAGCATGCTGATTTGTTGATTCTTTAGGGCAAGATAACTTCGGTTATAATGAAGGGAGGGCGGCGAAACTCTTGTTAATCGAGAGTGTAATAGCTGGCCTGTTGTGTGAAATCGTTGTATCTTTTCTTTAAATATCAGGGATAGCAGAAAAAAAGAGATCGAAATTCCAAAAAGTCGTATGTTTACGATTTGGAGCATCTTTAAAGGTTCTTTTCTCTTAAAGTCAACATAATACTTTTTGAGAACTTCTTCTACAAAGAGTCTTATCGGTAGTCTTTTATATGAAAACTTCGACCAACAGTCCAAAATATCTGGAGTAGAAGAATAAAAGGATCGAACATTGAAAACGGCACCCTTTCATTGTTAAGCGAAACATGCAGTGTGGGTGACTACAATCTGCACATTTAGTCATCGTATAGAGCTTATTCAACAGTATCGAATTCCAACTACTTAGGGATATTTTACGTGCACTCCAATGTGTACACGCGACCTTGGTTTTTCGTCCCATCCGAACGACTAGACAGCTGTCCTTGTCAGGCCCTTCGTTCTGCTCACTGACAAGGGGGAACCACGCCGGAAAATCGAGATGAACTTTCTCGTTGCAGAACTTTCAATTCAGGCCAAACGTTTATTGCATACGATTAAGCTGTTCAGTTGGGGCTTATTTTCAAAAGTTTTGTAATAATCGGTTGGTAATTAAAATACCGTGCGAATTAAACTGTTAAAACAGAAAATTTCGCCCGGTTAAAATGTTTCTTGCTATAAGTCAGCAATTTCCCGATTTTAGGGAGGCTGTATCGTAACGTCTGTCATTGAGTCAACCGGCGTCGTTTCGATTTCCAAGTTGCACGTGACATGGAGTATGGTGTCCAACCTCGTGGGTTTTCTCCGTGTCCTTCGGTTTCCTCCCACGGCTAAAGACCCGTATGCGCAAGGGAAGTTTATAAATAAAATTAAAAAACATATGTTAGTCCCGAAATGACCTAGTTTGTGTCGAATGGACGTTGAACCGCATTTCTCTCTTTATCTTTTATTTTTAAAGTTTTGTAATAATCGATTGGTAATCAAAGGTACTGTAAAAGTGATAAAACATAAAATTTCGCCCGGTTGTAATGTTTCTCACTTTAAAGTCAGCAATTTGCCGATTTTAGAGGGCAAATGTTTATTGCGAACAATTAAGCTGGTCAGGGGGAGCTTATTTTTAAGGGAGGCTGAATGGCTGAATGGTTAGCATGTGCGCGCTGTATCGTAACGTCTGTCATTGAGTCAACGGGCGTTGTTTCGATTTCGAGATTGCACGTGACATGGAGTATGGTGTCCAACCTCGTGGGTTTTCTCCGTGTCCTTCGGTTTCCTCCCAACAGCTAAAGACCAGTACGCGCAAGGGGAGTTTTTAAATAAAATTAAAAAACATATGTTAGTCCTGAAATGACCTAGTTTGTGTCGAATGGACGTTTAGCCGCATTTCTCTCTTTCTTTTTTTTATTTTTAAAGTTTTGTAATAATCGGTTGGTAATCATGAAAGATACTGTAAAAGTGATAAAACAGAAAATTTCGCCCGGTTGTAATGTTTCTCACTTTAAAGTCAGCAATTTGCCGATTTTAAGGGGAAAACGTTTATTGCGAACGATTTAGCTGGTCAGAGGGAGCTTATTTTTAAAAGTTTTGTAATATTCGGTTGATAACTAAAGGTACCGTGCAAATTAAACTAATAAAATAATTTTCCAAATTTACATATTTAACGTTAATATTCAAACAATTGGGATCAACCTGATTCAAAGTTTTTTAGTTTTGTTCAAAGTTATCTCATTTAATTTTTCGATGTTTTCTTACCATTTTCATTTCATTTTTCTGAAAATTTTGAAGTGGGAAGTCATCCCGATTACAGCAACACAAGTATCAGTTATTTCCCTTTAGTTTTCAGATTATGCAATGTTTCATACTATATTTAGACTTGTAACTTCGCGAGTTTTTGACCAATTTTGATAGTTTGTTATTCTTATCCTTTCATTTGAGATACTTGATATAATCGATGACACGTGACGATGAATATGAAAGCTTTCATATCTGCATGGGACAGTAGCAGATCTAGTATTATTATTATTTTTTTGTGTGTTTTATCCACAAATCGGATTTCTCAGAATCTAACCATAGGATCGTTCTGAAACTTTTACCTATCCCCCAAAAATGGGTGGTGGCTGTTGATTAAATATATTTTCAAAACGTTTTACGTATCCGAAATTACCGAATTTTACGAACGAATGCATTTGACCTACAATGCTGTAACTTTGTGACTATTTGACCTATTTTACTAAATCTTTTTTCTTTGAGTACCTTGAGACAATTACTATAAATCTGCAGTTTCAGATTTTCGAATTTCGAAAATTCGTCGCTGTGATTTCGAACCGGAAGTTTAGACCAATTTGACAACTTCTTTTCATGAAATTTAGTATATAAGTAGATCTTACCGATGTGACTTCAAAAATATAATTAGAAATTTTCTAAATTAATTCCCCTTGACGAAATTAAGGATCAAATTTTTCAAAAAAATCGTCGAAATATAGGTCAGAATGACCTAATTTTTTTTTTTAGATACTAGACAAGTAATTACTGATTCGTACACAAAATATGGAGTTTGTCGATCGGACCGGAAGTGCCACCATCTTTAAAAGTGAAAAATCCCTAAGGCTTTTTTGCTATTTTACTTACAGCCTCGGGAGTCATATTTTCGGAATCCTTGAAGGAATGCCTAAAAATCTATCGGATCCGAATTTTGATTTCGGTCACGTGATGGTCACCATTTTGAATTGAAAATGAAAAATAGAAGCAATTTGAAGGGCAGGGACTTTGGAATACAATAACTCTCCTTCTAATTAAGCTAGAATGTTCAAATTTGGTGTAGACATTTACTAGGTCAATGTCATGATTGAGTTCAAAAATGAGCATTTTCTGCTTAGGGTAAGCAGAGATAAGCATACTAATGTGTTGATTCTTTAGGGCACGATAACTTCGGTTATAATGAAGGGAGGGCGGTGAAACGTTTGTCAATAGAGAGTCTAATAGCTAGCCTGTTGTGTGAAATCATTGTATTATTTTTTCTAAATATCAGGGATAGCCGAAAAAAAGAGAGTATTTTTACAATTTGGAGCATGTTTAGAGGTCTTTCTCGTAAAGTCAACATAATATTTTTTGGGAACTTCTTCTACAAAGAGTCTTATTGGTAGTCTTTTATATGAAACCATCGATCAACAGTCCAACATATCAGGAGTAGAAGAACAAAAGGATCGAACATTGAAAACGGCACCCTTTCATTGTTAAGCGAAACATGCAGTGTGGGTGACTACAATCTACACATTTAGTCATCGTATAGAACTTATTCAACAGTATCGAATTCCAACTGCTTAGGGATATTTTACGTGCACTCCAATGTGTACACGGGACCTTGGTTTTTCGTCCCATCCGAACGACAAGACAGCTGTCCTTGTCAGGCCCTTCGTTCTGCTCACTGACAAGGGGGAACCACGCCGGAAAATCGAGATGAACTTTCTCCGTGCAGAACTTTCAATTCAGGCGAAAACGTTTATTGCATACGATTAAGCTGGTCAGTTGGAGCTTATTTTCAAAAGTTTTGTAATAATCGGTTGGTAATTAAAGTACCGTGCACATTAAACTGTTAAAACAGAAAATTTCGCCCGGTTGAAATGTTTCTTGCTATAAGTCAGCAATTTTCTGAATTCAGGGAGGCTGAATGGCTGAATGGTTAGCATGTGCGCACTGTATCGTAACGTCTGTCATTGAGTCAACGGGCGTCGTTTCGATCTCCAGGTTGCACGTGACATGGTGTATGATGTCCAACCTCGTGGGTTTTCTCCGTGTTCTTCGGTTTCCTCACAACGGTTAAAGACCAGTACGCGCAAGGGGGGGGGGGGGGAGGGTAAATAAAATTTAAAAACATATGTTAGTCCCGAAATGACCTAGTTTGTGTCGAATGGACGTTAGGCCGCATTTCTCTTTTTCTCTTTTATTTTTAAAGTTTTGTAATAATCGGTTGGTAATCAAAGGTACTGTAAAAGTGATAAAACAGAAAATTTCGCCCGGTTGTAATGTTTCTCACTTTAAAGTCAGCAATTTGCCGATTTTAAGGGGCAAACGTTTATTGCGAACGCTTAAGCTGGTCAGGGGGAGCTTATTTTTAAAAGTTTTGTAATATTCGGTTGATAACTAAAGGTACCGTGCAAATTAAACTGTTACAATAGAAAATTTGGCCCGGTTGAAATGTTTCTCGCTGTAGGTCAGCAATTTGCCGATTTTAGGGAGGTTGCGTGGCTGAATGGTTAGCACGTGCGCTCTGTATCATAACGTCTGTCATTGAGTCAACTGGCGTTGTTTCGATTTCTTGGTTGTACGTGACAAGGAGTATGGTCGCCTGTCCAACCTCGTAGGCCGTAACCGCCGCTGCCCGGGTAAAATTTCCCTCATTGCACACTTTATGGCATATGCCCGTCTTCATTAGCCCATTTTAGGAGCAGAACAGTCGGACGTTAAACCCCATTCAATTTCATTTCATTTTCTCTATGTTGCTTATTTATTATAGTGGATAAATATTTTTCTGGTTCTAACAATTATTTAATTTCTGCATAGAAATCTTGCTTTGGCCAGTTTTTTTATTGCAGAGTGCCATTCTTGTTTAAACAAACATGATCCTTTGTTTGAAACATGCTTAAGAAGTCGTCACGATTTCCTACTTATAACCAAACATATTGGAAATATTAGTCTGGCATTATTAAATCCTAATTTTATTGGTCTTATTTAAAATTAAACTTTCATTTAACTATGAACAACCCTTAACGTGTCTCTTTAAAACTATTAAGTACTCTAAAACAGTAGCTCAACCTTTTGACCTAAACTCATTAATTTACCATTTTGTTGTGAGCGACTTCTTATTCTTCCTATATGACATATTGCACGTGTCTGATTTCAAAGGGGGGTTGGGTGGCTGAATGGTTAGCACGCGCGCCTGTCATTGAGTTAACTAGCGTGTTTTCGAATGCCCGGTTGTACGTGACAAGGAGGAAGGTCGCCTGTCCAACCTGCCATTTTTAATTTTTTTTTCCCGCCATTTTCATTTCATTTTCTCATCCGTCTCATTACAGTAATACAAGTTTCAGTTATTTCCCTTTAGTTTTCAGATTATTGTTATGCCTGGGTGCAATGTTTCATACTATATTTAGACTTGTAACTTCGCGAGTTTTTGACCAATTTTAATAATTTTTTCTTCTTATCCTTTTATTTAGGATACTTGATACAATCAATGACACGTGACGATGAATATGAAAGCTTTCATATCTGCATGGGACAGTAGCAGATCTAGTTAGGCTTTCAGACTTTCGTCTGAAAGCCTATTGAGATTACTAAAATTATTAGGGTTTCACACTGCGAAGCTTGTGTGAAACACTATTGTTTTTGTTAAAATTATTCTTCTTCTTATTATTATTATTATTCTTCTTTTGTTTTGAGTAGATCTCAGCAACTGCTTGTCGCATCGTTACGATTTCTTCGGTTTTACTGGGAAAGTGGGTGTGACTTAGAGGATAAAGCTATTTTGAACGTTCTGCGACAATGCGAAATGTCCGAAATCACCGAAGTTATCATTTTTGAAAATATTGCAGTAATTTTAACAATAATCATTGGATTTTAATTTTCGATAGATTTTGGCATAGCCGGAGACAGGGCACATAGCTACGTTACTTTCAATTTTGGATTTTCGGCAAATCTTCGAAGATATTAGGCGCCAAATTTCGAAAATTTAAAATTTTACAAAAAACTTTTTTATTTATGAATATTTCTTAGTCGTGTTGTGCACAGAATTAAAGAGTCATCTGATTAGCGCAAAAATGTTAAAAATTTTTGTCTCAAAAATTTTCCTTGGCCGCCATTGGCTAATTCAGTTTTTCAGTCCTAGATTATTTTGTTATTGTTCGATTTGTATAAAACAAAGTTCATATGCTTCGTTGTCTCAATTGTCATTTTTTTTGTTACCGATAGTGTTATCTGTCGGCACCGGAAGTGGCATAATTTTACCAAAAACTACAATTTTGACAGTTATTTACGATCTTCAAAAACAAATATTATTTTTTTGAAAAATTATATGACTCAAAGAGTGTGTCCTTTCAAGGCGCAAAAAATGGCGGAAGCAGTTTTTTTAATTTCTATTTCATTTTCTTGCAAATTGGATTAAGAGGTGGAAAAAGGCGTAAAATTGACCTATTTACAACCCATTCAGGCTTTTCAGATTTTAAAATATTTTTACATAACTTTTATAAACTTGTAGCTATAATCCATACAAAGAAAATGTATGTTAAAATTAGTTTGTAATATAAGCAGTTGCCAAGAAATGGGCAGTTCTGCATAAGTCACTGTTTTCGTTATTTTGCCTGTAATATAGTCAATTATTATTGGATTTTTATAAAAGTGACATCATTTGATTCAAAAAGCATGTAGCGTCATATCAAGTTGATTACTATTAAAAATTGACACCGGAAGTGACGTCATTTTGTCAAAAACTGCATTTTAAACTTTTTAAATCAAAGTTTTATTCAACCAAGAATAACTTAATATGTATTAATAATTTTAACTTTTGGTTTAAATTCACATATAAACACAACTCATATGGTCATATAGATATCATAAAATTGTTTCTAACTTGTTCGGTTGCCGAGAAATAGGCGGTTTTCTACAGGTCACTTTTGAAGGTTTTGGGGCCATAAAAGTGTCAATTATTATTCGATTTTCATAAACGCTACACCATGTTATACCTAATGCCATTCGGGATTTCATACAAGTAATTTAAAATTTTCCTTATCACCGGAAATAACGTCATTTTGGCAAAAACTGTATTTTTAGCCTTCAAAACAGATATTTTATTCAAATGAGTCTGTTTTGAAATCTTTTTCAAATTATGGTATTTGATGCCAATCAACAAATAGAATGAAGTCATACGATCATACAGATATCACAAAATGGTTTCTAACATGTACGGTTGCCGAGAAATAGCCGATTTTCTGCAAGTCACTTTTCAAGTTTTTTGGTCTTTAAAAGTGACAATTATTATTCGATTTACATAAAATTTTCACTATATGATATCGTATGCCATTTCTGATTTCATAAGACTAATTGAACATTTTCATAACAACGGGAGTAATTTAATTTTGTCAAGATCATTTACAACAAACAAATGTATAAAATGAATTGATATTGCTCGATTTGGTTGATTCTGCGTCCATTTTATTCGTGTGCAATGTTAATTTGGAAACCTGTTTAGTGGTTTCGTTGGTACCAGAAGTGACATATGTTCAAGGGTAACTTGGCACCGGAAGTGACATGTTTAAGGGTAACGTGGCACTAGTGAAACCCGTCATTCCTGCATGCAGGTCTAGTTATTATTAGGGTTTCACACTGCGAAGCTTGTGTGAAACACTATTGTTTTTGTTAAAATTATTATTCTTATTATTAGGGTTTCACACTGCGAAGCTTGTGTGAAACACTATTGTTTTTGTTAAAATTATTATTCTTATTATTATTATTCTTCTTTTGTTTTGAGTAGATCTCAGCAACTGCTTGTCGCATCGTTACGATTTCTTCGGTTTTACTGGGAAAGTGGGTGTGACTTAGAGGATAAAGCTATTTTGAACGTTCTGCGACAATGCGAAATGTCCGAAATCACCGAAGTTATCGTTTTTAAAAAAATATTGCAGTAATTTTAAAAATAATCATTGGATTTTAACTTTCGGTACATTTTGGCATAGCCGGAGACATGGCACATGGCTACGCTACTTTCGATTTTTGATTTTTGGCAAATCTTCGAAGATATTAGGCGCCAAATTTCGAAAATTTAAAATTTTACAAAAAACTTTTTTATTTATGAATATTTTTTAGTCGTGTTGTGCACAGAATTAAAGAGTCATCTGACTAGCGCAAAAATGTTAAAAATATTTGTCTCAGTAATTTTCTTTGGCCGCCATTGGCTAATTCAGTTTTTCAGTCCTAGATTAATTTTTTATTGTTCGATTTGTATAAAACAAAGTTCATATGCTTTGTTGTCTCAATTGTCATTTTTTTTGTTACCGAAAGTGTTATCTGTCGGCACCGGAAATGGCATAATTTTACCAAAAACTACAATTTTGACAGTTAGGTACCATTTTTCGAAAACAAATATTATTTTTTTGAAAAATTATATGACTCAAAGAGTGTGTCCTATAAATGCGCAAAAAATGTCGGAAGCAGTTTTTTTAATTTCGATTTCATTTTCGAGCAAATTCGATTAATAGGCTAAATATGGTGTAAATTTGACCTATTTACAACCCATTCAGGCTTTTCAGATTTTAAAATATTTCTTCGTAACTTTTATAAACATGTAGCTATAATCCATACGAAGAAAATGTATGTTAAAATTAGTTTGTAATATAAGCAGTTGCCAAGAAATTGTCAGTTCTGCATAAGTCACTGTTTTCGTTATTTTGCGTGTAAAATAGTCAATTATTATTGGATTTTTATAAAAGTGACATCATATGATTCAAAAAGCATGTAGCATCATATCAAGTTGATTACAATTTAAAATTGACACCGGAAGTGACGTCATTTGGTCAAAAACTGCATTTTAAACTTTTTAAATCAATGTTTTATTCAACCAAGAATTACTTAATATGTATTAATAATTTTAACTTTTGGTTTTAATTCACATATAAACACAACTCATATGGTCATATAGATATCATAAAATTGTTTCTAACTTGTTTGGTTGCCGAGAAATAGACGGTTTTCTACAGGTCACTTTTGAAGGTTTTGGGGTCATAAAAGTGTCAATTATTATTCGATTTTCATAAACGTTACACCATGTTATACCTAATGCCATTTGGGATTTCATACAAGTAATTTAAGATTTTCATTATAACCGGAAGTAACGTCATTTTGGCAAAAACTGTATTTTTAGCCTTCAAAACAGATATTTTATTCAAATGAGTCTGTTTTGAAATCTTTTTCAAATTATGGTATTTGATGCCAATCAACAAATAGAATGAACCCATACGATCATACAGATACCACAAAATGGTTTCTAACTTGTAGGGTTGCAGAGAAATAGCCGATTTTCTACAAGTCACTTTTCAAGTTTTTTTGGTCTTTAAAAATGGCAATTATTATTCGATTTGCATAAAATTTTCACTATATGATATCGTATGCCGTTTCTGATTTCATAAGACTAATTGCACATTTCCATTAACACCGGAAGTAATTTAATTTTGTCAAGATCATTTACAAGTAACAAATGTATAAAATGAATTGATATTGCTGGATTTGGTTGATTCTGCGTCCAATTTATTTGTGTGCAATGTTAATTTGGAAACCTGTTTAGTGGTTTCATTGGTACCGGAAGTGACATATGTTCAAGGGTAACTTGGCACCGGAGTGACATGTTTAAGGGTAACGTGGCACCAGTGAAACCCGTTATTCCTGCATGCAGGTCTAGTTATTAGGGTTTCACACTGCATAGCTTGTGTGAAACACTATTGTTTTTTTTAAAATTATTATTAGGGTTTCACACTGCGTAGCTTGTGTGAAACACTATTGTTTTTGTTAAAATTATTATTCTTATTATTATTATTATTATTCAGATTCCAATTTGAATAGATCTCAGCAACTACGTGTCGCATCGTTACGATTTCTTCGGTTTTACTGGGAAAGTGGGTGTGACTTAGAGGATAAAGCTATTTTGAACGTTCTGCGACAATGCGAAATGTCCGAAATCACCGAAGTTATCGTTTTTGAAAATATTGCAGTAATTTTAACAATAATCATTGGATTTTAACTTTCGAAACATTTTGGCATAGCCTGAGACAGGGCACATAGCTACGCTACTTTCGATTTTTGATTTTCGGCAAATCTTTGAAGATATTAGGCGCCAAATTTCGAAAATTTAAAATTTTACAAATTTTTTTTTTATTTATGAATATTTTTTAGTCGTATTGTGCACAGAATTAAAGAGTCATCTGACTAGTGCAAAAATGTTAAAAAATTTTGTCACAGTAATTTTCCTTGGCCGCCATTGGCTAATTCAGTTTTTCAGTCCTAGATTAATTTTTTATTGTTCGATTTGTATAAAACAAAATTCATATGCTTCGTTGTATCAATTGTCATTTTTTTTATTACCGAAAGTGTTATCTGTCGGCAGCGGAAGTGGCATAATTTTACCAAAAACTACAATTTTGACAGTTATTTTCCTATTTCGAAAACAAATATTATTTTTTGGAAAAATTATATTACTCAAAGAGTGTGTCTTTTCAAGGCGCAAAAAATGTAGGAAGCAGTTTTTTTAATTTCTATTTCATTTTCTAGCAAATTGGATTAAGAGGTGAAAAAAGGCGTAAAATTGACCTATTTACAACCCATTCAGGCTTTTCAGATTTTAAAATATTTTTACATAACTCTTATAGACTTGTAGCTATAATCAATACGAAGAGAATGTATGTGAAAATTAGTTTGTAATATAAGCAGTTGCCAAGAAATGGACAGTTCTGCATAAGTCACTGTTTTCTGTATTTTGCGTGTAATAAAGTCAATTATTATTGGATTTTTATAAAAGTGACGTCATTTGATTCAAAAAGCATGTAGCGTCATATCAAGTTGATTACAATTTAAAATTGACACCGGAAGTGACGCCATTTTGTCAAAAACTGCATTTTAAACTTTTTAAATCAATGATTTATTCAACCAAGAATTACTTAATATGTAAAATAATAATTTTAACTTCTGGTTTAAATTCACATATAAACACAACTCATATGGTCATATAGATATCATAAATTGTTTCTAACTTGTTCGGTTGCCGAGAAATAGACGGTTTTCTACAGGTCACTTTTGAAGGATTTGGGGCCATAAAAGTGTCAATTATTATTCGATTTTCATAAATGTTACACCATGTTATACCTAATGCCATTTGGGATATCATACAAGTAATGTAAGATTTTCATTATCACCGGAAGTAACGTCATTTTGGCAAAACCCTATTTTTAGCCTTCAAAACAGATATTTTATTCAAATGAGTCTGTTTTGAAATCTTTTTCAAATTATGGTATTTGATGTCAATCAACAAATAGAATGAAGCCATACGATCATACAGATACCACAAAGTGGTTTGTAACTTGTACGGTTGCCGAGAAAGAGCCGATTTTCTACAAGTCACTTTTCAAGTTTTTTGGTCTTTAAAAGTGGCAATTATTATTCGATTTACATAAAATTTTCACTATATGATATCGTATGCCATTTCTGATTTCATAAGACTAATTGAACATTTTCATAACAACGGGAGTAATTTAATGTTGTCAAGATCATTTACAAGTAACAAATGTATAAAATGAATTGATATTGCTGGATTTGGTTGATTCTGCGTCCATTTTATTTGTGTGCAATGTTAATTTGGAAACCTGTTTAGTGGTTTTGTTGGTACCAGAAGTGACATATGTTCAAGGGTAACTTGACACCGAAAGTGACATGTTTAAGGGTAACGTGGCACCAGTGAAACCCGTCATTCCTGCATGCAGGTCTAGTTCTTATTATTATTATTATTCAGATTCCAATTTGAATAGATCTCAGCAACTACGTGTCGCATCGTTACGATTTCTTCGGTTTTACTGGGAAAGTGGGTGTGACTTAGAGGATAAAGCTATTTTGAACGTTCTGCGACAATGCGAAATGTCCGAAATCACCGAAGTTATCGTTTTTGAAAATATTGCAGAAATTTTAACAATAATCATTGGATTTTAACCTTCGATACATTTTGGCATAGCCTGAGACAGGGCACATAGCTACGCTACTTTCGATTTTTGATTTTCGGCAAATCTTCGAAGATATTAGGCGCCAAATTTCGAAAATTTAAAATTTTACAAAAAACTTTTTTATTTATGAATATTTTTTAGTCGTATTGTGCACAGAATTAAAGAGTCATCTGACCAGTGCAAAAATGTTAAAAAATTTTGTCTCAGTAATTTTCCTTGGCCGCCATTGGCTAATTCAGTTTTTCAGTCCTAGATTAATTTTCTATTGTTCGATTTGTATAAAACAAATTTCATATGCTTCGTTGTCTCAATTGTCATTTTTTTTATTACCGAAAGTGTTATCTGTCGGCACCGGAAGTGGCATAATTTTACCAAAAACTATAATTTTGACAGTTAGGTACCATTTTTCGAAAACAAATATTATTTTTTGGAAAAATTATTTGACTCAAAGAGTGTGCCCTTTCAAGGCGCAAAAAATGTCGGAAGCAGTTTTTTTAATTTCGATTTCATTTTCGAGCAAATTCGATTAAGAGGCTAAAAATGGTGTAAAATTGACCTATTTACAACCTCTTCAGGCTTTTCAGATTTTAAAATATTTCTTCATAACTTTTATAAACTTGTAGCTATAATCCATACGAAGAAAATGTATTTTAAAATTAGTTTGTAATATAAGCAGTTACCAAGAAATGGACAGTTCTGTACAAGTCACTGTTTTCGTTATTTTGCCTGTAAAATAGTCAATTATTATTGGATTTTTATAAAAGTGACATCATTTGGTTCAAAAAGCATGTAGCGTCATATCAAGTTGATTACAATTTAAAATTGACACCGGAAGTGACGTCATTTGGTCAAAAACTGCATTTTAAACTTTTTAAATCAATGTTTTATTCAACCATGAATAAATTAATATGTAATAATAATTTTAACTTTTGGCTTAAATTCACATATAAACACAACTCATATGGTCATATAGATATCATAAAATTGTTTCTAACTTGTTCGGTTGCCGAGAAATAGACGGTTTTCTACAGGTCACTTTTGAAGGTTTCGGGGCCATAAAAGTGTCAATTATTATTTGATTTTCATAAACGTTACACCATGTTATACCTAATGCCATTTGGGATTTCATACAAGTAATTTAAGATTTTCATTATCACCGGAAGTAACGTCATTTTGGCAAAAACTGTATTTGTAGCCTTCAAAACAGATATTTTATTCAAATGAGTCTGTTTTGAAATCTTTTTCAAATTATGGTATTTGATGCCAATCAACAAATAGAATGAACCCATACGATCATACAGATACCACAAAATGGTTTCTAACTTGTACGGTTGCAGAGAAATAGCAGATTTTCTACAAGTCACTTTTGAAGTTTTTTGGTCTTTAAAAGTGGCAATTATTATTCGATTTACTTAAAGTTTTCACTATATGATATCGTATGCCATTTCTGATTTGATAAGACTAATTGAACATTTTCATTAACACCGGAAGTAATTTAATTTTGTCAAGATCATTTACAAGTAACAAATGTATAAAATGACTTGATATTGCTGGATTGATTGGTTGATTCTGCGTCCATTTTATTTGTGTGCAATGTTAATTTGGAAACCTGTTTAGTGGTTTCGTTGGTACCGGAAGTGAAATATGTTCAAGTGTAACTTGGCACCAAAAATCACATGTTTAAGAGTAACTTGGCACCAGTGAAACCCGTCATTCCTGCATGCAGGTCTAGTTATTATTATTATTATTCTTTTGTTTTGAGTAGATCTCAGCAACTACGTGTCGCATCGTTACGATTTCTTCGGTTTTACTGGGAAAGTGGGTGTGACTTAGAGGATAAAGCTATTTTGAACGTTCTGCGACAATGCGAAATGTCCGAAATCACCGAAGTTATCGTTTTTACAAATATTGCGGTAATTTTAACAATAATCATGGGATTTTAACTTTCGATACATTTTGGCATAGCTGGAGACAGGGCACATAGCTGCGCTACTTTCGATTTTTGATTTTCGGCAAATCTTCGAAGATATTAGGCGCCAAATTTCGGAAATTTAAAATTTTACAAAAAACTTTTTTATTTATGAATATTTTTTAGTCGTGTTGTGCACAGAATTAAAGAGTCATCTGACTTGCGCAAAAATGTTAAAAAATTTTGTCTCAGTAATTTTCCTTGGCCTCCATTGGCTAATTCATTTTTTCAGTCCTAGATTAATTTTTTATTGTTCGATTTGTATAAAACAAAGTTCATATGCTTCGTTGTCTCAATTGTCATTTTTTTTATTACCAAAAGTGTTATCTGTCGGCACCGGAAGTGGCATAATTTTACCAAAAACTACAATTTTGACAGTTAGGTACATTTTTTGAAAACAAATATTATTTTTTTGAAAAATTATATGACTCAAAGAGTGTGTCCTTTAAAGGCGCAAAAAATGTCGGAAGCAGTTTTTTTAATTTCTTTTTCATTTTCTAGCAAATTGGATTAAGAGGTGAAAAAAGGCGTAAAATTGACCTATTTACAACTCATTCAGGCTTTTCAGATTTTAAAATATTTTTACGTAACTTTTATAAACTTGTAGCTATAATCCATACGAAGAGAATGTATGTGAAAATTAGTTTGTAATATAAGCAGTTGCCGAGAAATAGGCAATTTTGCATGAGTCACTTTTCACGTAATTTTGGCTGTAAAAGAATCAATTATTATTCGATTTTCAATTTTCTTTCGCCATTGGATGCCTAATGCCATAGTGGACAATGTCAAACCATTTTACCCCTTGCGCTGCCACCGGAAATGACGTCATTTGCTTAAAAACTTAAATTTTAGCCTTCAAAAAACAATATTTTATTCAAATGAGTCGTATTTGTTATTTTTTTCAAATTGTGATATTTGATTCTATTGATCAAATAGATTGAACCCATACGATCATACAGATACCACAAAATGGTTTCTAACTTGTACGGTTGCAGAGAAATGGGCGATTTTCCTTACGTCACTTTTCAAGGTTTTTGGTCTATAAAAGTGTCAGTTATTATTCGATTTTCATAAAATTTTCACCATATGATATCTTGTTTCATTGATGATTTCATAGAACTAATTTAACATTTTCAGTATCACCGGAAGTAATGTCATTTTGGCAAAAACTGTATTTTTAGCCTTCAAAACAGACATTTTTTTCAAATGAGTCTGATTTGTAATATATTTCAAATTATGATATTTGATTCCAATCAACAAATGGATTGAACCCATACGATCATATAGATACCAAAAGATAGTTTTTATCGTGTACGGTTGCCGAGAAATAGACGATTTTCTACAAGTCACTTTTCAAGGTTTTTGGTCTATAAAAGTGGCAATTCTCATTCGATTTACATACAATTTTCGCCATTATGCTGCCTTATGCCATTTCTGATTTCATAAAACTAATTGAACATTTTCATTATCACCGGAAGTAATGAAATTTTGCCAGGATCACTTACAAGTAACATATATATAAAATGAATTGATATTGCTGTATTTGGTTGATTCTTCGTCCATTTTATTTGATGTTTACAATGCTTATGTGGAAACCTGTTTGATGGTTTCATTGGTATCGGAAGTGACATATGTTTAAGGGTAACGTGGCACCGAAAGTGACGTGGCACCAGTGAAACCCGTCATTCCTGCATGCAGGTCTAGTTAGGGTTTCACACTGCGTAGCTTGTGTGAAACACTATTGTTTTTGTTAAAATTATTATTCTTATTAGGGTTTCACACTTGTGTGAAACACTATTGTTTTTGTTAAAATTATTATTCTTATTATTATTATTATTCAGATTCCAATTTGAATAGATCTCAGCAACTACGTGTCGCATCGTTACGATTTCTTCGGTTTTACTGGGAAAGTGGGTGTGACTTAGAGGATAAAGCTATTTTGAACGTTCTGCGACAATGCGAAATGTCCGAAATCACCGAAGTTATCGTTTTTGAAAATATTGCAGTAATTTTAACAATAATCATTGGATTTTAACTTTCGATACATTTTGGCATAGCCTGAGACAGGGCACATAGCTACGCTACTTTCGATTTTTGATTTTCGGCAAATCTTCGAAGATATTAGACGCCAAATTTCGAAAATTTAAAATTTTACAAAAAACTTTTTTATTTACGAATATTTTTAGTCGTATTGTGCAGAGAATTAAAGAGTCATCTGATTAGCGCAAAAATGTTAAAATTTTTTGTCTCAGTAATTTTCCTTGGCCGCTATTGGCTAATTCAGTTTTCCAGTCCTAGATTAATTTTTTATTGTTCGATTTGTATAAAACAAAGTTCATATGCTTCGTTGTCTCAATTGTCATTTTTTTTATTACCAAAAGTGTTATCTGTCGGCACCGGAAGTGGCATAATTTTATCAAAAACTACAATTTTGACAGTTTGGTACCATTTTTCGAAAACAAATATTAATTTTTGGAAAAATTATTTGACTCAAAGAGTGTGCCCTTTCAAGGCGCAAAAAATGTCGGAAGCAGTTTTTTTAATTTCGATTTCATTTTCGAGCAAAGTCGATTAAGAGGCTAAAAATGGTGTAAAATTGACCTATTTACAACCTATTCAGGCTTTTCAGATTTTAAAATATTTCTTCGTAACTTTTATAAACTTGTAGCTATAATCCATACGAAGAAAATGTATGTTAAAATTAGTTTGTAATATAAGCAGTTACCAAAAAATGGGCAGTTCTGTACAAGTCACTGTTTTCGTTATTTTGCCTGTAAAATAGTCAATTATTATTGGATTTTTATAAAAGTGACATCATGTGATTCAAAAAGCATGTAGCGTCATATCAAGTTGATTACAATTTAAAATTGACACCGGAAGTGACGTCATTTGGTCAAAAACTGCATTTTAAACTTTTTAAATCAATGTTTTATTCAACCAAGAATAACTTAATATGTATTAATAATTTTAACTTTTGGTTTAAATTCACATATAAACACAACTCATATGGTCATATTGATATCATAAAATTCTTTCTAACTTGTTCGGTTGCCGAGAAATAGACGGTTTTCTACAGGTCACTTTTGAAGGTTTCGGGGCCATAAAAGTGTCAATTATTATTCGATTTTCATAAACGTTACACCATGTTATACCTAATGCCATTTGGGATTTCATACAAGTAATGTAAGATTTTCATTATCACCGGAAGTAACGTCATTTTGGCAAAAACTGTATTTTTAGCCTTCAAAACAGATATTTTATTCAAATGAGTCTGTTTTGAAATCCTTTTTAAATTATGGTATTTGATGCCAATCAACAAATAGAATGAACCCATACGATCATACAGATACCACAAAATGGTTTCTAACTTGTACGGTTGCAGAGAAATAGCAGATTTTCTACAAGTCACTTTTCAAGTTTTTGGTCTTTAAAAGTGACAATTATTATTCGATTTACATAAAATTTTCACTATATGATATCGTATGCCATTTCTGATTTCATAAGACTAATTGAACATTTTCATTAACACCGGAAGTAATTTAATTTTGTCAAGATCATTTACAAGTAACAAATGTATAAAATGACTTGATATTGCTGGATTGATTGGTGGATTCTGCGTCCATTTTATTTGTGTGCAATGTTAATTTGGAAACCTGTTTAGTGGTTTCGTTGGTACCGGAAGTGACATATGTTCAAGAGTAACTTGGCACCGAAAGTGACATGTTTAAGGGTAACGTTGCACCAGTGAAACCCGTCATTCCTGCATGCAGGTCTAATAATAATAATAATAATAATTTATTTATAGAGCGCCTATAATCCAATACATTGATTGCTCTATGGCGCTATTACATTATGTTAAAGATACAAAATATAAAACATCTCAAGAATAAGGTTTAAAAAGAAATAAAAGAAACACATATTTATATTAGAATAAAAATATGGTATGTAATAATAATAATAAAAAAAAAAAAAAAAAAAAAAAAAAAAAAAAAAAATAACCTCTGAAAGCGTTTACGCATTTATCAATTAAAATGGGTTTTAAAAAGGTGGGTCTTGAGCTTTTTCTTAAAAACAGACAAGGAAGGGGAATCTTTAACTTCAGAAGGTAACTTATTCCATAGTTTAAAAGCAGCAAAACTAAAAGATCTTTCACCAAATGAGGATTTTGCATGATAGGGCATTAGCAAGTTTTTGTTTTGGGATCTAAGTGTTCTTGTAGGAATATATGGAGTGACGAGATGTTTGAGGTAGCCAGGTGAGTCTTCAATATTGATGATAGAGTACGTTAAAGAGAGTATTTTAAATTCAATTCTGCTAGTAACTGGTAGCCAATGTAGTTCATGTAAAACAGGGGTTATATGTTCACAAAGTTTAGTTCTAGTTATGATTCGGGCGGCTTTGTTTTGAATTTTTTGTAGTCTATTTAGCTGAAGAGAAGGCAAATTAAACAATAAAGAATTACAATAATCAAGTCGAGAAGTTACAAGTGAGTTGACAAGCAATTTAGAAGTATCAGTATCAATAAAGTTTCTAATGCGGCCTATATTATACAATTGAAAATTTGCGGATTTACACATATTCGACACCTGTTCTTTCATGTCAAAGTTTTTATCAAATTTAACACCGAGGTTCCGTACACTGTTACTTGGATGTATAACAGCACCACCCACTTTAACGCAATTTGTGCTAATTGTCGAGAGTCTATGATCAGTTCCTATTTTTAATAGTTCAGTTTTATCATCGTTCAGTTTCAAAAAGTTATTTTTCATCCAGTTTTTTACATTATCAATACACTTCTCCAACTTAATGATTTGTTTACTTTCGTCATCGGGTGTTAGAGCCACGTATAGTTGAGTGTCGTCGGCATATATATGATAGTCTAAATTGTGATCTCTAAGAAGTTTGCCAAGTGGGCATGTATAAGCCGTAAATAATAACGGACCGAGTACTGATCCTTGCGGGACTCCATATTTGATGTATACTGGTTTTGATGACTGCTTATTTATGACAACGGACTGCTTTCGTGAAGTGAGATATGATTCGAACCATTTCAGGGCATAGCCAGTAATTCCAAAGTAATTTTGTAAACGTTTAAGCAGAAGTGCTTGGTCGATGGTGTCAAAAGCAGCACTCAGGTCAAGAAGAACAAGAAATACCACAGGTCTAGTTAGGCTTTCAGACTTTCGTCTGAAAGCCTATTGAGATTACTAAAATTATTATTATTAAGCTTTCATATGTATTACATATGAAAGCTTATTGTTTCTGTTAAAGTTATTATTATTATTATTTTTTTTTTTGTGTGTTTTCTGCAAATCGGATTTCTCAGAATCTATCCATAGGATCTTTCTGAAATTTTGACCTACCCCCCCAAAAATGGGGTGCGAACCTTGATTAAATGTATTTTCAAAACGTTTTACGAATCCGAAATCACCGAATTTTACGAACGAATGCATTTGACCTACAATGCTGTAACTTTGTGACTATTTGATCTATTTTACTAATTCTTTTTTCTTTGAGTATCCTAAGACATTTACTTCAAATCTGCAATTTCGGATTTTCGAATTTCGAAAATTCGTCGCTGTGATTTCGAACCGGAAGTTTACACCAACTCGACAACTTCTTTAGTAGTTGTACGATTTTCATGAAATTTAATATGTAAGTAGACCTTAATGATGCGACTTGAAAAATGACTTTAGAAATTTTCTAACTTATCTCCCCTTGGTGAAATTAAGGATCAAAGTTTTCAAAAAAATCGTCGAAATATAGGTCAGAATAACCTAGGTTTTTTTTTCGATACTAGACAAGGAATTACTGATTCGTACACAAAATATGGAGTTTGTCGATTGAACCGGAAGTGCCACCATCTTTAAACGTGAAAAATCAATAAGGCTTTTTTGCTATTTTACTTACAGACTCGGGAGTTATATTTTCTGAATCCTTGTAGGAAGGCCTAAAAAATGTCGCGAATACAATTCTGATTTAGGTCAACCGGGAGTCACCATTTTGAATTGAAAATGAAAAATAGAAGCAATTTGAAGGGCCGAGACTTTGGAGCACAATAACTCTCATTCTAATTAAGCTAGAATGTTCAAACTTGTTGTAGACGTTCACTAGGTCAATGTTATGATTGAGTTCAAAGATGAGCATTTTCTGCTTAGGGTAAGCAGAGATAAGCATGCAGATTTGTTGATTCTTTAGGGCACGCTAACTTCGGTTATAATGAAGGGAGGGCGGTGAAACTTTTGTCAATAGAGAGTCTAATAGCTAGCCTGTTGTGTGAAATCATTGTATCATTTTTTTTAAATATCCGGGATAGCCGAAAAAAAGAGATTGAAAATCCAAAAAGTCGTATTTTTACAATTTGGAGCATGTTTAGAGGTCTTTCTCGTAAAGTCAACATACTATTTTTTGGGAACTTCTTCTACAAAGAGTCTTATTGGTAGTCTTTTATATGAAACCATCGATCAACAGTCCAACATATCAGGAGTAGAAGAACAAAAGGATCGAACATTGAAAACGGCACCCTTTCATTGTTAAGCGAAACATGCAGTGTGGGTGACTACAATCTACACATTTAGTCATCGTATAGAGTTTATTCAACAGTATCGAATTCCAACTGCTTAGGGATATTTTACGTGCACTCCAATGTGTACACGGGACCTTGGTTTTTCGTCCCATCCGAAGGACTAGACAGCTGTGCTTGTCAGGCCCTCCGTTCTGCCTCACTGACAAGGGGAACCACGCCGGGAAATCGAGATGAACTTTTTCCGTGCAGAACTTTCAATTCAGGCAAAACATTTATTGCATACGATTAAGCTGGTCAGTTGGAGCTTATTTTCAAAAGTTTTGTAATAATCGGTTGATAATTAAAGTACCGTGCACATTAAACTGTTAAAACAGAAAATTTCGCCCGGTTGAAATGTTTCTTGCTATAAGTCAGCAATTTTCTGAATTCAGGGAATGGTTAGCATGTGCGCACTGTGTCGTAACGTCTGTCATTGAGTCAACGGGCGTCGTTTCGACTCCAGGTTGGACGTGACATGAAGTATGATGTCCAACCTCGTGGGTTTTCTCCGTGTCCTTCGGTTTCCTCCCAACGGCTAAAAACCTGTAAGCGCAAGGTGAGTTTTTAAATAAAATTAAAAAACATATGTTAGTCCCGAAATGACCTAGTTTGTGTCGAATGGACATTAGGTCGCATTTCTCTCTTTCTCTTTTATTTTTAAAGTTTTGTAATAATCGGTTGGTAATCAAACGTACTGTAAAAGTGATAAAACAGAAAATTTCGCCCGGTTGTAATGTTTCTCACTTTAAAGTCAGCAATTTGCCGATTTTAAGGGGAAAACGTTTATTGCGAAAGCTTAAGCTGGTCAGGGGGAGCTTATTTTTAAAAGTTTTGTAATATTCGGTTGATAACTAAAGGTACCGTGCAAATTAAACTGTTACAATAGAAAATTTGGCCCGGTTGAAGTGTTTCTCGCTGTAGGTCAGCAATTTGCCGATTTTAGGGAGGTTGCGTGGCTGAATGGTTGTACGTGACAAGGAGTAAGGTCGCCTGTCCAACCTGCCATTTTTAATTTTTTTTCCCGCCATTTTCATTTCATTTTCTCATCCGTCTCATCACAGTAATACAAGTTTCAGTTATTTCCCTTTAGTTTTCAGATTATTGTTATGCCTGGGTGCAATGTTTCATACTATATTTAGACTTGTAACTTCGCGAGTTTTTGACCAATTTTAATAATTTTTTCTTCTTATCCTTTTATTTAGGATACTTGATACAATCAATGACACGTGACGATGAATATGAAAGCTTTCATATCTGCATGGGACAGTAGCAGATCTAGTTATTATTTATTATTATTATTTACCGCGAGGGCCTAGATCTCCATGATCGAAAACAGATATCGATCTGGAATCAGATTTTCTATTGGGAAACCATGTGGTGGCTACTTGATAAAATATTTTTGAAATTTCTGCGCATACCGGAAGTGACCGAAATTTGTACGTTATCTAAAAATTGAAAATCGGCCATAGTTTCGTCAATTCTTTATCCATTTTCAAACAAATTACATTTTTGGAATCCCTGAATCTTTTCTGAGACAATCTATTCTGAGACATTTTTCAATTTCGAACATTCGTCTATGACTTTTATCGTTTGAAAATTGAAAAGATGTTGTTTACGAGCCAATTTTTGTTATTTTTAAAAATTTTCAAATTTGACCTACATTTTTGGATACCTGAAGTCCATCCGATTCCAGTAATATAAGTTCCATTCAGAGTTATCGCCCTTTATTTTTCGATTTTTTTCGAATTTTCTTCCCAATTTGTGAGCTCCGGTTTCGGTTTATGGCAGAATTGACGTTTCTGAAACTTCTGGAACATGAAGTTATAGTCCAATACCAACTTATAAAGCAATTTCGACAAGAATCCTTAAACCGGAAGTGGTCGAAATAATGGGCAATATTTTGAAAAAAATGCAAAAAATGGATATTTTGGGAAAAAACAAGATTTCTCCGCCCGATATCAATGGATTAAAGAAATTAGGGCACCATTGGACTGCACTAGGATTGTACTATCGTATGATACCCAATTCATACGGATACTATGATCAGGAAGCAAAATATGGCACGCTGAAAATCACGAATTTTCTGATTTTTAGCATTTTTGGACGCCTGTATCTCGAAAACTTAACCTACAATTTTTTTTTAATTTTTTCTATCGAGAGTCCTTTTGGAGGTATTTTGCATGAAGCCAACCAATAAGACTTTGAAATGTCTGGAATAGAATAAAAAAGGGACTGAAAATCGAAAAAAGTCGAAAAATCGTGAAATTTTGAAAAATGCTCTACTATTTTTTTATTTTAAGAGATTTTTTAAAAAAGGTTGTATATTCAGATAGGTGACCTAATTACGATTCTAACGATGTATAATATGTATGTAATTATTGAAATTTGATTTTCGATATTTTAAATTTTTTGCATTTTTGGGACTTTTGAACATAGGATTTCTCAGGGGCATTTTATCTGATCAGATAATGTAATATATCATTACAGAGCCCTGTGGCTATTTTAGCGCCCAAACCGACTATTAAAACTATTCCGACAATAATAACCATACCGGGAGTATTCAAAAAATGAAAAAAAAGGTTAAAAATATTGTCGCACTTGCGAAAAACTTGATTGCTCACTTAGGTAATAGCGGACCAAAAGAACTAAAGTGTCGTTGGATAGCCCTATTAATGGACCACCATATGGTATCTAAATAATACGATTTCGATGGTAAGGAAATAAATTATTGTATGCCAAAAATCTAGTATTTTCCGATTTTTTAACATTCTGTGACGCCCTTTTCTCGAAAACGACGCCGCAGATTTTTCTTAAACTTTTCTTACTCAAAGTCCTATCGGTTGTCTATAAAGTGAATCCAAAATGAAAAGAATTGAAATAATATAGGTGGTCCAAAAATGGCATCAAACTTTAAAAAAAAATTGAAAAATCATTAAATTTTTGTAAACGCTCTTTAATTTATCTTTTTTTCCAAAACTACTCAATGGATGTTTCTGACACTTCTGGTACAGAAAGTTAAGTATCGAAAGAACTTCGTAAAGCTATCGCGACAATGATCGTAAAACCGGAAGTAGTCAAACAAATGTCCGATATTTTGAAAAAAAATAATTTTTTTACGAATACCTTTTTTATTTATGAATATATTTTGATGGTATTTTACACAGGGTTAAAATATCATCGTACTTGAGCAGAAATGAGAAAAAAAATTGTCAGGGTAATTTGCGTTAGCCGCCATCGGCTAATTTAGTTTTTCGTACCCAGAAAAATTATTTATTGTTCGATTTGTATAAAACAAAGTTCATATGCTCCGTGGTCCCAATTGTAATTTTTTTTGTTACGGTAAATTTTTTCTGTCGGCAACGAAAGTGACGTAATATTAACAAAAACTACAATTTTGACAGTTCGGTACCACTTTTTGAAAGCAAATATTTTTTTTTTCAAAACTGATATAACTAAAAGGATGCACCCTGCAAAGATGCACAAAATCCTTAGCTCAGATTTTTTAATTTCAATTTCATTTTCGGGCAATTTCGAATAAAATGTAAAATAAAGTGTAAAATTCAGTTATTTACAATTCATTCAGCGTCTTCATATTTTGAAATATTTATTTGTAATTTTCATAAACTCGTAGCAATAATCCAGACGAAGAGAATGTATGCGAAAATTAGTTTGTAATATGAGCAGTTGCCAAGAAATATGCAATTTTGCATGCATCACTTTTCACGTTATTTTGCCTATAAAAGAGTGAATTATCATTCGATTTGCAATATTTTTTTTCCATTTGATGCCTAATGCCAATTTGGACTAGGTCAAGTCAATTTTACATTTTCACTGTGACCGGAAATGACGTCATTTGGGCAAAAACTGTATTTTTAACCCAAAAAACAAATATTTTATTCAAATGAGTCTGCCTTATAATATTTTTAAAATTATGATATTTGATTCCCATCAACGAATAGAATGAAGCCATACGACCATACAGATACCACAAAATGGTTTCTAACTTGTATGGTTACAGAGAAATAGGCGATCTTCTATAAGTCACTTTTCAAGGTTTTTGGTCTATAAAAGTCTCAATTATTATTCGATTTTTATAATTTTTTTACCATTTGATGCCTTATGCCATTTATGGCTTCTATGAACTAAGTTAACATTTTCAATATCACCGGAAGTAATGTAATTTTTGCAAAAAACGTATTTTTAGCCTTCAAAACAAACATTTTTTTGAAGGGATTTATATTTATTATTCGTTTAACTTGATAACGTCTGACTCTAATGGGCAGTAAGATTGAATCAATACCATCATATTGATATCAAAAAAAGCCTTCTAGCATGTTCCCTTGTCGAATAATAGCCAATTTTCCCAGGGTCACTTTTAAGTTTTTTACCTTCTTAATTTCAGTTTAAGGGTTATAGGGTAATTATTTATTGCCCAATATGTATAAAACAAAGTTTGTATTTTGTGTGTTGCGAATTTTCGACTTATTTTTCACCTATAAAAATATCTTTCGGTACCGGAAGTGACATAATTTTGCCATAATTTACAATTTTGACCGGTCTTTTCGCCAGCAAATATTACTTTTACATATGATAGAGGGTGTCGCTGAAGCAAAACAACTAAAGTATAGTTTGGTAGCTCAATGGATCGGCTATGGTATAAGAAACTTCCTGTATGATTCCTGAAAGCCGGTTCAGTGCTGCTTGCAGGTCTAGTTAGGCTTTCAGACTTTCGTCTGAAAGCCTATTGAGATTACTAAAATTATTATTATTATTATTATTATTAGGCTTTCAGACTTTCGTCTGAAAGCCTATTGTGATTACTAAAATTATTATTATTTATTATTATTATTTTATTTTTCGGGGGAGCCTATTTCTCAGTGTCTGTAACAGATACAGATCTGGGACGTAATTTTCTATCAGGAAACCATATAGTGGCCATCCCTTCCACTGTATTTGAAACTTCTGCGCAGACCGGAAGTGGCCGAATTTTGTGCGGTGCCAAAAAATTAAAAAACGGCCGTAGATTCGTCAATTCTGTACCTATTTTCATACAAAATACATTTTTGGAAACCCTGAGTCTTTTCTCGGACGATAGCAGTTGAAAATTTTGCAATTTAGAAACTTCGCCGCTGACTTCTAGCATTCGAAAAATGAAAATATGTTGTTTAAGACACATTTTTTGTTATTTTTCAAAATTTTCAAATTTGACCTACATTTTTGGATACCTGAAGGCAATCCGGTTCCAGTAATATAAGTTTCATTCAGAGTCATCGCCCTTTATTTTTCGATTTTTTTCGAATTTTCTTCACATTTTGTGAGCTTAAGTTTCGTTTTACGGCCGGATCGACGTTTCTGAAATTCCTGGAACATGAAGTAATATGGTCAAACCACCGTTTAAAGCAATTTCGACAACAATCCGTAAACCGGAAGTAGTCGAAATACTATGCGATATTTTGAAAAAAACGTGAAAAATTGGTGTTTTGGGTAAAAACACGATTTTTCCGTCCGATATCAACGGATTAAACAAATTAAGGTATCATTTGGTCGGGCGGTAATTGGACCACTGAATGATACCCAATTCGTACGGATACGATCAGCAGGAAGCAAAATATGGCTCGCTGAAAATCAAGTATTTTCTGATTTGGAGCGTTTTTAGATGCCTGTATCTCGAAAACTGCTCCACAGTTTTTTACGAAACTTTCTCTATCGAGAGACCTTGCAGTAGTCTTGTGTACGAAACATTCCATTACGACTTTGAAATATCTGGAAAAGGTGAAATAACGGACTGAAAATCGAAAAAAGTCGAAAAATCGTGAAATTTTGGAAAATGCTCTGCTTTTTTTTTATTTTAAGAGATTTTCAAAACAAAATTGTATATTCAGATAGCTGACCTAATTACAATTCTAACGATGTATAATATGTATGTAGTTATTGAAATTTAATTTTCGATATTTTAAATTTCTTGCATTTTTGGCACTTTTGAACCTAGGATTTCTCAGGGGCATTTTATCTGATCAGATAATGTAATATATCATTACAGAGCCCTGTGGCTATTTTAGTGCCTAAACCGGTTATCAAAACTATATCGACAATAATAACCATACCGGAAGTATTCAAAAAATGTAAAAAAAAGGTTAAAAACTATGTCGCACTTGCAAAAAACTTGATTTCTCCCTTAGGTAATAGCGGACCAAAAGAACTAAAGTGTCGTTGGATAGCCCTATTAATGGACCATCATATGGTATCTAAATAATACGATATCGATGGTAAGGAAATAAATTATTGTGTGCCAAAAATCTAGTATTTTCCGATTTTTTAACATTCTGAGACGTCCTTTTCTCGAAAACGACGCCGCAGATTTTTCTTAAACTTTTCTTACTCAAAGTCCTATCGGTTGTCTATATAGTGAATCAAAAATGAAAAGCATTGAAATAATATAGGTGGTCCAAAAATGGCATCAAACTTTGAAAAAATTGAAAAATCGTTAAATTTTTGTAAACGCTCTTTAATTTATCTTTTTTTTTCAAAACTGCTCAATGGATGTTTCTGACAATTCTGGTACAGAAAGTTAAGTATCCAAAGAACTTCGTAAAGCTATCACAACAACGATCGTAAAACCGGAAGTAGTCGAAAAAATGTCCGATATTTTGAAAAAAAATAATTTTTTTACGAAAATCTTTTTTATTTATGAATATTTTTTGATTATATTTTACACAGGGTTAAAATATCATCCTACTTGAGCAGAAATGAGAAAAAAAAATTGTCTCGGTAATTTGTGTTAGCCGCCATCGGCTAATTTAATTTTCCGTACCCAGAAAAATTATTTATTGTTCGATTTGTATAAAACAAAGTTCATATGCTCCGTGGTCCCAATTGTAATTTTTTTGTTACGGTGAAATTTTTCTGTCGGCAACGGAAGTGACGTAATATTAACAAAAAGTACAATTTTGACAGTTCGGTACCACTTTTTGAAAGCAAATATTATTTTTTTTCAAAACTGATATAACTAAAAGGATGCATCCTGCAAAGGTGCACAAAATCCTTAGCTCATATTTTTAAATTTCAATTCCATTTTCGGGCAATTTCGAATAAAATGTAAAATAAAGTGTAAAATTCAGTTATTTACAATTCATTCAGCGTCTTCATATTTTGAAATATTTATTTGTAATTTCCATAAACTCGTAGCACTAATCCAGACGAAGAGAATGTATGCGAAAATTAGTTTGTAATATGAGCAGTTGCCGAGAAATATGCAATTTTGCATGCATCACTTTTCACGTTATTTTGCCTATGCAAGAGTGAATTATTATTCGATTTGTAATATTTTTTTCCCATTTGATGCCTAATGCCAATTTGGACTAGGTCAAGCCAATTTTACATTTTCATTGTGATCGGAAATGACGTCATTTGGGCAAAAACTGTATTTTTAACCTAAAAAACTAAAATTTTATTCAAATCAGTCTCCCTTATAATATTTTTTAAAATTATGATATTTGATTCCCATCAACGAATAGAATGAAGCCATAAGACCATACAGATACCACAAAATGGTTTCTAACTTGTACATTTACAGAGAAATAGGCGATCTTCTTTAAGTCACTTTTCAAGGTTTTTGGTATATAAAAGTGTCAATTATTATTCGATTTTTATAATTTTTTTACCATTTGATACCTTATGCAATTTATGACTTCTATGAACCAAGTTAACATTTTCAATATCACCGGAAGTAATGTAATTTTTGCAAAAAACGTATTTTTAGCCTTCAAAACAAACATTTTTTAGAAGTGATTTATATTCATTATTCGTTTAACTTTGTAACGTCTGACTCTAATGGACAGTAAGAGTGAATCAATACCATCATATTGATATCAAGAAAAGGCTTCTAGCATGTTCCCTTGTCGAATAATAACCAATTTTCCCAGGGTCACTTTTAAGTTTTTTACCTTCTTAATTTCAGTTTATGGGTTATAGGTTAATTATTTATTGCCCGAAATGTATAAAACAACGTTTGGATTTTGTATGTTGCGAATTTTCGACTTATTTTTCACCTATAAAAATTTCTTTCGGCACCGGAAGTGACTTAATTTTGCCATAATTTACAATTTTGACTGGTCTTTTCGCCAGCAAATATTACTTTTACATATGATAGAGGGTGTCACTAAAGCAAAACAACCTAAAGTATAGTTTGGTAGCTCAATGGATCGGCTATGGTATAATAAACTTCCTGTATGATTCCTGAAAGCCGGTTCAGTGCTGCTTGCAGGTCTAGTTATTATTATTATTTACCGCGGGGGCCTAGATCTCCATGATCGAAAACAGATATCGATCTGAAATTAGATTTTCTATTGGGAAACCACGTGGTGGCTACTTGATAAAATATTTTTGAAATTTCTGCGCATACCGGAAGTGACCGAACTTTGCACGTTGTCTAAAAATTGAAAATCGGCCATAGTTTCGTCAATTCTTTATCCATTTTCAAACAAATTACATTTTTGGAATCCCTGAATCTTTTCTGAGACAATGGCTATCTCACATTTTTCAATTTCGAACATTCGTCTATGACTTTTATCGTTCGAAAATTGAAAACATGTTGTTTACGAGACAATTTTTGTCATTTTTGAAAATTTTCAAATTTGACCTACATTTTTGGATACCTGAAGTCCATCCGATTCCAGTAATATAAGTTTCATTCAGAGTTATCGCCCTTTATTTTTCGATTTTTATCGAATTTTCTTCCCATTTTGCGAGCTCGGGTTTCGTTTTATGGTAGAATTGACGTTTCTGAAACTTCTGGAACATGAAGTTATAGTCCAATACCAACTGATAAAGGAATTTCGACACGGATCTTTAAACCGGAAGTGGTCGAAATAATGTCCAATATTTTGAAAAAAATGCAAAAAATGAATATTTTGGGGAAAAACGCGATTTCTCCGCCCGATATCAACGGATTAAAGAAATTAGGGTACCATTGGACTGTACTAGGATCGTACTATCGTATGATACCCAATTCATACGGATACGATGAGCAGGAAGCAAAATATGACACGCTGAAAATCAAGTATTTTCTGATTTGGAGCGTTTTTGGACGCCTGTATCTCGAAAACTTAACCGCAACTCTTTTTTTTAACTTTCTCTATCGAGAGTCCATTCGATAGTCTTGTGAATTATGCCACCCAATAAGACTTTGAAATGTCTGGAATAGGTGAAATAACGGACTGAAAATCGAAAAAAGTCGAAAAATCGTGAAATTTTGGAAAATGCTCTACTATTTTTTTATTTTGAGAGATTTTCAAAAAAAGATTGTATATTCAGATAGCTGACCTAATTACGATTCTAACGATGTATAATATGTATGTAGTTATTGAAATTTAATTTTCGATATTTTAAATTTTTTGCATTTTTGGCACTTTTCAACATAGGATTTCTCAGGGGCATTTTATCTGATCAGATAATGCAATATATCATTACAGAGCCCTGTGGCTATTTTAGTGCCCAAACCGGCTATTAAAACTATTCCGAAAATAATAACCATACCGGAAGTATTCAAAAAATGAAAAAAAAAGGTTAAAAACATTGTCGCACTTGCGAAAAACTTGATTTCTCCCTTAGGTAATAGCGGACCAAAAGAACTAAAGGGTCGTTGGAAAGCCCTATTAATGGACCATCATATGGTATCTAAATAATACGATTTCGATGGTAGGGAAATAAATTATTGTATGCCAAAAATCTAGTATTTTCCGATTTTTTAACATTCTGAGACGCCCTTTTCTCGAAAACGACGCCGCAGATTTTTCTTAAACTTTTCTTACTCAAAGTCCTATCGGTTGTCTATATAGTGAATCCAAAATGAAAAGCATTGAAATAATATAGGTGGTCCAAAAATGGCATCAAACTTTGAAAAAAATTGAAAAATCATTAAATTTTTGTAAACGCTCTTTAATTTATCTTTTTTTCCAAAACTACTCAATGGATGTTTCTGACACTTCTGGTACAGAAAGTTAAGTATCGAAAGAACTTCGTAAAGCTATCGCGACAATGATCGTAAAACCGGAAGTAGTCGAACAAATGTCCGATATTTTGAAAAAAAATAATTTTTTTACGAATACCTTTTTTATTTATGAATATATTTTGATGGTATTTTACACAGGGTTAAAATATCATCGTACTTGAGCAGAAATGAGAAAAAAAATTGTCAGGGTAATTTGCGTTAGCCGCCATCGGCTAATTTAGTTTTTCGTACCCAGAAAAATTATTTATTGTTCGATTTGTATAAAACAAAGTTCATATGCTCCGTGGTCCCAATTGTAATTTTTTTTGTTACGGTAAAATTTTTCAAAACTGATATAACTAAAAGGATGCACCCTGCAAAGATGCACAAAATCCTTAGCTCAGATTTTTTAATTTCAATTTCATTTTCGGGCAATTTCGAATAAAATGTAAAATAAAGTGTAAAATTCAGTTATTTACAATTCATTCAGCGTCTTCATATTTTGAAATATTTATTTGTAATTTTCATAAACTCGTAGCAATAATCCAGACGAAGAGAATGTATGCGAAAATTAGTTTGTAATATGAGCAGTTGCCGAGAAATATGCAATTTTGCATGCATCACTTTTCACGTTATTTTGCCTATAAAAGAGTGAATTATCATTCGATTTGCAATATTTTTTTTCCATTTGATGCCTAATGCCAATTTGGACTAGGTCAAGTCAATTTTACATTTTCACTGTGACCGGAAATGACGTCATTTGGGCAAAAACTGTATTTTTAACCCAAAAAACAAATATTTTATTCAAATGAGTCTGCCTTATAATATTTTTAAAATTATGATATTTGATTCCCATCAACGAATAGAATGAAGCCATACGACCATACAGATACCACAAAATGGTTTCTAACTTGTTTGGTTACAGAGAAATAGGCGATCTTCTATAAGTCACTTTTCAAGGTTTTTGGTCTATAAAAGTCTCAATTATTATTCGATTTTTATAATTTTTTTACCATTTGATGCCTTATGCCATTTATGGCTTCTATGAACTAAGTTAACATTTTCAATATCACCGGAAGTAATGTAATTTTTGCAAAAAACGTATTTTTAGCCTTCAAAACAAACATTTTTTTGAAGGGATTTATATTTATTATTCGTTTAAATTGATAACGTCTGACTCTAATGGGCAGTAAGATTGAATCAATACCATCATATTGATATCAAAAAAAGCCTTCTAGCATGTTCCCTTGTCGAATAATAGCCAATTTCCCCAGGGTCACTTTTAAGTTTTTTACCTTCTTAATTTCAGTTTATGGGTTATAGGGTAATTATTTATTGCCCAATATGTATAAAACAAAGTTTGTATTTTGTGTGTTGCGAATTTTCGACTTATTTTTCACCTATAAAAATATCTTTCGGTACCGGAAGTGACGTAATTTTGCCATAATTTACAATTTTGACCGGTCTTTTCGTCAGCAAATATTACTTTTACATATGATAGAGGGTGTCACTGAAGCAAAACAACTAAAGTATAGTTTGGTAGCTCAATGGATCGGCTATGGTATAAGAAACTTCCTGTATGATTCCTGAAAGCCGGTTCAGTGCTGCTTGCAGGTCTAGTTATTATTATTAGGCTTTCAGACTTTCGTCTGAAAGCCTATTGAGATTACTAAAATTATTATTATTAGGCTTTCAGACTTTCGTCTGAAAGCCTATTGAGATTACTAAAATTATTATTATTAGGCTTTCAGACTTTCGTCTGAAAGCCTATTGTGATTACTAAAATTATTATTAGGGTTTCACACTGCGTAGCTTGTGTGAAACACTATTGTTTTTGTTAAAATTATTATTCTTATTATTATTCTTATTATTATTCCAATTCCACTTTTACTATATCTCAGCAACTACTTGTCGCATCGTTACGATTTCTTCGGTTTTACTGGGAAAGTGGGTGTGACTTAGAGGATAAAGCTATTTTGAACGTTCTGCGACAATGCGAAATGTCCGAAATCACCGAAGTTATCGTTTTTGAAAATATTGCAGTAATTTTAACAATAATCATTGGATTTTAACTTTCGATACATTTTGGCATAGTCGGAGACAGGGCACATAGCTACGCTACTTTCGATTTTTGATTTTCGGCATATCTTCGAAGATATTAGGCGCCAAATTTCGAAAATTTAAAATTTTACAAAAAACTTTTTTATTTATGAATATTTTTTAGTCGTGTTGTGCACAGAATTAAAGAGTCATCTGACTAGCGCAAAAATAGTAAAAAAAATTGTCTCAGTAATTTTCCTTGGCCGCCATTGGCTAATTCAGTTTTTCAGTCCCAGATTAATTTTTTTATTGTTCGATTTGTATAAAACAAAGTTCATATGCTTCGTTGTCTCAATTGCCATTTTTTTTATTACCAAAAGTGTTATCTGTCGGCACCGGAAGTGGCATAATTTTACCAAAAACTACAATTTTGACAGTTATTTTCTTATATCGAAAACAAATATTATTTTTTGGAAAAATTATTTGACTCAAAGAGTGTGCCCTTTCAAGGCGCAAAAAATGTAGGAAGCAGTTTTTTTAATTTCGATTTCATTTTCGAGCAAATTCGATTAAGAGGCTAAAATGGTGTAAAATTGACCTATTTACAACCTATTCAGGCTTTTCAAATTTTAAAATATTTCTTTGTAACTTTTATAAACTTGTAGCTATCATCCATACGAAGAGAATATGCGTGAAAATTAGTTTGTAATATAAGCAGTTGTCGAGAAATGGGCAATTTTGCATGAGTCACTTTTCACGTAATTTTGGCTATAAAAGAATCAATTATTATTCGATTTTCAATTTTCTTTCGCCATTGGATGCCTAATGCCATAGTGGACTATTTCAAACCATTTTACCTCTTACGCCACCACCGGAAATGACGTCATTTGCTCAAAACTTAAATTTTAGCCTTTAAAAACAATATTTTATTCAAATGAGTCGTACTTGTTATTTTTTTCAAATTATGATATTTGATTCTATTGATCAAATAGATTGAACCCATACGATCATACAGATACCACAAAATGGTTTCTAACTTGTACGGTTGCAGAGAAATGGACAATTTTCCCTAAGTCACTTTTAAAGGTTTTTGGTCTATAAAAGTGTCAGTTATTATTCGATTTTCATAAAATTTTCACTATATGATATCTTATGTCATTGATGATTTCATAGAACTAATTTAACATTTTCAGTATCACCAGAAGTAATGTCATTTTGGCAAAAACTGTATTTTTAGCCTTCAAAACAGATAATTTTTTTAAATGAGTCTGATTTGTAATATATTTCAAATTATGATATTTGATCCCAATCAACAAATCGATTGAACCCATACGATCATATAGATACCAAAAAATAGTTTTTATCATGTACGGTTGCCGAGAAATAGACGATTTTCTACAAGTCACTTTTCAAGGTTTTTGGTCTATAAAAGTGGCAATTCTTATTCGATCTACATACTATTTTCGCCATATGATGCCTTATGCCATTTCTGATTTCATAAAACTAATTGAACATTTTCATTATCACCGGAAGTAATGAAATTTTTCCAGGATCACTTACAAGTAACATATATATATATATATATAAAATGAATTGATATTGCTGGATTTGGTTGATTCTTCGTCAATTTTATTTGATGTTTACAATGCTTATGTGGAAACCTGGTCGATGGTTTCATTGGTATCGGAAGTGACATATGTTCAAGGGTAACGTGGCGCCGAAAGTGACGTGGCACCAGTGAAACCCGTCATTCCTGCATGCAGGTCTAGTTTATTATTATTATTTTTTTTTTCGCCGGAGCCTATTTCTCAGTGCCTGTAACAGATACCGATCTGGGACCTAATTCTCTATCGGGAAACCATGTGTTGGCTACTTGATAAACTATTTTTGAAACTTCTGCGCAGACCGGAAGTGGTCGAATTTCGTGCGGTGTCAAAAAATTAATAAACGGCCGTAGATTCGTCAATTCTGTACCTATTTTCATACAAATGACATTTTCGGAAACCCTGAGTCTTTTCTCGAACGATAGCAGTTGAAAATTTGGATATTTCGAAACTTCATCGCTGACTTCTTGCGATCGAAAAATAAAAAATGTTGTTTGAGAGACAATTTTTGTTATTTTTCAAAATTTTGAAATTTGACCTACATTTTTGGATACCTGAAGTCCACCCGATTCCAGTAATATAAGACTAGTTCAGAGTTATCGCCCTTTATTTTTCGATTTTTTTCGAATTTTCTACCCATTTTGTGAGCTCGGGTTTCGTTTTATGGCCGAATTGACGTTTCTGAAACTTCTGAGGCATGAAGCCAAATGGCCATTGCAAGGAATAAAGCAATTTCAACAATAATCTGTACACCGGAAGTGGTCGAAATATTGTCCGACATTTTGAAAAAAATGCAAAAAATGGGTATTTTGGGGAAAAACGCGATTTCTCCGTCCGATATCAATGGATTAAACAAATTAGGGTACCATTGGACTGCACTAGTATTGTGCTATCGTATGATACCCAATTCATACGGATACTATGATCAGGCAGCAAAATATGGCACGCTGAAAATCAAGTATTTTCTGATTTTTAGCATTTTTGGACGCCTGTATCTCGGAAACTTAACCGCAACTTTTTTTAAAATTTTTTCTATCAAGAGTCCTTTCGGAGGTATTTTGCATGAACCCGTCCAATAAGACTTTGAAATATCTGGAATAGGTAAAATAACGGACTGAAAATCGAAAAAAGTCGAAAATTCGTGAAATTTTGGAAAATGCTCTGCTATTTTTTTATTTTAAGAGATTTTCAAAAAAAGATTGTATATTCAGATAGCTGACCTAATTATGATTCTAACGATGTATAATATGTATGTAGTTATTGAAGTTTAATTTTCGACATTTTAAATTTTTTGCATTTTTGGCACTTTTGAACATAGGAAATCTCAGGGGCATTTTATCTGATCAGATAATGTAATATATCATTACAGAGCCCTGTGGCTATTTTAGTGGCCAAACCGGCCATTAAAACTATTCCGACAATAATAACCATACCGGAAGTATTCAAAAAATGAAAAAAAAAGGTTAAAAACATTGTCGCACTTGCGAAAAACTTGATTTCTCCCTTAGGTAATAGCGGACCAAAAGAACTAAAGTGTCGTTGGATAGCCCTATTAATGGACCATCATATGGTATCTAAATAATACGATTTCGATGGTAAGGAAATAAATTATTGTATGCCAAAAATCTAGTATTTTCCGATTTTTTTAACATTCTGAGACGCCCTTTTCTCGAAAACGACACCGCAGATTTTTCTTAAACTTTTCTTACTCAAAGTCCTATCGGTTGTCTATATAGTGAATCCAAAATGAAAAGCATTGAAATTATATAGGTGGTCCAAAAATGGCCTCAAACTTTGAAAAAAATTGAAAAATCGTTAAATTTTTGTAAATGCTCTTTAATTTATCTTTTTTTCCAAAACTACTCAGTGGATGTTTCTGACACTTCTGGTACAGAAAGTTAAGTATCCAAAGAACTTCGTAAAGTTATCACTACAATGATCGTAAAACCGGAAGTAGTCGAAAAAATGCCCGATATTTTTAAAAAAAATTTTTTTTTTTACGAAAAGCTTTTTTATTTATGAATTTTTTTTGATGATATTTTACACAGGGATAAAATATCATCGTACTTGGGCAGAAATGAGAAAAAAAATTGTCTCGGTAATTTGCGTTAGCCGCCATCGGCTAATTTAGTTTTTCGTACCCTGAAAAATTATTTATTGTTCGATTTGTATAAAACAAAGTTCATATGCTCCGTGGTCCCAATTGTAATTTTTTTAGTTACGGTGAAATTTTTCTGTCGGCAACGGAAGTGACGTAATATTAACAAAAACTACAATTTTGACAGTTCGATACCACTTTTTGAAAGCAAATATTATTTTTTTTCAAAACTGATATAACTAAAAGGATGCACCCTGCAAAGGTGCACAAAATCCTTAGCTCATATTTTTTAATTTCAATTTCATTTTCGCGCAATTTCGAATAAAATGTAAAATAAAGTGTAAAATTCAGTTATTTACAATTCATACAGCGTCTTCATATTTTGAAATATTTATTTGTAATTTTCAAAAACTAGTAGCAATAATCCAGACGAAGAGAATGTATGCGAAAATTAGTTTGTAATATGAGCAGTTGCCGAGAAATATGCAATTTTGCATGCATCACTTTTCACCTTTTTTTGCCTATAAAAGAGTGAATTATTATTCGATTTGCAATATTTTCTTTCCATTTGATGCCTAATGCCAATTTGGACTAGGTCAAGCCAATTTTACATTTTCACTGTGACCGGAAATGACGTCATTTAGGCAAAAACTGTATTTTTAACCTAAAAAACAAATATTTTATTCAAATGAGTCTGCCTTATAATATTTTTAAAATTATGATATTTGATTCCCATCAACGAATAGAATGAAGCCATACGACCATACAGATACCACAAAATGGTTTCTAACTTGTACGGTTACAGAGAAATAGGCGATCTTCTATAAGTCACTTTTCAAGGTTTTTGGTCTATAAAAGTGTCAATTATTATTCGATTTTTATGGTTTTTTTTACCATTTGATGCCTTATGCCATTTATGACTTCTATGAACTAAGTTAACATTTTCAATATCACCGGAAGTAATGTAATTTTTGCAAAAAACGTATTTTTAGCCTTCAAAACAAACATTTTTTTGAAGGGATTTATTTTTATCATTCGTTTAACTTTATAACGTCCGACTCTAATGGGCAGTAAGATTGAATCAATACCATCATATTGATATCAAGAAAAGGCTTTTAGCATGTTCCCTTGTCGAATAATAGCCAATTTTCCCAGTGTCACTTTTAAGTTTTTTACCTTCTTAATTTCAGTTTATGGGTTATACATTAATTATTTATTGCCCGATATGTATAAAACAAAGTTTGTATTTTATATGTTGCGAATTTTCGACTTATTTTTCACCTATAAAAATTTCTTTCGGCACCGGAAGTGACGTAATTTTGCCATAATTTACAATTTTGACCGGTCCTTTCGCCAGCAAATATTACTTTTACATATGATAGAGGGTGTCACTGAAGCAAAACAACTAAAGTATAGTTTGGTAGGTCACTGGATCGGTTATGGTATAATAAACTTCCTGTATGATTCCTGAAAGCCGGTTCAGTGCTGCTTGCAGGTCTAGTTATTATTATTATTATTCAGATTCCAATTTGAATAGATCTCAGCAACTACTTGTCGCATCGTTACGATTTCTTCGGTTTTACTGGGAAAGTGGGTGTGACTTAGAGGATAAAGCTATTTTGAACGTTCTGCGACAATGCGAAATGTCCGAAATCACCGAAGTTATCGTTTTTGAAAATATTGCAGTAATTTTAACAATAATCATTGGATTTTAACTTTCGATACATTTTGGCATAGCCGGAGACAGGGCACATAGCTACGCTACTTTCGACTTTTGATTTTCGGCAAATCTTCGAAGATATTAGGCGCCAAATTTCGAAAATTTAAAATTTTACAAAAAACTTTTTTATTTATAAATATTTTTTAGTCGTGTTGTGCACAGAATTAAAGAGTCGTTTGACTAGCGCAAAAATGTTAAAAAAATTTGTCGCAGTAATTTTCCATGACCGCCATTGGCTAATTCACTTTTTCAGTCCTAGATTAAATTTTTATTGTTCGATTTGTATAAAACAAAGTTCATATGCTTCGTTGTCTCAATTGTCATTTTTTTTATTACCAAAAGTATTATCTGTCGGCACCGGAAGTGGCATAATTTTACCAAAAACTACAATTTTGACGGTTAGTTTCCTTCTTCTTAAACAAATATTATTTTTTGGAAAAATTATATGACTCAAAGAGTGTGTCCTTTCAAGGCGCAAAAAATGGCGGAAGCAGTTTTTTTAATTTCTATTTCATTTTCTAGCAAATTGGATTAAGAGGTGAAAAAAGGCCTAAAATTGACCTATTTACAACCCATTCAGGCTTTTCAGATTTTAAAATATTTTTAATAAACTTTTATAAACCTGTAACTATAATCCATACGAAGAGAATGTATGTTAAAATTAGTTTCTAAAATAAGCAGTTGCCGAGAAATGGGCAGTTTTGCATAAGTCACTGTTTTCGTAATTTTGCCTGTAAAATAGTCAATTATTAATGGATATTCACAAAAGTGACATCATTTGATTCAAAAAGCAAGTCTGCGTCATATCATGTTGATTACTATTTAAAATTGACACCCGAAGTGACGTCATTTAGTCAAAAACTCAATTTTTAACTTTTAAAATCGATATTTTTTTCAACCAAGAATTATGTCACATATAATAATAAAATTAATTTTTGGTTTAAATTCACATATTAACAAAACTCATACGGTCAAAAAAATATCATAAAATTGTTTCTAACTTGTTCGGTTGCCGAGATATAGACGATTTTCTAAAAGTCACTTTTGAAGGTTTTTGGCCCATAAAAGTGTCAATTATTATTCGATTTTCATAAAATTTTCACCCTTTGAAGCCTAATGTCATAGACGATGCTAAAAAACTAATTTAAAGTTTTCATTATCACCGGAAGTAACGTCATTTTGGCAAAAACTGTATTTTAAGCCTTCAAAGCCGATATTTTATTCAAATGAGTCTCATTTGTAATGTTTATACAATTATGATATTTGATTCCAATCAACAAATAGATTAAACCCATACGGTCATATAAATACCAAAAAATGGTTTCTAACTTGTACGGTTGCCGAGAAATAGACGATTTTCTACACGTCACTTTTCAAGGTTTTTGGTCTATAAAAGTGGCAATTATTATTCGATTTACATAAAATTTTCACCATGTGATGCCTTATGCCATTTCTGATTTCATAAAACTAATGGAACATTTACATTATCACCGGAAGTACTGTAATTTTGTCAGGATCAATTACATGTAACAAATGTATAAAATGAAATGATATTGCTGGATTTGTTTGATTCTGTTTCCATTTTATTTGATGTGTGCAATTCTTATGTGGAAACCTGTATATTGGTTTCATTGGTACCGGAAGTGACATATGTTCAAGAGTAACGTGGCACCGAAATTGACACAAGTTCAAGTTCAAAGGTAACATGGCACCAGTGAAACCCGTCATCCCTGCATGCAGGTCTAGTTATTAGGGTTTCACACTGCGAAGCTTGTGTGAAACACTATTGTTTTTGTTAAAATTATTATTCTTATTATTATTATTATTATTCTTCTTTTGTTTTGAGTAGATCTCAGCAACTACGTGTCGCATCGTTACGATTTCTTCGGTTTTACTGGGAAAGTGGGTGTGACTTAGAGGATAAAGCTATTTTGAACGTTCTGCGACAATGCGAAATGTCCGAAATCACCGAAGTTATCGTTTTTACAAATATTGCGGTAATTTTAACAATAATCATGGGATTTTAACTTTCGATACATTTTGGCATAGCTGGAGACAGGGCACATAGCTGCGCTACTTTCGATTTTTGATTTTCGGCAAATCTTCGAAGATATTAGGCGCCAAATTTCGGAAATTTAAAATTTTACAAAAAACTTTTTTATTTATGAATATTTTTTAGTCGTGTTGTGCACAGAATTAAAGAGTCATCTGACTTGCGCAAAAATGTTAAAAAATTTTGTCTCAGTAGTTTTCCTTGGCCTCCATTGGCTAATTCAGTTTTTCAGTCCTAGATTAATTTTTTATTGTTCGATTTGTATAAAACAAAGTTCATATGCTTCGTTGTCTCAATTGTCATTTTTTTTATTACCAAAAGTATTATCTGTCGGCACCGGAAGTGGCATAATTTTACCAAAAACTACAATTTTGACAGTTAGGTACAGTTTTTGAAAACAAATATTATTTTTTTGAAAAATTATATGACTCAAAGAGTGTGTCCTTTAAAGGCGCAAAAAATGTCGGAAGCAGTTTTTTTAATTTCTTTTTCATTTTCTAGCAAATTGGATTAAGAGGTGAAAAAAGGCGTAAAATTGACCTACTTACAACTCATTCAGGCTTTTCAGATTTTAAAATATTTTTACGTAACTTTTATAAACTTGTAGCTATAATCCATACGAAGAGAATGTATGTGAAAATTAGTTTGTAATATAAGCAGTTGCCGAGAAATAGGCAATTTTGCATGAGTCACTTTTCACGTAATTTTGGCTGTAAAAGAATCAATTATTATTCGATTTTCAATTTTCTTTCGCCATTGGATGCCTAATACCATAGTGGACTATGTCAAACCATTTTACCCCTTGCGCTGCCACCGGAAATGACGTCATTTGCTCAAAACTTAAATTTTAGCCTTCAAAAAACAATATTTTATTCAAATGAGTCGTATTTGTTATTTTTTTCAAATTGTGATATTTGATTCTATTGATCAAATAGATTGAACCCATACGATCATACAGATACCACAAAATGGTTTCTAACTTGTACGGTTGCAGAGAAATGGGCGATTTTCCTTAAGTCACTTTTCAAGGTTTTTGGTCTATAAAAGTGTCAGTTATTATTCGATTTTCATAAAATTTTCACCATATGATATCTTGTGTCATTTATGATTTCATAGAACTAATTTAACATTTTCAGTATCACCGGAAGTAATGTCATTTTGGCAAAAACTGTATTTTTAACCTTCAAAACAGACATTTTTTTCAAATGAGTCTGATTTGTAATATATTTCAAATTATGATATTTGATTCCAATCAACAAATGGATTGAACCCATACGATCATATAGATACCAAAAGATAGTTTTTATCGTGTACGGTTGCCGAGAAATAGACGGTTTTCTACAAGTCACTTTTCAAGGTTTTTGGTCTATAAAAGTGGCAATTCTCATTCGATTTACATACAATTTTCGCCATTATGATGCCTTATGCCATTTCTGATTTCATAAAACTAATTGAACATTTTCATTATCACCGGAAGTAATGAAATTTTGCCAGGATCACTTACAAGTAACATATATATAAAATGAATTGATATTGCTGGATTTGGTTGATTCTTCGTCCATTTTATTTGATGTTTACAATGCTTATGTGGAAACCTGTTTGATGGTTTCATTGGTATCGGAAGTGACATATGTTTAAGGGTAACGTGGCACCGAAAGTGACGTGGCACCAGTGAAACCCGCCATTCCTGCATGCAGGTCTAGTTATTTCTTATTATTATTTACCGCGAGGGCCCAGATCTCCATGATCGAAAACAGATATCGATCTGGAATCAGATTTTCTATTGAGAAACCATGTGGTGGCTACTTGATAAAATATTTTTGAAATTTCTGCGCATACCGGAAGTGACCGAAATTTGTACGTTATCTAAAAATTGAAAATCGGCCATAGTTTCGTCAATTCTTTATCCATTTTCAAACAAATTACATTTTTGGAATCCCTGAATCTTTTCTGAGACAATCTATTCTGAGACATTTTTCAATTTCGAACATTCGTCTATGACTTTTATCGTTTGAAAATTGCAAACATGTTGTTTACGAGACAATTTTTGTTATTTTTCAAAATTTTCAAATTTGACCTACATTTTTGGATACCTGAAGTCCATCCGATTCCTGTAATATAAGTTTCATTCAGAGTTATCGCCCTTTATTTTTCGATTTTTTTCGAATTTTCTTCCCATTTTGTGAGCTCCGGTTTCGGTTTATGGCAGAATTGACGTTTCTGAAACTTCTGGAACATGAAGTTATAGTCCAATACCAACTTATAAAGCAATTTCGACAAGAATCCTTAAACCGGAAGTGGTCGAAATAATGGGCAATATTTTGAAAAAAATGCAAAAAATGGATATTTTGGGGAAAAACGCGATTTCTCCGCCCGATATCAATGGATTAAAGAAATTAGGGTACCATTGGACTGCACTAGGATTGTACTATCGTATGATACCCAATTCATACGGATACTATGATCAGGAAGCAAAATATGGCACGCTGAAAATCACGAATTTTCTGATTTTTAGCATTTTTGGACGCCTGTATCTCGAAAACTTAACCTACAATTTTTTTTTAATTTTTTCTATCGAGAGTCCTTTTGGAGGTATTTTGCATGAAGCCAACCAATAAGACTTTGAAATGTCTGGAATAGAATAAAAAAGGGACTGAAAATCGAAAAAAGTCGAAAAATCGTGAAATTTAAAAAATGCTCTACTATTTTTTTATTTTAAGAGTTTTTTAAAAAAAGGTTGTATATTCAGATAGCTGACCTAATTACGATTCTAACGATGTATAATATGTATGTAATTATTGAAATTTAATTTTCGATATTTTAATTTTTTTGCATTTTTGGCACTTTTGAACATAGGATTTCTCAGGGGCATTTTATCTGATCAGATAATGTAATAATATATCATTACAGAGCCCTGTGGCTATTTTAGCGCCCAAACCGACTATTAAAACTATTCCGACAATAATAACCATACCGGGAGTATTCAAAAAATGAAAAAAAGGTTAAAAATATTGTCGCACTTGCGAAAAACTTGATTGCTCACTTAGGTAATAGCGGACCAAAAGAACTAAAGTGTCGTTGGATAGCCCTATTAATGGACCATAATATGGTATGTAAATAATACGATTTCGATGGTAAGGAAATAAATTATTGTATGCCAAAAATCTAGTATTTTCCGATTTTTTAACATTCTGAGACGCCCTTTTCTCGAAAATGACGCCTACGATTTTTCTGAAACTTTTCTTACTCATAGTCCTATCGGTTGTCTATATAGTGAATCCAAAATGAAAAGCATTGAAATAATGTAGGTGGTCCAAAAATGACATCAAACTTTGAAAAAAATTGAAAAATCGTAAAATTTTTGTAAACGCTCTTTAATTTATCTTTTTTTCCAAAACTACTCAATGGATGTTTCTGACACTTCTGGTACAGAAAGTTAAGTATCCAAAGAACTTCGTAAAGCTATCACGACAACGATCGTAAAACCGGAAGTAGTCGAAAAAAATGTCCGATATTTTGATAAAAAATATTTTTTTTACGAAAACCTTTTTTATTTATGAATATTTTTTGATGGTATTTTACACAGGGTTAAAATATCATCCTACTTGACCAGAAATGGGAAAAAAAATTGTCTCGGTTATTTTCGTTAGCCGCCAACGGCTAATTTAGTTTTTCGTACCCAGAAAAATTATTTATTGTTCGATTTGTATAAAACAAAGTTCATATGCTCCATGGTCCCAATTGTAATTTTTTTTGTTATGGTGAAATTTTTCTGTCGGCAACGGAAGTGACGTAATATTAACAAAATCTATAATTTTGACAGTTCGGTACTACTTTTTGAAAGCAAATATTATTTTTTTTCAAAACTGATATAACTAAACGGATGCACACCGCAAAGGTGCACAATATCCTTAGCTCAGATTTTTTAATTTCAATTTCATTTTCGGGCAATTTCGAATAAAATGTAAAATAAAGTGTAAAATTCAGTTGTTTACAATTCATTCAGCGTCTTCATATTTTGAAATATTTATTTGTAATTTTAATAAACTCGTAGCAATAATCCAGAAGAAGAGATTGTATGCGAAAATTAGTTTGTAATATGAGCAGTTGCCGAGGAATATGCAATTTGCATGCGTCACTTTTCACGTTATTTTGCCTATAAAAGAGTGAATTATTATTCGATTTGCAATATTATTTTTCAATTTGATGCTTAGTGTCAATTTGTTCTAGGTCAAGCCAATTTTACAATTTCACTGTGACCGGAAATGACGTCATTTGGGCAAAAACTGTATTTTAAACCTAAAAAACATATATTTTATTCAAATGAGTCTGCCTTATAATAATTTTAAAATTATGATATTTGATTCCCATCAACGAATAGAATGAAGCCATACGACCATACAGATACCACAAAATGGTTTCTAACTTGTACGGTTACAGAGAAATAGGCGATCTTCGATAAGTCACTTTTCAAGGTTTTTGGTCTATAAAAGTGTCAATTATTATTCGATTTTTATAATTTTTTTTACCATTTGATGCCTTATGCCATTTATGACTTCTATGAACTAAATTAACACTTTCAATGTCACCGGAAGTAATGTAATTTTTTCAAAAAACGTATTTTTGGCCTTCAAAACAAGTGATTTATGTTTATTATTCGTTTAACTTTATAACGTCTGACTCTAATGGGCAGTAAGATTGAATCAATACCATCATATTGATATCAAGAAAAGGCTTCTAGCATGTTCCCTTGTCGAAATATAGCCAACTGTCCCTGTGTCACTTTTAAGTTTTTTACCTTCTTAATTTCAGTTTATTGGTTATAGGTTAATTATTTATTGCCCGATATGTATAAAACAAAGTTTGTATTTTGTATGTTGCGAATTTTCGACTTATTTTTCATCTATAATAATTTCTTTCGGCACCGGAAGTGACGTAATTTTGCCATAATTTACAATTTTGAAAGGTCTTTTCGCCAGCAAATATTACTTTTACATATGATAGAGGGTGTCACTGAAGCAAAACAATTAAAGTTTGGTAGCTCAATGGATCGGCTAGGGTATAATAAACTTCCTGTATGATTCCTGAAAGCCGGTTCAGTGCTGCTTGCGGGTCTAGTTATTATTATTATTATTTACCGCGGGAGCCTAGATCTCCATGATGGAAACAGATATCGATCTGGAATTAGATTTTCTATCGGGAAACCATGTGGTGGCTACTTGATAAAATATTTTTGAAGTTTCTGCGCATACCGGAAGTGACCGAACTTTGTACGATGTCTGAAAATTAAAAATCGGCCATAGTTTCGTCTATTCTTTATCCATTTTCAAACAAATTACATTTTCAAAATCCCTGAATCTTTTCTGAGACAATGGCTATCTCACATTTTTCAATTTCGAACATTCGTTTATTACTTTTATCGTTCGAAAATTGAAAACATGTTGTTTACGAGACAATTTTTGTTATTTTTCAAAATTTTCAAATTTGACCTACATTTTTGGATACCTGAAGTCCATCCGATTCCAGTAATATAAGTTTCATTCAGAGTTATCGCCCTTTATTTTTCGATTTTTTTCGAATTTTCTTCCCATTTTGTGAGCTCGGGTTTCGTTTTATGGCAAAATTGACGTTTCTGAAACTTCTGGAACATGAAGTTATAGTCCAATACCAACTTATAAAGCAATTTCGACAAGAATCCTTCAACCGGAAGTGGTCGAAATAATGTGCAATATTTTGAAAAAAATGCAAAAAACGGATATTTTGGGGAAAAATGCGATTTCTCCGCCCGATATCAATGGATTAAAGAAATTATGGTACCATTGGACTGCACTAGGATTGTACTATCGTATGATACCCAATTCATACGGGTACTATGATCAGGAAGCAAAATATGGCACGCTGAAAATCAAGAATTTTCTGATTTTTAGCATTTTTGGACGACTGTATCTCGAAAACTTAACCTACAATTTTTTTTTAATTTTTTCTATCGAGAGTCCTTTTGGAGGTACTTTGCATGAAGCCAACCAATAAGACTTTGAAATGTCTGGAATAGAATAAAAAAGGGACTGAAAATCGAAAAAAGTCGAAAAATCGTGAAATTTTGAAAAATGCTCTACTATTTTTTTATTTAAAGAGATTTTTTAAAAAAGGTTGTATATTCAGATAGCTGACCTAATTACAATTCTAACGATGTATAATATGTATGTAATTATTGAAATTTAATTTTCGATATTTTAAATTTTTTGCATTTTTGGCACTTTTGAACATAGGATTTCTCAGGGGCATTTTATCTGATCAGATAATGTAATATATCATTAGAGAGCCCTGTGGCTATTTTAGCGCCCAAACCGGCTATTAAAACTATTCCGACAATAATAACCATACCGGAAGTATTCAAAAAATGAAAAAAAAGTTTAAAAATATTGTCGCACTTGCGAAAAACTTGATTGCTCACTTAGGTAATAGCGGACCAAAAGAACTAAAGTGTCGTTAGATAGCCATATTAATGGACCATCATATGGTATCTAAATAATACGATTTCGATGGTAAGGAAATAAATTATTGTATGCCAAAAATCTAGTATTTTCCGATTTTTTAACATTCTGAGACGCCCTTTTCTCGAAAACGACGCCTACGATTTTTCTGAAACTTTTCTTACTCAAAGTCCTATCGGTTGTCTATATAGTGAATCCAAAATGAAAAGCATTAAAATAATATAGGTGGTCCAAAAATGGCCTCAAACTTTGAAAAAAAATGAAAAATCGTTAAAGTTTTGGAAACGCTCTTTAATTTATCTTTTTTTCCAAAACTACTCAATGGATGTTTCTGACACTTCTGGTACAGAAAGTTAAGTATCCAAAGAACTTCGTAAAGCTATCACGACAACGATCGTAAAACCGGAAGTAGTCGAAATAATGTCCGATATTTTGAAAAAAATTTTTTTTTTTACGAAAAACCTTTTTCATTTATGAATATTTTTTGATGGTATTTTACACAGGGTTAAAATATCATCCTACTTGAACAGAAATGAGAAAAAAAATTGTCTCGGTAATTTGCGTTAGCCGCCATCGGCTAATTTAGTTTTTCGTACCCAGAACAATTATTTATTGTTCGATTTGTAGAAAACAAAGTTCATATGCTCCGTGGTCCCAATTGTAATTTTTTTTGTTATGGTGAAATTTTTCTGTCGGCAACGAAAGTGGCGTAATATTAACAAAAACTATAATTTTGACAGTTCGGTACTACTTTTTGAAAGCAAATATTATTTTTTTTTCAAAACTGACATAACTAAAATTATGCACCCTGCAAAGGTGCACAATATCCTTAGCTCAGATTTTTTAATTTCAATTTCATTTTCGGGCAATTTCGAATAAAATGTAAAATAAAGTGTAAAATTCAGTTGTTTACAATTCATTCAGCGTCTTCATATTTTGAAATATTTATTTGTAATTTTAATAAACTCGTAGCAAAAATCCTGAAGAAGAGATTGTATGCAAAAATTAGTTTGTAATATGAGCAGTTGCCGAGGAATATGCAATTTTGCATGCATCACTTTTCACGTTATTTTGCCTATAAAAGAGTGAATTATTATTCGATTTGCAATATTTTTTTCCATTTGATGCTTAATGTCAATTTGGACTAGGTCAAGCCAATTTTACAATTTCACTGTGACCGGAAATGACGTCATTTGGGCAAAAACTGTATTTTAAACCTAAAAAACATATATTTTATTCAAATGAGTCTGCCTTATAATAATTTTAAAATTATGATATTTGATTCCCATCAACGAATAGAATGAAGCCATACGACCATACAGAGACCACAAAATGGTTTCTAACTTGTACGGTTACAGAGAAATAGGCGATCTTCGATAAGTCACTTTTCAAGGTTTTTGGTCTATAAAAGTGTCAATTATTATTCGATTTTTATAATTTTTTTTTACCATTTGATGCCTTATGCCATTTATGACTTCTATGAACTAAATTAACACTTTCAATGTCACCGGAAGTAATGTAATATTTTCAAAAAACGTATTTTTGGCCTTCAAAACAAACATTTTTTTGAAGTGATTTATGTTTATTATTCGTTTAACTTTATAATGTCTGACTCTAATGGGCAGTAAGATTGAATCAATACCATCATATTGATATCAAGAAAAGGCTTCTAGCATGTTCCCTTGTCGAAAAATAGCCAATTGTCCCAGGGTCACTTTTAAGTTTTTTACCTTCTTAATTTCAGTTTATTGGTTATAGGTTAATTATTTATTGCCCGATATGTATAAAACAAAGTTTGTATTTTGTATGTTGCGAATTTTCGACTTACTTTTCACCTATAAAAATTTCTTTCAACACCGGAAGTGACGTAATTTTGCCATAATTTACAATTTTGACCGGTCTTTTCGCCAGCAAATATTACTTTTACATATGATAGACGGTGTCACTGAAGTAAAACAATTAAAGTTTGGTAGCTCAATGGATCGGCTATGGTATAATAAACTTCCTGTATGATTCCTGAAAGCCGGTTCAGTGCTGCTTGCAGGTCTAGTTATTAGGGTTTCACACTGCGTAGCTTGTGTGAAACACTATTGTTTTTGTTAAAATTATTATTCTTATTATTATTCTTATTATTATTCCAATTCCACTTTGACTATATCTCAGCAACTACTTGTCGCATCGTTACGATTTCTTCGGTTTTACTGGGAAAGTGGGTGTGACTTAGAGGATAAAGCTATTTTGAACGTTCTGCGACAATGCGAAATGTCCGAAATCACCGAAGTTATCGTTTTTGAAAATATTGCAGTAATTTTAACAATAATCATTGGATTTTAACTTTCGATACATTTTTGCATAGCCTGAGACAGGGCACATAGCTACGCTACTTTCGATTTTTGATTTTCGGCAAATCTTCGAAGATATTAGGCGCCAAATTTCGAAAATTTAAAATTTTACAAAAAACTTTTTTATTTATGAATATTTTTTAGTCGTGTTGTGCACAGAATTAAAGAGTCATCTGACTAGCGCAAAAATAGTAAATAAAATTGTCTCAGTAATTTTCCTTGGCCGCCATTGGCTAATTCAGTTTTTCAGTCCCAGATTAATTTTTTATTGTTCGATTTGTATAAAACAAAGTTCATATGCTTCGTTGTCTCAATTGCCATTTTTTTATTACCGAAAGTGTTATCTGTCGGCACCGGAAGTGGCATAATTTTACCAAAAACTACAATTTTGACAGTTATTTTCTTATATCGAAAACAAATATTATTTTTTGGAAAAATTATTTGACTCAAAGAGCGTGCCCTTTCAAGGCGCAAAAAATGTTGGAAGCAGTTTTTTTAATTTCGATTTCATTTTCGAGCAAATTCGATTAAGAGGCTAAAATGGTGTAAAATTGACCTATTTACAAGCTATTCAGGCTTTTCAAATTTTAAAATATTTCTTTGTAACTTTTATAAACTTGTAGCTATCATCCATACGAAGAGAATATGCGTGAAAATTAGTTTGTAATATAAGCAGTTGCCGAGAAATAGGCAATTTTGCATGAGTCACTTTTCACGTAATTTTGTCTGTAAAAGAATCAATTATTATTCGATTTTCAATTTTCTTTCGCCATTGGATGCCTAATGCCATAGTAGACTATTTCAAACCATTTTACCTCTTACGCCGCCACCGGAAATGACGTCATTTGCTCAAAACTTAAATTTTAGCCTTTAAAAATAATATTTTATTCAAATGAGTCGTACTTGTTATTTTTTTCAAATTATGATATTTGATTCTATTGATCAAATAGATTGAACCCATACGATCATACAGATACCACAAAACGGTTTCTAACTTGTACGGTTGCAGAGAAATGGACAATTTTCCCTAAGTCACTTTTCAAGGTTTTTGGTCTATAAAAGTGTCAGTTATTATTCGATTTTCATAAAATTTTCACTATATGATATCTTATGTCGTTGATGATTTCATAGAACTAATTTAACATTTTCAGTATCACCAGAAGTAATGTCATTTTGGCAAAAACTGTATTTTTAGCCTTCAAAACAGATATTTTTTTTAAATGAGTTTGATTTGTAATATATTTCAAATTATGATATTTGATCCCAATCAACAAATCGATTGAACCCATACGATCATATAAATACCAAAGAATAGTTTTTATCATGTACGGTTGCCGAGAAATAGACGATTCTCTACAAGTCACTTTTCAAGGTTTTTTGTCTCTAAAAGTGGCAATTCTTATTCGATCTACATACTATTTTCGCCATATGATGCCTTATGCCATTTCTGATTTCATAAAACTAATTGAACATTTTCATTATCACCGGAAGTAATGAAATTTTTCCAGGATCACTTACAAGTAACATATATATATATATATATATATAAAATGAATTGATATTGCTGGATTTGGTTGATTCTTCGTCAATTTTTGATGTTTACAATGCTTATGTGGAAACCTGGTCGATGGTTTCATTGGTATCGGAAGTGACATATGTTCAAGGGTAACGTGGCACCGAAAGTGACGTGGCACCAGTGAAACCCGTCATTCCTGCATGCAGGTCTAGTTATTATTATTATTTACCGCGGGAGCCTAGATCACCATGATCGAAAACAGATATTGATCTGGAATTAGATTTTCTGTCGGGAAACCATGTGGTGACTACTTGATAAAATATTTTTGAAATTTCTGCGCATACCGGAAGTGACCGAACTTTGTATTTTGTCTAAAAATTGAAAATAGGCCATAGTTTCGTCAATTGTTTATCCATTTTCAAACAAATTACCTTTTTGGAATCCCTGAATCTTTTCTTAGACAATGGCTATCTCACATTTTTCGATTTCGAACATTCGTCTATGACTTTTAGCGTTCGAAAATTAAAAACATGTTGTTTACGAGACAATTTTTGTTATTTTTCAAAATTTTCAAATTTGACCTATAGTTTTGGATACCTGACGTCCATGCGATTCCAGTAATATAAGTTTTATTCAGAGTTATCGCCCTTTATTTTTCGATTTTTTTCGAATTTTCTTCCCATTTTGTGAGCTCGGGTTTCGTTTTATGGCAGAATTGACGTTTCTGAAACTTCTGGAACATGAAGTTATAGCCCAATACCAACGAATAAAGCAATTTCGAAAAGAATCCTTAAACCGGAAGTGGTCGAAATAATGTGCAATATTTTGAAAAAAATGCAAAAAATGGATATTTTTGGGAAAAACGCGATTTCTCCGCCCGATATAAATGGATTAAAGAAATTAGGGTACCATTGGACTGCACCAGGATTGTACTATCGTATGATACCCAATTCATACGGGTACTATGATCAGGAAGCAATATGGCACGCTGAAAATCAAGAATTTTCTGATTTTTAGCATTTTTGGACGACTGTATCTCGAAAACTTAACCTACAATTTTTTTTTAATTTTTTCTATCGAGAGTCCTTTTGGAGGTACTTTGCATGAAGCCAACCAATAAGACTTTGAAATGTCTGGAATAGAATAAAAAAGGGACTGAAAATCGAAAAAAGTCGAAAAATCGTGAAATTTTGAAAAATGCTCTACTATTTTTTTATTTAAAGAGATTTTTAAAAAAAGGTTGTATATTCAGATAGCTGACCTAATTACAATTCTAACGATGTATAATATGTATGTAATTATTGAAATTTAATTTTCGATATTTTAAATTTTTTGCATTTTTGGCACTTTTGAACATAGGATTTCTCAGGGGCATTTTATCTGATCAGATAATGTAATATATCATTACAGAGCCCTGTGGCTATTTTAGCGCCCAAACCAGCTATTAAAACTATTCCGACAATAATAACCATACCGGAAGTATTCAAAAAATGAAAAAAAAGTTTAAAAATATTGTCGCACTTGCGAAAAACTTGATTGCTCACTTAGGTAATAGCGGACCAAAAGAACTAAAGTGTCGTTAGATAGCCATATTAATGGACCATCATATCATATGGTATCTAAATAATACGATTTCGATGGTAAGGAAATAAATTATTGTATGCCAAAAATCTAGTATTTTCCGATTTTTTAACATTCTGAGACGCCCTTTTCTCGAAAACGACGCCTACGATTTTTCTGAAACTTTTCTGACTCAAAGTCCTATCGGTTGTCTATATAGTGAATCCAAAATGAAAAGCATTGAAATAATATAGGTGGTCCAAAAATGGCCTCAAACTTTGAAAAAAAATGAAAAATCGTTAAAGTTTTGGAAACGCTCTTTAATTTATCTTTTTTTCCAAAACTACTCAATGGATGTTTCTGACACTTCTGGTACAGAAAGTTAAGTATCCAAAGAACTTCGTAAAGCTATCACGACAACGATCGTAAAACCGGAAGTAGTCGAAATAATGTCCGATATTTTGAAAAAAATTTTTTTTTTTACGAAAACCTTTTTCATTTATGAATATTTTTTGATGGTATTTTACACAGGGTTAAAATATCATCCTACTTGAACAGAAATGAGAAAAAAAATTGTCTCGGTAATTTGCGTTAGCCGCCATCGGCTAATTTAGTTTTTCGTACCCAGAACAATTATTTATTGTTCGATTTGTAGAAAACAAAGTTCATATACTCCGTGGTCCCAATTGTAATTTTTTTTGTTATGGTGAAATTTTTCTGTCGGCAACGAAAGTGGCGTAATATTAACAAAAACTATAATTTTGACAGTTCGGTACTACTTTTTGAAAGCAAATATTATTTTTTTTTCAAAACTGACATAACTAAAATTATGCACCCTGCAAAGGTGCACAATATCCTTAGCTCAGATTTTTTAATTTCAATTTCATTTTCGGGCAATTTCGAATAAAATGTAAAATAAAGTGTAAAATTCAGTTGTTTACAATTCATTCAGCGTCTTCATATTTTGAAATATTTATTTGTAATTTTAATAAACTCGTAGCAAAAATCCTGAAGAAGAGATTGTATGCAAAAATTAGTTTGTAATATGAGCAGTTGCCGAGGAATATGCAATTTTGCATGCATCACTTTTCACGTTATTTCACGTTATAAAAGAGTGAATTATTATTCGATTTGCAATATTTTTTTCCATTTGATGCTTAATGTCAATTTGGACTAGGTCAAGCCAATTTTACAATTTCACTGTGACCGGAAATGACGTCATTTGGGCAAAAACTGTATTTTAAACCTAAAAAACATATATTTTATTCAAATGAGTCTGCCTTATAATAATTTTAAAATTATGATATTTGATTCCCATCAACGAATAGAATGAAGCCATACGACCATACAGAGACCACAAAATGGTTTCTAACTTGTACGGTTACAGAGAAATAGGCGATCTTCGATAAGTCACTTTTCAAGGTTTTTGGTCTATAAAAGTGTCAATTATTATTCGATTTTTATAATTTTTTTTACCATTTGATGCCTTATGCCATTTATGACTTCTATGAACTAAATTAACACTTTCAATGTCACCGGAAGTAATGTAATATTTTCAAAAAACGTATTTTTGGCCTTCAAAACAAACATTTTTTTGAAGTGATTTATGTTTATTATTCGTTTAACTTTATAATGTCTGACTCTAATGGGCAGTAAGATTGAATCAATACCATCATACTGATATCAAGAAAAGGCTTCTAGCATGTTCCCTTGTCGAAAAATAGCCAATTGTCCCAGGGTCACTTTTAAGTTTTTTACCTTCTTAATTTCAGTTTATTGGTTATAGGTTAATTATTTATTGCCCGATATGTATAAAACAAAGTTTGTATTTTGTATGTTGCGAATTTTCGACTTACTTTTCACCTATAAAAATTTCTTTCAACACCGGAAGTGACGTAATTTTGCCATAATTTACAATTTTGACCGGTCTTTTCGCCAGCAAATATTACTTTTACATATGATAGACGGTGTCACTGAAGTAAAACAATTAAAGTTTGGTAGCTCAATGGATCGGCTATGGTATAATAAACTTCCTGTATGATTCCTGAAAGCCGGTTCAGTGCTGCTTGCAGGTCTAGTTATTATTATTATTATTTACCGCGGGAGCCTAGATCACCATGATCGAAAACAGATATTGATCTGGAATTAGATTTTCTGTCGGGAAACCATGTGGTGACTACTTGATAAAATATTTTTGAAATTTCTGCGCATACCGGAAGTGACCGAACTTTGTATTTTGTCTAAAAATTGAAAATAGGCCATAGTTTCGTCAATTGTTTATCCATTTTCAAACAAATTACCTTTTTGGAATCCCTGAATCTTTTCTTAGACAATGGCTATCTCACATTTTTCGATTTCGAACATTCGTCTATGACTTTTAGCGTTCGAAAATTGAAAACATGTTGTTTACGAGACAATTTTTGTTATTTTTCAAAATTTTCAAATTTGACCTATAGTTTTGGATACCTGACGTCCATGCGATTCCAGTAATATAAGTTTTATTCAGAGTTATCGCCCTTTATTTTTCGATTTTTTTCGAATTTTCTTCCCATTTTGTGAGCTCGGGTTTCGTTTTATGGCAGAATTGACGTTTCTGAAACTTCTGGAACATGAAGTTATAGCCCAATACCAACGAATAAAGCAATTTCGAAAAGAATCCTTAAACCGGAAGTGGTCGAAATAATGTGCAATATTTTGAAAAAAATGCAAAAAATGGATATTTTTGGGAAAAACGCGATTTCTCCGCCCGATATAAATGGATTAAAGAAATTAGGGTACCATTGGACTGCACCAGGATTGTACTATCGTATGATACCCAATTCATACGGGTACTATGATCAGGAAGCAATATGGCACGCTGAAAATCAAGAATTTTCTGATTTTTAGCATTTTTGGACGACTGTATCTCGAAAACTTAACCTACAATTTTTTTTTAATTTTTTCTATCGAGAGTCCTTTTGGAGGTACTTTGCATGAAGCCAACCAATAAGACTTTGAAATGTCTGGAATAGAATAAAAAAGGGACTGAAAATCGAAAAAAGTCGAAAAATCGTGAAATTTTGAAAAATGCTCTACTATTTTTTTATTTAAAGAGATTTTTAAAAAAAGGTTGTATATTCAGATAGCTGACCTAATTACAATTCTAACGATGTATAATATGTATGTAATTATTGAAATTTAATTTTCGATATTTTAAATTTTTTGCATTTTTGGCACTTTTGAACATAGGATTTCTCAGGGGCATTTTATCTGATCAGATAATGTAATATATCATTACAGAGCCCTGTGGCTATTTTAGCGCCCAAACCGGCTATTAAAACTATTCCGACAATAATAACCATACCGGAAGTATTCAAAAAATGAAAAAAAAGTTTAAAAATATTGTCGCACTTGCGAAAAACTTGATTGCTCACTTAGGTAATAGCGGACCAAAAGAACTAAAGTGTCGTTAGATAGCCATATTAATGGACCATCATATCATATGGTATCTAAATAATACGATTTCGATGGTAAGGAAATAAATTATTGTATGCCAAAAATCTAGTATTTTCCGATTTTTTAACATTCTGAGACGCCCTTTTCTCGAAAACGACGCCTACGATTTTTCTGAAACTTTTCTTACTCAAAGTCCTATCGGTTGTCTATATAGTGAATCCAAAATGAAAAGCATTGAAATAATATAGGTGGTCCAAAAATGGCCTCAAACTTTGAAAAAAAATGAAAAATCGTTAAAGTTTTGGAAACGCTCTTTAATTTATCTTTTTTTCCAAAACTACTCAATGGATGTTTCTGACACTTCTGGTACAGAAAGTTAAGTATCCAAAGAACTTCGTAAAGCTATCACGACAACGATCGTAAAACCGGAAGTAGTCGAAATAATGTCCGATATTTTGAAAAAATTTTTTTTTTTTACGAAAACCTTTTTCATTTATGAATATTTTTTGATGGTATTTTACACAGGGTTAAAATATCATCCTACTTGAACAGAAATGAGAAAAAAAATTGTCTCGGTAATTTGCGTTAGCCGCCATCGGCTAATTTAGTTTTTCGTACCCAGAACAATTATTTATTGTTCGATTTGTAGAAAACAAAGTTCATATACTCCGTGGTCCCAATTGTAATTTTTTTTGTTATGGTGAAATTTTTCTGTCGGCAACGAAAGTGGCGTAATATTAACAAAAACTATAATTTTGACAGTTCGGTACTACTTTTTGAAAGCAAATATTATTTTTTTTTCAAAACTGACATAACTAAAATTATGCACCCTGCAAAGGTGCACAATATCCTTAGCTCAGATTTTTTAATTTCAATTTCATTTTCGGGCAATTTCGAATAAAATGTAAAATAAAGTGTAAAATTCAGTTGTTTACAATTCATTCAGCGTCTTCATATTTTGAAATATTTATTTGTAATTTTAATAAACTCGTAGCAAAAATCCTGAAGAAGAGATTGTATGCAAAAATTAGTTTGTAATATGAGCAGTTGCCGAGGAATATGCAATTTTGCATGCATCACTTTTCACGTTATTTCACGTTATAAAAGAGTGAATTATTATTCGATTTGCAATATTTTTTTCCATTTGATGCTTAATGTCAATTTGGACTAGGTCAAGCCAATTTTACAATTTCACTGTGACCGGAAATGACGTCATTTGGGCAAAAACTGTATTTTAAACCTAAAAAACATATATTTTATTCAAATGAGTCTGCCTTATAATAATTTTAAAATTATGATATTTGATTCCCATCAACGAATAGAATGAAGCCATACGACCATACAGAGACCACAAAATGGTTTCTAACTTGTACGGTTACAGAGAAATAGGCGATCTTCGATAAGTCACTTTTCAAGGTTTTTGGTCTATAAAAGTGTCAATTATTATTCGATTTTTATAATTTTTTTTACCATTTGATGCCTTATGCCATTTATGACTTCTATGAACTAAATTAACACTTTCAATGTCACCGGAAGTAATGTAATATTTTCAAAAAACGTATTTTTGGCCTTCAAAACAAACATTTTTTTGAAGTGATTTATGTTTATTATTCGTTTAACTTTATAATGTCTGACTCTAATGGGCAGTAAGATTGAATCAATACCATCATACTGATATCAAGAAAAGGCTTCTAGCATGTTCCCTTGTCGAAAAATAGCCAATTGTCCCAGGGTCACTTTTAAGTTTTTTACCTTCTTAATTTCAGTTTATTGGTTATAGGTTAATTATTTATTGCCCGATATGTATAAAACAAAGTTTGTATTTTGTATGTTGCGAATTTTCGACTTACTTTTCACCTATAAAAATTTCTTTCAACACCGGAAGTGACGTAATTTTGCCATAATTTACAATTTTGACCGGTCTTTTCGCCAGCAAATATTACTTTTACATATGATAGACGGTGTCACTGAAGTAAAACAATTAAAGTTTGGTAGCTCAATGGATCGGCTATGGTATAATAAACTTCCTGTATGATTCCTGAAAGCCGGTTCAGTGCTGCTTGCAGGTCTAGTTATTATTATTATTATTTACCGCGGGAGCCTAGATCACCATGATCGAAAACAGATATTGATCTGGAATTAGATTTTCTGTCGGGAAACCATGTGGTGACTACTTGATAAAATATTTTTGAAATTTCTGCGCATACCGGAAGTGACCGAACTTTGTATTTTGTCTAAAAATTGAAAATAGGCCATAGTTTCGTCAATTGTTTATCCATTTTCAAACAAATTACCTTTTTGGAATCCCTGAATCTTTTCTTAGACAATGGCTATCTCACATTTTTCGATTTCGAACATTCGTCTATGACTTTTAGCGTTCGAAAATTGAAAACATGTTGTTTACGAGACAATTTTTGTTATTTTTCAAAATTTTCAAATTTGACCTATAGTTTTGGATACCTGACGTCCATGCGATTCCAGTAATATAAGTTTTATTCAGAGTTATCGCCCTTTATTTTTCGATTTTTTTCGAATTTTCTTCCCATTTTGTGAGCTCGGGTTTCGTTTTATGGCCGAATTGACGTTTCTGAAACTTCTGGAACATGAAGTTATAGCCCAATACCAACGAATAAAGCAATTTCGAAAAGAATCCTTAAACCGGAAGTGGTCGAAATAATGTGCAATATTTTGAAAAAAATGCAAAAAATGGATATTTTTGGGAAAAACGCGATTTCTCCGCCCGATATAAATGGATTAAAGAAATTAGGGTACCATTGGACTGCACCAGGATTGTACTATCGTATGATACCCAATTCATACGGGTACTATGATCAGGAAGCAAAATATGGCACGCTGAAAATCAAGAATTTTCTGATTTTTAGCATTTTTGGACGACTGTATCTCGAAAACTTAACCTACAATTTTTTTTTAATTTTTTCTATCGAGAGTCCTTTTGGAGGTACTTTGCATGAAGCCAACCAATAAGACTTTGAAATGTCTGGAATAGAATAAAAAAGGGACTGAAAATCGAAAAAAGTCGAAAAATCGTGAAATTTTGAAAAATGCTCTACTATTTTTTTATTTAAAGAGATTTTTAAAAAAAGGTTGTATATTCAGATAGCTGACCTAATTACAATTCTAACGATGTATAATATGTATGTAATTATTGAAATTTAATTTTCGATATTTTAAATTTTTTGCATTTTTGGCACTTTTGAACATAGGATTTCTCAGGGGCATTTTATCTGATCAGATAATGTAATATATCATTACAGAGCCCTGTGGCTATTTTAGCGCCCAGACCGGCTATTAAAACTATTCCGACAATAATAACCATACCGGAAGTATTCAAAAAATGAAAAAAAAGTTTAAAAATATTGTCGCACTTGCGAAAAACTTGATTGCTCACTTAGGTAATAGCGGACCAAAAGAACTAAAGTGTCGTTAGATAGCCATATTAATGGACCATCATATGGTATCTAAATAATACGATTTCGATGGTAAGGAAATAAATTATTGTATGCCAAAAATCTAGTATTTTCCGATTTTTTAACATTCTGAGACGCCCTTTTCTCGAAAACGACGCCTACGATTTTTCTGAAACTTTTCTTACTCAAAGTCCTATCGGTTGTCTATATAGTGAATCCAAAATGAAAAGCATTGAAATAATATAGGTGGTCCAAAAATGGCCTCAAACTTTGAAAAAAAATGAAAAATCGTTAAAGTTTTGGAAACGCTCTTTAATTTATCTTTTTTTCCAAAACTACTCAATGGATGTTTCTGACACTTCTGGTACAGAAAGTTAAGTATCCAAAGAACTTCGTAAAGCTATCACGACAACGATCGTAAAACCGGAAGTAGTCGAAATAATGTCCGATATTTTGAAAAAATTTTTTTTTTTTACGAAAACCTTTTTCATTTATGAATATTTTTTGATGGTATTTTACACAGGGTTAAAATATCATCCTACTTGAACAGAAATGAGAAAAAAAATTGTCTCGGTAATTTGCGTTAGCCGCCATCGGCTAATTTAGTTTTTCGTTCCCAGAACAATTATTTATTGTTCGATTTGTAGAAAACAAAGTTCATATGCTCCGTGGTCCCAATTGTAATTTTTTTTGTTATGGTGAAATTTTTCTGTCGGCAACGAAAGTGGCGTAATATTAACAAAAACTATAATTTTGACAGTTCGGTACTACTTTTTGAAAGCAAATATTATTTTTTTTTCAAAACTGACATAACTAAAATTATGCACCCTGCAAAGGTGCACAATATCCTTAGCTCAGATTTTTTAATTTCAATTTCATTTTCGGGCAATTTCGAATAAAATGTAAAATAAAGTGTAAAATTCAGTTGTTTACAATTCATTCAGCGTCTTCATATTTTGAAATATTTATTTGTAATTTTAATAAACTCGTAGCAAAAATCCTGAAGAAGAGATTGTATGCAAAAATTAGTTTGTAATATGAGCAGTTGCCGAGGAATATGCAATTTTGCATGCATCACATTTCACGTTATTTTGCCTATAAAAGAGTGAATTATTATTCGATTTGCAATATTTTTTTCCATTTGATGCTTAATGTCAATTTGGACTAGGTCAAGCCAATTTTACAATTTCACTGTGACCGGAAATGACGTCATTTGGGCAAAAACTGTATTTTAAACCTAAAAAACATATATTTTATTCAAATGAGTCTGCCTTATAATAATTTTAAAATTATGATATTTGATTCCCATCAACGAATAGAATGAAGCCATACGACCATACAGAGACCACAAAATGGTTTCTAACTTGTACGGTTACAGAGAAATAGGCGATCTTCGATAAGTCACTTTTCAAGGTTTTTGGTCTATAAAAGTGTCAATTATTATTCGATTTTTATAATTTTTTTTACCATTTGATGCCTTATGCCATTTATGACTTCTATGAACTAAATTAACACTTTCAATGTCACCGGAAGTAATGTAATATTTTCAAAAAACGTATTTTTGGCCTTCAAAACAAACATTTTTTTGAAGTGATTTATGTTTATTATTCGTTTAACTTTATAATGTCTGACTCTAATGGGCAGTAAGATTGAATCAATACCATCATATTGATATCAAGAAAAGGCTTCTAGCATGTTCCCTTGTCGAAAAATAGCCAATTGTCCCAGGGTCACTTTTAAGTTTTTTACCTTCTTAATTTCAGTTTATTGGTTATAGGTTAATTATTTATTGCCCGATATGTATAAAACAAAGTTTGTATTTTGTATGTTGCGAATTTTCGACTTACTTTTCACCTATAAAAATTTCTTTCAACACCGGAAGTGACGTAATTTTGCCATAATTTACAATTTTGACCGGTCTTTTCGCCAGCAAATATTACTTTTACATATGATAGACGGTGTCACTGAAGTAAAACAATTAAAGTTTGGTAGCTCAATGGATCGGCTATGGTATAATAAACTTCCTGTATGATTCCTGAAAGCCGGTTCAGTGCTGCTTGCAGGTCTAGTTAGGCTTTCAGACTTTCGTCTGAAAGCCTATTGAGATTACTAAAATTATTATTATTATTATTATTATTATTATTAGGCTTTCAGACTTTCGTCTGAAAGACTATTGTTTTTACTAAAATTATTATTATTTAGGCTTTCAGACTTTCGTCTGAAAGACTATTGTTTTTACTAAAATTATTATTATTTATTATTATTATTTTATTTTTCGGGGGAGCCTATTTCTCAGCGCCTGTAACAGATACCGATCTGGGACCTAATTCTCTATAGGGAAACCATGTGTTGGCTACTTGATAAACTATTTTTGAAACTTCTGCGCAGACCGGAAGTGGTCGAATTTCGTGCTGTGTCAAAAAATTAAAAAACGGCCGTAGATTCGTCAATTCTGTACCTATTTTCACACTAATGACATTTTCGGAAACCTTGAGTCTTTTCTCGGACGATAGCAGTTGAAAATTTCGATATTTCGAAACTTCACCGCTGACTTCTCGCGATCGAAAAATGAAAAATTTTATTTGAGAGACAATTTTTGTTATTTTGCAAAATTTTCAAATTTGACCTACATTTTTGGATACCTGAAGGCAATCCGGTTCCAGTAATATAAGTTTCATTCCGAGTTATCGCCCTTTATTTTTCGATTTTTTTCGAATTTTCTTCACATTTTGTGAGCTTAAGTTTCGTTTAACGGCCGGATCAACGTTTCTCAAATTCCTGATACATGAAGCAATATTGTCAAACCACCGTTTAAAGCAATTTCAACAACAATCCGTAAACCGGAAGTAGTCGAAATAATATGCGATATATTGAAAAAAACGTGAAAAAGTGGTGCCTTGGGTAAAAACACGATTTCTCCGTCCGATATCAACGGATTAAACAAATTAAGGTATCATTTGGCCTAGCGGTGATTGGACCACTGGATGATACCCAATTCGTACGGATACGATGAGCTGGAAGCAAAATATGGCACGCTGAAAATCAAGTATTTTCTGATTTGGAGCGTTTTTGGACGCCTGTATTTCGAAAACTGCTCCAGCGATTTTTCTTAAACTTTATCTATCGATGGTCCTTCCGGTAGTCTTTAGCATGAATCCATCCATTAAGGCTATTATATAATTGGAATAAGACAAAAAAGGGACTGAAAATCGAAAAAAGTCGAAAAATCGTGAAATTTGGGAAAATGCTCCACTATTTTTTTATTTTAAGAGATTTTCAAAAAAAAGATATATATTTAAAAAGCTGACCTAATTACGATTCCAATGATGTATAATATGTATGCAGTTATTGAAATTTAATTTTCAATATTTTGACATTTTGACATTTTTAACACTTTTGAACATAGGATTTCTCAGAAGTATTTTATTTGATCGTATAGTGTCGTATATCATTAGAGAGCCCTGGTCCCATGCAAACTCCAAAACTGGATGTGAAAACTACTCGACAATGATTCGTATACCGGAAGTAGTTAAAAAAACAAAGAAAAATGTAAAAAAGATGAAAAAAAATTGGAGCTCTTGCCAAAAGTTCGAATTCTCCGTCACATATTAGCGGACCAAAACAATTAAAGTGTCTTTGGATAGTTCCATTAATAGACGATCGTATAACATCTAAATAACACGAATTTGATTCTTAGGAAATGAATTATGGTACGCCGAAAATTAAGTATTTTCCGTTTTGGAGCATTCTGAGACGCCTTTTTCTCGAAAACGACGCCTACGATTTTTCTTAAACATTTTTTACTCAGAGTCCTATCGGTGGCCTAGCGTGTGCATTTAATAATAAAAGCGTTGCAATATTATAGGCGGTCCAAAAATGACCTCAATCTTTGAAAAAAGTTGAAAAATCATTAAATTATTGAAAATGCTCTTTTATTTATCTTTTTTTCAAAATTTACTTAATGAATGTTTCTGATATTTCTGGTACAGGAAGTTAAGTATCTAATCAACTTGTTAAAGCAATTCCGACAATGATCGAAAAACCGGAAGTAGTCGAAAAAATATCCGATATATTGATTTTTTTTTACATTTTTACAGAAAACTTTTTTATTTATGAATATTTTTTGATGGTAGTTTACACAGAGTTAAAGTATCACCCTACTTGAGCATAAGTGAGAAAGAATTTTGTCTCAGTAATTTTCTTTAGTCGCCATTGGCTAATTTAGTTTTTCGTACCTAGATTAATTATTTATTGTTCGATTTGTATAAAACAAAGTGCGTATGATTCGTGATGTCAATTGTAATATTTTTTGTTACGGTGACATTTTTCTGCACGCAACGGAAGTGGCGTAATATTAACAAAAACTACAATTTTGAGAGTTAAGTACCACTTTTTGACAGCAAATATTATGTTTTTCGAAAACTGATATAACAAAAAGTATGCGCCCTGTAAAGGCGCATAAAATGTTTGGCTGAGATTTTTAAATTTCAATTTCATTTTCGGGCAATTTCGAATAAAATGTAAAAAAAAGGGTAAAATTCAGTTATTACAACCCATTCAACGTCTTTATATTTTGAACTATTTATTCGTAACTTTCATAAACTCGTAGCCATAATCAAGACGAAGAGAATGTATGCGAAAAATAGTTTGTAATATGAGCAGTTGCCGAGAAATATGCAATTTTGCATGCATCACTTTTCACGTTATTTTGCCTATAAAATAGTAAATTATTATCCAATTTTCAATAATTTTTTTTCATTCGATGCCTATTGCCAATTTGGACTAGGTTAAGCCAATTTTACAGTTTCACTGTGACCGAAAATGACGTCATTTTGCCAAAAACTGTATTTTTAACCTAGAAAACAAATATTTTATTCAAATGAGTCTTGTTTATAATATTTTTAAAATTATGATATTTGAATCCCATCACCGAATAGCATGAAATCATACCATCATACAGATACCACAAAAAAGTTTCTAACTTGTACGGTTGCCGAGAAATAGACGATTTTCTACAAGTCACTTTCCAATCTTTTTGGTCTATAAAAGTGTCAATTATTATTCAATTTTCATACAATTTTCACCATGTGATGCCTTATGCCATTTATGATTGCAATGATCTGATTTAACATTTCCATTATCACCGGAAGTAATGTCATATTTGCAAAAAACGTATTTTTAGACTTCAAAATAAAATTGTACTCCAAAATTAGATTTTGCGCGATCCGACTCAAGATGGCGTGTTCAATGACAAATATTACGGGACGCTGAAGATCTAGTATTTTCCTTTTTGGACTTTTATATGATATCAGAATGATACAAATTCGATGGTTAGGCAATAGATTATGAGATGCCGAAAATATAGTATTTTCCTCTTTTTTTGGAGCCTTTTCAAACTCGTTTATCTCGAAAACTACTTCTATTTCACTTCTTAAACTTCTGTTACCCCGAGTCCTATCGGTCGTTTAGGGTATAAAGGTAAATTTAAAAGCATGGCAATGATCTAAAGGACCCTGAAAGCCGATTCAGCACTGCTATGCAGGTCTAGTTATTATTATTTTATTTTTCGGGGGAGCCTATTTCTCAGCGCCTGTAACAGATACCGATCTGGGACCTAATTCTCTATAGGGAAACCATGTGTTGGCTACTTGATAAACTATTTTTGAAACTTCTGCGCAGACCGGAAGTGGTCTATTTTCGTGCTCTTTAAAAAAATTAAAAAACGGCCGTAGATTCATCAATTCTGTACCTATTTTCATACAAATGACATTTTCGGAAACCTTGAGTCTTTTCTCGGACGATAGCAGTTGAAAATTTCGATATTTCGAAACTTCATCGCTGACTTCTTGCGATCGAAAAATGAAAAATTTTATTTGAGAGACAATTTTTGTTGTTTTTCAAAATTTTCAAATTTGACCTACATTTTTGGATACCTGAAGGCAATCTGGTTCCAGGAATATAAGTTTCATTCCGAGTTATCGCCCTTTATTTTTCGATTTTTTTCGAATTTTCTTCACATTTTGTGAGCTTAAGTTTCGTTTTACGGCCGGATCAACGTTTCTCAAATTCCTGATACATGAAGCAATATTGTCAAACCACCGTTTAAAGCAATTTCAACAACAATCCGTAAACCGGAAGTAGTCGAAATAATATGCGATATTTTGAAAAAAACGTGAAAAATTGGTGTCTTGGGTAAAAACACGATTTCTCCGTCCGATATCAACGGATTAAACAAATTAAGGTATCATTTGGTCTAGCGGTGATTGGACCACTGAATGATACCCAATTCGTACGGATACGATGAGCTGGAAGCAAAATATGGCACGCTGAAAATCAAGTATTTTCTGATTTGGAGCGTTTTTGGACGCCTGTATTTCGAAAACTGCTCCAGCGATTTTTCTTAAACTTTATCTATCGATGGTCCTTCCGGTAGTCTTTAGCATGGATCCATCCATTAAGACTATTATATAATTGGAATAAGACAAAAAAGGGACTGAAAATCGAAAAAAGTCGAAAAATCGTGAAATTTGGGAAAATGCTCTACTATTTTTTTATTTTAAGAGATTTTCAAAAAAAAGATATATATTTAAAAAGCTGACCTAATTACGATTCTAATGATGTATAATATGTATGCAGTTATTGAAATTTAATTTTCAATATTTTGACATTTTGACATTTTTAACACTTTTGAACATAGGATTTCTCAGAAGTATTTTATTTGATCGTATAGTGTCGTATATCATTAGAGAGCCCTGTTCCCATGCAAACTCCAAAACTGGATGTGAAAACTACTCGACAATGATTCGTATACCGGAAGTAGTTCAAAAAACAAAGAAAAATGTAAAAAAGATGAAAAAAAATTGGAGCTCTTGCCAAAAGTTCGAATTCTCCGTCACATATTAGCGGACCAAAACAATTAAAGTGTCTTTGGATAGTTCCATTAATAGACGATCGTATAACATCTAAATAACACGAATTTGATTCTCAGGAAATAAATTATGGTACGCCGAAAACTAAGTATTTTCCGTTTTGGAGCATTCTGAGGCGCCTTTTTCTCGTAAACGACGCCTACGATTTTTCTTAAACATTTTTTACTCAGAGTCCTATCGGTGGCCTAGCGTGTGCATTTAATAATAAAAGCGTTGCAATATTATAGGCGGTCCAAAATTGACCTCAATCTTTGAAAAAAGTTGAAAAATCATTAAATTATTGAAAATGCTCTTTTATTTATCTTTATTTCAAAAATTACTTAATGAATGTTTCTGATATTTCTGCTACAGGAAGTTAAGTATCTAATCAACTTGTTAAAGCAATTCCGACAATGATCGAAAAACCGGAAGTAGTCGAAAAAATATCCGATATATTGATTTTTTTTTACATTTTTACAGAAAACTTTTTTATTTATGAATATTTTTGATGGTAGTTTACACAGAGTTAAAGTATCACCCTACTTGAGCATAAGTGAGAAAGAATTTTGTCTCAGTAATTTTCTTTAGTCGCCATTGGCTAATTTAGTTTTTCGTACCTAGATTAATTATTTATTGTTCGATTTGTATAAAACAAAGTGCATATGATTCGTAATGTCAATTGTAATATTTTTTGTTACGGTGACATTTTTCTGCACGCAACGGAAGTGGCGTAAAATTAACAAAAACTACAATTTTGAGAGTTAAGTACCACTTTTTGACAGCAAATATTTTTTTTTTCGAAAACTGATATAACAAAAAGTATGCGCCCTGTAAAGGCGCATAAAATGTTTGGCTGGGATTCTTAAATTTCAATTTCATTTTCGGGCAATTTCGAATAAAATGTAAAAAAAAGGGTAAAATTCAGTTATTACAACCTATTCAACGTCTTTATATTTTGAACTATTTATTCGTAACTTTCATAAACTCGTAGCCATAATCCAGACGAAGGGAATGTATGCGAAAAATAGTTTGTAACATGAGCAGTTGCCGAGAAATATGCAATTTTGCATGCATCACTTTTCACGTTTTTTTGCCTGTAAAATAGTAAATTATTATCCGATTTTCAATAATTTTTTTTCATTCGATGCCTAATGCCAATTTGGACTAGGTTAAGCCAATTTTACAGTTTCACTGTGACCGAAAATGACGTCATTTTGGCAAAAACTGTATTTTTAACCTAGAAAACAAATATTTTATTCAAATGAGTCTTGTTTATAATATTTTTAAAATTATGATATTTGAATCCCATCACCGAATAGCATGAACCCATACCATCATACAGATACCACAAAAAAGTTTCTAACTTGTACGGTTGCCGAGAAATAGACGATTTTCTACAAGTCACTTTTCAAGCTTTTTGGTCTATAAAAGTGTCAATTATTATTCAATTTTCATACAATTTTCACCATGTGATGCCTTATGCCATTTATGATTGCAATGATCTGATTCAACATTTCCATTATCACCGGAAGTAATGTTATATTTGCAAAAACCGTATTTTTAGACTTCAAAATAAAATTTTACTCCAAAATTAGATTTTGCGCGATCCGACTCAAGATGGCGTGTTCAATGACAAATATTACGGGACGCTGAAGATCTAGTATTTTCCTTTTTGGACTTTTATATGATATCAGAATGATACAAATTCGATGGTTAGGCAATAGATTATGAGATGCCGAAAATATAGTATTTTCCTCTTTTTTTGGAGCCTTTTCAAACTCGTTTATCTCGAAAACTACTTCTATTTCACTTCTTAAACTTCTGTTACCCCGAGTCCTATCGGTCGTTTAGGGTATAAAGGTAAATTTAAAAGCATGGCAATGATCTAAAGGACCCTGAAAGCCGATTCAGCACTGCTATGCAGGTCTAGTTATTATTATTATTTTATTTTTCGGGGGAGCCTATTTCTCAGCGCCTGTAACAGATACCGATCTGGGACCTAATTCTCTATAGGGAAACCATGTGTTGGCTACTTGATAAACTATTTTTGAAACTTCTGCGCAGACCGGAAGTGGTCGAATTTCGTGCTCTGTCAAAAAATTAAAAAACGGCCGTAGATTCATCAATTCTGTACCTATTTTCATACAAATGACATTTTCGGAAACCTTGAGTCTTTTCTCGGACGATAGCAGTTGAAAATTTCGATATTTCGAAACTTCATCGCTGACTTCTTGCGATCGAAAAATGAAAAATTTTATTTGAGAGACAATTTTTGTTGTTTTTCAAAATTTTCAAATTTGACCTACATTTTTGGATACCTGAAGGCAATCTGGTTCCAGGAATATAAGTTTCATTCCGAGTTATCGCCCTTTATTTTTCGATTTTTTTCGAATTTTCTTCACATTTTGTGAGCTTAAGTTTCGTTTTACGGCCGGATCAACGTTTCTCAAATTCCTGATACATGAAGCAATATTGTCAAACCACCGTTTAAAGCAATTTCAACAACAATCCGTAAACCGGAAGTAGTCGAAATAATATGCGATATTTTGAAAAAAACGTGAAAAATTGGTGTCTTGGGTAAAAACACGATTTCTCCGTCCGATATCAACGGATTAAACAAATTAAGGTATCATTTGGTCTAGCGGTGATTGGACCACTGAATGATACCCAATTCGTACGGATACGATGAGCTGGAAGCAAAATATGGCACGCTGAAAATCAAGTATTTTCTGATTTGGAGCGTTTTTGGACGCCTGTATTTCGAAAACTGCTCCAGCGATTTTTCTTAAACTTTATCTATCGATGGTCCTTCCGGTAGTCTTTAGCATGGATCCATCCATTAAGACTATTATATAATTGGAATAAGACAAAAAAGGGACTGAAAATCGAAAAAAGTCGAAAAATCGTGAAATTTGGGAAAATGCTCTACTATTTTTTTATTTTAAGAGATTTTCAAAAAAAAGATATATATTTAAAAAGCTGACCTAATTACGATTCTAATGATGTATAATATGTATGCAGTTATTGAAATTTAATTTTCAATATTTTGACATTTTGACATTTTTAACACTTTTGAACATAGGATTTCTCAGAAGTATTTTATTTGATCGTATAGTGTCGTATATCATTAGAGAGCCCTTGTTCCCATGCAAACTCCAAAACTGGATGTGAAAACTACTCGACAATGATTTGTATACCGGAAGTAGTTCAAAAAACAAAGAAAAATGTAAAAAAGATGAAAAAAAATTGGAGCTCTTGCCAAAAGTTCGAATTCTCCGTCACATATTAGCGGACCAAAACAATTAAAGTGTCTTTGAATAGTTCCATTAATAGACGATCGTATAACATCTAAATAACACGAATTTGATTCTTAGGAAATAAATTATGGTACGCCGAAAACTAAGTATTTTCCGTTTTGGAGCATTCTGAGGCGCCTTTTTCTCGTAAACGACGCCTACGATTTTTCTTAAACATTTTTTACTCAGAGTCCTATCGGTGGCCTAGCGTGTGCATTTAATAATAAAAGCGTTGCAATATTATAGGCGGTCCAAAATTGACCTCAATCTTTGAAAAAAGTTGAAAAATCATTAAATTATTGAAAATGCTCTTTTATTTATCTTTTTTTCAAAAATTACTTAATGAATGTTTCTGATATTTCTGCTACAGGAAGTTAAGTATCTAATCAACTTGTTAAAGCAATTCCGACAATGATCGAAAAACCGGAAGTAGTCGAAAAAATATCCGATATATTGATTTTTTTTTACATTTTTACAGAAAACTTTTTTATTTATGAATATTTTTTGATGGTAGTTTACACAGAGTTAAAGTATCACCCTACTTGAGCATAAGTGAGAAAGAATTTTGTCTCAGTAATTTTCTTTAGTCGCCATTGGCTAATTTAGTTTTTCGTACCTAGATTAATTATTTATTGTTCGATTTGTATAAAACAAAGTGCGTATGATTCGTAATGTCAATTGTAATATTTTTTGTTACGGTGACATTTTTCTGCACGCAACGGAAGTGGCGTAAAATTAACAAAAACTACAATTTTGAGAGTTAAGTACCACTTTTTGACAGCAAATATTTTTTTTTTCGAAAACTGATATAACAAAAAGTATGCGCCCTGTAAAGGCGCATAAAATGTTTGGCTGGGATTCTTAAATTTCAATTTCATTTTCGGGCAATTTCGAATAAAATGTAAAAAAAAGGGTAAAATTCAGTTATTACAACCCATTCAACGTCTTTATATTTTGAACTATTTATTCGTAACTTTCATAAACTCGTAGCCATAATCCAGACGAAGGGAATGTATGCGAAAAATAGTTTGTAACATGAGCAGTTGCCGAGAAATATGCAATTTTGCATGCATCACTTTTCACGTTTTTTTTGCCTGTAAAATAGTAAATTATTATCCGATTTTCAATAATTTTTTTTCATTCGATGCCTAATGCCAATTTGGACTAGGTTAAGTCAATTTTACAGTTTCACTGTGACCGAAAATGACGTCATTTTGGCAAAAACTGTATTTTTAACCTAGAAAACAAATATTTTATTCAAATGAGTCTTGTTTATAATATTTTTAAAATTATGATATTTGAATCCCATCACCGAATAGCATGAACCCATACCATCATACAGATACCACAAAAAAGTTTCTAACTTGTACGGTTGCCGAGAAATAGACGATTTTCTACAAGTCACTTTTCAAGCTTTTTGGTCTATAAAAGTGTCAATTATTATTCAATTTTCATACAATTTTCACCATGTGATGCCTTATGCCATTTATGATTGCAATGATCTGATTCAACATTTCCATTATCACCGGAAGTAATGTTATATTTGCAAAAACCGTATTTTTAGACTTCAAAATAAAATTTTACTCCAAAATTAGATTTTGCGCGATCCGACTCAAGATGGCGTGTTCAATGACAAATATTACGGGACGCTGAAGATCTAGTATTTTCCTTTTTGGACTTTTATATGATATCAGAATGATACAAATTCGATGGTTAGACAATAGATTATGAGATGCCGAAAATATAGTATTTTCCTCTTTTTTTGGAGCCTTTTCAAACTCGTTTATCTCGAAAACTACTTCTATTTCACTTCTTAAACTTCTGTTACCCCGAGTCCTATCGGTCGTTTAGGGTATAAAGGTAAATTTAAAAGCATGGCAATGATCTAAGACCCTGAAAGCCGATTCAGCACTGCTATGCAGGTCTAGTTATTATTATTATTATTTACCGCGAGGGCCTAGATCTCCATGATCGAAAACAGATATCGATCTGGAATTAGCTTTTCTATTGGGAAACCATGTGGTGGCTACTTGATAAAATATTTTTGAAATTTCTGCGCATACCGGAAGTGACCGAACTTTGTACTTTCTCTAAAAATTGAAAATCGGCTATAGTTTCGTCAATTCTTTATCCATTTTCAAACAAATTACATTTTTGGAATCCCTGGATCTTTTCTGAGAAAATGGCTATCTCACATTTTTCAATTTCGAACATTCGTCTATGACTTTTATAGTTCGAAAATTGAACACATGTTGTTTACGAGACAATTTTTGTTATTTTTCAAAATTTTCAAATTTGACCTACATTTTTGGATACCTGAAGTCCATCCGATTCCAGTAATATAAGTTTCATTCAGAGTTATCGCCCTTTATTTTTCGATTTTTTTCGAATTTTCTTCCCATTTTGTGAGCTCGGGTTTCGTTTTATGGCAGAATTGACGTTTCTGAAACTTCTGGAACATGAAGTTAAAGTCCAATATCAACAGGTAAAGCAATTTCGACAAGACTCCTTAAACCGGAAGTGGTCGAAATAATGTGCAAAATTTGCAAAAAAAACGAAAAAAATGGGTGGTTTTGGGAAAAACGTGATTTCTTCGCCCGATATCAACGGATTAAAGGGATTAAGGTATCGTTGGGTTGCATGAAGAATGGACTATCGTATGATACCCAAATCATACAGATACTATGAAAAGGTAGCAAAATATGGCACGCTGAAAATCAAGTATTTTCTGATTTGGAGCGTTTTTGGATGCCTGTATCTCGAAAACTTAACCTACAATTTTTTTTATTTTTTTTATATCGAGAGTCCTTTTGGAGGTATTTGGCATGAAGCCATCCAATAGGACTTTGAAATGTCTGGAATAGGATAAAAAAGGGACTGAAAATCGAAAAAAGTCGAAAAATCGTGAAATTTTGGAAATTGCTCTACTATTTTTTTATTTTAAGAGATTTTTAAAAAAAGGTTGTATATTCAGATAGCTGACCTAATTACGATTCTCACGATGTATAATATGTATGTAATTATTAAAATTTAATTTTCGATATTTTAAATTTTTTGCATTTTTGGCACTTTTGAACATAGGATTTCTCAGGGGCATTTTATCTGATCAGATAATGTAATATATCATTACAGAGCCCTGTGGCTATTTTAGTGCCCAAACCGGCTATTAGAACTATTCCGACAATAATAACCATACCGGAAGTATTCAAAAAATGAAAAAAAAGAGTAAAAACATTGTCGCACTTGCGAAAAACTTGATTTCTCCCTTAGGTAATAGCGGACCAAAAGAACTAAAGTGTCGCTGGATAGCCCTATTAATGGACCATCATATGGTATCTAAATAATACGATTTCGATGGTAAGGAAATAAATTATTGTATGCCAAAAATCTAGTATTTTCCAATTTTTTAACATTCTGAGACGCCCTTTTCTCGAAAACGACGCCTACGATTTTTCTTAAACTTTTCTTACTCAAAGTCCTGTTAGTTGTCTATATAGGGAATCCAAAATGAAAAGCATTGAAATAATATAAGTGGTCGAAAAATGGCCTCAAACTTTGAAAAAAATTGAAAAATCGTTAAATTTTTTGAAACGCTCTTTAATTTATCTTTTTTTCTAAAACTACTCAATGGATGTTTCTGACACTTTTGGTACAGAAAGTTAAGTATCCAAAGGACTTCGTAAAGCTATCACAACAACGATCGTAAAACCGGAAGTAGTCGAAAAAATGTCCGATATTTCGAAAAAAAATAATTTTTTTACGAAAACCTTTTTTATTTATGAATATTTTTTGATGATATTTTACACAGGGTTAAAATATCATCGTACTTGAGCAGAAATGAGAAAAAAAATTGTCTCGGTAATTTGCGTTAGCCGCCATCGGCTAATTTAGTTTTTCGTACCCGGAAAAATTATTTATTGTTCGATTTGTATAAAACAAAGTTCATATGCACCATGGTCCCAATTGTAATTTTTTTTGTTACGGTGAAATTTTTCTGTCGGCAACGGAAGTGACGTAATATTAACAAAAACTACAATTTTGACAGTTCGGTACCACTTTTTGAAAGCAAATATTATTTTTTTTCAAAACTGATATAACTAAAAGGATGCACCCTGCAAAGGTGCACAAAAACCTTAGCTCATATTTTTTAATTTCAACTTCATTTTCGGGCAATTTCGAATAAAATGTAAAATAAAGTGTAAAATTCAGTTATTTACAATTCATTCAGCGTCTTCATATTTTGAAATATTTATTTGTAATTTTCATAAACTCGTAGCAATAATCCAGACGAAGAGAATGTATGCGAAAATTAGTTTGTAATATGAGCAGTTGCCGAGAAATATGCAATTTTGCATGCATCACTTTTCACGTTATTTTGCCTATAAAAGAGTTAATTATTATTCGATTTGCAATATTTTTTTTCCATTTGATGCCTAATGCCAATTTGGACTAGGTCAAGCCAATTTTACATTTTCACTGTGACCGGAAATGACGTCATTTGGGCAAAAACTGTATTTTTAACCTAAAAAACAAATATTTTATTCAAATGAGTCTGCCTTATAATATTTTTAAAATTATGATATTTGATTCCCATCAACGAATAAAATGAAGCCATACGACCATACAGATACCACAAAATGGTTTCTAACTTGTACGGTTACAGAGAAATAGGCGATCTTCTATAAGTCACTTTTCAAGGTTTTTGGTCTGTAAAACTGTCAATTATTATTCGATTTTTACAATTTATTTACCATTTCATGCCTTATGCTATTTATGACTTCTATGAACCAAGTTAAAATTTTCAATATCACCGGAAGTAATGTAATTTTTGCAAAAAACGTATTTTTAGCCTTTAAAACAAACATTTTTTTGAAGGGATTTATATTTATTATTCGTATAACTTTATAACGTCTGACTCTAATGGGCAGTAAGACTGAATCAATACCATCATATTGATATCAAGAAAAATCTTCTAGCATGTTCCCTTGCCGAATAATAACCAATTTTCCGAGGGTCACTTTTCAGTTTTTTACCTTCTTAATTTCAGTTTATGGGTTATAGGTTAATTATTTATTGTCCGATATTTATAAAAAAAAGTTTGTATTTTGTATGTTGCGAATTTTCGACTTATTTTTCATCTATAAAAATTTCTTTCGGCACCGGAAGTGACATACTTTTGCCATAATTTACAATTTTGACCGGTCTTTTAGCCAGCAAATATTACTTTTACATATGATAGAGGGTGCCACTGAAGCAAAACAACTAAAGTATAGTTTGGTAGCTCAATGGATCGGCTATGGTATAATAAACTTCCTGTATGATTCCTGAAAGCCGGTTCAGTGCTGCTTGCAGGTCTAGTTATTATTATTATTATTTACCGCGGGAGCCTAGATCACCATGATCGAAAACAGATATTGATCTGGAATTAGATTTTCTGTCGGGAAACCATGTGGTGGCTACTTGATAAAATATTTTTGAAATTTCTGCGCATACCGGAAGTGACCGAACTTTGTATTTTGTCTAAAAATTGAAAATAGGCCATAGTTTCGTCAATTGTTTATCCATTTTCAAACAAATTACCTTTTTGGAATCCCTGAATCTTTTCTTAGACAATGGCTATCTCTCATTTTTCGATTTCGAACATTCGTCTATGACTTTTAGCGTTCGAAAATTGAAAACATGTTGTTTACGAGACAATTTTTGTTATTTTTCAAAATTTTCAAATTTGACCTATAGTTTTGGATACCTGACGTCCATGCGATTCCAGTAATATAAGTTTTATTCAGAGTTATCGCCCTTTATTTTTCGATTTTTTTCGAATTTTCTACCCATTTTGTGAGCTCGGGTTTCGTTTTATGGCAGAATTGACGTTTCTGAAACTTCTGGAACATGAAGTTATAGCCCAATACCAACGAATAAAGCAATTTCGAAAAGAATCCTTAAACCGGAAGTGGTCGAAATAATGTGCAATATTTTGAAAAAAATGCAAAAAATGGATATTTTTGGGAAAAACGCGATTTCTCCGCCCGATATAAATGGATTAAAGAAATTAGGGTACCATTGGACTGCACCAGGATTGTACTATCGTATGATACCCAATTCATACGGGTACTATGATCAGGAAGCAAAATATGGCACGCTGAAAATCAAGAATTTTCTGATTTTTAGCATTTTTGGACGACTGTATCTCGAAAACTTAACCTACAATTTTTTTTTAATTTTTTCTATCGAGAGTCCTTTTGGAGGTACTTTGCATGAAGCCAACCTATAAGACTTTGAAATGTCTGGAATAGAATAAAAAAGGGACTGAAAATCGAAAAAAGTCGAAAAATCGTGAAATTTTGAAAAATGCTCTACTATTTTTTTATTTAAAGAGATTTTTAAAAAAAGGTTGTATATTCAGATAGCTGACCTAATTACAATTCTAACGATGTATAATATGTATGTAATTATTGAAATTTAATTTTCGATATTTTAAATTTTTTGCATTTTTGGCACTTTTGAACATAGGATTTCTCAGGGGCATTTTATCTGATCAGATAATGTAATATATCATTACAGAGCCCTGTGGCTATTTTAGCGCCCAAACCGGCTATTAAAACTATTCCGACAATAATAACCATACCGGAAGTATTCAAAAAATGAAAAAAAAGTTTAAAAATATTGTCGCACTTGCGAAAAACTTGATTGCTCACTTAGGTAATAGCGGACCAAAAGAACTAAAGTGTCGTTAGATAGCCATATTAATGGACCATCATATGGTATCTAAATAATACGATTTCGATGGTAAGGAAATAAATTATTGTATGCCAAAAATCTAGTATTTTCCGATTTTTTAACATTCTGAGACGCCCTTTTCTCGAAAACGACGCCTACGATTTTTCTGAAACTTTTCTTACTCAAAGTCCTATCGGCTGTCTATATAGTGAATCCAAAATGAAAAGCATTGAAATAATATAGGTGGTCCAAAAATGGCCTCAAACTTTGAAAAAAATGAAAAATCGTTAAAGTTTTGGAAACGCTCTTTAATTTATCTTTTTTTCCAAAACTACTCAATGGATGTTTCTGACACTTCTGGTACATCCAAAGAACTTCGTAAAGCTATCACGACAATGATCGTAAAACCGGAAGTAGTCGAAATAATGTCCGATATTTTGAAAAAAATTTTTTTTTTACGAAAACCTTTTTCATTTATGAATATTTTTTGATGGTATTTTACACAGGGTTAAAATATCATCCTACTTGAACAGAAATGAGAAAAAAAATTGTCTCGGTAATTTGCGTTAGCCGCCATCGGCTAATTTAGTTTTTCGTACCCAGAACAATTATTTATTGTTCGATTTGCTCCGTGGTCCCAATTGTAATTTTTTTTGTTATGGTGAAATTTTTCTGTCGGCAACGAAAGTGGCGTAATATTAACAAAAACTATAATTTTGACAGTTCGGTACTACTTTTTGAAAGCAAATATTATTTTTTTTTCAAAACTGACATAACTAAAATTATGCACCCTGCAAAGGTGCACAATATCCTTAGCTCAGATTTTTTAATTTCAATTTCATTTTCGGGCAATTTCGAATAAAATGTAAAATAAAGTGTAAAATTCAGTTGTTTACAATTCATTCAGCGTCTTCATATTTTGAAATATTTATTTGTAATATTAATAAACTCGTAGCAAAAATCCTGAAGAAGAGATTGTATGCAAAAATTAGTTTGTAATATGAGCAGTTGCCGAGGAATATGCAATTTTGCATGCATCACTTTTCACGTTATTTTGCCTATAAAAGAGTGAATTATTATTCGATTTGCAATATTTTTTTCCATTTGATGCTTAATGTCAATTTGGACTAGGTCAAGCCAATTTTACATTTTCACTGTGAGCGGAAATGACGTCTTTTGGGCAAAAACTGTATTTCTAACCTAAAAAACAAATATTTTATTCAAATGAGTCTGCCTTATAATAATTTTAAAATTATGATATTTGATTCCCATCAACGAATAGAATGAAGCCATACGACCATACAGATACCACAAAATGGTTTCTAACTTGTACGGTTACAGAGAAATAGGCGATCTTCTATTAGTCACTTTTAAAGGTTTTTGGTCTGTAAAAGTGTCAATTATTATTCGATTTTTATAATTTATTTACCATTTGATGCCATTTGCCATTTATGACTTCTATGAACCAAGTTAAAATTTTCAATATCACCGGAAGTAATGTAATTTTTGCAAAAAACATATTTTTAGCCTTCAAAACAAACATTTATTTTTACCTTCTTAATTTCAGTTTATGGGTTATAGGTTTTAACCTATAACCCATAAACTGAAATTAAGAATTAAAATTATTTTTTGCCCGATATCTATAAAAAAAAGTTTGCATTTTGTATGTTGCGAATTTTCGACTTATTTTTCACCTATAAAAATTTCTTTCGGCACCGGAAGTGACGTAATTTTGCCATAATTTACAATTTTGACATGTCTTTTCGCCAGCAAATATTACTTTTACATATGATAGAGGGTGTCACTGAAACAAAACAACTAATGTATAGTTTGGTAGCTCAATAGATCGGCTATGGTATAATAAACTTCCTGTATGATTCCTGAAAGCCAGTTCAGTGCTGCTTGCAGGTCTAGTTATTATTATTATTCAGATTCCAATTTGAATAGATCTCAGCAACTACGTGTCGCATCGTTACGATTTCTTCGGTTTTACTGGGAAAGTGAGTGTGACTTAGAAGGTAAAGCTATCTTAAACGTTCTGCGACAATGCGAAATGTCCGAAATCATCGAAGTTATCGTTTTTGAAAATATTCCAGTAATTTTAACAATAATCATTGGATTTTAACTTTCGATACATTTTGGCATAGCCGGAGACAGAGCACATAGTTACGCTACTTTCGATTTTTTATTTTCGGCAAATCTTCGAAGATATTAGGCGCCAATTAAAGAATTAAAGAGTCATCTGACTAGCGCAAAAATGTTAAAAAATTTTGTCTCAGTAATTTTCCGTGGCCGCCATTGGCTAATTCAGTTTTTCAGTCCTAGATTAATTTTTTATTGTTCGATTTGTATAAAACAAAGTTCATATGCTTCGTTGTTTCAATTGTCATTTTTTTTATTACCAAAAGTGTTATCTGTCGGCACCGGAAGTGGCATAATTTTATCAAAAACTACAATTTTGACAGTTAGGTAGCATTTTTCGAAAACAAATATTATTTTTTTGAAAAATTATATGACTCAAAGTGTGTGCCCTTTTAAGGCGCGAAAAATGTCGGAAGCAGTTTTTTTAATTTCGATTTCATTTTCGATCAAATTCGATGAAGAGGCTAAAAATGGTGTGAAATTGACCTATTTACAACCTATTCAGGCTTTTCAGATTTTAAAATATTTCTTCGTAACTTTTATAAACTTATAGCTATAATCCATACGAGGAAATTTATGTTAAAATTAGTTTGTAATATAAGCAGTTGCCAAGAAATGGGCAGTTCTGCATAAATCACTGTTTTCGTTATTTTGCCTGTAAAATAGTCAATTATTATTGGATTTTTATAAAAGTGACATCATTTGATTCCAAAAGCTGTAGCGTCATATCACGTTGATTACAATTTAAAATTGACATCGGAAGTGACGTCATTTTGTCAAAAACTGCATTTAAAACTTTTTAAATCAATGTTATATTCAACCAAGAATTATTTAATATGTATTAATAATTTTAACTTTTGGTTTAAATTCACATATAAACCCAACTCATATGTTCATATAGATATCATAAAATTGTTTCTAACTCGTTCGGTTGCCGAGAATTAGACGGTTTTCTACAGGTCACTTGTGAAGGTTTGGGGGCCATAAAAGTGTCAATTATTATTCGATTGTCATAAAATTTACACCATGTTATACCTAATGCCATTTAGGATTTCATACAAGTAATTTAAGATTTTCATTATCACCGGAAGTAACGTCATTTTGGCAAAAACTGTATTTTTAACCTTCATAACAGATATTTTATTCAAATGAGTCTGTTTTGAAATCTTTTTTCAAATTATGGTATTTGATGCCAATCATCAAATAGAATGAACCCATATGATCATACAGATACCACAAAATGGTTTCTAACTTGTACGGTTGCAGAGAAATAGCCGATTTCCTACAAGTTACTTTTCAAGTTTTTTGGTCTATAAAAGTGGCAATTATTATTCGATTTACATAAAATTTTCACTATATGATATCGTATGCCATTTCTGATTTCGTAAGACTGATTGAACATTTTCATTAACACGAGTGGTTTCGTTGGTACCGGAAGTGACATATGTTCAAATTTATGATGAGGAGATTGTCAAATGTGGTCCCCATTGTGCCTAAAAAGATTGGAAGCAACGGAAAGTTGAGAAAAAAACTACAGCCTGTGATGTTACAGGCATTTAACATTGAAGTCAATGGGCAAATAATTACTAGTCTGAGACCACCAAGTAAAGTAAGAGTTGCTTCCCTTCCCGCAATAAATCCCATAATCCTTGCATTAATATAAATACACCTGAAACGTGTCAGCATCGCAGTTTCTAATGTCGTTGTGCTCGGAACTTACCTAATTCTTGTTGACACATCTCATACTCAGATTTCAATACAGTTACACGAAGAAATACAAATTTTGCTTGGAATTTCTCTAAAAAATCTGGTGATATAAACATCTTATAAATTAGACCTAGGAGTTCTCCCGACAAATACTTCATCCACAAATCTTCTAGTGACGCCAGGGTTGAACAGTTCATTCTGATAATTACGCTTCCATTACATATATTTTTGACACTTCGGCCATGGCCACAAAGTTCTTGTAACCTAACTACTACATGCATGGCGTCTGCTACAATTTTATTTGTCTCGGCCAATTGAGTTCTGTTTTCTAACTCTTCTTTTTCATTCTTACACGTCTTTGGTACCTTTTTGTAAGCGTCGAATGCCATTTGTAAAATTTCGTTTTCGATACGATTACACTCACAGTTGTTATCAGTGGCGCGATTTAAATGTTGAAGTCTGTTGCGGAGGTCCTTACATTGTTTAGCTACATCAGAGCATTGTATCTTAATCTCAATATCACCTAAAACACACACAAAATAGAATAATGTATCGTTATTCATCTGTTGTCATGGTTCATACATCACAATCGATTGAAACACTTAAGAATGAATCCGTGAGAAAACCATGCAAAATTCGGAAAAAACGCCAAAGTGCTAAGTTCAAATTTTTAAACCATACTCTGGTTATTGGACCACCTAAGCATTGCTATAAATGTGGTGAAGTCCCATAGCCTAAAACCTACCCAGGGGCCTACAGCTGGAACAGTAGTTTTTCACGCGAAAATAGCTATTTTTTCATTGAATTTTCATTGAAAATATCAAATATTTGAAATATCGTTGTTCATAAAGTATGTTATGTAGGGTAGTTGTCATGCTCTCATTGCAAAGGCCATGTCTCCGATTTTCTAACATGGGCACCATTTTTAGCAAATGTTGCATTATGGGGGTTTAAGAGCTCAGTGAAAATGGTATATCTTGTAAGAGGCAAAATACAGCTATCCAAACAATCCTTGTAGCACCCCCTTTGCAGGTATGTCATAGTATCTCATACGGTCGTTGTGAAGTTCATAGAATGCTTTATCAAAATAAGAAATAAAATTGGATGCAACGCAATAGTGTGATGAGCAGTGGCGCCTGTAAAAATGTGAAATCTGATCTTTATGATATATTCCTTTCCTATTTTGGGCCGTTATTATTTGTGCTTCATTCCATCTCTCGAATTTCCCGAGTAATAAAAACGGTGTCATCACTCCATCAGTGCCTACAAGACGCTTGCTGATCAGTGAGGTTTGGACTCCACCCATACGTGAGCCTCTCCCTTAAGAAAATCAAAATTTCTAAAAACATGTCAAATTTGGGCCTAAATGCGCTTTTTCGACCTTACGCCCATCCATGGAGTGTGGATTACACAGAGCATATCCAAGTGAAAAGACTATAGTGGCAGTACTCTAAACCGTGGCGGACTAGGGATTGGAAGAGTTTAGTGAGTGTTGTTTTTTCGAGATACTTGAACCCTCTTTTGATCATTCCCACTTTTTGGTTTGCCTTCTTTGTTGTTTCAAGAATGCGTGAATGGAATTCAAGTTGATCATCGACTAAACACACCAAGATCCTTTTCTGCTTTCACAGTTGTGAGTTTCACCACTTCCGCCTCATTGTGTATTCGTTGTGCATGATGTATTCATAATGGTGGTGACCTTTAGTTACCTAATCTCATCACTTTACAGTTGTCGGGTCGGAATTTCACACAGCCTAATCTTCGAAAGTCTGGATGTCTTGTTTGATTGAGTCATCACCAAAGCGTTCTGTGTTGTCGGTGAATAACTTTACGAAATTTGCTGCTAGAGCGGGTAGATCGTTAATGATTATTAGGAATAACATGGGACCGATAATGCTACCTTGAGGGAAACCACTGCATGCTGCTGTTGGTTGGGACAACCTACCATTTTCTGCAACTTGTGAACGGTTAGATAAGTAGTTTCTTACCCATGCGAGGACATTATCACTGATGCCATACATCTCCACTTGTGCAAAAAGTCATCTATGGGGTACCATGTTGAAAGCCTTCTTGAAGTCAAAGAAAACACAATCTAAGGGTTTACCTTCTTCAAGCATATCTATCCAGCATTCGAATGCGTTAAGTAGTTGCCATGAACACGGCATTTTTCCGTTGAATCCAAACTGATCTGATGATAGCAAATCGTCTTATATGTGCGACTGTAAGGGCTTGGTTATGAGGGGTTCTAACAGTTTGCAAAGACACGGAATCAAACTTACAGGACGGAAACTTCCAGGGTCACTCTCTTTGTAGATTGGAGAAACATATGCTAACTTCCAGTCAGATGGGATGATACCAGTCTCGATGGACTTTTTGAGTAAGGCAAACACTGGTTTGGTAACTACGTCGGCCAGTTCTTTGAGCATAGTGGGATGGATCTCATCCGGCCCCGTGTTCTTATTCGAGTTGACCTCATCCACTGTAAAAACTATGTCTGTAAGTAACTTGTCACTTTTGATGTCAATCACTTTTGATGTCAACAAAGACGTAACTAAAGAATGAATTTAGTGTCCCAGCTTTCTCAGAGTCATTGACTGCATTACCATGCTTTCACTAGATTTACTTCCCGAACCATCTGGTCATAAGCGTTTTTCGGGTGATCATCAGTACATTCACGCCTGACCATGGAGTAGCATTGGATTTCTTTTTGCAAAGAACTTTCAGGTCTTTAATCATCCATGGCTGGTCACTACTTTTTTGCTTTGGTTAAGTGTTACTGTTAGGATATTGTTTTTGGTGCCCGACTTGAGAACATCTTTCAGCTCTGACCATATCTCTTTAACAGAAGAGTCTTGGTTGTAATTCCATTGATGATGTTGCACGTTTTCTCTGAAGCTGTCATAGTCGCCTTTATGGTACTTTTTCATCACCTTTGGGGCAGCACTAGTGGCAGTGTAACGCTTGATTTGAAAGTTTAGGCAATCGTGATGACCTTTTACCTATCGGCGGTTCGTGAGTTAATTGTTCCACCATGTTGGGCTAGTTTGAAAATACCAAGTCGATTAGAGATGGTTTCTGCTGTTTTTTATGGTGGGTGTAAAATATGACGAGCTGTGTTAGGAGCAGATCTTGGGTCACCTGTAAAAATTTGGAGGCCGGGTGGTTTGTTGATTCAAGGCAGTGATACAGTTCTTCAAACTGAATGGAAACTCATTCTGGCTAGAGTTTCAAAAGTTTAACTGCTCAAAAACTATATGCCCAGTTAATCGATACAATTTGGGTCTGTGCTGACAGCAAATTCGATTCTTTTAAATAAAAAAGCAAAAACCGCATTTATCCTATCATACTGACAAGATTCTGAAGATTTTTGTGTCCACTATTTTCCGTGGCCGACATGACCTTGTGTCACGGACACTTTTTAATATGCAATAGTATGATCTCTAAACCTATTTTTGTTCCTTAGTGCTGCCGCCCCTAAATTGGAAATAGTGTACCTTTCTCGTTGATGCATTTTACTTTCCTTGTACCATTCTCATTGCTGCATTTTTTTTCTAATGGGTCTAGTCATAGGACAGCGACAATACGATGGAATCCAAATTGTTCTTTTGCGCCATGTTCTTCCTGTTCAATTTTACATTGTGATTTTTCTTAGGATGAATTTGGCATAGATCAGTAGGACTGCGATGGAGCGCGCATTTCCGCATTGTGTTCGGTGTCCGATCAGCATAGCCATATTGTGCTAATGTCCTGCTATAGTCCAAATTGTGTCAAATGTAGGTCTGAATAGTCCTTTTGTCTGCCTTGTCGCCATATTTGCTAGTTTTGCTTGGATAATTGCAATAAACTGAGATATTGGTACAGACATCGTGTCAGAAGCATGGCAGTGGCCTCTCACTGTGATTCAATATGCACAGGCGGACTCCCCGGTAGAGGCAGAAGCAAAACTTCGGTATTTATGTCGTTTGACTACCTGCATGTATCAAATAACGAAAACTAACTAGTACATTTGTTACGCCAGGTCAATGCTCACTCAAACTTGATCAACCCTAAGGATCAGTTATATCATAAGCAAATAAAGGTGCCACGCCCACTTCTGTTTTATGGCGTATTTAGTACGTTTTTTACTACGAATCTTATCAATATTATCGTTGGTGCGATATCCTCTACTCTTTTGTAGCATTTTACTATGATAATATTGAGAAATACACTATGCCATATATATCAAATTTGCTGTTTTTCTTAAATTTTCGTCTTTTTTTCTCTATTTTTAATCGTTCATTGTGATACACAACACTGGGCTGCAATGGATTTTTTCCTTGAATATGATTCTAGTGGCCATGCTTTTTCTCCCCGGGTACCATAATTTCCCCGCAACCCTGCAAAGGGGGCGCTACATCCGCTCAAACTTAGGGTATCAAATCTATGGTTTCTAGGATTGGGTTTGGCATCCAGTCTGAATATGGACCACTGTGCAAATTTCAAACTTTAACTAATATTTACTGTAAGAGCACAACATTGACTGCATTGTATTCAAATTAGGTTATTGTATCTCGATTGGTTTACTCAAGGCAGCCTCTCTAAGTTCAACCTCTAAAAATCGACTTTTTACTTTTTTCCAAGGATAAAACTTCAAACCCCATTCCTGGGGATAAGGAGCGGTCCCATCGGTCAAATATCGCTTGTGCAGGCATTTGGGCCCGAACCCATCCCACATGGGATATATGACCGAAATCGCTGACATGACCCCTGTCACCACCTGCATGGTGCTCTCGCGGATACGTTCTTAAGATGTTTGGTCAAGATACGGGCTTGTTTTTGCACCACAAAACCTAAATACAGTAGATATAATTACCTGGAGCACGTTGCCTGTTGTTACTGCAACTATTACGGCACGGGATAGATATCGGTGTTGGTACACCGGGTGAATGAAAACTGTTTCGTCTACTCCATAAACTGGGGTCGTTAGACGTTCTAGGTATAACCAATAAGTCTGAAACGTTAAATTTATATAAATCTAATCTGTCATTTCATTGCAGGTTTTTACGTTACTACTGACTTTATCTAGATGACCACCCTTTTCAATTTCAGTGTTCCGTTCAAATAATTTGGAAGCGAATGGTAAAAGGAGGTGTTAGCAATTTTATACTGCTATGGTCAAGGTGTGTCTATTACCTACACATTAGTCTCCGAAACTCCTGCCGATTGACAAGATGATACTCCCTATTCCGCAAACCTTAGAATGAAATATGATATATTCATTACCGTATTTTTCTGGCTTTAGTTCCTCGGAATCAATTTTACATCTGACATTTCGCTGTAAGTAATCCTAAAATGTAGAAACAGTCAGAAATGCTGTGATTTGACCTTGTAACTTTCTTTTAAATTTAGAATAATTCGAAATAATCATACATTGTATAATATTTAACCTACGAGTGACAACTTACCCGTGGTATTTGTATACAGTCTTGGTCATTTACATCATATTCTTCACCGATCTTTTCAACATCTGCCGCTCCTATCTGATGATTGTGAACAATATTATAACCCCTATCGCAGTGGTGAATAGGCTGAGATATAGATCGGTTATATTTTATGGCAACCATTTCCTCTTCACTACGTTTATTTGGGGATTCCTCGATGTTGCTCTGGCTACGAAGTGGTCGACGTTTTTCAGGGGGGATAGATTGACTATGATACCCATGAGAAATCATTTGTGCAGTTTGTGTACGGTGCGGACACATCGTTGGCGTACAAAGAGGTGAATGGTGCATGGGCTCCGATATTCTTCCTTTCTCTGAGTGATAAAGACCATGCACGTTAAAAGGTTCTGATGTTGTGGAGCTGGAATCGTTTTTATTAGCCATGGGTACACCAAATGCCGGTACATGGTTATTGTTTACTTCAAACCTGTAATTAATCTGCTGCTGTGACCTGTTGGCTATTTCTGGAAAAATAAAAACATGCCCGGCTTTCTTCGTCGGTGTTTTTATTACAGACGATTTTCTGATGTGAGGACTCTGTATACTGTTTTGAAATAGCATATCCTCAGTAGATTTGAGTCGCGTATTTTCTTTTTTATACACGTCTGTTACATTATGTGCTGCCTCACTAGTTGGAGGTTGTCTTTTAGATAATTTTGATTTGGGTGGATCTTGAAGCTGGAATTGTGGTTCTGTAAAGACAAAAAAAGGATATATAATATAGAAAGTAATATGGATGCCTGTCATAAATTAATCTGTACATTTTGGTGTCAATAGACTATTTATAGCAGGCATGCGTGCAGGGCAAATATACGCATTACTTGGATCATACAACATGTTCTTAAAACACTGAAATTCATGTACAATTACTAGCTAAAGAATTATATTCCAGTGTAATCATGTCAATTATGAAGAAATGAAAAATAACCGATATATTATACCTTGGGAATAAACCATGCTATGATCCAAAGAAAATCGCGGAGACTTGCAAGGGGTGTCATAAAAAGAATCTTCATGTCGATCTTGTTTTCTGGGTTGAGGTACAAACTTCTTAGCATCGTTCTTATCATCATTACAATCTCTTGAAGTCTGCGTTATAAACGCACCTGTGGGTACTCGAAAGCCACCTTTTATAAGTTTTGGAAAAGCATCGCTGTTTTCTTCCCTGTGTTGGATATGAGGTTGTTTTACTTCATTTATTTCAACATTACTTCTACTACAAGTTTCCGCCTTTTGTTGGAAATAACTTTCTGTTTCTTCAGTATGTTCGTGTATCTCACTCTCTTTTCTACACTGAAACTGTGTCATTTCTGATACTGAAGTATTGGCATTTAAAGTTACGGTTTTATAAGTATTGTTAAAATCACCATGGTGATATTGGGCAGCATTTTGCCTTGTGTCGTTTAGGGGATGGATTTGCTGATTTACAAAAGACAATCTTTCTTCTGAAATTTCTGGACATATAGATTCGGTGTTTCGTGGTATGTTTCGCAAAGACTCGATGAATACTCCAGAGGTTTGAGAATCATGAACGCTAGAGCTTTCTTCTCGGTGCTCTGTGTCATAATGTACTGGCTTTAGTGGTGTCCCGTCATCGTCTTGGTGTTTGTTGTATCCTGCTACTTTTTGATTGATTCCTTTCAGCTGAGTTTGGTATATGGGATGGCACTGGAGTCGTCCACTATTGTCCAAATGTAATTGTATCCCAGGATTGTCAATGGCAGTCATTTGTCCGTGACCTTTGTGTTGGCGCGGGGAACCACGCGGTGCTTTGTTCTGATGTCTAACATCATTTGGTCTACAAGGCAACATCTCTGTCTGGTAGTCTTTTGAGTGATGAACCGCGGCCTTAAATTATATTTGAATAAAACACCTTCATTAAAATATGGCTAAAATCTGACAAATATTCAGCTAAGAATATACTTAACATCATCAAAAGAGAAGTTATGAAAGTATTGACCCTTTACTTACGATCTGTTCATCTTGTACATTCTGTCGAGGTTGTATTGAGTAATCTATAGTCTGTGTTGTGCTGTCTTTTGCTTCAGATGATGCGTTATATATTGAGCGAGGTAGGATTCTTACATTGCTAATTGTTGATAAAGACGTTACCTCCTGTTAACATATAAAATTATTGAAATAGTCGTAGCTGATCGCATAATATAAATTAAACATTATTTTCAATATTTATGGGGGTCCTGTTAATTTAAATTAGATGTCGCGTGTTGTTAAAATTTGAGTTAATTGACATGCAAAATGCAGGTAAGGGTGCTAATTTTCTATTGCAAAATTTTGAGAAAAAGAAATATTGCACATTACCTGAATTTTACATATAGTGAACATGGATTAGAGTAATAAACATTATAATTGTTACAGTAGTTACATAACAAAGGTTTCATTGTCAGCGGTAATTACTTGGTTGGTGAGTTTAGATTTCGATTAGCTTCCTACTTATGATTCGACAAAGAATATGGAAGCCTGAAAAGGGGCAACCCAACAAGGCTGAACTGTTGCGTTAACATTGCATTAGCGATAGGGACAATGTATCTTCGAAATTTCGATTGGGATCCACCTTATAACTAGCAGTACAATAAATCTGAAAATTTCTGATCTATGTAGCTTTTACACGGTTTAATTGACAGGGGCAGTAACTGTTTTAAACCCCGTTTCAAATACTCTACATGTACATCTAGCGCGTCCACAAATCTTGCGGGTGAATCAACAGACCATTGAAAAAATAATATACTCCCACATGAAATATGCGCGTTAATTAATAATTTAAATACTCAATCGAAATAATTTTGGTGTGAACGCCACTTCATAACACCATTAAATATTTGCAGCAGAAAAGGTTAAAAATTTAGGAGAGATTTACAAGGTATTACATCATTATACCATAAATACAATATCACTCACCCCGATCTCAATAACATCCGGCCTGCCCTTATCATTGTCATTTAATAATACATCTGCCCCATTCTCATCGCCATAACAACCATTCAATGGTGGGGAGTCACATAATACCGCTCTACTTGTACGATTTCCGTAAGACGAAGACGATAAAATATATGCATTATCATAAACTGCTGACGCCTGCTTTATTTCCGGTGTCGTCTGCTTAGAGGGTGTAGATTTTCCCGCTATATCTGCTATCATTTCATTTCTAGAGATACCAGTAGTTTGTACGATTGGTTCATTGTATTCTGGAGTATATGCACGTTGAAGAGAATGGAAAGTTGGCCAGCTTGGATAGTTCCTGAATTCAGTTCCTTCCATTGGCGATAGTATTTGTGACTGTGTAATCTGAAGAAAACATGTAAGTGTTTTTTATTACACAATATTTTTAGTTACGGGTGAAATAACGGTTTCACGTCATACCATAGTATTGTATGGAAGATACTTACACCTCGATACATGTTCCTAATAACAAAACGTATACGTGGCTGGCAGAGAGTTATCTATTAAAAAAAACAATTTATATATGTTGTGGTTTTTTTCCCAGAAAAATCATTATTTTAAGCGTTTTAACATAAATTATATTATGCAAGAGCTAAATTTGCCTATGGTAGGTCTTACTGTAGTCCTAAAATGTTATCTAAAGTATTGATTAGACATTAATTAACTTATCCAGACCATAATTAATACCGGCCTTCGATATTTGGTGGCTTTGTATCTGTTGTTCAACGCTCATTGATAATTAAATCAAAAATGGATAATCGAGACTTTGTTTTTTTTTATATAGTACCGACTTTAGTAATTAGGATTGAGGCTAGTCTTAAAATTCAACCGCTAACTTCTCGGTTCAGAGTAGATCAATTTGACTGATATATTCAGCACATCCCCTTTACATTATCTAGCTTTTAAAGAAAGAAAAGTATTGGGTGGAAATTACCCAAAACTTTAATGAATAGATGGACTGGTCTGATAAGTAGCGGTTGTCTCAATCTAGTTACATAAATGGGGTCCGGGTAGACTAGTGGTTCACCTGAAGCATGGGGACAACGTGATTACGGTACATTGTAGTGCGTGGGTTCGCTTGTTTATATTTTATGGGCATATGCATTACAATAAAACCCTTTTCAAGAGTCATAATTTTTAAATATTTTAGTAGACCGTTCATGTAATTTGTCCTTGTTTAAAATAACCGTTTTTATTACCTGGCGATTTGGTTGACTATTAAATTAAATGGTGTTAGTTTGGTAGGAGGTTGTAATGTGATTGAATATAAATGTTAGTTGAAATGAATGTTTCGTGTTTTTCTCGGATGAAGGATAATTAGTTGATGCAGTGAACAAAGCTTTGGGTTTGCATTCATTAATGTCCTTGCTTTCATCGTATGTGGATTTTGTGTAGGTTTAGCATTCCTTTTGGGCAGATGGACAATTACTCATTTGGTCATTTCATATTTGGGGTGAGCAAAGTTGGGTGTCGACTTGACTAAGGGTTCAGTTAATTTGAAGTTTACACGTAGATTTTTTTTTACTTGTTTCAAATTGAATCAAATTGGTGGGTGGTTAGGCTGGTGTCCGACTTGTAGATCAGGGGCCTATTTCACAAAATTTTAACTAAGATAAGATCTGGGACCTGTTTCACGAAATATTAAGTTAAGATAAAATACAAATTTTAGTAGATACTTCAATTTTGATTGGCTAAGCACTAAAATCAATCTAATATTATCCAATCAAATTACTAAAATTGGGATCTTATCTTAGTTAAAATTTCGTGAAATAGGCCCCAGAATTTTAGTTATTTGATTGGATAATATTAGATTGATTTTAGTCGGAGGAAACTGGAGGAACTGGAGAAAACCCGTAGTTCGAAAATCTTTACCTCGAAAGGAAACATTTTTCCAGAACTTGAGACAAACTCTCCCCACCTATATTTTATTATCAATATGACCTCCGTGGGTTTTTAAAAAAATACAAATATCTTACTTTCATATATAAATATTTATGTTTTGTAAAGCACCGCTCTTGCATCCACCTTTCACATTTATATATCTAATAATATCGTGTTAACCTGTACTTATTTAACATTTACAGAAACATTGCCTCTGTCAATTCATGATTTCATAGTGATCGCTGTGTTGGCAGTTTTGCACGGACAGCGGCGCTGTGGTATACTCTTATATCCAATTACAAATCCCAAAACTTCTATTTAGGTGCCCGCTAACCTCAGTTCTTGCGTACAAGAAAATGTTAAATTTGAAAGGTTTTTTAGGGTGTGAAACACTATTGTTTTTGTTAAAATTATTATTAAGTTTTCATATGTATTACATATGAAAGCTTATTGTTTCTGTTAAAGTTATTATTATTAAGCTTTCATATTACATATGGAAGCTTATTGTTTCTGTTAAGATTATTAGGGTTTCACACTGCGTAGCTTGTGTGAAACACTATTGTTTTTGTTAAAATTATTATTAGGGTTTCACACTGCGTAGCTTGTGTGAAACACTCTTGTTTTTGTTAAAATTATTAAGCTTTCATGCTTATTGTTTCTGTTAAAGTTATTAGGCTTTCAGACGAACGCATTGAGATTACTAAAATTATTATTAGGCTTTCAGACTTTCGTCTGAAAGACTATTGTTTTTACTAAAATTATTATTATTATTAGGCTTTCAGACTTTCGTCTGAAAGACTATTGTTTTTACTAAAATTATTATTATTAGGCTTTCAGACTTTCGTCTGAAAGACTATTGTTTTTACTAAAATTATTAGGCTTTCAGACTTTCGTCTGAAAGCCTATTGAGATTACTAAAATTATTAGGCTTTCAGACTTTTGTCTGAAAGCCTATTGTTTTTACTAAAATTATTAAGCTTTCATATGTATTACATATGAAAGCTTATTGTTTCTGTTAAAGTTATTATTATTATTTTTTTTTTGTGTGTTTTCTGCAAATCGGATTTCTCAGAATCTATCCATAGGATCTTTCTGAAATTTTGACCTACCCCCCCAAAAATGGGGTGCGAACCTTGATCAAATGTATTTTCAAAACGTTTTACGAATCCGAAATCACCGAATTTTACGAACGAATGCATTTGACCTACAATGCTGTAACTTTGTGACTATTTGATCTATTTTACTAATTCTTTTTTCTTTCAGTATCCTAAGACATTTACTTCAAATCTGCAATTTCGGATTTTCGAATTTCGAAAATTCGTCGCTGTGATTTCGAACCGGAAGTTTACACCAACTCGACAACTTCTTTAGTAGTTGTACGATTTTCATGAAATTCAATATGTAAGTAGACCTTAATGATGCGACTTGAAAAATGACTTTAGAAATTTTCTAACTTATCTCCCCTTGGTGAAATTAAGGATCAAAGTTTTCAAAAAAATCGTCGAAATATAGGTCAGAATGACCTAGGTTTTTTTTCGATACTAGACAAGGAATTACTGATTCGTACACAAAATATGGAGTTTGTCGATCGAACCGGAAGTGCCACCATCTTTAAACGTGAAAAATCAATAAGGCTTTTTTGCTATTTTACTTACAGACTCGGGAGTTATATTTTCTGAATCCTTGTAGGAAGGCATAAAAAATGTCGCGAATAGAATTCTGATTTAGGTCAACCGGGAGTCACCATTTTGAATTGAAAATGAAAAATAGAAGCAATTTGAAGGGCCGAGACTTTGGAGCACAATAACTCTCATTCTAATTAAGCTAGAATGTCCAAACTTGTTGTAGACGTTCACTAGGTCTATGTTATGATTGAGTTTAAAGATGAGCATTTTCTGCTTAGGGTAAGCAGAGATAAGCATGCTGATTTGTTGATTCTTTAGTGCACGATAACTTCGGTTATAATGAAGGGAGAGCGGTGAAACTTTTGTCAATAGAGAGTCTAATAGCTAGCCTGTGTGTGAAATCATTGTATCATTTTTTTTAAATATCAGGGATAGCCGAAAAAAAGAGATTGAAAATCCAAAAAGTCGTATTTTTACAATTTGGAGCATGTTTAGAGGTCTTTCTCGTAAAGTCAACATACTATTTTTTGGGAACTTCTTCTACAAAGAGTCTTATTGGTAGTCTTTTATATGAAACCATCGATCAACAGTCCAACATATCAGGAGTAGAAGAACAAAAGGATCGAACATTGAAAACGGCACCCTTTCATTGTTAAGCGAAACATGCAGTGTGGGTGACTACAATCTACGCATTTAGTCATCGTATAGAGTTTATTCAACAGTATCGAATTCCAACTGCTTAGGGATATTTTACGTGCACTCCAATGTGTACACGGGACCTTGGTTTTTCGTCCCATCCGAAGGACTAGACAGCTGTGCTTGTCAGGCCCTCCGTTTTGCCTCACTGACAAGGGGAACCACGCCGGGAAATCGAGATGAACTTTTTCCGTGCAGAACTTTCAATTCAGACAAAACGTTTATTGCATACGATTAAGCTGGTCAGTTGGAGCTTATTTTCAAAAGTTTTGTAATAATCGGTTGGTAATTAAAGTACCGTGCACATTAAACTGTTAAAACAGAAAATTTCGCCCGGTTGAAATGTTTCTTGCTATAAGTCAGCAATTTTTCGAATTCAGGGAGGCTGGATGGCTGAATGGTTAGCATGTGCTCGCTGTATCGTAACGTTTGTCATTGAGTCAACGGGCGTCGTTTCGATCTCCAGGTTGCACATGACATGGTTTCCTCCCAACGGCTAAAGACCAGTACGTGCAAGGGGAGTTTTTAAATAAAATTAAAAAACATATGTTAGTCCCGAAATGACCTAGTTTGTGTCGAATGGGCGTTAGGCCGCATTTCTCTCTTTCTCTTTTGTAATAATCGGTTGGTAATCAAAGGTACTGTTAAAGTGATAAAACAGTAAATTTGGCCCGGTTGTAATGTTTCTCACTTTAAAATTAAAAAACATATGTTAGTCCCGAAATGACCTAGTTTGTGTCGAATGGACGTTAGGCCGCATTTCTCTCTTTCTCTTTTGTAATAATCGGTTGGTAATCAAAGGTACTGTTAAAGTGATAAAACAGAAAATTTGGCCCGGTTGTAATGTTTCTCACTTTAAAGTCAGCAATTTGTCGATTTTAAGGGGCAAACGTTTATTGCGAACGATTAAGCTGGTCAGGGGGAGCTTATTTTTAAAAGTTTTGTAATATTCGGTTGATAACTAAAAGTACCGTGCAAATTAAACTGTTAAAATAGAAAATTTGGCCCGGTTGAAATGTTTCTCGCTGTAGGTCAGCAATTTGCCGATTTTAGGGAGGTTGCGTGGCTGAATGGTTAGCACGTGCGCTCTGTATCATAACGTCTGTCATTGATTTAACTGGCCTTGTTTCGATTTCTTGGTTGTACGTGACAAGGAGTATGGTCGCCTTACCAACCTCGCAGGCCGTAACGCTGCTGCCCGGGTAAAATTTCCCTCATTGCACACTTTATGGCGTATGCCCGTCTTCATTAGCCCATTGTAGGAGCAGAACAGTAGGACGTTAAACCCCATTCAATTTCATTTCATTTTCTCTATGTTGCTTATTTATTATAGTGGATAAATATTTTTTCTGGTTCTAGCAATTATTTAATTTCTGCATAGAAATCTCTGGCCAGTTTTTTTTATTGCAGAGTGCCATTCTTGTATATTGCAGTCTATGACCCTTTGTTTAAAACATGCTTAAGAAGTCGTCACGATTTCCTACTTATAACCAAACATATTGGAAACCATAATTATATAACATATCTTGGAAGCCCGATTACAGCTATACAAGTTTCAGTTATTTCCCTTTAGTTTAAAGATTATTTTTTTGCCCGGGTGCAATGTTTCTCACTACATTTAAATTTGTAACTTTGTGAGTTTTTGACCGATTTTGATATTATGTCGTTATAATTTTAAAAATCTACCTAGTTTGTGTCGAATGGACGTTAGGCCGCATTTCTCTCTTTCTCTTTTGTAATAATCGGTTGGTAATCAAAGGTACTGTTAAGGTGATAAAACAGAAAATTTGGCCCGGTTGTAATGTTTCTCACTTTAAAATTAAAAAACATATGTTAGTCCCGAAATGACCTAGTTTGTGTCGAATGGACGTTAGGCCGCATTTCTCTCTTTCTCTTTTGTAATAATCGGTTGGTAATCAAAGGTACTGTTAAAGTGATAAAACAGAAAATTTGGCCCGGTTGTAATGTTTCTCACTTTAAAGTCAGCAATTTGTCGATTTTAAGGGGCAAACGTTTATTGCGAACGATTAAGCTGGTCAGGGGGAGCTTATTTTTAAAAGTTTTGTAATATTCGGTTGATAACTAAAAGTACCGTGCAAATTAAATTGTTAAAATAGAAAATTTGGCCCGGTTGAAATGTTTCTCGCTGTAGGTCAGCAATTTGCCGATTTTAGGGAGGTTGCGTGGCTGAATGGTTAGCACGTGCGCTCTGTATCATAACGTCTGTCATTGATTTAACTGGCCTTGTTTCGATTTCTTGGTTGTACGTGACAAGGAGTATGGTCGCCTTACCAACCTCGCAGGCCGTAACGCTGCTGCCCGGGTAAAATTTCCCTCATTGCACACTTTATGGCGTATGCCCGTCTTCATTAGCCCATTGTAGGAGCAGAACAGTAGGACGTTAAACCCCATTCAATTTCATTTCATTTTCTCTATGTTGCTTATCTATTATAGTGGATAAATATTTTTTCTGGTTCTAGCAATTATTTAATTTCTGCATAGAAATCTCTGGCCAGTTTTTTTTATTGCAGAGTGCCATTCTTGTATATTGCAGTCTATGACCCTTTGTTTAAAACATGCTTAAGAAGTCGTCACGATTTCCTACTTATAACCAAACATATTGGAAACCATAATTATATAACATATCTTGGAAGCCCGATTACAGCTATACAAGTTTCAGTTATTTCCCTTTAGTTTAAAGATTATTTTTTTGCCCGGGTGCAATGTTTCTCACTACATTTAAATTTGTAACTTTGTGAGTTTTTGACCGATTTTGATATTATGTCGTTATAATTTTAAAAATCTACCTAGTTTGTGTCGAATGGACGTTAGGCCGCATTTCTCTCTTTCTCTTTTGTAATAATCGGTTGGTAATCAAAGGTACTGTTAAGGTGATAAAACAGAAAATTTGGCCCGGTTGTAATGTTTCTCACTTTAAAATTAAAAAACATATGTTAGTCCCGAAATGACCTAGTTTGTGTCGAATGGACGTTAGGCCGCATTTCTCTCTTTCTCTTTTGTAATAATCGGTTGGTAATCAAAGGTACTGTTAAAGTGATAAAACAGAAAATTTGGCCCGGTTGTAATGTTTCTCACTTTAAAGTCAGCAATTTGTCGATTTTAAGGGGCAAACGTTTATTGCGAACGATTAAGCTGGTCAGGGGGAGCTTATTTTTAAAAGTTTTGTAATATTCGGTTGATAACTAAAAGTACCGTGCAAATTAAACTGTTAAAATAGAAAATTTGGCCCGGTTGAAATGTTTCTCGCTGTAGGTCAGCAATTTGCCGATTTTAGGGAGGTTGCGTGGCTGAATGGTTAGCACGTGCGCTCTGTATCATAACGTCTGTCATTGATTTAACTGGCCTTGTTTCGATTTCTTGGTTGTACGTGACAAGGAGTATGGTCGCCTTACCAACCTCGCAGGCCGTAACGCTGCTGCCCGGGTAAAATTTCCCTCATTGCACACTTTATGGCGTATGCCCGTCTTCATTAGCCCATTGTAGGAGCAGAACAGTAGGACGTTAAACCCCATTCAATTTCATTTCATTTTCTCTATGTTGCTTATCTATTATAGTGGATAAATATTTTTTCTGGTTCTAGCAATTATTTAATTTCTGCATAGAAATCTCTGGCCAGTTTTTTTTATTGCAGAGTGCCATTCTTGTATATTGCAGTCTATGACCCTTTGTTTAAAACATGCTTAAGAAGTCGTCACGATTTCCTACTTATAACCAAACATATTGGAAACCATAATTATATAACATATCTTGGAAGCCCGATTACAGCTATACAAGTTTCAGTTATTTCCCTTTAGTTTAAAGATTATTTTTTTGCCCGGGTGCAATGTTTCTCACTACATTTAAATTTGTAACTTTGTGAGTTTTTGACCGATTTTGATATTATGTCGTTATAATTTTAAAAATCTACATATTTAACGTACATTTTCAAACAGTTGAGTTCAACCTGATTCAAAAAGTTTTAGTTTTGTTCAAAGTTATCTCATTTAATTTTTCGATGTTTTCTTACCATTTTCATTTCATTTTTCTGAAAGTTTTGAAATCGGAAGTCATACCGATTACAGTAACACAAGTATCAGTTATTTCCCTTTAGTTTTCAGATTACTCAATGTTTCATACTATGTTTAGACTTGTAACTTCGCGAGTTTTTGACCAATTTTGATAGTTTGTTATTCTTATCCTTTTATTTGAGATACTTGATATAATCGATGACACGTGACGATGAATATGAAAGCTTTCATATCTGCATGGGACAGTAGCAGATCTAGTTAGGCTTTCAGACTTTCGTTTGAAAGCCTATTGTGATTATTAAAATTATTATTAGGCTTTCAGACTTTCGTCTGAAAGCCTATTGTGATTACTAAAATTATTAGGGTTTCACACTGCGAAGCTTGTGTGAAACACTATTGTTAGGGTTTCACACTGCGAAGCTTGTGTGAAACACTATTGTTTTTGTTAAAATTATTATTCTTATTATTATTATTATTATTAGGGTTTCACACTGCGAAGCTTGTGTGAAACACTATTGTTTTTGTTAAAATTATTATTAGGGTTTCACACTGCGTAGCTTGTGTGAAACACTATTGTTTTTGTTAAAATTCTTCTTATTATTATTCTTATTATTATTATTTTTTTTTTCCAATTTGCTTATATCTCAGGATCTACTTGTCGGATCGATGCAATGTCTTGAGTTTTACTGCGAAAGTGGGTGTGACTTAGAGATTAAAGCTATTTCCGGCATTCTGCGACAATGCGAAATGTCCTAAATCACCGAAGTTGTCGTTTTTTGAAATATTGCCGTAATATTAACAATAATTGTTGGATTTTATCGTTTGATAGTTTTTGACATAGCCAGAGACATGGCACATAGCTACGGGTCTTTAGAGTTTTAAATTTCGCCGAATCTTCGGAAAAATAAGGCGCCAAATTTTGAAAATTTAAATTTTGACAAAAAACTTTTTTATTAATGAATATTTTTTAATGACTTTTTACCAAGGGTTAAAGGGTTGTCTGATTTGTGCAAAAATTTGAACATTTTTTTTCTGGATAATTTTTCTTGGTTGCTATTGGCTAATTCAGTTAATAGGTTCTATATAAATTATTTATTGTCCGATTTGTATAAAACAAAGTTTATATGCTCCATGGTCCAAAATGTCATTTTTTTTGTTACCGGCAAAGTTTCCTGTCGGCACCGTAAGTGACGTAAATTTAGCAAAAACTACAATTTTAACAGTTCGGTACCACTTTTTGAAAGCAAAAATTATTTATGTTATTTTCAATTTTCTTTCACCGTTGGATGCCTAATGCCATAGTGGACAAGGTCAAACCATTCTACCTCATACACTGCCACCGGAAATGACGTCATTTGCTCAAAACTTAATTTTTAGCATTAAAAAACAATATTTCATTCCAATGGGTCGTACTTGTTATTTTTTTCAAATTATGTTATTTGATTCTATTCATCAAATAGAACGAACTCATGCGATCATACAGATATCACAAAACGGTTTTTAACTTGTACTATTGCAGAGAAATGGGCGATTTTCCACAAGTCACTTTTCGAGGATTTTGGTCTATAAAAGTGTCAGTTATTATTCGATTTTCATAAAATTTTCACCATATGATATCTTACGTCATTTATGATTTCATAGAACTAATTTAACATTTTCAGTATCACCGGAAGTAATTATATTTTGGCAAAAACTGTATTTTTAGCCTTCAAAACAGATATTTTTTTCAAATGAGTCTGATTTGTAATATATTTAAAATTATGATATTTAGTTCGCATCAACTAATAGAATGAACCCATGCGATCATTCAGATACCACAAAATGGTTTCTCACTTGTATGGTTGCAGAGAAATAGACGATTTCCTACAAGTCACTTTTCAAGGTTTGGGGTCTATAAAAGTGGCAATTCTTATTCGATTTACATAAAATTTTCACCATGTGATTATTTCTGATTTTAAGAAACTAATTTAATATTTTCATTATCGCTGGAAGTACTGTGATATGGTCAGGATCAATTACATGTAACACATGTATAAAACGGATTGGTTCCTGTGGTAATTAGCGCATATCGGATTGTAACTTCCTGAATTAAATATGATTGTATGAAAAATCGCTTTTTGTTTAGCTTGTTCACTATCCATCGGTTGCAAATTGTGTTTGTTAATTTGTTGGAAAGATTTATAAAAAAAACTCAGAACCATTTGTGGGCTATGATCTAGTATCTTAATGTTATTTATTACCCGTCGGCGTCAGTGATTATGTACATGTCGTGTATCCCTTAGTACATTTTTCACATTTGGCCAAAATGGGGGAAAGAATGAAAGAAGGGATATTATATTGGTTTCATGTATTAATCAATGCAGACTTTTGAAGGGTCAGATTAACGTGTTTGTCTTTATTCAAATGGTGAGCGTAGTTTGTTGATGCCGAGTCCACAATATTATGGACACGGTGCGCTTTGGTCTTGTGCATCTATCTCCCAAGCAGAGTTGCCTTCGCTTGCAGTTCACACCTTGTCTCAATTGTCATTTTTTTGTTACCAATAGTTTTATCTGTCGGCACCGGAAATGGCATAAGTTTACCAAAAACTACCAAAATCTACAATTTTGACAGTTAGGTACCATTTTTCAAGGGAAAATATTATTTTTTTAAAAGCTTGATATAACAAAAAGAGTGTGCCCTTTAAAGGCGCAAAAAAGGGTAAGCTCAGTTTTTTTAATTTCGACTACATTTTCGAGCAAATTCGATTAAGAGTTGAAAAAAGGTATAAAATTGACCTTTTGCAACCCATTCAGGCTTTTCAGATTTTAAAATATTTCTACGTAACTTTTATATACTTGTAGCTTTGATCCATACGCAGAAAATGTATCTTAAAATTAGTTTGTAATATAAGCAGTTGACAAGAAACGGACAGTTTTGCATAAGTCACTGTTTTCGTAATTTTGCCTGTCAAATAGTCAATTATTAATGGATATTCACAAAAGTGACATCATTTGATTCAAAAAGCAAGTGTGCGTCATATCATGTTGATTACTATTTAAAATTGACACCTCATGAATTGACGTCATTTAGTCAAAAACTCCATTTTTAACTTTTAAAATCGATATTTTTTTCAACCAAGAATTATGTCATATGTAAAAATAAAATTAACTTTTGGTTTAAATTCACATATTAACAAAACTCATATGGTCATACAGATATCATAAAATTGTTTCTAACTTGTTCGGTTGCCGAGATATAGGCGTTTTTTTTTCTATAAGTCACTTTTATAGGCTTTTGGCCCGTAAATGTGTCAATTATTATTCGATTTTCATAAAAGATTCATCATTTGATGCCTAATGTCATAGACGATATTATAAACTTAATTTAACATTTTAGTAACACCGGAAGTAATGTCATTTTGGCAAAAACTGTATTTTTAGCCTTCAAAACAGATATTTTATTCAAATGAGTCTGTTTTGAAATCTTTTTCAAATTATGATATTTGATGCCAATCAACAAATAGAATGAACCCATACGATCATACAGATACCACAAAATGGTTTCTAACTTGTAAGGGTTGCAGAGAAATAGCCGATTTTCTACAAGTCACTTTTCAAGTTTTTTGGTCAATAAAAGTGGCAATTATTTTTCGATTTACATAAAATTTTCACTACGTGATATCTTATGCCATTTCTGATTTCATGAAACTAATTGAACATTTTCATTATCACCGGAAGTACTGTAATTTTATCAGGATCAATTACATGTTACAACTGTATAAAATGAATTGATATTGCTGGATTTTTGTTGATTCTGTTTCCCTTTTATTTGATGTGTGCAATGTTTATGTGGAAATCTGTTTATCGTTGCCATTGCTTCAAGGGCAACATGGGAGCGAAAGTGACATAAGTTTAAATTTAACGTGGCACCAGTGAAACCCGTCATTCCTGCATGCAGGTCTAGTTCTTATTATTATTATTATTATTCTTCTTTTGTTTTGAGTAGATCTCAGCAACTACGTGTCGCATCGTTACGATTTCTTCGGTTTTACTGGGAAAGTGGGTGTGACTTAGAGGATAAAGCTATTTTGAACGTTCTGCGACAATGCGAAATGTCCGAAATCACCGAAGTTATCGTTTTTACAAATATTGCGGTAATTTTAACAATAATCATGGGATTTTAACTTTCGATACATTTTGGCATAGCTGGAGACAGGGCACATAGCTGCGCTACTTTCGATTTTTGATTTTCGGCAAATCTTCGAAGATATTAGGCGCCAAATTTCGGAAATTTAAAATTTTACAAAAAACTTTTTTATTTATGAATATTTTTTAGTCGTGTTGTGCACAGAATTAAAGAGTCATCTGACTTGCGCAAAAATGTTAAAAAATTTTGTCTCAGTAATTTTCCTTGGCCTCCATTGGCTAATTCAGTTTTTCAGTCCTAGATTAATTTTTTATTGTTCGATTTGTATAAAACAAAGTTCATATGCTTCGTTGTCTCAATTGTCATTTTTTTTATTACCAAAAGTGTTATCTGTCGGCACCGGAAGTGGCATAATTTTACCAAAAACTACAATTTTGACAGTTAGGTACATTTTTTGAAAACAAATATTATTTTTTTGAAAAATTATATGACTCAAAGAGTGTGTCCTTTAAAGGCGCAAAAAATGTCGGAAGCAGTTTTTTTAATTTCTTTTTCATTTTCTAGCAAATTGGATTAAGAGGTGAAAAAAGGCGTAAAATTGACCTATTTACAACTCATTCAGGCTTTTCAGATTTTAAAATATTTTTACGTAACTTTTATAAACTTGTAGCTATAATCCATACGAAGAGAATGTATGTGAAAATTAGTTTGTAATATAAGCAGTTGCCGAGAAATAGGCAATTTTGCATGAGTCACTTTTCACGTAATTTTGGCTGTAAAAGAATCAATTATTATTCGATTTTCAATTTTCTTTCGCCATTGGATACCTAATGCCATGGTGGACTATGTCAAACCATTTTACCCCTTGCGCTGCCACCGGAAATGACGTCATTTGCTCAAAACTTAAATTTTAGCCTTCAAAAAACAATATTTTATTCAAATGAGTCGTATTTGTTATTTTTTTCAAATTGTGATATTTGATTCTATTGATCAAATAGATTGAACCCATACGATCATACAGATACCACAAAATGGTTTCTAACTTGTACGGTTGCAGAGAAATGGGCGATTTTCCTTAAGTCACTTTTCAAGGTTTTTGGTCTATAAAAGTGTCAGTTATTATTCGATTTTCATAAAATTTTCACCATATGATATCTTGTGTCATTTATGATTTCATAGAACTAATTTAACATTTTCAGTATCACCGGAAGTAATGTCATTTTGGCAAAAACTGTATTTTAGCCTTCAAAACAGACATTTTTTTCAAATGAATCTGATTTGTAATATATTTCAAATTATGATATTTGATTCCAATCAACAAATGGATTGAACCCATACGATCATATAGATACCAAAAGATAGTTTTTATCGTGTACGGTTGCCGAGAAATAGACGATTTTCTACAAGTCACTTTTCAAGGTTTTTGGTCTATAAAAGTGGCAATTCTCATTCGATTTACATACAATTTTCGCCATTATGCTGCCTTATGCCATTTCTGATTTCATAAAACTAATTGAACATTTTCATTATCACCGGAAGTAATGAAATTTTGCCAGGATCACTTACAAGTAACATATATATAAAATGAATTGATATTGCTGGATTTGGTTGATTCTTCGTCCATTTTATTTGATGTTTACAATGCTTATGTGGAAACCTGTTTGATGGTTTCATTGGTATCGGAAGTGACATATGTTTAAGGGTAACGTGGCACCGAAAGTGACGTGGCACCAGTGAAACCCGTCATTCCTGCATGCAGGTCTAGTTCTTCTTTTGTTTTGAGTAGGTCTCAGCAACTGCTTGTCGCATCGTTACGATTTCTTCGGTTTTACTGGGAAAGTGGGTGTGACTTAGAGGATAAAGCTATTTTGAACATTCTGCGACAATGCGAAATGTCCGAAATCACCGAAGTTAGCGTTTTTAAAAATATTGCAGTAATTTTAACAATAATAATTGGATTTTGACTGTCGATACATTTTGGCATAGCCGGAGACAGGGCACATAGCTACGCTACTTTCGATTTTTGATTTTCGTCAAATCTTCGAAGTTATTATGCGCCAAATTTCGAAAATTTAAAATTTTACAAAAAACTTTTTTATTTATGAATATTCTTTAGTCGTGTTGTGCACAGAAATAAAGAGTCATCTGACTAGCGCAAAAATGTTAAAAAATTTTGTCTCAGTAATTTTCCTTGGCCACCATTGGCTAATTCAGTTTTTCAGTCCTAGATTAATTTTTTATTGTTCGATTTATATAAAACAAAGTTCATATGCTTCGTTGCCTCAATTGTCATTTTTTTTATTACCGAAAGTGTTATCTGTCGGCACCGGAAGTGGTATAATTTTACCAAAAACTACAATTTTGACAGTTAGGTACCATTTTTCGAAAACAAATATTATTTTTTTGAAAAATTATATGACTCAAAGAGTGTGTCCTTTAAAGGCGCAAAAAATGTCGGAAGCAGTTTCTTTAATTTCTATTTCATTTTCGAGCAAATTGGATTAAGAGGTGAAAAAAGGTGTAAACTTTACCTATTTACAACCTATTCAGGCTTATCAGATTTTAAAATATTTCTTCGTAACTTTTATAAACTTGTAGCTATAATCCATACGAAGAAAATGTATGTTAAAATTAGTTTATAATATAAGCAGTTGCCAAGAAATGGGCAGTTCTGCATAAGTCACTGTTTTCGTTATTTTGCCTGTAAAATAGTCAATTATTATTGGATTTTTATAAAAGTGACATCATTTGATTCACAAAGCATGTAGCGTCATATCAAGTTGATTAAAATTTAAAATTGACATCGGAAGTGACGTCATTTTGTCAAAAACAGCATTTTAAACTTTTTAAATCAATGTTATATTCAATCAAGAATTATTTAATATGTATTCATAATTTTAACTTTTGGTTTAAATTCACATATAAACACAACTCATATGTTCATATAGATATCATAAAATTGTTTCTAACTTGTTCGGTTGCCGAGAAATAGACGGTTTTCTACAGGTCACTTTTGAAGGTTTTGGGGCCATAAAAGTGTCAATTATTATTCGATTTTCATAAACTTTACACCATGTTATACCTAATGCCATTTAGTATTTCATACAAGTAATTTAAGATTTTCATTATCACCGGAAGTAACGTCATTTTGGCAAAAACTGTATTTTTAGCCTTCAAAACAGATATTTTATTCAAATCAGTCTGTTTTGAAATCTTTTTCAAATTATGATATTTGATGCCAATCAACAAATAGAATTAACCCATACGATCATACAGATACCACAAAATGGTTCCTAACTTGTACGGTTGCCGAGAAATAGCCGATTTTCTACAGGTCACTTTTAAAGTTTTTTTGGTCTTTAAAAGTGGCAATTATTATTCGATTTACATAAAATTTTCACTATATGATATCTATGCCATTTCGGATTTCATAAAACTAATTGAGCATTTTCATTAACACCGGAAGCATTGTAATTTTGTCAAGATCATTTACAAGTAACAAATGTATAAAATGAATTGATATTGCTGGATTTGGTTGATTCTGCGTCCATTTTATTTGATGTGAGCAATGTTTATTTCGAAACCTGTTTAGTGGTTTCGTTGGTACCGGAAGTGACATATGTTCAAGGGTAACTTGGCACCGGAAGTGACATGTTCAAGGGCAACGTGGCACCAGTGAAACCCGTCATTCCTGCATGCAGGTCTAGTTTTTGTTAAAATTATAATTAAGATTTCATATGTATTACATATGAAAGCTTATTGTTTCTGTTAAAGTTATTATTATTATTTTTTTTTTGTGTGTGTTTTCTGCAAATCGGATTTCTCAGAATCTATCCATAGGATCTTTCTGAAACTTTGACCTACCCCCGCCCCCCCCCCCCCAAAATGGGGTGCGAACCTTGATTAAATGTATTTTCAAAACGTTTTACGAATCCGAAATCACCGAATTTTACGAACGAATGCATTTGACCTACAATGCTGTAACTTTGTGACTATTTGATCTATTTTACCAATTCTTTTTTCTTTGAGTATCCTAAGACATTTACTTTAAATCTGCAATTTCGGATTTTCGAATTTCGAAAATTCGTTGCTGTGATTTCGAACCGGAAGTTTACACCAACTCGACAACTTCTTTAGTAGTTGTACGATTTTCATGAAATTTAATATGTAAGTAGACCTTAATGATGTGACTTGAAAAATGAATTTAGACATTTTCTAACTTATCTCCCCTTGGTGAAATTAAGGATCAAAGTTTTCAAAAAAATCGTCGAAATATAGGTCAGAATGACCTAGTTTTTTTTTTTCGATACTAGACAAGGAATTACTGATTCGTACACAAAATATGGAGTTTGTCGATCGAACCGGAAGTGCCACCATCTTTAAACGTGAAAAATCAATAAGGCTTTTTTGCTATTTTACTTACAGTTATATTTTCTGAATCCTTGTAGGAAGGCTTAAAAAATGTCGCGAATAGAATTCTGATTTGGGTCAACCGGGAGTCACCATTTTGAATTGAAAATGAAAAATAGAAGCAATTTGAAGGGCCGAGACTTTGGAGCACAATAACTCTCATTCTAATTAAGCTAGAATGATCAAACTTGGTGTAGACGTTCACTAGGTCAATGTTATGATGGAGTTGAAAGATGAGCATTTTTTGCTTAGGGTAAGCAGAGATAAGCATGTTGATTTGTTGATTCTTTAGGGCACGATAACTTCGGTTATAATGAAGGGAGGGCGGTGAAACTTTTGTCAATAGAGAGTGTAATAGCTGGCCTGTTGTGTGAAATCATTGTATCATTTTTTTTAAATATCAGGGATAGCCGAAAAAAAGAGATTGAAAATCCAAAAAAGTCGTATTTTTACAATTTGGAGCATGTTTAGAGGTCTTTCTCGTAAAGTCAACATACTATTTTTTGGGAACTTCTTCTACAAAGAGTCTTATTGGTAGTCTTTTATATGAAACCATCGATCAACAGTCCAACATATCAGGAGTAGAAGAACAAAAGGATCGAACATTGAAAACGGCACCCTTTCATTGTTAAGCGAAACATGCAGTGTGGGTGACTACAATCTACGCATTTAGTCATCGTATAGAGTTTATTCAACAGTATCGAATTCCAACTGCTTAGGGATATTTTACGTGCACTCCAATGTGTACACGGTTTTTCGTCCCATCCGAAGGACTAGACAGCTGTGCTTGTCAGGCCCTCCGTTCTGCCTCACTGACAAGGGGAACCACGCCGGGAAATCGAGATGAACTTTTTCCGTGCAGAACTTTCAATTCAGGCAAAACGTTTATTGCATACGATTAAGCTGGTCAGTTGGAGCTTATTTTCAAAAGTTTTGTAATAATCGGTTGGTAATTAAAGTACCGTGCACATTAAACTGTTAAAACAGAAAATTTCGCCCGGTTGAAATGTTTCTTGCTATAAGTCGCTGTATCGTAACGTTTGTCATTGAGTCAACGGGCGTCGTTTCGATCTCAAGGTTGCACGTGACATGGTGTATGATGTCCAACCTCGTGGGTTTTCTCCGTGTTCTTCGGTTTCCTCCCAACGGCTAAAGACCAGTACGTGCAAGGGGAATTTTTAAATAAAATTAAAAAACATATGTTAGTCCCGAAATGACCTAGTTTGTGTCGAATGGACGTTAGGCCGCATTTCTCTCTTTCTCTTTTTAAAGTTTTGTAATAATCGGTTGGTAATCAAAGGTACTGTTAAAGTGATAAAACAGAAAATTTGGCCCGGTTGTAATGTTTCTCACTTTAAAGTCAGCAATTTGTCGATTTTAAGGGGCAAACGTTTATTGCGAACGATTAAGTTGGTCAGGGGGAGCTTATTTTTAAAAGTTTTGTAATATTCGGTTGATAACTAAAGGTACTGTGCAAATTAAACTGTTAAAATAGAAAATTTGGCCCGGTTGAAATGTTTTGTAATAACCTCGTAGGCCGTAACGCCGCTGCCCGGGTAAAAGTTCCCTCATTGCACACTTTATGGCGTATGCCCGTCTTCATTAGCCCATTGTAGAAGCAGAACAGTAGGACGTTAAACCCCATTCAATTTCATTTCATTTTCTCTATGTTGCTTATTTATTATAGTGCATAAATATTTTTCTGGTTCTAGCAATTATTTAATTTCTGCATAGAAATCTCTGGCCAGTTTTTTTTATTGCAGAGTGCCATTCTTGTATATTGCAGTCTATGACCCTTTGTTTAAAACATGCTTAAGAAGTCGTCACGATTTCCTACTTATAACCAAACATATTGGAAACCATAATTATATAACATATCTTGGAAGCCCGATTACAGCTATACAAGTTTCAGTTATTTCCCTTTAGCTTAAAGATTATTTTTTTGCCCGGGTGCAATGTTTCTCACTACATTTAAATTTGTAACTTTGGGAGTTTTTGACCGATTTTGATATTATGTCTTTATAATTTTCCAAATCTACATATTTAACGTACATATTCAAACAGTTGAGTTCAACCTGATTCAAAAAGTTTTAGTTTTGTTCAAAGTTATCTCATTTAATTTTTCGATGTTTTCATACCATTTTCATTTCATTTTTCTGAAAGTTTTGAAATCGGAAGTCATCCCGATTACAGCAACACAAGTATCAGTTATTTCCCTTTAGTTTTCAGATTACTCAATGTTTCATACTATATTTAGACTTGTAACTTCGCGAGTTTTTGACCAATTTTGATAGTTTGTTATTCTTATCCTTTTATTTGAGATACTTTTTTTTTTTTTTTTTTTTAAACAATATTTATTCAGGTAACTGAAAGGATTGGGGAACAGGACAAGGCCTATATCACCCCTCTCCAAAACACTTGATACTTGATATAATCGATGACACGTGACGATGAATATGAAAGCTTTCATATCTGCATGGGACAGTAGCAGATCTAGTTAGGCTTTCAGACTTTCGTCTGAAAGCCTATTGTGATTACTAAAATTATTATTAGGCTTTCAGACTTTCGTCTGAAAGCCTATTGAGATTACTAAAATTATTATTAGGGTTTCACACTGCGAAGCTTGTGTGAAACACTATTGTTTTTGTTAAAATTATTATTCTTATTATTATTATTATTATTCTTCTTTTGTTTTGAGTAGATCTCAGCAACTACGTGTCGCATCGTTACGATTTCTTCGGTTTTACTGGGAAAGTGGGTGTGACTTAGAGGATAAAGCTATTTTGAACGTTCTGCGACAATGCGAAATGTCCGAAATCACCGAAGTTATCGTTTTTACAAATATTGCGGTAATTTTAACAATAATCATGGGATTTTAACTTTCGATACATTTTGGCATAGCTGGAGACAGGGCACATAGCTGCGCTACTTTCGATTTTTGATTTTCGGCAAATCTTCGAAGATATTAGGCGCCAAATTTCGGAAATTTAAAATTTTACAAAAAACTTTTTTATTTATGAATATTTTTTAGTCGTGTTGTGCACAGAATTAAAGAGTCATCTGACTTGCGCAAAAATGTTAAAAAATTTTGTCTCAGTAGTTTTCCTTGGCCTCCATTGGCTAATTCCGTTTTTCAGTCCTAGATTAATTTTTTATTGTTCGATTTGTATAAAACAAAGTTCATATGCTTCGTTGTCTCAATTGTCATTTTTTTTATTACCAAAAGTATTATCTGTCGGCACCGGAAGTGGCATAATTTTACCAAAAACTACAATTTTGACAGTTAGGTACATTTTTTGAAAACAAATATTATTTTTTTGAAAAATTATATGACTCAAAGAGTGTGTCCTTTAAAGGCGCAAAAAATGTCGGAAGCAGTTTTTTAAATTTCTTTTTCATTTTCTAGCAAATTGGATTAAGAGGTGAAAAAAGGCGTAAAATTGACCTATTTACAACTCATTCAGGCTTTTCAGATTTTAAAATATTTTTACGTAACTTTTATAAACTTGTAGCTATAATCCATACGAAGAGAATGTATGTGAAAATTAGTTTGTAATATAAGCAGTTGCCGAGAAATAGGCAATTTTGCATGAGTCACTTTTCACGTAATTTTGGCTGTAAAAGAATCAATTATTATTCGATTTTCAATTTTCTTTCGCCATTGGATGCCTAATGCCATAGTGGACTATGTCAAACCATTTTACCCCTTGCGCTGCCACCGGAAATGACGTCATTTGCTCAAAACTTAAATTTTAGCCTTCAAAAAACAATATTTTATTTAAATGAGTCGTATTTGTTATTTTTTTCAAATTGTGATATTTGATTCTATTGATCAAATAGATTGAACCCATACGATCATACAGATACCACAAAATGGTTTCTAACTTGTACGGTTGCAGAGAAATGGGCGATTTTCCTTAAGTCACTTTTCAAGGTTTTTGGTCTATAAAAGTGTCAGTTATTATTCGATTTTCATAAAATTTTCACCATATGATATCTTGTGTCATTTATGATTTCATAGAACTAATTTAACATTTTCAGTATCACCGGAAGTAATGGCATTTTGGCAAAAACTGTATTTTTAGCCTTCAAAACAGACATTTTTTTCAAATGAGTCTGATTTGTAATATATTTCAAATTATGATATTTGATTCCAATCAACAAATGGATTGAACCCATACGAGCATATAGATACCAAAAGATAGTTTTTATCGTGTACGGTTGCCGAGAAATAGACGATTTTCTACAAGTCACTTTTCAAGGTTTTTGGTCTATAAAAGTGGCAATTCTCATTCGATTTACATACAATTTTCGCCATTATGATGCCTTATGCCATTTCTGATTTCATAAAACTAATTGAACATTTTCATTATCACCGGAAGTAATTTTGCCAGGATCACTTACAAGTAACATATATATAAAATGAATTGATATTGCTGGATTTGGTTGATTCTTCGTCCATTTTATTTGATGTTTACAATGCTTATGTGGAAACCTGTTTGATGGTTTCATTGGTATCGGAAGTGACATATGTTTAAGGGTAACGTGGCACCGAAAGTGATGTGGCACCAGTGAAACCCGTCATTCCTGCATGCAGGTCTAGTTATTATTATTATTATTATTATTTACCGCGGGAGCCTAGATCACCATGATCTAAAACAGATATCGATCTGGAATTAGATTTTCTGTCGGGAAACCATGTGGTGGCTACTTGATAAAATATTTTTGAAATTTCTGCGCATACCGGAAGTGACCGAACTTTGTATTTTGTCTAAAAATTGAAAATAGGCCATAGTTTCGTCAATTGTTTATCCATTTTCAAACAAATTACCTTTTTGGAATCCCTGAATCTTTTCTTAGACAATGGCTATCTCACATTTTTCGATTTCGAACATTCGTCTATGACTTTTAGCGTTCGAAAATTGAAAACATGTTGTTTACGAGACAATTTTTGTTATTTTTCAAAATTTTCAAATTTGACCTATATTTTTGGATACCTGACGTCCATGCGATTCCAGTAATATAAGTTTCATTCAGAGTTATCGCCCTTTATTTTTCGATTTTTTTCGAATTTTCTTCCCATTTTGTGAGCTCGGGTTTCGTTTTATGGCAGAATTGACGTTTTTGAAACTTCTGGAACATGAAGTTATAGTCCAATACCAACGAATAAAGCAATTTCGACAAGAATCCTTAAACCGGAAGTGGTCGAAATAATGTGCAATATTTTGAAAAAAATGCAAAAAATGGATATTTTTGGGAAAAACGCGATTTCTCCGCCCGATATAAATGGATTAAAGAAATTAGGGTACCATTGGACTGCACTAGGATTGTACTATCGTATGATACCAAATTCATACGGATACTATGAACAGGCAGCAAAATATGGCACGCTGAAAATCAAGTATTTTCTGATTTTTAGCATTTTTGGACGCCTGTATCTCGAAAACTACTCCAGCGATTTTTATGAAACTTTCTCTATCGAGAGACCTTGTGGTGGTCTTAAGTACGAAACATTCCATTACGACTTTGAAATATCTGGAATAGGTGAAATAACGGACTGAAAATCGAAAAAAGTCGAAAAATCGTGAAATTTTGGAAAATGCTCTACTATTTTTTTATTTTAAGAGATTTTCAAAAAAAGGTTGTATTTTCAGATAGCTGGCCTAATTACGATTCTAACGATGTATAATATGTATGTAGTTATTGAAAGTTAATTTTCGATATTTTAAATTTTTTGCATTTTTCTCACTTTTGGACATAGGATTTCTCAGTGGCATTTTATCTGATCAGTAAATGTAATATATCATTACAGAGCCCTATGACTATTTTAGTACCCAAACCGGCTATTTAAACTATTCCGACAATAATAACAATACCGGAAGTATTCAAAAAATAAAAAAAAAGGTTAAAAACATTGTCGCACTTGCGAAAAACTTGATTTCTCCCTTAGGTAATAGCGGACCAAAAGAACTAAAGTGTCGTTGGACATCCTATTAATGGACCATCATATGGTATGTAAATAATACGATTTCGATGGCAAGGAAATAAATTATTGTATGCCAAAAATCCAGTATTTTCCGATTTTTTAACACTCTGAGACGCCCTTTTCTCGAAAACGACACCTACGATTTTTCTCAAACTTTTCTTACTCAAAGTCCTATCGATTGTCTATCTAGTGAATCCAAAATGAAAAGCATTGAAATAATATAGGTGGTCCAAAAATAGCATCAAACTTTGAAAAAAATTCAAAAATCGTTAAATTTTTGCAAACGCTCTTTATTTTATCTTTTTTTCCAAAACCACTCAATAGATCTTTCCGACACTTCTGGTACAGAAAGTTAAGTATCCAAAGAACTTCGTAAAGCTATCACGACAACAATCGTAAAACCGGAAGTAGTCGAAAAAATGTCCGATATTTTGAAAAAAATTATTTTTTTTACGAAAACCTTTTTTATTTATGAATATTTTTTGACGATATTTTACACTGGGTTAAAATATCATCCTACTTGAGCAGAAATGAGAAAAAAAATTGTCTCGGTAATTTGCATTAGCCGCCATCGGCTATTTTAGTTTTTCGTACCCAGAAAAATTATTTATTGTTCGATTTATATAAAACAATGTTCATAAGCTCCGTGGTCCCAATTGTAGTTTTTTTTGTTACGGTGAAATTTTTCTGTCGGCCACGGAAGTGACGTAATATTAATAAAAACTACAATTTTGACAGTTCGGTACCACTTTTTGAAAGCAAATATTAATTTTTTTCAAAACTGATATAACTAAAAGGATGCACCCTGCAAAGGTGCACAATATCCTTAGCTCAGACTTTTTAATTTCAATTTCATTTTCGGGCAATTTCGAATAAAATGTAAAATAAAGTGTAAAATTCAGTTGTTTGCAATTCATTCAGCTCTTCATATTTTGAAATATTTATTTGTAATTTCCATAAACTCGTAGCAATAATCCAGACGAAGAGAATGCATGCGAAAATTAGTTTGTAATGTGAACAGTTGCCGAGAAATATCCAATTTTGCATGCATCACTTTTCACGTTATTTTGCCTATAAAAGAATGAATTATTATTCGATTTGCAATTTTTTTTTTCCCATTTTATGCTTAATGCCATTTTGGACTAGGTCAAGCCAATTTTACATTTTCATTGTGACCGGAAATGACGTCATTTGGGCAAAAACTGTATTTTTAACCTAAAAAACAAATATTTTATTCAAATGAGTTTGCCTTATAATATTTTTAGAATTATGATATTTGATTCCCATCAACGAATAGAATCAAGCCATACGACCATACAGATGCCACAAAATGGTTTCTAACTTGTACGGTTACAGAGAAATAGGCGATCTTCTATAAGTCACTTTTCAAGGTTTTTGGTCTATAAAAGTGTCAATTATTATTCGATTTTTATAATATTTTTACCATTTGATGCCTTATGCCATTTATGACTTCAATGAACTAAGTTAACATTTTCAATATCACCGGAAGTAATGTAATTTTTGCAAAAAACGTATTTTTAGCCTTCAAAACAAAACATTTTTTGAAGGGATTTATATTTATTATTCAATTAACTTTATAACGTCTGACTCTAATGGGCAGTAAGATTGAATCAATACCATCATATCGATATCAAGAAAAGGCTTCTAGCATGTTCCCTTGTCGAATAATAGCCAATTTTCCCAGGGTCACTTTTAATTTTTTTACCTTCTTAATTTCAGTTGATGGGTTACAGGTTAGTTATTTATTGCCCGATACGTATAAAACAAAGTTTGTATTTTGTATGTTACGAATTTTCGACTTATTTTTCCCCTATAAAAATTTCTTTCGGCACCGGAAGTGACGTAATTTTGCGATAATTTACAATTTTGGCCCGTCTTTTCGCCAGCAAATATTACTTTTATATATGATAGAAGGTTTCACTGTAGCAAAACAACTAAAGTATAGTTCGGTAGCTCAATGGATCGGCTATGGTATAATAAACTTCCTGTATGATTCCTGAAAGCCGGTTCAGTGCTGCTTGCAGGTCTAGTTTATTATTATTATTTTATTTTTCGGGGGAGCCTATTTCTCAGTGTCTGTAACAGATACAGGTCTGGGACATAATTTTCTATCAGGAAACCATATGGTGGCTATCCCTTCCACTGTATTTGAAACTTCTGCGCAGACCGGAAGTGGCCGAATTTCGTGCGGTGCCAAATATTTAAAAAACGGCCGTAGATTCGTCAATTCTGTATCTATTTTCATACAAATTACATTTTTGGAAACCCTGAGTCTTTTCTCGGACGATAGCAGTTGAAAATTTTGCAATTTCGAAACTTCGCCGCTGACTTCTAGCGTTCGAAAAATGAAAATATGTTGTTTAAAACACATTTTTTGTTATTTTTCAAAATTTTAAAATTTGACCTACATTTTTGGATACCTGAAGGCAATCCGGTTCCAGTAATATAAGTTTCATTCAGAGTTATCGCCCTTTTTTTTCCGATTTTTTTCGAATTTTCTTCACATTTTGTGAGCTTAAGTTTCGTTTTACGGCCAGATCGACGCTTCTGAAATTCCTGGAACATGTAGTAATATGGTCAAACCACCGTTTAAAGCAATTTCAACAACAATCCGTAAACCGGAAGTAGTCGAAATAATATGCGATATTTTGAAAAAAAAGTGAAAAATGGGTGTTTTGGGTAAAAACACGATTTCTCCGTCCGATATCAACGGATTAAACGAATTAAGGTATCATTTGGTCGGGCGCTGATTGGACCACTGAATGATACCCAATTCGTAAGGATACGATTAGCAGGAAGCAAAATATGGCACGCTGAAAATCAAGTATTTTCTGATTTTTAGCATTTTTGGACGCCTGTATCTCGAAAACTTAACCGCAACTTTTTTTTAAATTTTTTCTATCGAGAGTCCTTTCGGAGGTTTTTTGCATGAAGCCATCCAATAAGACTTTGAAATATCTGGAATAGGTGAAATAACGGACTGAAAATCGAAAAAAGTAGAAAAATCGTGAAATTTTGGAAAATGCTCTACTTTTTTTTTATTTTAAGAGATTTTCAAAAAAAGATTGTATATTCAGATAGCTGACCTAATTACGATTCTAACGATGTATAATATGTATGTAGTTTTTGAAATTTAATTTTCGATATTTTAATTTTTTTGCATTTTTGGCACTTTTGAACATAGGATTTCTCAGGGGCATTTTATCTGATCAGATAATGTAATATGTCATTACAGAGCCCTGTGGCTATTTTAGTGCCCAAACCGCCTATTAAAACTATTCCGACAATAATAGCCATACCGGAAGTATTCAAAAAATGAAAAAATAATGTTAAAAACATTGTCGCACTTGCGAAAAACTTGATTTCTCCCTTAGGTAATAGCGGACCAAAGGAACTAAAGTGTCGCTGGATAGCCCTATTAATGGACCATCATATGGTGTCTAAATAATACGATTTCGATGATTAGTAAATAAATTATTGTATGCCAAAAATCTAGTATTTTCCGATTTTTTAACATTCTGAGACGCCCTTTTCTCGAAAATAACGCCGCAGATTTTTCTTAAACTTTTCTTACTCAAAGTCCTATCGGTTGTCTATATAGTGAATCCAAAATGAAAAGCATTGAAATAATATAAGAGGTCCAAAAATGGCCTCAAACTTTGAAAAAAATTGAAAAATCGTTAAATTTTTGGAAACGCTCTTTAATTTATCTTTTTTTCCAAAACTACTCAATGGATGTTTCTGACACTTCTGGTACAGAAAGTTAAGTATCCAAAGAACTTCGTAAAGCTGTCACGACAATGATCGTAAAACCGGAAGTAGTCGAAAAAATGTCCGATATTTTGAAAATTGTTTTTTTTTTTTTGCGAAAACCTTTTTTATTTATGAATATTTTTTGATGGTATTTTACACAGGGTTAAAATATCATCCAACTTGAGCAGAAATGATAAAAAAAATTTGCGTTAGCCGCCATCGGCTCATTTAGTTTTTCGTAACCAGAAAAACTATTTATTGTTCGATTTGTATAAAACAAAGTTCATATGCTCCGTGGTCCCAATTGCAATTTTTTTTGTTACGGTGAAATTTTTCTGTCGGCAACGGAAGTGACGTAATATTAACAAAAACTACAATTTTGACAGTTCGGTACCACTTTTTGAAAGCAAATATTTTTTTTTTAAAACTGATATAACTAAAAGGATACACCCTGCAAAGGTGTATAAAATTTTTAGCTCAGATTTTTTAAATTTCAATTTCATTTTCGGGCAATTTCGAATAAAATGTAAAATAAAGTGTAAAATTCAATTATTTACAATTCATTCAGCGTCTTCATATTTTGAAATATTTATTTGTGATTTTCATTAACTCGTAGCAATAATCTAGACGAAGAGAATGTATGCGAAAATTAGTTTGAAATATGAGCAGTTGCCGAGAAATATGCAATTTTGCATGCATCACTATTCACGTTATAAAAGAGTGAATTATTATTCGATTTGCAATATTTTTTTTCCATTTGATGCCTAATGTCAATGTGGACTAGTTCAAGCCAATTTTACATTTTCACTGTGACCGGAAATGACGTCATTTCTGCAAAAACTGTATTTTTAACCTAAAAAACAAATATTTTATTCAAATGAGTCTGCCTTATAATATTTTTAAAATTATGATATTTGATTACCATCAACGAATAGAATGAAACCATACGACCACCACAAAATGGTTTCTAACTTGTACGGTTACAGAGAAATAGGCGATCTTCTATAAGTCACATTTCAAGGTTTTTGGTCTATAAAAGTGTCGGGGGGTTGGGATGGCCTAGTGGTCTAGAGTGCCGCGCTTCGCCCTCTAGCTGGCCGGTCACCTCTGGCTTGCGGCTGTGGTTTCGAGCCCTGGTGCGAGCGTATGTGGCATGGAGATGGGGCGCCTTCTCAACCTCGTGGGTTTCCTCCGGGCACTCCGGTTTCCTCCCACTGCTAAAGACCCCTACGCGCAAGCGAATTATTGAAATAAAACTGAAATCATATGTTAGTCCCAAAATGACCTAGTTTGTGTCGAGTGGACGTTAAACCCCATTTCTCTCTCTCTCTCTCTCTATAAAAGTGTCAATATTATTATTCGATTTTTATCATTTTTTTTACCATTTGATGCCTATCAACTAAGTTAACATTTTCAATATCATCGGAAGCCTTCAAAACAAACATTTTTTTGAAGGGATTTATATTTATTATTTGTTTAACTTTATAACGTCTGACTCTAATGGGCAGTAAGATTGAATCAATACCATCATATTGATATCAAGAAAAGGCTTCTAAAAGGGTCACTTTTAATTATTTTACCTTCTTAATTTCAGTTTATGGGTTATAGGTTAATTTTCCATTGCCCGATATGTATTAAACAAATTTTGTATGTTGCAAATTTTCGACTTATTTTTCACCTATAAAAATTTCTTTCGGCACCGGAAGTGACGTAATTTTGCCATAATTTACAATTTTGACCGCTCTTTTCGCCAGCAAATATTACTTTTACATATGGTAGAGGGTGTCACTGAAGCAAAACAACTAAAGTTTAGTTCGGTAGCTCAATGGGTTAGCTATGGTATATAATAAACTTCCTGTATGATTCCTGAAAGCCGGTTCAGTGCTGCTTGCAGGTCTAGTTTATTATTATTATTTTATTTTTCGGGGGAGCCTATTTCTCAGTGTCTGTAACAGATACAGATCTGGGACGTAATTTTCTATCAGGAAACCATATAGTGGCCATCCCTTCCACTGTATTTGAAACTTCTGCGCAGACCGGAAGTGGCCGAATTTTGTGCGGTGCCAAAAAATTAAAAAACGGCCGTAGATTCGTCAATTCTGTACCTATTTTCATACAAATTACATTTTTGGAAACCCTGAGTCTTTTCTCGGACGATAGCAGTTGAAAATTTTGCAATTTAGAAACTTCGCCGCTGACTTCTAGCATTCGAAAAATGAAAATATGTTGTTTAAGACACATTTTTTGTTATTTTTCAAAATTTTCAAATTTGACCTACATTTTTGGATACCTGAAGGCAATACGGTTCCAGTAATATAAGTTTCATTCAGAGTTATCGCCCTTTATTTTTCGATTTTTTTCGAATTTTCTTCACATTTTGTGAGCTTAAGTTTCGTTTTACGGCCGGATCGACGTTTCTGAAATTCCTGGAACATGAAGTAATATGGTCAAACCACCGTTTAAAGCAATTTCAACAACAATCCGTAAACCGGAAGTAGTCGAAATACTATGCGATATTTTGAAAAAAACGTGAAAAATTGGTGTTTTGGGTAAAAACACGATTTTTCCGTCCGATATCAACGGATTAAACAAATTAAGGTATCATTTGGTCGGGCGGTAATTGGACCACTGAATGATACCCAATTCGTACGGACACGATCAGCAGGAAGCAAAATATGGCTCGCTGAAAATCAAGTATTTTCTGATTTGGAGCGTTTTTAGATGCCTGTATCTCGAAAACTGCTCCACAGTTTTTTATGAAACTTTCTCTATCGAGAGACCTTGCAGTAGTCTTGTGTACGAAACATTCCATTACGACTTTGAAATATCTGGAAAAGGTGAAATAACGGACTGAAAATCGAAAAAAGTCGAAAAATCGTGAAATTTTGGAAAATGCTCTGCTATTTTTTTATTTTAAGAGATTTTCAAAAAAAAATTGTATATTCAGATAGCTGACCTAATTACGATTCTATCGATGTATAATATGTATGTAGTTATTGAAATTTAAATTTCGATATTTTAAATTTTTTGCATTTTTGGCACTTTTGAACCTAGGATTTCTCAGGGGCATTTTATCTGATCAGATAATGTAATATATCATTACAGAGCCCTGTGGCTATTTTAGTGCCTAAACCGGTTATCAAAACTATATCGACAATAATAACCATACCGGAAGTATTCAAAAAATGTAAAAAAAAGGTTAAAAACTATGTCGCACTTGCAAAAAACTTGATTTCTCCCTTAGGTAATAGCGGAACAAAAGAACTAAAGTGTCGTTGGATAGCCCTATTAATGGACCATCATATGGTATCTAAATAATACGATATCGATGGTAAGGAAATAAATTATTGTGTGCCAAAAATCTAGTATTTTCCGATTTTTTAACATTCTGAGACGTCCTTTTCTCGAAAACGACGCCGCAGATTTTTCTTAAACTTTTCTTACTCAAAGTCCTATTGGTTGTCTATATAGTGAATCAAAAATGAAAAGCATTGAAATAATATAGGTGGTCCAAAAATGGCATCAAACTTTGAAAAAATTGAAAAATCGTTAAATTTTTGTAAACGCTCTTTAGTTTATCTTTTTTTTTCAAAACTGCTCAATGGATGTTTCTGACATTTCTGGTACAGAAAGTTAAGTATCCAAAGAACTTCGTAAAGCTATCACAACAACGATCGTAAAACCGGAAGTAGTCGAAAAAATGTCCGATATTTTGAAAAAAATTATTTTTTTTACGAAAATCTTTTTTATTTATGAATATTTTTTGATGATATTTTACACGGGGTTAAACTATCATCCTACTTGAGCAGAAATGAGAAAAAAAAATTGTCTCGGTAATTTGTGTTAGCCGCCATCGGCTAATTTAGTTTTTCGTACCCAGAAAAATTATTTATTGTTCGATTTGTATAAAACAAAGTTCATATGCTCCGTGGTCCCAATTGTAATTTTTTTTGTTACGGTGAAATTTTTCTGTCGGCAACGGAAGTGACGTAATATTAACAAAAACTACAATTTTTACAGTTCGGTACCACTTTTTGAAAGCAAATATTATTTTTTTTCAAAACTGATATAACTAAATGGATGCACCCTGCAAAGGTGCACAAAATCCTTAGCTCATATTTTTAAATTTCAATTCCATTTTCGGGCAATTTCGAATAAAATGTAAAATAAAGTGTAAAATTCAGTTATTTACAATTCATTCAGCGTCTTCATATTTTGAAATATTTATTTGTAATTTCCATAAACTCGTAGAACTAATCCAGACGAAGAGAATGTATGCGAAAATTAGTTTGTAATATGAGCAGTTGCCGAGAAGTATGCAATTTTGCATGCATCACTTTTCACGTTATTTTGCCTATGCAAGAGTGAATTATTATTCGATTTGCAATATTTTTTTCCCATTTGATGCCTAATGCCAATTTGGACTAGGTCAAGCCAATTTTACATTTTCACTGTGACCGGAAATGACGTCATTTGGGCAAAAACTGTATTTTTAACCTAAAAAACTAAAATTTTATTCAAATCAGTCTCCCTTATAATATTTTTAAAATTATGATATTTGATTCTCATCAACGAATAGAATGAAGCCATAAGACCATACAGATACCACAAAATGGTTTCTAACTTGTACGTTTACAGAGAAATAGGCGATCTTCTATAAGTCACTTTTCAAGGTTTTTGGTATATAAAAGTGTCAATTATTATTCGATTTTTATAATTTTTTTACCATTTGATACCTTATGCAATTTATGACTTCTATGAACCTAGTTAACATTTTCAATATCACCGGAAGTAATGTAATTTTTGCAAAAAAACGTATTTTTAGCCTTCAAAACAAACATTTTTTAGAAGTGATTTATATTTATTATTCGTTTAACTTTATAACGCCTGACTCTAATGGGCAGTAAGAGTGAATCAATACCATCATATTGATATCAAGAAAAGGCTTCTAGCATGTTCCCTTGTCGAATAATAACCAATTTTCCGAGGGTCACTTTTAAGTTTTTTACCTTCTTAATTTCAGTTTATGGGTTATAGGTTAATTATTTATTGCCCGAAATGTATAAAACAACGTTTGGATTTTGTATGTTGCGAATTTTCGACTTATTTTTCACCTATACAAATTTCTTTCGGCACCGGAAGTGACTTAATTTTGCCATAATTTACAATTTTGACTGGTCTTTTCGCCAGCAAATATTACTTTTACATATGATAGAGGGTGTCACTAAAGCAAAACAACCTAAAGTATAGTTTGGTAGCTCAATGGATCGGCTATGGTATAATAAACTTCCTGTATGATTCCTGAAAGCCGGTTCAGTGCTGCTTGCAGGTCTAGTTCTTCTTATTATTATTCTTCTTTTGTTTTGAGTAGATCTCAGCAACTGCTTGTCGCATCGTTACGATTTCTTCGGTTTCATTGGGAAAGGGGGTGTGACTTAGAGGATAAAGCTATTTTGAACGTTCTGCGACAATGCGAAATGCCCGAAATCAACGAAGTTATCGTTTTTAAAAATATTTCAGTAATTTTAACAATAATCATTGGATTTTAACTTTCGATACATTTTGGCATAGCCGGAGACATGGCACATTAGCTACGCTACTTTCGATTTTTGATTTTTGGCAAATCTTCGAAGATATTAGGCGCCAAATTTTGAAAATTTAAAATTTTACAAAAAACCTTTTTATTTATGAATATTTTTTAGTCGTATTGTGCACAGAATTAAAGAGTCATCTGACTAGTGCAAAAATGTTTAAAAATTTTGTCTCAGTAATTTCCCTTGGCCGCCATTGGCTAATTCAGTTTTTCAGTCCTAGATTAATTTTTTATTGTTCGATTTGTATAAAACAAAGTTCATATGCTTCGTTGTATCAATTGTCATTTTTTTTATTACCGAAAGTGTTATCTGTCGGCACCGGAAGTGGCATAATTTTACCAAAAACTACAATTTTGACAGTTATTTTCCTTCTTCGAAAACAAATATTATTTTTTGGAAAAATTATTTGACTCAAAGAGTGTGCCCTTTCAAGGCGCAAAAAATGGCGGAAGCAGTTTTATTAATTTCGTTTTCATTTTCGAGCAAATTCGATTAAGAGGCTAAAAATGGTGTAAAATTGACCTATTTACAACCTATTCAGGCTTTTCAGATTTTAAAATATTTCTTCGTAACTTTTATAAACTTGTAGCTATAATCCATACGAAGAAAATGTATGTTAAAATTCGTTTGTAATATAAGCAGTTACCAAGAAATGGGCAGTTCTGTACAAGTCACTGTTTTCGTTATTTTGCCTGTAAAATAGTCAATTATTATTGGATTTTTATAAAAGTGACATCATTTGTTTCAAAAAGCATGTAGCGTCATATCAAGTTGATTACAATTTAAAATTGACACCGGAAGTGACATCATTTGGTCAAAAACTACATTTTTAACTTTTAAATCGATATTTTGTTCAACCAAGAATTATTTAATATGTAATACGAATATTAACTTTTGGTTTAAATTCACATACTAACAAACCTCATACGGTCATATAAATATCATAAAATTGTTTCTAACTTGTTCGGTTGCCGAGAAATAGACGGTTTTCTACAGGTCACTTTTGAAGGTTTCGGGGCCATAAAAGTGTCAATTATTATTCGATTTCCATACACGTTACACCATGTTATACCTAATGCCATTTGGGATTTCATATAAGTAATTTAAGATTTTCATTATCACCGGAAGTAACGTCATTTTGGGAAAAACTGTATTTTTAGCCTTCAAAACAGATATTTTATTCAAATGAGTCTGTTTTGAAATCTTTTTCAAATTATGGTATTTGATGCCAATCAACAAATAGAATGAACCCATACGATCATACAGATGCCACAAAATCTTTTCTAACTTGAACCGTTGCCGAGAAATAGCCGATCTTCTATAAGTCACTTTTCAAGGTTTTGGATTTATAAAAGTGGCATATATTATTCGATTTGCATAAAATTTTCGCCATGTGATGCCTTATGCCATTTCTGATTTCATAGCCGGAGACAGGGCACATAGCTACGGTACTTTCGATTTTTGATTTTCGGCAAATCTTCGAAGATATTAGACCCCAAATTTCGAAAATTTAGAATTTTACAAAAAACTATTTTATTTATGAATATTTTTTAGTCGTGTTGTGCACAGAATTAAAGAGTCATCTGACTAGCGCAAAAATGTTAAAAAATTTTGTCTCTGTAATTTTCCTTGGCTGCCATTGGCTAATTCAGTTTTTCAGTCCTAGATTAATTTTTTATTGTTCGATTTGTATAAAACAAAGTTCATATGCTTCGTTGTCTCAGTTGTCATTTTTTGATTACCGAAAGTGTTATCTGTCGGCACCGGAAGTGACATAATTTTGCCAAAAACTACAATTTTGACAGTTAGGTACCATTTTTCGATAACAAATATTATTTTTTTGAAAAATTATATGACTCAAAGAGTGTGTCCTTTAAAGGCGCAAAAAAGTCGGAAGCATTTTTTTTAATTTCGATTTCATTTTCTAGCAAATTGGATTAAAAGGCTAAAAATGGTGTAAAATTGACCTATTTACAACCTATTCAGGCTTTTCAGATATTAAAATATTTCTTCGTAACTTTTATAAACTTGTAGCTATAATCCATACGAAGAAAATGAATTTCAAAATTAGTTTGTAATATAAGCTGTTGCCAAGAAATGGGCAGTTCTGCATAAGTCACTGTTTTCGTTATTTTGCGTGTAAAATAGTCAATTATTATTGGATTTTTATAAAAGTGACATCATTTGATTCAAAAAGCATGTAGCGTCATATCAAGTTGAATTCAATTTAAAATTGACATCGGAAGTGACGTCATTTTGTCAAAAAATGCATTTTAAACTTTTTGAATCAATGTTATATTCAAACAAGAATTATTTAATATGTATTAATAATTTTAACTTTTGGTTTAAATTCACATATAAACACAACTCATATGTTCATATAGATATAATAAAATTGTTTCTAACTTGTTCGGTTGCCGATAAATAGACGGTTTTCTACAGGTCACTTTTGAAGGTTTGGGGGCCACAAAAGTGTCAATTATTATTCGATTTTCATAAACTTTACAGCATGTTATACCTAATGTCATTTAACATTTTCATTATCACCGGAAGTAACGTCATTTTGGCAAAAACTGTATTTTTAGCCTTCAAAACAGATATTTTATTCAAATGAGTCTGTTTTGAAATCTGTTTCAAATTATGATATTTGATGACAATCAACAAATAGAACGATCCCATACGATCATACAGATACCACAAAATGGTTCCTAACTTGTACGGTTGCAGAGAAATAACCGATTTTCTACAAGTCACTTTTCAAGTTTTTTTGGTCTTTAAAAGTGGCAATTATTATTCAATTTACAAAAAATTTTTCGCTATATGATATCTATGCCATTTCTGATTTCATAAAACTAATTTTCATTAACACCGGAAGTATTGTAATTTTGTCAAGATCATTTACAAGTAACAAATGTATAAAATGAATTGATATTGCTGGATTTGATTGATTCTGCGTCCATTTCATTTGATGTGAGCAATGTTTATTTGGAAACCTGTTTAGTCGTTTCGTTGGTACCGGAAGAGACATATGTTCAAGGGTAACTTGGCACCGAAAGTGACATGTTCAAGGGTAACGTGGCACCAGTGAAACCCGTCATTCCTGCATGCAGGTCTAGTTATTATTTATTATTATTATTTTATTTTTCGGGGGAGCCTATTTCTCAGTGTCTGTAACAGATACAGATCTGGGACATAATTTTCTATCAGGAAACCATATGGTGGCTATCCCTTCCACTGTATTTGAAACTTTTGCGCAGACCGGAAGTGGCCGAATTTCGTGCGTTGCCAAAAAATTAAAAAACGGCCGTAGATTCGTCAATTCTGTATCTATTTTCATACAAATTACATTTTTGGAAACCCTGAGTCTTTTCTCGGACGATATCAGTTGAAAATTTCGATATTTCGAAACTTCATTGCTGACTTCTTGCGGTCGAAAAATGAAAAATTTTATTTGAGAGACAATTTTTGTTATTTTTCAAAATTTTCAAATTTGACCTACATTTTTGGATACCTGAAGGCAATCTGGTTCCAGTAATATAAGTTTCATTCCGAGTTATCGCCCTTTATTTTTCGATTTTTTTCGAATTTTCTTCACATTTTGTGAGCTTAAGTTTCGTTTTACGGCCGGAACAACGTTTCTCAAATTCCTGATACATGAAGCAATATTGTCAAACCACCGTTTAAAGCAATTTCAACAACAATCCGTAAACCGGAAGTAGTCGAAATAATATGCGATATTTTGAAAAAAACGTGAAAAATTGGTGTCTTGGGTAAAAACACGATTTCTCCGTCCGATATCAACGGATTAAACAAATTAAGGTATCATTTGGTCTAGCGGTGATTGGACCACTGAATGATACCCAATTCGTACGGATACGATGAGCTGGAAGCAAAATATGGCACGCTGAAAATCAAGTATTTTCTGATTTGGAGCGTTTTTGGACGCCTTTATCTCGAAAACTGCTCCAGCGATTTTTCTTAAACTTTCTCTATTAAGAGACCCTTCGATGGTCTTTAGTATGAAGCAATACATTACAATCTTCCAATAATTGGAATAAGACAAAAAAGGGACTGAAAATCGAAAAAAGTAAAAAAAATCGTGAAATTTTGGAAAATGCTCTACTATATTTTTATTTTAAGAGATTTTAAAAAAACAGATATATATTTAAAAAGCTGACCTAATTACAATTCTAATGATGTATAATATGTATGCAGTTATTGAAATTTAATTTTCAATATTTTCACATTTTGACATTTTTAACACTTTTGAACATAGGATTTCTCAGAAATATTTTATTTGATCGTATAGTGGTGTATATCATTAGAGAGCCCTGTTCCCATGCAAACTCCAAAACTGGATGTGAAAACTACTCGACAACTACTCGTAGTTCAAAAAACGACAAAAAATGTAAAAAAGATAAAAAAGAATTGGAGCTCTTGCCAAAAGTTCGAATTCTCCGTCACATATTAGCGGACCAAAACAATTAAAGTGTCGTTGGATAGTTCCATTAATAGACGATCGTATAACATCTAAATAACACGAATTTGATTCTTAGGAAATAAATTATGGTACGCTGAAAACTAAGTATTTTCCGTTTTGGAGCATTCTGAGACGCCCTTTTCTCGAAAACGACGCCTACGATTTTTCTTAAACATTTTTTACTCAGAGTCCTATCGGTGGCCTAGCGTGTGCATCTAATAATAAAAGCGTTGCAATATTATAGGTGGTCCAAAAATGACATCAATCTTTGAAAAAAGTTGAAAAATCATTAAATTATTGAAAATGCTCTTTTGTTTATCTTTTTTTCAAAAATTACTGAATGAATGTTTCTGATATTTCTGCTACAGGAAGTTAAATATCTAATCAACTTGTTAAAGCTATTCCGACAATGATCGAAAAACCGGAAGTAGTCGAAAAAATCTCCGATGTTTTGAATTTTTTTTACATTTTTACAGAAATTTTTTTATTTATGAATATTTTTTGATGGTAGTTTACACAGAGTTAAAGTATCACCCTACTTGAGCAGAAGTGAGAAAGAATTTTGTCTCAGTAATTTTCTTTAGTCGCCATTGGCTAATTTAGTTTTTCGTACCTAGATTAATTATTTATTGTTCGATTTGTATAAAACAAAGTGCATATGCTCCGTGGTCTCAATTGTAATTTTTATACGCCCACATTTTCACGTGGACGTATTATGTCGTCGCCCCTGTCCGTCCGGACGTCCGTCCGTCCGTCCGTCTGTCCGTCCGTCCGTCCGTCCACAATTTGTTTGTGGACCCTCTACAGGTCACAATTCTTATCTGATTTTGACGAAACTTGAAATATAGGTTTATCCCCATAAGATCTCGGTTCCTTTCGATATTGGCATGTATCGGATCGGAACTTCATGGATTATGGCCCCTGATTGTACGAAATATCATGTTTTTAGCTTGTGGACCCTATAGAGGTCACAATTTTGAACCGATTGTGATGAAACTTGACATGCATGTTTATAACCCCAAAATCTTGGTTCCTTTCGATATTTGCGGCTATCGGATCGTAACTTCCTGAATTATGGCCCCTGATTGTCCGAAAAATCGCCCTTTTTAGCTTGTGGTCCCTCTGGAGGTCAAAATTATTATCCGATTTAAAAAACCGTTCGATTATATCACCGTTGCATGGTAATTAAGGTTGAGTTCAAATTTCGTGAAAATCGGACCAAAATTGACAAACAAAATGGCCGCCGTTTGTACGCGAATAGTGTGAAAATATGTTATATCAAGGTTGTGGACCCTATAGAGGTCACAATTTTGAACCGATTTTGATGAAACTTGACATGTATGTTTATAACCCAAAGATCTTGGTTCCTTTCGATATTTGCGGCCATCGGATCGTAACTTCCTGAATTATGGCCCCTGATTGTCCGAAAAATCGCCCTTTTTAGCTTGTGGTCCCTCTGGAGGTCAAAATTATTATCCGATTTAAAAAACCGTTCGATTATATCACCGTTACATGGTAATGAAGGTTGAGTTCAAATTTCGTGAAAATCGGACCAAAATTGACAAACAAAATGGCCGCCGTTTGTACGCGAATAGTGTGAAAATATGTTATATCAAGGTTGTGGACCCTATAGAGGTCACAATTTTGAACCGATTTTGATGAAACTTGACATGTATGTTTATAACCCAAAGATCTTGGTTCCTTTCGATATTTGCACCCATCGGATCGTAACTTCCTGAATTATGGCCCCTGATTGTCCGAAAAATTGCCCTTTTTAGCTTGTGGTTCCTCTGGAGGTCAAAATTATTATCCGATTTAAAAAACCGTTTGATTATATCACCGTTACATAGTAATGAAGGCTCTGTTCGAATTTCGTGAAAATCAAACCAAAATTGACGGACAAAATGGCCGCCGTTTGTACGCGAATAGTGTGAAAATATGTTATATCAAGGTTGTGGACCCTATAGAGGTCACAATTTTGAACCGATTTTGATGAAACTTGACATGCATGTTTATAACCCGAAGATCTTGGTTCCTTTCGATATTTGCGCTCATTGATTCGTAACTTCCTGAATTATGGCCCCTGATTGTACGAAAAATCACCCTTTTTAGCTTGTGGTCCCACTGGAGGTCAAAATTATTATCCGATTTAAAAAAACGTTTGATTATATCACCGTTACATGGTAATAAAGATTGAGGTAAGATTTCGTGAAAATCGGACCAAAATTGACAGACAAAATGGCCGCCGTTTGTACGCGATTAGTGTGAAAATACATTATATTAAGGTTGTGAACCCTATACAGGTCACAATTTTGAACCGATTTTGATGAAACTTGACATGGATGTTTATAACCCAAAGATCTTGGTTCCTTTTGATATTTGTGCATATCGGATTGTAACTTCCTGAATTATGACCCCTGATTGTACGAAAAATGACCTTTTTTTTTAGCTTTTGGCCCCTCTGGGGTCAGAATTATTATCCCATTTACCCACTTAGCAACATGATCCCCAGTCGAATTTGAAGCCTACTGAAATGAACCTTTATAACCCAAAGATCTTAATTCATTTCGATATTTGCACATAGGAAAAATCACTTTCGGTATTGCTTGTTCTCTATCCATCTCTCGAAAATGTGGGCGTATCCTGCCTGGCAGTGCCAGCCTATCTTTTTTGTTACCGTGAAATTTTTCTGCACGCAACGGAAGTGGCGTAATATTAACAAAAACTACAATTTTGACAGTTCAGTACCACTTTTTGAAAGCAAATATTATTTTTTTTTCGATATCTGATATAGCAAAAAGGATGCGCGCTGTAAAGGGGCACAAATCTTTAGTTCAGATTTTTTTATTTCAATTTCATTTTCGGGCAATTTCGAATAAATGTAAAAAAAAGTGTAACAATCAGTTATTTACAACCCATTGAACGTCTTCATATTTTGAACTATGTATTCGTAACGTTCATAAACTCGTAGTAATAATCCAGACGAGGAGAATGTATGCACAAAATAGTTCGTAATATGAGCAATTGCCGAGAAATATGCAATTTTGCATGCATCACTTTTCACGTTATTTTGCCTATAAAAGAGTAAATTATTATCCGATTTTCAGTATTTTTTTTTCATTCGATGCCTAATGCCAATTTGGACTAGGTTAAGCCAATTTTACAGTTTCACTGTTACCGGAAATGACGTCATTTTGGCAAAAACTGTATTTTTAACCTAAAAAACAAATATTTTATTCAAATGTGTCTTTTTTTTATAATACTTTTTAAATTATGATATTTGAATCCCATCAACGAATAGCATTAACCCATACGATCATACAGATACCACAAAAAAGTTTCTAACTTGTACGGTTGCCGAGAAATAGACGATTTTCTACAAGTCACTTTTCAAGCTTTTTGGTCTATAAAAGTGTCAGTTATTATTCAATTTTCATACAATTTTCACCATTTGATGCCTTATGTCATTTATGATTGCATTAAACTAATTTAAGATTTTTATTATCACCGGAAGTAATGTCGTTTTTGCAAAAACCGTATTTTTAGACTTCAAAACAAATATTTTTTTTAAGTGTATTATATTTTTTATTTGTGTGTGTGGGGGGGGGGGGCTACGGAATGTTCTGGAGGGGCTGAGGATGTGGCTGGCTAAGGATACTCCTTAGAAATCACTATTTTTGGCGAATTATTTTTTTTTTCGGGGGGGGGGGGCTACGGGCACGGGTCGCGGTGCCGCTACCCTCTGAATCCGTGTTTTTGTCTTCAGGTGAAAACAAGATACACGACGGTTAGTGTCCCGTTACTTCTGTTATATGATTATTAGCCAGACTTAACATCAACAATATTTGGCTACAAAATAACAGAATTGCTTGTGGTCGATATGTTACCTCAATAAAGCGTTCTACTAAAAGTTATAGAGTAACTCAAACCCGGAGTTCTTTATCAGTACCTCCAAAATATTATTTGTAAACGTTTCCCAGGTTTTGTGGTAAAAACAGTTTTATGTTACTGTACATTTTATCCCAATGAACAATTCTAGCTTGATAAAAGTCCATCGAAGACCAACTCTGTTTACCAATCTTCAACATGAACTAGGATGTCCGCATTTCGTAATGTTAAGATTGATACCGTGACGTTTTGGACGCATACATGATTTGTTTTGGTTTGTCATCAACTGACATTTTCAAGAGTTGTCTCTCTTTGAATGTTCGCCCAATCAATCTCGGCAGTTGATATTAGTGGTGTACAGATCCTTATGGAAGCCTATTGCAGCCATTTCATAATCGTGAGCGAGAGTGCGAGAACGCGAGGAAATGAAATGGAGTTTAATGTTCTACCCTTCTGCACCTAACTTGGCAGCGACACTACGGCCTACTCTTATATCGAATTCCAAATGCCAAGGGATCTTTTACGTGTATGCCAATGTGTACACGGGACCACGGTTCTTGTCAGGCCCCCGGTTCTGCATCACTGACAAAGGGAAACCACGCCGGAAAATCGAAATGAACTTAGTCGGTCATTGCAGGTATCGAACACCCAACCTCCAGGCTAGCGAGTCAGCGCCTTACCCACTTAGCCGTGTGATCCCTAAAATCACAATGAACTTTGATGAAGTAAGAGAGCAAACGTCCTACTCACTCGACCACAGTAGCTCCCACTTAATTTCGACCCCAAGCACTGGACCTCGGTTTTTTTTTTATCCCATTCCCACGACTATACGTTGTCCCTTTCCAAGCATTCCATCCTACACCACTGACAGCGCCCTACCCACTTAGCCACGTGATCCCCAAAATTGCAATGAACTTTGAAGAAGTAAGAGATCAAACGGCCTACTCACTTGGCCATAGTATCTCCCACTTAATTTCGATCCCAAACACTGGACCTCGGGGGTTTTTTTTATCCCATTCCCACGCAGGGGCGTAAATGTGGGGTGGAGGTGGGGGGTACATCCCCCAGCCCCCAAAATAGTCGGTCGCAAAATTAGTGTAGTCGGTCGCAAAATAGGGGTAGTCGGTATCAAAATAAGTACTCACTGTATACGTCACGCTACTCACGCAAAACTTTAGTATAAAAATAGTCGGTCGCAAAATCAGTGCAGTCGGTCGCAAAATAGGAGCAGTCTTTAGTATAAAATAACCTTGTCAACTTATCATGTTTGAAAAGATGTTGTGTTTCACTCTCATTCTGTTGTGAGTAGTTGGTCTAACAACAAAATTTCACCCAGGGAGAAAAATAGTCGGTCTCAAAATAAGTGCAGTCACTGCAGTCGGTCTCAAACACAATGCCAGAATTGATCCCAAATACTATATATTTGCGTGAATCCGTGAGCCTAAATTGCATACGTCACTCTTATTCTGTTGTGAGTATGTTGGTCTAACAACAAAATTTATTATTTCACCAAGGGAGAAAAATAGTCGGTCACAAAATAAGTGCAGTCACTCCAGTTGGTCCCAAAAACAATGCCAGAATAGATCCCAAATACTATGTATTTGCGTGAATCCGTGTGCCTAAATTGCATACGTCACACAAAACTATAGTATAAAATAATCTTGTATGCTTGTCACTCTTATGGCAAAAAAAAGTCGGTCTCAAAAAAAAAGTACTCACCGCAGTCGGTCTCCGACTAAATGAATTAATGAGATAAACATACAATCACAAAACAGGCGAAATTGACAGATAAGCCTCAAGATTTTGTCCCATTTCTTATCAACCACAGTACCAAAAATTTAAAAGCTCTGTTATATATTTGAAATTTGTTCGAGCCTGCGGCACGATTCCATTATAACATCGTTCTTCTACTGGGTTACATATCTGAAATTTTTTCGCGCCTGCGGCGCTTGATTTCATTTTAAAATCATTCTTTTACTACTCAGTTGTCTTATACTGTCTCAGCACTATCATATTCACGATTATAGTGAACTGCCCAGTTTGTAGTTCCACTGGAGATTCTGTCCCATTGACTGACATTTCTGGCACACTCGTCCACAGGAATTTCTCCCAGCAATGACCTCAAATGCCAGGCTATTGAATCAATTTTTCAAAAATGTTCTCAAATTACTCAGTGTTATAGGCACCACCATTGATACGACATAAACTATATGTGAATTAAAATAAAACTTCTTTCCGACGAGACAACGATCGGCGAACAACTACACAATTACATAATAATATCTATGTTCTACCGGGACGCTTAATGTTATAGCTAGTATTTTGTTTACTTTCATTGTGGGGTGGGATTGTGGATGGCGCCCTAGATTTGAAACCGCCCCTACCCCACCCCCATATTCCTTAGAAAACTCGCACTTGGTGCTCGGCTCCTGATTGCGTCACTCGCACTGGGGGGGGGGGGGGGGTATGTGCATCAGTCGGTCGCATTTTGGCTAAACACCCCCCCCCCCCCGCCCAAACGAAATCGTTATGTACGCCCCTGTTCCCACGGGCCACGACTATACGTTGTCCCTTTCCAAGCATTCCATCCTACACCACTGACAAGGGAACACCACGCATCAGCAAAGAGCGAACCTCTTACGCACTGAACCACCTTAGTTCCCACTTTATTTCTATTCCGGACCCCGGACGACTATACGTTGTCCCTTGCCAGACCCTGTGTCCTACACCATTGAAAGGGGGGGGGGGATCACGATGAACGTTGATGAAGTTATAGAGCAGAGAAAGATTCGACTGAAGAATTATAATCGAGTACTGAATACAATACTATCTGTGCAAGAAGAGGTTAAAATTAAACTTTCAAGAACCCTAAACATTTCCGTCTATTTGAATCCATATCCAAATATAAATGCCGATACAGTAGTCAATGGACATGCACATACATTGCACTTCCTGGGCGAGAACGCACGAGAGTGAGAAGTCGAGATTGTGACGACGCGTGGGAGCGAGAAGTCAAGGTCAAAATAATCTCGGGGCGAGATCTTTACATTCTCGCCCTGTTTCCCCGCGATATCGCACTCTCGCCCTCGACTTCTCGCCGCGAGAAAAGTCGAATATCTGTATTTTATTAATGCTAAAATTGCTAATATGTTAGAAATAAAATGAAGCCAAAATGACACTGATCATGATAAGAATGATTAATTATATGGCCAGTGCCGGACTGGGCCCACCTGACCACATGTCCGTGACAAAGTGGACTTAAGCCTAAAAAGAAAAAAGGAAAGAGAAAGAAAGGGGATGGGGAGGAAAGAAAAAAAGAAGGAAAGAGAAGACAGGAAAACTGATTTATTTGGTCTAACGCTGATCAAAAAAATGCGTCAAAGAATTATAATGAAATGAAGAATTCTATTGATGTAAGTTTTCAGTTTAGAACAGTTGCGGAATTAGGCGGGATCTGACTAAAATCGACCAATTTTAGTGGTGACGAGAATTTGCCTTGCTCCTTCTAATTCTTTGCTTGGCTGCCACTTCTGTGAGTTCGATGATTCTCTCTATATTCTGTGGTATGCGTTAACAAAGGGGTCCAAATACAAATAGCTTTGCGAATTCATTTTTCTCTTTATCAAATTTGGGTTGCATTATTAAAAGGACGTTAATGTTATTTTTACTTTGGAAATTTTTGATTGTTAGACTATATAAATATTTATGTTGTTGGTAAACATTGTGTTAATTAATTGAACTTAAAGACCCAGTGATGAATGTTACCATTACCATAGATAACTCGGATGATTAGTAATATACGGGATATTATGCAACGGCATGGATATAAAGCGGCAAAGATATAATGGTGTTATGTCATCATGACACTCAAAGCCATTAAAACACAAAGCCAAATTCAAAGTTAATTTACTGTAACAACTTTTAACAAATGAACACAACATTTCACAAAATCGAGATAACAAGCATCTGTGGATAATTTCAGGAAAGAATTCACTATAAATGCCCAAATGTTAGAGAACCATGAAACTAAGCAGGGTCAGCTGAAGTCAATATCGGGTATGCCCACCTCAAGCCCTTACACATGCCTAAAGTCTCACTACACAATGTGGGATTACTTGCTAAAGATTTTGGAGTGCCTGTGCCAATTCTGCAACAGTTCGTGGTTGCACGGCTTGGGTTCGAACCGGTCGTCCAAGTTCATCCCAAAGGTGTTCGATCGGGTTCATGCCTTGAGGCATAGCGAGCCCATCTATTAGACGGACATAATGATTATCCAGAAAGTCTCTTGTCAACCTGGCAGTGTGGGGTCGGGCGTTGTCATGCTGAAAAACCATCTGTCGACGGACGCCTTGTTAAGCCCACAATGGAAGCAACACCGCACGAAGGAGGGGCGTCAACATAAAGCTGAGCGTTGAGATTGCATTGGGCCACCACCAATTGGGACCGGACCAATTCAATAAAAAATGTTCAGTATCTTCAAAGTGATGGCCACATTCACAGCATGGATTGTCAGAAATATGACGTAAATATGTGTGCCCGTTTAGATTGCTGCAAGAGAGAAGCAGTTTACAATGAATGATTTGGTTTGTACGGGGCCCAAACGTAAAAATTTTCGTAGGTATTGAATCTTGAGCCGTAAGTTCGAATTGAAAATATTTAGAAATTTGCGGCCCATTGCTGTCTGGCAAGTCGATGACGATTCAAAAGGATTTGACCTTGATATGGTCGACGGCAGCCTAACCCAAGTTTGAGGGCTGATCTAACGTTGGCGTGTTCCAATAGTTGTTTTGGCAGTAGCAGTAGCTGAAGGAACCAGTTGCGCAGATGCTGTAGTAGCGATCTTGAGCAGCGATTGTTGCATGAACCCAATCGAACACCAATGGGATAACTCAAGTCGTGCTACCACGAACTGTTGCAGAATTGGCACATGCACTCCAAAATTCTTGGCAAACAATCCCAAATCATGTAGTGAGACATATGTGCCAATCCTTGCCAACGCGACTTCAGGCATGTGCAAGAGCTTAGGGTGGACCTACCCGATATTGATTTTCATGGTTCTTTGACGTTTCGGTATTGTGCATTTGTAGTGAATTCTTTCATGAAATTATCCACAGATAATTGCTGTGTACGTTTGTTAAACTTGTGGGAGTAAATAAACTTTGGATTTGGCATTGTGTTTTTAATGGCTTTGAGTGGTACCCGTGCTCACACCCCTTATTATTTGCAATGTTGGGATACTTTGAATCAAACTCCACAACCTTTACACTGCTTTAAATCATGAGGTCTGTCATTCAGTCAAGCGGTATGGATTCGACCCCACGCATGTCCAGCATCGTGCCCAGCCCCCAATGCCCCCATACACAGCGGAATACCCCTCCTACGTGCAAGCTAATTATTCATAAGTAATTGTACCATTTTAGTCCCAAAATGATTTAGTTTGTATCGAATGGACATTTTATAAACAGTTTATTCCGGGTGAGCTATAGTTCTTCCTTTTCTGCATTATGTCGCTTTGTAAAAAATTCAATTATCCATATCCTTTATAAGCGTTCAAGAACTGATTAATATTACGAAAACTATTTCGACGTTTATATGCAATTGAAATGAAACGAGGTCCGAACTGTCTGTCCTAACCATGTTAATGAAGTTTTTATGTAAACTTATGCTATGTGTAACTTTTGCTATAATACTTTGTTTAATATAATACGCTGAAAAACAAAATCAATTCAAATCGACACTTTCATATTTTTAAATCTAAAATCAAAGATGTCATATGTTATAGAATGATTGCTCAATGACCTCAAGTATGGCTTGTATAAAACACAGGTATAGTTTACATGTAGTATAAAACACGTGCAAGTATAGCCTAGTAAAATACAAAAGTATAGCCTGTAGTCTAGTATAAAACACAAGTATAGCCTTCACTTCCGATTCATGAAACCTTTAGTACCCATCTATCGTAGTGTTAAAGTTATATTTGGAAAGTGCTTAACCAGTTCTATCACATATGTGATAATGACTGGCTCGAATATTGTCCTTTAATATAATACATAAGACATTATTGAAAATCGACATGGTTGCTATAGGCTAGTTGATTTTAAAACATTTATTGTTGCCAGGTTCCCAGAGTTGAATTACAATATTGTTATCTTTAAACGATTAAAATTAAATATAATATGCCTGCTATAAAAAAAAGAAGACAGCTATATAGTATAAGATTTGTAACAATGATTTAAGTTTTACTGAGCTACACCGGTACAGAATCTTATCTTAACAAATCATATATCAACATGTAAAATATTCATTATAGATAGCACCCATAGATATGGCTTATTTTAACATTTAAAATCTAACAACAATCCTCAAATATGAGGTCTGTGTGCGGAGGTAATAGGGGGAGGGGCATTACTCTTCTTCTTTTTTTAAAAAAAAAAAGTTAACTGTGAATTCTGGACTTAAGATAAAAGGATCTCTTGACAGTTGGAATACGATATACCCGTCTTCATAATCATAGTTCGGAGTAGAGCAGAAACCCCATTTCTTTTCATTTCATTTTATTACTTATAGTGAGTATAGTCTATGTCATCAACACTATCTATGTATTTAAATCAACGACGATATTACGTCATAGTCAACATAATCATTGTCGTCGTAACAGCAATGTTTGCTATTTATTGTACATGATCACAACTACTATCATAAAGATGGGTTGCCAGGCAGCTAAATCGTCCGATGGTCGACAATGGCTGTCACACATTTGGGGGGCATTTATTTACAAGACAATTTCATAAAAACTGAAACAAGGACCTTGACTCTGGCAGTAATTTACAGAAATGGTGGAAATTCGGCAGACCTTTTCGTTTTACTTATTGAAATAGTGCATATGAATTTCAAATAGATAGGATTATAACATTTGAACGTTCAGAAGTTCAACAAAGTAAAACAGTGGCCCATCTATTTAGAAGTAATTGTCAGAATATAATCTTTGAATGGCATTTAGCGATTGAACATAATATAACACAAAACACAGTTCTATGGATAACAACCACTATATTATCAACGCCGGATTAACCATGGTGGGGCCCTGGGGCCTGGAACATGTGGGGTCCCTTATCACTGACCGCAAGCGCCGAAGGCGCGAAACCCCGCAAGGAAATATTCAGAAATTGAAGGCCGGAAACGTGATTTTCTGGCATTTCAGACACTTACAAGTACCTCCCCCAGAATAAAATCAAATTCTGCCACAAAATTAGCACATTCTGACGTTATTTCAGTGGACCAATCCATGCCAGTGCAATAAAATGATGACATTTCTAGAGGAGGGGGCTAGAGCCCATTTAGCCCGTTAAATCCGCCACTGTAAGTGGGCAGAGCTACATCAAACCTAATTTTGAAGTCGTTCAGTGATAAATAACGGGATTACTTGATTCGGAATCGTATTATATCCCCCACGATGATTTGATGAATGGAGGCCGTAACGTTACGACCAAGCCGTACTCGATTTTTTGCGAACATTTAACACTGTAAGTACCAAATGGTAATACGAATATTTCGTGTGCTCATGATGTGCATCTCATCAAATCCAGCTTATACCCACAACAAATATCAACAACAACAACTACTACTGCTTATATACAATCGTACGTCTATACGAGGCAAAATTCGCGCTACTCGAAATGATGGGGGCGGGTAATTTGTTCGAGTTATACGATAATAATTCGAGTTAGACGATGAGAGTTCCGATAGAAGATCTCACGACAAAGACCATGTGTTACACCCTTAGATAAAGCCACAAAAAGCGTTTATTTTTCAAATCTTCAAGTTTCCGGGAAAGTTGCCGAGGTACACTCGCCTGCAAGATCCATTATTTATAGTTCGAGTTAGGCGATGCAAATAATAAGACTTCGATAAGGATTGTACTAGGGTTGGGACAATAATGCACTTTTTCGTATGCCGCTGTTCTGCAGGGGTATTTCTTAGGCCAAATTGACTGAAAAATACAAAAATTGAAGAATTTTTGTTATCCGACAATTTTTTCGGTCGGAATGGGCCACATTTTCAAAATGGCCGCCAAAATATGTAAAAATTCGTATTTTTAGGCTATTATTTCTCATAAATACAATTTATTTTCAAGTATAGATCATTAATGGGATTTTTAACGATGTTAATCTTATACGACGTTACATGAAGCTTTTCTCTAGCTTTTGGAATCCAATATGGCTGCCAAAATCCAAGATGGCGGCCATATATTGCAGGGATTTCCTGATATTTACAGAATAACGATAAACATGTCGTGTAATATATTGATTTATAGAATTTTGCTGATGCTCTTTCGATAAGTCACTATATTTTACATTCAAGCAGGATTTTCCCTTTTAAATCCAAGATGGCGGCCATATATTGCAGGGATTTCCCGATATTTACAGAATAACGATAAACATGTGCAATATATCGATTTATAGGATTTTGCTGATGCTCTTTCGATAAGTCACTATATTTTACATTTCAGCAGACCTTTCCCTTTTAAATCGAAGATGGCGGCCATATATTGCAAGGATCACCGGATATTTACAGTGTGACGATAAACATGTCTTGTAAAATATCATTTTATAGGTTTTTGCTAATGCTCTTTCAATAAAAGTCACTATTTAACGACACTTATTAGCAAGTGTTAATTTTAACAAGGTTTCAGTGTCACAGACTTGCTTATATTCTGGAAGAACAACACATATTATGGAGTTTCTGAGTTCTTGTACAGTGAAATTTTGAAATTGAAACCGCCCATTGTCGGACTTGACACGCTATTTCGATTGATATATATAAGGTGCTGTATTTTATAGCTATCCTCCAATTTCAGATATTAGCTGCCGTTTATTTAGTTTCTTCAACGAAGTTATTGAAGAGACAGTGACTGGACCAACATGTAGTTTACACATATCCAAAAGCTTTTGCATTTTAGAAAATTTTAGCTGTTTCAGTTTTTCTTTCTGCTTTAACGCTAACTATTTGCGTATTTTGACATTGGCCAAGAAGTAAGCTTCTAATTTCTTCACACGGTTAACCATGTCACTACTTCTTGTCCGTTTCCATTTCTTTCTGCGCCAAACCGGTAGTCAAACAAATGACTAAAGTGGAACAAATTTGAAAAATGCATAATTGCTACTAACTAAGGTATCTGATGTAAAATTTACTGATCTCAAGGGATAAATAGCGCAGAAATAAATGGAAATGGGCAAGGGTAGTAACAAGGTTAACCGTGTAAAAAATAGAAGCTAATATCTGAAATTGGATCATGGAGGATAGCTATAAAATACAGCACCTTATATCAATCAAAATGGCGTGTCAAGTCTGTGACAATGAGCGGTTTCAATACTAAAATTTCATTGTTTAAGAAATCAGAAACTCCATAATATCTGTTGTTCCTCCAGAATATAAGCAAATCTGTGACACCGCGAAATCTTGTTAAAATAACTCTTGCTAAGTGTCGTTAAAATAGTGACTTTTATTGAAAGGGCATCAGCAAAAACCTCTAAAATGATATTTTACACGACATGTTTATCGTCACACTGTAAATATCCGGCGATCCTTGCAATATATGGCCGCCATCTTGGATTTAAAAGGGAAAGGTCTGCTGAAATGTAAAAAATTGTGACTTATCGAAAGAGCATCAGCAAAATCCTATAAAATAATATATTACACGACATGTTTATCGTTATTCTGTAAATATCGGAAATCCCTGCAATAAATGGTCGCCATCTTGGATTTTGGCCGCCATATTGGATTCCAGGAGCTAGCGAAAAGTTTCGTGTAACGTCTTACAAGATTAATATCGTTAAAAATCCCATTAATGATCTATGCTTATGAAAATAAATTGCATTAATGAAAAGTAATAGCTTAAGAATACGATTTTTACATAATTTGGCGGCCATTTTGAAAATGTGCCCCATTCCGACCGAAAAAATTGTCGGATACCAAAAATTCTTCAATTTCTGTATTTTTCAGTCAATTTGGCCTAAGAACACCCCTGCAGATTTTTTTTTTGATATTGTCCCAACCCTAATTGTACCGGAAATTTGATGCGAGCTATGCGATAATGAGAGTTACAGTTTCCGAGTTATGCGATGTTTTATAAAAGGAAAACGAAAGAAAATATTCGTTCAACGAATTTTGTTCGAGTTAGGCGATAATTTACGTTATATGGGGTCAAGTTACGCGGAGTTAGAGCTGAATGATAATGATCAATGGATGAGCACTCTTCTTTTTTTTGAACGTGGCGAATTTTGCAATGCTTTCTTCGACATTGATGGATATCGCTTTTTATGAGTTTCAATTTGGAGAAAGATCTCTCCCCAAAACAATTAGATATCATCATACACAGATAAACTCTCAATATTACTTCAACGTCGGGGAATGTATCTTGAATGTCCATGCTCAACAATAGTATGTAGATCGCGACACACCATGGATTGAGGGGGCCCCAGGGAATTCCGATGGAGGGCCCTCGGAGCATCGGAGGGGCCCAATGACTAGTTCACCGGCCGTTGGAGTCCTCGGTCCGACCATGCTCGAGGCGCGCAACTGAGATTTTTGTGGGGGGGGGGGGCCTAATGGGGGGGGGGGCCTTGTGGCCTTTTCCCCGTGGTGCCCCGTGGTTAATCCGGCGTTGTATATTATACACACACGACGTTTCGACAAGAATTCACTGGTCGTGTGTGTATAATATAGTGATTGTTATCCATAGAACTGTGTTTTGTGCTACAATTGACAGAAATTGTTGAAATTCGACCGGCTTTTACGTTTTAATAATTAAAATTTTACAGATCGGTATTGACATTTGAACGTTCACAAGGGTCATACATTTAGAAGTAATTGCCAGGAATTGCTGAAATTCCATCGGATTCTTTATTTCACTAATTTAAATAATGCATATAAATTTCATGAAGATCGGATGATAACTTTCGTCATTCGAGCGTTCAAAATGTTCGACGAGGTAAAAATCCAATTATTGAAATTAAATAGGCTTCTTCATCTCAGCATAAACGGGTTCAACTGTAATATACGACCACATTTCATGTGTTGTGTTCGTATAAAAAAATATCATGATTTTCGCAGATTAAGCGAGAGGAGCAGAAATTAGAAATTGGGTAGAAGATATACTCCGACATTTCACGTGTTTTGGTAAGCAACTACATGTATTTGAAGAAGAAGTAACCAGGTGGGCCCTTTCTGATACAATTGCGACCAAATGTACGTGGACATAATAATGTTTTGCGCCAATATTCACCCTTATAAATATGGAACAAAGTCAATACTGCAGTCTCAGCTGGGGTCACATCATGGATATGGTGGTCAACAACCACAGATACAGAGACCTGTTTGGTTCGAGGGCAGTACACAGTTCTGACGGAGAAACTTTTCCGTACGAACTCATGGTGCTGATGTACAGACTCATCATGCAAAGGGGAGCCTGGATTGGAGCTGGCCATAACACTGAACTAATGTATAGTACCCGGGTAGATCAACACCATGTCACTCTTCATTTGTAAAGTCTACAAAACGGTTTTGAGTGTTATACTGGATCGACAAATGATTAGACAGTTGTACTTCTATGTTTGCTTATTTACCGCAAAGCAAACCTAAACGAACTTTTAACTTTTCACTTTTTTTACGTAATTACTCGTGATATGCATAAATTTCAAGTATGATTCATATTCATAATTAACATTGCTAAATAAAAAATATACAAATGCTATCTGAAAAGTCATACCTAACGTTCGTATAATAACTTAGTGGGTAGAGTATATTATAGATTATAATATTTGAGATAAAAGGCCTGGCCGTTATCAGTATTTCTATAAAACACGTGGCTTTAAAGTAATACGTACATTTAACCGCCCGGAAACATTTATTATACCGAGGTGTGTGTGTGTGTGGGGGGGGGGGGGGGCTAATGGATTGGGTCCGACCGTCTTGCCGTCTCTGTATTAAAACATGGCTCATTAAATCTAGTCAGTGACGTGTCAAAACTTGAAAATACGAAGTTTGGAGTGCGTTTTAACAGAATTAAACGATAGTATTCATGCCGGGAGACATTCTACTGTACGAAGACGATTCTGGGCTCATTTCTATCAGATAGTGCGATTTGTGAGATTTATAGTTATTGTTCCTTTAAACTCTTTAGTAAAATTATGATATAATCAATATACTTGACATTTCTATAGTTCTACATTGTAACATAGATTTTATCATATAACATCACACTTTATCATTTAATCTTTAAAACATATTTTATCTTGTCCAATCTTTGACCAGTATCTGTACGTCTCCTAATCTCTTTATACCATTGTTCAAAATGTTTAAAGTGTGCCCCCGCTTCGTTAGGTCACTTAACCCATGGGATACAAATACTGTGGACTTAATGTAGAGTGAGGTCACGTCAACTTCTACTTATATAGGCATTTGGACTGGCAGTAGAGGTTCACATAAAGCAGCGCTTCCAGAATCTCCATTTATAACCTATTTATACCTAAATCAGAACCCAGCATTATTATAATGTAGAATTAAACAAAAGCACAATACCAGCATACTTTAAATACGGAAGCACATTAACATATAACGGGCTTTTCCAACTTTGCGAATGTGAAATAGTATCATATAGAAAGAGTAAAACAAATACAACGTGATATCATCGAATATTTCCATTTATTGAACTGTCTTTGTGTATATTTTATTACTTTTTAATTTTAGTCAAAAAAGCAATTGACCAATGTCCAAATACATATCTCACTAATCTTTCGAGTCTTTTAACTGTTTGGGTTTATACTTAATTTTAACGATTATTATATTACGTAATCATAGTGAACACACGTTCTTGTTATGTCCATATCTTCTTCTTGTTTAAACATCTGTTTCGTATGAACAATTTAAACTTTCTGGTCAAATAATATTATATTCTACTGTAAATTTAGTAGATACCTATCTCGTCATTGTGACCGTTAACCAGTTTTGGACACTCGTTATTAAAAGTACGATTTAACTAGTTGTCTGAATTTCGTCGTTAGTGTTGCAATAAGCTTCAACCCCCAGAAATCGGCACTTTAGCAGAACTGACGGGAAGTGTTGTATATTGTCTTAGTACAACCTCACAACGACGGCCTCATTGGTCTAAGCAGAGCATAAAATGGAAAACTAAAACTAATATGAATACTTCAAGATGAAAGAGAACTGTGTTATAAAATTGTTTAAGAGTTAGTTACACACCCTTTCGTTTTATAATTAGTCATCTTTTAATGTCTTATAGATCGCACATAATATATGATAAGTTGACCATCAACATACATTTACATATTCCAACAATATAACACTACTCGTTGCTATATACAAACAACATTAAACTAGAAGAATGTTAGCCATTTATAAGACGTTACTTGTTGCATGACAATATATCCCTTCATGAAATAGACAGCCTACACATTTCTTAAAAGATAAGCGACGCAGTCAAATTGAAAACATATAAAGCAATCTCAAAAGAAAACTTAATAAACAATAATCGAATGGTGCTGTTCACACGAACCCGATTTGACCTCAAACAGATCTTTCATACATCGCGGTGTGCCAATACATCATTCAAATATATATATATATATATTGTTGTTGTTGTTGTTTCGGCATTTTAGTATTCAAATGTTGAATTTGTCAAAAGATAAATTATACCTTTAAAATAAAAGTAAAAATCACTTGCATCGTCCCGTGTAGCCTACATACTGACATGTACGCAAAAAAACAAAACAAAAAAAAACCCTTGACAGTGACAGCAGTTGGAATTCAATTTAGAGTAGGTGGCGCTACTAGGGCAAAATGTTGCTCCTTGAACATTCCCGTATTCATTGGCCCAGTCGGACGTTAAACCCAATATCATATCATTTCATACCATAACGATTCATCTCCTTATGCTCCATCTAAATCATAACATATTACATATCATTCAAATTTCTTATTTTTAAGGTTTAATAACTGTGATTGCACAGTCAGAAAAACGTCAAAGAGAAATGTCTAAAACAAGACGACTTAGTCCCCCCCCCCCCCAACCAAAGAAAAAAATAATGTCAGAATTTATCCCTGAAAATACAGTGAAGACCACAGTACACTTCACGGATTATACAACTCAATTGTGCAACGGTTATCCCGTCATCATTATCCCGCTCGGAGCTGAATAGTAGGACGTTAAACCCCGCTTTCATGCAATGGATATCGTAATTAATATTCATTAAATTGGAGTAAATAACGAGGTAAGTGAAACACCATACCTTAAGTATGTTACAAGCCTCAACTAGATTCTATATTTCCCTATATATACCCCCATAAAAAATATGCTTATTGCGTGTCGGATAAATTCTATGCAATACCCAATAAATACAGCTGGAAGAAGCTATATTCTCAGATGCAGCCTATAAATGTTTTCAGATACGAGTCGTGCATACTATAGCCTTTAGTGCAATTAGTTCATCAAACACTCGTACAAAGTGTTTTACTCTAGATCAGTGTTTGAATTTTCAATAATTATGTGAATCTAAGGTTATTTTTAATATGATATTATATTAGATTATTACTTATAAATTCTTGTTGAAAGTTATATATCCCAATTTAAATAAGTATTAACAAATAATTCACCACTTTTATTTGTTTGTTTTTATTTCTTAATTGTAATGGAAATTAAAAATAAATGAAATGAAGTGAAATGAAATGAAACGAAATGGGGTTTAACGTCCTACTATTCTGCTCCCAACCTGGGCTAATGAAGACAGTGTGCTGTGAGGGAAATTTTGCCGTGGCAGCGGCGCCACGGCCTACTCTTACATCGAATTCCGACTTTCCGACTGTCAAGGGATCTTTTACATACACGCCAATGTGTACACATACAGTGTGCTGTGAGGGACGTTTTGCCCGGGCAGTGGCGCTACGGCCTACTCTTATATGGAATTCCTTCTTCGTCACATCCGAACGACTGGACAGCTGTCCTTGTCAGGACCTCGGTTTTTCGTCACCGACAATCTGGATGAACTTTCTCGGCCAATGCAGGGATCGAACACCCGACCTACTGCTTAGCGAGCCAGTGTCTTACCCACTTAGCCACATGATCCCCATATTAGAGATTATTTATAATTACTGGTTTATTATACATATGTTTTGCCGAAAAAATGAATGAAAAAAAGAAATAATAATGTTTGTATAATATTTGAAATGCATATTATAATAGTATGTCACGTGGGAACTATTGTTCGGATTGAATAACAGTTTTATATAGAGAGTAGCATGAATGAATGGATGTGTAAGAAGTCAATACTTCCGCCATCACGCCGATATCTTTCAATAACCCTTATCTATTCAAATCATAGCAATTCAAAAATAACCGTTATTTTTATCGATCATGCAATTGGTGGTTTGAAGAAAACATTAAAAATATTGTGCCTTGAAAACGATTTAATAAATTTGATTATATATATTGATTAAATAGTTTAGAATGCATGCTTTAACTTTATCTGAATTTAAATACTACATTTGAGTAACCTAGACTGATTAACTAATCGGGTGTAAAAATGATATTCTCCTTATCCCGTTATACTATATTATAATATAGGTCTTATAACGGTACGTTGACTTTCAATATAACGGTTTTATATCTCAATACGCTTTTATCCTATAATATACTAGTATAAGCATAGCATGATATACAGCATAGAATGTATCTCATTAAAACCACTTACTAATTTACATGTACACCATATTTATAGTATAGACATTTCTAACCATAGATATCTATCAATCATATATTTATATTTACATACAATAGGTTTAACAAGTTTAAACAGGTCTTACCTCTGATCCGATCTATCATCGAACACCTCGTCTATGTTTAGAATTCTTAAATTATCTCCCTTGTGACCCCTAATGATATCGGGTTACTGGGGCCAAAATACTCAACACTGTGTAGGGAGAGAGAGAGAGAGAGCGAGATAGAGAGAGAGAGAGAGAGAGAGAGAGAGAGAGACCCCCCCCCCCCCCACACACACACACTGTTGTTTTTCATCTTGTGTTGTCAATGTTTGTTTTTTTCGATCGAAGTGATTTTTAAATATTTTTTTGTCACATGGGCCTATAGTAAATGGGAATGTTTAGATATTTATTACTACCAGTATCTATTTTGGCACAGATTAGATACATTACCATGTTTTGTATATGATGCTCGAAAATAAAATGGCATCGAGGTTCCGGAATCAAAAAATTAAATTAAATTCTAGTATTCAAATACTACTTATATATTATAATCAAAATTATCAGAATGATCATTTTCTAGATTTGATTCTGTTTAGTGAAGAAATACAAAACGATAAGATTATGAATACCTGACTTTAATCACATGTACAAATGTTTATTTATACTATGGGGGGATTATCTTTATTGGAATTAGGATTTAAATGTATATTTGTGACGGTAAACCAATATACATACAAGTAAGGTAAATTTCGAAAAGAGATTTTTCGATGATATCTTTGTCTTTATTTGATATAACAGTATAGGATACATAACGTCTCCTTGTCGCCTTGCCCTCTTCATTAATAAAATGGAAAGGGTGTGCCCGCCGGGGCATTTTTCTTTCTTATCTATAATAATTGAAATTACTCCACTTTCTCTTAGTAACGCGGTGTTTTCATACATGGAAAAAAGTTAAACAATTGTGTGTTCTTGGCACTACTTCGATCTATTTTCATACCGAATTTCAATATTTCGCGGTGGTCTTATAAAAAAAGAATCACCAGTATGCTCTTGCATGTGTGTTTAATTGAACTTTAAAATGAAAAGGATTCTCAGGTGATAGTTTCAAAGCGCTTCGAATTGACCGAGATTTATTTGAGACCAAGGGCAGAACGTTTTTTTGCTAAATAGTCTTAAAATCATATTTTTGGCTTTCTTGCATAAATATAGTATATAGAATAATATTTGGCTTTTGTTACCATGGTTGCGGCTATCAATGTAATTTTCTTTCAAATTGACTATTGATATATTTTGTTTGACTGAAATTGAAGATCTGTTGGACAGAATATAAGCTAAACGGGTGTCTGTACACACGTGCCTTGTCGTAAACAGCTGTACCTTTGGGAGTATAACAAATTTTACTACATAGTATATGAATAATATACCCTTGTAAGAATATTATAAAAGACTTCTAATGCAGCATTAAATTACATTTTTCATTCGATGGTGTTTTGGGGCTTTATATGTGTAAAAATAACATGCTTATTAACAAATACTGTCTTTTTAAAAAATGGATTACGTGTGACAGACCTTACTTATCGCGTGTATCATTTATCAAATGGAATTTGACCGTTCCGTTCTAATAAAAAAGCACAATCCATTAAAGTTTTCCGTTATATGATTATGTACCGGTATGCTAAACAACGTTACCTGGTTAAAATACCGTTAGATTGTTTTGTGTAGGTTTCTTTGTGTATTTACCCTTAAAGTAATATGAGTAATCCCTTTGAGAGTATGTAATATAAGAAGTATATATCATAAAATACATCTTGAAATAAATAATTTAAATCCTTATCTCGAGACATCAGTATGATAAATGTTAAAAAAAAATACCATCCATACACCACTTGACAAACAGAATTTAAACACCTCTAATAAAAACATCTAAAATATATCAGTGTATATTATGATGGGTTAAATATTGTCGTAGAAGGCTCCTAGTGACAAGTATATGACAAGTATAACTATCTGAAACCTTCGAGATAAATATCGTATTTCTTGACATTTTTGCGTTTCAACTTCACTTACGAACTTCTTATTCGGAGACCAAGCTTATGTAAGATAGGTCAATAAAGCGTCAATTCTAAAAATCAGAAGTGTTTAGTCCTAATAAAATACTAGATTCACGTAGATTATTTATATCATGACTATAAGGAGGATGCTTACCGTATAGCCTGATATCAAATGTTTAAACATATGACATTTTTCCAGATACTTATTATATATCAGAATTTTGCCCTGTGCGTTATACCAGTTATACCATCTTGCCGACAAGCTATTATTACACTGAGGTTTTCATAGCATGTCTCTTTATTTTACTCTTAAGTTTTTAGATCTTGCTGACGAGGCATAATATATTTTTTTAAAAATATAATCAATATAATAGACTTCTATTGAATCATCCAAGTGCATCTAATTTTCACATTAGTGTTTGATAATACTCAGAACTCCTTATATACCACTTGGTATTGAGGAGTGTTGAACCACTCTGTGCATATTTGCTGTTTTCTATAAGTTATGTGTTATAAACAATATATATTCAGAAACTGGGGGATTGGGGAACAGGCGAAGCCTACATACCCCCCCCCCCCCACCGGTTACAAATAAATTACATATTACAATAGATAAGGAATAGATAAAAAGGCAATTATCCCATATTATACATGTAAACATAAATATGAAATAATTAAAATTCGCTAATTTTTTTTAAAATTTAAATCTTTTTTTATTTTTCAATAAAAGTATGTACATGATTAAATTTTAATATGGACACGGGTTTTTTCAATAAAAGTATAAATTATATATACATGATTAAATACGGACACGTTTTGTTTATAAACTTCTCTCTGATCTTCTCTCACTTTTACTAATCCTGATTTAATATCCAGCAGTTTCATTCAGTACAATATTTATTGATGTATTAAAACCGGGGCCTTTTCAATGAACGATAGAGAAATGAAATACCAAGATTTGTATGAATTCCTATACATCAACCGTTATAATATGAAATATTGAAAGGGCGATATATTAATTCATTATGCCTTTGACCTTGGCTCTTGCTGCATTCTTTACTTCAATAAGACGATATCCAATTAAGTATCAAAGTGTATCCCTGCGACACTTATCTGTGCTTAAAAGGTATTATATGCTATGCTTATGATTTGCCACCTGTAGTATATAATGTGTTTTAATTGTGATCTATCTTTTTTTTAACATAGCTCGTAGTTACTTTCTTTTAAATAATTTAATGCGTTTATTTCTTGATTAATAACGATACCGCTAATTCTACATTTTCCTTATTATTTATGCGTGACACTTAATATCAAGCCGTACAGATAAATCGGGTAATATTTAAAGAGCACATAAAATGAGAAAACTAGATTCATTGAGCCTATAGACATTGGTTACTATATGCATTTTATGTCAAGTTCACTCCAATCTGATTAAAATTAATTGAGATATTAACGTTTAAACATCAGACAGCCAAAAACGGTTTTCAAATTTTCAATTACAAGCTTTATCCGGTTGATTGGCTAGTGACGTCACAGGCACTACACATAATCTATACACATTATCTATACAATATAGCACTATCTGTACGATATATCACTGTATACACACCGCCAGTTAACACGTGTGTATTTGTCGGTCCAATTAACATTTGACTAGCGTAATCATTAATTTTACACATAAGCTACATATCACTATACTATATAAGTCAAAGCATTTTCAAAAGCCGACCTTTCTCGTCTTAAGTTGTAATAGATTATATATTTGTGACTAGAATAGATTATAATTCACTAGTTGATCAACATCTCCAGCCCGTAAATCAGTACGTAATATTTTAACACGGTTATCGGTAGTCATATCGACAAATAAACCGACAGAATGAAACGACACAAGACGGTGCAGATAAAAACATGTGTCTTCTAAAGGTGCGGCAAAGGGGGAGGGGGCGAATAGAAGAGCCGTCTAAGCTGGTATCTCAGGTACACGGTAACGTCGCATTCTGATTGTGAATTAAATAATAAAGTATTTTTTTTTTACTTTATATTATATAAAATTGTATATTATTAATATTACATTGGTAGTTTAGTAATTTGTTTAAAAAGGCATAGCCAACTTTCCTGCCATATGCGACATGCTTTCAGCATGTCTGTTATTGGCGTACGTGACCATTTTCAGCTTTTTCGCGCCAAAATCAACCATTTTACACATTTCTTAGTAAGCCATGCCTTATATGGTAGACGAAGATTTCCATGTGACATTGAGATCGTGTAACGCTATTTTAGTGATAACGGAGCTTTTTGTTATAAATACAGAGTAATTATTCGACAAATACAAGTGAATTTGAGCCATGTTACTTTCGCTATAACAAACTATCGATAGTTTGCTTGACTATCGCAATTTTTATCGATAGTTTCTTTTTACTATCGATATACACTATCGACAGTCAAACTATCGCGATGCATCGATTGTTCGATGTATCGTTACACCCCTAATGATTATTATTTGAAACCATTTCGTTTCTTAAAAGCCGACAATTGATTATTTCTATCGGCTTAAAAGATGTCCGTAGCGCCGGCTATAACAATTTCACACCAATCTTGTTTCAATCAGAAGCCAATTATTGTTGGCTTACGGTCGGCTTATTCTGATAAAAAAAAACACATGGGGAATATGGCTACAACAACTGTCTTCATAAAACAAATTCTTCCGTAGTCAATTGTTATTTAATTAGGGGGATTAAGGAATCAGCCAGGCGTTAACGAATACACACGCCGGGTGTATATAGGTAATTAAGGAATAAACATCCTGAATATGCATTCGGTCACTGTGACGTCACTGGCGTCTGAGGGGATTAAGAGTGTTTTCAATAATTGGCCAAGTCGTTTTTACGGGAGGTCTATATTTGCGACTTTGAGTGACGATATCTGAATTAATTTTCATCAGATCGACGTTAAACTGCCGTAAAATGCATATAGTAACCAATGTTTATAAGCTCAATGAATTTAGTTTCCTCATTTTATGTGCTCTTTAAGATATACATGTTAATAAATTAACCCCGTTCAGACAGTAGAAATTCTGTTAATCAGAAATTTAATTTTAGAAGTGAAATGAAGGGGGGGGGGCTTGAGAGAGAGAGAGAGAGAGAGAGAGAGAGAGAGAGAGAGAGAGAGAGGGAGAGAGTAGGTTATTTCCGGATTAACATATGATTCAAAGCAGCTAAAGAAAAAAATTGTTCATGCTTCATTCGATTCTCCGATCATCGAAATTGTTCAATTTACTAAGTAGTATTTTAGATTTGGTGTCGTACACGAAATCCGGTATGTTTACTCTTTCCAGAACACCTGACTTAAATTGGATTAGACGATTCAAGTCAAATGTTTGCCATTTAATGTTGCAATGCTCTCGTAGCACTCCTATTTATTCGCAATATTACTTTAAACTTTTAAAATCTAGTGTAAATCTTTGATAATAGTTTAGTTCAACAAGTCCTGAATAATATCTTCAAGTATCAAGGTGATTGGAAGTCATGTTGGGTTAACTGTGGGATAATACGGGGATGTAATCTTAATGTATGTTGATCTATGTAGAGACACTTGAACTAACACACCATACAAAATACTTGAATATGATGTCAGTTTTATATAAAACAGTATTATATATTTCATAATTCAGTAAATCTAGTTTTATGGGTCATTTATTTTACGTATATATATAATTGAAATTAAAGATGGCAAAATATATATGAAAAGTTAAAGATAACTACTCTTCGGTATTGAATACTCAAAAATATAAAAGTTTTTGAAAAAAGAACTACATTATTTATTGTAATCGACAAATAATGTAGTTCTTTTTTTAAAAACTTTTATATTTTTGTGTATATATATACTTAACAGTTTGTACCTTTACTTGTCTGTCTTTAAAGGGACAATAACATTCTTGCTGGCTTGGTAGCTCCAGAAAATAAATAATACCCTTATTCTAAGTACTAGATGTTTAAATGTCCTACCTGTTGTGTAAATTATCCATTACAACCTATTTTATTTGTCCAGGGGGTTCGAAAATATTTTAAAATCCAAGTCACATTTGAAAAGGTTTACGTTAGACTTTTCAAATCAATTGGTTGAATTTTTCCAATTTTTCAAAATAGGTGTGTTAAGATGAAATTTATATCATCATTTAATTGGAATATTTTAAAATAATACGATTTGTTGACCAGGCTGAAGATTGGGACATATTTTTCAGTTACAACAAGAGTGTTATTGGGGCTCTTGTTTTCCACGTGTTACTCGTGGTACGGCGACACCACTCAACCTCACCCTAACCTGTACTTTCAATACGAACGAATTTATTTGCATGTGCATTTTGATATTTCATTTGCCTTTTAATTTTGTGAATTAGTAGATTATTATCTTTTCAAACAGTATTTAGTATATTATTATTTGATTTAATAGTATATAAGTGGATATCTGTTGACTATAAGTTGATACAATCAAGTATTATATTACACAGATTTGTCTCTTTAACTATATGATAGTTGGATGCTATTTCATAGATCAACTGAAAGGTGAAGTAGATGAAGATGAAACTAATATCATGTGGGACAATCCGCGACTAGTATATCCTATATAGCATACCTGGTATATGGGTGTATCCACCTTCTGTAAGTAAAATAATGCCATTAATGATTTCGTAATAGAAAGTTCAACCAAACTACTTAGCAGGACATAGTAAAAGTAGTACATGCAAACAATGCAAATTGAAGCCCCCCCCCCCCAAAAAAAAAACCAACAAAAAAAAAAACAAACAAAAACAAAAAACAAAAAAAAAAAAAAAAAACAAAAAAAAAAAAAAAAAAAAAAAAAAAAAAAACACACTCCCACCAAATACTAAAGTGATTCAAGCTTCTTATAGCTGAACTCGGCACATTAAGACAAGCAAGTCCTTTCGCGTAGACTGTGTTTAGAGGTGAAATAATAAAACAATGATGCTTTGTAGTTTCCCGTACATTTTTGTGCCATTACAAATCACGATAAATTCACAAAAATGTCATTCGTGTAAAGTCCCCAGGACAAAACCGTCAATATGATTAGTGTTTTATTGCACCAGAGCAAATCTATTAATAATTGATAACAGTAATGCTAATAAATAAGAAGTTATGTTTGAAATAATATTATTGTGCCCTTTCACTCTAATACGTATATTATTGCTATATATAAGATATAATCTAAAATTTTACCCTACAAAACCCTGGTTGCTATGACGAACAATAGCAGACTACGATAACACATTGAAATTTAATATTTGCTACAAATTTGTTTTGATTCAAATTATACGCCAGTAATCTGGTTTTAGTTTCCGCTCCTTTCTTGTCACATCAATGTCTTCCTTCATTGTAATTTACCAATAATATGAGGATTACTCTCCAATTGTCGGAAGGTACTGTAAATCTGAGAGAAGTCATAAGCCTATGTGTAAAATATACACTGAATAGAATGTAATGCAATCTCTACCGATAATTTCTAATGACATCAAATGTTGCACCTGAGACAAAGTGAAATTATCAATACAGCTTGACATTTGTTTACTTGAGATCTTGCATGGGGCTCATGTTGACTTATCAACATTACAACAAAAAAGATGACTTTGTGTTTAACATTGAAATCAATTCCGGACCCATCGTGATCGAAAGAGGTCATTTAATTGCTTGGCATATTTAAGATTACACGGACCGAGCTTTTCAGTTTCTTGAAAGAGGGGGTTACATAGAATTGTAGTCAACTCTGTGTGACAGTCGTGCTCTTCAGTTTCTGGATAGAGGGGGTTACTTAGAATTTTGGTCAACTCTTGTGTCACAGGCGAATCCACCCTCCCTTCAACCCTTTGACAACACCCTTTCCACAAAAAAATCATCGTCTATAAAGCTTCTCCGTGTCGTAAAAGCTGGCATAATATTGGACACCACAATGCAGATGTGAATTATTGTAGATGATGATATATTCAAGTCGATTTAAATTGAAACTAGTTAAACACAAACAACATCGATGTGCAAAAAGAAAATTAAAAAAATATAATATACTTTGCTACGTCATTTTTTAAAATAACTAGATCGCTCTCTTTCAACTCTGATCAAATTATCCTGCACTTACTATTATATGAAATATATAAATAATTGAGGTCAGATCTATATGGTATCATAAATAAATATGTTGGTGAAACTAGACCTGCATGCAGGAATGACGGGTTTCACTGGTGCCACGTTAACTTTAAACTTATGTCACTTTCGCTCCCATGTTGCCCTTGAACCAATGGCAACGATAAACAGATTTCCACATAAACATTGCACACATCAAATAAAAGGGAAACAGAATCAACAAAAATCCAGCAATATCAATTCATTTTATACATTTGTAACATGTAAGTGATCCTGACCATATCACAGTTCTCCGTGATAATGAAAATATTAAATTAGTTTCTTAAAATCAGAAATAATAATCACATGATGAAAATTTTATGTAAATCGAAAAATAATTGCCACTTTTATTGACCAAAAAACTTGAAAATTGACTTGTAGAAAATCGGCTATTTCTCTGCAACCGTACAAGTTAGAAACCATTTTGTGGTATCTGTATGAACGTATGGGTTCATTCTATTTGTTGATTGGCATCAAATATCATAATTTGAAAAAGATTTCAAAACAGACTCATTTGAATAAAATATCTGTTTTGAAGGCTAAAAATACAGTTTTTGCCAAAATGACATTACTTCCGGTGTTACTAAAATGTTAAATTAAGTTTATAATATCGTCTATGACATTAGGCATCAAATGATGAATCTTTTATGAAAATCGAATAATAATTGACACATTTACGGGCCAAAAACCTTTAAAAGTGACTCGTAGAAAACCGCCTATATCTCGGCAACCGAACAAGTTAGAAACAATTTTATGATATCTGTATGACCATATGAGTTTTGTTAATATGTGAATTTAAACCAAAAGTTAATTTTATTATTACATATGACATAATTCTTGGTTGAAAAAAATATCGATTTTAGAAGTTAAAAATGGAGTTTTTGACTAAATGACTTCAATTCAGGTGTCAATTTTAAATAGTAATCAACATGATATGACGCACACTTGCTTTTTGAATCAAATGATGTCACTTTTGTGAATATCCATTAATAATTGACTATTTTACAGGCTAAATTACGAAAACAGTGACTTATGCAAAACTGCCCATTTCTTGTCAACTGCTTATATTACAAACTAATTTTAACATACAATTTCTGCGTATGGATCAAAGCTACAAGTTTATAAAAGTTACGTAGAAATATTTTAAAATCTGAAAAGCCTGAATGGGTTGCAAAAGGTCAATTTTACACCTTTTTTCAACTCTTAATCGAATTTGCTCGAAAATGTAGTTGAAATTAAAAACTCTGAGCTCACCCTTTTTTGCGCCTTTAAAGGGCACACTCTTTTTGTTATATCAAGTTTTTAAAAAAATAATATTTTCTCTTAAAAAATGGTACCTAACTGTCAAAATTGTAGATTTTGGTAGTTTTTGGTAAACTTATGCCATTTCCGGTGCCGACAGATAAAACTATTGGTAACAAAAAAAAAATGACAATTGAGACAAGGTGTAAACTGCAAGCGAAGACAACCTTGCTTGGGAGATCGATGCACAAGACCAAAACGCACCGTGTCCATAATATTGTGGACTCGGCATCAACAAACTACGCTCACCATTTGAATAAAGACAAACACGTTAATCTGACCCTCGAAAGTCTGCATTGATTAATACACGAAACAAATATAATATCCCTTCTTTCATTGTTTCCCCCATTTTGGTCAAATGTGAAAAACGTACTAAGGGATACACGACATGTACATAATCACTGACGCCGACGGGTAATAAATAACATTAAGATACTAGATCATAGCCCACAAATGGTTCTGAGTTTTTTTTATAAATCTTTCCAACAAATTAACAAACACAATTTGCAAGCGATGGATAGTGAACAAGCTAAACAAAAAGCGATTTTTCATACAATCATATTTAATTCAGGAAGTTACAATCCGATATGCGCTAATTACCACAGGAACCAATCCATTTTATACATGTGTTACATGTAAGTGATCCTGACCATACACAGTACTTCCAGCGATAATGAAAATATTAAATTAGTTTCTTAAAATCAGAAATAATAATCACATGGTGAGAATTTTATGTAAATCGAATAAGAATTGCCACGTTTATAGACCCCAAACCTTGAAAAGTGACTTGTAGGAAATCGTCTATTTCTCTGCAACCATACAAGTGAGAAACCATTTTGTGGTATCTGAATGATCGCATGGGTTCATTCTATTAGTTGATGCGAACTAAATATCATAATTTTAAATATATTACAAATCAGACTCATTTGAAAAAAATATCTGTTTTGAAGGCTAAAAATACAGTTTTTGCCAAAATATAATTACTTCCGGTGATACTGAAAATGTTAAATTAGTTCTATGAAATCATAAATGACGTAAGATATCATATGGTGAAAATTTTATGAAAATCGAATAATAACTGACACTTTTATAGACCAAAATCCTCGAAAAGTGACTTGTGGACAATCGCCCATTTCTCTGCAATCGTACAAGTTAGAAACCGTTTTGTGATATCTGTATGATCGCATGGGTTCGTTCTATTTGATGAATATAATCAAATATCATAATTTGAAAAAAATAACAAGTACGACCCATTTGAATAAAATATTGTTTTTAATGCTAAAAATTAAGTTTTGAGCAAATGACGTCATTTCCGGTGGCAGCGTATGAGTTAGAATGGTTTGACCCTGTCCACTATGGCATTAGGCATCCAACGGTGAAAGAAAATTGACAATAGCATAATAATTGATTCTTATACAGCCAAAATAACGTGAAAAGTGGCTCATGCAAAATTGACTTTTTCTCGGCAACTGCGCATATTACAAATTAATTTTCACATACATTCTCTTCGTATCGGTTATTGCTACGAGATTATGAATGTTACAAAGATATATTTTTTAATATGAAGACGCTGGATGGGTTGTAAATAGCTCATTTTGACACATTTTTTCACCCTTTAATCCAAATTGCCCGAAAACGAAATCGAAATTAAAAAAACTGAGCGCGATGTTTTGTGCGCCTTTATATGGCACATCTTTTCAGTCATATTAGATTTGAAAAAAATAATTTTTGCTTTCAAAAAGTGGTACCGAACTGTTAAAATTGTAGTTTTTGCTAAATTTACGTCACTTACGGTGCCGACAGGAAACTTTGCCGGTAACAAAAAAAATGACATTTTGGACCATGGAGCATATAAACTTTGTTTTATACAAATCGGACAATAAATAATTTATATAGAACCTATAAACTGAATTAGCCAATAGCGACCAAGAAAAATTATCCAGAAAAAAAATGTTCACATTTTTGCCCAAATCCGACGACCCTTTAACCCTTGGTAAATGGTCATTAAAAAATATTCATTAATAAAAAAGTTTTTTGTCAAAATTTAAATTTTCAAAATTTGGCGCCTTATTTTTCCGAAGATTCGGCGAAATTTAAAACTCTAAAGACCCGTAGCTATGTGCCATGTCTCTGGCTATGTCAAAAACTGTCAAACGATAAAATCCAACAATTGTTGTTAATATTACGGCAATATTTCAAAAAACGACAACTTCGGTGATTTCGGACATTTCGCATTGTCGCAGAATGCCGGAAATAGCTTTAATCTCTAAGTCACACCCACTTTCGCAGTAAAACTCAAGACATTGCATCGATCCGACAAGTAGATCCTGAGATATAAGCAAATTGGAAAAAAAAAAATAATAATAATAAGAAGAATAATAAGAAGAATTTTAACAAAAACAATAGTGTTTCACACAAGCTACGCAGTGTGAAACCCTAATTAATTAAACCACACACTTTATGTTTGTATAACGTACAAAACCAACAACAGAACAAATAAATAGAATTTACTAATTATTATCAGATCTACAAGATAAATAATAAATTAAATCGTTTAAGAATAAATTTTACTGAATGTGTGATAACTATTCACAGAAAAATTAGTCCTAAAAATAGATTTAAATATACACATAAAAACGAATATATTTACCATATTTACCATACACATAACTAATAATAATAATAATAATAGTTTTCTATCAGACTATAATAATAGTTAATACATGGACGGGTCGTGATAAGGGTAGGCAGGGAACAAACCCCTGTATCTTAAATACAATTGTGGTGATACAAATGACACAATATAAATATCTATCAATATCTCATCTACATATCGGCCATTCAATCTTAAGTTATATGTCCCAAACATTTCAACATAGCTAACATTCAGTATTAAGTCATATTAATATGCTCTTGATTTCAGTCATACTAAGTATACCATACAACCATTCTAAGTATTCCATTCGGTCATACTAAATGTACATAAATCAAATATAAAGTAAATATACAATTCAGGTAAAAATGCATTTCAATTATACACTAAATATAACATCCTCATCAAGTCATATCTACATGCCTGACGACACACTCCATACCATGCACCCATATACTTAAATACCCATACAACCAGAGAACATAATTATCTTTTTGTAAATATATAATCAGTTAATCGCCCAATCAGTATTTGTATTATTGTTATTTAATATCGTGCTTTGATCATTTAAGTTAATAAGTTCTATATTAAATATTTCGATATCAATTATTATAAAACAGTCGTCCATTATTCGCATCTTTCATTCATCCATTCTAACAATAACTAGTTATATACACTTAGCCAAAAAATGTCCGATCACAGATCAGCCATAGAGCCATGATGAGCCACCTCTTGTTAAAAACTAAGTAGGTAGATGATGAGATCCAATATACTGGCACTAAACAAAAGGGTTGATGATGGGCAACCAAATATTGTACTATGAATACATAGGTCAAATCAGATGCTTTTATACAAGGCTAGCAGAAAATTACAAGTGATACTAGTAATGGACATGTAAACTGGTAATGGACGGATTGTTGACATGATCGTTGACGGGATCTTTGGCCGATGATCATAAATATTGCAATAGTTGAATCAATTAAGACAGATGGAGAGATATATTGGCAGTGGTTAAGCTGTTGATTTATGATTCATCAAGGACAATGGTGTAATACACTGGTAATAGCCAAACGTTGTGATGGTGAGAAATATGGCGGAATTGACAACAGATTGATCTGAGACAGGAATACATATCTGTTTATTCTGTGCGATATCAACAAGTGGAGCTCCATGTACTTTCACCTGTAAAACAAATTCAATCTTATAATCTATAATTATATAGTTCTATGTTTAAAATTCTTCTGCTCTGCAATTCTCAATGGTCATTCGTCAAGATTTTATCTTGGCTGTTTTATCAATGTAATATCCTAAAGTAGTTCCATTGCACGGTGCCAAGTTCAGCTAATCGTATGATAAAGGCATGGTCGTTAGACCAGATTTCTTTTTTCGCTTTCCTTTTTATGTGGAAACAAGGACACAGATTATATTCAAAATTTTATGATCAAAGATGATTTTATTCATAAACAATTATTTCTAGTCGTTATCAAGTATTTTTAGTACTATAAACTCTCATTTTGTTTTACCGCCAAAGTAAACAAAATGACAGACATTTAAGTATACTATTGAGAAAGTTTTCAAATAAACAATATTTATACAGGCTAGCGAACGTGGTCATTGTAGATAAGCAACTAATAAAGCACTTGAACCCCTGTCTTTGGCTCATACCCGGTTCAATTTATTACTTTTAGCGATAAGGTGTATGCTAACATCTATATTCTATTTACCTTGCTGGGGGGTTCTAAATGGGTGTCAGTCAATAACGATTAAAAGGAAAGTATAACATATTCAATATCAAAGATTCAATTTAGTTATTTAGTTTTCTGTTTGAAATCATTTAGATGTTAAACGAGTGAGTTTTTCTTGAACTTCGCGCAAGTAGTAAATGTAAAGTAATGGTGACATATTTATTGAAGTTGAATACATCTACTGTAATATTATTTAACTTATTAATGTTTGACAACTACAAGCTAATAGCAATTCATATTGCACTGGCTGTCTTGTTGGCAAGACTAAAAGGTTGTCAAGAGTTCGTGATCAGATCGTATGGGGTGGCGGGTTCTTACAGGACAAAAACAATTTGTTTAACATGATCAATATCCAGATATATATGTACTTTATCTACTTTAATATATATAGCTGGGTCACTAAATACCAAAATGTCCAAAACCACATGAAAAGTTAAAGATAACTACTCTTAGGTATTGAATGCACAAAAATATAAAAGTTTTTGAAAAAAAGAACTACATTATTTGTCGATTACTAGTACTTTCGCTTATTGTGTGTGTATATATATATATATATTAGTAGTACAACCGCAAAGCTGTACTACTTTGTTTCACGGTAAACGACGAAGAGATAAAAGGTATGTCGACACAAACTGATTTCAACACGGGTTTAATATCATTTTAACATTTTAAAGTACTTTTCGTCCGTCTTGGGACTATTCATAAATAATGTTATTGTATAAAGATGGACAGTATAGTATATTTATACATATTTACATAGTAACACTGTGGTTTTTATTGGCTATAGTTACCATTGTCTATGGTTACACAGTTTATCTAACTAATACAAAACAAGTACACACGTGTGTTAATCTGTAGTATATGGGTTCAATTTTGGAACAATGAGTGGAAGATAATCACGGGATTGATTTAAGAAAATTAAAGGGGAAGACCAACGATTTTCAACAAGGTTTCCATAAATCTTAAATATATATTGTTAGATAATCCCCTCTGTAACAAAGGCAAAAAAGTTTTTGTAAGCGAGAAATTAATTTTTATTAAACCCGGAAGTGACATAGTTGGTTCAACACGCTCACCGGGCTCTATAGTAAGCATGCAAATTTGGTCTATGTTTACTGCTGTATTGTGTACTCGCATCGTCCTTTGACCAAAAATCTGATAAAATGGGCTGTTTATTAGGATATTATAAACACGAATTTATGTTTTGTTAACGTTTAGTACACAAAGCCGCTACGTAAATTCACTCATCCTGAACAGTACATAGTGTCTCAATTCACGCCACATGGCCAGTTGTTGAAATCACGTGGTTTGATTGACATCCGGCAAGTGAGAGATGTTTCGTCTGCTTGAATGTCTTTGCATGTGCAGGGTATCCGGTGACAGATGTTTGATTTATTTCAACGGACTTGTGACACATATATATATTCGAATAAATATATAAATTTCCAAAGTATGTCAACGTCAGACACCAACGTATTGGAATATAACATATCTCACCCATGAGTGTACAGTAATGCTGTACAGAGTCGAGCCCATCCATTCTCAAGAGAAAATGAAAGAAAAAAAGAAAAGCCGTTCACGTCGACATTATGTTGCAAAATGCACTATAGTATATGCCCCACATGCCCATAATTTTAGTCTGTTTATGTTGTAAAACACTGTCAGCAAGCACAAAAACATCGAAGCAGACGAAATACGTGTGACTTGCAAGCAGTCTCTCAAACCACGTGATGTAAACAAATAGCCATGTGACGTGAATTGAGACACTGTGTACTGTTCAGTATGAATGAATTTACGTAGCGGCTTTGTGTACTAAACGTTAACAAAACATAAATTCGTGTTTATAATATCCTAATAAACAGCCCATTTTATCAGATTTTTGGTCAAAGGGTGCACACAATACAGCAGTATACATAGACCAAATTTGCATGCTTACTATAAAGCCCGGTGAGCGTGTTGAACCAACTATGTCACTTTCGGTTTTAATAAAAATCAATTTCTCGCTTACAAAAACTTTATTGCTTTTGTTACAGAGAGGATTATTTAACTATATACATTTAAGATTTATGGAAGCCTTATTGAAATTCGTTGGTCTTCCCCTTTAATGAAACTAATCGCCAATTGTTACTTATTGGCTATTAAGTCGAGGGAACGTATTTTTTAATAAAATGATTTTCCATTAATTTCCTTTTCGTGGTGTCATCGACTTTCATTTTATAAAAAGGGAAATTTTGAAATTTTATTTGTAGGTGTTTCGCACATTTAAAGATACATGTATGTCTATTTACAAATAAGGGCACATTTTCAATATAACAATCCCGTCGATGGTTGCGTACTCTATCCCGTAGATGAGTAGATGCCTCGCCTATATAAAATAATTGACAAGCCCGAGACGTCAAGACATATATGAGATTTTTTGTGTCACAATTCATATTGTCGTTGACGCTAAACGTAAAGTTGCGAAAATTATATTGGTTATTTGGCGTTATATGGTCGCAACATTTACATCAAAGATCCAGGCATTTAGATACATAATATATATATATATAATGACATTATTAATTATGAATAGTCCCAAGACGGACGAAAGGTACTTTAAAATGTTATTAAACCAGTGTTGAAATCAGTTTGTGTCGGCATACCTTTAATCTTTTTATCATTTACCGTGAAACAAAGTAGTGCAACTTTGCGGTTGTCCTAATAATTTCGGATATATATTTACTGTTCCCGAAGATGCCGTATTCAACAAGATTAGGAGCAACACTCTCCAACTATGATCCTGTGGTTATCATTCTAGAAAAACTGTCAGGACAGCTGGAGACCATTACCAGTAATCAGGGCCCTGTTTCACAAAAACTTAATCTAAAATCACTAAAATAGATTTTAACTAAAATCAAAATGAAATTTTAAATTTTATGCGTTTCACGAAGATTGATTGTAACTTAAAATGCGGTTTTAATAGATTTTAGTTAAAATTGCTTGCGCCCGCGCAGTGCACATTTCCGTTGTGGGTACTTACGATGAAAGGAAATACGCTTCGAAACTGAAAACTGTTGAATTAACAGTTACAATATCAATGGGGAAAGTTTCATACGTTGAAGCAATGTTTGCACACGATCAGACATTCGTAGAGAGGTGAAATAAATGAGTGTACTTCGTAATATGTGATTCGAAAAGTATCGGTGGGTTGACCTTGAACTTGGCATTTGATTCATGACATGGGATTTGTAGTTTGGATTTGTAGTTTTATGGAGAATTGTCACAAACATAATATGATATTTGTGACTCAAACGGCTAATCTAGGTTGTATTTTTTCGTCGCATTTTAAAATCATTTATCAACTTTGAAATTAATACACCAAATAGCCAATGTTCCGATGCCTAGATTTGACATGTCATTCTCATAGACCCACCCTTTCAATGATACTTTGAAAATGATACCTACTCAATTAAATGATTTTTCCCCAAGATAAACTAGCTTTGGCTCCTAAATTTTTTGTTTTATTAACGCAAGACATCATTAAGAAATAATAATAAATTAATATTAAAATTTAATTTCAAATAGGCCTTGGCCTATAGCATTTTTCAATAAACACATTTGAGATTATTGATTTATCTCTTTACATATCATAACCCCCAAAAGTATGCGTAAATACTACATATAGTTTGCCAAGTATTACAGTATAGGCCTTTAGGCCTTTGAAAACCAAGAGATGCGCCATGTTAAACCATTGTACACGAACATATTTTCTTTACCGAGAAACAAAGTAGTGCAACTTTGCGGTTGTCCTAATAATTTCGGATATATATATATAGAACTATATATATAGAGAGAGAGAGAGAGAGGCTGAAGTTAATATCTGATTAACTTTAATTTCATACACAGTGTGTAAAAGTTGTGAGAGAAAGAAGGTTATTGTTCTCAAGCGATAGGTGATAGTTACTGCTAGTGTTAGTGCCCTTGATCACTTTGAAAAATCTTCTGGACGTTCTGGGGGCTAAAGTTGATATCTGATTGACTTTAGATTTATATACAGTGTTTACGGTCATCGGATGAATAAGCTTATTGATATCCAACGATTTCCGATAATTACTGCCAGCGTTATGGCCCTTGATCACTTTGAAATATCTTGTCTAAGGTCTTGAGATGAGGAAGCCTATTTATTTCCAACGATTTCCGATAATTACTGCCAGTGTTATGGCCCTTGATTTGAAATTTATACACAGTGTTTAACTTCATGAGAGGAGGAGGCCTATTATGTTTTGTATAGTAACTGTTCGTTGAGGGCAGAACTAGAAACCAAACAAATTCTACTGATTCCTGATAATTACTAAATGGGTTGTTACTCGTACTCAGATTTTAGATTTGTAAATGTTTTCATTACTGACCAAAAAACAAATGTAACAACACTTGTTGACTGACCGCACGACTTAGCTGCTGTGCCAAAATATTGATTTCCTCCGTTGTTTGCAATTCCTTTTGTTAAAAGGTTCTTTGACACTTCTAAAAAAAATATTTGTATTTTGTAGTTCATTCATTTTGACTAAAGTGCACATACATATTTATATGTTTCATATTATAGAGAAAGTTTAATATTTAATTTATAAAAAAAAAACTTTTCAACAGAATTTACTGTGAATGTGAATTTTTTACTTTCGTGGCAAAATATAAGTGAAATGTGCCTGAATTCAATGAAAAATAATCATTTCTATAATATTCAATACATTGTAATTGCATATCCATGCACTTAATCCTTCCTTCAACTACCCCCCTGGGATGACTAAATATTGAGGTGATTTAGTCAATGATTAAGTACAAGTCAACGTTCGAAAATACCACATTTTATGGTATTCTCGAGCAATGATTAACTCAATGATTAGGCTAATCAAAGTTTATAAAAATCTTAGCTTAAAATTTAATCAGCTTTTCAGAATATGGCTGGTTGGAAAATCATTTATTAAATCTATGATTAGCACTAAACCACTTTCGAAAATACGGGCCTTAGAGACTTTTGGCAATTGACATTTTCCCTATCCGTATCATGTATCCGTATTGTATACGTGACACGTTGCGTCAGAGTAGTTTTAGAGTTTGGGCAGATTCTTGCGTCGTCGTGTACGTATGCGTCACTGAACTGAGCTTAGTTCTGTACAGCATGATGGCAGTTATCTACCAAGATCGCCATCAGTACTAGTCAAGAGCCTTGCCTACAATTTCTCAGAGTGCGTGACGTCATTCGACAGTCGCTGAGCTATTAAAAAAAATAATGTATCATATTAAAAAGTCCCCACATCTATCTAGTTCAGCTCTGAACGTAGGTTTCATTACACTCACCAGTACTACGTTCAGATCCCGTGCCATTCAATACATGTCGAAACTGGAATGTGCCCCAGTCAATTTTACTGGGCAACTTTTTACTGCTAAAGGCCGTGTGTCATCTTAGTGAGAAAATAAGACCTTGCTTACCTCGCTGGAAAGTAAGCAAGGTCTTATTTTCTCACTAGAGCATTCACAAAAAATTTTCATAGTCAAGGGTCATAACTCTGACAGTAATTATCATAAATCGTTGGAAATCAACAGGCTTCCTCATCTCTTGACCTTTAACATTGTGTAAAAATTTGAAGTCAATAGGATACCAACTGTATTCTCCAGAGCATCCACGAGATTTTCAAAAGTGATCAAGGGCAGTAATTATCAGAAATCGTTGAAAATCAATAGCATTCGTCATCTAATGTCCCTAAAAACTGTGTATAAATCTAAAATCAATCAGATATTAACTTTAGCCCCTTGAGCGTCTACAAGATTTCGCAAAGTGATCAAGGGCAATAACTCTAGTAGTAAAGATCAGCAATCACCCTCGTCTCATGGCCTTAAACACAAAGGCTTTATTTTTGTCAATAAAAAAGAATTTATTGCATTCTTAGTTTCAGCTGTTAAAGCAATGTTTCCGTTGTAAGATATTTAAGAGAGGGTGAGAGAGAGAGAGAGAAATCGAGTTTAACGTCCACTCGATACAAACTCTGTCATTTTGGGACTAACATATGGTTTAATTTCATTTCAATAATTAGCTTGCGTGTAGGGGTCTTTAGCAGTGGGAGGGATCAGGAGCACCCGGAGAAAGCCAATGAGATTGGACAGGCGACCGTACTCCTTGCCACGTACAACCGGGGATTCGAAACCACGCCAGTTGAAAGAGAATTAAGAAGCGAAAGAAAGAGTCCTGTTTTTTGAAACTTGATAATTAATGTTGCTAAATGACATTTTATGTTTGGCACTCAGTTCAACAGTTTTATATAAAAAAAACAATGCATATTTCTTGTGTCTCGATAAGTCAAACAACTCGTAAAACTTTGTTACAAATAATAATTACATTGTAATCTCTCCAAAATGGCCCATATACAACCCCTCCCCCCACCAAAATCCCACTACAATTTGGGAAAGTGTAATATTAAAAGCCGATAAATAAATAAAGAATACAGATATAGAGAGTTTATTCAAAATAGACAAATAGTAATAATTTTGGATTTTAATAGAAAAAAAGGGGACATAAAATCATTTCTTCCTGCGCTTATGTTGCATCGGGAGAACAAATGTGACTTTGATATTAGCAACAGAAATTCATTATTTCGATTATTAAAAGGGAGCCAACGTGGTGGAGGAGGAAGGGCCTTGCAATGGACAAGGTGGAGTCGTTTGCTGAAGTATTGGGGCGTAGGTAAAATAACCCTAGGCAGTTAGAATTTAGTATAACAGTTGATTAAATGTTGGATTATAATCAAAGTTTAAACTTTGAATTTTAATCGTTGATTAGAAAAATTTATAGTCAAAGATTAGCTAATCTAACTTTTGAGAATACCAAACTTAGTCAACCACATTAGACCTAATCACAGATTATTTTAGACACTGTTCGAAAATACGGGCCTAATATACGATGAACGCCTAAACCGCCAATTATGAGACATTGTATTACACACTGAGAAGATCCACGGAGGGAAGGGCGACGTCGTGTTAAAAACTTTGCGTCGCTTTTTTCTCCCTATAGCTTATTAACATTGAAAAAGGCGACGCGTGACGTGGCCGAAATAGAACACCATATAAATCGCCAGTTATGCTTTTTATATATATAATTATCTTGTGATTTTAAAAGTAACTTTTTAAATGTACAATTATTAAAGTCAAATCATATCTGAAATATTAGCACAACCGTAACGCTGCACTACTTTGTTTCACGGTAAACGATGAAAGGATAAAAGGTAAGCTATTTATTTCACAGAAAGGGGTGAACTGCGAAATGGTTATTTCAGGCGGACCATATGGGAATCTACTGCCAGCTCTTATTTCACTTTGGACAGTTTGGTATTTAAGTGACCCAGCTGACCCCCCTCCCTTTTTTAACAATTATCATACGCATATTAATATTTCGTAGAAACCAACATGATTTAACTTAATGATTGTTATTCAAAACAGTATTATAATAATGCGTAATTTACATATGGAAGCGTATTTGGGTCACTATTTATTGAGATAAAGAGGCCTTTCCAAACATATCGACTAAAAATATGTCAACTTTATGACTTGTATTACAAGAAATCGACTTAATAAAGTTGACTTGACGCATTAAATTCACCCTATACCGATATGAACTGTGTCGATATGTTTATATCATGTCAATGGTCGATTTGACTCAAAATCGATATTTCATGTTTTATTGCGTGACATAATATTATGGCCACAGACCACTTATGAATTCCCCATTAACTTTAATGTTAATTCTCGTCTCTTAGACCGGCTCTAACTTTTTCCCTAATTTTTGTTGGGTGAAACGCCTTCTGCCACAGATAAAACAACATGTGGCAAACTCATGCCCATACGGTACAGTGTACTATGAGGGAAATTTTGCCCGGGTAGCGGCGCTACGGCCTACTCTTACATCGAATTCCAACTGCCAAAGGATCTTTTATGTGCACGCCAATATGTGCACGGGACCTCGGTTTTTTGTCCCATACGAACGACTAGACAGCTGTCCTTGTTAGGCCCTCCGTTCTGCATCACTGACAAGGTGAAACCACGCCGGAAAATCGAGATGAACTTTCTCGGCCAATGCAGGGATCGAACACCTCCAGACTAGCGAGCCAGCGCCTTACCCAGTTAGCCACGTGATCCCTCAAGCATGTGTGGGGTTCACCATGAAAAACCTGAGATACACAAGCTGGAAGTAGAGACAAGAAAACAAGCAATTTTCGGCCATACATTTCAACATAACCAACTTGTCAACCCTTGTATCCCTCCGCCTCAAAATCATGTGTATTTACTATAACCTGGCAGAAAATGTATTTTCAAGCCCTTTTCTTTGATTCAACACCCAAAAGGGAAACGGAGAGAAAAAAACTAAAAATATCTGTCGCCTCACATTCGTAGATGACGGCGTAGTAGAAATATTTGGTGAGCTGTGTAGTATATAAGGGTGAAACTTCAAGTATATCAAGGTTGTGGGCCATCTAAAAGTCGCAATTTTAATCGATTTTGATGAAACTTGAAGTATATCTTTATAACCCAAAGATCTTTGTCTTGTCGATATTCGTGCATATCGTATCGGAGCTTATTGAATAGTGTTATTATGCGTGTTTTCTGTGTAATTTGTTTATATCCTGTCCCATTTTTTCACAGAACTCAAATACTGCCTTTAACAAGAAAGATTTTAGCCCAAAAGACCCATGGACCTGAGATGCACCGATGTACATAAAGCAACATGTGTTCTTGGGTCATCATTTTTGCAATTATTCTTTGATTTTTTCTTTTTCTTTCACCGGTATGTTTTCATAACATATGGAGAGCATAACAAAGGCCTTTTGGTGATACCTGAAGTTTTACCCCTATATACTACACATCTAACCAAATATTTCCAAGTCGTAGGACGATAGTTATTTTTAGCCTTTCTCTCCCTTTACCCCTTTTTGCTTTTTTTTGTGTAAAATCAAATAAAAGCGTTTGAAAATACATTTTATGCCAGGTTTTGGTGGATATTGACGATTTTGAGGCGGAAGGATACAAGAGAGGTCGGTTACGTTGAAACGTAGGACCGAAAATTTCATGTTTACTTGTCACTACTTCCAGCTTGTGTATGTCAAATTTTGAATGGTGAATTTCATACATACTTTTGGACAAGAGTTTGCCACATATTTTGCTTTATCTGTGGCAGAAAGCGTTCTACCCAAAATATTTTTTAGAAAAGTTAGAGCCGGTCTAAGAGACGAGAATTAACATAAAAGTTAATGGGGAAAACATTAGTGGTCTGTGGCCATATTATTAAGTCTATATATTATGCAATAAAACCTGACATATCGATATAGAGTCAAATCGACTATTGACATGATGTAAACATATCGACATAGTTCATGTCGGCATAGGGTGAATTTAATGCGTCAAGTCAACTTTATCAAGTCGATTTCTTGTAATATAACTCATAAAGTTGACATATTTTTAATCGATATGTTGGGATATTATCTCAATAAGTAGTGACCCAAATACGCTTCCATATTTACATGTACGCCTTAGAATAGTGGTATTTCATTCTTATCAGATTGGGTTATTGATACAAGTTTCCCACACGCTCTAACGAATACTTCAAATATTCCTAAAATAGCTCAGGCATGCTCTTATTGTCAACGGGCTTTCATACTATGTTATAATAATAATAATTGTTAATGAATAAAACCACCCACAGTCAGGTTCCCACGATCTGGATAATTGGTTACCAGGGGCATTATTTGGGGGAAATGTATAATATTCAGCTTTTTGTATCGGTCATAACAATGATCTATTGAGCACGTCGATAGATACCGTTATAACGACTTGAATATCGTAGCAACTCGTGACTGCCTATATTTATATACTGACTAGTGATTTTCAACTGATTTAGAAGGATTAATGGTAAGATAATACGGTCTGCCACTAATATAACCCAAACAATATATATCAATACAAAGTCTTATTACTTGTATGGGACTGTAGACTATTATAGGTTGCTGTCTTCTGGGAAGACCTAAAGTGGTCTATGTTTTAATCATGTTTTATCTGGGACGACAGTGGCGAGTCTGTATATCTTTACATTTTGATAAATTATTCGACCCTATATTATGAAATCATTGGGCCTTTTTTCATTCGTCGGCAAACATTCCTCACTGACTAATTATACAGAAGAGGTTATTTAAGGGTAAATATGGTATAAAATTGAATATACTATATGAAAGAAAAGTCAATACATAAGTACATATCTTTAATATTGATTAATGCTTAGAAAATATAGCCCAGCTCTGATTAACGAACTGTGTAATAATATTTGTATGCTTCAATTTCAAACGAAGTAAAACAGGTTTTTAATCAATGTCGTTTAAAATTTACTGATTAGAAGGGACTGGATATATTTGTTATGATTTATTCGTGCATCTATTTCTGTATTTCTTTAGTTTTTATTGAAATTAGTAAATCTAGTAATGGGTGTTATACCTACACGCATTGAATGGCTGCCCATAACCAATTTGCTTAATTGGATGTCAAGAACACAATTAACCGTTTCTTTATAATATGAAGAACCATTTAAGAATTTTAAAAATGCGAAGGCTTCGTTGGTGAATCGAGAAATTAACAATTTTTTTTATAATATGACTGGGATATTTGTTTCACGGGAGGCTAATTTGTTTGGTATAGTCCTACATATTCTTATACAAATAAAAACAAACTAACAGAAGTAATTTATTATCCTTTTTATATCAAAGACGACTGTGTAAACATTACAATTTATCTATATTTGTTATTTAAGATCTGAATTTATTTCAATGATCTGTATTAATTGATATGTCACGAGGGTAGCAATGTAAATATATGCATTATTATTGTATATCTGATGTAGTTTATGATATATATTTATATCGTGTGTAAGAAACGTGTAAAATCAACAGAAATATTCACCATCGTACCATACTAGTATTTACTCCATGTCACGATCAAAAAGGAGTCAATATTAACCAAAAATCAGATGTTGATATCCATTAATATTATGCACAGAAGTATAGCAATGGGCGTGTGACTCTTTTGATTAACATCATATTGTCGTAAACTGATGTCAAATTTATGCCCACATTATCTTAACATAAAAACGATTTTTAAAAACAAAAGTCCAATACCTTCGTTTGAATTTATGCGATAATTTACGTGAATATCCCGATTAAGATTTTGGTAATCATACTTGTCACAAATTTAATTAATGTTATAGAGAGAGAGAGAGAGAGAAATGGGGTTTAACGTCCACTCAACACAAACTAGGTCATTTCGGGACTAACATTTGGTTAATTTTTTTTTTCAATAATTCGCTTGCGCGTAGGAGTCTATAGCAGTGGGAGGAAACCGGAGGAAACCCACGAGATTGAGAAGGCGCCCCTATCTCCATGCCACATACGCTCACACCAGGGCTCGAAACCACAGCCGCAAGCCAGAGGTGAAATTAATGTTATAAGTGCATGCCAAATATAAGTGTAAAATAGATTGCAATATTTTTGGCCTTTAATTTCCGTTTGACCTACGTACATTTAACCATTTGTTGTTGAAATTTATATCAAAAATCTAATCAATGTAATTAAATTATTTATTTTTCTTTAACAAAAAATATTAATCACGACGCAAGATCTTGTAAGTTCGGGTATGGAAGCGTATTTGGGTCACTAGTTATTGAGATAATATCCCAACATATCGACTAAAAATATGTCAACTTTATGAGTTATATTACAAGAAATCGACTTAATAAAGTTGACTTGACGCATTAAATTCACCCTATGCCGACATGAACTTATGTTTACATCATGTCAATAGTCGATTTGACTCTAAATCGATATGTCAGGTTTTATTGCATAATATATAGACTTAATAATATAGCCACAGACCACTAATGTTTTCCCCATTAACTTTTATGTTAATTTTCAACCCTTGTATCCCTCCGCCTCAAAATCAAGTATATTTACTATAACCTGGCAGAAAATGTATTTTCAAACCCTTTTCTTTGATTCATACATGCTTTAGGGCATGAGTTTGCCACATGTTGTTTTATCTGTGGCAGAAGGCGTTCCACCCAACAAAAATTTGGGAAAAAGTTAGAACCGGTCTAAGAGACGAGAATTAACATTAAAGTTAATGGGAAATCATAAATGTTCTGTGGCCATAACATTATATCATGCAATAAAACATGAAATATCGATTTTGAGTCAAATCGACCATTGACATGATATAAACATATCGACATAGTTCATGTCGGCATAGGGTGAATTTAATGCGTCAAGTCAACTTTATTAAGTCGATTTCTTGTAATATAACTCATAAAGTTGACATATTTTTAGTCGATATGTTGGGATATTATCTCAATAAGTAGTGACCCAAATACGCTTCCATAGTTCGGTGATTGTAAAAACGGAATCAATTAATACTAACATTTATACACTGTGTATTATATAATCTCAAATTATTCAGTAGCAAATTGGACGTGAAATTTTGTCTAATTGCATACACATAGCACAATATATAAGACAAGTATACATACATACCTATATCCCAGGTTGATAACCAGCACATGGTGCCCCTAAACTAACAGTTAAAATAGTGTATCTATACTATTTCGTGTGGCCTTTTATAGGGATTATACCTACCCCACGCCTTTTTATACCTACAGGTTTAGACTTGAATCGCGGGTTTTACTTATATATATTCATGACAATTGTCATATCATGCTTTGGATTAATTAATTGAAATCTTATTGCGAAGGATATCCCAATGGTTTATTTGAAATTGGGTTGTATTTATCAAGGCTAAATCTTGAGAACATAAACTATAGCATTATAAAGTTTGTAATTTTTAGAATAAGATACTGCCATGACAAAATCCCCCGAATGCTACAATTTGTGTTAATCTCGGTACAACGCGTCTTACATTATACATGTAGTGGGTGAACTTAAAGCATAAACAAAAGTAAAAGACATTTGGATAAATGATTTTACACTCTAGATGGACTTTACACTTTTTGATTTCTACTTTATTAGATGAAAAAACAACAAATTTGACAATTTTTTGTTTATCAATGCACAGACTTATTGTAATGATGATTTGAAATTCATAGCTATATGTGATTATTTTAGATTTGATAATATGAAACTGGTATATTCTTTAGATAAAATGTATGTCTGAATTTTAACATTGTTCAAAAAAAAAATATTTATGATAGTCTGATCTTTTTCATGGTCGGTTTTGTGGTAATGAAAATGGTGTAAATCTTCTATTTTGAAAATAAATGTCCGATTATTTAATCTTTAATCGTAACAAAACAACTCTAGCAACCAGATCGTTTTGTCATTACACCAGAGAATAGTAATATGGGTCGATATAATAAAATGGAGCGAGTGTTCTAATGCAAGGGCATTATTAACAAAAGCCTTTCTGAACGTGAAATTACGATTGGCCAACAATCTCATGGTAACAAATGTAAACAACTCTAATAGGGGAGTTTGGGGATGAATCGCCATCCGAGAGCAGAATTTATGAGACCCCCATAAACTTTCACGCCAATTGTCGGTATATAATTGCCGGTATTACATTGTCTAAAGGGCAACCTATATACACTTCTTTAGATATACACACTGAAGGCCTACATTGCTAGAAAGGAATGTTTTATTACATTATAAGATAATTGTCATTGATATCAAAATCCCCTCACTCCTGAACCCCTCACAAAGCCAAACAGTTGATCATGGGCATTATATACACATTTTTAGAGATGTAAAGTGCTATAAATTAATGTTTTACTAATCTAAAATATGTTCGTGATTTATATCAACATCATCACATTTCCCGACATTTTTAGGCATGTTTGAGTGTGTGTGTGGGGGGGGGAGTCAACATTAATGTGCCGTTCAGACTGATTTGGGTTTTTTTAAGCTAGGAGAGTGCAGCCGTCAAACGGACCGTTAATTAGCAAAAACAACATAGCTGTTCTGATGGTAACGGCCACGTATTGTTGTTTCAATTCCGAACTTGTACACCTGGCTAATCACGTAAGATGATTAATATCATATTGACATTATATTTTTCCCATATTCTTTTACGTTCTTGTCTTAAAACTTTGAAATTAAAAGAAAACACACCTTAATATTTAAAAGAAAACAAAACATTATTTTTGCCCAGAAAAAAAGTTATCTTGCAGCCTTCAGTGTTTTATTATGGTCTCAATATCAAAGATTACTATCGCGACGATATTAAAGTCATTTTAGGTCAGGATTATCTCTGCACTTGTCAGTGAACCCCAATTACTGCTTGAAAGAAGATTTGTGTCCCAAAGATAGTAGGCCTAGATATTACATATTTTACTGATTCCTGTTGACAAGTATTTATACACACTAGACAACATCAATGATTTATGAAGACAGACATAAAAGAGTACTTTGTTTAAATAGGAGCGGTATTATAGGTGTTCTAGAAAAAGTAGGCATAACCTTCCTTCATCCACCACCCGCAACTTGGGGCTATGCTTTGGAGTCAGTTTTCTGAGGCAAAGGGCCATGGGTGCAATCCAACATCGTGTCCAAGTAAACTCGCTAGCCCAGCAGAATCCCCAAATTAATGATAAATGGTAAATATACAGAATTTAATGTCAGTAGGGTTTTTTTTTAAAATAAAATGTGTATACAGCTATTGTTGATAAGTCGTGAAGCTCGTTGAAGTGAAGACGGCTCTTATTTTTAAGAATTTCAAAAGACTGTTTAGCCGGATGAAAGACTTGGATTTGACCGATTTGCGTGGTTTCTGTCTTAGACATGTACGTTGGGTTGCCTGCCAAATTACGTGGATTTTTCTGCATGTACACCGGTTTCACTTCTGCGCGCAAGAAATCTGTTATAGCCCCGAATTGATGGTGTATGCTTCGTTTTATTCGTTTCCTTTTAAGCGAAGAGTCTACTCTACTTCTACGGTATACAAGTCAATGTACAGTATGTTGGTAAGCATCCCTTCTATTTACTATAGTAAAGTTTTTTTTTCAGTGTGGACAAGTTATACAGACACAGTGATCTTCTATCAATTGTTAAAAACAACCAACTCAATAATTTTACTCATCAAAATTAATATTTACTTTATTCTTGGCTTACAGCTTACTTTACCAGAAAGCTTTTCTAAAATATTGGAAAAGTCAATATTAACGTTAGAGAGATTGTAATGTGTTGTGGGCATTTCTATAGGTTATCTATACTCCGATAGGTAATATTATAGACTCATAAAACTGCAGTCTTTTTGTCGTGTCAAGTGTGTTTATATTGAAACACATCTAGTGACGTCGACAATTTGTTCAAAGCAAACTATTTTATAGAATAACTTATGCATTTAGAAAGATAACAAGCTAAGTTTTTTTCCCGACACGGATTAAGACTGGCTTTTGTAAATATTAAATGTGTCGTCTGGCATTAATATTTCCAGACGCCAGTTTTTTTGCCAATTACACCTTAATGCTCAATAATACAATAAGGTAGTAAATGATACTATCAGTATAGTGATGTGTAGACTGGTAGATCAGAGTGTAAGATGTAGAAAATGATTGTTTTTTCCGTTTCTTTTGTTAAACTTTTGTACTGAAAACAAAAGACGGATAGCTACCCTAGGCACAAATCATTTTTGACGTCTTCTCTTGAAGCGTTTTATAGGATTTATCGACATTTAGTAGGGTTATTGCAAGCGTGATATTTATTCAGATTTGTTCTAATTGGTAATTATTAAGGAACATATATTGAAAATATTCTTCTTCCGACGAATGAATGAATTTCTTTAAAATTTGGAAGGTAAAAGTTTGTTATATGAAAGGACCGGGCACTACAGGGGGCCACAGAGGTGCAAAGTAAGCAATTTTGACTGATGAAATTGGTATATTTTCAATTATGCTCTGAATTGGATTCGAAGCTCGTGCCTTTTCCCTCGAAACTCGTGCCTTTCCCCCCGTAACCTTATCTTATACTTTGTCGCAGCTTTGCCCCTCCATCCACCGGTGGGTGGCGCCGCCACTAATTAATAGTAACAAACTAATTATTGCTGTTACTCTATATAATATACTCAGTTCGTAGGCACTACTTGGAGTTCTAGAGAATTCGGTTCAAAAGCCTCTGGCAGAAGGAAAGCATTAATATAATAAAGATACTTTTATAGCAAAATACGCCGGAGAGGGTTTTCATGAGTCTAATTGGTTTATTTTTGAGTCAGTAATCTCCCCTGCGCTCAACAGCTGCATTAAAGACCTCAACCTAAAAAATGATAATTCTCTGTTCAAAGTGAATGCTTATGTGTAAGATCATGCAAGCTATTTTGTAATACTTCACTGATTCCAAATGTCGAAGGCTGAGTATGCATATGTTACATGTCCATTTTTCTTGTTTCGAGAAAATCGCATTTTAAACTTTTGAATTCCTATTTCAAATCAGGGAATTATCCGAACATGATATACTATATATATATTGGTTGTTACCACATAAATCGAGATGTGATCATTTGAATGAAATTGGTTCCTGACTTCTGGCAAATTGGTTCCATATGGAAATACCGTTTATGCAAATTGAACTTTTAAAACGTCCACATTTTGATGGACAGGAATGGGTTCAATTTTAAGAAATATTGAGCTATTGTGAACTCTGTCATGTAATGACAAGATGAAAGATGTTTATTTAAAAGTACCCTGGTCAGTTGTACATCTTAAAATATACCAAATTAAAGACTATCAAATAACATTTATTAGTCAAATCAAAATGAACAAAGTACACATAATAAAATGTAAGAATTTTAACGAACCAAAAAAAAGTCCAGAGCACACAGGCCTTCTTATTTATCTTGGAATCAAAAAAGAGTTCAGAACACATTGATAATGATAATGTCAACCGTTAGAATTCGAAGATTAAACCAACATAATACAGGAAATCAGACAAGCCAACAGCGAAGCTAATGTCCCCCGCCGAAATCCCAAAATAAATAGATGATACATATTAATTAATCTCAGATTATTTTTTTTTCAAAAGTATGGAGCAATCAAACTACACTCTAAGTTTCATCACCGGTGCCTGACTGGGCCAACCTGGGCCAATTCTCAAATTCATCTAATGATAGTGCTCTTATGTTATTCTGTTATCTAATGCTTAGAACAGGGGTTTGCGGTTGTCAATTTTCGAAATTTTCCTGGGGAGAGCAAAAGGACGCTCGTGCGCTTTCAACGCTCTTGTGACTTGCTTTCGTCTTGTACTTGCGTGGGCCTTGGTCAGTTCATCACTCTCTATCAGACATAATCAAGATTATCTTGTCCCAAAGCATCAACCAATGAAATTGATTAGCTCTGCTTAGCTTCAGCCCGAAATGTTAATCATTAAACTCGATGAAGACATTCACCTTATGAACATCTACATCAACATTCTACCTCAATTAAAAGCAGAGTTGTTATGTACCAAAGTCTTGACCATTTGAATTGCTTATCGCTCCTTAGCCTAAGCAGACAATTCTCACTATCAAACTTAGTCAAGGCATTAGCCACTCAGGTTGCTTATCTCTGCTTACTTTCAGCAGAAAATGTTCATCATCTAACTCCATCAAGGCATTCACCTAATGAACGCCTACACCAAGTTTCAACATTCTAGCTCAGTTAGCAGGAGAGTTATTGTGTTCCAAAGTTTCGGCAAATCAAAATGCTTATCGCTCTGCTTACCCTGAGCAGAAAATGTTCATTATCGAACTTAGTCAAGGTATTGATGTAATGAAATTATACACCAAGTTTTATCACTCTCACTTAAACATGCATTATGCAAGAGCTAAATCTGCCTATTGTAGGTCTCTATTTGGGCCTGAAATGTCATCTAAATTATTAATTAAACATTAATTAACTGGTCCAAGCGATAATCAACTCTCGATGACATAGGATTTGTCCGATTTGAAATAGATTAGAACGGGTTCAACCATAGCTTGATTAATTTAAAAATGGACGAGTAAGACTTAGCTTCGAACAACCAGGACGGTAGTTGCAATTATCGCACACGTCTTCTCAAACATTCTAATCCTAATATCTTCGCTCACAATAAAGTAATTTGGATGGAATTTTCAAATCATTAAATTTACATTATCTATTTTCGAACTATTATAACAAGAATGGCCAACTCTTAACTAATGTATCTTTAATTAGAACTAAAGTTAACGTGTCCTAAAGCATCAACCGATCAAATTGCTTATCTCTGCTTACCCTAAGCAGAAAATGCTCATCTTCGAACTCCATCAAGGTATCGACCTAATAAACACCTACACCAAGTTTGAACATTCTATCTCAATTAGGAGGACAGTTATTGTGTCCCAAATAGTGTGACGGATCTGGAAGATTGTATTTGTAGGCGATATGTCCACTGGTTCCTGTTTAGTGTTATATGTTTTTAGTAGACAAAAGTTGCATGTCCACAAATATCACTTTTGCATACTAAACTTTTGCTGAATGGGGACACCTACTATAAGTTTTCATGGCAATAACATGATACTATAATTAATGTGGATTAACAGCATTTACACAGTAGAAGGGCGCGTGTTTATGCTATTCAAAAAGGTCAAAACATCATTTTGACCCAAACTGGACATTATTATAACATTTGCATACTCAGTCATCGATGTGGTGTTTTTAGTAAAAGTATTTTTGGATTTTAGAAGTTTTTGGATCATTTCCTTTTCACTCTTATTTAAAGAAGTTATATACTTGTGAGGACTCTTCAGTTAGAAGGTAGTCACATTATGTACTAATGTCAGTGAGCTATAATCGTGAAAAGCTATGTAGTTTAAACAATGGTGATTATAGATTACCAACCCAACTATTCAACACCTTGGTAGATTTTGGATTAAAACAAAAGACAAGAAGCGGGAAAAGAGGTGGATTAAAGTTCAAGTCGTTCATCAACTCAACTTTACTCACACATAATCTGAACCAACCCACACGATGAAACAATTCTCAATCATCTGAGAATGTGCAATCTGAGAAAAAAAATCCTCAATTTTTGATATTATGCCTCTTGAACATTCAATCCGCTTGTAATAAATCTATTGATATATTTGAAACCGTTATCGATCATGGGTGGGGGGGGTGCTTAGCGTATGCGCGCTGTGTCATACGGCCTGCCATTGAGTCAACTGATGTGGTTTCGAATCCCTGTTGTGTGTGGCAAGGAGTAGGATCGCCTGTCCAACCTCGTGGGCTTTCTCCGGGTACTCCGCCCCCATTGCTAAAGACCCCTACGCGCAAGCGAATTTTTGAAATAAAATTAAACCATGTTAGCCCCGAAATGACCTAGTTTGTGTTGAGTGGAAGTTAAAACCCATTTCTCTCTCTCTTTATCGATCATGATATCGACATTCTTGTTTTGATTGAAACCTCCATCAAACCAGGAGATGAATCCAAACTTGCAGCAATGACACCCAATGGTTATAAAAAAAAAACAGCACAAACCCTGTGCCTCTAGAGGTGGTGGTCTAGCTATGATTATCTTCAGATAAAACCCTGTCCTTCGAAAATACCAGTTCCTACATCGTTTGAGTTTCTCGAATTGCTGTTGACGCGTGGCCATACTGCTAATCGAATATTTTCAATCTACCGTCCCCCAATCTCAAAGAAGAAGAATCTAATATCTGCCTCATTTCATAAAGAATTCTCGATTTCTTGGTGGCAGCACCAGCAAGACCTGTCTTGTTGGGTGACTGCAATTTTCATTTTGAAATTGATAACCTTGACACGAGCAAGTTAAAAAAATAAGATACAAGGTAAGAATTTCATTCAACATGTCTGCTCCCCAACCCACAAGAGAGGTCACACCTGGACTGAATAATAACTCATGAGTCTGATAGATACATTAGGGATGTCAGTGTGCTAGATTTACAAATCTCAGACCACTTTCTTGTTTCATGTGTTTTGGACATTACTCGACCAGTTCAACCGGTTAAAAACATAAAGTTCAGCAACCTAAGAAGAATGAACACTAATGCATTCCGTCAAGATCTGTCAATGTCTGGGTTACTATGTAATCCACCAAACACACTTGATGAGTACGCTCTTATACAACGATGTATTGATGGTCCTTCTTGACAAGCATTTACTCAGACGATATTCGTTCAGCTAAAACTGATAGAAGAAACGCCGAGACACGTTGGAGGAAATCTGAATTTGAGGTTCACAGTCAAGTCTACGTGCATGAAAGAAATCTTCTTACTAAAAAGGTAAAATCTGACAAACATAATTATATGAACACCAAAATTGCTGAATCAACTACTGACTCTAATGACCTTTCCAAGCTTGTGTTCCACCTAATGGGTAAAGAAGGGAAAGATGCCAGTCTCCGGTATTGGGTCCGGTGTTATTTACCTTGTACACCAGTGATCTTGGAAGGATAATTGATGATCATGAGCTTCTTAGACATTTTTACACGGATGACTCACAAGTCATAACAATATTTGATCCAACCCCTGTTTCGGCCATGTCAGTACAGTCACAGATATCCAACCGTTACTGTGAAATTAAACATTGGATGACATCAAACAAACTCAAACTCAACGACGAAAAAACCGAAGTACTTCAATTGGGACCGAAGACAAGAAGAGACAGTTGTGGTATTCAAGACATAACTGTTGGCGAAACTTCCATTCCCTTTTCTATCCAGATTAGATTACTGTAACAGCCTACTAGCTGGTGCACCATCTACTCTCCTGAATCGTCTTCAGTCTATCCAAAACTCCGCAGCATGGGTAGTGTCACTCACCTATTTGCGATGCGGCTACCGGTTTACTTTAACAGGAAAACTTGACGCTATTACAAACCAACAAGACACCACGGGCGCAAACGAACACAAATTGGGAACCTATTCGGCTAGCGACCTATTCGACCGATCGAGCTGCAACCTGTTCGTTGGAAACCTAGTTAGAATAAAGACAACAGTCGCCTTAACTCATCTATTTATCAACCAATAAAATCCAACGTTATGTCTATCAAATGAAAGTAGAATATATTATTTTTATACGCCACATTTTCATGTGGACGTATATTGTCGTCGCCACTGTCCGTCCGGACGTCCTTCCGACCACAATTTGTTTGTGGACTCTCTACAGGTCACAATTCTTATCCGATTTTGACGAAACTTCAAATATAGGTTTATCCCCATAAGATCTCGGCTGCTTTCGATATTGGCGTGTATCGGGCCGAAACTTCATGGATTATGGCCCCTGATTGTACGAAAATCATGTTTTTAGTTTTAGCTTGTGGACCCTATAGAGGTCACAATTTTAATCCGATTTTGATGAAACTTGACATGTATGTTTACTACCCAAAGATCTTGGTTCCTTTTGATATTCAACGGATAATATCGGATTGTAACTTCCTGAATTATAGCCCCTGATTGTACGCAACATTGACTTTTATTTAGCTTGTGGTCCCCTCTAGAGGTCTCAATTATTTTCCAATTTTAGAAATAATATTAAATGTTTCGTATTCTAAACGTTAGCATGGAGCAGAATTTTATAAAAACCAAACAACTTCTAATGATTTTCTGATAATTACTTAATATGCGACAACTCTTGTTGACTGCCCGGCCGATTTAGCTTCTGTGTGGGCGTATGTTTCGTTACCTGGCAACCTATTTTTCATCCAATCCTTTAGCTCAGGGTAGAAGTGTAATTTCGTCATTATCTTACAGCTGGATCGGTCGAATAGGTCGCTAGCCAAATAGGCGGAGTATTGTCCTCAGTGTAATCAACCCTGGCTCAGTTCGGACTGAAACCAAAGTAAGATCGTAAGTACGCCTTCTGGTACAAATGAACACGGATACTGTCCCTGAAGTGATAATAAATTGCATTCTATAAAACATAAAAATACTAGAACTAAACCAGATCAATCACACAAGGAGACAGGACTCCCTCACCCCTGACCACGTGAATAAGAAATCCACTAAAGGCATCAGTGTCCCACGTGTCAGTGGTAAGAATTATCCAATCTAGAAACATATAAATCGTTACACCCATCATCTAAACGTTATTTTATACTTATAGACCGGAGGCTCAGTACGTAAAAACCGTCAAATATTGGATGAGATGTCCTACATGTTCTGGTAATTATGTATGATAAAAGGTACGCCGTATATAAAACAACGAGTCAGAATGAAACACAATGTATAACCAGATCAATCACACAAGGAGACAGGACTCCCTCACCCCTGACCCACGTGAATAAGAAATCCACTAAAGGCATCAGTGCCCCGCGTTTCAGTGGTAAGAATGATCCAATCTAGAAACATATAAATCGTTACATCCATCATCTAAACAACAAAACAAATGCGAAAAAATCAGACTAAGTGATCACGCCTCATTGTCACAACTCACTAAACTTGTCTAAGCCCCCGATCGTGGCTGACGACACTACAAGTCAATACAAACACGTGCGCTGACCTACTTATCCACAATCAAGCATGAAAACATTTTACACACAAATAAGACGCTTAGTAGTCTGTTGTGTACTCCATTTCTTTTAATTAATTTCTTCACCGAAAATTACTAATTTTGCCACAAATGATTTAACGCCACCAAGGCTTTCCTATTTCCATCAGGACTTGCAAAAGTTGAATACTTCCAAGGTATACTAAGGCCATTGGCTACCTCGGCCAAAATCGATATGCCACCAAGACTATTGGCTACCTAAGCCCAAAACAATAAGCCACCTAGGCTATTAGCTACCTAAGCCAAAATCAATATACCACCAAGGTATTTTCAAGTAAAAAATAAACTCTATTACCGTTAATGAAACAAGCACTCGCCTGTCCACCTCGCTGTCTTAATGAAGTATGAATTGAATACGTCATCGTCGGAAATGTCACGCGAGGATCTCTAGGGAAGCGTCTGTGCACCTGAACAATCCAGTAAAGGAAGCACATGTACCTGGTCAATTTCCAGGGTCTCAATGCATGACTCATGCACATATCATCTTTATATAAGAAGAGCGTAGTTAACATTCCCTTCAGGCATCATTGAGAGATCATAGAAAAGACATAATTTGCGAGTTCCTAGTCCACAACCTTCTCGGCTTAGAGACTGGGAAACACCGCCGTAAAACACAAGCTAGGGGATAGAAAACGTATATTTAGCTTATATTTAATGTCACAACTGTGTGTGTAGCTTCCTCTCTATATAACCATTGTATTGTGGATGTTATAAAGATATAAAAAGGTGTTTCCGTGTTAATTGATTACAATGAATGTCCCGACTACACAAGTGTCACCCTGGTATCACGGGCCGTGTATACGACGTGGAATTAGTTCATAATTCAACTATTTAACGACACCGTAATGTCACATTTCTACCCGAACAACGAGCTGTTTTACTTTGGCGAAAAACAAACCAGTTTGTCGTTCGGTATTCTTTATTGTCTTTTTTATATTGCTAATTCCATAATATATGGTGAATAACGAATAACAAACTAGATAGATGTATATTATTCGAAAATACCGAACAACAGCCAACTTCACGTCACTACAGAAATGCTCGTAATCGGTTCAAATCGCTTGGATATGTCGCTAGAGACCCACCAGACGAACTCTCAATGATCAACTACACCAAAGACTCGGCAAAGAGAGGTCCTGGAAGGGTTGTAGTACTCCGCTTTGACAATTATCCTCCTTCAACAGGACCTGTCTTTATGGGTGGCAACGCTAGACCACACTTAGCGCGTGTCGTTGTTAATTTTGAGAACATTTGGGTCATTTTTGGGTGTAAAATCCACCAGACCGTTCAACCGATTAACGCAGGCTCAGATCCACCGACTCATATGTCAATGAGAAGGTGCGACCAACAGGAGATGCAGCTCGGTGCCAGACATTTGTTCACTCTTTTGACGACACTATAGACAACTTCAACAGGAAATGACCTGAACTGAACTATGAGATTTTCTATTGACCTACCAGCCATGTTTCATCCATCCCCCCTCCAATATTTTCGAACTCGACCCCGGTCAGAAACAAAACAAGCATTTTATAACGAAATACATAAAGGGGCATACATAAAGATTTTGCATGCCTTGTTTATCAAAAATTCCACCAACTGATGCACATGTCACTAATAAAGGGACGTAATTATTAGCCGAGCACCACATGTGCGAGTTTTGTAGAAGCCAATAGCGGATGCAGTAACTGGGAATAGGTGGGGCGGTAGGGTTTAGTTAATGGTGGTATGCAGTGAGCACTTATTTTACATAGTAACCAATATAGGTACATCATATTATACATAGCAACCATTATATTTTATGTCGCCCTACGATGCGATAAAACATCACGAGCATCCGGTTGATCAGAGTCGTAAGCGCGCTCATGTCGCCCGGCATCAGTTGAAGAATCGGAGCCACAATTGATCATATGACTGACACGTGTTGACCTTCAAAATGGCCTCATTCCATGGTTGTTGACGCCCCCTGGGTACCACGTGACTAAATAACCGAATCCTGTTGGCTACGCAAGCGAGGCGCCGACTCAAGTCAGTCGTAGGTGCGTTTATGTCGCTTGCGACAAGGGACACCTAGTTGTCTACAGTCGTAGGAGTAGAAACCGGAGACAACTGGACGGCGATTGGTTGGCGCCCGACTCACACCAGTCGTAAGAGCGCTCAGGTCGCCCAAGTAGTCAGGACTGATCAGTTCCACTTGATCGTAAACCAGTCGCCGATTTCGAGTCGCCGTCAGTTTTATCGCGTCGTAGGGCGACATAAGCTAGGCTTTAGCCGTACATGCAATTTAGGTGTACGGATTCACACAAATACATATGTTAAGTATTTGAGATTGTAGGTTTATCTCATTAATTTACTAAGTCGCCGTTGCATAGTTCTGAGACCGACTGCACTTATTTTGAGTTTAGACCAACATACTCACAACACAATAAGGGTAAAAGATTTTCTCAAACATTATAAGTTTAAACGTTATTTTATACTTATAGACCGGAGGCTCAGTACGTAAAAACCGTCAAATATTTGATGAGATGTCCTACATGTTCTGGTAATTATGTATGATAAAAGGTACGCCGTATATAAAACAACGAGTCAGAATGAAACACAATGTATAAATAATGCGATGATGTACCTATATTGATTGTTATCTATAATAATATAATGTATCTATACTGGCTATTATGTATAATACGATGGTATAACTGTATTGGCTGTTATGTATAATAAGATGATGTACCGTCATTGGTTGGTATTTGTAATGAGACGATGTACCTACATTGGTTCATTATATGTATAATAAGATGATGTACCTGCATTGGTTGCTATGTATAATAAGATGACTTAATGGTTGCTATGTATAATATGATGGTTGCTATGTATAATATTGGTTACTATGTATGATCTTTTTTTAAAAAACGTAAATGTTCTTTATATACGTTCATCTGTGATATTTTTTTTTATTGCTTTTAATTTTAAGTTGTACCGCCTATTGAGATCTGTGTTGATGTAATTGGCGTTAAATAATAAATATTATTATTATTATTATTATAAGATGATGTACTAACATATATAATAAGATGATGTACCTATATTGGATGAGCTGTTCTGGTAATTATGTATAATAAAAGGTACGCTGTATATAAAAGAACGAGCCAGTATGAAACACCAATGTATTTTATTTGGAAAAATATTTAATAATTGCACTGACCAAGTTTATGTTAGTATTCATGGTAAACACAGTGCGAGTCTGGTTGACGAGACAAGTGAGAGTTTTGGAGTACCTCTTATATTGATTTAAGACACAGAGCGGTTGGTCATAGCCTCAACTAGACTAGACAGGTTACATAGCGAACAATATTCTGGATTTATAACTTATAGTCTGATATTCATAATATCATGTATACATTTATATATTTTCATAACTGATCAGTGGTATTGACTGTCTGTATACAGACAAATAGATATTGACTGTCATATATAGGTATATATATATGGTTCCAAGTACTGATAGTTTTCTGATGGTTCAATTTCCCGTTACGCCAGTTATCATAATATAAACTTGTACTTGTATTACTTATCAAAGGTGATATTATATTCCATTTCTTTTAGATTTCACTTTCTACTTGGATATATGCATTAATCATGATTTGTATAAAAATAGATTTGGAAAAACAAATATTGTTTTATTTTCTTTAAATGGTCGGTTATCAAATTAGTATTTAAGTTAAAAGATATTCCACTATCATGAGTCATACAATTGCGGCAATCATTTATTTAATTTTTTTCTAGTGTATTTTAATGATGTGGGAAAAAATGGATAATGTATATTTTGTCAACTAAACGTGTAGTTTAGAACTTATCATTTCTTTAAAATTGTCTTTCACTATTAATTTTTTTAACCGGACAATTCTACAAATTGGTGTTCTGCATTAAGTCCCAGTCACACCAAACAAGTTCTCTAATGTCAAAGTCTCTAATGCCAAGTCGCCATCGTAGCCTATATTTGCCTATACCATGTAATTTATTAGAATACACATTTTGAAGAACAGGTTCCCTTTGTGATTAAAAGTTTAAACGACCTTGACCTAGCTGCAAATCTAGGCACATTCAAATTGCGGGTATTATTATTGGACATTGGGTTAACTACATGTATATGCAAATGTATGATTTTAAAAGTGGGGGTGCAGCAAAGTGGTGATAAGAGAAAGTTTGGATCAGGCCAAACGAACCCATTGGCGTGTGGGCACCCTTAAAACCGACCCACTGATCAGTGCCTTAAGAGCATCACTGCATGATCATAATCTTATAATTGAACGATTGTCAAATTATTTATTTTGGATGGGGGGGGGGGATTTCTAGGGGCGCCTTATTTTCCTGGGAGTGCAATGTACCTCCTGTACCCTGCTAGATATGGCCCTGCCTACACAGGGCCAAGTCATACACAGGAGAGGCAGAAAATTCCTAATTCAAATATAGTGCTGCGGTTGCATCCTCCCTAACTTTCCGAAGAAATCCCCATGCTCCAGCTCCTCTATAGGCTAGCCAGATTAGGCCTAAGTTGCCGAGACTCCCAAGTCTTCCCTGGACCCTGTAGAACTCTACAGGGTGCCCCGTCAGGAAAACTCCTGGTTAAGAAGACGGAATGGTGGAATGACTTAATGCCAGTAGAGTCCACTTATAACAAAACGCCTGAGGCCTACAAATTGATGCTCGGACACATCACGTTGTAACCATAACACGTTCCTACTAGGATAGACGTACAGCAATTCCTTTCATAGTACGGCAATTCCACTCGTAGTACGTCTATCTCGTTTTAAGTACGTTGTCACTCACTCTTATTGCAGGACAGGGGAAATTTAAAGTGGCTCAAAGTTCTGTAGAAACCTTCCCATCCAAGATAGTCCGAGTCCGTCTATGAAGTTCTTATTAAACAGGTCGTACTTGCTACTACTTACACTAAGCACACAGTTTGATCCGTTTTGGCAACCTTTTCAGAAGTAGTGAGAACTATTTTGGTGTTAGGAGGCCTTTATCTATGCATGTATTCTTTGACGCCAAGGCACGCCTTGGCATACGGCAATGCGGTCTAAAGGTTCAGTACGGAAACATAGATCTCTAACTAATAACCTGAGAACCAGACTGTTTTATCTCCACTTTTGGTAAAAATTGAGATATGGTATTTATTGGATTATATACTATATTCTTTGTCCTCTCATAATTTTATACCCCAATAGTCATTATAAAGGACCTTTTAGCAATTTTTAATTGTCCTATATCCCCCTTTCTAAAACCGAACTGAGAACCAGACTGGTTTATCTCCAGTAGCCAATGACTAGTTAGCGTTTGGTCACCTGACTTGGAGATAGAACATTAAGGCTTTTTAGCCTTGCTCAATCTTTTTGTAAAAGTGATTTTCTAAATTTTTGATGTAATGCCTCTATTTAAGGTTTGATTGACCGATGGTTAGATATTTTTAAAGGTTTGTGTCAATAAAAATCAACAAAAAAACCTTTGAAAGTTCTATCGCATTCAGTTAATCTTTATAAACAAGAAATATTGTCAGTGGACATAGAACAATAACTTTATTAGAGATCGTAGCTTGTCTTAAAAATGTTTTTGACTTAGACAAAATCGTAGAAATCGTCACAGAAGATGAAAGTAGAGATAATGATGAAAATAAGGTTTTGGAAGTTGCCTCTGTTATAAACTTTAATCAAGATGACAACCCAAACCAACTCTACTCATCATCCGAAATTGCTGGCATGAATATGCTGAGTGAAGAGGTTACTTCACCACTGGCAGAGAGTTCTACAGAAGAAGACTTAGGTGACCCTTTATATGTACCAGATGAGGAACTTGATGTTCCGTTAAACAACCCAAAGAATCAACTTAACGGTGAAGAGGTTAATTCACCGCTGCCAGAGAGTTCCAGAGAAGAAGACTTGGGGGACCCTTTATATGTACCAGATGAGGAACTTGGTGTTCCTTTAAACAACCCAAAGAATCAACTTAACGTTAATACCATCAATAATCCTGAGTCCAATATAAACAAAGCAGATAACCGTGACTCAGAATCTGGTCAAGAGGACAAACTAAAAACTAGAAGTAGAAAGCGCCAAAGAAATCCAGATAACTGGAAAAAGAATATTAGGAAAAGACGGCGACAACATGGTCATTCGTATGAAAGCTCTACGGGTAATATTCAAACTGAGAAGAAACTACTGGCACCAAATGCAGGTTTAAGTGCGGCCAAAACATAACTGAAGGGACCAAGGAAGAGATTTTAAATAATTTTTGGTCAAAATCTGATACAGAAAAGTACAATTATTATTGCCAAACCGTAGAGCGTGGATCCAAACAGAGAAAACGCACTAAAGCTACTGAAAACAGAAAGAAATTTTCCCATGCTTATCATCTGTATATAAATGGAAGTAAGGTTCGCGTATGCAAAGAATTTTATTTGTCAACATTACGTATTTCACAGAGACGTATTTCCTACTACTTTGAGAATATAAATGATGATAAAACGTCACAGCCAAAGAGTGGGGACAGACGTGGTAAGCTTACACCAAAGAAGATAACAGACAAGCAGACAGACTTTGTCAAAGATCATATCCAATCTTTCCCTAAGGTTGAGTCACATTATTGCAGAGCCAGTAGCAAGAAGGAGTACCTAGATCAAAATCTGAATATATCAATTATGTATCGTCTTTATTTATAGAAGTGTGAATCAGAGGAACAAACAGCCGTTAAAGAATATAAATACAGAGAAATTTTTAATTCGGAATTTAATTTGGATTTTCACACGCCAAAAAAAGATCGATGTGATCGTTGTGAAGAATATCGTATGAAGGAGAAGTTTAATTTACTAGATGAAGATCTGAAAGATGAAATATCTAAACACACCAAGTCAAAAATAGCTACAAAAGAGGAAAGAGATAAAGATCGTAAAGGAACAGACCTTGTTGTATGCTTTGATCTGGAAAATGTTTTGTCATGCCCAAGGGCCAATGTATCCACTTTCTTCTACAAAAGAAAGTTGTCAGTATATAATTTAACAGCTCACTGCTCAGCAGATTCAGGATCCTATTGTACTATCTGGAATGAAGCTATAGCAGGTAGAGGTGCCAACGAAATGGCGAGTAGTTTGGTAGCCATACTTGAACAAATTTACGAAAAGCATAAACCAGTGAGAATTACTTTATGGTCTGACTCCTGTGTGCCACAGAATCGTAACTGTGGTATGTCATTTGCCCTTAGTACATTTTTAGGGAAACATCCTGATATAGAAAGGATTACACATAAATACTGTGAGCCCGGTCATAGTAGTATTCAGGAAGTTGATAGCATACACAGCGTTTTAGAAAATCAATTTAGTTCAACCGAAGTGTTCAGTCCACTTGCTGTTGTAAGATGCATCAAAAAGACATATTCAAAAAATCCAATGACAGTTATACAGATGAAACCAGAAATGTTTCATAAATACATCGATGCGGCTAAAAATCTTAAATACAATGAAGTTCCATATACGCAGGTAAAATGTCTGACTTATGTCGATGGAAATCCATTTGATGTTGGGTATAAGAAGTCCTTCTCGGCACCGGAAGAGTCAGCTGTGGTATCCATCAGACCACGAATGGGCAGTAATCGAAGATCATCTCAACCTCAAGCCCCAACAGAAATACCTTGGCCTAAGCATAAAGTAGAAACAACTACGCCAGTTTTATCAAAGGAAAAGGTAGCAGATATAAAATCAATGTTAAAATATATGCCTCCAGTTGACCAGAAGTTTATGTCAGGCCTTTTGAAGTGAAATTTCCACTATTTTTTCCAATTGTAGCTTGAGAACTTTTTCATTAGTTTGTTTGTTGTTTTAATAATTTGTAGTTTGCGTATTTTTTCTCATCAGTTTGTATGCTGTTTGGAGAATAAAATAACTGAACATTCATTCTTTGTAAATTGTTTTTCTCGATTGATAGAAATGGTGATGTGATCCCACCTCGTAAAATGTTAGTGCTGATGCTGTCCTTATATTAGGGGTCGCGGTGGCTCAGTGAGTATGTCGTTGACTCATTTATCTGGAGATCTTAGGTTCAATCCCTACGTTGATCTTGAAAGTTTGGCGGAGTCCAAGACGGAGAACCGAGGGCCCTACAGGGGTATCGAAATTATGTTCAACATAGCATGTACCGAAAAGCTCTCTCGACAGTCAGAATTCACAGTATAGCGCATGTTCTACTCTTCAGAGTGGGACAGGGGCAGTCCCAGATAATACAGAGTCTAAAAAATATGTCTGTTTACAAATGTATTTTAAACGTCAAACTATGATCAAATAGAGTATTTACCTTGTCTGAAAATATCAACTCCAAATCTTGAGACGTTTTAACATGATCCACAGCTGTAGCACCCAAAAAGGCACCTTGATAAACGTGACTATTACAGGAACATTTAGTCAAGTTTTTATTAAAAAACAATTTCCCCGAGACAAAAATGCAAGTACCATTCTCTGTTTTAAAAACGTATAATATAGCTTCAAATAGTCGTACAGGGCTAATGTAGATATTTACACGAATTTTTTCACGCAAAATTAATAAGCTTTATCCTCCAAAAATTATCTGGGACCTTCACTTTAAACCCCGTTTTATTTAATGGCTTATTAACGCAGAATACCACAATACAGATAGTGATAAATGGGTTATTTTGGTATTTTATTGGACATGGAACAGTTTGGTTCTCGAGAAAAGTGGCTTTTTTTTAAAGGAAATTGTTCTATGTACAAAGTTAAATTTGTCAATTTAACGATGTTTATGTAAATTAGATGATGAAAATTGTGATAAATATTCACTAGAGACACCCATGGACTCAAACATAAACTTTCATCGGGTCTTAAAGCGTAGATAAAAAGTTCTGTATGTTTGAATATTCAACAGCCTTTTGACTGAAATTTTCAGCAAATTACCTTTACACTATCTAGTTTTTAACTATTATAGTGAGAACTGCCATCTCTTTATCTTATCTCCCATAATGTAACTTTATAAGAAAGGCGTTTTTTTTTTTATTAAAAGTTGATGATATATTGTCATTTACTGTAATCATAAATATAGTCGTGTTAAGAACTTTAGTAAACATAGTAGTTCTACAAATACCATTAACAAGACGATAGTCTAATGTTTATAAAGGTGTGTTTAATTTTATTAAGTTAATCTTAAGGTAAATAAATATTGACAATATATAAGTTAAATATATTTAGTGGTATCCGATATTTAACCATGAATAGGACCCTGGTATATAGAAGTCAGGATTGTTAACCACCCCCTACGAAACTTTATAATTAAAATATTTCTATCACTGTATTTAACGATTTTAATATTGACTTAGCTTGACATATACATTATGAGTTTTATCAAAACACGATTAACACACACATACACAATCCTATATGTCTGTCCTCCAACAGTTTGACTTTACAAGTACAACATAACCAGATCTTAAAATTCGAATCCACATTTTAACGAGTTTCCCCGGTGGCACAAATGTTATTCATATGCTTACGCAGGGGCGTAGCCCTGAAATATATATGTACACCCATCAATTTTATTTAAAGTCTCAGTCTTCTGTAAACATTGTTTGGCTGTAAACATTGTTTGGCTGCAAACAGTTCTTTCTGCTTGAAGAAACTCCACAAACGCGTTTTCCTGCTATTCCAGTCTGTAGCCTGTGAATACAGCAACTTCGATTTGGTCCAATATAACCTACCTGGCTGCCCAGAATTCCAAACAACCAATCAATCGTAGTGGGCTATGGGAGCCTCACCCTCCCGGAGAAAAATTTGAAAATTTAACCACCGCAAATGCGTTTTCTGCTATTCTAGCCTGTGTGAGCAGCTCCAAAAGTATCCAATGGTTTTGCAACTGAAATCCCACTCTGAATTCCAACCATCCAATCACACTGTTGCAGTTGCATTCACAAGTATTAATCGATGCCCAAAAAATGTCGCACAAAGTAATGTGGCCCCAGCCAAAATGTTTTAATCAATAGTCAACTCAGTACAAATTCGTGGTATTCAATTAAAAGAAAAGTGAAATTAGTGTTTTATTAGGACTCGATGACAGTTAGGGAAGCAAAACTAGAAATGCCCGAAGGAGGTTTACGGGCTGCGACCAGTTTTCTTCGCGGGGCGAAGAAGCGGAGCTGACCTTGTATGGACCCTCCAAGAAAATTTTAGAATATTTGATGGCCGCAAACGCGTTTTATTGCTATTCCAGTCCCAAAATTAGTGTTTTATTAGATTTCGGGCACTTTATTTTGCCAAATTTTTGGCGGGGCCCAAGTATATTCAGACCCCTCAGGAAAACAATTGGAGGGGGGGTCCGACCCCCCCCCCCCCCTCCATATGTGACGCCCATGTGCTTACGGTAAACCTGCAGGGGAAAAATGGAGCCATTCAGAGGCAGAAATAGTTCTACAAGTAGGTCTATATTTTTTATTTAGGCTACTTTTACTTTACGAAATCTGGCATACAGTAATCAAGCACACGACAGCGTTCTGCTTACTATAAAAAAAAAATTATTTACCTTGAAAAATAAACACGATCAAATTTGGATAGTACTAAACTCTGTTACCATGATTACGGAGAGGGGGTATTCAGTGTTAAAACTCGAGTCATAATTCGATATCATGTTTCATATACCATTGAAAAGCACGTTCATGTACAATGTATAGCCTACTCTTTCCTCTCTATGTGTTGCTGTCCGACAGTAATCTAATTGCTAAATATAGACTGTACTTTCAATTTAACCGAGGTCCCGTGTACACGTAAAAGATTCCTTGTCCGTTGGCATTTATGGAAGCCTATAACTACCATTCATAATTTCTACTTTTCGCGCCTTCAAAACACGAAAGTCGAAAAGGATACGTTAGGCGACATCACGGTATACAAGCTAAAATGAACTCGAAAATAGGAAATTAAGAAATAGTACACTGCGATAATAGCGCCTCTCGTTATTTATGGAAGCGTGTTTGGGTCACTACTTGAGAAAGATAATATCCAAACATATCGGCTCAAAATATGTCAATTTTATGAGTTATATTACAAGAAATCGACTTAATAAAGTTGACTTGACGCATTTAATTCACCCTATGCCGACATGAACTATGTCGATATGTTTATATCATGTCAATGGTCGATTTGACTCAAAATCGATATTTCATGTTTTTATTGCACGATATAATGATATAGGTACAGACCACTTATGATTTCCCCATTAACTTTAATGTTTATTCTCGTCTCTTAGACCGGCTCTAACTTTTTCCCAAATTTTTGTAGGGTCGAACGCCTTCTGCCACAGATAAAACAACATGTGGCAAACTCGTGACCTGAAGCATGTATGAAAATGAAGTGAAATGAAATGGGGTTTAACGTTTTACTCTTCTGCACCTAACATAGGCTAATGGAAGACGAGCATACGCTATACGGTACAGTGTACTATGAGGGAAATTTTGCCCGGGTAGCGGCTCTACGGCCTACTCTTACATCGAATTCCAACTGCCAAAGGATCTTTTATGTGCACGCCAATATGTGCACGGGACCTCGGTTTTTCGTCCCATACGAACGACTAGACAGCTGTCCTCGTTAGGCCCTCCGTTCTGCATCACTGACAAGGGGAAACCACGCCGGAAAATCGAGATGAACTTTCTCGGCCAATGCAGGGATCGAACACCCGACCTCCAGACTAGCGAGCCAGCGCCTTACCCAGTTAGCCACGTGATCCCCCAAGCATGTGTGAGGTTCACCATGAAAAATCTGAGATACACAAGCTGGAAGTAGAGACAAGAAAACAAGCAATTTTCGGCCCTACATTTCAACGTAACCAACTTCTCAACCCTTGTATCCCTCCGCCTCAAAATCATGTATATTTACTACAACCTGGCAGAAAATGTATTTTCAAACCCTTTTCTTTGATTCTACACCCAAAAGGCGACAAAAATAGCCATGCAAAAGAGGGAAAAGGGAAACGGAGAGACAAAAAAACTAAAAATATCTTTCGCCCCACATTCGTAGATGACGGCGTAGTAGAAATATTTGGTGAGCTGTGTAGTATATAAGGGTGAAACTTCAAGTATATCAAGGTTGTGAGCCATCTAAAAGTCACAATTTTAATCGATTTTGATGAAACTTGAAGTATATCTTTATAACCCAAAGATCTCTGTCCTGTCGCTATTCGTGCATATCGTATCGGAGCTTATTTAATAGTGTTATTATGAGTGTTTTCTGTGTAATTTGTTTATATCCTGTCCCATTTTTTCACAGAACTCAAATACTGCCTTTAACAAGAAAGATTTTAGCCCAAAAGACCCATGGACCTGAGATAGGGTCATCATTTTTGCAATTATTCTTGATTTTTTCTTTTCTTTCACCGGTATGTTTTCAGAACATATGGAGAGCATATAACAAAGGCCTTTTGGTGATACCCCTATATACTACACATCTTACCAAATATTTCCAAGCCGTAGGAAGATAGTTATTGTTAGCCTTTGTCTCCCTTTCCCTTTACCCCCTTTTGCTTTTTTGTGTAAAATCAAAGAAAAGCGTTTGAAAATACATTTTATGCCAGGTTTTGGTGAATATTCACGATCTTGAGGCGGACGGATACAAGAGAGGTTGGTTACGTTGAAACGTAGGACCGAAAATTTCATATTTACTTGTCTCTACTTCCAGCTTGTGTATCTCAAATGTTTCATGGTGAACCTCATCCATACTTTTGGACAAGAGTTCGCCACATATTTTGCTTTATCTGTGGCAGAAAGCGTTCTACCCCCCCCCCCCCAAAAAAAAAAATTGGGAAAAGTTAGAGCCGGTCTAAGAGACGAAAATTAACATAAAAGTTAATTGGGAAAACATTAGTGGTCTGTGGCCATATTATTAAGAGAATAAACATTAAAGTTAATGGGGAAATCATAAGTGGTCTGTACCTATATCATTATATTATGCAATAAAACCTGACATATCGATTTAGAGTCAAATCGACTATTGACATGATGTAAACATAAGTTCATGTCGGCATAGGGTGAATTTAATGCGTCAAGTCAACTTTATTAAGTCGATTTCTTGTAATATAACTCATAAAGTTGATATATTTTTAGTCGATATGTTGGGATATTATCTCAATAAGTAGTGACCCTAATACGCTTCCATACGTTATTTCCTAATTCCTTATTTTCGATTTGTATTTTGGCTTGTATTTGTATGTCTGTAAGAAGGCGACAACACACATACCAAACCATAATGCAACACAAAAATAGGAAATTAAGAAATAATCATCATTTCCTAATTTCTTATTTTCGACTTTGATTTTTATGGAAGCGTATATGGGTCAATAGCGCGATAGATACCGCAATATTAAGTTGGTATTATGTCAACATATCGTGATTATTCTGATGATTTTGTCTCGCTAATTTGCATGTCGTCTTTTTGTTTTAGATGTATACGTCGACATAGCGCATGGCAATATTTTGCGTATATGTCGACATGTACTACGGCGAAATGGAATATGTCGCCAAAGCTTCCGAATAGCAATATCTTACCGCAAACGTGTACATTTAAGACGAAATGGGGACATAAAACATAGCTTGTTGACTCAATTACCTCGGCAAAAATTGACTTTTCAGAGATAAAATCATCAGAATAATCACAATATGTTGACATAATACCAACTTAATATTGCGGTATCTATCGAGCTATTGACCCCTATACGCTTCCATACTATCTCGTCTTAAATGTAAACGTTTGCGGTAAGATATTGCTATTCGGAAGCTTTGGCGACATATTCCATTTCGCCGTAGTGTATGTCGACATATTCGCAAAATATTGCCATGCGCTATGTCGACGTGTGCATCTAAAACAAAATGACGACATGCAAATTAGCGAGTTATTCAATTAACTCGGCAAAAATTGCCTTTTCAGAGATAAAATCGTCCGAAAAATCACAATATGTTGACTTATTATCAACTTAATATTGCGGTATCTATCGCGCTATTGACCCCTATACGCTTCCATACTTCAGAGATAAAATCGTCAGAAAAATCACAAAAAGTTGACTTATTATCAACTTAATATTGCGGTATCTATCGCGCTATTGACCCCTATACGCTTCCATAACACCACGACATTAAGAATGTCGTAATGTGGCGTAAAAATGTCGTATTGTCGCGTAAAAATGTCGTGATGTCGGGTTGTCGTGGTGTCGCGTTGTCGACTTTATTTATCAATGTTGAAGCGGCCACGAGATCAAGTTAGCCACCACTATCTCTCATCCTTCACAAAGAATACTTGCCCTTCACTAACTGCGAATCAAATTGGACCGGACTACCAAATTTGCTGGGTGACCATGACTTGGGTGAAATCATGTGCTCGGTATGGGCTAATCCGAGCCTTTAGGAACAGAACAGTAGGACGTTAAACCCTATTTCATTTCTAATCCGAGCCTTCGATAAATTAAATGAATTGCAAATAGTCTAATTTTTAGTAGGCTAACCCATTTATTTGCTCAAAATAAAAATGCTTTTAATTCTTCTAAGGTATCTAATCATAAGTGTGCCAGAAAATAATAAGTAGATGTAAAGAGGGATAGAAACCTACTGTCATAGCACACTGTATGACGTATGGCCGTCTTCATTAGACCAGTTTAGTAGCAGAACAGTAGGACGTTGAACACCACTTCATATCAAATATCAGTAAAATACGGGTCTTAATACAAAATTCCAGATATCATGTTACACATCACTGAAAAGCACGTTCACTGACCTTTCCTCAAATATGTTTAATGTCAAAATATGTGTCTAAATACGAAATTCCAGTTATTGTGTCATACAACATCTGACAGTAGGTTTCTATCCCTCTTTACATCTACATTTGTACTTATTATTTTCTGGCACACTCATGATTAGATACCTTAGAAGAAATAAAAGCATTTTTATTTTGAGCAGATACATGGGTTACTAAAAATTAGGCTCGGATTAGAAATGAAATAGGGTTTAACGTCCTACTGTTCTGTTCCTAAAGGCTCGGGTTAGCCCATACCGAGCACATGATTTCACCCAAGTCATGGTCACCCAGCAAATTTGGTAGTCAGGGCCAGTTTCATTCGCAGTTAGTGAAGGGTAAGTATTCTTTGTGAAGGATGAGATAGTGAAGGCTAACTTGATCTCGTGGACGCTTCAACATTGATAAATAAAGTCGACAACGCGACACCACGACATCACGACAACACGACATTACGACATCACGACAACCCGACATCACGACATTTTTACCCGACAATACGACATTTTTACGCGACATTACGACATTCTTAATGTCGTGGTGTCGGGTTTAAAATGTCGGAATGTCGCGTTGTCGTGGTGTCGGGATATAATGTCGTGATCTCGGGTTGTCGCCAAATGAAGGGCGACACCACGACATCACGACATGATACCAATCAGCCACCATAGGTAGGGGATTAAAATTGAAAGAAGACTGATAATCCAAAGAACAAGAAGACGATCAAGACACACTTTAAGCCAGGCCAAGGAAGTTACTGTTGACACATTATAGTCAATATTGATCTTGAGTATGCTAAACGACAAATATAGGTCTATCTGCCTAAGATCTCGGTTCAGTACGATATTGGCATGTATCGGATCGTAACATGATGGATTATGGCCCATGATTATACGAAAATCGCGTTATTTTCATGTTGACCCAATAGAGGTTACAATTTTTAACGAATTTTGTTGAAATGTAAGTTTATAACTCAACGATCTTGGTTCGTTTCGATATTCGCGCATATTGGAATTTTAATAATAATCAAAAGAAACCATTAACATAAATAGAAGTACATTCAATAACAATACATAATCCAAACGATAATGACCACTAACTCTTAGTGGGATAAAATGGTGTAAGCTGATATTATGTATAACAGGCTGCTGACTAGATGGATATTTGTCATTAACTTGAAAACGTGACCTGTATGTGTTACGAAACGTCGTTATTAAATTATAGAGAAGTAGTTATATCCATATATACCTTGTGTTGTGTTTTGTTATGAATAATATCCGTGCTTCTAGATGTCATTTAAAGATTTATGACGAAACTTGTTTATAACTCACAGATTGTGGTTCATTTCGATATTCGCGCATATTGGATCGTAACTTCCTGAATTATGGCCTGGATGCAAGATGGCTGACTGAAGTGTTATGTTGAAAATCGGAGAGAGTTTTTTTTGTTCTTAGCAGTGTTTTACCTTGTGATGGCATGACCAATTTTATACTAAATTCAAGTTCTATATTCTGTGAATGATGATGGGACATTGAATTCGAAATTGAATTTTTAGATTTTGTTACTGTAACCAGAAGAAACACTAATAGTATCTAAATAGTTTATTAGGAATATACAGAGACAACAATCTCTGAAAAATGCAAATATATTATTTTAATAAAAATGTTCTAAAAACATATACAACATATACAGATTTACTCAATACAATTTATGCAAAACTTATCTCCTGCGTCAACATACATTATACATATACATAATTGACTAATATTAACTTCTTACCCTAAGTAAGGGAACACAGAAGCAACCAAACTACGATAAAAAAAACCATCCAGTGGAACCCTAAAAAGAAATGTTCATTCGATCAACACCATATCAAGTAAATAACCTGAACACACTTGACCTATCCGTGGTAAGAATATAACAATACATTACGTGTCATTACCCCTTTAATTTACAGTGTTTCACCAGAGATCAAACATTACATAATACAGATGTCTTATAAATCTACAATAGTATATATATATATATACAAATGTATATAAATATGGAAACGAGTTATTGACATACACGTTCCAAGATATATAATGCATCATCTTACTTAATCAAATAATAAACCACTGATTGTAACAACGTGGAAATAAGATCGTAAAATTACCTTCGGGGTTGAAATATGGCGTACCACCCTCGAGCTCTTCAGACCCAACTGTAGTTGAGCTTCCCTACTAACAAATGCTCATTGGATAAACTGGTCACGTGACACCGTATAGTTTACAATGCGCGAAATTTAAATGGACATAATTATAATATAACATGCATGTAAACCTGACTAAATCATAATACAATTTTACTAAATAATTGACTATCCAGAATATGTTAAATGTACATAATTAAATCCGAGTGAATTGAACAATTACTATGTAAGCAGATTGCTATCTTAGTCTATGGAAACACAAATTGGAAACAATGCATCAATGAAAGGTCACATTACATTAGAAGAAATCTACATTTGATTGAGCAGTCTGAAAACTAATCACCTGCGTACTGTTAATTAGTGAGTAAACACGTCCATCTTATCTTTTGTTATACACTAGTTATTACAATACCAACTACCTAAACGTCAAAAAAGCAAAGCAAGAAGCGACACAAACCGGACGATTCGTCTAGCTACGGTGAATTTTTTGAAACTATTTTAAAGGATGACATTTCATTGAAATCATTCCTAGGAGAACTATTTAAACAACCGATCATTATCTCTCAAATATGCTATTTGATGAAGCCCGAGATCACACGCCCACTAAACGATCGTATTAGCAAAATAGATGATGATATCGACGAACTACAACAATACTCGAGGCGAACCTGTCTAAAGATCAGTGGTCTAAAGGAAAACAAACATCAAGATACCGACGAAATCACCATTAATCCTTTTAATAATCACATTCTTGAGGCCACCAAACTAAGCAAAGATGATATAAGAAGAACTCATCGAGTCGGTAAATCAAACGGAAATAGCGACAGACCAAGAGATATAATTGTAAGATTCATCATCGTCATAGAGCCGCTATTTACGGCAATAAGAAGAGACTAAAACAGTACAACATCGCCAATAAATCTAAAATTTACATTAATGAAGCCCTCACTGCCAAACGTGCTGGTCTTTATAAGCAAACCCGGTCCTGGTACAACAATTCTATCATTAAAAATTGTTGGGCATTTGATAGCAGAATCTATATTAGACCTCTGTCTGATGATCGGAATTTTGTAATAAACAATGAGAATGGTCTTAAGAAGTTTGAGGTAAACGTTTTGGGTCAGGGTACAGAAATTCAAGAGGGTACATCCATCCATGAAAACGACAAAGGAGATGAAGGAACTCAAGCCGAAGCTTTAATAACTAACTTGCCATCAATCCAGACAATAACCGAAAATATGAAACAACAGTCACTGTTAGATTTCGGACTCCTCACATCAACACCAAAATAATGATAAACTATGTAATGTGTAAACTACTTGTTTCACTACCAAATGTATTCTTATCTTGTAACACAGTTGAATAGTTACTGTTACTTAAACCATTTTTAGATTGTCACATAGTCTGATATGGCCCAATTATAAAATACAGAAGCATTTATTGTTACAAACTTTTTGTATGCTTATTTAATTATCCTAATTGTAAAAAAAACTCCCCTCACATTACAGTTGACAGATTTAATAAAATACTAACGCGCGCTTCTAGAACTAAACGAATTAAAGCTCCTCGAGGCTAAATGGGATTACCAGTTCTTAATTTTTATATTCAAACGAGTTATAATAATATTACCAACTTAACTTTATCTTATATTTTTTTCAAATGGTCAACTTTTACACGCAATTCTAAGTGTTTTGTCAAATGATACGTAAAAAGTCGTGTAATGCATACATGTAATAGATACTTGTTTAATCACTCCATGTGTGTAAAAGAGCCTTGTGGCTGGTTAGATTTTTGCACGCTGACAAAGCACAACTAATGACTAAACATAATGTGTGCTGTTTAAAGCTTCGCGGAGTCATTTAAAGTTACATTATGGGAGATTTTTATAAGGAGTTAGCCATTCTTGCTATAACAGTTCAAAAATAGATGATGAAACAAGAATATATTGAAAATTTCAGTCAAATTACTTTATTCTGAACAAAGTTATTACCACTATCATTTTTCACTAGAAATAGTAGTAAACTGCATTGACACCCTTTTTCAATTATGACCGTTTACAATGGCTGAGGTACCGTTAGCGTATTCGATTTGAGACGGGACTGCAATTCAATTCGTATTACATTTATTATTTACTACAAATTAGAATTAAGTCTTTTAATATATAGATAAGAAGAGAAAGTCTGCGACAGGATTTTATAGCTTGAAAGGAATGGACCAAATAAACGAGGCAATTATAATAAATAGCCGACTTCTTGCAATGCCTGCGTGTACTCTTTTGTACTTCAGGCATGCCTAAGTGACTCCCTAAGCAGACGAAGAGAAAACAGTGATCCGATGGGGTTGCAATTCAACCGGGGTGATGTTAGCTGCGATGTTTATCAATTTCCATAATTTTACTGAAACGAAAGTGACAGAAGCGCGTATAATAACGACAGTGTGTATTATAAGGAAGACAGCGTGATGAGCTGCTAATTTCCCGACGCAGTTCATATAATTATTTACAGGCCTACCTGATCAGCCATTTTGCAATCTTCAATAATACTGTTGGGGAAAAATACAGCAATCAATGAACCGTGTGAAGAGAATAAAGCCGGATGTGTATAGCTGGCTGACAAGAAACAAACCGGAAGTGCGATCGGCTAACCTTTCCAGGTCACAAGCCTCCATGTCCGCCATACTTATTTCACAAATTGGAAACAAGTATGGCGGCTTGAGGGCGTTAACGTTTTTTTATTACATTATTTCGGCATTTTTGTAACCGGAGTTCAGCTTTAAGCTGAAATGTTGAAAATAGCAGCTAAAACTACACCACATGGTCACTGCTCAGTCGATGTAAACACAAATGATATCATCGAGAATAACGAGTTGACGACGTAACAGGAGGGAACGATTTCTAAAACCAGTTCCGCAAGGGGCTCAGCTGGTCGAGCTGCCTAGGGCCCACCAGAGTCTTGATCCGTCTCTGTTTAAATCCGAACCAAATCCAAGCCATCCGTGGGTATACAGAGATGATTTTTAGCTTGTTGTTTAAAAAAAGATCTAATTTATAATTTCTATGACATCTGAGGCCCAAAGGAAGACCGACAAAAGTCAGTTTTTGCTCTCCAATAATGTATCTTTAAGAACAGCCACAGTTTGTTCTACCAATCTCTAACACCACACCCCTAGCTCCCAGCCTCGCCTCTTAAACTAAGGGTAAACGGTAATTATGTATGTTATATACGACATATTCACTGGTGATCATCTTTTTATCGCCATAACACAAGACAACGAAAATTATTGATAGTCGTGTACTTCAAGCCAAATTCCCTAACATGCAGCATACTGAAAATATCGCCCACTGTTGAAATTATAAGGCTTAATAACTTGAATGTCAAAGTTGTACTTAGAAACTCGACCAGTTTAATAACAGCTCCGACTGTAATAGTTTCATGGTAAATTGCTAGTCAATATTAAAATGTTTTAACTAAAGTATAAAATACAGCCGAAGTAGAGCCTAAATAAGGACGCGAATTGAAATAGTATTATGTCAAATGCGATTCTTATAGTTATTTAACTCTCTTCGAACAAACATTACGCGTACATGTAACTAAACTTAAATGTACGCCTATATGCATATAAATTATATAACTGTTCGAATTATAAATGTAATATATATATGTTATGTTTTTCCTACATGTCTCATCCATCTTTATTTTTTTTAATTGTTGTTTGGAAGTGTATTTTTAGATTATAACCATATCATATAGGTATTACAAGTATATATACATCATATTTATATGATGATTCTCATATTATCGCTTGAGGCTAGCTGCAATATACGTACTGTATAAAAGGAAAAAATATTACATGTGGACATTTACAATATACTTACTTAAATATGTCTCAGTCGTCTTTCTTTTTTATATTGTTGTTTGGAAGTATATTTTGAGACTAAAACCATATCATATATGTATTACAAGTATATATACATCATATTTATATGATGCTTTTCATATTATCGCTTAAGGCTAGATACAATATACGCACTGTATAAAAGGAAAAAAATAATATATAATATACTCACTTAAATATCACAATTAGTATGTATAAACCCAATTGAAGTTAAAGTCATAACAATGGTCTACTTTTTATAATATAAAAATTACACAAATTTTGAAGAAAAAAAACGGAAATAATAATGGAACAAAATCTTCTCTCAGGATTCTTTCGTCAATTTCGGACACCCCATGTGTCGTGTTAATGTAATAAACCATTGTAAATATGATTTTGTTGTTAATAAGCTCATGTATATATGTTCGAATATCTCAAACAATTTCTTTGTGTGTGGAAATGTTATCACTTATAAATTATACAAACTATGTAATGTGTGGAATTGTGCCGTCCTGGTCATGTTCGATTAGTGTATCATTACAGGACAAATGAACAGGACAATCCAACACATGTCATAGTACAAGGCAAATATCTTAACATGTGTATGTAATATATCTTTACTTCTAATTAAGACATTATTATTGAGGGGGTGTATTGAATCAAACCCAGGACCAGACGGAAAACGAATTGTCTCGAAAAAATTATCAATTGTTCATAATAATGTATGTGGTATATTACCGAAAATATCAACAATTGAAGCAGAATTATGATATTATATGTATAACGGAGTCACACCTGGATCATTCTATTTCTGATTCCAGAGTATGTTTACCAGGTTATCATGTAAGAAATGACCTGTGCCATAACGATTTAGAAATATTTTTTGTCAGTATTAGTAATACTAAGAATACGTTTCTATTAGGAGTTATATATCGTCCACCAAACACGCCAATTTCCTTCTGGGATTCTTTGTACGATATAGTAAGTAAAGACTTAGATAACTGTACCCCCTTCCCCTTGATATTAACAGGGGATTTTAATATTGATGTTTTATCTAATTCCAGTAATTGTAACAGTATTTTAGTTATTACAGAGTCAGCTTCGTAAATATATGGTTTATTTACAACGGAAACAGAATATCAACAAATACACAAATAGGCCTACATCTACACTACAGGAACTAGTCTATATATACTCGAACAATTACCTCGACGGGAACACATATAACTATATTGTATCTACCATTCTGCACAGCTGCCAACGCAGCGGCTGGACTCGGGCGAGTACATACGCCGGCCTCTGCCGTCTCGTCGTCTGCTCGCTCTCTCTCTCTCTCTCTCTCTCTCTCTGGTTGCCTTGTCTGCAAACTGTGAGTAAACTGCTATATATAAAGCGGCCAACACTTAGGGAAGATGGACAGGAGGGATCATCAAATAAGGAAGTTCATATTGCACAGATCATATGTAGCTTATAGATAACATATTGAATAAATTATATACATGTAGTTAATAAGATCGTGCCTTAAATACGTTTAGAGAGTAAAAGAAACGTCCACTACAATATTTATCAAAACTAACAGAGGTCATACATTTCTTTGCACCTTTATGAAAGGTATAGACAACTTTGTTACATAATGTCAAAAAACTAGGCGTAACATTACAACGCTTTGATCTAGTAAATCTCATATATGAACCAACTAACTCTACAACCCATCCCGGAACATGCATAGATCTGTTTATTACAAATAAAAGGTGTCATATTTCTAAATATTCAGTATTGCACCCTATATGTAGTACTTATTCGTTAATAACTGTTGAAATTAACTGTATTACCTATAAACAATTATCATATAAACGGAAAATCAGAAATTATAACCAGGCTAATTTTGAAGGCTTATGTAATTCTCCTAAACAAATAGAATGGTCAACAACGGTTTTTAATAGTAAAGATATAAATAAATTATATAATGATTTTAAAAATGTCCTTGACGAAAACACATCAATATTAATTCCTACTAAAGAAGTCACAATTAGACCCAAAAAACCTTTTATGAACAACTGTATCCGCCTAAGAATTCGACAAAGAAACCAAGCCCATACGCGTGCCTAAAGTTCCGTAAAATTAGAAATGAGGTAATTTCACTCATACGGCATGCGAAAGATGATTTTAAATCTAAAATAACCAATAAAATAAATAATCATAAAGTCACATTAAATGAGTGGTGGAAATTAGTAAAATCAGTTGTGAAAATGGAAAAAGTAAACAGTAATCTCAATGGCAAAATTTATTCTCATCCTCTTGATAAGGCGACAGTATTAAATTCATACTTTACATCTGTTTCAAAACTTGATACATCGCATGAATTACCTCCCTTTGATGCACGCACGGACATCACAATGGATGATTTTATCGTAACTGAGCAAGAGGTTAATGATCAATTTAAAATACTCGACTTTTCAAAGCCACCAGGACCTGATGAACTCAGCCCATTAATCCTAAAAAAAACGTATCTCTCGCCATTGTAATTCCACTAACTCGTCTATTTAACCCGTGCCTGACAACTAAACAACTTCCAGACATATGGAAAACTTCGCACGTAACATCCGCCTTTAAAGGGAAGGGTGATCCACAATTACCGGAAAATTATCGCTCCATTCCCATAACGTGCACAATTTGTAAGATTTTTGAAAAAATTATCTTAAAACACCTATACAACTAGATAAGGGGGGAGAGAGAAATGGGGTTTAACGTCCACTCGACACAAACTAGGTCATTTCGGGACTAACATACGGTTTAATTTGTTTCAATGATTCGCTTGCGCGTAGAGGTCTTTAGCAGTGGCAGGAAACCGGAGTGCCCGGCGGAAACCCACGAGGTTGAGAAGGCGCCCCTATCTCCATGCCACATACGCTCACACCAGGGATCGAAACCACAGCCGCAAGCCAGATGTGACCGGCCAGCTAGAGGTCGAAGCGCGGCACTCTAGACCACTCCAACCCCCCAAGGGAGAAGAGCTTAGTTTTGTATTCTGTGAAATTTCTAAAGCGTTTGATAAAGTCTGGCACTTGGGAATTATATTTAAACTGCGAAAGTATGGTATTAGCCTAAATTTATGTGATTGGATATACAATTATTCAACAAATCGTAAACAAAGTATTGTACTTGAAGGTTTTCAATCACCGTATTTGGCAGTTGAATCCGGGGTTCCCCAGGGTTCCATACTCGGTCCTTTTCTGTTCCTAATATACATAAATGATATTTCAGACAATCTAGATAACAATGTACGATTATTTGCTGACGATACTTCCTTATTTGCAATTATAAATGATAACCCATTAGAAACTGCTAATTCAATCAATAGTGATCTAAGGCTAATATCAACGTGGGCAAATAAATGGCAAATACAACCCGAAACAAATTATTATAATCTTAGAAACCATAAACTGAAAATACCACAATGTAAAACGTCTTCTTACATAAAAAGTTTTTTTCCCAACACAATCAAACTATGGAACAGTCTTCCTACATACGTACAGTTATCGCCGTCTTTCAATACGAGTCATTATCCTATCCATAAAAAACCTAGTTACTTTCATTATGGAACCCGCAAGGAAAATATCATTCACTGCCAACTAAGAAATGAATCTAGCAATCTCAATAATCACCTTTTCCACCACTTCCTATTTGAATCAAAAATATGTCCACACTGCAATTCTTCGTATGAAGATAACTTCCACTTCTTCTTCTCTTGCCCATCTTATTCAGCTATCAGAATCGAACTATTAAATTCATTAAAGGTAATCACAGAAACTGTTAATCTAGATCTAATTTTGAATGGCTCTAATGAGCTTTCTAACACATCTAAAATATTTTGATTTTTGAAGCAATCCATAATGCATTAAAAGTAATCACAGAAACTGTTAATCTAGATCTAATTTTGAATGGCTCCACAGAGCTTTCTAACACATCTAATATTTTGATTTTTGAAGCAATCCATAATTTTAAAGGTAATCACAGAAACTGTTAATCTAGATCTAATTTTGAATGGCTCCACAGAGCTTTCTAACACATCTAATATTTTGAATTTTGAACCAATCCATATTTTTAATAAAAGTACTAAAAGGTTTTGATTTCCTTTTAAATATGTAGAGGTCACAATTTTTATACGATTTAAAAAAAAAACGTGTGAAAATATCACCGTCACACTCGAAGATCGTGGTTCCTTTTGATAATCGCGCATATCCGAATGTAAATTCGTGGATTATGGGCCCTGATTGTTCATAAATCACATTTTTAGCTGGCTGATTCTCTTGGAAATTGTGGGCGTATCATGCCTGGCAGCCACTGGTTGAATTGATGATTGACTAGCACCCCTCTGGAATGAGATTGTTTGCTTAGTTTACATAGAGTGATGAGCAATTTCAATACCAGATGCTCTATAAGTGCAAGTAATTTATGAGTGTCATCTATTTAGGATCACCAGTCTCAATATTTTAAACTATAACAACTACTTATTTATTTGAGCGCCATTTCGAAGAGTATTCTCTCAAAGTTAAAAGCTTGATAACCTTGAGAGAATACTCTTCGAAACGTCGCTCAAATAAATAAACAGCAATTTTTCCATGAGTATGTATTATAGTTTATTGCTCTATCCAGTTACTAAATGCCTCTCAAAGTATATTATTGAGCCTCAGTTTTGATTTGTAAAATACAAGTAGGTTAATGTCCAGTCATCAATGGTCCTGTCTTGGCATGTCTAACCAGCGGCTACCAGGCAGGATATGGCCACATTTTCCAAGAGATGGATTGAGACCAAGCTAAAAACGATTTTTTGTACAATCAGGGGTCATAAATGCGCAAATATCAAAAGGGGCAAACACTTTTGAAATATAAAGATGTGTTTTAAGTTTAATCAAAATTGAATAAAAATTGTGACTGTTAGAGGGTCCATAACCTTTGAATTACATACTTATATACAATTTGCGTACAAAGCGCGGCCATTTTGTCGGGCAGGTGTTTTTCGATTTTCCCGACAGTTACGGGGACAGAACCGGAAATGCCCGAAAATGTTTTACAAACAGCGGCACCGGTCTCCCTCGAGAGGCGAAGGATCAAAGCTTAACATGTATGGACTGTCCCCCTACCCCCCTCCAAATTTTTGGAATATTTGATGGCTGCAAACACATTTTCCTGCTATTTCAGCCCGTGAACAAAGCAACTTCTAATATAGCCTAATTCCAATCAATCGTTTACAGTCAACGAAGACGGGGCCGTTGGGAGAAAATTTAACTGCCGCAAACGCGTTTGCCAACTATTCCAGGTTGTGAATACGGCAAATTCAATGTGATCGAATTATGGCAGTATTGTTCTTAAAGTCACGTTCTTGATGACAACACTAGTATAACTTCTAATAAAACTTTTATTCTGCTTCTTACAATAAGTACAAACATCTTAATGTAAACGACCCCAGAACTAACCTGTATGGAGGGAGACTCTCGTCTCGTCTTATCTCCTCGAGCCCTGCATAGTACCCATGAGGTACCTTCTAGGCGCCCGCGAAGCCTCCGACTGACAATGTCGTTGTTGTTCCTGGTGTTTAACGTCCGCTTCCACCGAAGGTGATATCGCAAACAAGTCTTATTTTTTCCATTTTCATTATCTTAGCGCACGCGCAGGGGTCTTTGCTGTGGGAGGAAACCGGAGTACCCGGAGGAAACCCACGAGGTTGAGAAGGAGCCTCTATCTCCATGCCACATACGCTCACACCAGGGCTCGAAACCACAGCCGCAAGCCAGAGGTGACCGGCGAACTAGAGGTCGAAGCGCGGCATTCTAGACCACTAGGCCATCCCAGCCCCCCCCCCCCCCCCTCTGACAATGTCGTTTCCCTTCTGGATTTTAAACCCTTCCAGACAAAGGATCTTATTATCAGACATCTGGCTAATGTATCATATCAGGTTTAACATTAGTAGAGTTTGCTTATCAGATAGAAAGTTAAATAAAACAGATCAACCTCAAGTTTGTTACATAATGACCAATTAAATGTTACCAAGCCCACCAGGGGTGTCGATAGGATACAGGTTGATATTGAAATCAGTTTCACATGTCACTATGTCACAAAGCGTCTCTGTAACATCTGTCATTATGTAGAGTGGATCCAGACAAAATGTTTTAATCCATAGTCAACTCAGTACAAATTAGTGGCATTCAATTAAATGAAAAGTAAAATTAGTATTTTATTAGGGCTCCGTGACAGTGAAGAAAGCAAAACTAGAAATGCCCGAAAAAATTTCAAGTTTACAGACAGCGGCGCCGGTTTTCTTCGAGAGGCGAAGAAGCGGGGCTGACTTTGTATGGACCCCAAGAAAATTTTAGAATACTTGAAGGTGGCAAACGCGTTTTACTGCTATTCCAGCCCGTAAAATTGGTCGGGAAAGAACTAAAAATGGCAGGTTGAAATACGACTTTTTGGATTTTCGATCTCTTTTTTTCGGTTACAATGATTTCACACAACAGGCTAGCTGTTAGACTCTCGATTGACAAGAGTTTCATCGCCCTCCCTTCATTATAACCAAAGTAATCGTGCCCTAAAGAATCAACAAATCAGCTTGCTTATATCTGCATTGTTAGTTTTTTCGTTCGTAAAATTCGGTGATATCGAATTCGTAAAACGTTTTGAAAATATATTTAAACAACTTTCGCACCCCATTTGTTTTTGTTGTTTTTTTTTTTGAGGGGGGGGGTAGGTCAAAAATTCAGAAAGATCCTATGGTTAGATTTTGAGAAATCCGATTTGCAGAAAATACCCCCCAAAAATAATAATAATTTTAACAGAAACAATAAGCTTTCATATGTAATATGAAAGCTTAATAATAATCTTAACAGAAACGATAAGCTTTCATGAAAGCTTAATTATGACCTCCAGGCTGATCACAAGCTAAAAAGGCGATTGTTCGTACAATTAGGGGCCATAATTCAGGAAGTTATGATGACTGAAACCAAGATACTGGGTCCACAACCTTGATATACCATATATTTTTTTTACACAATTCGCTTACAAGCGGCGGCCAATTTTGTCCGGCAGTTTTGGTCCGATTTTCACGGAATTTGAACTCAACCTTTATTACGGCGTAATATTGATACAATAAAACTTTTTTTAAAAAATCGGTTAATAATTGTGACCCCAAGAGGGAACACAAGCTCAGAAAGGCGATTTTTCGTACAATCAGGGGCCATAATTCAGGAAGTATCGAAATCAGATCAAAATTGTGACCTCTTGTGTGTCCACGCGCTAAAAACATGATTTTTCGTACAATCAGGAGCCAAAATCCATTAAGTTACGGTACGATACATGTCAATATCGAAAGAGATCTTAGGGAGATAAACCTATATTTCAAGCTTCGTTGAAATCGGATAAAATTCTGTCCTGTAGAGTGTCGGACGGACAGGTGCGACGGCATAATACGTCCACATGGAAATGTGGGCATATAAAATAGGTGTTGTGAAAGCGGTCACCGTTTATATCTATTGTAATAGACCGTCTGCTAGTCTTTCCAACAAACCGTGTAAAGGACATCGGCCCGCAAAAATGAATTTGAGTACTGTAGTATATTGTGCATCACGTATAGTCCCGATTTACAGTGTTGCATCACGCGCATGTGTACATGTATTGTCATTAGTTACACGTCTGCTGTGATCATGCAGTTGGAATAAAGCCGCCATCATTGAACAACATGTGTTGGTCTTAGTCTGTATTACGGGGGTAATTTAGGACCAAATATACCACATTTGGCGACGAAGTGGGATAAAATGAATCGAAGACATTACAAGAAAGGTACCTATGAATATTCTAAGAATATTTTGGATTGTCATAGCCATGGCAGAGATTGGTAAAATTTCGGAGTTTGACGAAGTCATTCGTTTGTTATGAAGAACGTATGAGCCAGTATTTTATTGCTAACGACGTCGAAGACGGAAAGAAGGTGCCGATATTTTTGACAGTGGTTTGTCCACAGACATATGGTTTGTTGAAAAATTTATTAGCCCCGGTTCTACCGAGTACACATACTTACGATGTTTTGATTGATACGTTGAAGAGACACTTCACACCAACACCGTTAGTGATTGCAGAACGATATAAATTTCATCGTCGAGACCAAAATGATGGCGAATCAGTAGCTGACTATATGGTAGCTTTGAGAAAATTGTCAACACATTGTGATTTTGGAGATTTTTTAAATCAAGCTCTTCGTGATAGGCTAGTGTGTGGCTTGAAAAACGAAGTTATCCAGAAGAGATTGTTGACGACAATAGGTCTAACGTTAAGAATGGCAACAGATACTGCACAGGCAATGGAATTAGCTGAGAAAGATTCAATGGAACTTAAAGGGACAACGTCACCAGCCGTCAGTGTAAACAAGTTACATAGAGGAAAATTTGGTGGACATACAAGTAAATCAAAATCGTATGGTTATAGTACAAGTGGTTACAGCGGTAATCAGAATAAAAGTCAAAGACATTACAAAGGTAATCGTCAAAGTTTTCAAAGCAAGAATTCTACGTCAGCGGATGTGAAATGTTTTCGTTGTGGAAATTTTAACCATAAACATTTTAAGTGCCCTTTTAGAATGAAAAATGTTTCATGTGTCAGGACAGAGGACATATATCTAAAATGTGTAATAAACGTCCGTGTTCTACAAATAATGTACCAGCCGAAGAATTTAGGTTATGGTCTGTTTACTTTGGTGAGGGAAGGAGAGCCGCTTACAAAGTTCGTGTTTTGCTGAATAGTAAATAAGTTGAGATGGAAGTTGACACCGGTGCAGCGTTGTCAGTAATGCCAGCAAACTTGTATCTTGAACACTTTTCAAATTGTGAATTAAAACCCTCGAGCGTGGTTTTGAAGACTTACTCTGGTGAAGTTTTGAAATTGATGGGTGAATTGGATAATCAGACAGTTGTTTTACCAGTCATCGTGGTTAAAGGTGCTAACCCAGCACTTATAGGAAGAAACTGGTTAGAAAAACTGAAGCTGGATTGGTCGAATATTTTTAAAGTACAGGCTGATTTTGATATTCAACCTTGGATTAAGAAGTTTCCTATGGTTTTTGCGGAAGGTTTTGGAGTCATTAAAGGTCACAAGGCTAATATACGTCTTAAAGAGACGGCGACACCGATATTTTATAAACCGCGACCCATACCATACGCGCTAAAAGAGACGGTGGAAAGGGAACTGGATCGATTGGAAGTTATGGTGTAATTTCTAAAGTTGGTTATAGCCATAGCCCGTGGGCGACACCGATTGTCGTAGTGCCCAAATCCGATCATTCGATAAGAATTTGTGGAGACTATAAAGTAACTGTAAATAAATGTATTGAGGTACAGCAATACCCTTTACCTAATGCAGAGGACATTTTTGCGACGCTAGCAGGTGGAACGGTTTTTAGCAAACTTGATCTATCGAGTGCGTACCAACAATTGATGTTGGATAAACAATCTGAGTTATTGTTAACATGGAACACACACCGTGGACTCTATCGTGTTCATAGACTTGCATTCGGGGTAGCATCGGCTCCTGCGATATTCCAGTCTACGTTAGAGCAAATACTTCATGGTATGGAAGGAGTGATGTGCAGATTAGACGACATCTTAATTAGTGCTCCTACGACGGAACAACATTTAAATCGTGTTGAAATGGTTCTTCAAAGGTTAGAAAAGTTTGGTGTTAGACTTAAACTTTCTAAGTATGTTTTCATGCAACCTAGTGTGAACTATCTAGGTTATAAGGTGGATAGTAATGGCATACATCCTCTTTCTGAAAAAGTTGAGGCGATTAATAACGCGCCAGTGCCTACAAACGTTTCAGAGTTAAAGTCATTTCTTGGACTTATTAATTATTATGGGAAATTTCTTCCCAACTTATCAACCATGCTAAACCCCTTGCATGAACTTTTGCAAAAAGATACTCCTTGGTTGTGGTCAAAGGAATGCGATAAAGCTTTTATGATTTGTAAACAAAAGTTGACAGATAGCAAAATGTTAGTGCATTATGACGTGAATAAACCTCTTGAAATCGCTTGCGATGCGTCATCGTATGGGCTAGGTAGTGCCATTTCGCATGTTGATAAAGAAGGCAACGAGCAACCAATTGCTTTTGCATCAAGAACTTTAAATCCAAGTGAAAGAAATTATTCACAACTGGAAAAAGAAGCTCTTTCAATTATTTATGGCATAAAGAAGTTTCATCAATATCTTTATGGCCGGACGTTCATATTAGAGACTGATCATAAACCACTTACGATTATTTTAGGTCCTTATACAGCTGTACCTACCCTTGCAGCTGCTCGCTTACAACGATGGGCATTAATTTTGTCAGTATATCAATATCAAATCGTTTACAGATCATCTGTTGAACATGGTAATGCAGACGCACTTTCGCGTAATCCCTTGGAATTGTTGTTCAGGACGATTCATCGGAGTCGGACTTGTTTTATTTTTCATATGTAAATGAATTGCCGATAAACAGTAATCAAATTAGTGAGGCTACACGAAAGGACAGACTCATGTGTAAAGTTTTAGAGTATGTTAAAACTGGATGGCCTAGTTTTATAGAAGACCCTGAGTTAAAGCCCTATTTCATTCGCAGAAATGAACTTAGTACCGATCAGAACTGAATTCTGTGGGGTATGCGTGTTATAATCCCTGACAAGTTTCAGCAGAGACTTTTAGATGATCTACACGAAGTACATCCTGGGTTGTGCCGTATGAAATCTCTCGCACGCAGTTATTTATGGTGGCCTAATCTTGACAACGATATAGAGAAAAGGGTTCGCGGTTGTCACGTTTGTTTATCTGTACGTAAAAGCCCTCCGTCATCACCTTTGTTACCGTGGAAATGGCCAAGCCGTATTTGGCAACGTTTACATGTTGATTATGCAGAGTTTCAGAAACAGAATTACTTAATAGTCATTGATAGTCATTCTAAATGGTTAGAGGTTTTTAACATGCCTTCAACAACTCCTGCTAGAACGATAGAAGTATTACGTGCCCTGTTCTCGTCATATGGTATTCCAGAAGACGTTTTGTCGGACAACGGTCCGCAGTTTATGATAAATAATGGTATTCGTCACATATGTACACCACCGTAACATCCCGCATCAAATGGTGCCGCGGAACGTTCTGTGCAAACGGTAAAACAGTCCTTGTTAAAACAAGTACTTCAGAGTAATACTAATACAAAAGAATCGTTAAAACGAAAGTTAGATAACTTTTTATTGATGTATAGAGTTACTCCACACAGTGTAACAGGAGTACCCCCAGCCGAACTGTTTCTTAAGAGACAATTGAGAACAAGATTTAGTATGTTAAAACCAGTTATGCAGAAAACAGTTGAGACCAAAGAAGAAAGTCAAATTAAAACGCACGATGTTAAAGTTAAAAATCGCGAGTTTCAAGCAGGACAACTCGTCTACGTTAAAAAATAATCGCGAAGGAGTAGTAAAATGGATTCCTGCCAAGATTACAAGAAAACTCGGGTTACAAACCTTTTTAGTTAAAGTTTTTGGTAAAATCAGATATGTTCATGTTGATCAGTTGTTACTGTCACATGCAATCGATTGTAAAATTCCAGAAATGGTTACAACTAAAACTGATGCGCCGAAACGTAATAGAACTGATGATTACACGTGGCATGTTCCAGATATTAATCAACTGAATGGAAATGTTGAACATCGACAACCTAATGCAGCAATAGCCGAACCAAGACGATCTTCAAGACCAAGACGTAGTCCACAGAAATTGAATCTATGAACTTAATGTTTGAATGTGTTTTATAGGACTATGTAATGATAATAAGTTTTCAATGTGTTCTTTTGTTTTGCAGGTCTAAAGGAAACACTAAATGATACTAACAAAAAAACTTTAAAGCATAAAGTATCAATTTAGTTAAATTGTATATTGACACTTATTTAAAGGGGGAGGAAGTGTAGTATATTGGGCATCACGTATAGTACCGATTTACAGTGTTGCATCACGCACATGTGTACATGTATTGTCATTAGTTACACGTCTGCTGTGATCATGCAGTTGGAATAAAGCCGCCATCATTGAACAACATGTGTTGGTCTTAGTCTGTATTATGGGGGTAATTTAGGACCAAATATACCACAAGTACCACGAACCGTCTAGATCTTGATACAGGCTCATCTTTCACTGAGCTTAATATCTCAGCTTAGCCGCCTTATTAAAGCATCAAGTACCCGTTATTTTCGAAATAACGGTGTGTTGTTCATTATCAAATGGTTCACCGCATATCTGACAAACAGGCGATACTGTATCCATTTTTGTTTCAACATTTGAACTATTTTGTGAATTACATTCGCCACGTGCTTCAATAGGCGTGATCAGCTGCCACAGTAATCTGGGAATGGCCCCACTCGCAATACCCCAGCGCCGCTACCGCAGTGAGACATTCCAAATGAAATGGCCGTCATAATATTGACTTAATTGGTAAATATAACATGTCTCTCTCGGCTATTATTCTAGATATACTATCTCCCTGATTATGTCTACTACATCCGTTGCGTGGATTTTGTATATCGATGGTCCATTGGCCAATCACATAATTTTATCGGGATTTCGTCTAATAGTATAGATGCAGTTATGGCGGGTGTGGCGCCAGGCAGGGTAAGCTCCCTCTTCTGGGCACCTGTTATCACTGTTTGTCGTGTATTTGCTGATTACACTACTTTGCCTATACCGTTTATTTGCACGTAGAATATTGTCTAATGGGTTGGATTGTTCGTACTTGGTTTCATTTTATTGATACTGGATGAATGTCATTAGGTCTAAGACAGAAGTACCCCCAATTCCTAATCGGTAATCTAAATCCCCAATTTGAATTTATCCTATTCTGACCCAGGGGAATCACTTAATCACTAAAGTATGTACAAAAATGAATACAGCTACCTCGAGAACGTATATTTTGACACCAAATTCTATCCTTATGTAAAATTCGAATGTTCCCTACATCCAAACTGACCACCATCTTTAATAACTTTCACTACTGACTCGGCAAAAAGACATAATGATAATAATATCACAAAACTATGTATGGAAATGGATTTAGTTACCCCGAAAACGTATATTTTGATATCAAACTCGATGATAACTGGGTAGGAATTGGATTTACAAGTCAAAACCAGCGGCCATTTTTGATTTTATAGCCAATTTGAACCATTTGAGTACGGATTTCCGACTTTTTTGGTGATAATATACGTCGGGTACGACCTTAAACCAGTATGCATAATGGATATGCTTCTGATAATCGTAAGCTATTAATCGTTGCAGTTGTTATGCGGGTATAATAATTATATGTTTAATGTTTTTCTAGTCTCAACAAAAACATTCTGAAAGATGTGTTGGATACCATGTAAATCCCTGATTCTAAGAGTTACCTGTGTGAAAACTTGTGAAAAAATCCATAGAGCCAAATAAATGATGTGAAATTATTTTGTTTATAAGAGTTATGACTGATATACGTAATATTAGGGGTATATACATTGAAAAAATGCAACTGTAGATGTAATCACGCAACTGTAGACTGTAGATGTAATCATGCAACTGCAGATGTAACCATGCAACTGTTGGTGTAATAATGCAATTGTCTTGTAATCATGGGGCTGTCTTTGAGTCAATTGTTAGGTTTATTGAGACCAATTAATTACACACATTTCCACCGAATATTGAACCATTTAATTGTTTTGAGTTTCAGTCCGAATCACAGTTTGATGATCTGAACATAAACGATTCGATTGCAGTCAGATTTAGAAGCGGGCGTGAATAACCTGTGGGCAAATCCAAACGATTACAAAACCCACTCTTCCGCAACTAGAAAGACACACGGGTATCGATAAGAATTGACCGAACAATCATTTTTTATTTGTTCACATTGTGTGGATTTTGGAAATCATTACAGTGTCCCAAACATGTTACTTTTAATCATAACACACTTGCTGCGTTGCCAAAAATCACGTGTGATAAAAATTGGATTTTGGAGCAAACAGGCGTTATTGACAAACTGTTAACCAGTTTGTTGGAGGTAACCAAGGATTTATATGTTATAATAGTAGAGATCTTGGCATAACATATAAGTTCAAATGGGTACTAATATTCTAAAGGTGGTATTTATCCTAGTGAATTTGGAAAGATTACATAGCGAAATTTAGCAAGTATGTCATAGGCAATCTGTGTGATCATCAGCCACTGCGTTTGATTTCGTTTCGATTTTGTATGTAAATGCTACAAATAAAGCTGTTGATGACGCAGGTTATATAGTAAAGGCGTGGTCCACATTTAGGCGTTTCTTTGGACTGCCAATGATACCAATACGCAGCTATAATAAATACAAATCTGTCAATTATGTAGTTTTGTATACGGTCACAGTTTGACTTTAATTTAGGCCTCAATTTTTGCAAATTTTAGATGTTTAGGATCAAATAATCTTGGTTTAATTCGATTTTGGCGCAACTGCTTGGGTTATGGCCTTACATACCCAACAAAATTTGTGAGCTTTCTAGTGTGATGAATTGGGAACCTTGGAGTACGAATTCTATCGATAATCAGCATTCCGCGACCTTCTATTCCGGAGAGGGGGCTGGGATGGCCTATTGGTCTAGAGTGCTGCGCTTCGACCTCTAGCCGGCCGGTCACCTCTGGCTTGCGGCTGTGGTTTCGAGCCCCGGTGTGAGCGTATGTGGCATGGAAATAGGGGCGCCTTCTCAACCTCGTGGGTTTCCTCCGGGCACTCCGGTTTCCTCCCACTGCTAAAATCCCCTACGCGCAAGCGAATTATTGAAATAAAATTAAATCATATGTTAGTCCCGAAATGACCTAGTTTGTGTTGAGTGGACGCTAAACCCAATTTCTCTCTCTCTCTCTCTATTCCGGAGTTAAATCCCCTCAAAAACCTTGAGAAAGCGACAGAGGCTACCGTTTTTTTCTAAATTTCCGCATATCGTGTTTAGTTAAAAAAAATATAAGCGTGGTAAATTGGGTCTAAATTTCCAAAACGTGACTCAAGAAATCTTGAGTCACGTTTTGGAAATTTTGTACGAACCCAAGGGGTGAAATATCCGCAAAAAAACCTTGCTTCGACAATAGAACTTTAAAATAGGCCCCGTGGTCGGCTGTCTTTCCTTGACTTTTTTCAAGGGCTAAGCAGGGGAGGGGGGGGGGGGGCAAAGGGGCAGCTGCCGAAGGCGCCCTTTGCCCATTGGGGGAAAAATCAGCCTTCTCAATGGGCGCCACAAGGGCTCGATACGTGGCCAACGACCAACGTCGTTATATATGAGGCGCTCCCCAACTGACGGGGCGCCGAAAACGGCTTGATCTTGGGCGGGGGGGGGGGGGGGTACTTATACTGGAGAGGCGCCCATTGACGTGATTGGTGGGGCGCCTTATAATGTTGGGCCGCACATAGTGCATAATGTTGAATCAGATTGGTTGTCGCCCACGACTTGATCAATGGGGGGCCCAAAACGGCATGATTTGTGAAATGCCTCATCCCAGAGGGGCGCCGATAAAGCCGAGATCATGGGCGTCCATAATATACTGCTAATGAGATTGTTAAGGTACCCACGAATGAATTGGGCGCCCCAAACCGGGTGATAATTTTCTAAATTCAAACGGCATGATTTGGAGGGTGCCTCACCCCAGAAGAGCGCCCATAATATAATGTTAGTGAGAATGAATTGGGCGCCCAAAACGGCGTGATAATCTTCAAAATTTAAACGGCATGATTTGTGGGATGTCTCATCCCGGAGGGACGCCCATAATATAAGGCTCTTGAAATTAGTTAGGCGCCCACGAATGAATTGGGCGCCCAAAACGGTCTAATAATCTTCAAAATCAAACAAGTCGCAATCTAACCCAATTTCGAACTTTTCATTTAATTTGCGGGGTGCCTCCTCCCGGAGGGGCGACCATAATAAGGAGGTCATGGACGCCCATAATATAATGCTATTGAGATTAGTTAGGCTCCCATAAATTAATTGGGCGTCAAACTTTTCATTTTTCTCATAAATTATTATAGGTACATTAAAGTCGTATTCCTTCAATCAAATGTTTATAATGTTCATATCAAAATATCATTATACGCCAATATCGCAAATTAAGCTTCAAAATTGAAAATGTCCCTCTTTTTAAAATGTAAACTCTATTTTCCAAAATGTTCGGCAGGGAGGGGTGCACCATAGGTAATGTGACTTTTCGGGAAGATGGGTAATGTGAAAACATAAAAGTGTTATTTCATCTGGTTGGCAAAAGTGCCCGAAATCTAATAAAGCATTAAATTGACCATGGATTAAAACATTTGTTTGGAGCCACTGTACTTTGTGCCATTCCGATCGGATGGTTGGAATTCAGGTCGGCATAGAGTGCATTTCGGTTACAAAATGATTGGAAAATTGAAAGTTGCTTTACTATTGGGTTAAGATAGACGAAAAGGCGCATATGCGGTGGTTGTTTGGGATCCACCATATTCCTGAAGCAATGGCCCAAGAAATCGTGAGCCATGACGTAACATATTTGGTCCAATTTGGAGCTCTGTTTAAAGCGTAATAATATTGTTACGCGGTTAGCTATTGGTTGTTAATTAGACCATTAGACATTTACTTCCGTTACAGCAGTGTTAAGTGGGATTGTCTCTAATCAAGCGAAACATTACGAGGAGCATGGTACGCCACCTAACATAGACTATATTGGACCACATTTAAGTTGCTCTATTCACAGCTGGAATAGCACGTTTGTGGCAGTCAAAATTTGCTCCCGACGGCACCGTCTCCAAGAATAAACGACTGAATGGAATTGGACTCAACCACCCAAGTTAGGCTATATCAGACCACCTACTGTATTCAGGGACTGGAACAGCGAGAAAACGCGTTTGAGGTCGTCAGATTTTCCAAATTTTCTCTCAGGGGATGGGGGGGCTAACATGAAATTTGTTCGGGTATTTCAGATTCTGCCCCCTAACATTCATCGAGCCCTTACGCCTATGGAGAGTACCATATAGACCCTTCCACGGCACCGTTCGCCGTGGACCGTCAAGTGTAGGTACATCGGCGCCCACAGATCCCTATCGGCGCCCAAATAAGCCTTTGCCCACCTCCCCTAGCAATTTTCGGCTAGCTACGGGCCTGATAAGTGAAGATGACGCAATGGCGATCCGGGGGTTTAACTTCCTACTGTTCTGCTTCGACTGGGCTAATGAAGAAGTGTAATATTAACCACGCCGGTGTTATACGTGTTAACTTATCGGAAGTCGTAGGCTACTTTAACCTAATGATTTAGGGGCAAGTTGAAAATCTGGACTATAATTCGGTATTTTACGGTCAGAATAAATCTTCGGACCTGAGGTGAGAATTTGTAGAAAGTCATGTAAAACATATCTTATTACCGTTATATAATATGTATTCAACTACAGTCTGACCTGTGTTCAATAAGAACTGTGGTATATATGATAGTGTAGAAGTTTGGTGTGTTTATAATAATACAGTCAGGTGTTGGGCATTTAATATTCGCCTTATTACATTCTCATCAAATCTGCCATTGTTCTATATCTCATTCCATATCTACTAGATAGCCATTAAAACGTGTAGGAATTTTAATATGTAAAGTTGGACTTTTTAAAACTCTATGGAAATTAAATATGGTCTTTCAAAGTGATATTTTTATAGCCGTCAGAACGTGTGATACGCGGTTATCATAACAGTTTTTAAATAATAATTTAGAGCTAACCATGTAGCAATTGTTTATTCTATGTGTATGATTGTATTAATTCTATTTACTCGTGTAATTGCGATTGATGAGAAATATTGCATGTTAGAAATGTGCTGACAAGTTCACTGCCCGCCCGATGTTTTACATACATTATTTTGTATTTGGTATTGTCCACGGTACCCCAAGCTCACTTTTGGGGGCGGGGGCGGACGCAAAAGAGAAAATATTTAAACTGGATATAGTTATTGCATGTTCATATTGCGTATTCGGACATTTAGACGCCCAATAAGGTCAATTCAGTAACATTATTTTATTTAATGCAAAATTCGGTCTTTAATAGATTCAATGACGCTAACAGGTCTCAGAAGTGACCTTGTTGTATATCCTTACTATAGTAATTTATAATTGATCTTGATAAGAAAATGAAATTAATTTATAACGAGTAGGGAGGTGAATTATCTTATGACAATGGTTGACAACTTAACCCTTCATTCTCGACCAAACAATAACTCTTAAGCTTCTCAAACAGTAAATCTAAACTATCGAGTGTACCGGTACCACTAATTTTATTAAAGGTAATCTTGTGTTAAATCAATATCAGTAAATACCCATGTAAACCAAAATTTGTGCAAAATCAGTGGCTTGTCGCACGACGTCATTTTGTGCTACGGGCACAAAAATATTGTTTTAACAATGGATTTGAGTCAAATTGTCGATTTTATGATTGAGATTGGAACATCAAGAAATACAAAAAGAACTTTATTATTTGAGAAGGATTTTGACCATCTGAAAACTGGAAATGGCGTTTTGGGGGGATTTTATGAGCCTACCAGATTAAAACGGCCCAATAAATGACGTCTATTCTGTGATAAAAATCATTGAAAGTAATCCAATGTTTTGAAAACGCACGCGGTGTTTGATGCTTATCTCTATACCTCATTGGACGTGAACTTAACTTTCCATATTTGGAGTAACCAAAGGGCAAATTCTTTGTCAGTCAAACAAGATAAACTGCAGGTCTTCTCGTTGCCACGAATGACCGACCTCCCGGTGATAATACGCGATTTAATTGGCTTAAAGCTCTGGCCCTCGCTCGGTGTGTAACATGGGCATGCGCAACGAGGATGTAAACACATTTGTCGATTTGCAAATCCGTCAAATTCATCTTTTTTTTCAGTAGTTTCATTAAAAAAAATAGTCGTCGCCCCTGTCCATGCAGAAACATAGATTTATCCCCCGGTTTCTTTCGATATTGGCATGTATCGAACCATAATCTCATTGATTATGGCCCCTGGTTGTACGAAAAATCATGTTTTTGGATCTAAAGTTGAAGAAACTTGAAATGTAGGGTGTTTATCGCCCAGAGATCTCGTTATTCCTGCATATTGGACCATAACTTTCCGAAATATGGCCCCAGATTGTACAGATAATCACGTTTTTAGCTTGTGGACCCTATTACAATTTTTATCCGATTTAAAAAAAAATCAAATATATCTCCGCTACACCCTAAGGATGGCCGAGTTCGAATTTTGTGAATATCAGACCAAAACGCTTTTGTACTCAGATAATTTAAAATTACGTAATCAAATTTGATGGAAATTAAAATGTACGTTCATATCACAAAGATCTCGGTGGTATTACATGTCCAGCCGTAACATACGTGATACTGGCTCCTCATAGTACGAAAATTCACTTAGCTTGTTCTCTGTTCATCGCTTGCAAAATGTGGGCGTGTCTTGCATGCCAATCGCTTTGGACTACAATGATTAAGACGTTGTTTTTTTGTTTTTTTATATGGTTATGACGTCAAGCATCTGGATCTTTTAGGAGTTAATCTGTGATTTTATATGTCATGATATCATAGAGCTTTGTCCTAAATACAGCCCCTAAGCCAAAGGTGACATTTGATTTCAGCAACTTACCACTGTTTAAACTAATCGTATGTACATCCATTTGGCATATTGCCAAGATGGTTGCGAATAACCAGCTCGTTTTTCGACATTGGCGAAGCTCGTTTCGATATTCAAACTTGGATCTCAAAAAAGCAGATTTGATGGATGTATATCTACTGAATACCTCCAAAACACATTTGATTAGTTTTTAAAACGAACTAAAGATATCATAAATGAGGATGCCTGGACAGTAGGTTCACATAAAAAATTCGAACTTGAATCTCGAAAAAGCAGATTTAATGGATGGATATCTACGGAATGTCTCCAATAACACATTTGATAAAATAGCTCCTCGTCTTTCGATATTTAAACTTGAATCTAAAACAGCAGATTTTTGATAGATGTATCTCTACATAATATCTTCTTCAAGTTTATTCATGGGGCCAGTAAACAAAAGTTCGCATTGTTGTCTCCAAATATTAAATCTGGAATACAATCCCTCATCCTTCAAACACTGATTGATGGACCTTTGTCTAAAAATTCAGCCCTAGTCAAACTAGCCGCCATGTTGTAGATTTTTGTTCTGCGTGTAGTGCGGTCCTCCTGCACTAACTATTACAAACTGATCCCGCAGTGAATATTCGCTTGGCCGCTACAATCACTGTTAAGCATGACATCGACGAGGCTTAATGAGTACGGCATATTAACTTTTTTACTCCAGACAAATTAAATTCTCCAACATTTTTTTGAGGTAAAAGAAAAATAAATAAAGACGTTTGAAGTATTTGTAGTTAAAAAATATTTCCTATTTAGTGTAAATGGGTATTAAAATGAGTAAAATGCATCATTTTGCCCGAAGCAGTTAGGTGTTCAGTAAACATTGCACGAGCTGTTGAGCCAATGACTACCGCCGCGTGCAGTCAACGCACGTGTTGTGGACAGTCATCTGTAACAGTGATAGTTCGTAAGTAATTCTCTGTGAAACAGATTGTAACTATTAAAGTAGAGTTTTAGCCCTTCGTACTGCAGAATGTTCTCGTCGTCGGGTTTTGCTCACTATACTTATCATTTAATTCATCGATATACAGAATTCTTTTGTTTTCACACAAATCTACTTACCCCATATCAGGAGCGGATCCTGCTCAGCTGCATAAAAAAAATTATGCTTTGCATCAATGAAATTACATCACAAAGTGATCCTACATCAGTATAAAAACGATTTCTCTGTTTAAAAAGCTCAATTTGTATGTATGCCTATGTAATTTAGAGACGATGATGGCAGATTTCCGTAACCGAAACCTGGCAAACCCCCTCCTGCAAAAATTCCTGCATCCGCCCCTGCATATTATGACTAGGATAAACTTATTTGAATTAATAGTTTTTCTCTGATATATTTTTGCCGATGAAGTGTAATTACAAGATAGTTATAAAAAAATGACTATCTTATTACAAGATACGTTATCTTGTAATTACAAGATAGGTTATCTTGTAGCTACAAGGTCTTCCGTAGATTTTCCTGTTTGCAGAAAACAAAATCGTTGAGCTACTTAGTGTTAAATTTTGTTCACGATAATTCATTAAACTCCTTGAAAATCATTAAAACTCTTGTGTCTGTGTATCTGGCAGATTTCGTTAAAATTTCAATAAACAAGATGTAATTGTGTCTAATCGTCAAATAGCCAACAGTAAAGCATCTTTAATCAATAGTTCTTTTATTGTCTAAGTTAACATCAACTAAATATACTATTAGAAAATTTTTCTCACTTTTAAATGTACATTTATTTTCACACAAGTAATGCAAAGAGGTCAATTTGCACGTCGGGTTTTGTATTTAAAATTCAATGTTTGTATGGATTTTGTTTTAAAAATCTTTACATTATTATTAAATAGTGACCGATTTTATTATGTAGGCGATATAAAAACTGTGTTCTTATTTTTGAATAAAGGGTTCTGTCATGTTTTGCCTAAAAATTCAATAACGACTTTTAACATCTGACTTGAATAGTTAAGAAACGGTTTAGGTGCTTATATTTTAAATAACTATGGGGTCCTTTTGACCAGAGCGACAGTGATGAGCCAAGCCCTGTCAGTGTTAAATACGACTGCTGACAGCAGATCAATATACCCATTCATCAAACGCTATCGTGTGAAATATGTAGTGTACCTTTATCAAATACATATACCGCTGTATTATAGGCAAACACACGCCGTCTGTGAAAGACTGTTGTTAATTTGACCTGTAAGGATTTACCACCACCCTAACTGAATATATGCTTGATTAACTAACTGTAGCGAACATCTAACGGTAGTTTGAACCATGTTGAAAGGTTCAGATTACCTGTACGAGACGGTATGAGCTAGCAGCTTGCACTCTAATCTCATTAACACCAGACTTTAAACACTGATGATTTACTTATAACAGCTCAGTTTATATCATGATCTGATTCAAAGAGTTATTACAGTACTTACGAGCTGGAAATACTGCATGGGTTTTATTAGTAAAGGTAAGGATGACTAATGATCAGTAACTTTATAAATTTAACCAGTTTTAATTTCAGTAACTATGTATTGGGTTTCGTGTTTTTGAAATCCACAACAGAACGTCGTTTTGGGGTGTACTATATATATATATATATATATATATATATATATATATATATATATATATAGTGTTAAATTGCTTTCTTCTTTATGCATGGTGAAATTAGCGATTGTCTGTGATGTGGTTAATACATTATGTAAAGTGTCTTTGCTAATATTTGGTTTTGTATAAATTGTGACAAAGCGATACATTTAAATTTAATGCATGTAGATGATAACTAGCACGCGCACTTACTTATAAAGCCGGATGTAAACATTAAACTGTACGACCCCGCCAGCAGATAAGCCTAACACTGCAGGGTTATTTGCAATCTGTTTCACATAGAATTACTTATGGGCCTGTCACACATTGACGTATAGCATCAGCATGTAGATGATAACTAGCACGCGCACTTACTTATAAAGCCGGATGTAAACATTAAACTGTACGACCCCGCCAGCAGATAAGCCTAACACTGCAGGGTTATTTGCAATCTGTTTCACATAGAATTACTTATGGGCCTGTCACACATTGACGTATAGCATCAGCGTATGCCGAAGTATGGGAAATTTAGCAAACACGCTGGTGTACGTTTTTAACAAGTTACGAGCATGCTGAAATACGATGGTATAAGTTGCATGCACAAAATTTTAAGCGTATTCCGACGTATTGCTTACACGTTAGGCGTAAGTTAGAAGTACGCGACGGTTAAGGTATGCACGCATTCACGCACGTTACATGTAAGTTACTTGACATACGTTGGCTACCAGCAGGGCAATTGAGCAGCGTACGCGTAACCTATTTCTAACCTATAGGCAACGTACTTCTGGCGCACTTAGAACTTACTGAACGAATGAAATGATTATCCAACAAGCTGGCATACGCTGAAGCTGAATTTAAAAATCAAGAGGACGCTCGTTTTGGACGCATATACAACGTTCTTCTAACGCACTGAACGAATATATAACGTATGTTTAACGTATGAGTAACTTATTCATAACGTATAACTCCAACGTAAACATAACTTATACAAGCATATGAAAGCGTGTGCCCAGCGAATGTTTAGAGTTCTTGACTTACGCGGAACTCGTGCAGAAGGTGTTGGGGCATAATTCGACGACCACGTGACGTCAGATATAAAAGTGGAGGGTCCGCCATGATTGTAGACTTCTGCACATGCGCATCTCTACACACGTTTCAAACACGTTCAGGGCCCCGTTCCTCAAAACGATTGTAACCCTACAATAGTTGTAAGTCACTACAATCCATTTGTAACTTTTATTTACAATCACTACATTGTTCCTCAAAGCAATTGTAAGTTACAAAAGTTGTAAGTTACAATCAATTCTGTAAGTTACTGTGACCGTCTGTAACCTTTACTTACAATCGATTGTAGCGGAATGCAAAATAGCGTTATTTGTTGCAATACAACAACAAAAGAAGGGAAAGATTGGGCCTGACAGGATATTCAGGGACAGGACCCGTGTTTTAGATGTCTTCTCTGATGTTGATATATTCTCCCGCTATAGGATGACGAGGTTTTCAATTTTTAAGCTGATTTACATGCTGGAATAACGTCTGTCTTCCGACACAAAGCGTTCTCACGCACTCAGCGTTGAAAACAAAGTCTTGATAACGCGATTTTCTTCGGAGTTGGGGACATCCACGGCACGGCGAAGTCGAGCGCCTCTCGGGTGTTTCATCCAACAGTCGAGGGAATTATCAATGTCCTCGACAACATCTCCTTTCTCACGTTGGAGACCGCCCCACAAACCATGATCGGTTTTTACGAAATCGGGGGATTTACGAAGGTGTTGGGGTGCGTTGACGGGACCCTCATTCCCATAAAACGGCCACCTATTGATGTGGATCAAGCCTACGTTTGCCGGAAGATCACGATTGTAAGTTTACAATCGCACGATGTACAATTGCTTGACTTACAATTCCCTTACAATAGCTTTGAGGAACGTAATTAAACTGTTACGTACGATAGTTGTAAAGTTGATTGTAGCTGTTACAGCTATTGTAGGATACAATCGTTTTGGGGAACGACACCCTGGACGTCAGAAGTAACTTATGAGTAACTTACATGAAACGTGCCTGAACGCGTCCATATCTTACCCGTAGCGCACCTGTAACATACGCCTAACGTGTAAGCAGTACGTCGGCATCCGCTGAAAATTTTGGGCCGCGTTCAGCGTACAGCAACTTATACCATCGTTTTTCAGCATGCTCGTAACTTGTTAAAAACGTACACATAACGTATTCGACGTACACCAGCGTGCCCTCTAAATTTCTCATACGTCGGCATACGCTGATGCTATACGTCAATGTGTGACAGCCCTACTATAATGTCTTGTTGGTCTAGCGAACCCCAGCGTATATATTTGACCTCACGTGGTCGTCAAAATAAGCCCCAACACGTTATGGATAAGTTAGGCCTAAGGTAGACTAACGTTGGGCACACGCTGTCATATACTTGTATAAGTTATGTTTACGTTGGATAATAAGTAACTCATACGTTAAACATAGGTTATATATTCGTTCAGCGCGTTAGAAGTACGTTATATATGCGTCCAAAAAGTGCGTACTCTTGATTTTTGAATTCAACTTCAGCGTATGCCAGCGTGTTGGATAATTATTTCATACGTCGGAATAAGTTGTCTAAAACGTTATAGTGTGACTAGCCCATTACGAATTATCTCTGTAACAGATGACTGACCACAACACGTGCGTTGACTGCACGCGGCGGTAGTCATTGGCTCAACGGCTCGTGCAATGTTTACTTAACACCTATCTGCTTCGGGCAAAATTACGCATTTTACTCATTTTAATACCCATTTACACTAAATAGGAAATATTTTTTAACTACAAATACTTCAAACGTCTTTATTTATTTTTCTTTTACCTCAAAAAAATGTTTGAGAATTTAATTGTGGACCCTACGAAGGTCACAATTTTAATCCAATTTTGATAGAACTTTAATGCATATCGGATTGTAACTTTCTGAATTATGGCCACCGATTGTACGAAAAATCACGTTTTTAGGTGGGTGGTCCCTTATGCGATTTTAAAAAAAAGTTCGAAAATATCACCGTTACACCGTAAAGTTAGTTGAGTTCGAATTTCGTGAAAATCGGACTGAAATTGCCAGACAAAATGGCCGCCCCTTGTACGCCAATAGTGTAAACATCTGGTAAATCAAGGTTGTGGAGGTCACAATTTTGTGTGTTTTTTGATGAAACTTAAAATGCATGTTTATAACCTAAAGATCTTGGTTGATTTCGATATTCGCACATATCGGATCGTAACTTCCTGAATTATGGCCCTCGATTGTTCGAAAAGTCGCTTTTTATTTAGCTTGTACTCTATCCATCTCTTGCAAAATATGGGCGTATCCTGCCTGGGAGCCACTGGTTAATTGTCCTGTGAAAATCTGATAATGTTATCCTTCCTTCTTGGGAGCATTCATTTTAACATTTTACATGTAACCCGATGACCTTTGACCGTTGGCGTCTAGAACTCACGATGTGTTAAAAACAAATGTGAATTGAAAAAGTTGCTTTATTGAAGTGTATATGTGAATAAATATTGTTTGTAAATATTTGTAATTTGACTTACATATTAACAGCGTGATGGGTTTTTTTTTTAACGACATTTGTATTTTGCATCTTATTGAGTATTTTTTATGATGTATTATAACATTTTCAACATAAATTTAGTTTGAGCCCTTAAATTCCGCCATACTGTATATGGTTAGCTATGCAATATTAATGTGTGTATTTATTACAGGTAACAATAGTTAACACACCTTTTGAAGATGGACATCACTGATGATAATTCGAAAATCATGTACCTACCTTTAGAAGACTTAAATTCGGGTTTATTGTCCAAATTGGGAAATGTTCGTCTACTCATGGTACCAAAAGATGACGCAACTGCTTATTCAAGCCTGTTGGGCGATGATTCTGATTGGATGATGGCTGAGAAAAGTAAACCACGAAGCCCACCAGTATCTCCTCATATTCAATGGCACCACCCTGCCTTTGGTTTCAAACAACGATCAAATGGTGAAACAGCGAAATATCGTCACAAATTTAAGGTACCCGAAATTAATTGCTATAGTAATATGCAAAACATTGGATACCAGTCTCTCATTAAAACGTTTTGGGTCCAATCAGGAGGAATATTACATATCAAAGTTTTCGTCATAATTGGGATTAAACAACGAGACAATAAGAAAGATTTCATTTTTTATTTTCTCTTTTACACTAGTGTCAGAATGTATTCTATTTTTATCATTTTTTTTATTTAATTAGTATTCGCAAAGAGACTCAGAGATAACTGAAATCAAGACGCCTCAACGAAGTCCCTCCTTCAGAACAACCTCTGATAAAATAGATGATCATATCCATCATAACCTACAGTCACCAAACTTATTACCTGGTACAGTATCACATAGTGTAAAACACCGGGCAGATAAAATAAAACGTCAGTTATTCTCTAAAGGTAACTTCAAAATTGATGTATTATCCACACCCCACGTACTCCTTTTGATGTTGCGTTTCATGTGTCCCAATCAAAATTGCAGTACAAAGCCATCGTTCTGTGGATTTACCGACAGCAATCTACTGGCCTTTCACTTCAGACAGCCCCTTTTAGTCTATCTCTATCCTAGTCTGGAGGCCGGATGTTCGATCCCTGCATTGGCCGCGAAAGTTCATCCAGATTTTACGGCGTTGTTCCCCTTGTCAGTGACGCAGGACGGAGGGCCTGACAAGGGCAGCTGTTTAGTCGTTCGGATGGGACGAAAAAGCGTGGCGTGCGCGTAAAAGATCCCTTGGCAGTTGGAATTCGATATAAGAGTAGGCCCCTGGCAAAATTTTCCTCATAGCAGACCGTATGGTGTTAGTACTATCACAAATGGACCACGAAAATAGTTACCGAACAGTTTTTTCTTTTTGGTAATGCGTTCTACATTTGCATAGCGAGATTCTTGTAATGACGTACTACGCAATCCGCCAAGACACCGGCCAGTTGAAATTCCGGGTAGCAGTTGCGTTCCATCAAATCATATAATTATGCTGTAAGGCTTCACCTTTATTTCAATGGGAATTAAGCTATGTGCAGTCAGTTTTGGGTTAGTTTTTGGGTAAATTCAGGGAGCTATTGACCAGTAAGAGAGAGAGAGAGAAATGGGGTTTAACGTCCACTCAACACAAACTAGGTAATTTCGGGTCTAACATATGGTTTTATTTTATTTCAATAATTCGCTTGCGCGTAGGGGTCTTTAGCAGTGGGAGGAAACCGGAGTGCCCAGAGGAAACCCACGAGGTTGAGAAGGCGCCCCTATCTCCATGCCACATACGCTCACACCAGGGCTCGAAACCACAGCCGCAAGCCAGAGGTGACCGGCCGGCTAGAGGTCGAAGTGCGGCACTCTAGTCCACTAGGCCATCCCACCCCCCCTATTGACCAGTAAACTTGACTAAAAAACGTGCGCAAAGGAACTCTGTAGGAAAAGCCACTACTGCGTCTGGAGTAAGACGGAAGACATCAGTAGTGGAACCATTTCTACGTATGGCGTATGCCCGTTTTCATTAGCCCAGGTTAGGAGCAGAACAGTAGGACGTTAAACCCCATTTCATTTTCTACCTTTATCAGTGGTGCAAAACAGGGGTAGTGGCAAGAAACATTTTTTTAGTCGTTCAGATAGGACCAAAAGACAAGTCTTATGGAACAGTACGCAGAACATCGCGGCCCGGTAAAATGCATGGGATATGTCTATGTTAATTTGCCAAGGTGGTTTGAAAGAGTAGGACCAATTTCATTTCAATTTGGGTCTGTCGAGTCAAAAACAAAAACAAAGACGTATTTTGTAGTTATTATCAGTATCACCCATGGATAACTGTTATATAAACATATTTATGGCTCTGGTTAACCCCATTTAGATTTGTTACGCGATTTGTTGTTGAAAGACACTTTAACCAATCGCAATCAATCTAGCGCCCCATCACCCCCACCCCTACAATATCAGCTTGTGCATATCTAGACCCCATGAATTATTTCGTATTTGCTTTTACAAGAGAATATTTTGTGTTTTTAAAGATAAAATGGCACGATATAACATAGTTTATGTATTGTTTATAGGAGAATCCAGCAATTCTGATGACATCGATACGATAAATAATCTCTTGTCTTTTATTGAATCAAGAACCACAACTTCCCGCTCGCCGTCCACTGTAACACCTAATCATCTCGCTTCTTCATTTAGTCATGCGCATCACTGTGCTTGTGATGGATCGCACAGAAATTTGAAAAGACGAAAACTTGGTATGTATTTATTATGATATTCATTAATTTTCCCCGTCGTGCTAGGTTCATTCGGCTTCTAATGATCACTGACGTTCTCGTCACTATCTTTATTCTTTTTCTCTTTTTGTGGACAGTTTGTTTGTGACCAGAACCGACCGTTGACGTAGCTTGGTGGAAACGTCCAAGGCGGAGTCAAACTTGTTTACTAACATTTAGCACGTCGCATTTGTTGTTACCGTATTAGGTTTATTGACATGGAGTAGCGTCACCATTCTACATGTAATATGGAAATTTCCCGAATTCTGTTAAAAAGTCAATAATATTGGTGGTCTGTATCTAAATGTCCCTTTAGTAGTACCCTGTACATCGTCATTGATAACAGGCGCTGAAATAAATTATGTTTCGAAAAAAATGTACATATTATTATATGCTGACTCTACCTACAATAATGTGAAAGTTAAATGTTTAACGGGTGTATTGTTTCTTTTTTTTAGATGACGTTTGTTCAACGCAACAATCACACGTTCACTCCCAGACTATTCCAAATTGTACATGTTCTGTGATGGCAGAACATTATCTACTAATGGCAGAAGCAGCATACAAAAATATCCGACGTAAAGATTCCTCGCCAGCTAGTTTTGAGCAGTTTAAACGAGAATTATGTCAAACTAACGACATATTGAAAGAATCTGTCGATATTCTTACAGATATGAAAAAGATGTGCAAGCATATGGTCACTAATAATTCGTAATCAGAATTGAAAAACGTCTACGAAAACAGCTTTTTACAATATTCGCGTACAAGCGGCGACCATTTTGTCTGACAATTTCAGTCCGATTTTCACGGAATTCGAACTCAACCTTTATTACGGTAATAATTGGGTAATAATTGTGGCCTCCAGAAGGACCACAAGCTAAAAAAAAGGGCGATTTTTCATATAATCAGGGGCCATAATTCAGGAAGTTACGATTCGATATGCGCAGATATCGAAAGGAACTAAGATCGGTGGGTCGGTTATTAACATGCATTTCAAGTTTCTTCAAAATCGGATTAATATTGTGGCATCTACAGAGTCCACAACCTTGATAAACCATTTTTTTTTTACACTATTCGCGTAAAAGCATCGGCCATTGTGTCAGACAGTTTTGGTCAGATTTTCACGAAATTCAAACTTTGCCTCCATTAGGGTTGCGCGAATATCAAGTTTCATCAAAATCGGATCAAAATTGTGAACTCTAGAGTGTCCACAAGCTAAAAAGCGCGATTTTTCATACAACCAGGAGGCCATAATCCAAGAAGTTACGGTCCTATGCATGCCAATATTGAAAGGAACAGAGATATTTCAAAATTCGTTGAAATCGGATAAAAATTGTGACCGGTAGAGTGTCCACAAACAAATTGTGGATGGACTTGTGGGCAGACGGACAAACATAGACGACGGCAGAACACGCAAAAGACTTGCTTATGTATTCCATGATGTTGTATGGTGTACATGTATATTAATCTAGTACTGCCAACAATCCATCTGTGAACTTTCCCCCTTTTTTTACATATTTAATATTATTTAACTAATATTTATTATCATTATTATTATTATACAAGTGATATTAACACTGTCATAGAGCATGATTTATAATTGCAAAGTAAATAATAACAATTTGGCAAAAACACATTGGTTGAAGTAATATTTTATGCTTAAAGATGTGTACTATTTTTGATGCCAATGTCATTTCATATTAGAGATTCCTACAACCAATCATCCTCGGTAGTATCCCCAGTGGTTTCATTGCGTTCTACTCCACTAACCCCTGGGTTAATCTATGGGGGAGACAGGTTTTCAAGTTATCCGCCCTTGATAATTGTGCCATTTTTATCGACCAATCCTGTACACCGTTAACTGAAAAGAAAGTGGGCAAAGGGAAATAACTGTCATCGGATCGGGCAGGGTTGTGAGAAAAGTCCAAATTATTTTAATTGCGTAATTATAAACAACAAAGAACGATTAGTGGTAATAATTACAAAAGTCAACCATATTTGAAATCAGCGAATCATACCACAGATTTTGATAATAAAATTAGATATAAATAAATTAGAAATGTATACATGATTTGCATAAATCATTCAGTAAATGAACATGAATATTGATTATCTATCCTTATAAAAACGAAGGTGAAACGATTGGTTTGTAAACTGTTTTTGATTGGTTCGTAGACTGTAGCTACATTCTAGGCCAGAGCAGATAATTTGAAATTGTGGAAACCCTATGGATTAATCCAGGGTATAGTGGAGTAGAACAGAATGAGACCACTGGGGAAACCGAGGATGACAACCAATCAATTGGCACATAATGTAACGCAAAAGTCGGGTGATAAAAACTTTGATTTACCGTGAATCATATTTGCATGGTGGAGAATCGTTTTTATGTAACTCTCTTAAGGTTTCAATCATGGTGGGTTTTCCCTCTGTTTCCAGTTTCCAGTAGTTGACATGATAATGGAGCGAGTGGAAAGCCAAGATAACTATATATGAAATACGTATTAAACAGATGACTATTTATTCATGTACTGTTGGGATTCAAAGTTGTTTTTATGTGTATTTATTTTAAATTTGTTTTCAGAAATTTTATTATATTATTATTATATATTTATTAGCATTTATTTATGCTAGTGGTGAAATTATTTATTTATTTATTTTAGAATATTTAATGATCTAAAACAAGAAACCAATGTTCCTCATTATCTGGATTGCCGTCCAAAAATATAAATCCATACATTATTTTTTCCGGCGTGTTTCCCCCTTGTCTAGTCGGATATGACGAAAAGCCGAGGTCCCGTGTACATATTGGAGTGCACGTAAAAGATCCCTTGGCAGTTGAATTCCATATAAGAGTAGGCCATAGCGCCGCTGCCCACTGTATTGCGTATGCCCGTCTTCATTAGCCCAGGTTAGGTGCAGAAGAGTAGGACGTTAAACCCCATTTCATTCCATTTCCATACATTATTAATACCATAATGTCTGTCATAATTATGATACGAATAAAATATGAACATGTAAATTAATATTTTGGGATCATTCTTTCATTTGAAGATATATCTTGTGGTCTTCGCTGATCCTTTAATTCAGTAAAATCTGTTAAAATGCAAAATGCCTAACCAATGTAAACAAAACATCTAAAGAGAGGAGGTGGTGTCATGGGACCAAGTAAGCGCCCCGTTAGACAATGTCTCCTCAGACCCAATCCAAAATAATTAAAAAGTCAGTTATTATTTGTCCATATATTAATTTTTTTCGCACGTAAGGCGCTCGATTCCATAATGTTACCATTGTTCAACTCCTCTATGGTCTTATACTATCGTATCACTACCTTATTTACGGTTATAGTGAATCTCTCAGTTAGTAGTAGTACGACTAGTGATTGGCTCGTTGGGGGCGACAGACTGTGGAAATGGTCTTTCAACTCTCACAAAACCGGTAGGATTAATCGGCAGGCCCCCAGGTTATTTCCCATTTCTTACCACCTGGCCCAATCAAAAATAATCAAACACTCCGTTATTATGTCCATAGCTGAAATTTGTTCTTACCCTCTCGTGCACAAGAATTTGTTCCATCAATGAACCCAAATTCCAGGGAATTGACTAAAATTTTCAGGCCCAGTCCAAAATAATTCTGATATTATTCCACTCCTCTGTGGTCTTATACTATCTGAGCACTATCATATTCACGGTTATAGTGAACCGCCCTGTTAGTAGTACCGGTGGAGCGTGGGGCGACAGATTGGAAGAAAATTATACGTCATTTCCTTGCATCTGTAGCTATTCCAAGAGCTATTTGGCTGATATTTTCGTCTAAGTAAACGTTCGGAATGGATATATTTGGATCTGAGAAAGGGCACTTTCAGTAGTAAAATAGGGCAGAGTCGAAATTTAGGGGAGGGGGGAAGTTTAAGTCAACATCATGGCTTTTGAGAACATTGTTGTGGGTAAATTCTCGTGAACTAGAATTAAACGGTGGTATAGCCACTGACCCTAAAAAAACTTTATGTCAACTTGAATAAAACTACTTTCTGGCAACATAACGAAGCACAAACAACTATTTGAAGGGATGGGTCTATGCTCATTGCGCGGTGGGATTATGGATAGCACCCTAGACTTGGAACCGCCCTCACCCTATTCATAGCTTCTAGATCCGCTAGGTTAAGGTCCTTTGAATGTATGACAGTAAATGTGATTCAAACTATAAAGTTCTATAGCCAAGCAATCTGAGATTGGCACTTATTTTTGCAAAAGTTGCCAAGTTAATGATGAAAAACACCCTTATGTGAGGTGGGATCTATGCACATTGTGCGGTGGGATTATGGATACACCCTAGATTTGGAACCGCCCCACCCTATTCACAACTTCTAGATCCCCTACTTGCATTACTTTCAGGTTATTTGAATGTATAACAGTAAATGTGATTCAAACAATAATGTTCTATAGCTATAGATTGGTGCTTATTTGAGCAAAAGTTGCTCAGTTAATGGAAAACACCCTCGTGTGTCTTAGAAATTATAGAGACGACATAACCCTTCATTCTTTGAAGAAAAATTTTGTAAATAATTTCTTGCGCATCTTTTTTCGTATCTTATTACACTCATCCTTCAGGACATTAGGTTATTGGGGGTAGACACCCCAGAACATGTACAAACTAAATATGCACGAATATATATATATAAAAATTTGGGTTCGCGTCAAAATGTTTTGGGGTAGTGGATTCTTGAAATGTTATAAGGAACCACTGGGCATATCTTCAAATAAAATAATGGCCCCAAATATATTAATTTTGAGACTACAATTGCTATTATATGATAATCAATGCAGAGTTATGTCCCTTTATAAATTTGGATTCTTGTCAGCATGTTTCTCAGGTAATGAAATCGCCGAAAAGAGAGAATCGGACATCTATGAAAACCATGCCATACAAAAATTTGACCCGACAGGCTAATGCATGGTATCTGTTTCGTGTGTTTCTGTTAAAAATTGACGACTTATTGTTTGTCTGAAGTTGTACGTTTTGAATGAAAATGGCTTAAATCCCAAACTTTTCCCTCAATATTTTGGACTTTCCGGTACTCCAATTTTGGTAAACTTTTAGGATATCATTCAGTACACCCAATGCTACCAAAAACCACCAAAGAACCTTTTCCTGCAATTTGTTGGGGGTTGATCCCCTTTTTTTCATAAATTGACTGGACTAATAATAGTTATAAAACTAAAAAGGCAAAGGAAATTTTCTGAAAATTTCAGTCAAATTGATCCAATATTAATATGAACCTAGAATTAACCGATTGAAATTTCTACCTAGCCTCGATCTCGATCTTTATTCTTAAAGTCGGTGCGAGAAAAAAAACATAGTCTCGATTATCATGAATGAAAATTGAGCAGCTAAACGGATCATAATCCAGTGCCCAGTAAATATCGTAGGCTACCGTTGACGTTGGGAATTGATTAAGGTACGGATAAGTTAATGTCTAATTAATACTTTATTTAACATTTCAGGCCTGCAATAGGCTGATTTAGCTCTTGCGTAATGTATGTTTAATAATATTAACACAAATACGAGTAAAAAGCAAATTTGTTTTAAATTCAGTAGTCCTAACTTAAGACATGGCTATATTCAAGTTTGAGGTATGTTTCTATTGATATCAAACCCCCACCTTGACTGCCGCTGTTTGAAATGTAGATTTCGTTTAACATCGACATTTTATATTTTCCTCTGCCAAAATAACACTTTCAATGCCATATTTAAGTTCAATTTAAACAATGACTATAGTTTCTATCGCATTGTCTATTTAATATGATATTATATTTGTTTTCTGGTATTATACTGAAGCAAAATTTTGTAGAAGACCCAAGATCCTGTGATACTTTCTCGAAATCCCGTGATCACCTGGAAATTTTCTCGAGATCTCAATCAAATGTTCTCGAAATCCCCTGATAATTTTCCTGAGATATTGACATCCTGTGTAAATTTTCTCGAGAATTCGAGTTAATGTTCTCGAGATAAATTTTCTCGAGTTCCCGAGTTAATATAAAACCTTAAATGATAGTGTGTCCATCTTGTTAAGCAATCTACGGAGCCCCTTGAGTGCACGATTCTACAGAGCCCCTTAAGTGCACGATTCCACTCTTATATAATTTTTTCGTACATGATTCAACTCTTATATAATTATTTCGTTTAAACGAAATACTAATTCGTTATAACGAAATATTAATTCGTTATAACGAAATAATTAATTCGTTATAACGAATTAATTATTTCGTTTAAACGAATTAATTATTTCGTTTAAACGAATTAATTATTTCGTTTTAACTAATTAATTATTTTGTTTTAACGAATTAATTATTTCGTTTTAACGAATTAATTATTTCGTTATAACGAATTAATTATTTCGTTATAACGAATTAATTATTTCGTTATAACGAATTAATATTTTGTTATAACGAATAAATAATTTCGTTTAAATGAATTAATTATTTCGTTTAAACGAATTAATTATTTCGTTTAAACGAATTAATTATTTCGTTTAAACGAATTAATTATTTCGTTTAAACGAATTAATTATTTCGTTTAAACGAATTAATCTTTTCGATTAAACGAATTAATCTTTTCGATTAATCGAATTAATCAATGTCGATTTAACACGTCGACTAACCCCAATGCTCCAAACACCGAAGTTGAAAAAAAAAATTAAAAAAAAACAATCGTGATCTCTATCGTTATCGATATACGGGATATACACGTGGTTCATTTTTATCTCAATAATTCGTTTGCGCGTAAGGATATGTAGCAGTGGGCCCGGGGAGAACCCACGAGGTTGGACAATCGATCCCGCTGCTTGTCGCGTAGAGGCGGGTAATTGAAATAACGGCACTTGACCCAATAACAGACCTCATGTTTACACTGTTTGCGTACTGGGGGTCATGTGATTGGTATGGACTATATGAAGCATTGGTGACATAAAGCGATGGCCCGGGTTCCCCCCCCCCCACACCTATTGTGAGGATACACTTCAAATCAGTTTTTTTTCTTCATATATTGGTGTGAAGCATTGGGGTAATGAGAGAACGGATCCTATCGTTTCCACTACCTACTTCTCCAGAGACCCAGTTCCTAAACATTATCCCCCTTACGAAAACCCTGTGAACCCTATAGTTTTTAACATGTATTTTAGGGAATTAACCATTGGGTTCACAAGCTTTAGAGGTCGCTGGTACGTTCCCGGTGTTGGCGGAAAAAGTTCATCTGGTTTTTATCAGTGATGCAGGACGGAGGGCTTGACAAGGAGAGCTGTCAAGAAAGTTCATCTGGTTTTTGTCAGTGGTGCAGGACGGAGGGCCTGACAAGGAGAGCTGTCAAGTTCGGACTGGACGAACAAACGAAGTCCAGTGTACACCCAAATGCTTAAAACACCAAATTTGAAAATAAAAGATGTTAAAAAAAAACAAAAAACAAAAACTTTATCAATTTGCGGTGGGTTTGAGTCGGTAATCTTGGAACAGAGACACAAACTAGGTCATTTCGGGACTAACACATGTAATCCGCTTTCGCGTAGGGGTATTTTGCAGTTGGATGAAACTGAAGACCCACGATGATGTACAAGCAGCCATACTTCTTGTTACGTACATGCAGTCAACCGAAACAACGCCGCTTGACCCAATGACAGACCTCATAGTTTCACACGCACCACTAGACCACCCAACTGTTGTTCCTAGGCCCTGGTGGTCTGTTGTTTCCTTTTTCAAGACTTTCTAATCTTGCTAAGATCTCTTTTAGATCGATTTTGGGGTCCTTGTTGGTCTTCTCTTCTTGTCTTGTAACATGCCGGACGACTTCTCTTTCGTCTTTCCCCGCTGCCCTAATCACAGATCTCTTTTTTTCTCTCGTGTCACCAACCAGTGCCTCATAACGCTCGACTACCTCTATGGTCTCCGGCAAAGTTTTGCAACCTCTATCCATACAAAGAAATTTAAGCTCGGCTGGAACTGCTTTATATAATTGGTTCAGGACGATTGCCTCCTGAGCCTTATTATCCAATCCTGCGTATGCTCTTTTAGTCATCTGTCTCAAATCGTCTGCAAAATTGGCAATTGACTCTTGCGGTCGTCTTTGTCTAGTTTCTAAACGGGACAACCAGAGGCTCTGGCCCAAGTCCCAGGTAGAAGGTTCTCGCATTATCCCCCTTAGACTGGCGGCAAGTACTAACAGTTGTTGTTCGGCTGGCCATCCACCTAGCTGGGCACAGCTTTCGAAATGTGAAAAGTACTCATCCCAGTCTGCGATCCCATCATAAAAGTCGGGTTTGATAGTGATTGCGTTACGTGTGGTATGCGTTCCGGTATGCGTTGGTAATCTTGACTGCAACACATTGGTGCACGGTTCCAGGCATTCGTTGTGTGCTTCATCAATGATTGATTCTTCCATGGAAATATCACCTTGGCCTTCCTCAAATATCGCTCGGTCTTTAAATGATATTTCCTGATCAGGAGAAAATGGAGTGGCCATCATTAGAAAATGGGGGGTTGGGATGGCCTAGTGGTCTAGAGTGCCGCGCTTCGACCTCTAGCTGGCCGGTCACCTCTGGCTTGCGGCTGTGGTTTCGAGCCCTGGTGTGAGCGTATGTGGCATGGAGATAGGGGCTCCTTCTCAACCTCGTGGGTTTCCTCCGGGCACTCCGGTTTCCTCCCACAGCAAAGCCGCTAAGATAATGAAAATCAAAAATAAGACTTGTCTGCGATATCACCTTCGGTGGAAGCGGACGTTAAACACCAAGAACAACAACATTAGAAAATAATTATGGTTCTTTTCGGGTCCTTTGGATTCGTATCGGGATATTTATGGCAATTAAATATCCCACTCCAGCCACCAGTTTGTAGCCGCCCTCGGTATGACCTTTAGTCGACCTTGACGTTAAATAAAAGACTGTAAGAGGATATAAATAATAATAATAATGGGATTTATTATCGTTGTTCAATATTTACAATAATAATACAATAATGGTTGGGTGGTTTAGAACCTTCCTCGACTCCTACCGGGGAATAATTCGGCTTTTATATTTTTAAGGAACGACGTTTAACCTTAATTATTTTCTCGTCGTATGGCGCCCGCTAGTTGACGAAATGGCAATTAGGCTTTACAAATAATCTTAATCGTATATTTATATTTGGGGGGGGGGGGGTAGTTAAAAGGAATACGATAATTTTTTACTAAGTTAAAAATTACATTTAAAAAAAGACAAACTGATATAAGAGCAGTGGGGGGGGGAAGTACTCTTACGGTGCTTACCCTAAGAGCGTCAAAGACAGAATGCCATTACTGACGAGTTCAGCGCCTTATATAGACTTTGCCAAAGTGTCACGTGGGGCCTTTCGACCAATGACATAACGGTATTCCCGCAACCCTATGCAACCCATGCCTAGGAAGGATCTACTTTCACACTTACAAATGTACAATTTAATAAAACAAAAGCAACATTCGAAAGGCAGTTTGGTTCATAACCGCCTAAATACATATTATTTATCATTCAAGGCCAATATCTAACAACGGGCCTCCGTAGTTAATTAATTATAGCCATCCCACCCAATGCAACCGCTCGCAACCCGTTGCTAACCCGTTGCCGTCGCCAGTGCAACCTAGCAAGGTGCTTGTTCCGCTTAAAATATTCGGCTACAATTATAAAGAGGAGGAATAACGTAAGGGCATAACAAATCATAAGGAATTCAATCCCACAGGCATAATGTACACAAAATTACTCAGTATGGACATAAAAGCACGCTTAATAGTCCGCACCAAACTGATCCCGCAGTGAATATTCGCTTGGCCGCTACAATCACTGATAAGCATGACATCGACGAGGCTTAAAGGGACAATCCCGATAAGAACAGAGTCTCAAAAATTAAAGTCCGAGAGTTTATGAAATTTAGAGACCAAAATATAGAGGCATGGTGTATTTATCTTGTCTCAAAATTTCAGCTCAAAATATTGAGTCGTTTGGACGTGAACGTCAACACTGCTTATCCGGACACGTAACCCTTTTAAGATTTCGGGTCAATTTTTTCATTGGGTGACCTGATAATTGATTCACATTTCTTGAGAGGTCTATACAGTGAATGACCCATGCACTGTACTTGATAACAAAAGGTAAATTTTACCTACATATTTATTTTTATAGAAAAAAGTCTGGTTTTATCCAGATACTGTATAATACAACGATCTCCCTTTCCAGTTGAAGACTGTCAGATTTAAGTTATTTACAAGCGTATCACAAATATCGTGTTAGTTGGTCGGCCTTAGGTAATGGGTTTTAAGGGATTTTAACACAAAATTAAGCAGTTTTATTCCTCAGAAAGTTATCGGGATTGGCCCTTTAAAGGCATATTAACTTTTTTACTCCGACAAATTAAATTCTCGAACATTTTTTTGAGGTAAAAGAAAAATAAATAAAGACGTTTGAAGTATTTGTAAGTAGTTAGTGGGCCTGTATACGGACGCTCGCACTTGATGACCCCTGCACTGAGTGACCCCTTGTCCTAGTTCGCGGTGACCTAGTTCGGTGTGACCTAATACATCGTGACCTGGTCGAGTGACCTAGTTCGCCGTGACCTAGTTCGCCGTGACCTTGTACGCGGTGACCTTGTACGACCTAGTTCGTTTTGACCTGACAGGTGTGGTTATTCAGGTGCGTGACCGACAAAGAGGGGCGCGCGCGCGGGAAAAGAGAGAGAGAGAGAGAGAGAGAGAGAGAGAGAGAGAAGAAGAAGAAGAAGAAGAAGAAGAAGGGGGGGGGGAAGAGAGGGCGGGGAAAAAACTCTTTTACATTGACTAAGTTGGCCCTGAAAAGGGCCGTTGGTCTTCATGTTACACTAACAGGAACATCTTGGATGATCTGACCACAGTGGTATGGGTCTCTTTGGGCATTTGACAAGATGTTTGTGTCGTCTATGACAGGTATTTCCAATTTCTATCCCACACCAAAAGCATATCAGGTAATCAGCATCCGATCGATTACCCCTAAACACATTGTAGTAACCCCCACAAGTCTGACAAAATCTGTAATCTTTTCGATCCATTTTGACTGTGACTTCTTTTGGCTTCGATGCTGCAATTTATGCCTCGGGACGAGTCTAATGTGCTGGGACGATACCATTTTTACACCAATCAGAGGGCGAGACGTGAGTGAAAAAAACAACAGACACGTGATATGTTGCTGACAAAGCATTTTATTGAACTAAAGTTACACAGAATTGGATTATATGAAATGGTTACCATAAAACTACAAAAGAAATCTTAAAATTGAAGGAAATAAAAAGCATGCATTAAAATAAGCAAATTTACAAAGCAAAAAAACATCGGCATCGTTGTCCTTTCTTCTGTTCCGGTTGTAAATCGGGAAAATGATCCCTAGTCCATTGTTCGACGAGTATATCGTTCACACGATACACATGACCGAAAACAGAAAGGGCACGAGGGGAAGGTACGTGAAATCGATGACACAAATAATACAAGCAATAATGTCCGCAGACGACACTGTCGAGTCCTTGAATCCATCGGGGTTGGTAGTGGAGTTGTAGATCTTGGACGAAACGTCGAAAGGCTTCTCCGTAGACATCAGGAGAATTGCCGTAGGAATCAAAGAAGGTAACGTGTTCTGGTTTTTCGCACACAAACACGGTCCAGTGTTTACCAGGTTGGTCTTCGTCGTCCGTGTTGATGACGTAGGCTTTGGGATACGACGTTGGTCGCAGTGTATCCAGGTGATTACGAGCCCACACGCCCCCGAATACGTTAGAAGGGAGGTGTTTTTCTAATGCCCGTGTCAATTGTTCATTGGAGAGAGCTTCACCAATCGGTGATGACTTGTCGGTTAGCGTCGATTTCCAAGACATTGTCGTATTCGGCAAACAGAACAAGACTGAGGTGATTGGTCGGGGCCGCACCGAACTTGAGTTCCAAAGACAGGTTACCCGCTGCTTTGGGATGAAAGTAGTTACCGTCGGCTCCGTGGTCGTTGGTCAAATCGAAACAATACAAAGTGTACCCATTGATATAGTCGTTGAAAGGGAGGTCCAGGTCTTCTCGGGTGTTTAAGACGGCCACTCTTTTCATCAAATCCAGATATGGTGCGATGGCTTGTCGCTGGGGAAAGTTGACGTCGTATTCGTCCACAATTTCCCCGTTCTTGGTCAGTTTGATGTTTTCCAATTGATTGTGTTCGAATTGGAAGGGATTTCTGTTTTTTCTTCCGTCGTAGGCCGTGTTACGTACCATACCCACGATTAATCTCTTAGGCAGGCTTTCGTTGACAAACAGATTGTCTAGGACGTGGCTAGTGCGATTGTCGGGAATCACCATGTCTCGGACCACCACACGCTTCAGAGGATATTTGGCGTTAGAGGATTGAAGTTGCTCGACCACGCGTGTGTAGGTGCTGGGAGCCAGGGTGACGAATGGGATATCCAGGTAGGCTTTGGTGAACTCGACTTTGTAGTCTTCTGCATCGTTGCCTTCACCGTACATCAGAAAAAATTTCGGGGATTGCTTTTCCAATTTCAATCGCAGGTCCACACCGTCCAGGAGGTACCGATCCTGTAAGCACATGTCCAAGTGTAGACGCGACTGCAATTCAAAGGTGCGACTGGCAGCGATGGTTTTCTGGCGTTGTTCCAATCCTTTGTTAACCGGGGCCTGCCGTGCACCGTCCGCACCGGTGGCGACGGATTTCGTGGAATTGAACTGCCCGGCGGTATCTTTTTCCCACAGGACTTGTTTTGACAGGTGATCGTTCTTGGCTCCCTTACCAAAACTCAGCAAATTCTCCAAGTAAGCCCGATAGGGATAGTTGGGCAGAGATGCGGTGACCAAGGTTTCGGCATCTTTTCCCAAGCGTAATTTGACGTCTTTGAACAACGAATGAAACAGATTGTTGACCGGTGCCACTTGACTATCCGCATCCAAGTCACTCCCATCATTCTTGGTCACCTTCAGGTCCACGTGCAGTGTCATGTTGGCCAGATCGATGAAATCGGTGGTGGCATTGGAAATATAAAATTCGATGGGTCCGTCGTGGTTCAGATCGGGCGTCATAGGATACTTTCTGATTTGGGTCACCTTGTGTATGGCCGTCTGCGTGTCGGGTACGCTGAACAAATTCTGCAATTCGTCCCGCGCACAGGGACAGGAATCATTGCGCATTACCTGCGTAGCCATGGTCGAAGATATCTGGTTTGCGTCGTTTGTGAGAGGTGACCTGTGTCTTCTTCTTCCTCTTCGGGCGATGTGAAGTGGACGGGTATCGCGGGGGTTCTTTTATAGGTTCCAGGTGTGCGACCACGTTCTTCAGTGTGTCGGACATCGTGTTTGACAACGCGGGGCGAAGCGTGTCCTGAGCGACTTTCTTCCAGTTCCATTTTTCCCGACCACTGATGGCGTCGAGCACGCTCTGTCCCACTTTGGGTAGCACTTGGGCTGCATTTTTTTTCACGGCCGCTTTGCCGGCCGACCACAGTGTCTTTCCGACCGATTTAACGGCATTCAACAATCCAGACCATCGCCCGGCACCCCGTTGTCGCAGAATTCCTCCCTTGTACACCAATGGACTACCACCGAACCCTCGCTGCCTGAGCGTACCGCTTTTGTACACCCGAATCATCGTCGACGGCGAAAATGAAGTTGGAGTACCACCTTACCATCGATAAATGGCACGGCTTCGCCCATTCCATTCCTTATATAGACCCCAATGGAGTTTAGTAGATTGTACTGCAGAGGATAGTAATGAATACTGGAAGGACGATGATACAGTTGATCAAAGGGAATCACATCTATCAATGGTGCCGTCATGTCACCCACAATCTGGTTTTCGATAATGTCCGTGTATAGGTAAAACAGATCGTACTTTACTTGTAAGTGTGGGGGGTAGTCGGCGTAGAAATGTCGTAGACTTTGGCCATCCATACCGGTCAAAGCTATTGACTGCAGGGAAATCAACAAATCGCTTCCAGGCCACCCCAACATGGACACGACGGGGCCATGCAGGCAGAGTTCGATTTTCGGCAACACGTCAAAGTAGTAAAGCGCTTCCACGTGGTTGATCTGCAGGTACACTCTGTCTCTGGTGTGGTCTTTCTTGAAAGAAACGAAGGGGCCTGTTTGCTCGGCCCCTTGCCGCATCATCTCTCGAGTATCGTAATTTCTTTGCTGTTGCTTTTCGTGGTCGGTCATTTCCTTGTTGTTGGGATCTAAGCGGACGGGTTGATTGCCGAGGTGCTTGCGAATGGGAAACAGTTTCCACAAACCGTCTAGTTGAGTGTTCAGGACATCCATGATGTGCTCAACCGTCTCGTAGTCGTCGCTCTTGATGTGCGTTTCCATTTCGACCGATCCCTTGATCTCTTCGTCCTTTACACCCTTGAAACAGTACGAGGGATCCACGTCTAGGCGATCCAGGCATATCTTTTGTTCGGGTTCTTCAATCGAATTTTCCCAGGGATGAAGGCGTAGGCCAATCGTGTTGTATAGGTAATCGACATTGTTCCATTTTTTGGGTAAGCTGGCCACGGCCAGACCCACTTCCCATTCCCGATGATCGAGACGGAGTGGGGGGTCCAAGTGCGTTCGATACGTGGACAAAGTGTTGTCGGGATACCACTTACTGGAACTGTCACTAGGGAGCGTGACGTAAAAGGGTAGTTCGTTGTTCATTGTGTTTGGTTTTCAAGGTCGGAGAAGGTAACAGGTAACCCAAGGTACTGGAGAGTAAGGCTGTCCACAATGTAGTCTGTGATCCGTCGGGTTTCAAGGCCAATTGGGACAAAGAAACTCCAGCCACGACGTACACTAATATCACTTGACAGAAAAAGACGATTTCCGCTTGTGGTACGCGTTTTCCCAACAGCGACCAATGGTGGGATGTCGTCTGCGATGTGGTGGACGTGGTTTCGTCTTGCATGTTGACTGACACCGGCGTTTCTCGCTCCTATTTATACGTTTTGTGTACTGCTCCTATTTATACGTTTTGGAGACTGGTCCTATCGATCCACGAATTAAAACTCGCCGGATAGCCCAACCATTTCACCAATACTTTGTCTTTTTTTCTTTCGAGGACTCTTTCGATGGGAAAGATCTCATCATCGTTGACTTGGACCGCTTGCAATTCTTCGGGATAGAAGGTGCCTTGTATTGGTTCACCTCTTTCGTCCAAAAGTTTGTAACCAGGACCAACGTTGGGTGTCACGTTGAACGTTTCTAGAGTCCAGTTCGGCCAGTAACCTTTGTCGAAGGCACCATGTTTCGGTAAAGCCAAACGTACGGTCGTACCGAGATCCATTGTTTTTTTCTTTTTCGGGGGACGTGGTGGTGGTCTTGTCAACATCCATTCGTGTTCGGGGCGAACGTCTTTAGGTGCCATACCGATGGTCCGATGTCGTCTAGCATTGTAAGCCCGAACCAGTTCGTCTAGCACGTCGATGTACCGTTGTGTTTGTCGATGAGTAAAGTATCGCCACATGCGCTCTTTCAGTGTCCGTTGAAATCGTTCCACCACACTGGCCTTGGTTTCGACGTTGTGTGTCACGAAAAAATGAATTTTTTTCTTCTTCAGGTACGCCTGCATTTTTCGATTGAGGAATTCGGTACCTTTGTCCGTTTGAAGTCGTAAGGGTTGTCGACTTTGAAAGATTCGACGAAAGGCGTCCACCAAACTGTTTCCCGTCTTGTTTTTGAGGGGCAACACCCAAGCGTACTTTGAAAACACGTCGATGACACACAGCAAATATCTGTATCCCCCATTCTGTTTGGCCAAGGCGGACATATCACTCAAGTCGGCTTGCCACTGATGATCTATGCCGGCCACCACTGTGGGCGTCCGAGAAAATTTCTTTTTCAGTGGTTTGTGCAAGGTGTACGCCCTTTGTTGTTTCAACCATGTCTTGACTTTGTCTAAGGACACGCCGGTAGCTTTGTGGAGACCCAGGGCTCCACCGAAAGCGGCCGGGTGTTTCGGATCGTAATAGACTTTCTTCAGCTTCCGTTCCATGTTTCAGCAGATTGTCATGGGAACAGGCTATTTATAGTTTTTGCAGAGGGATCCATCTGGCTCTCCTGGTAGGTGTACTCGCAGATCTGACTTGTCCAGTAGGCGTACTAGGGGTATCCGTACTGGAGATTTTCTTCTTTCGCGGGGGTCGCGGCGGAGTCCGTGTCGGTGGCGTGGACAACACGTTCCACCTTTCTTGATTCCCGATGGCTTCGCGCGGTACGTTCGTGGCTTTCAAACTTTGCATCACCCCAAACCATCCCAAGGGAGCCTGGGTATTCTTTCGCCGACGAACCAAGTCGTTCACGATGTCAATGGCATTGGTGTTGGGTACGCGCACTCCATTCCGAAGCAATTCCAAGTCCTCGTTCCACGACCAAGGTGTCTTTTCTTTCATGTGTTTCAACAAAAGGCGAGCCCGAGGTTGATAGACACGGGGGACCGACTCCAGGATGGGTGCCTCCGAAGTTTCTTCTTTTTGCTCGGGTATGTTCTCCTCCGACAAGGGAATGGTCTGTTTTCTTTTCTTTTGCATCGTTTGATAACGGTGTAACAACTGTCCGTACCGTTGCATTTTATTTTCGTCGGTAAGAGTTGGATCGTTTAGCACGTGTTGCATGTCTTGGTGAACATTCTCGACGGCTTGCTGCAGTGGATCTCGATCGTACGCGGGTTCGACTTGCCTGACTTCGAGGGGTTTGACGTCGGTGGGTCCGTCGAAGGGTACCAGTTTCATTTTCTTGGCGAATTTCATCTTTCGGGAATGACCGGAGCAACCGGGTGAAGAATCCCCCTTTTTGTTGTTTCAGAAGTCGTCGACGTGTCTTCCAAGGTGTTTTGGACGTGCCCAAACGCCGTAACAAGAGGGCGTCTTTTTTCAAGCGTTTGATTTCTTTCTCCGTCACAGGAACGTTACCGCGAATCAGGTTTCCAATACACTCGCACACACCGTCGACAATGGGTTGGGTCTCGAGCAAAAGAGGGCGGTCTTTGGGTGCAGTGTTCAATAGATACCGCAGTGTCTCCATGACTGAGCTCGAGGCCGTTCTCCGGTTCCCTTTTTATACCTTTCTGTCCAATCGGTTACCCCCCAAATAGTTTAGATAACTCGGCAGCCATAGCGTTCGCTTTATCCTGCCTTCTAAGGAAGGGATGTTTACCACCCTGTTGTCCTCCGAATAGTTTAGATACCAAGGGAGCCAAAGCCGGGAGAGCCATAGCGAGCAATGCTCCAAACGCACCACCCTGTTGGTTGAGAAGTCGCCTTTTGACGTCGGGTGACGTTCGTGGATTACTCATTTTACGAAGCAATGCTCGATGTTGGTCCGTCTGCTCGGTGATCAATCCCTTTCCACGCTGAGCGGTCCGTCGAACGAATTTATTTCGTTGCTTGTTTCTTTCCTCTTGCAGTCTTTCCTTCCATCGCACCAAGATTCGAATCAACACACCCCCGAAAAATCCACGTCCTCCGGGTTTCATGATCAGGGATAGTTTTTCGGTCGTTGGCATGTTTTTCTCCGTCAGTTGGGTCAACACCTGTCGATTTCGTTCCACCCATTTCTTGTGCTGGGCATGCAGTGGTTGGATGTTACCATTCAGCAAATGATTGGCCGCCAGTTTGAACCATTGCAACAAACCAACACGTGCCCTGCCCGTATTCTTGGCCAACTGTCCATAAGCCATATCGGGAGTCAGATGTTGTAACTTGCGAATGAAGGCCTTCAGTCCTTTCATAGAATTCTTCTTTTCTCTCCTCGGTCTTCGATTGATCGGAGAGACGGGTCGAGACGGGGAAGGTGGTGACGTGAGGCGTGGTGGTGTGACCGGAAAGGGAGACAAGGGACTCGCGGGTGGCGTTAACGAGGGCAACAATTGTGTTCTAGGTGCCCTCATTTTCGGGCGAGTCGGCCTTCGCACCGTGGGATCGCGAAGATCCGGTGCCAACGTCGGGAACATTGCTCTGGGAAGACCTGGGGGTGGATGTTTCCTCTGTGTATTCTTCGTGCGAGCCATCGTGACAAACAAGAGTCAATTCGAGGTACAGGTCCCCCTTTTATACTTTTTGGACGTAGACGATAGAAGGTTGCTCTTCGGGTAAAATGTTGGATCTCAATCGTAGAGTCTCGAGTGTGTCGGGCTTCAAATCAATGAGTAAGTAACTGCGAGGGGTACTCGTCGCATCTTCATAAGCTTCTTGCATATACTTGGAGCGGGAGGGGTACATCTGACGGGCCAACACACCAATTTGCGATTTGTCTCGGGGATTTTTGAACAAAACCAAGTAATGGGCATTCAGGCTGATGGTACGCTGTTGCTTGTCAAACAAGTTTTGCACGATGTAAATGACACTCGTGTCGTGGTGATGACTCTTTTTCGTGAACCACTTTTGCAATATCTCCGTGTCTTCTCCCATCAAATCATCCACGACTAAGACTTGTGGACCTTTGACTTGATCCATTACATCGTCAATATCTGTCAAGCCTTTAACGTAGGTGTAAGGAAACCGATTGTAACTCTCTTGCCATTCCCCGTAGGCCCACACGACGCGTTGGGGAGGGACGTCGAACAGGGACGCTTGAAGGAATTTCTGTACAAAGACCGTCTTTCCAACACCCGTTGGACCACTGACCAACATGGTAAAGGGATGTTTGAACGTCACATCCATCTTGCACTGTTTACCCCCATTCCCTTTTCCCCTGCCTTTTATACCTTCTCGCCACAGAACAACAGACATGGAGTGAAATAAGAACAATGTTTATGTGACAATAAAAACATACAATACAAAAAGCATGGCATACAATACAAAAGAAATAGAAAAAAAGAACGTTAGTTTGGACTGTTTCTCTTCAGGATCTGTTCTGTCATCCACGTTGCGTTTCTCAGGACGCGAGGAATCCAATAGACTTGTCCCATAAGCTTCTGCATCATATCATGTGGGTGCCAGTCTTCCACCTCGGCAAGCGTGACGACGACGGGTACCCATTCGCTCATATCGAAAGAGGGAGGGTACGACAAAACTTCACTCATATCTCTCGGACCTGCACATTGGATGAGTGCGCGGGTCAAACTCTCCACATCCTTCTCCGCCAGCCAGAGACATTGGGCAATCGGCTTTACGGCTTCGCTGTTCGGGACTTCACTGGTAACCGGAAGACTAGTGGGTGGAATGGACATCTTCGTCGGTCGCTTTCGTTTTTTCCTGGTATCGCCTGAAGAGTTCGAACGATTCTCCACACCAGTACCAGTATCGTTGACTACGGGCGTTTTCTCTTGGTGTATAAATGTTGTTGTCGAACATGCGATTGGTAACGGCTTCAAACTTGTCTTCGGTTTGGATTTCTTCTTGGCATTCGAAGAGACCGTGACCGAGCTGTCCACAGTTGAGGCACTTGTGGTTATCGTCGGTAGGTCTCTTGACTCCGTAACACTTTCTTTTGGTGGTGGTTTGTCTTTCTTCGTCGTTCTTCGCCTTTTGGACTTCGGTTCGTTTGCCACACTGAGGTGCCCAGTGGCCTGTTTCTCCACAGAGGAAACAATTTCCGTAGGACCCATAAGCTGGTCTGTCTTGTCTTGGCTGTGGTGTTCTTTGTTGGGTTCCGTAAGAATCATAAGATGTTCTGTCTTGTCTTGTTTGCTGTTGTTGGAAACGTGCTGGACAGTCTCTATACCAGTGGCCGACATCGTTGCAGAAGTAACAAGCTTGACTCGCCATCGAGAAAGAATGAAAATTCAATCGGCCACTTCACGTTTTATACTCATTTGGTCGTGACGTCACACTCTCTTTTGATTCGTTCTTTCTATTTCTTCTGGTGGTGCAATCGGTATTGCGCAATAACTCTCGTTTTGGTTGGTTCTTTCTATTTCTTCTGGTGGTGCAATCGGTATTGCGCACTAACTCTCGTTTTGGTTGGTTCGTTGTTTAGTCTATGATTTCCAGGCTGTCAACATACGTTTGCAATTCTTCCCATGCGATGACGGCTCTACTCACGTGACAGGCTTCCAACAACGTTATCAGGTCGGCTCGATTACCGTATTTTTGTCGCCAGTGGTTGAGCATGTTAAAGATTTGAGTCTGTGTATCGTTAGGGTAATTCATCCTGACTTGACCGATCCGCGCTTCAGTGATTCCCAGATGTCTGGCAATAGATTCCCAACCTTCTCCTAGTTTACCGGACATGACATTGATATCCATTTGATCCAGAGACCATCGTTTCTTTTTCTTCGGCAAGTCGTCCATCCATAGTCGTATGGGATCCACTCCATCTTTGCGTTTGATCATAGGTGTCTTAAAGCCAGGAACGATCTCCCAGTACTTTCTCAAGGTTTGTATGACGTCTTCCTGCCATCGTTGTTCGGTTTCCCACTTCTTAACTTGACCCTGTGGATCATCCACCATGCTGCCTAACAGACTACCAATGTCTTTTGATTTCGGCTCGTCCGCCCAGAGGTAGTGACTGTAATCGTCCACTGGATGTGAGGCTTGACCCGTCATGGAAGAGACGCCTAGTCCCAAACACGAGTGGTATCTCTGACTGGGATGGTTGTACTCGCAACCGATACACTCCTCGTGCTGACTTTTTTCTATGATGGGTAGGTAGCATTGGTCGACACGAAAGTTTAGCCATCGTAGTCTTAGCTTTTCGACAAAATCTGCATGCTTTGGTATTGGTTCGTCCTCTTCTCCGTTCGTTCGCCATGTTCCCGAGACCCGAAAGTCAGTATCCGTAGGGGTAAGTATTGTTTGGCTGGCCATCGTCATTGAATTGAACGAAACGTTTGTCATACACGATTTTATATTTCTTATTCTCGGGGCGTGTCCAAAGACGGCGGTCACGTGATCTGGTAATCTTGAACGGATTGGCTATGACCAGAGGTTCGTTTTGATTGACGTGCCGTACGTTCTCCTTCATGGTGACGTAATTTAATTGTTGGGAGGCACGATAATTCAGTGTGAATCCCCTGACTTTACACACGGTTTTTCCATCGCTCTGGCGGTATGCGTAATTCTTTGGCCCTCCGCTTACAAATTCTCGAATGGTGACATCTTCGGGTAACTCGTTCTTCCACTGACCCAAACTCGAACCTTCCGGGGGATTCCATGACGTGGCGTGGTATTGGTAGATGACGCTATCGGTGTCAAAATAACATACACGTTCTCCCAACTTTTCCAAGACGGAATAGAGTTTCAAACGGGCCTGGGCAGTGACAAAAGCGGCGATAACCACGTTGGTGATGGGACAGGGTGCGACGTGTTCTTCTTTCTTCAGCGTTTCCATTAATACCATGTTATCGTTGACTAACTGCACATCTCGCACGGTCTTAGTCACGTCCAACATTTTTTCAAAGTAGACACTGGGTTCCGTGACGTACTCTGTTTTGGGAAAGTTGTCTCTCTGTCCGAATTTCCCCCATGCTGTGTTCAATTGAAGCTTACTAAACGCCCGCATCCCCTTGTTGGGTTTTATCGACGCGGGATCCAGACGAATACCTTCGGTGTCGTACACTTCGTTGACGAAGCGGGTCTTGTCTTCTTCGGTGTGGCAGGTGTCGGGATAACCGCTACTTTCCATTTTCTTCTTCAGGTAGTGATTAATGTACCCCGTAAATAGACCTCCCGTTTTGGCCTCGGGATCGTAGGTGCTGAATTCTTTCCAGTGCCAGACTTCGTAGACTTTTAGTACTCGGTATCCTAGGGTCACCGCTTTCTTCAGTTCCAGGGTGACAAAGGTGCCCACCCAGGCTCGCTGATCGTCGGTGTGCTCACAAGGTTGGTATTCGGCAATCTCCCCTTGTTGCATGTGTTCGTCGACACAGCTTCGACACAGGGCAAACACCAATTTCTGTTTGCGCCGAAACGGGAGCACTGGGTGGTACAGGCCACGGGGCGGCAAGACGGAACACTGGATCAATCCTTCGTACTGCTGCCACTGGTCTTGATCGGGTTGTGTGACGATCGTGGGTTCCTTGATGGGAAAGGTACCGTACTTGCAGATGTAAGGGTACAGGGACACCACGTCAATGTAGCGCATGTCTTCCCCCGACTCGTTCACCAACAGTTGGATGGCATTGGTTCTCCCGCCGAAGAAAGCGTTGCGGGGCATCAGAGGTTCGGGAGCGGGCCATTGCTGATCTTCCAAGCCTTGTAAAAATTCGTTCATCTCGGGATCGTGGCGTCGTTCTTCCTCCATCTCACACTCCCACATGATGCGGATGGTCTGCATACCGTACTGTTCCTGGAGTCGACGGTGACGCTCTTGGGTCTTCTGGTACAAGTCCCTCATACTGCGAGATGGATCGTAGGGATGTTTATGCTGAAGGTCTTGGACGGGACCCGGATAACATTTGGGACAACCGTGAAAGGCACACCCGTGAAACTCGTACACCGTACCTGTGGTCGTGTCCATACCATCTAAACTATAAGGGCCAACTCGGCATTCACTACCGTTGCGGGCGTGTCGAATGTTGGGTAGTGGCGTCTGGTTTCGGAAAGCTGCCATGGTCTGTTGATGTTGTTCCCATTCCAACCATCGAAGGGCTTTGTTGGACTGTTGTCGAGGCTGGAAGCGGTGCCAGTCCTTACCAGGTTTCGGCTCTTGCATCAGGGCTCGAGGAATGACGACGAGGGTGTCTTTTTTGAGGTAGTGCGTGCGTAACACGCGACTGCAGGCAGAGGCCAGGGTCAAGCTTTTTTCGAAGGGATCGATTCCCGTGTCCATGAGAAATATCTCGCGAAACACACCACAACATCGGCGGAGGACATCGACGTCACTTTTACAGTAGGCGAGAATTTCCTGACGAAAATCAAAGACGTCGTGACTGTGTTGTTGGTACCACTCGTGAAATTTTTCTCGTTCCGATACACTCATGCCATCCGGATCGTAATCGGTGTCGGGAGGATAGGCGCCCACGTATTCTTCGTTCTCCGGTTTGTTAAAGTGGTGAGGGAAGTAACCTTTCTTGAGTTCTTGCAGGCCAAAGGTCTTGGGCATGTCCCGTAAAGCCATCGGTAAAAAGTTGAGGGAATCGATGAATTTTACCGTACCGACAGTGATCGTCATCGCTTTACCACCATTCATAATGACTTCGGGTTGCGCCACGGAATGTTTGTGCAGCGTCTGTAAAATCAGTAGGCCGTCGTAACCTTTAAAGTTGTGAGCCACGGCAATCACGGGACTCGATTCGTGACTGTCATGTTTCCGACCATCTACCACCGTACCGTGAGCAGCGAGTTGTAAAAACCATTTTCCCACATCGTCCAGCGTGTCTTGGCCTTTAAACACAATTTCTCTTTGGTGATTCCAGTATGTGTCACAGTGCTCGCAGGGATCTTGATTGTCGATACAAAAGTGACAACAGGTTTGCAGGACACATAGGTTGGGAATGTGTTCACCGGTATCTTGCTGGCATTCAAAGTCAAAGAAGACGAAACGGGTCAGCGTTGATTTCTGTAGTTTGTCGATTTGGGTCTTCCTGTCTTTATTCATGTCGATGGGTGATTTCAGTGGTTGGATGTAACAAAACTGCTTTTCGGCCGTGTGCCACTCTCGGCAGATGGAACATTCGTATTCTCCGCATCGGTGTTCTTCCAAATTACGCTTGGCCTTGATGACGTCCCACTCTTTTTGACACTTTTTGCATTTCTTCCATCGATGACATATACTGCACTTGGCTCTGGAACGGGTGGCGAGATGGTTGTCGAAACATTGGCGGCTCACAAACACACGATGACATCGGTAACACGTCTTTGTGTTGGGATCAGGTGGACAGGGTGGACCCATTGTCTTACATCCTTGACACATCACGTGACACGAATGATTCTCTGCAGCATTGTATCCTACCTGACAGGTCTCACAAAAATACGACCTTTCTACAAAGGCGGGCATGGAGGTAATGACGTCATAATGTCTGTCGTGTAAATACAGGTTGAGATGTTTTGGTGTGCCTGTGATGTGTTTTGTTCCCCGATAGATCGCCTTCCCAAAGATAGCCCGAGAGAAAACGTTGAGCTGATAACCTTGCTCTCCCAAATACTTGGCGTACAATTCCCAGGTTTCCACGCCCGTGCATGCTTGCCTGGCTCCACCGACGGCATCGATAAGGGCTTCGGTTTTCTTCGTCTGCCACGAGTGGGGTCCTGCCCTCCTCTGTAGTCTGGTCTTCTCTCTTTCCCATTCAGACGTGTCTTGTTTGTTGGCATAATGACGGGCGACGACAATAGCTCGCTGAAAACAAAGTTCGTCGGCATTCTTTATGGTGACCAGACATCGCTTTTTCTTTAAATATTCTTCGAAATTAGCACTGTGTCTTTTCTTCGTGTTTGTTCCGCTACCTCTGCCATCGGGAGGGGACACGTGACAAATACTCATGGACATGCGTTGATCTAATCTAAATTCTTCGTTACTCTGTAACACGGCAGCCACTTTCTGCAAAACGTCTTCGGCTTTTAACAAACGATACTCACGAAAGGGTAACCAGATTGGTGTTTTGAGTCCTGGGTGACTGATGGCAATTCTAACATAGTCACTTTCTCTGGCGTCCAAGGTTTGACGAATTTCCTCAATGATGGCCTCAAAGGTGTTGTGTAGTCGTTGTGGCACATCTATGGCTGGAACGTGGGACCAATCTTCAAGAAAATCTATTTCTACACACAGTGATTCGGTTCTAAATAATCGGCTGTATCGTCTATCCACGGGTCGTAATGTAAAACTCATCTTGCTTTGCGCTGATGGTCTGTGAAAACCTATCGCGCCCCGTCCTTTTTATTACACTACGCGATGACGTCATTACCACTGTAAAATACTTAGCGTCAGCATAAAATGTTACATAGTGTTGTGCAATACTTGAATCCACATCTTTAAGCACGAAGCTATGATTGCATAACACTTCCCACATGTTGTGCAATACTTGTATGTGACGTCACATGATCCCCCCATTCTCAAATGAATTCGTCCTTATGGTTATAAAGCGGCACACATTTCGCCTCTCATTGTCAGAATGGATGCTCCGGTGTTACGCATCGAAGACAACCGCAATGCGGATACTTTCATGTATCTCAGGGGTCACACGCTTGCCGTGATTACCCCTGACGAGATCTTTGTCTTACCTGACGAGGTATTAAAAACACCTCCCAGGAAAAGACCACCTCCCGAATTAGTGGAGGCCATTAGACGCAACCGACATAAAGTGCGTCGTACCCTCACATTCTAGTGCTCGCATTCGAGTGAGGACAACGGCCCTTTTCAGGGCCAACTTAATCAATGTAAAAGAGTTGTTTCCCCGCCCCCTCTACCCCCTTCTTCCTCTCTTCCCTTTCTCCTTCTTCCTCTCTCTCTCTCTCTCTCTCTCTCTCTCTCTCTCTCTCTCTCTCTCTCTTTTCCCGCGCGCGCGCCCCTCTTTGTCGGTCACGCACCTGAATAACCACACCTGTCAGGTCAAAACGAACTAGGTCGTACAAGGTCACCGCGTACAAGGTCACGGCGAACTAGGTCACGGCGAACTAGGTCACTCGACCAGGTCACGATGTATTAGGTCACACCGAACTAGGTCACCGCGAACTAGGACAAGGGGTCACTCAGTGCAGGGGTCATCAAGTGCGAGCGTCCGTATACAGGCCCACTAACTACTTTGTAGTTAAAAAATATTTCCTATTTAGTGTAAATGGGTATTAAAATGAGTAAAATGCATCATTTTGCCCGAAGCAGTAGTTAGTGTTAAATAAACATTGCACGAGCCGTTGAGCCAATGACTACGAGGCGTGCAGTCAACGCACGTGTTTTGGACAGGCATCCGTTGCAGAGATAATTCTTAAGTAATTCTCTGTGAAACAGATTGAGTCCGCACTAAGCGTTTATTTATTAGCGAAACCACCGTCAACACGGCGTAGTAATCTAGACGTCATGTATCGTTGTCGCTCTTCAAAGCATTATAGTTAGTTGTGTATCAAAGCTGCAAGGGCATTACGAAGTAATTCTTGGATTATTATAAAGGGATGGCGATAACCAGATGTGTTAACCCTTAACCGGTCAACGTCATTTTGACGTTATGACGTCAAGTGGTCAGGCTAAAAAATAACTAACGTGAAATATTTTGTATGCTTATTACAATCGATTACTGCCGAATAATTATAAATGATAGAGTCTAGACACCAATAAAAAAGTTGAAGAGGATAAGTTGATCTATAATTTGCATACCATTTTAAATTATTTTCATCAGAAATATCGTTTTCAGAATCGGCGTAATCGATATAATCCGATTCAGAATCATATATAGGCATTTCAATGACTTTAAGGGTCTTTATTATTCCCGACATCGTTAAATTACGTTTTTTGTCAAAAAATGTAGAACGAAGACATGTTTTTCTCAATGTTATTGACAAGACAAGTTCCTGTCTGAGACGCATGCGTGGCGATATCAATTAAATACGAAACTAAATACTCAAATGCGGCTTATAAAAAAGGTTCTTGCTATGGTCGCAAATATGCGACCGTGACCACTTTTGGATATAACGTCGTGGTGCAAATATGCGACCCTGAGCGGTTAAGGGTTAAATTCAGGTAAGGTTTTATAATCTTTTATGGTTATACGCTGATTCGATTATTATGCTTCTTCTAACGGTAAAGTTAGAAGGAAAGATGTCACTCGCCTTGGTCCTACCAGTCAATGAAACTTTGTACTAGGCCTATCTCGTTCAACGCATTAGCGTCGTCGTTTCACTCTACACCCACATCACGTTCGTGAGATCGACTAGTTGTATGGACATGATAACATAGGGCACTTCGTTTCATTCTAAGTAATCACAGAAAAAGGTTTGTGATTCCATAGTAGTGGTGGCCTTACTACAGCGTCGTGCTTAGCAACGCACGTGCTTCCCTAGCAACGGGGTTGCGCATGCGCAGACGACCCTAGTAAAGGATTGCGCATGCGCATGTCCTTAGCAACGGTCACTTCCGGTGATGACGTCATCGATGACGTCACTTCCGGTGATGACGTCACGGTCGGTGATGACGTCCTTAGCAACGGTCACTTCCAGTGATGACGTCATAGTTGGCGACGTGACGTCATAGGTTTTCTTGAGGTTTTGTTGTGGGACCCCCCCTCCCTCCCCGGTGCTCATTTACTCTCGGGGATTCCCTCCCTTTGCTCTGGGATTCCCTCCCTCCCTTTGTTTTGTTTTCTTTTTTGGGCGACATTTTCTAGGGATTCTATTCCTTTGCTCATTTACTCTCGGGGGTTGCCCTTTCTCGAGGGGTTCCCCAGGACACAAAGTTTTGATTTCAATAAATTTTAATTTTTAATAACATTTTTAATCACATATGTAATAACAATTTTTAATAGCATTTGTAATACATGTAACAATTTTTAATAACATTTTTAATAACATTTTTAATAATATTTTTAATAGCAACAGAACAGCAGAACAATTTTATAACGTATTTACATGTTTGAAAAAGAACAACACGTTTGTCCACCCAAACGATTTAAGGATGGAAAATGATTTTGAGCCCATTGATTCACCAGCACATCATTTTGTCGAGTATCGGTGCCAAACAATTGCAGGCACCGTTTTGAGTGGCAGATAAAAAATAAACAATAATGTCCACACACAAAACTTGTTAAACTCTGTAACCATTGGGCTTGATGGGTAGTGGGTCCGTGACGTTGACTGAAATCGGCAAAGGCTTGTCCATAGGTTACGGGTGGGCATCCGTAAGAATCGAAGAAATACAAGTGTCCAGGTCCTTCACACATAAACACGGTCCAGTGGGTGCCGGGGTCCTGTTCGTCGTCGGTATTGACGATGTAGGCTAGAGGATAGGTATGGGGTTGCAGCAGGTACAGGTGATTCCGGGACCAAACACCGCCAAAGACGTCAGAATGATACCGCAGGGCCTCTTCTAATTGTAACGTGGATAAAGGACTACCAATCCAGGATGACTTGTCGGTTACGATCGATTTCCAAGACATTGTCGTATTCGGCAAACAGCAAAAGATTGAGAGCGTTGGCGGGGGCGGCCGAGAAGCGTAGCTCTAGAGACAGGTTACCGGTGGTTCTGGGGTGTGAATAGGCCCCGTTAGCTCCTCGGTCGTTGGTCAAATCAAAACAAAAGAGTGTGTAACCCTTGATATAATCTTGGAAACTGAGATCCAAATCTTCTCGGGTGTTGAGAACACCCACACGATTCATTAAATCCATGTACGGTGTGATAGCCAATTTATCGGCAAAGTTGAGATCGGCATAATCATCCACGACTTCTCCATTCATGGTCAGGCGAATGTGCTTGAGGTTATTATGATGAAATCGGAACGGGTTCCTGGTATTATATCCATCGTAAGCTCGGTTACTGACCAACCCCACAAATAGACGCGCGGGTAAGGTTTCGTTAATGAACAGATTGTCCAGGACGTGACTGGTGCGGTTACTGGGTACGACCACATCTTTGACGACCATGCGTTTCAAGGGGTACTTGGCATTGGTGGTTTGGAGATGGTTGGTAATTCGCGTGTACGTGGTGGGAGAAAGGGTGACGAACGGAATTTCCAAATAAGCTTTGATGAAATCAATCTTGTAGGGTCCTTTGTTGTCGGCATACATCAGGAAAAATTTGGAGGCTTGTTTTTCCAAACTCAGGCGTAGATCGACCCCGTCCAATAAGTATCTCTCCTGTAAAAACATATCTAAATGCAACCGCGCTTGTAATTCTATCACCTGACTTTCAGAGATGCGTTTGTAGCGTTCCACCAATCCGGCATTCGCAGGCTCGGGGGAATCTGCATTGACTTTGACGGGTGAGGCTTGATCAAATTCGCCGGCTGTATCCTTGTACCACAGGACTTGTCTGTCTAAATGGTTTGTCTTGGCTTGTTTTCCATAACTCAGTAAATTCTCTAGGTAAGCTCGATAGGCGTAATTAGGTAGAGGAGACGTGACCAGCGTATCAGAATCTTTTCCCAGCCGCAATTTCACATCTTTAAACAAAGAGTGCATCCAATTATTCACGGGACCCACGGCTTCGTCTGCTGGTAGATTGGTACCATCCTCTTTCACCACTTTGAGTCGCAGGTACAGGGTCGTATTGGCCAAATCGATGAAATCCATACTGGCATTGTTCACCAGAAATTCAATCGGTCCATCGTGATTCAGATCGGGTGTGATGGAATATTTACGTATTTTGGTCACTCTGGTAATGGCCGTGTGCGTGTCGGGCACTTGGAACAATTCTTGCAGTTCATCTCGAGCACAAGGACAGGAATCGTTACGCATTGCTGAAGCCATGATCGAAGATGTCTGGCCGAGCACGTTTGGCTCGTGAAATGACGCCAGGGGATTTTCTTTTCCTTTTTATAGAAGTTTTGGGTTTGTGTGGTCTGGTGTGTGTTGGTCGGCGTTGGGTTTTGGGTGGTCTGGAGGACATGACGTCGGCTAGTGTTTGTCGGAGACGCGGTTTTATGGTGCGCTGGAACACATTCTTCAAACTTTGGCCCACACTTTGTTTTCCCGACACTACACCGAGGGCCGCTTTTCCCAACTCTCCAAACGTCTCTTTGTTCAAGAAATTGTCTTTTAAGGCGTTCTTTCCGGCTTGCAGAAAGGGTTTCGCCATGTTCAGTAGCCCCTGTAAACGTCCCGCGCCCTTTTGCCGCAAGACACCGCCCCGGTAGACATTGATGGGCGTGCGGGTCTTCATGTTGGCGCCCTTTTGGCGTAACACACCACGATAAAACTGTATATTACGCTTTTCGTCGGAAATGTAGTTTGACGACGACTTTTCCTTTGGTGAATGACACTTTGTGGCCCAGGCCGTTTCTTATATAGAGTCCAATGGTGGTGATGCTGTCGTATTTGAAGGGTTGATAATGGATGACCGTCGGTCGATGATAACCGTGAGAACTGGGAAAGTCATCCAATAAAGGCGCCACCATATTCCCCACACGTTGAGGTTCCAAGAGATCCGCATACAGATAAAACATGGTGTGTCCCACATTGATGTCAAAGGTGTCCGGGGCCACGATGACATCCCTCTGTTTGAAAGACGTTAAATGGTCCAATCGGGGCATAATCGTGGTCTCGTGAATCCACCCCAACGAGGATACCACGGGGCCCGTCAACTTCAATTTGAGAAAGGGTATCAGTTTGAGATATTTAAAGCCATCTTCCGTATTGATCTGCAACTTGACTTTTTTCGTGACGGCGTCCAGCACAAAGGATATGATCGGTTCTTCTTTGATCGCTTTGCTGTAGGCATTTATTTTGGCTTGATAATTCTTCTCGTGTTCAATTTCGAGTTCCGTGAGTTCGGGATTGTCCGGGTGTTTTCGTCTCCGTTTGGCATGCAGTGTTTCCAGCGTCACGTGATCTTTAAACAGAGCTCGTATAAGCGAATTTATCTCAGCCAACAAGTGTTGGATACTAGTGTACGTTCCTCCAGGAATAGGGTATTTTTTGATCTCAACCTTGGCAGGCTCTTCGACTACCTTCCATTTGTCAGTCTTTGGTATGTTGTCTGGCCTGTGTACGTCTGGATTAAAGGGTGCAACCATCACCATCATGAGACTAACCTCACTACTTCCTTCCGGGAGATTGTTCCACGTCGTGGGAAACGACACGGAGGCCAATCCCACTTCCCAGTCTCGGTGGTCCAACTCGATGGGAGAATTCAGCAACGTACGATAGCTGGACATTGTGTTGTCGGGATACACTTTCATGGAACTGTCACTAGGCAACGTGAGATAAAACTGGCGGGGATTTGTCATTTTTAGGGGTGGGATTGAGAGCTGGCGCTGGAAGCAAATAACCAATACTACTAGACAGGAGGGCCGTCCACAGGGTGGTTTGTGGACTGTCTGGGCGTGTGGCTAACTAAGCTAAAGCGACACCAGCCACCACGTACACTAAAATCACTTGACAGAAAAAGACAATTTCCGCTTGAGGGATGCGACTGCGAAAACAAGACCAGTGACGTCGATTTTCGGAGAGGGACGTAGAAATCGTTGACGTGACATTCCCTGGAACATATCGGGACTATTTATAGACAACGGCACTCTTGGGAATCCAGGAATTGAAGCTGGCAGGGTATCCCAACCATTTGACCAACATCTCGCCGCGGCGACGATCCAATACCCCTTCAATGGGAAATTCTTCGTTCGGATCCGTTCTCACACTTTGTAATTCTTGGGGATAAAATGTTCCGGCGATAGGTTCGCCTCGTTCATCCAATAATTTGTACGTCGAGCCACTCTGTCGATCCACACGAAACGTTTCCAGGGTCCAATTGGGCAAGTAGCCTTTGTCGAATGCCCCGTGTTTGGGTAAAGCCAAACGAACGGACGTACGTGGAGGCAATCGGTTGGAACGACCTTGGTTTTCTTGGAAGTGATTTGCCATTCTTTGTCCGGGGTCATGTCCTTGGGTGCCATGCCAATAGTACGATGTCGGGCCGCGTTGTAGCCCCTCACCAGTTCGGCCAGTACATCGATGTAACGTTGTGTGTTCCGATACGTAAAATAACGCCACATGCGTTGTTTGAGCGTGCGCTGAAATCGTTCTACCACACTGGCTTTGGTTTCGACATTGTGTGTGACGAAAAAATGAATCTTTGTCTTCTTCAGGAAAGCTTGAACATGTCGATTGAGAAATTCGGTTCCTTTGTCTGTTTGCAGCCGCAGAGGAATACGTTTTTGTGATAAAACACTCTGTAAAGCCTTCAATAACGTGGGACCCGTTTTATTCTTGAGTGGCACCACCCAGGCGTATTTGGAGAACACGTCAATGATACACAGTAAGAATTTGTACCCACCGTTAAAGGACGCCAAGGACGAGAGATGATCTACACCAGCCACGACGGTGGATAAACGAGAGAAACGTTTTCGTATGGGTTTATGCAAGGTGTACGTGCGTTGTCCACGTAACCAGGCCCGGACACGTTTCAATGGAACCCCGGTAGCTTTCTGTAAACTGGTCGCTCCCCCGAAACCCGCAGGGTGTTTGGGATCGTAGTACACACGAGCCAACTTCTTGTCCATTTTAAAAGTATTTTAAAAGTATTTGCACTGCTTAACAGTATTTATACTATTTGCAAAGTTTACCCGTATTTATACTATGTCAAAAGTTTTATTAAACAGTTTTTATATTATTAATTTTATTTTAATAATAACAATTTTACAAACATTTTAATAATAACAATTTTAACATTTTAATAATAAACATTTTACAAGCACTTTATTATTAATTTTACAAGTCTCTGAAGGGGATCCAACGTGGTGTGGCTCTTCGGCTAGTTTGAAGACGTTTCCTTTTTTGTTCTCGAGGTCTTGTCCAGCGTACCTCCAGGGGTGTACGTGAGGTCTGTGGGGCCTGTGGGACCTGTGGGACCCGTGGGGCCTGTGGGGGTGGTTGGGCCGTGTTTCGCCCTTTCGCCTGTGGTCTACGAGTGGGTGTCTTCCATCGGTCTGCATTCCCTACCCATTCTCGCGAAGCATATGTCTTCTTTAATGTGGACACAACATCGCTCCACCCCGGAGCTGGCGACACGGTTTTACGGCTTCGCATTAAATCGTTGACGATATCGTAGGCATTCGTTCCTTTTATCACTTGACCATCACGTACCAATTCATAATTGTCGCTCCATTCCAAAGGTGTTTTTTCTTTGATGTGTTTTAACAGTTTGGCTTTAGGGCGATACTTGATAGGAACCGATTCTAGAATCGATTGCAAGATATCGGGTTGTTGCGGTGGTTGGGGTGGCAGGGTTGGTGCTGGTGGCGGTGATGTTTGGGGTGTTTGGGGTGGTGGCAGTTGCGATGGCTGGGGGTTCTCGAGTTTCTTTTGCATCGTTTGAAATCTTTCAAACAACTGCCCATACTTTTGCATTTTATCGGCATCAGACATACGGGATTTCAAGACGGTATCCATTTCGGATGACACTTCTTCCATGATACGACGAATGGGGTCCCGTTCCCACACGGGTTCGTACGGCTTCATGACTGTGACACTGGGTTCGTCCACCGGAACCAATTTCATTTTCTTTGCAAATTTCATCGTCGTCGTTCCAGCTGCCGTTGAATACAGGGGAAGACGTTTTTCCAAAGGGCTGAAGAATCCAATAAGCGTCTTCGTCGATGCCACGAGGTGTTGGGGGTTCCCAAAGAACGCAACACACGTTTTAGACGTTGTAAACGTTGTTTTTCGCTGGGGCTCAGAGGTATGGTGCCTTGCAGTAAATTACCAATACACTCGGATAAACAATTCACCACGTCTCGGGGCGCTTGTTGAATCAGACGTTTTCGCCAAGCTGGAGACACGTTCAATAACACATTCAAGAGAGGTAATGACTGCATGGTGACGTCTTGGTTTTTATACTGGGGAGCTTTTTTATAGAGCTTTTATAGGGGTCTGGATACTACTCTGGATACAACTCTAGATACTACGCTAGATACTACTCTAGATACTACTCTAGATACTACTTTAGATAGGTAGACCTACCGCACGACCCACGGCCTGACCGACGGTTTTCAGAACTGGAAGCATGAATTTGACAATTTCACCCCAAAAACCACCGCGTTGAACGATTCGTCGTTTCGTTCTCATCGGGGTTTTACGATTTGCCAACAGAGTTAAAGATGGGGGTAGCGGTCTGGAGACTTGGCGGCAACATTCGGAAAGAGTCTGAATAAACGTATCAGGAGCATGTCTCAGAACTTGTTTCTGCCAAGGTTTGGACAGGGCCCGTAGCGACCGGATAATGTTGAGATCACGGGATTTCATGGTGTTATGAAGAGAAGCATTGGCTTTTGGTATTTATAGCCTTTTTGGTATTTATCGACGTCTTCGTCGTTTTTGTCTGGACTTTTCCACGACTTTGTCATTGTCACCAAAAAATCCACCGCGTTGAACGGCCCGTCGTCTCACGGGTCTCTGTTTTTCTCTGGCCTTTTACAAACGTTCTTTCCAACGAATCAAGATTCGAATTAGGATACCTCCGAAAATTCCATGTCCACCAGGTTTCATAATCATGTTCAATTTATCGTTGACAGATAAACGATCTCGGGTCAGTTGTTGCAATCTCTCTCGATTTCGCTCTACCCAGCGTTCGTGTTGTTTGTGCAAGGGTCGTATATTTCCTTTCAGCAAATGTTCGGCAGCCAGCTTTAACCATTTCAACAATCCAATTTGGGCAATCCCTGTATTATTGGTCAACTGTCCATAAGCCATTTCGGGGGACAGTCGTTTCAAACGGTTAATAAAGCTCCGCATTCCTTTCAGTTCCTGACGTGGTGGTTGGCGGGGCGCTGGACGGCGTCTGACGACACCGTCATCATCCAGACGTAGAGGGCGGCGTGGTGCGGGACGGCGCTGCGTGGGACGGCGGGCGTCATCGTCTGTGACTGGAATCTGATGATGACGTGGCACACGTACGACCTCGGGGGATAAACGTAAATCTGGAGCTAGATTGGTACCTACACTGGAACCCACATGGGTGCCCACATTGCGGCGTCGGTTGGGTCCTGCGGCCTCTGTTGGTGTGGCGCCAAATGAATTTTGTCCTTTCCAGGCGGGCGGTGGAAATCTAGCACGGGGTAGTCCTGGAGGTGGATGCCGACGAACGGTGTTCTTCACACGAGCCATGCTGACATTAAATGAAGGTGGACACCCCAAGAGCCTTTTTATACCTTTTTCACGTAGACATGGGGCGGTTCTTCCTCTGGTAAGATACGTGTACGAAGACGTAGTTCATCAGGGGTATCGGGTTTTAGATCGATCAGTAAATAGCTGCGAGGGGTACTGGTGGCATCGGCAAAGGCTTCTTGCATAAATTGACCTTGTCCGGGATACATTTGTCGGGCCAAGACACCCATCTGTGAGGCATCGCGGGGATTTTTGAAGAGGACCACATAGTGAGCATTTAAACTGATGGTCCTCTGTTGTTTATCAAACAGATTTTGCACAATGTAAATCACGCTCACATTCCTATGATGACTTTTCTTGGTGAACCAACGTTCTAACGTGTCGGTGTCTTCTCCCATCAAATCATCCACGACTAAACATTGGGGTCCTGGGACTTGTTCCATCACCTCGTCCAAATTGCCCAAACCACGAGTATAGGTATAAGGAAACTGTTTGTAACTGTCTTGCCATTCGCCATAAGCCCAGACAATGCGATCAGGGGGAGTATCAAACAGCGACGCTTGGAGAAATTTCTGCACAAAGACCGTTTTCCCCACACCCGTTGGCCCACTCACGAACATGGTAAAGAGGTGTTTGAATGACACGTCCATGGTGAAATAACTTTTCCTTTATTGGACAGTCCCCCTTTTATACTTTCCCTGGCAAAATGTAAACAAAAATAAAACAGACAAGATGTGTATAATAATAAAACATTTATTAACATTATAATATATTTACAATATAATTTATTTACAATTTATTTACAATCCTCCGAAATGTTCACAGGTGTTATCCAATGTGTTCACAAATTAATGTTATCCGAAATGTTATCCAAAATGTTCACAAATTAAAGTTATCCGAAATGTTATCCAAAATGTTCATAAATTAATGTTATCCAAAATGTTCACAAGTGTTATCCAATGTGTTCACAAATTAATGTTATCCAAAAAGTTCACAAATGTTATCCAAAAAGTTCACAAATTAATGTTATCCAAAAAGTTCACAACGGCAAAGGGTATTCCATGCGCACCATATGCGCATACAGCCACGGAGATCGCGTCAACACACGGGGTACTCAATATACGGAACCGATCATTTGTTGTAAAACGTCGTCGTCGACCCAGTCTTGGGCATCTAGTAGTGTCAACATCAGGGGTGCCCATTCCTTGTCCATCCAAGACAGTGGTGGTGGTGGAGGATGCTCTGTCATGCCACGATAGCCACCCGGAATGATGAGTGTGTGGGCTAATCGTTGAGCCTCTTCGGCCGTCAAGGTAATACGAAACGGTGGCACATCAAGTTGAATTGGGCAATGAATCAAATCTTGTTCCAAATCTTATTCCAGTCTAGTTGCTGTCGTAGTACAGGGGCTCGGACATAGGATGGTTTAACATCTTCTTTCGCTTCTTTGCCTTGCCTGAATCGGTGATAGAGTTCGCTGGCTTCTTCGCCCCAGTACCAGTTACGTGGTTCGGCGTGACACAGTTTGCTGATAAGGGTGTTGAAGTCGTCGATTCTTTTTGGGGGCTGTCCACAGGCAAACAATCCATGGCCAAATTCGTCACAGTTGAGACATCGATGTTTTGCTTCTTTTGCTTCTTCTTTTCCAGACTGTAAACGGGTCGACGGGTAAGGTCGGTAGCGTTGGGGACAGACGGGAGCCCAGTGACCAACTTGTTTGCATCGATAACAGGTGTCGTAGCGTTTACTGACTTTTTTGGCTTCTCCTTGCGCTTCTCCTTGAGTTTTTTTTTCCGTGAAATATTTCTCCTTGACCTTCTCTTTGGGTGTTGACTTCTGTCGTATCTCGTTGAGCTTCTCGTTGAGCTTTTTTTCCGTTAAATATTTCTTTTCCGTGAAATGTTTCTCTTTGAGTTTCCTCTTGTGTGTTGACTTCTTTCGTTTCTCCTTGAGTGGCTCTTTGTGGGGTGTACCAATGTCCATTGCTTCCACACCCAAAACAGTTGTTGGACTGTTGTTGTTGTTGTTGGGTTTCTTGTTGATTGGCTCGTTGAGTGGCTCGTTGAGTGGCTCTGTGGACAGTCTCTGTACCAATGTTCATGGCTTTCACACCCAAAACAGTTGTTGGACTGTTGTTTGATTTCTGTTTCTCGTAGAGTAGTTCGTTGAGTAGCTCGTTGAGTGGCTCGTTGAGTGGCTCGTTGAATGGCTCGTTGTGGGCAGTCTCTGTACCAATGTTCATGGCTTCCACACCCAAAGCAGCTGTTGGACTGTTGTTTGGTTTCTGTTCGTTGAGTGGTTTCTTTGAGGAGTTCGCTGAAGATCGTACTGTTGTTGTCCATCACCAGAAGTTTCCATAATACGTCCGAGTACTTGAGTTGATGTCTCCAGAATGAAGTATTGGTGTCGTTGTCGGTGTTATATCCCCCTAAATCACGTGATGTATGACGTGGCATTCGCTCATTGGTCATATTGGTCGTAATAGACAACATCCAGAGCGTTGAGCCGGTTGCGCATGCCCAACGCAGCGTAAACAATACGTCATGGTCACGTGATAGTCCGGTAGTAAATGAGAGGCGAACCAGTGATTCATTGCTTCCTGTGTCATTTGCACTCCATACGTCTTGACTAAACGATCCAATACATCAAAAATAATCCGATCTTCCTCATACCAGGTGACGGCTTGACAACTCTTTTTGTAATAAGCAAAATTAATCCGATCTTCCTTGAACCAAGTGATGACTTGATAGCCTTGACTCTTTTTATAATAGGACTTCCAAAGGTGTGTAAGAGGGTACACCGTGTCCAACATATTTAATAACAGCGTATCTTTTCTATTCATGTTTTCTTCTCTATTCATGTTTTCTTCTCTATTCATATTTTCTTCTGATCAATGCCGTTTTGAAGCCCGGTACCACCTCCCAGTGTTGTCGAAGTGCGTGTTCCACGTCGACTGCCCATTGGGGATCTTCTTCCCATTCTTGTACCTGTTGTCGCGGCTCGTCCAAGAAACTTCCCAATACTTTTTCGACATCGTCGTGGTTGTGGTCCTCTAATACTTGATCCAGATACATGTCAACGGGATGGGACGTTTGACCGGTGGTAGGACAGACTCCCAAGCCCAGACAGGAATGATACCGCTGACTCGGGTGATTGTAGGAACATCCAATGCAAAACGTATATTGGTGGTGGTCTATAATAGGTAAATAACGATGACTGACGCTATGCGCCAACCACCTCTGCCTCAATTTCTCCATGAGGGTATCCATACTGGTAGCCATACTGGTAGCCATACTGGTAGCCATACTGGTAGCCATACTAGTAGTCATACTGGTAGCCATACTAGTAGTCATACTAGTAGTCATGGTGGTATCCATAAGGTAAGGTGTTGCTGGGCTGCCCGTCTTTGTTCAATAACACAAACCGTTTGGTAACTGTTATTTTGTCTTGGGCGAGACCAAGGACCATCTGTTTCACGGTGTCGAAATTTAACAGTTGACTGTTGCGGTAGTTGAGCGTAAATCCTCTGATTTTACACACCGTTTCGCCGTTACTCAGTTGATAGGCGTAATTTTTTGGTCCACCAGATACAAACTGACGTATCGATAATGTGTCGGGTAATTCGTTCTTCCATTCACCTAACGAGTTTCCTTCCGGAGGGTTCCACTGATTGCGATCGTATTTGAAAATGACACTGTCCGTATCAAAGTAGCACACACGTTCTCCCAGTGGTTCCAATACCGAATACAGTTTCAACCGGGCTTGGGCTGTCACAAAAGCAGCCACCACAACGTTGGTAATGGGACATGGTCTCACGTGTTCTTCTTTTTTTAATTTTTCCACCATAATTATGTTGTCGTTCACGACTCGAACATCTTTGATGGTTTCGGTGACATCCATCATGAGTGGAAAATAATCGGCAGGGTCTGTCATGTACACGGTTTGGGTAAAATTAGCTTGCTAAAACTTCTCAGACCTTTGTTGGGTATCATGGCTTCGTGATCGAGTTGAATGCCGTCCTTGTCATACACGTCTTGGATGAAACGTCGTTTATCGTCGTCCGTGGGACAATCGTCCGGATATCCACTAGCTTCCATCTTCTTTTTCAAATAATGATCGATGTATCCAGCAAATAATCCTCCAGACTTGAATTGACGGTCGTACTGACTCCATTCGCTCCAATGCCATACTTCGTACACGACGATGACTTGATAACCCATCGGCACGGCCTTCTTTAATTCCAACGACACAGAAGTTCCTACCCAGGCGCGTTCTTTCTGTTGGTGTGTACAATCGACGTAGTGGGTGATCTCACTTTTCTGCATGTGCTGTTCCACGCAGCTCCGACACAGCGGAAAGGTGAGTTTTCCGTTGTATCGAAACGGGAGCACGGGATGATAGAGTTGGCGGGGTGGAAGCACAGAACACTGAATCAGACCTTCGTACTGTTCCCAAGCCCGTGTTATCGTCGTAACCGTCTAAATGATACTCGCCAATTCTCACTTCACCCTGGTTACGGGCATGTCGAATCTGTGGGACGCGTCTTCCCTCTCGCAACGCTTTTAGCGTCTGGCAGTGCTGTTCCCATTCCAACCATCTCAAAGCTATGTTAGATTGCTGTCGCGGTCGAAATTGTTTCCAATCTTTTCCGGCTTCGGGTTCCTGCATCAACGCTCGAGGAATGATGGCCATAGTGTCAGGTTCCAAATAATGCGTACGAAATACTTTATTACAGGCCTAAACCAGCGTGAGACTTTCGACAAAAGGATCGAGGCCCGTGTCCATCATAAACAAGTCTCTGAAAGCAACATAGCCCCGTCTGAGGACATCCACATCGCTCTTGCAATACGTCATCAGCTCGTGTTGAAAATCGAACGGTTCATGTTTGTGTTGTTGGTACCAAGCGTGAAAGGCTTTCCGTTCAGACACACTCATACCATCCGGATCGTATTCTTCGGCAGGTGGATATGAACCCACGTACGCGTAATGGTCTGGCTTGTTGAAAATGTGTGGAAAATAACCTTTCTTCAGTTCCGTGAGGCCAAACGTCTTGGGTACATCTCGTAAGGGCATCGGTAAAAAGTTCAGCGAATCGACAAATTTAACAGGTCCCCAAGGTCACTGTCATAACTTTCCCACCACTCATAACAACTTGAGGAGCGGCTATCGCATGGTCGTGTATTGTCTGCAACATTAGTAAACCATCGTATCCCTTGAAATTATGTGCAACAGCTATGATTTGTGTAGACTTAATTTGTGTGGACTTCGCTCCGGGAACTGTACCGTGTGCCGATAAATGGATGAACCATTTTCCCACGTCGTCCAACGTACGAAATATCCATTCGCGTTGACCATTCCAGAAAGGATCACAGTAATCACAAGGGTCCGATGACGCCATGCAGAAATGACAACAGCACTGCAGCACACACAAGTTGACTAAATGTTCTCCCGTATCCTGACTGCACTCAAAATCATAAAACACAAAACGAGTCAATTCTTTTCCTTGGAGTTTCGCTAACTGTTGTGGCCGGTCCGGCTGGGTCAGATCGATGGGTGATTTGAGTTTTTGAATAAAGCACCAACGGTCTCCGCGCTGATGCCATTTCTTACAGATAGAGCACCCGTATTCCCCACACACGTGTTCGGCCAATGTCCGGTGTCTTCTCAGAATATCCCATTCTTTGCCGCACTGTAAACATTTCGTCCATCGTTGACAGATCGTTGGTGTTCCTGGTTGCCGGGGTTGTAGGTGTCGGTCATAACACATCTGATTCGGAAAACGTCGATGACATGTGTCACAGGCTCGACGATTAGCGTCTTCCAAACACGGGGGTCCTGACTGTTGACAACTGTGACATATAGCATGACACTCGTGTCGATCAGGATGATCGTAACCTTTCTGACAGGCCTCGCAAAAATAGTTTCTTTCAAAAAAAGCAGGCATAGATGTAATGACGTCATAGTGATTGGCGTGATGGTATAGATGTAATACTTTAGGATTTCCACCTACGATATACTTGGTGCCTTTGAACATAAGTTTTCCAAAAAGTTGTCGGGAATAAACGTTGATCTGGTAGCCCTGGGGACCTAGTACACGTTGGGGTTGTTCCCAGGTCTCGGGGCCACGGCAGGCTTCGTAGGCACCTCCTACCTCCTCAATCAAACGGTACGTCTTACGTGTCTGCCAGCTGCTGGGTCCACAAGGTTTGACAAGTCTTTTTCTTTCTGCTTCCCATTCTGGGGTGTCATTCTTGTTGGCATAGTGTTTGGCCAACACCAAAGCACGCTGAAAACAGAGCTGGTCCCGATTTTTAATCACCACAATGGCTCTCTTTCGTTTCAAATAATCTTCGAATGAACTCATGTCCCTCTTTTTGACTCGTCCCCTGCCGGATCCAGTATGCGGGGCAACGTGACACACATGTAGTCTCAGACGTTCATCCATTTTAAATTCTTCGTTGGATTGTAATATTCGGGCCAACGGATCCAATATATGATGTGGTCTGACATCTTGCCATGGTTGAAACGGTATCCATGCAGGTGTCTTGAGGCCCGGGTGCGATACACTAAATCGTACAAAGTCGTTGGGTTGACAGCCAACCCAGTTTCCAAGATCATTTAATATGTTATCAAATGTATCGTACAACACTTCTGGAACATCCGCTGGTGCAATCTGGTCCCAATTCCTATTAAAATCAATGTTGACATACAAACTTTCCATATGAAAACGTCTGGAACGGCGCTGGTGTCCTAAACGTAGAGTGTAGCCTGGTGTGTTCGCCATTGTAGAATGCTATAGCCAACAGTCGCTGGCTGCTTTATATATACAGGATTGATGAGGCTTACAGTGAAGTCCGCGCGATTTCTTGTCTTTCTTGTCTTCTTGGAATTCATAGAATTACAAAATGTTTTTTGTCCAAAAAATCAAGGCTCTCTCACAGGTCCGCGATAGAAGTACAAATAGGCGTGTTGAAACCCTACACTTCAATCATGGGAAATTCTATGAAGAAGGAGAAACGTCTGACAAGCCTGTGGCAGGGGGAGTTCCAGCAGCTCCTCTCTGAACAATGCGCAGAGAGGTCGGCATGGGAGGCCGAGAAAGCGGCGTTGCAGGCCGAACGGCAACGGTTCTTGGAGGAGAGGGGGTACCTCCAAAACCTGTTGCGGCAGACCCGCCGTGAGCTCCATCGCTTAGAGTCCTTGGAGTTGGATGCACATAGAGAGGAGCTGTTGGACCTGTACCGACTGCAGGCTGATGGGGTACTTCCCTTACCGCCACCCCCACCGCCTTACAGTCTTTACCCTCGGCTGTAAGGCAAACCGACCACCCAACGGCCCTTTTCAGGGCCACCCAACGGCCCTTTTCAGGGCCACCAAATCCTTCAGAAAGAGATTTTTCATATTCTAATTGCAAACCAAAATAATCATTACATCACAGTGTCGCGGCACTTGGCGATCCGATTTGGAGCATGAGACATTTTAAGTATACTAGTACATTGATTTCTTTAGGTCAAGAAAGGTGCTCTCTATGAAGTCCGCGCTGGGTGGGGGTTGGAAATTTCAACTCCATTTCCCGATCCGATTTCCCAACTCCATTTTTGTGTTCTTATATTTAATCCTTTTTCTTTTTGTTTAAGTCTTTAATTAAAAAAAGGTGCTCTCTATGCAGTCCGCGCTTGGAGGGGCTTGAAAATTTCGATCCTATTCTTTTGCATAAAAGGCAGACCGATTGCGCTTTCTTGTCATTCAACATGGGGTCTTACATCATGCTTGACGGCGATGATTGGTTTGAGGTTGTAGAAGAGGTGTTGTTCATACCAGAGTGTGAACCAGAAACTACTACAGAAACTGTGCCAGACACTTTGCCAGACACTGCACCCAGTACACCGGAGACCACCCTAGCGCCAACGGATGTTATAGTCGTGAGTGACGACGAGAGCGACGACGAGTGGTTAGTGACCAGCGATCAGACACCAGCACAACCCTTCGGGCCACTGGTCATGCACAGTTCCAGGGATCCATTCTGGGGATATACACCAGCCACTCCACCGACACCATCGACACCCATATACGAACCGTTTACGGGTACTTGGACACTGAAAACTTGGCATCACCCCAGCACACCATCCCATACCAAGTACAAGGCTGAGGACGACGACGCCGAGTTCATCCAACGTGCCCTCCTTGGTTAGGCGGTCAATCAACCAACGGCCCTTTTCAGGGCCACCCAACGGCCCTTTTCAGGGCCACCAAATCATTCAGAAAGAACGTTCATATTCTAATAATAGTTCTAATAATAGTTCTAATAATAGTTCTATTTTGACAATGAAATTAAATTAATAGAGTTGAACAATACAAAATCCTATCTAAAGCTAAACGTCCTTACGTTTGTTTTTGAGAAGGGGGGCTCACTATGAAATCCGCGCTGAGGGGGGGCTCGGAAATTTCAACTCCGTTTTCCAATCCTGTTTTGCGACCATTCGTGCCTGTAATAGTGTAGTATACATATTAAATGTATTTTAAATGTATTTTAAATGTATTTTAAATCTGTTTAAGGGGCGGGGGGCTCGTTGCTCTCTATGAAGTCCGCGCTGAGGGGGGGTCGGAAATTTCAACTCCATTTCTCGATCCGATTTTGTTTTCTTATATTTAAATTTGTTTAAAAGAAGGGTGCTCTCTATGAAGTCCGCGCTGAAGGGGGCTCACTCCTATTCTTTTGCATAAAAGGCCGCTCGGTCGCGCTTTTTTCGTCATTTCATCATGGAATTTCACTGCGTGTTGAAAGAATGGTCTTTTGAAGCGATGGTGGTCGAAGAGTTATCCGAGGTAGTCGAGACAGGAAACGGGTATGAAGCGGATGTTGATGATGATGATGATGATGATGGCTACAGCGACGCAGAAGAATGGATGTTTGGTGACGAGGAGTGGTTGGTCTCAGACCCATTCCTAGCTGATATGGCTGACGAGGAGACGTTCAGGCCGAATGTCTCCTCTACGCCACGTAGACCAACCACTCCACCACCACCAGCATCCATTTTCCAGCCCTTTACCGACATTGAAACGTTAAAGAGTTGGTACCAACCAGAGTCAGCCACGCCACCGCCGACACCATCCCTTAAACGGAAGATGTAAAACGACGACGACGACGACCCCATCATGAGGCATGTCCGCCAACGCCTCGGCTAGGCAGTCAATCAACGGCCTTTTTCAAGGCCACCCAAACGGCCCTTTTCAGGGCCACCAAATCATTCAGAAAGAATGTTCATATTCTACTGTGTTAATAACTTAAGAACGTTTTAAGAACGTTTTAAGAATCTTTTAAGAATTTTTTAAGAATTGACCACAACACATATGTCCCTATATGTCCACACTATTTCCAGTGTATTCTTCTCACCCCCCTGAATCCTAGATCCTATTATATAGATCGTATTATATAGATTAATTAGGACAAATCCTATTATATAGATTAATTAGGACAGATACATAATATTATAGATTAAATACTATCAAAAATCCTATCAAAAATCCTATCATAAATCCTATCATAAATCCTATTATAAATCATATTATAGATTAATTTCCCCTAAATCCCCATGAGCACCGTGGAGAGGGGGTTCCCACAACAAAACCTCAAGAGAACCTCAAGAGAACCTCAAGAAAACCTCAAGAGAACCTCAAGAAATCCTCAAGAAACAAGGAAATCCCAACGTCACTAGCAAAGATGACGTCACTAGGGAATCCCGGAAAAACCTATGACGTCACGTCGTCATGACGTCACCTATGACGTCATCACCGGAAGTGACCGTTGCTAAGGACGTCATCACCAAACGTGACGTCACCACCGGAAGTGACGTCATCGATGACACCATCACCGGAAGTGACCGTTGCTAAGGACATGCGCATGCGCAATCCGTTGCTAGGGTCGTCTGTGCATGCGCAACACCGTTGCTAGGGAAGCACGTGCGTTGCTAAGCACGACGCTGTAGTAAGGCCCCCACTACTTCCATCACAGGAACGTACCGGGTATGACACTTGTAAAAAGAGGTCAGTAGTCTAAAAATAGAATATCAACACAACACAGGCTTCATTGGAAGGAGATGATGTTTACTATGATATAAAAATGATTAATAGAGATAAATAGCCAAACTGATCCCGCAGTGAATATTCGCTTGGCCGCTACAATCACTGATAAGCATGACATCATAGATAGATCGTATATAATATGGATAACTGACCCTGCAGTTTCTGTCATTGGACGATGAATTATGTTGTACATCGCATGCGCGAAGTCAATATCCCTCAAGTTACTTCCGGTCGAAGGCTTTGCTATTGTTTATAATGAAGCCGGGTCGTGTGAGCTGATATTAATGTTATTATTTTGAAATAATTGTAATTGAGATGGCGACTGGAAATTTTGAGACAACGTTCCTATAATTATGAAGCTAATAATAACACGTAGACCGTATTTTTTACTTCAGTATTTATATTTTTAAAAAGTACTTAAATATAGATCCCATACTATGGACCATATAGCAGTACATTGCAAAGCCTATGCCGGTGAACTGATATTTGGCGTTATTATTTTGTAATAATTTTGAAATAGCGACTGGAAATTTTGAGACAATTTTATTTTTTAAGTTAATAATAACATGAAGACTGTAATTTTTTTTTACTTCATTTTTTATATTTTATCGATCTACAGATTTTCTTGAATTTTTTGTAAAAATGAAAATACTGCTTTGTTTTGGGTTCATTATTTACAGATGTAAATATCATGTGTATTTTGTAACAACTGATTCTTTAAATCTATTTTCACAGAAAAAAAATGCACTTAAAATATTTTCGTATATAAATAATTTTTTATATTTTATCGATGCAAAAATAAAACTAATTTTTTGTTTGGGGTCCATTATTTAAGAGAGAGAGAGAGAGAAATGGGGTTTAACGTCCACTCAACACAAACTAGGCCATTTCGGGACTAACATGTTTTTTTAATTTTTATTTCAATAATTCGCTTGCGCGTAGGGGTCTTTAGCAGTGGGAGAAAACCGGAGTGCCCGGAGGAAACCCACGAGGTTGAGAAGGCGCCCCTATCTCCATGCCACATACGGTCACACCAGGGCTCGAAACCACAGCCGCAAGCCAGAGGTGACCGGCCAGCTAGAGGTCGAAGCGCGGCACTCTAGACCACTAGGCCATCCCAACCCCAACCCCCCGTTATTTAAGGATGTAAATATCATGATAATTTTTGTAACCAAACTGATTCTTCAAATCTATTTTCACAGAAAAGAAAAGATGCACTTAAAATATATTCGTACAAAAATAAAAATCTTGATATTAGAATCATTGTCTTCATACTTGATCTTTTTAATTCAAATTGATTCATTATAATTTTTTCCAAAGAAAAAAAAATACCAATCTGAATATATAAGGATTATGTATGCTTGGGTTAGTCAATAAAGTTCACCAGCATTTTGCAGCATGGTTTCTCCCAGTCGGTAGTGTAGGAGGGACAGCATGCCCAAGAACAGTGTCTAGTTGTGTAGATGGGACAAAAACCACAAGCTCATTTGTACACATTGGCATCATAATTTTGTAAACAAACTGATTCTTCAAAACTATTTGCAATGAAAAAAAGTAGGAAGTTAAACCCCATTTCACTGACTCAATTGGTAGAAAATTTGATATGACATACAAAAAAAATAGAGAAAAAGTAATCATGAAATTATAATTTTAAATCAATAATGCTGTTATGCTGCTATTAAATTGTACATAATCCAAAACATATATATGGAATTGGGTTTTAACATTATCTTGTCAACACATGCAATCCTTCAGTATTTCTTATGGTAATCTTTATTCTATGACTATTTGCAAAATGCGAGGAAGGAGAGTTTTGCCCGGACAGCATCTTTCTGTCCATGCTACTTCAATTTTGAACTGTTGTTCTTAGAGTTAAATGTCAACTTCCATCTTGTTAGAACAATATTACTAACAAATATTTCAACAACAATAAGATACATAAAAAAAAGAACTCTTTTATTTATTCAATTACAGACATTAACAAAAAATAACCCGAAAACCTCCGAATAGCAATAGAAGATCAGGCTGCATATTTTAACAGATGGAGGTTTATCTCCTATTTTTCTGCATGGTTTGGCAAATAATGACAAACAGTGTGCTATGAAGTAAATTTTGCCCAGACAGCAGACTAATTAATTACCTACTCTTATTTCGAATTCTGTCAAGGATTCTTTTACATGTACTCCCAACGAATCGAATAGACAATGACCTTGCCAGGCCCTCTTCCGAAATTACTGACAAAGTCTTTTTCACACTTTGTTATTTATGGAGAGTTGTAGCAGTGAAGAGCTCATCATATATTCAGAGGCCTACAAATGAAATAAAGTGCAGGGTTTCAAAGGGTATTAACATATTCATAAAGAAATTGAGGAGTTTAAAGGGGTATTAATAATAATATTTTCAACATAATCCCAACAGATAGTTTTCAAATCCAATAATTATGTATTATTAGATAATGTTATACTCATTCATTAAATAAATATTGTGTAAGAATGGAAAAAAGACCACGATACTATCTGATATTTAGACTTACATTCATGCTAATTTTATAATGTCAATACGACCAATATTTAAAGGGATTATCCTAATTTGAACAGAGTTGCAAAAATAAAGGTCTGAGTACGTATGAAATTTCAACGTAAAAATATAGACGCAATGGTGTATAATATACCTTGTCTCAAAATTTGAGCTCAAAATATTGAGTTGCTTTGACTAAGAATGGCCAAGTTGCTTATCCGGACACGTAACGCTTTTAAAATTTGGGGTATTTTTTTTTCGTTGTGTGACCTGAAAATCGATTTCCATTACTTGAAAGGTCTATAATACATTGAATGGCCTATGTGCTGTACTTGATAGCGATCGATATTTTTCACCTACACATTATAATGTTTTCAATATTAAATGAGGGCTTAGAAACAGACATCCATTCAAATGATTTTTTTAAAAAGTTTACCTTGAAATTTCAGTGTGCATACATATTGTTTTAAAATACTGATAGCACATTTGAAATTGACAAATTGCTGAGACCATTTATTAAGGTCTGAATTTTATAGAAAATTTCCTTAAAATATTATTTGAATTTTCCTTCATATTTAATTAATAAAGACAGATTTTTTATTTATTTATACAAGGTAAAGACGTATATGGTACCGTATATCTAATAATGTTACAAACAAAACAGTTTTTCTTACAATCTAAAACTAAAAGGGAAATTTTAGCTATTAATCTACTTTTTTTGGGGGGGGGGGGGGGTTATGAAGACACCTTGAAGTAATGAATATTGATACACCAAAAAAAACCCAACCCAAAACGTAGGCCTAAAAAGTAAAGATAAAACATGACTATAGGCCTACATGTATAGGCCTGTATAATTAGAAAATTGTAGATTCTAGACTAGCTGCATAGTTTTTATTACGTTGATGAAATATTATTTATAATCAAATAGAAACAAATTTAGGTTTTATATTGCAATAGAATGAAAATTCAATAACTTATCATACTTTTATGTCACATTATGTGTTATTGACTATTACTACTATTAGTATTGTATCGAAACCACAACAGCAAGCCAGAGGTGAACGGCCAGCTAGAGGTTGATGCACAGCACTCTAGAGTCCTCTAGACCATCCCAACCCCTCAATTTTGAAGTACATATGTACAGCGGTCTTTTCTTGTTAGAACAATATTACTAACAAATATTTCAACAACAATAAGATACATAAAAAAAAAGAACTCTTTTATTTATTCAATTACAGACATTAACAAAAAATAACCCGAAAACCTCCGAATAGCAATAGAAGATCAGGCTGCATATTTTAACAGATGGAGGTTTATCTCCTATTTTTCTGCATGGTTTGGCAAATAATGACAAACAGTGTGCTATGAAGTAAATTTTGCCCAGACAGCAGACTAATTAATTACCTACTCTTATTTCGAATTCTGTCAAGGATTCTTTTACATGTACTCCAACGAATCGAATAGACAATGACCTTGCCAGGCCCTCTCCCGAAATTACTGACAACGTCTTTTTCACACTTTGTTATTTATGGAGATGTAGCAGGATCGATGGACGACAGACTATCCACTTTCCAGGTCGTGAGTTAACCATAAAGAGACAAGACAGGAACACAGCTGTACAGTTTATTTACAAAACACGGAACACACAGGAACAAAACAGGCAATTGTTTACAGAAAGAAGAATAAGTAGAAGAGCACTGAAATAATAATAAAACTAAATTAGCAAATATATATACAAAAGGATATAGCTTAGAATTAGATATAGAGCTTCTAATAACTAGATAACTAATAAGAGATATATTGCCTATTACAGGTAATAATAAAAGAATCAGAACTATTATACACATAATACATATAATAAGGAAATATATAAAAACGTACATGTACCCTGAGAAAGGTGCTCTTAATATATAAGGAAAAGGAAGAACTAGAAAAGCAGGAAACCCATACAAATTATGAAAATAGCGAAACACTAAAAGATAAAACAAACACCAAATTAGACATACAGTTTGGAATCTAACTTAAATTATTACTTATGTATTTTTATTGTATTTACTTATTTATAATTTATGCCAGAATAAAACAGTATTTATATTAAATAGGAATTGTCATATTTAGTAATGTCAAGTCAAGTTAAACAAATATAAACCTACCTGAGTTAGTGAAATCGGTGCATCCAAGATGGAGACAGAAGAAAAAGTGACTAAAGGTGAAACAGGATGTTAGGACAGTAGCTAAGTAACGGAACACTACTCACCATCTTTAAATAGCAACTTTAAATTATACACCTAAGCAATTATAACAACTGGAAATGCAAGACTACATGTACCTGGATATACCGGACAATAGAAACTGACTAAAAGATTTAAAGGGATTATAACACCTAAAAATGATTAAAGGGGCTATTACACCCTACTACAGAGAGTTGTAGCATGAGTTAGACCAGAAACCTGTTGTTTGATCGTAATAGTCACTTGCTTCGGTCCTGCCACTCGCACCTTGTCCTAGTCCTATTTTTGACGAACATGGAAATAAACACCACAACTACTAATGGGGGTCGTACTTGATTCTCCCGCACATAAAACTCGACTGAAGATCCAACTTTGATACACAACTAACTATAATGCTTTGAAGAGCGACAACGATACATGGAGTGGCGAGATGACGTCTAGATTACTACGTCGTGTTGACGGTGGTTTCGCTAATAAATAAACGCTTAGTGCGGACTCAATCTGTTTCACAGAGAATTACTTAAGAATTATCTCTGTAATGGATGCCTGTCTAAAACACGTGCGTTGACTGCACGCCTCGTAGTCATTGCCTCAACGGCTCGTGCAATGTTTATTTAACACTAACTACTGCTTCGGGCAAAATGATGCATTTTACTCATTTTAATACCCATTTACACTAAAAAAAATTTTAACTAAAAATACTTCAAACGTCTTTATTTATTTTTCTTTTACCTCAAAAAAATGTTCGAGAATTTAATTTGTCGGAGTAAAAAAGTTAATATGCCGTACTCATTAAGCCTCGTCGATGTCATGCTTATCAGTGATTGTAGCGGCCAAGCGAATATTCACTGCGGGATCAGTTTGGTGCGGACTATTAAGCGTGCTTTTATGTCCATATAGACTGGCCCAGTCTCTTCTATTTATTTTACATTTCGATTTATATAAAAAGTAGTAATTTTTAGTAAACCAACACTTTCGTTTCCATTTGTATAAAAAAAAAATTTGAGTAAACCTGTAACCAGCACCAGAGACTGGACAATTTGCGAGCTTCACAATAAAATGGGCGTTTCTTGTCCTGTTTTACGTTGTTCCTTATTTGGAATGATTGACAGTTGTCAAGCAAGCCCCGAGTCACGTGACACGAATTTGTAAATGTGATGTCTAAGATAAATTAAGTTCGATATTTACCTTCATGAATCATGCGTCTCGAATGGAGTGCAAAGCAGTCATGCTGAAACCGTCTGCGGGCTGATGTCACGATTTTGTTTCCATTCGCCATTCGGCTTCGTCCCGATACGCATGAACTGGCTTCGTTAAGTTGTTATAATGATGTCGTGTGTAATTATTTATGTTCATTCACCTCATCCCATACGTTGTATCCGTTCATTCGACAGATATTGTCCGTCAACAAAATTCTTAGATCGTTAAAGTATCACTAAATAACAATAACTGTTATCCACAACAAACATCTCGCACCTACACCAGTTTGCCAGTGCAAATGCAGTAATCCCGTGCACGACGTCACACGACCTACATAATGCAGATTGACCTACTAGATGAGAATGAAGCTCTATTTGCCCAGTCTCTAGAGATTACGTTTTTTTTTTGGGGGGGGGGGGGGGTTTGAGAGGACTGGCCAATTTTTGGTGTGTGGAGAAGACTGGCCACCAGTCTAATGTCCATACTGAGTAATTTTGTGTACATTATGCCTGTGGGATTGAATTCCTTATGATTTGCTATGCCCTTACGTTATTCCTCCTCTTTATAATTGTAGCCGAATATTTCAAGCGGAACAAGCACCTTGCTAGGTTGCACTGGCGACGGCAACGGGTTAGCAACGGGTTGCGAGCGGTTGCATTGGGTGGGATGGCTATAATTAATTAACTACGGAGGCCCGTTGTTAGATAATATGTTTTTAGGCGGTTATGAACCAAACTGCCTTTCGAATGTTGCTTTTGTTTTATTAAATTGTACATTTGTAAGTGTGAAAGTAGATCCTTCCTAGGCATGGGTTGTGGGAATACCGTTATGTCATTGGTCGAAAGGCCCCACGTGACACTTGGGCAAAGTCTATATAAAGCGCTGAACTCGTCAGTAATGGCATTCTGTCTTTGACGCTCTTAGGGTAAGCCCGTAAGCGTACATACCCCCCCCCCCCACTGCTCTTATATCAGTTTGTCTTTTTTTAAATGTAATTTTTAACTTAGTAAAAAATTATCGTATTCCTTTTAACTACCCCCCCAGCCCCAAATATAAATATACGATTAAGATTATTTGTAAAGCCTAATTGCCATTTCGTCAACTAGCGGGCGCCATACGACGAGAAAATAATTAAGGTTAAACGTCGTTCCTTAAAAATATAAAAGCCGAATTATTCCCCGGTAGGAGTCGAGGAAGGATCTAAACCACCCAACCATTATTGTATTATTATTGTAAATATTGAACAACGATAATAAATCCCATTATTATTATTATTTATATCCTCTTACAGTCTTTTATTTAACGTCAAGGTCGACTAAAGGTCATACCGAGGGCGGTTACAAACTGGTGGCTGGAGTGGGATATTTAATTGCCATAAATATCCCGATACGAATCCAAAGGACCCGAAAAGAACCATAATTATTTTCTAATGATGGCCACTCCATTTTCTCCTGATCAGGAAATATCTTTTAAATACCGAGCGATATTTGAGGAAGGCCAAGGTGATATTTCCATGGAAGAATCCATCATTGATGAAGCACACAACGAATGCCTGGAACCGTGCACCAATGTGTTGCAGCCAAGATTACCAACGCATACCGGAACGCATACCACACGTAACGCAATCATTATCAAACCCGACTTTTATGATGGGACCGCAGACTGGGATGAGTACTTTTCACATTTCGAAAGCTGTGCCCAGCTAGGTGGATGACCAGCCGAACAACAACTGTTAGTACTTGCCGCCAGTCTAAGAGGTAATGCGATAACCTTCTACATGGGACTTGGGCCTACAGAAAGACAACCTTTTTCGTCACTGCTTAAGCACATGAACCAACGTTTCGGGAGTAACCGACAACAGAGCCTCTGGTTGTCCCGTTTAGAAACTACATGTAGACAAAGACGACCGCAAGAGTCAATTGCCAATTTTGCAGACGATTTGAGACAGATGACTAAAAGAGCATACGCAGGATTGGATAATAAAGCTCAGGAGGCAATCGCCCTGAACCAATTATATAAAGCAGTTCCAGCCGAGCTTAAATTTCATTGTATGAATAGAGGTTGCAAAACTTTGCCGGAGACCATAGAGGTAGTCGAGCGTTATGAGGCACTGGTTGGTGACACGAGAGAAAAGAAGAGATCTGTGATTAGGGCAGTGGGGGAGGACGAAAGAGAAGTCGTCCGGCATGTTACAAGACAAGAAGAGAAGACCAACAAGGACCCCAAAATCGACCTAAAAGAGATCTTAGCAAGATTAGAAAGTCTTGAAAAAGGAAACAACAGACAACCAAGGCCTAGGAACAACAGTTGGGTGGTCTAGTGGTGCGTGTGAAACTATGAGGTCTGTCATTGGGTCAAGCGGCGTTGTTTCGGTTGACTGCATGTACGTAACAAGAAGTATGGCTGCTTGTACATCCTCGTGGGTCTTCAGTTTCATCCCATTGCGAAATACCCCTACGCGAAAGCGGATTACATGTGTTAGTCCCGAAATGACCTAGTTTGTGTCTCTGTTCCAAGATTACCGACTCAAACCCACGGCAAATTGATAAAGTTTTTGTTTTTTGGGGTTTTTTTAACATCTTTTATTTTCAAATTTGGTGTTTTGAGCATTTGGGTGTACACTGGACTTCGTTTGTTCGTCCAGTCCGAACTTGACAGCTCTCCTTGTCAGGCCCTCAGTCCTGCACCACTGACAAAAACCAGATGACCTTTCTTGACAGCTCTCCTTGTCAAGCCCTCCGTCCTGCATCACTGATAAAAACCAGGTGAACTTTTTCCGCCAACACCGGGAACGTACCAGCGACCTCTAAAGCTTGTGAACCCAATGGTTAATTCCCTAAAATACATGTTAAAAACTATAGGGTTCACAGGGTTTTCGTAAGGGGGATAATGTTTAGCAACTGGGTCTCTGGAGAAGTAGGTAGCGGAAACGATAGGATCTGTTCTCTCATTAACCCCAATGCTTCACACCAATATATGAAGAAAAAAAACTGATTTGAAGTGTATCCTCACAATAGGGGGAGGAGGAACCCAGGCCATCTCTTTATGTCACCAATGCTTCATATAGTCCATACCAATCACATGATCCCCAGTACGCAAACAGTGTAAACATGAGGTCTGTTATTGGGTCAAGTGCCGTTATTTCAATTAACCGCCTCTACGCGACAAGTAGCGGGATCGCTTGTCCAACCTCGTGGGTTCTCCCCGGGCCCACTGCTACATATCCTTACGCGCAAACGAATTATTGAGATAAAAATGAACCACGTGTATATCCCGTATATCGATAACGATAGAGATCACGATTGTTTTTTTTTAATTTTTTTTTTTCAACTTCGGTGTTTGGGTTTGGAGCATTGGGGTTAGTCGACGTGTTAAATCGACATTGATTAATTCGATTAATCGAAAAGATTAATTCGTTTAAACGAAATAATTAATTCGTTATAAACGAAATATTAATTCGTTATAACGAAATAATTAATTCGTTATAACGAAATAATTAATTCGTTATAACGAAATAATTAATTCGTTAAAACGAAATAATTAACGAAATAATTAATTAGTTAAAACGAAATAATTAATTCGTTAAAACGAAATAATTAATTCGTTAAAACGAAATAATTAATTCGTTATAACGAAATAATTAATTCGTTTCGTTATAACGAATTAATTAATTCGTTTCGTTATAACGAAATAATTAATTCGTTATAACGAATTAATATTTCGTTATAACGAATTAATATTTCGTTTAAACGAAATAATTATAAAAGAGTGGAATCATGTACGAAAAAATTATATAAGAGTGGAATCGTGCACTTAAGGGGCTCCGTAGAATCGTGCACTTAAGGGGCTCCGTAGATTGCTTAACAACACGGAGACACTATCATATAAGGTTTTACTGAATTTAAAACAAATTTGTTTTTTACTCGTATTTGTGTTAATATTATTAAACATACATTACGCAAGAGCTAAATCTGCCTATTGCAGGCCTGAAATGTTAAATAAATTATTAATTAGACATTAACTTATCTGTACCATAATCAATTCCCAAAGTCAACGGTAGCCTACGATATTTACTGGGCACTGGATTATGATCCGTTTACCTGCTCAATTTTCATTCATGATAATCGAGACTATGTTTTTTTCTCGCACCGACTTTAAGAATAAAGATCGAGATCGAGGCTAGGTAGAAATTTCAATCGCTTAATTCTAGGTTCATTTTAATATTGGATCAATTTGACTGAAATTTTCAGAAATTTCCTTTCCTTTTTTAGTTTTATAACTAAAGGTTCTTTGGTGGTTTTTGGTAGCATTGGGTGTACTGAATGATATCCTAAAAGTTTACCAAAATTGGAGTACCGGAAAGTCCAAAATATTGAGGGAAAAGTTTGGGATTTAAGCCATTTTCCTTCAAAACGTACAACTTCAGACAAACAATAAGTCGTCAATTTTTAACAGAAACACACGAAACAGATACCATGCATTAGCCTGGTATTTTGTACGGCATGGTTTTCATAGATGTCCGATTCTCTCTTTTCGGCGATTTCATTACCTGAGAAACATGCTGACAAGAATCCAAATTTATAAAGGGACATAACTCTGCATTGATTATCATAAAATAGCAATTGTAGTCTCAAAATTAATATATTTGGGGCCATTATTTTATTTGAAGATATGCCCAGTGGTTCCTTATAACATTTCAAGAATCCACTACCCCAAAACATTTTGACGCGAACCCAAATTTTTATATATATATATTCGTGCATATTTAGTTTGTACATGTTCTGGGGTGTCTACCCCCAATAACCTAATGTCCTGAAGGATGAGTGTAATAAGATACGAAAAAAGATGCGCAAGAAATTATTTACAAAATTTTTCTTCAAAGAATGAAGGGTTATGTCGTCTCTATAATTTCTAAGACACACGAGGGTGTTTTCCATTAACTGAGCAACTTTTGCTCAAATAAGCACCAATCTATAGCTATAGAACATTATTGTTTGAATCACATTTACTGTTATACATTCAAATAACCTGAAAGTAATGCAAGTAGGGGATCTAGAAGTTGTGAATAGGGTGGGGCGGTTCCAAATCTAGGGTGTATCCATAATCCCACCGCACAATGTGCATAGATCCCACCTCACATAAGGGTGTTTTTCATCATTAACTTGGAAACTTTTGCAAAAATAAGTGCCAATCTCAGTTTGCTTGGCTATAGAACTTTATAGTTTGAATCACATTTACTTTCATACATTCAAAGGACATTAACCTAACGCCAGTAGCGGATCTAGAAGCCATGAATAGGGTGAGGGCGGTTCCAAGTCTAGGGTGCTATCCATAATCCCACCGCGCAATGAGCATAGACCCATCCCTTCAAATAGACCGTATTGCCTATAGTTGTTTGTGCTTTGTTATGTTGCCAGAAAGTAGTTTTATTCAAGTTGACATAAAGTTCATGTCATATCATCGGTAATAATTTTTTTAGGGTCAGTGGCTATACCACCGTTTAATTCTAGTTCACGAGAATTTACACACAACAATGTTCTCAAAAGCCATGATGTTGACTAAAACTTCCTCCCTCCCTTAATTTTCGACTCTGCCTTATTTTACTACTGAAAGTGCCTTTTCTCGGATCCAAATATATCCATTCCGAACGTTTACTTAGACGAAAATATCAGCCAAATAGCTCTTGGAATGGCTACAGATGCAAGGAAATGACGTATAATTTTCTCCCAATCTGTCGCCCCACGCTCCACCGGTACTACTAACAGGGCGGTTCACTATAACCGTGAATATGATAGTGCTCAGATAGTATAAGACCGCAGAGGAGTGGAATAATATCAGAGTAATTATTTTGGACTGGGCCTGAAAATTTTAGTCAATTCCCTGGAATTTGGGTTCATTGATGGAACAAATTCTTGTGTACGAGAGGGTAAGAACAAATTTCAGCTATGGACATAATAACGGAGTGTTTGATTATTTTTGATTGGGCCAGGTGGTAAGAAATGGGACATAACCTGGGGGCCTGTCGATTAATTCTACCGGTTTTGTGAGAGTTGAAAGACCATTTCTACAGTCTGTCGCCCCCAACGAGCCAATCACTAGTCGTACTACTACTAACTGAGGGATTCACTATAACCGTAAATAAGGTAGTGATACGATAGTATAAGACCATAGAGGAGTTGAACAATGGTAACATTATGGAATCGAGCGCCTTACGTGCGAAAAAATTTAATATATGGACAAATAATAACTGACTTTTTAATTTTTTTGGATTGGGTCTGAGGAGACATTGTCTAACGGGGCGCTTACTTGGTCCCATGACACCACCTCCTCTCTTTAGATGTTTTGTTTACATTGGTTAGGCATTTTGCATTTTAACAGATTTTACTGAATTAAAGGAACAGCGAAGACCACAAGATATATCTTCAAATGAAAGAATGACCCAAAAATATTAATTTACATGTTCATATTTTATTCGTATCATAATTATGACAGACATTATGGTATTAATAATGTATGGAAATGGAATGAAATGGGGTTTAACGTCCTACTCTTCTGCACCTAACCTGGGCTAATGAAGACGGGCATACGCAATACAGTGGGCAGCGGCACCATGGCCTACTCTTATATGGAATTCAACTGCCAAGGGATCTTTTACGTGCACTCCAATATGTACACGGGACCTCGGCTTTTCGTCATATCCGACTAGACAAGGGGGAAACACGCCGGAAAAAATAATGTATGGATTTATATTTTTGGACGGCAATCCAGATAATGAGGAACATTGGTTTGTTGTTTTAAATCATTAAATATTCTAAAATAAATAAATAAATAATTTCACCACTAGCATAAATAAATGCTAATAAATATATAATAATAATATAATAAAATTTCTGAAAACAAATTTAAAATAAATACACATAAAAACAACTTTGAATCCCAACAGTACATGAATAAATAGTCATCTGTTTAATACGTATTTCAGATATAGTTATCTTGGCTTTCCACTCGCTCCATTATCATGTCAACTACTGGAAACAGGAAACAGAGGGAAAGCCCACCATGATTGAAACCTTAAGAGAGTTACATAAAAACGATTCTCCATCATGCAAATATGATTCACGGTAAATCAAAGTTTTTATCACCCGACTTTTGCGTAACATTACAATTCTTAATCGATCGTTTTGAAATTTTTTTTATACTCATACCATATGGCTGACCAAAATTATTTTTGGCGAATGCCCGACCCCCTGGGGACAGAGCCACGCCCAATGTTTGTGTCTTGCGTTCGCCTACAGGATGCAATTCTTAACAGATCTTTTAAAACTTTGCCTAAGAATGATTCCTATTGTATTGGGTGGATGCCCGACCCACCACCCCAGGGGCAGAGCCATGCACATTTTTACTTCGTGTCTGTGTGGGTTGCCTACAGACCACGAGTCTTAATGGATCGTGTTTAAACTTGGGATATGTATTCCATATAGCCTAAGGACGACAACTAGATGTAACAACCCTCAGAAGATAGCCACGCCCAATGTTTGTGTTTGTCGTTTACTGGCCGCAATTCTGAATGAATCACCTATATAGGTACTTGGCATGTGTATTCCTTATAGCCTGAGGGCGTCCACTATTGATTTTGGTGAATGTCCCGACCCCCAGGGGCGAGACACGCCAACTTTTGCCTTTAGCGTCTGAAAGCCACAATTGTGAATGGATTATCTTGGTATACTTATTCCTTATACTCTAAGGGCAGCAACTATTGATGTTGATGCAAGACCCCCAACGCTAAACAAACCAAACGCCTAGCCTTCTTGACAAGGTACCATATCAATCAAAGCAGGATTGTGGACTTCAAAACAGATATTTTATTCAAATGAGTCGGATTTATAATGTTTTTAAAATTATGATATTAGATTCCAATCAACAAAAAGATTGAACCCATACGATCATATAGATATCAAAAAATGGTTTCTAACTTGTACGGTTGCCGAAAATAGACGAATTTCTACAAGTCACTTTTCAAGGTTTGTGGTCTATAACGGTGGCAATTATTAATCACTTTACATAAAATTTTCACCGGGAGTACTGAAATTTTGTCAGGATCAATTACATGTAATAAATGTATAAAATGAATTTATATTGCTGGATAAATGTATAAAATGAATTTATATTGCTGGATAAATGTATAAAATGAATTTATATTGCTGGATTTGGTTGATTCTGTTTCCATTTTATTTGATGTGTGCAATGTTTATGTGGAAATCTGTTTATCGGTTCCATTGGTACTGGCGCCAGTGAAACCCGTCATTCCTGCTTCGCAGGTCTAGTTTTTTTGTTACCGTGCAATTTATTTCTCCGCACCGGAAGTGACGTAATTATAATATTAACAAAAACTACAATTTTGACAGTTCGGTACCACTTTCTTTTAAAGCAAATGTTATTTTTTTCCAAATCTGATATAACTTAAAGATGCGCCCTGTAAATGCGCACAAAATGTTGAGATCAGATTTTTTAATTTCAATTTCATTTTCGAGCAATGTCGATTAAAATGTGAAAACATAACGCTACAACATACATCCACATTCCTGCTTTGGTTGATATGGTACTATCTAAAAAAGGTTAGGCGTTTGGTTTGTTTAGCGTTGAGGTATGGCGGGGGAAAGCGGCAAAAACCTAATGCTATGTAGAAATGCCTAATTCAAAACACACATGTAACATAATGCCATATACCAAATACCTAAAACGTCTAATGCCAAATGTGGTACCCATTGTGCCTAAAAAGATTGGAAGCAACGGAATGTTGAGAAAAAAACTACAGCCTGTGATGTTACAGGCATTTAACATTGAAGTCAATGGGCAAATAATTACTAGTCTGAGTCCAGAACAATAAACTAGAGTTAGCTCCCTTCGTTTGGGAGAAATCATTGTGTCGATTAGAAAATAGTTCGACCTTGACATTGACCTAAATAAAGATAATTCAGTGGAGAAACGTAAGTAATGACAACGAGATGTGTCATCTAATGCTTATGGTAGATGTTTCAGATTGTAAAATCAATTGTGCATAAGAGGTTATATGTATTTTGTATTAGAGGTTTCTTGTATTTTGTCTTTTGCATTAGACGTATGAGGTATTTTGTATTAGAGGTTTCTTGTATTTTGTTTTTTGCATTAGACGTTTTAGGTATTTGGTATGGCATTATGTTACATGTGTGTTTTGAATTAGACATTTCTACATAACATTAGGTTTTTGCCGCTTTCCCCCGCCATATTGAGGGTCGTGCATCAACATCAGTAGTTGCTGTCCTTAGAGTATAAGGAATAAGTATACCAAGATAATACATTCAGAATTGTGGCTTTCAGACGTTAAAGGCGAAAAGTGGGCTTGGCTCTGTCCCTGGGGTCGGGACATCCATCAAAACCAACAGTGGACGCCCTTAGGCTATAAGGAATACATATGCCAAGTACCAAGCTGATTCATTCAGAATTGCGACCTGTAAACGACAAACACAAGAATTGGGCGGGTTTGTCTCTGGGGGTCGGGACATGCAATTGTCGTCCTTAGGCTATAATGAATATATATCCCATGTTTAAAGACGATTCATTAAGAATCGTGGCCTGTAGGCAACACACACAGACAAGAAGTAAAAATGGGCATGCCAAGTACCAAGCTGATTCATTCAGAATTGAATTGCGGCCTGTAAACAACAAACACAAAAATTGGGCGTGATTAGGCCCGGGGTGTCGGGACATGCAGTTGTCGTCCTAAGCCTATAAGGAATACATATTCAAAGTTTAAAGACGATCCATTAAGAATCGTGGCCTGTAGGCAACACACACAGACGCAAAGTAAACATAACGCTACAATATACGTCCACATTCCCCGCTTTGATTGATATGGTACTTTGTCAAGAAGGCTAGGCGTTTGGTTTGTTTAGCGTTGAGGGTCGTGCATCAACATCAATAGTTGCCGTCCTTCGAGTATAAGGAATAATTAAGATAATCCATTCAGAATTGTGCCTTTCGGACGCTAAAGGCAAAAAGTGGGCGTGGCTCTGACCCTGCCCCCGGGGGTCGGGACATTCACCAAAATCAATAGTGGACGCCCGTAGGCTATAAGGAATACATATGCCAAGTACCAAACTGATTCATTCAGAATTGCGACCTGTAAACGACAAACACAAGAATTGGGCGGGCTTGTCTCTGGGGGTCGGGACATGCAATTGTCGTCCTTGGGCTATAAGGAATATATATCCCATGTTTAAAGACGATAGGTAACAAACACAGACACGAAGTAAAAATGGACATGGCTCTGCCCCTGGGGGTTGTGCAATCACCAAAAAAACCAATAGGGGTAATCCTTAGGGTATAAGGAATAGATATGCAATGGATCTGTTAAGAATTGCATCCTGTAGGCGAACACAAGATACACAAATATGTGGTGTGGCTCTGTCCCAGAGGGTCGGGCATGCGCCAAAAATAATAGTGGTCAGCCTTAAGGTATAAGGAATAAGTATATAAAAGTTTTCAAGACGATCGATTAAGAATTGTGGCCTGTAGGTGACACACAGACACACAAAAAGAAAATGGGTGTGGCACTGTCCCTGGGGGTTGGGCATGCCCCCCCCCCCCCCCAAACGATAGGGATCTTCATTAAGGTACAAAGTTAGCAAAGTTTCAATATGATACGTTAAGAAATGCAGCCTGTAGACGACAAACAAATACAAGAAATGGGCGTGGCTCTGTCCCAGGGGGTCGGGCATGCACCCAAAACAATAGGGGTCATCTTTAGGGTATAAGGAATACGTATTTTAAGTTTCAAGATGGTCGATTAAGAATTGTGGCCTGTAGGCGACACACAGACACACAAAAAGAAAATGGGCGTGGCTCTGCCCCTGGGGGTTGGGCATGCATCCCAAATGATAGGGATGTTCCTTAGGGTACAAAGCATAAGAATTCAAAGCTTCAAGATGATACGTTAAGAAATGTGGCTTGTAGACGAGAAACAAACAAATACAAGAAATGGGTGTGGCTCTGTCACAGGGGGTCGGGCATGTCCCCCCCCCCCCCCAAATAGGGACCATCCTTAGGGTATAAAGAGTAAGTATGTAAAGTTTCAATATGATCAATTAAGAATTGTGGCGACACATAGACACACTAAAAGAAAATGGGCGTGGGTTGGGCATGCAATACAAACAATAGGGATGTGCCTTAGGGAACAAAAAATATGTATGGAAAGTTTCCAAATGATACATTAACAAATGTGGCCTGTAGACGACAAACAAACAAATACAAGAAATGGGCCTTGCTCAGCCCCTGGGGTCGGGCATGCACCAAAAACAACAGGGATCGTCCTTAGGGAATAAGGAATAAGTATATAAAGTTTGAAGAAAATCCAGTAAGAATTGCGCTCTACAGGCGACCCACAGACTCACATACATACACACACACATATACTCAGCCAAATTAAAAACTTGACACTCGGGATTTTTGGGACTAGATTTTTAATACTTGGTTTAAGGCAACTATTTTAGTGTTATGTTGTGCACAGACGACCTTGACATCAACAGAAAGCAAGAATACGTCTCGCCGAAAGTCCTTGACATTGATAACGTCCGTCATGTCACAGTACCCCCCAAAATGAAATTCACAGACTTGGAAAACAATCGGAATAAAGTGTTTAGTAACAGTTGTGGCCTCCTCTAGCGTCTTCTCATGGTTGTCAGAACATTAGTAAACACTACCCGAGGAAGACGTCGCCACTACTCAGCAAAAGCATGTTGAAGGTCCTCCAACGTCAGTGGTGGATTCACTTGCTGACGAACACGTCGACCCAGTTCGTCCCAGATGTGTTCAATAGGATTAAGGTCAGGGCTAAGCGACGGCCAATCCAGGACTTGGACACCGGCATTTCTTAAAAAACTCTGGGTAGCAATAGCCGTCTGGGGTCGAGCATTGTCTTGTTGAAACGTTAGTCCAGGCCTATGTCTCTGCATAAACGGAAGAAGAACAGGTTGCAAAATCTGATCCCTGTACTGGACAGCATTTAAGTTCCCTTGGACAACAACAAGAGGAGAATGTTCATGTGCACAAAAAGAACCCCAAACCATGACGCTGCCGCCACCAAATCGGTCAACTTCTCTGACGCATACTTGAGCGTAACGCTCACCTCGTCTGCGATACACTCGGGCCCTGCCATCGGCAAATCTCAAAGTGAATCGAGATTCGTCACTAAAGACAACCGAATTCCACTGTCTTTGAGTAAATCTTATGTATCTTGTGGCCCACACATGTCGGTTACGGCGATGAAGAGGTGTCAATATTAGTCCATTATAGGGCCTCCGAACTCGAAGACCAGCAGCCTGCAAGCGATTTCGAACAGTTTGTGCAGTTACCCTTCCACCAAACATTTCTCTACTAGTGGAGGTTGCAGTGACAAATCTGTTTCTAAGATGACGTAATCGTATTGCTTGATCTCCCTGGAGTGACGTCCCACGTGGCGCTCCTGCCCTTGGGCGGTCGGCAATAGTTCCAGTTTGAAGCACTTTCAGTCTAAGATTAATTATTGTCTGGCGTGCACAATTAAAGGCTCTTGCAACAGTGACCACAGACTGACCAGCATAGAGCCTACATATAGCACGTTAGGCGTTCTACATTTGAAAGGCGCGGCATTTTCTGGCAAAGATGAAAATAACAATTTTAATTTGTTTTTCCAGTTCAAGTTACGTGTGCGTGTTCAGTTTAAGCAAACTTGCATCGATTGACCTCACGAGTTTGTGTTTGCACGTGTTTTTCAGGTTTTTCATCTTTATATGCTCAAAAGTCACGTGACTTTACAATTTTATGAAATTAAAGGCTTCTTACTACTTACTATCGTTAGAAAAACTTTAAAATTTATTTGACTTACCAGAAAAAGGAATTTGTTGAAATTCATCAGTGTCAAGTTTTTAATTTGGCTGAGTATACATACATACACACACACAGACAGGGGCGACGGCATAATGTGGACATATAAAAAGTGTAAAATTAAGTTATTTACAACCTATTCAGCGTCTTCATATTTTGAAATATTTATTCGTTACTTTCATAAACACGTAGCAATAATCCAGACGAAGAGAATCTTTGCAAAAAATAGTTTGTATGAGCAGTTGCCGCGAAAAATATGCAATTTTGCATGCAACTCTTTTCACGTCATTTTGCATATAAAAGAGTCAATTATCATCCGATTTTCAATTTTTCATTTTTCATTTTTCATTTGATGCCTAATGCCAATTTGGACTTGGTTAAGCAAATTTTTACATTTTCACTGTGACCGGAAATGACGTCATTAGGGCAAAAACTGTATTTTTAACTTTAAAAAAAAAAACCCAATATTTTATTGAAATAAGTCTTATAATATTTTCAAAACTATGATATTTGATTCCCAATAAATAAATAGCATGAATCCATACGATAATACACATACAACAAAATGATTTTTAACTTGTACGGTTGCAGAGAAATAGGCGATCTTCTGCAAGTCATTTTTTTTTTCAAGGTTTTTGGTCTATAAAAGTGTCAATTATCATTCGATTTTCATACAATTTTTCACCAGGTTATGCCTTATGCCATTTATGATTTCATTGAACTAATTTAACATTTTCATTATCACCGGAAGTAATATCATTTCTGCACAAAAAAAAAGTTTTTTTTTTTCAAAGTGAGTTATATTTATTATTCGTTTAACGTTATAATGTTTGATTCTAAGGGACATTTAGATTGGATCAATACAATCATATTGGTGTCAAAAAATTGCTTCTAGCATATTTCATATTTTCTCAGGATCACTTTTTAAGGTTTTTTTTACCTTTTTAAATTGATTTTATGGATTCTAGGTTGATTATTTATGGCTCGATATGTATCAAACAAAGTTCATATGTTTCATGTTGCGAATTCGCGAACTATTTGTTAGCTATAAAGATTTCTTTCGGCACCGGAAGTGGCGTAATTTTACCAGAATTTACCATTTTGACCGGTCTTTTCGCAAGCAAGTATTAATTTTATAATTCTGATAGGGGGTGTCGCTGAATCAAAACAACTAAAGTATAGTTTTGTAGCTTGATAGATAGGCTATTGTATGACAAGCTTCCTGCCTGGTTCCTGAAAGCGCGTTCAGTGCTGCTTGCAAATCTATTTATTATTATTATTTACCGCGGGAGCCTATTTCTCCATGATCGAAAAAAAAGTTACCGATCTGCTGTTCATTTTTTTGTCTGGAAACCATGTAGTGGTTACTCAATACAGCAATTTTTGAACTTCTGCGCAGACCGCTGGTTAGAAACTAAAAATCAGCCGTGGTTTCGTCAATTCTTTTCTCTATATTCAAACAAATCACATTTTTGGAAAGCCCGAGACTTTTCAGAGACATTAGCAATGTCACATTTTGCAATTTCGAAACATCGTCGTTGACTTCTATCATTCGAAAATTGAAAACACGTCTCCCTTGAGACAATTTTTGTTATTTTTCAAAGTTTTCAAATTTGACCTACATTTTTGGTTACATGAAATCAATCCAATTCTAGTAATATAGGCTTCATTCAGAATTATCACCCTTTATTTTTCCATTTTTTTCGAATTTCTTACCATTTTGCGAGCTTGGGTTTCGATTTACGGCCAAATTGATGTTTCTGGAACTTATGGAACATGAAGTTATAGTCCAATACCAACTGATAAAGCAATTTCGACAAATCAATTTTCTATGTTTTGACATTTTTGAACATAGGATTTCTCAGGGGCATTTTGTCTGATCAGTACAGAGCCCTGCGATTTTTTAATTTCACAAAATGGTTTTTAAATCTATACCGACCATATTCTCCATTCCGGAAGTATTTAAAAATTGAAAAAAAAGGGTATAAAATTGGCGCTCTTGTGAAAAACTTGATTTCTCTGTTTGATATTAGCGGACCAAAAGAACTAAAGTGCTATTCGATAGCCCTATTAAAGGACTATCATATGGCATCGATATGATACGATTTCGATGGTTATAAAATAAATTATGGTACGCCGAAAATCCGTTTTGGAGCATTCATAGATGCCATTTTTCAAGAAAACGACACCAGCGATTTTTTCTAAAACTTTTTTTACTCAGAGTACAATCGGTGGTCTGGAGGGTGAAACAAAAATTAAAAGCATTTAAATAATGTAGGTGGTCCAAAGATAGCCCCAATCTTTGAAAAAATGTTGAAAAATCGTCAAATTATTGAACATATTCTCTTATTTGTGTTTTCTTCCAAAACTACTAGATGTTCCTGACACTTCTTTTACAGGAAGTTAAACATACATTATGGAAGAGCAAAAACTGACTTTCGTCGGTCTTCCTTTGAGCCTCAGATGTCACAGAAATTATAAATTAGATCTTTATTTAAACAAAAAGCCCAAAATGAACACTGTAGACCCACGGATGGCTTGGATTGGGCTCGGATTAAAACAGGATTTCGTCGACTGATTTAATCACTATGGCGTCGTGGGTGGGGTTTCTCCGTGACGTTGACGTCATCATACTTCCGGAAATTATTCATAAAAGACAGTGATGACCGAGGCTATACACAAGCTTCACTAGATACCGTTTAAACATTACTTGATGATCGAGACTATGTAGGTGGAGTTAACACCTGTCAATCAACAATCGGCCATAGTGGGAAAAGGGTGTCGATGAATTTAGCCACCATTTCTAGTAAAAAATTATAGTGGTAACAACTTTGTTCAGGATAAAGTTATTTGACTGAAATTTTCAATATATTCTTGTTTCAACATCTATTTTTGAACTTTTATAGCAAGAATGGCTAACTCCTTGTCAAAATCTCCCATAATGTATCTTTAAGTATCCAATTAACTCATTAAAGTTATTCCGACAATGATAAAAAAAGCGACGTAGTCGAAAAAACATCCGACATTTTGAAAAAACAAAATCGTATAAAGTAACAAAATGGTGCTCTTGCGAAAAAGAAAAGTGATTACTGCGTCAGATTTCTTCGAATGAAAATAAATAAGGTATCGGTGGATAGCATGGATAATGGACTATTATATGATATCAGAATAAAACACTGTTTGATTCCTAAAAGCCGGTTCAGTGCTGCTTGCAGATCTTGTTTTTCTTATTTTCTTATTTTTTTTACCATTTCGAAATATTAACAATAATCATCGGAATTTAACATTTGATACATTTTGACACAGTCTGAAACAAGGCACGTAGCTATTTTTTTTTTAGATTTTTGATTGTCGAAGATATTAGGCGACAAATTTTGAAAATTTAAATTTTGACAAAAAACCTTTTTATTTATGAAAATTATTTTACGCCGAGGGTCGTGTGATTTGAGCAAAAATATGAACAAATTTTGTCTCGATAATTTACCTTGGCCGCTATTGGCTAATTCGATCTATCGGTTATAGGTTGATTAATTATTGCTCGATTTGTATAAAACAAAACTTATATGTTCAGGGGTGCAAAGTCTCAACTTTTTTTTATTGCCGATAAAGTTTTCTGTCGGCACCGGAAATTTTGACAAAAACTACATTTTTGGTGGTTTGAAACGTCTTTTCGCAAGCAAATAATATTTTTAGTAAAGATGTAGCATGTAAAGACGCAATAAATGTCGGTTATAGGTTGATTAATTATTGCTCGATTTGTATAAAACAAAACTCATATGCTCAGGGGCGCAAAGTCTCAACTTTTTTTTATTACCGATAAAGTTTTCTGTCGGCCCCGGAAATTTTGACAAAAACTACATTTTTGGTGGTTTGAAACGTCTTTTCGCAAGCAAATAAAATTTTTAGTAAAGATGTAGCATGTAAAGACGCAATAAATGTCGGTTATAGGTTGATTAATTATTGCTCGATTTGTATAAAACAAAACTCATATGCTCAGGGGTGCAAAGTCTCAACTTTTTTTTATTACCGATAAAGTTTTCTGTAGGCACCGGAAATTTTGACAAAAACTACATTTTTGGTGGTTTGAAACGTCTTTTCGCAAGCAAATAATATTTTTAGTAAAGATGTAGCATGTAAAGAAGACGCAATAAATGTCGGAATCATTTTTTAAATTTCAATTTTATTTTTTGCGCCATTTCGGTGAAAAACGGTGTAAAAATGGTCTATTCATAACCCATTTAGGCTTTTCATATTTTAAAATATTTCTTCGTAACTTTCATAAACTTGTTGCAATAATCCATACAAAGGGAATGTATGTAAAAATTAGTTTGTAATGTGAACAGTTGTTGAGAAATGGGCAATTTTGCACTAGTCACTTTTTATGCTAGTTTGCCCGTAAAAAGTCAATTATTAATGGATTTTCATAAAAGTGTCACCATTTGATGCGTAATGTAAATTTCACCTAGGCGAGACCAATTTAACATTTTCAATGTCACCGGAAATGACGTGATTTGGGCAAAAACTGTATTTATATCCTTCGAAACAAATAATTTATTCAAATGAGTCGCATTTGGTTTTTATACGCCCACATTTTCATTGTGGACGTATTATGTCGTCGCCCCTGTCCGTCCCGTCCGTCCGTCCGTCCGTCCACAATTTGTTTGTGGACTCTCTACAGGTCACAATTTTTATCCGATTTTGACGAAACTTGAAATATAGGTTTATCCCCATAAGATTTCGGTTCCTTTCGATATTGGCATGTATCGGATCGGAACTTCATGGATTATGGCCCCTGAATGTACGAAATATCATGTTTTTAGATTGTGGACCCTATAGAGGTCACAATTTTGGACCTATTGTGATGAAACTTGACACGCATGTTTATAACCCCAAAATCTTGGTTCCTTTCGATATTTGCGCCCATCGGATCGTAACTTCCTGAATTATGGCCCCTGATTGTCCGAAAAATCGCCCTTTCTTAGCTTGTGGTCCCTCTGGAGGTCAAGATTATTATCCGATTAAAAAAAAACAACGTTTGATTATATCACCATTATATGGTAAAGAAGGTTGAGTTCAAATTTCGTGAAAATCGGGCCAAAATTGACAAACTTACAAAATGGCTGCCGTTTGTACACGAATAGTGTGAAAATGTTATATCATGGTTGTGGACCCTATAGAGGTCACAATTTTGAACCGATTTTGATGAAACTTGACATGTGTGTTTATAACCCAAAGATCTTGGTTTCTTTCGATATTTGCACCCATCGGATCGTAACTTCCTGAATTATGGCCCCTGATTGTCCGAAAAATGACCTTTTTAGCTTGTGGTCCCTCAGGAGGTCAGAATTATTATCCGATTTCAAAAACCGTTTGATTATATCACCGTTACATCGTAATGAAGGTGGGGGTCGAATTTCGTGAAAATCGGACCAAAATTGACTGAAAAAATGGCTGCCACTTGTACGCGAAGAGTGTAAAAATATGGTATATCAAGGTTGTGAACCCTGTAGAGGTCACAATCTTCATTCAATTTTGAAGAAACTTGAAACACATGTTTACGACTTAACAATCTTAGTTCCAGTCGATATTTGTGCATATCGGATTGTAGCTTCCTGAATTATGGCCCCTGGTTGTACGAAAAATGACCTTTTTTTAGCTTGTGGTCCCTCTGGGGTTAGAATTATTATCCCATTTAAAAAACCGTTTGATTATATCACCGTTACATCGTAATGAAGGTTGAGGTCGAATTTCGTGAAAATCGGACCAAAATTGACAGCTGTTCTTGTCAGGCCATCCATCCTTCATCACTAACAAGGGATACCACGCCAGAAAATCTAGATGAACTTTGTCACCCAATGCAGGGATCAAACACTCAACCTCAAGGCTACCGAGCCAGCATCTTACCCACTTAGCAACATGATCCCCAGTCGAATTTGAAGCCTACTGAAATGAACCTTTATAACCCAAAGATCTTAATTCATTTCGATATTTCCACATTTTTATATTTGATTCCAAACAACTAATAGAACCAACTATGTCACTTCCGGTTTTAATAAAAATCAATTTCTCTTTTACAAAAACTTTTTTACTTGTGTTACAGAGGGGATTATTTATGAATATATATTTAAGATTCATGGAAACCATGTTGAAAATCGTTTGTCTTCCCCTTTAAGAGCAACAAAAGTTGAACAAACCTTGCTTAAGACTGGTTCAAAGGTGACAAAGGTCAAAGGTCACTAATAAGTGACTGTAATTAAAATTTAGAGTCCATAACTGAAACAAAGCCTAAAAATAGGTTGCCAGGCAACGAAACATACGCCAAGCAGCAGCTAAGTCGTCCGGGCAGTCAACAAGAGTTGTAACACATTAAGTAATTATCAGAAAATCATTAGAATTTGTTTGGTTCTTATAAAGTTCTGCCCCATGCTAACGTTTAGTATACGAACCATTTAATATTATGGATTTAGCTGTTCAATTATCAAAATTCAATGAAAATCAAACTCAACCATCTTTAACGTGTAACAGGAATAAAATTGTGACCTCAATAAGGTCCACAAGATAAAAAAACATGATTTTTTCGTACAATCAGGGGCCATTATTCAGGAAGCTATGGTCTAATGTGCGCGAATATTGAAAGGAACTGCGATCTTTGGGTTATAAACGTACATTTCAAATTTCATCAAAATCGGATTAAAATTGTGACCTCTACAGGGTCCACAACATGGATATATCATATTTTTACACTATTCGCGTATTAGCGGCAGCCATTTTGTCCGTCAATTTTGGTCCGATTTTCACAAAATTCGAACTCAACCTTCATTACCATGTAATGGTGATATAATCAAACGGTTTTTTAAATCGGATAATAATTGAGACCCCTAGAGGAACCACAAGCTAAAAAAAGTCGATTTTTTGTACAATCAGGGGCTATAATTCAGGAAGCTACAATCCGATATGCGCAAATATCAAAAGGAACCATGATCTTTGGATTTTAAACATGTATTTAAAGTTTCATCAATATCGGATTAAAATTGTGACCTCCACAAGGTCCATAACCTTGATATACCATATCTTTACACTATTCGCGTTCAAGCGGCGGCCATTTGTCTGGCAATTTTGGTCTGATTTTCGCTAAATTCGAACCCAATCTTCATTACAGTGTAACGGTGATACAATCAGACGGTTTTATAAATCGAATAATAATCATGAGCTCTAGCGAGACCACAGGCTAAAAAAAAGGCCATTTTTCGTACAACCAGGGGCCATAATTCAGGAAGTTACGATCCGACATGCGCAAATATCGAGAGGTGCCAAGATCTTTGGGTTATAAACATGTATTTCAAATTTCGTCAAAATCGGTTAAAAATTGTGACCTCTATAGGGTCCACAACCTTGATATAACATATTTTCACGCTATTTGCGTACAAACGGCGGCCATTTCGTCTGTCACTTTTGGTCCGATTTTCACGAAATTCGAACTCAACCGTCATTACCCTGTAACGGTGATATAATCAAACGGTTTTTTAAATCAGATAATAATTTTGATCTCCAGAGGTACCACGGGCTAAAAAGGGCGATTTTTCGTACAATCAGGGGCCATAATTCAAGAAGTTATGATCCGATATGTGCAAATATCGAAAGGAACCAAGATCTTTGGGTTATAAATATGCATGTCAAGTTTCATCAAAATCGGTTCAAAATTGTGACCTCTAAACTGTTCATAAGCTATGAATCACGGGCCATAACCTATGAAGTTACAGTCCGATACATGCCAATATCGAAAGGAACCGAGATCTTAGGGTGATAAACCTACATTTCAAGTTTCGTCGAAATCGGATATAAAATGTGACCTGTAGACTGTTCACAAACAATTGTGGACGGACGGACGAACAGGGGCGACGACAATATACGTCCACATGAAAATGTGGGCGTATGAAAACTAGCTAACCAAGCCAGGAAACCAAAAATATAACTTAAGAGCGACAAAAGTTGAACAAACCTTGCGTAAGACTGCTTCAAAGGTGACAAAGGTCAAAGGTCAATTTTGAGGTCTCGTAATAGGGTTTGAGTGGATTTGATTAAATCGTCTTGTCCAAGATTATTTTTGTTTGGAAAACATTTCTATGAGTTTCACTGCACCAAAAGTTGAACAAACCTTGCTTAAGACTGTTTCAAAGGTGGCAAAGGTCAAATTTTGGGCCACATTATGACCAATCAACCATTCGAATTGCTTGCTTATCTCTGCATGCCTTAAAGAGACAATGAAAAACTATGCCTTATTCCACAGTAAATCTAAATTACAATTGGAAATATTTAGGAACGATAAACCATAGTAGAATGAAAATTGAAAAAAAAAGACTATCAGCTAACAAAAGTATCGTATATCTGTATGAATTTATTCCTTGTGTGTACATATACATGTATGTGTTTTCTATGTTACTGCATGTATTATTAATTTGTAGTATACAACTATGTCTAAATATCTATGTATGCAGGGTGTCCCAAATGAACGTTTTGATGCAATTTTAAAACATCTTATCTAGCACAACATCTTGTAAGTAAACCGTATCCGTAAGCAAGTTTTGATAGCATTATATTGCAAATAACTTTCGGATTTCAACCCCATTTTTCACATTTTGAAGACATTCCCGTAAATATCCATGTTAAGGAGAACACATAAACTAATTTATTATCTAATTGTCTGCGTTTTTTAAAACTAGAGAGTCACCCAGTTTTATACTTCCATTTTCAATATTTAGAATACATGTAATTGGAAAAAACTTCACAGTTTTTTCTTTTCATTTCCTTATAAGGAAGAGACAGAGAGAGAAATGAGGTTTAACGTCCACTCAACACAAACTGGGTCATTTCGGGACTAACATAATGGTTTAATTTTATTTCAATAATTCGCTTGCGCGTAGGGGTCTTTAGCAGTGGGGGGAAACCGGAGTGCGCGGAGGAAACACACGAGGTTGAGAAGGCGCCCCAATCTCCATGCCACATACGCTCACACCAGGGCTCGAAACCACAGCCGCAAGCCAGAGGTGACCAGCCAGCTTGAGGTCGAAGCGCGGCACTCTAGACCACTAGGCCACAGAACACTAGGCCACCCCAACCCCCCTTCCTTATAAAGAAGGATTCATCGCAAGGTTTTTCGTCGCCTCTTTAAGCAAGATATAAGCAATTTGAATGGTTGATTGGTCATAGTGTGGCCCAAAATATGACCTTCGTCACCAGTTTGTCACCTTTGAACAGAGAGAGAGAGAAATGGGGTTTAACGTCCACTCAACACAAACTAGGTCACTTCGGGACTAACATATGGTTTAATTTTATTTCAATAATTCGCTTGCGCGTAGGGGTCTTTAGCAGTGGGAGGAAACCGGAGTGCCCGGAGGAAACCCACGAGGTTGAGAAGGCACCCCTATCTCCATGCCACATACGCTCACACCAGGGCTCGAAACCACAGCCGCAAGCCAGAGGTGACACCTTTGAATAAGTCTTAAGCCAAGTTTGTTCCACCTTTGGCACTTTTAAGTGATATTTGTGACTTTCCTCCTGGTTAGCTAGTTTTAGGCTTTGTTTTAGCTATTGACTCAATCCCCATTACGAGATTCAAAAACCGACCTTTGTCAATTTTGAAACAGTCTTACGCAAGGTTTGTTCAACTTTTGTCGCTCTTAAGTTATGTCTTTGGTTTCCTGACTTGGTAAGCCGTAAATATCCATGTTAAGGAGAACACATAAACTAATTTATTATCTAATTGTCTGCGTTTTTTAAAACTAGAGAGTCACCCAGTTTTATACTTCCATTTTCAATATTTAGAATACATGTAATTGGAAAACACTTCACAGTTTTTTCTTTTCATTTCCTTATAAGGAAGAGACAGAGAGAGAAATGAGGTTTAACGTCCACTCAACACAAACTAGGTCATTTCGGGACTAACATAATGGTTTAATTTTATTTCAATAATTCGCTTGCGCGTAGGGGTCTTTAGCAGTGGGGGGAAACCGGAGTGCGCGGAGGAAACACACGAGGTTGAGAAGGCGCCCCAATCTCCATGCCACATACGCTCACACCAGGGCTCGAAACCACAGCCGCAAGCCAGAGGTGACCAGCCAGCTTGAGGTCGAAGCGCGGCACTCTAGACCACTAGGCCACAGAACACTAGGCCACCCCAACCCCCCTTCCTTATAAAGAAGGATTCATCGCAAGGTTTTTCGTCGCCTCTTTAAGCAAGATATAAGCAATTTGAATGGTTGATTGGTCATAGTGTGGCCCAAAATATGACCTTCGTCACCAGTTTGTCACCTTTGAACAGAGAGAGAGAGAATTGGGGTTTAACGTCCACTCAACACAAACTAGGTCACTTCGGGACTAACATATGGTTTAATTTTATTTCAATAATTCGCTTGCGCGTAGGGGTCTTTAGCAGTGGGAGGAAACCGGAGTGCCCGGAGGAAACCCACGAGGTTGAGAAGGCACCCCTATCTCCATGCCACATACGCTCACACCAGGGCTCGAAACCACAGCCGCAAGCTAGAGGTGACACCTTTGAATAAGTCTTAAGCCAAGTTTGTTCCACCTTTGGCACTTTTAAGTGATATTTGTGACTTTCCTCCTGGTTAGCTAGTTTTAGGCTTTGTTTTAGCTATTGACTCAATCCCCATTACGAGATTCAAAAACCGACCTTTGTCAATTTTGAAACAGTCTTACGCAAGGTTTGTTCAACTTTTGTCGCTCTTAAGTTATGTCTTTGGTTTCCTGACTTGGTAAGCTAGTTTTCAGGATTTGTTTCAGCCATAGACTCTTAATTCTAATTACAGTCACAAATTAATGCTAATTCATTAGCTCTAAAGTAACATTAGTACATTTATGCCCATAACTCGTGAATTTTGTGCAGTGAAACTCATAGAAATATATTTTTCAAACAAAAATAATCTTGGATAAGACAATTTAATCAAATCCACTCAAACCCTATTACGAGGCCCCAAAATTGACCTTTGAAGCAAGGTGTGTTCAACTTGTGTCGCTCTTAAGTTATATTTTTGGTTTCCTGGTCTGGTAAGCTAGTTTTTAGGCTAGGTTTCAGTTATGGACTCTAAATTTTGATTAGTCACTAATTAGTAACCTTTGACCTTTGTCACCTTTGAACCAGTCTTAAGCAAGATTTGTTCAACTTTTGTCGCTCTTAAGTGATATTTTTGGTTTCATGACTTGGTTAGCTAGCTAGCTTTTAGGCTTTGTTTCAGTCATGGACTCTAAATTTTAATTACGGCCACTAATTAATGCTAATTAATTAAGCTCTTAAAGCCCCAATAACACTCTTGTTGTAATTGAATAATTAGTCTCTATCATCCATACAAATATTCTACGAATATTAGTCTGGATGGGTCCTCAAAATTTGACGGAAAATAGGTCATTGTCTGGATTATCCAGTCTTTTAAGTTACCACGTACTCAATCTATCAAAACAGCTCGCTTGTCAACGATGACACTCTTTAAAATTTTGTTTGTAAAGGTTTCAATTGAAATGGTAATTTTCTCTCGTCATGAATCAGACGTATGACTTCTCACAATCTTCTTAATTCTTCATCGCGATGCATGCTTATTCCTCGTCTCTATTTTGTTTCTAATAATAGATGTGCCAAGTGAATTGTGGGATACATTTCAACCACGCTTTATAGAATCTAGCAAAATCGGCCCGGCTTCATAAGATTTAGCACTTACCGATACTTTAGACAAAAGGTTCCATTGCCCATGCGTAACCAAATGTTTGGTTTTTTATGTGGTAGATTATCCAGTAATTTTCGTCAAAAATTGAGAACCGACCCAGACCCTCGGTGCGTTGAAGACTAGTGGGTTCTGGGTGACAGAGACTATTGAATAATATATCCCAATCTTTATTCTGGTCAACAAATTGTATTATTTTACAATATTCAAATTAATTGATGATACAAATTTCATCTTAACACACCTAATTTAAAAAATGGAAAAATTCAACTACATGATTTGAAAAGGTTAACGTAAACCTTTTAAAAAATGTGACTTTGATTTTAAAATATTTTCGAACCCTCTGGACAAGTAAAATATCATGTAGGCCTAATGGGTAATTTACACAACAGACCGTAGGACACATAAACATCTAGTACTCAGAATAAGACTATTATTTATTTTCTAGAGCTGCCAAGCCAGCAAGAGTGTTATTGTCCCTTTACGTAGCATTAGCACAACATTTTATGATCTTAACTAAACTTTAAGTCATGCATTCTGTTTCAAAGTGTTAAGTATGAAATCCTTGCAAGAAAATTGTGGATGGACATTAAATTTTAACTCCCATTAAATTCTAGAGGGTTAGGGGGGGGGGGGGGCGCTCCCAGACGCACAGGTCACAAAACTTAAGACTTGCCTTTCCATAGGCCCTAATCTAGTGGTAAAACATGTGTTGTAGACCTCAAACCTTTTGGACTCGATATTTTGATTAAACCTCACTCCATGGGCTCCCGGACTAATTCTTTTAAAACATTTTTCCCAATTCTTCAGTCTCCAGCCATCTTGCGAGGCAACTCGATCGCGTTTACGAGAACCGATTCGAATACCAAACCCGAGACCTACGTCATGTACAAACCGAGATAGGTAATCGAAACCGATTTGTTTTCTTGTAAAAACGCCTTTGCCTTAGTATCACTGACACTTACAACGACGCCCTTTCGCCGTCGAAATATATCATTGGTCATTCACACTCATAGGTCGTATCTAGTCAGGGGTTTTAAAGTGCAAGTCCACGGATGGGTGTTGGACGTGAGTCCAAAAAATCTACATATGACATAATGAACATGGATATTGCTCTCTTAAATTTTCAAGATTTCCTATTATTCATGGCCTGGCACTCCAGTAGTTAGCCTAGAGCTAGCTCTATTATAGCGTATTACTTATTACCGGTCGTAATTAATAACTCTTCTGTTTTCACCTGTTCCCGGGTAGGCCTATAAAAATGGTCAAAACTACTTCGAGACTTTAGGCTACTTTCGGTTCGATTTTCATACACTAAAACAGATCTAAAGAGAAGGCTAGTCTGTCTGGCATTTTTGTTTTGTTTTCAAATATTTAAACTGGAAAAGATATCTTTGTTTCATTAACAGTAATAACGTACAGTTATTGTTGAATACGTGCAGCTCACTCGATTGCCCCTGTCCCGTGCATCCACACACTCGCACCTTTTCTACAAATAGGCCCTAGTGACCCAGACAACCCATAATGATCATGCGGTAATAGTGCCTATCATAGGATGTAGCGAGTTTCATGTAGCTAGAGTCTAGCTGTTTGACTGCGAATTGGGGTCACGTTTTAATAACTCCCCCGTAAGTTAAGCGAGAACGTTTAAATGCAAAATCTTTGTTTTTGTTTACTTCGTTCAAATGTTATATAATAATTTATTAATGATGGGATGATAAAACATTATCGTTTATGCCAATGCATCTAACGCTTTCTGTAAAATGCAATAATGAAAGCCGGGTCATTAACTATGCAAAACCAGCCTCAACTTAGTATCCAACCCATAATACTTAATTTCTTGGCTGTTCCAGTTTACGTGCTTGGAGGTATTTAAGGCGTTGGTTTGTTAATCTGGGATAGTTATGCGTAAATTCTTATAGATCGGTTATTGAAAAAACCTTTTTTACCTATTGTGTTTGGAGAACAGTTGATACGCTATCTAGAAAATTGTACTTTCATTAGTTCTGTAAGACATTTGTCAATTGAGCTTACTCCCCCGTCACCACACCCAAGTCGAAACTATATGCCTCCAAAACGGTGGAGAGTCGGTTGAAATTGCCAGAATTTTCGGCAAACGGGACCAGTTGTCGAATATTCGGTGGTATTTTAAGTTTTAACGAACTGGGGATTATAAAAGGATTAGTACGTAACCCTATTTAGGGTTAGCAGCCAGCCCTGTCGCGCTGTCAGAGCGGATTGTGATACCAATATGGCGTGCTGCCTGACGGAAGAACTGAAGGAACAGAAGCGTATCAACCAAGAAATAGAAAGACAGTTGCGAAAAGACAAGCGAGATGCAAGACGAGAGCTGAAGCTTCTGTTGCTAGGTAGGTAGTTTTGTGGAGATAATGCACATGATTAGCTTTGGATTTGGGGTTGTTTTAGATGTCTACGATTGATATTATTTATTCTATCATCTGTAGCATAGATCTAGCCTACTTATTCTGAAAACCTTTTACTTTTATCATACAAACGGTTTGGGTAATCTGTCATATAATAGTACATGTGCTGACCTCAACATAGTTCAAAAATATTTATGTATGTGAAATATTATTATATGTATTTTATTGAGCTAAGTTTTTACCTTTATATTTGAGATATTTAACGAGAACGGGCGTCGCTCTGGAATAAAACATGAATTCAGTCGCCTAAACAAGTCGCCATTTTGGATTGTTTTGGTGAAAAGATGTGAATACATAATTATTCATTTAGATCATATTAGTACCGGCACAGCTTCTCTATATACAATGACATCAATACATATTTTTCACGTTTGAATTGCGGAAATGCTGTAATATAAATGCAGTATTTATCGTTTAAGTAATAATGATATAAATTGAGTCATCATATTTAATCACATGATCAAAGTCATGACGATTAATAAGTAATTATGCTTAGTTCTTGTAGTTGTACATTGGCAAATGCACCATATAATGAAACTGTGCAGAAATGTATTGAAGAAATTCAGATGTCATATCTTAATATAGTTGTATTTTTGATCTACATGGTTTATTTTATTTTACCGGTATGCAAATTACTATATCTGCAGGTGTATTTAGGCATACATGATTTAGAATTAGAAAGCATGCTTTAAAACCGGCACAACGCGTGAAAAATTACACCTAACATCTTATTAACCCGTTAAAAGGCAGTTTTTGACTGAAGGTGACCCACTTTGTGGAAATACGTTAATTTTAGATAAAAAAAAAAATATAATACAACTATCAACTGACAATGACATACATGTAAGAATCTCCTACTGTTTGAACCATCGTAAATTTTAAGAGCCATTCCACGAGAAAACCATGCAGAAGGTTCGAAAGGTGGGGGTCGACCGATTGAGTTCATATTTACAGTGTTTTAGACCGGGAGCCAAGAGAGTCGAACCTACACGAACGAGGTACCAATATCTGGCCCCTAGATAAAAAAATTCATCTGTCAGCCCTCCGTGTTTCCAGATGAAATTTCTCCTGAATTGGTTCAACGTTGCAAGTGCGATTGTGAATCAGAATCGCTCTTCCTAAGCAAAATTGACAATATTTTGCATCAAAACAACGATTGATTATTGTTATTCATAATATTTCTGCCACACCCAATTACAATTAAAGGAACAGTCCCGATTTGAACAGAGTCTCAAAAATAAAAGTCCGAGTACATATGAAATTTAAATGCCAAAATATAGGAGAGTGATGTATTGACAGTGCTTGCCACGAAGAATCTCTGCGTGAGTACTCAATTACTCACGCAAAAAAGATTCTGTGTGAGTTAGGCGAGTAATATTAAATATTACTAATATTAATTCAATACTTGAATTATTCATACTAGCGTAGGGCGAGATTAATTTAATAAAAAATAATATTTTGTCCAATTTATTCTAGATTAATGTGAAAATAATAACCCAATATCAAAGAAAAAAAAAGAGAACCGGTGAAAATAAAAGTAGTCATTGTGTCACCGTGTGTACAATCTTATGTAAAAACCTTGTCGTTTGAGGTCATATTCATTTTTATGATATATTATATGTTTTCCGTTATCCTGTTTAGCAAGATCTGAAGGTTTTCAAAAATACGTCCCTACCCATCGGCATTTGTAACGTGCATTTGATATTCAAAAATCGTAGAATGCAACTAACTCAACTAACTGTCGCCACACGATGTTGACCGTGACATTGTCTGCTATGTAATAACAGTAATTTAAAAGCACTAGCACTTGTAAATGCGGCAATCCAAATACTTCTCTGCATTTCTAACTATATTCTAGCTTGATTAATATTTATTTTAATATGAAATCACCATTCAAAATTTAATCATAAAGACTAGAAAATGACATATAATACGTTAGAACATTCTACAAATCTTCATATCTCGTAATATTTCTCGCGAGAATTCTACTGATTTCAGTTAAATTAACCAATCATAAAAATTCTACGTTAAAAGCCCGGAATACAACAACTTCCTTATTGTCCAATCAATAGACGCCTTCTATGTTTACTTTATTCTATTCTTAGTAACATTGTGAAATCGTATTCTTATCGCCTGTTGGTTTGCTGACTTGTATTTTATCGTGGATATTGAATTGAATTAGAAATCAAATGACTATAGCCTTAGATGGTTTTGAATTTTTATTAAAGAAAAGTTTCCAGAAATGATTGCGCGAGTAATGCCTTACTCTCGCGAATAACATTTCAGGCGAGTATAGCGTGCGCGCGAGTAATGACTCGCGCCTCCTGACGAGGTCTGTATTGACCTTGTCTCAAAATTTCAGCTCAAAATATTGAGTCGTTTGGCCGTGAACGTCAAAACTGCTTATCCGGACACGTAACCCTTTTTTTCGTTGGTGACCTGATAATCGATTCCCGTTCCTCGAGAGTTCTATATACAGTGTGAGCGCTAGCCGCTCGCCACTTCGCCAATGATGATTTTTCAGCGTCTGTGGCGATAATTTTTGATAAAAAGTCGCCACTTTTGCGAAAGGGCCATGTGGTCCTGTTGGTGCCTTGTTTCTCCACCGTGCGCTTGCCTTTTAACCACAAAATGATTACTAATACTAATGGGCACAGTACGATACTAGGACCGACATAATTCATATGAGTTCTACATATATTAAAATTCAATATTATATTCCCCATTTTGTTAAACATATCTTTCACAACATTAATGTATTTTAAATCTATTTTATTTACCTAATTATATCTCATGTAAGATACGTGTTGAATTATACAGACATTGGCATGAGTGACATATTGTCCTTATCAAAACGGATAGAGTAAAACTCTTTACAATCCAATACCAACTGGCCCCTGGCCTATAGAACCTTCTTAATCCAGCCAAGGGCTATTACGTCAGATATAATTTAGACTAGGCATTGAATTGAAGTCTAACAATGAAAGGATTTAGAGTAGGTCAATAAACTATTGTTTTAGATTTCAACTTAGAGACCATATTTTATAGTTAATTGTCAATGTGTCATACTTGTCTATTATATATTTTGTAAGAACTGTATCTCAAAAAGACAGAGTGAGCTACGGTTTAGAATGAATCGGATCTCTCTCTTTCTTGTAAATATTTGTTGATTTATCTATGTTTAATAAATTACATAGAAGTTACTTGGACTCAGTCTTAATTTAATAAGACCAGAAATAACGTGGTCACAATACCGCCCGTCTATGTGCTTAACCCCTTGTGGACGGATGACGTGTTGACACGCAAATATTTTCCGTGCCCAGAGACGGTTGATGTGTTGGCACGTCACACGTGACACCCTGAATCAGTCCTCATTTAAATATGCTAAATTTAGCACGGGGAATCCCCCTTTGCCTTGCGATCATAAACTAGTTATCTCCCGTTGTTCTAGATGGTATCACTTGTATTTTATCGTGTAATTTTCTCGAATTTTCTGCATATTTACGACATGTAAACAATGGCGGTTGCCAGGAAGCGCCAGCTGTCTTTCGACAAAGTTTTGGGTTAAAATAGACAATAAGGCAAGGAAAATTCATTTTGTGAACTCAAAACATAATAAACTTACAACAGGAATTCTTTTTTAAGAATTTAAGTCAAGCAGATTGAAGATAAATTCATATTTTAAAAAAAATGTTTTTTTCCCCTAAATAAACCCGTCCAGGGTTACGAAATTTCGTCGAAAATCCCGTCCACAAGGGGTTAAGTCTATTTGCTAAAATAATGTTAATCTTAGACGAAAGCACGTAGACGGGCGGTATCATACTGTGCCCATTAGTATTAGTAATCATTTTTTTCATTGGCTGAAATTTTCATATTTTTCATGTATTGTCCAATCATATCTCGTGTACTGAATTACGCACGATTTACAAAATGGCTATAGCTGTCGCATTCTCCGATACTTTTCGCTTCAGCAACTAATCCATTATCCATATGTACACAATTCTTAAATTGTTTTGGTCCTGACATTAAATAGTTTTATTTCTTCAACATTGGTATGACAAGAAATTCTCCCGAATTCAGAATCTGCTTTGGCTGTCAGTTCAGCGAACCGAATCTGCTTCAATGGCTGTCAGTGTCAGTTCAGCGAAGAAGATTCATGACTTGAATTCACGTGGATTCCTCCACGTAAAACAGGTACTCAAATCAAATTCTTATTTAAATTAAAGACGTTGAGAAATGTGTTGATTTCAGATTCTAAAATATTCGTAAATGAATATCAAAATACGACTTTGATTCGCACCTATTTATCTACGTGTTTGTATTACGTACGACTGAGGAGGACATGTCACACCCCCCCTGGAATTTCATTCTCACATTCCGACTATATTACGCTAAACATTCTCTTTAAATAATATTACTCTAGTGCCCAATTTATTTAATTTTATTAAATTTTCCACTAGGCCTAAATAAACTTTATTTTTTGGATTTTTTTTTTAAATGTTGAAATACAAAGAGTTTTGCGCCTTTCAATTCGAGCTACAAGTACAATATTTATGGTGTTGCCTGTAAATAGAATTCGGTCACATTAATGTGACAGGATAGCCGTCTAATTATGTATGTAGATACTAGAACAACTGAAAATAAATGTAGGCCTATATGTTGCTATAAAATTCACTGTGAATTCACTCCATCAAGGTATGGTTATTTTATAATTTTAAATCTTAAACAAGAATCCACTCTGTATCAAATTTTAGTTATTAAATTTATTGAAGATAAATATTTTCTTTGTCTTATACATGTGGGGCCTAAATTCAAAGTAAAGTGTTATTTTGACTTATTAAGATTATATAAGTAAACGATGGTATATAATAACATGTTAGAACTTTTTGTGTTTTGAAACATACTTTGTGTTGTGCTTACGCACGTTGGCCAAAGTGGTGGCAAGAGAAACAAGGCAACAAGGGACTTCCATGCTGATGTACAATATATAAGTTTTTGGACGGTTACGGAAATTTTATATCATGTATTGGGTAAACCATTTTTATCCGTTATTTGTACGTTTTTGTGAAAATACCCCATATGAGCATATCCGATTGTAACTTCCTAATTATGGCCCCTGATTGTACGAAAAAATCACCTGTATTAGCTTGTGGTCCCTCTGGAGGTCACAATTATCACCTGATTTAAAAAAACGTTTGATTATATCACCGTTACAGGCTAATGTAGGTTGGATTAGAATTTTGTTAAAGTCAGACAAAAATTAACGGACAAAATAGTTGCAGTTTGTACGCGAATAGTGTAAAAATATGGTATATCAATGTTGTGGACCCTATAGAGGTCACAATTTCAATTCGATTTTGATGAAACTTGATTTTGATATTTAAGTACAGTTCCTCCCAAATTTTTGAGACCAGAATCGCGCCGACGCGGCGAAAAAAACCACTCCGAATTCTCTTAGATTTCACAGTGAAATTTCGCTTAATTCTGCGGTGATTTTCCTCTAAGATTCGCCGTGTTTCTCTAGGAATTCACTGTGTTTCTCTAGGAATTCACCGTGTTTCGATAAAAGTACATCGTGTTTCCCGCAAGGAATTCGCGAGTCTACCGCAAGCAAGGGTTGAACTAATATTGTCTATAATACATTTGTAAATTGAAGGAGTTGTAATATTTTAATGCTCCCGGGAAAACGTGTACATATGTATAAAGTACAGGCCGGTTTGAATAACAAATGAGTTAGGTAATCTCGGGAAGACATTTACCGGCATTCTGTATCGCTTACGATTTTTCCCCCCAACGCACTGTATACATGTACATACATAACGCCGGCAAATGTATGCCAAAATAAACAACTTACAATTTTTTAAACGTATCATTACATCTTCGTCTATAACTTAGATGTAACCCACCAATTATTGGCTGCTATCAAATCCAAACTTTAAATTATATACGATGAGATTTTACACACTACTTCATTACTCGCAGCTCCATAAAGCACAGCGACATAAATCACTTCCGCAATGCGTTAGTCACGTGGTCAGAAACGCGCGAAAACATGAGCTGTTGGGTTCGACACGGGGACTATATTCTTAGCAAATCTTGACTGTCACCGGTATCGATGAGATTTTACACACTACTTCATTACTCGCAGCTCCATAAAGCACAGCGACATAAATCACTTCCGCAATGCGTTAGTCACGTGGTCAGAAACGCGCGAAAACATGAGCTGTTGGGTTCGACACGGGGACTATATTCTTAGCAAATCTTGACTGTCACCGGTATTTCATAACAATGTATTATGACGTATTAAAACAATATAGGTGGGGGGAGATTTTGAACAGTCGTAGAAAAAATCGCCGCGTTGACAATATACATCTACTTTATGTCGCGCAGTTCATTTCGGTGGAAGCGGATATTGAGTAAAACCATTTCACACACACAGACGTATATGACACAGGCCACGATAAGGTGTAGAACTAACATATGGTTTTGCAAAAATTGATTTTTCCCAAAGCTAGGACAAATCCAATGTAATTTTTGGTATGGTTATACACAAAATATAATAAAGAGATAATAAACACAACTTCATGATCAAAATAGTACAAATAAAGTATTTATTGCGAAACAAAAATAAAAATACCCCCTTTTTTGATGTCTAAATTTGTCCCTCTTGGTGGTGTTAAAAAAAGGTAAGTATTTTGATACTGAAGACATAGATTGAAATCTACAAGTTGTTTCTTAAATTGAAGATAAAGGGTGTTTCTATCCATCAGAAGTGTCAAATTCCAAAAATCTTAATATTTTTCAATAAAAAGAATTGTTTAAAAAGTGTGTAACGGACGTGACAAATTCCGTCCAAAAAAATCGATTTTTTAATGCATTGAAAGAGTTGCTCACCACCTGCATCTATATGTATGTTTATGTTACAAATCAAGAGGCATAATTGAGTGATATGATGTAAGTATTTCTGTTGATTTAGAGACGTTTGAGAAGAAACTATTCGTATTTTCGATCGTCCACTCGCGATTCCGTCAAAGAATCACGTCCGTTATTTGCGTTTACGATGATCGATATTTCCCCTCCCGTTTCAAATCCATGGCCATTCCGCGGTTATTAGCTCCCTTGTTCTACACACAGTTCGTATACCTCACGATTTTGCGGGTAATTAAAAATGGTCGACGCCGGGACCTCCACAAGGAAATTCCGTCCTCAAACTTTTGTTGGCGTCACGTCCGTTATATCAAAATCACGTCCGTTATATTATTACAAGAATTTGACAAAAATTGAGGATATTAAAGATGTCAAAGCCGCCTGCTTTGCGCTCAAAATCAAGAGCCGTTCCACACATTCGGGTGATCGAAAAAAAATGAAAGAATCATGCAAATTTGATTGATAACAGTTTGACTTTCGGTTTTACGTGTAACGGACGTGATGGTGGACGAAATTGATAATGTCAAACATCACTACCGTTACACAAGGAGCTAAGATGACCTAAAGAAAATTACGACTCTTTATTAAATTTAATAAAATTACATCGATTGCCTTCTTTTTTAAATTTCCTCAAACTATGCATGGAAAAGATCGTTAAACACCTCAGATACACCTCGCACTGTTAATTGGGTCAATAGTGACGTCCGTTACAAAAGGTCACGTCCGTTACATAGTAGGGAGTCACGTCCGTTACAAATATTTTGTGCAATATTGACAAAACAGTACACAGAAGTAAAATTTAATAACAAAATAATAATTGATCAAATATTGTAACATAATGGCTAAGAATGACAATGAAATCATGCCCAAGAAAGGGTGTAAAAGAGTTATCAGTTCAGACATTTCACACTGTTTTGAAACCAGATGTCCATGAAAGATCTTTGCCAATTTTTGGGGGTAAACAGCGCACAAAGACATTTTTTTACATTCTAGAATATAGATTTTGATATTATCACACTCAAATCAACTGGGCTGGTAGTTATTAGCAAATTTGGGGCAAATATTAATTGGACATGTAACGTCTGTTACAAGCTTATATGGTCCGCAAAATATGTATTTGCACAAAAACAGAACAACAAGTTATCTTTTCCTTTACAAAATTTGAAAGATGAATTATTAATACAAGTTTTTAACCCCCAAAGAATTCGTAAAAATTTATTTAAATTTAAGTGCTTTTTCATCTGAAGTTCTACACCTTTTCGTGGCTTGTGTCATATGCGCATGCCATATATTTATACAATGGCCACATGTGTTAATTCTCGCCTTCACCCCGTTATAATTTACTTATTTTGAATACACTTTCTGAATGATTCAATTATTTTTTACGAATCCATGACCATAATAAAGTGTTATTTTATTTACTTAATAATTGCGTTTGTTTTAATATTTAAGACATTTTAGTACTGGATAATCGATAGTCGAATCAATAATAGAGTGATGTTTTAATTGTTGTTTTAATAAATTGATAATTGTGTTTGTTTTAATAGGCATCTGTACTTGTACTTGTATATAGAAGAGCTTGAATCTGATGATTGTATTAACCATCTGAATGGGGCATATTTAGACAATGACATGGCTTCCTGTAGATTTGTCGAAAGCCTTTGTCTCTTAGCTTGGTGGTTGAGAAGTATTATCGTCTAGTATAGCTTTTGACCTGCTGATATGTACATTGTACAGTATATGCAGTAGAAAATCGGGAAGTTGAACGTACGAAGGAATGGAATCATTCAGAAGTGTACTCAAAATAAGTAAATTATAACGGGGTGACGACGAGAATTAACACACGTGTGGCCATTGTATAAATATATGCCATGTACGCGTCTGTGTGAAATGGCTTTATTTAATATCCGCTTCTACTGAAATGAAATGAGCGGCACCCAGTAGATGTATATTGTCACAGTGAACATTGTCGTAAGAATATCCCTTCGCTGAATGCATGTAGGCTAGATGTAGAGTATTCTATGTATACGGAATCTGTTAAATAACAAATACATGGCGCTGTCACTTTTGTGACTTTCGCAGTATACCCCTTCCCACCCATATTGTTTTAATGTGTCATAATACATTATTATCATGTACCGGTGACAGTCAAGATCTGCTAAGAATATAGTCCCCGTGTCGAACCCAACATCTCATGTTTTCGCGCGTTTCTGACCACGTGACTAACGGTTAACCACATTGCGGAAGTGATTTATGGCGCTGTGCTTTATGGAGCGTTTAGACTATCTGGAGCTGCGAGTAATGAAGTAGTGTGTAAAATCTCATCGTATATAATTCAAAGTTTGGATTTGATAGCAGCCAATAAGATGAAATGATACGTTGTAAGTTATTCATTGTTTGCATACGGGTACATTGTGGTACCACGTTATACATATACAGTGTGTTAGAAATAAAAAAATATGACCGTAGCTGCCTCGCCAACGGTTAACATATCTTGTATTCAACTTAAATAAATTACATTTTCCGCTAACATGCTTACATCGGGATGATATCGGCACTCAAGCGATTCACCGTGTTCCACCGCGATTAGCCTAACCGCGATACACTATAATTCACAGTGGCAAGTTCGCTAGCGATTCTCCGAGATTCCACCGTGAAATAGAGTGTTTTTCCACGGTGTTCGGTGTTTCTAGTCTCAAACTCCAGACACGTAGTGTAAGCATATCGGATTGTAACTTCCTGAATTATGGCCTCTGATTGTACGAACAATCGCCGTTATTATCTTGTGGTTCGTCTGGAGGTCACAATTATTACTTGATTAAAAAAAAACCTGATTATATCACCGTTAAACTGTAATAAATGTTCGGTTTGAATTTCATGAACACTGGACCAAAATTGCTGACCAAAATGGCCCCTATTCAACTATTCCGATTTTGTCGGAATCATTCCGATTTTCTGTGTCTAATTCTGAATTCCGATTTTACTCTTTATAATTCCGTTTTTTAAAATTTATTGGATAAAATTTATTCTATTTCATTCCTGAACTTTTTGATTGATAAAATCCCTTTCGTTTTATTTTTACATTGACGACTGTCGCGGCATTCTCGCTGTTTGTTGTGAATCTGATTGCGATACTGTTTATCGTAGTATGAGTCGGTAAAACAACGGAAATAGTCGAGAACATGTGTCATGTTTTCCAAGGTTGTGGACCCTGATTGTACGGAATATCATGTTTTTACCTTGTGGACCGTATGGAGGTCACAATTTTATTCCGAATTAAAAAAACGTGGTCGTATATTGTCGTCGCCCCCACCTTGATCACTTCAAAAAATCTTTTGGACATTCTACAGGTTATTCGATTGACTTTAGATTTATACACAGTGTATGAGACGAAGAAGCCTATTGATTTTCAGCGATTTCCGATAATTAATGGCCTATGATCACTTCAGCAATTTCCAATAATAACTGTAAGCGTTTTGGCCCTTGCTCCCTCAAAAAATCTTGTGGACACTCTACAGGCTAAACTTAATATCCGATTGACTTTAAATTTATACACAGTGTTTTAGGTCGTGAGACGAAGAAGCCTATTGATTTTCAGGGGATTTACGATAATTAGTGCCAGAGTTATGGCCCTTGATCACTTCAAAAAATCTTGTGGATGGCCTATGATCACTTCAGCAATTTCCAATAATAACTGTAAGCGTTTTGGCCCTTGATCACTTCAAAAAATCTTGTGGACACTCTACAGGCTAAACTTAACATCCCATTGACTTTAAAGTTATACACAGTGTTTAAGGTCATGAGACGAAGAAGCCTATTGTTTTTCAGCGATTTCCGATTATAACTACCAGAGTTATGGCCCTTGATCACCTCAAAAAATCTTGTGGACGCTCTAGAGGCCAAAGTTAATATCCGATTGGCTTTAAATTTATACAAAGTGTTTAAGGTCATAAGACGAAGAAGCCTATAGATTTTCAGGGATTTCCGATAATTAGTGCCAGAGTTATGGCCCTTGATTACTTTAAAAAATCTTGTGGATGCTCTAAAAGCCAAAGTTAATATCCGATTGACTTTAAATTTATACACAGTGTTTAAGGACATGAGACGAAGAAGCCTATTGATTTTTAGCGATTTCAAATAGTTACTGCCAAAGTTATCCCCTTTGGTTACTTTGAAAAATCTTGCGACGCTACAGAGGCCAAACTTATCATCCGATTGACTTCAGATTGATACACAGAGTTTAAGGTGTTGAAACGAACAAATATTTTGATTTTCAATGAATTTTGATTACTGAGCAGCTAAATCCATGATATTATTAAATGTTTCGTATACTAATTGTTAGAGTGGGGCAGAAATTTACAGGCTTTCACGTCTAAAAAAAATCATGTTGAGCTAAAAAAAAAAAAAAAAGCTATGTAATGTTGTTTATTTGAAAAAGAAAACACTTTATTGCTAGTATTTTGTTTCTTGGCTAGAATTTAAAAAAAAAAAACACTTTCATTAAACAAAAATAATACCGTACTGACTAAAACTTATTACTTTGCATATTAATATTAAATGGTTGTAATCACTTCCATTATACATGTAAGCAAAAATAATGTTTTGTCAGTTTCACCGGATGCATAGACGCAAATGATAGAGCTGGCGTGAATTATAATATTCAAAAGAGCGAAGGACTTAGAAAACATCGATTATCGTAACTAGGGGTGACTATTGTTGGTAATTTTCACCAGGGCTGGCCATGAATAAATTGATGGCGAGCAGATGACTGCTCTCGCAAATTTAGGTTTGGGCGAGCAATAAAAATTGCTCACGTAAAATGTTGCTTGCGTTAGCACACTTTTTATACGCCCACATTGAAATGTGGTCGTATATTGTCGTCGCCCCCGTCCATCCGTCCGTCCGGCGTCCACAATTGCTTGTGGACGCTCTACAGGCTAAAGTTAATATCCGATTGACTTTAAATTTATACACAGTGTTTAACCCATTTTTTACGGTAGCGAAACAACTCGCATCACGTGCCTGACGGTAGCGAATCAACTCGCGGACCCTTCATACTTGGCAACGGCTTTAGCGAACCCAAGCGAGAAATCAATCAACTTACTTCTATTGTTTCTATTTCATTAATTAATGGTGATTGGGTAATAAAAGTAAAACCCGCGATGAAAAGGAATGTTTAATTCGCTAATCATCCAATAAAAAAGATATGTTTCAACACCGGATCTTTCAGTATTTACGTAACAGGTCAGAGGTGAAAATTCACACCGTGTCATTCAATTTGGCACTATTCCAATATTTTCACGCCGTCACTTACGGCTAATAATTATACGATATTGAGAGTGAAATAGAATCAGATTTTATGATTTACTGCCAGGTATATTGTGGAATATGATAATGTCGAAGAAATCAACTATTTATTATTTTTTTTGACGTTATGATGCGAAGAATGCGTATACTCGAGCCGAGATCAAGCGAGTCGCCGCCATCTTGGATTCGCTCGCTCAAACAGATGACAACACGAAACTTACGGTTAATAATTCTAGACTTTGGAAAGCTAAATTGAATCAAAACTTTTAGGGTTTAACACAAGCTAAATAGGGGAATATTACACTGTCGAAGATTTCAAATATATATTTTTATTTTCGACGCAGTGAAGCAAAGAAAACGACAATTCCCGTCATATATCCAAAGAAAGGCAGAAATGTTAAATGCCGTAGGCGATGAAGTGACCGTTATTTGGGGTGATATTTCTTTTTAAAAGTTATATTTATATTTACTTAGAACACTGCTGCCAACACGAGGGATTATATTTTTGTTTTATTTTTTTTTTTAAATCGTAAGGGATACTTTTTCACATTATTTTGCCAATATGATAGAGAAAAGTCATAATTTTAGTGGAACTGGCTTTTCAATATTATTTATAGTAATATACATGCTACTTTGTAAAATTGAATTTTATATCATTGGAAAGAACACGGCAATGTGAACATTTTTGTAACAGAGTATTTTTATGTATAAAAAATATTTTTTAAATTATTTGCAATTTTGTAGAGGGTATTAGGATTAACAATAATCCTCTAATTGGCTTAGGAGATGGGGCCCTGCTGGTTCAATGAGCTTAGGGTTAGGGCAGCTAATCTTTTAATTGGCTCAGGGTTAAATGGGTTAAGGTCATGAGACGAAGAAGCCTATTGTTTTTCAGCGATTTCCGATAATAACTACCAGAGTTATGGCCCTTGATCACTTCAAAAAATCTTGTGGATGCTCTAGAGGCCAAAGTTAATATCCGATTGACTTTAAATTTATACACAGCGTTTAAGGTCATAAGACAATGACGCCTATTGATTTTCGGCGATTTCCGATAATTAGTGCCAGAGTTATGGCCCTTGATCTCTTTGAAAAATCTTGTGGACGCTCTAAAGGTCAAAGTTAATATCCGATTGACTTTAAATTTATACACAGTGTTTAAGGTCATAAGACGAAGAAGCCTATTGATTTTCAGCGATTTCCGATAATTAGTGCCAGAGTTATGGCCCTTGATCACTTCAAAAAATCTTGTGGACGCTCTAGAGGCCAAAGTTAATATCCTATTGACTTTAAATTTATACGCAGTGTTTAAGGTCATAAGACGAAGACGCCTATTGATTTTCAGCGATTTCCGATAATTAGTGCCAGAGTTATGGCCCTTGATCACCTCAAAAAATCTTGTGGACGCTCTAGAGGCCAAAGTTAATATCCGATTGACTTTAGATTTATACACAGTGTTTAACTCATTGACCCCTAGAGCTAATTACATGTATGTTAATTAATGCTTAATCTCCTAAGCCAATTAACCAGACTATGGCTTCTATCCCTAGTGTTAATTAAAAGATTATCCACTAATCTCACCTATTGCAGATATCCCAAAACAAAACAAAAACTATTACTCCAATCAAAAAATATTTATATTACCAAATGTAGAATTAAAAACAAGCTTTACAAGGGTGTTTTTTTGAAACAAAAATACCAAATAATAACAAAGTTATTCCTTATCATAAAAAGAACTATGAATGTAAAATAACATTACCGGGTACGTTTAATTTAATAATTATGAAGTATGAAGTTACACTTTACTGATCCATGCATCACACAGTAAGCACAATTGATTAATTTAGTCCATAACCAGTTTTTAGGATTGGCACTGTAAATAATGTTGGCAATCACAAATTTCGTCAACCGTTATGTTCCTGCATTTTTTTTTTCGAACCCCATTGAATTTCTCAATGTGATATCTATTGCCCATTGGTTTCGTCAAGCAAGTTTGGTCAAAAAGATATACTAAAAAAAAATTAAATTTGTTTTTCTCGCGTTCTAATATGTATTATGGGCCTAGCCATCTCCTAAAAATGATGGGCATTTAACGGAATTCAGTGCATCATTCCAAATAAAATCCTTGTTGAAAGTTGAATCTCGAAGATTGGCCGCCATTTTGGTTCGCTTCGTCACTAGCTATTTCGGAGCCTTCGTGTTCCTCACTCGAATTGTCAGTCAATTCGCTGTCCAGGATATTATTATTGCTAATTTCTGCGTCTAATATATCTTCCAGTAAAAATCCTTCGGAGTCTGAGTCGGAATCATTGTCCATACCGACGAAATTATTAACAATCTAGGCGTACAAAACTGACATTCATTTAACAAAATGGCGACCCCTGAAAATATTTTTCCTTTAGAGTTCGCGACCTTATGACCCCTAAAACCTGTGTTGTGACGTATAGTTTACGACTTCAATCAAGTTCAATCATTAGTTAAAACTATATATTTATTGGCTAATTACGTCTGGAAAGCGAATCGACGTTTTTTAAAAACTTTATTGATCAATCAAACGTACATATGAAAGAGACCGACAGCAGTCGTTGCCGGGAAAGTTTTTTTGTGAGTTTACGACCTTATAACACCTAACACCTTGTTGTGACCTAGACATTTTATGATACCAATCATTAGTTGAAGCCATTGTTTTAGGGAATTACAACTTTTGGAATGTCAAGCGGTTTTTTTTATAACTTTATTGGTCAATTAAACAGTACATCAAAGCGGTCGACCGTCCAAAATGGCGACCGATATGAACAGAATATTCTCGTGAGCTCACGACCTTATAACCCCTGAAGTTTTGTTGTGACGTATGCATTTTTTATGATCATTCGTTAGTTAAAACTATATTTGATTAGATTAACTACTTTTAGTTAGTCAATTGGCTTTAATTTAACAATTTATGGTTCCAGGAAACAATGTTTGATTATATTACCGTTACACCGTAAGGAAGGTTGAGTTCGAATTTCGGGAAAATCAGACCAAAATTGCCATACAAAATGGCCACCGTTTGTACGCGAATACTGTTAAAAAATGGTATATAAAGGTTGTGGACCCTGTAAAGGTCACAATTTTAATTCGATTTTGATGAAACTTGAAATTCATGGTTATAACCCAAAGATCTTGGTTCTTTTCGATATTTGCGCATATCGGATCGTAACTTCCTGAATTATGGCCCCTGGTTATACGCAAAATCACCCTTTCTTTAGCTTGTGGTCCCTCTGGAGGTCACAATTATTATCCAATTTAAAAAAACGTTTGATTATATCACCGTTACACTGTAAGGAAGGTTGAGTTTGAATTTCGGGGAAATCGGACGAAAATTGACAGACAAAATGGCCGCTGTTTGTACGCGAATACTGTTAAAAAAATGATATATCATGGTTGCGGACCCTGTTAGGTCACAATTTTAATTCGATTTTGATGAGGAAGGTTGAGTTCTAATTTCGTGAAAATCGTACCAAAATTGCCGGACGAAATGGTCGCCGTTTGTACGCGAATAGTGTAAAAATATGGTATATCATGGTTGTGGACTCTCTACAGGTCACAATTCTTATCCGATTTTGATGAAAAGTCACATTTCTAGGTTGTGTACCGTCACACCATAATCATTGTCGGTTTCGAATTTCATTAATATCAGACTGGAACTGACCAACTAAATGGCTGCTCCCAATACAGTATGAAATACAGGACTTAAAGATGTTGGAAAAATCACTTTCGGTATTACTTGTTCTCTGTCCATCTCTCGAAAATGTGGGCGTATCCTGCCTGGCAGTGCCAGCCTATCTTTGCATATACCGTAACCAATGGATAAGACATTTTAGTGATACCCTTCCATAGGTTTTACTTTCAATCATCAAACAAGATACATATGTATTGTCCTCGACAACTTTGGTAAAACTTATTGATGCTTAAAATTATGCACAGTGACTATGAGGTACATCTAAAGAAGCCAATAATCACTTTAAATGAAATGTATGGTACCAGTAGTTTGACTTGTTTCATTATTGTATAAAGTTATTACATGTATGTTTATATTTATTTATAGGTACAGGAGAATCCGGGAAGAGTACCTTTATTAAACAGATGAGAATTATTCATGGGTCAGGCTACTCAGATGAAGATAAAAGGAGCTTTATTAAAATTGTATACCAAAACATCTTTATGGCAATGAATGCAATGACTAGAGCTATGGATACCTTGAAAATTATGTACAGGGATAGTGCCAATTTAGTAAGTAAAATCGACATTCTGTTGACAATTTTTTTCCGACATCTTACGGTTAAAAAATTGAGTGCATATTTTTATACGCCCACATTTTTATGTGGACGTATATTGTCGTCGCCTCCGTCCGTCCACAATTTGTTTGTGGACTCGCTACAGGTCACAATTCTTATCCGATTTTGACGAAACTTGAAATATAGGTTTATCCCCAAAAGATCTCGGCTGCTTTCGATATTGGCATGTATCGGATCAAAACGTCATGGATTATGGTCCCTGATTGTACGAAAAATCACGTTTTTAGCTTGTGGACCTATAGAGGTCACAATTTTGAACCGATTTTGATGAAACTTGACATGCATGTTTATAACCCAAAGATCTTGGTTCCTTTCGATATTTGCACCTATCGGAATATAATTTCCTGAATTATGGCCCCTGATTGTCCGAAAAACCACCCTTTTTAGCTTGTGGTCCCTCTGGAGGTCACAATTATTATCTGATTTAAAAAACCGTTTGATTATATCACCGTTACACCCTAAGGAAGGTTGAGTTCGAATTTCGGGAAAATCGGACCAAAATTGCCATACAAAATGGCCGCCGTCTGTACGCGAATACTGTTAAAAAATGGTATATCAAGGTTGTGGACCCTGTGGAGGTCACAATTTTAATTCGATTTTGATGAAACTTGAAATTCATGGTTATAACCCAAAGATCTTGGTTCCTTTCGATATTTGCGCATATCGGATCGTAACTTCCTGAATTATGGCCCCTGATTATACGCAAAATCGCCTTAGCTTAGCTTGTCGCTCCTCTGGAGGTCACAATTATTATCCGATTGAAAAAAACGGTTGATTATATTACCGTTACACCCTAAGGAAGGTTGAGTTCGAATTTCGGGAAAATCGGACCAAAATGGCCGCCGTTTGTACGCGAATACTGTTAAAAAATTGTATATCATGGTTGTGGATCCTGTAGAGGTCACAATTTTATAATTCAATTCTGATGAAACTTGAAATGCATGGTTATAACCCAAAGATCTTGGTTCCTTTCGTTATTTGTGCATATCGGATCGTAACTTCCTGAATTATGGCTCCTGATTGTCCGAAAAATCGCCTATGGTCCCTCTGGAGGTCGCAATTATTATCCGATTTAAAAAGGTTGAGTTCGAATTTCAAGAAAATCAGACCATAATTGCCAGAAAGAATGGCCGCCGTTTGTACGCGAACAGTGTAAAAATATGGTATATCAAAGTTGTGGACCCTGTAGAGGTCACAATTTTAATTTGATTTTGATGAAACCTGAAATGCTTGTTTATAACCTAAAGATCTTTATTCTTTTCAATATTTGCGCATATCAAATTGTAACTTTATGAATTATGGCCTTTGATTGTAGGAAAAATCACTTTCGTGAAAATCGTACCAAATTTGCCGGACGAAATGGTCGCCGTTTGTACACGAATAGTGTAAAAATATGGTATATCATGGTTGTGGACTCTATACAGGTCACAATTCTTATCCAATTTTGACGAGAAGTAACATTTCTAGTTTGTGTACCGTCACACCATAATCATTGTCGGCTTCGAATTTCATGAATTGCGGACTGGAACTGACCAACAAAATGGCTGCTCCCAATACAGTATGAAATACAGGACTTAATAATGTAGGAAAAATCACTTTCGGTATTCCTTGTTCTCTATCCATCTCTCAAAAATGTGGGCGTATCCTGCCTGGCAGTGCCAGCCTATTTTAATTAAGTGTAAGTAAGAGTGATGAAACTTGGATGTATAGTTTTAGTACAGTATACATGTATATCAAGGTTGTGGACCCTGTGGAGGTCACAATTTTGATTCGATTTTGATAAAATTTGAAATTCATGGTTATAACCCAAAGATCTTGCTTCCTTTCGATATTTGCGCATATCGGATCGTAACTTCCTGAATTATGGCCCCTGATTATACGCAAAATCGCCTTTTTTTTTAGCTTGGAGGTTACGATTATTATCCGATTTAAAAAAGCGTTGATTATATTACCGTTACACAGTAAGAAAGGTTGAGTATGAATTTTGGGAAAATCAGACCAAAATTGCCATACAAAATGGCCGCCATTTGTACGCGAATACTGTTACAAAATGGTATATCAAGGTTGTGGACCCTGTAAAGGTCACAATTTTAATTCGATTTTGATGAAACTTGAAATTCATCGTTATAACCCAAAGATCTTGGTTCTTTTCGATATTTGCGCATATCGGATCGTAACTTCCTGAATTATGGCCCCTGATTATACGCAAAATCGCCTTTTCTTAGCTTGTCGCCCCTCTGGAGGTCACAATTATTATCCGATTGAAAAAAACGGTTGATTATATTACCGTTACACCCTAAGGAAGGTTGAGTTCGAATTTCGGGAAAATCGGACCAAAATGGCCGCCGTTTGTACGCGAATACTGTTAAAAAATTGTATATCATGGTTGTGGATCCTGTAGAGGTCACAATTTTAATTCAATTCTGATGAAACTTGAAATGCATGGTTATAACCCAAAGATCTTGGTTCCTTGCATTATTTGTGCATATCGGATCGCAACTTCCTGAATTATGGCCCCTGATTGTCCAAAAAATCGCCTATGGTCCCTCTGGAGGTCACAATTATTATCCGATTTAAAAAGGTTGAGTTCGAATTTCAAGAAAATCAGACCATAATTGCCAGAAAGAATGGCCGCCGTTTGTACGCGAACAGTGTAAAAATATGGTATATCAAAGTTGTGGACCCTGTAGAGGTCACAATTTTAATTTGATTTTGATGAAACCTGAAATGCTTGTTTATAACCTAAAGATCTTTATTCTTTTCGATATTTGCGCATATCAAATTGTAACTTTATGAATTATGGCCTTTGATTGTAGGAAAAATCACTTTTGTGAAAATCGTACCAGATTTGCCGGACGAAATGGTCGCCGTTTGTACACGAATAGTGTAAAAATATGGTATATCATGGTTGTGGACTCTATACAGGTCACAATTCTTATCCAATTTTGACGAGAAGTAACATTTCTAGTTTGTGTACCGTCACACCATAATCATTGTCGGCTTCGAATTTCATGAATTGCGGACTGGAACTGACCAACAAAATGGCTGCTCCCAATACAGTATGAAATACAGGACTTAATGATGTAGGAAAAATCACTTTCGGTATTCCTTGTTCTCTATCCATCTCTCAAAAATGTGGGCGTATCCTGCCTGTCAGTGCCAGCCTATCTTAATTAAGTGTAAGTAAGAGTGATGAAACTTGGGTGTATAGTTTTAGTACAGTATACATGTATATCAAGGTTGTGGACCCTGTGGAGGTCACAATTTTGATTCGATTTTGATGAAATTTGAAATTCATGGTTATAACCCAAAGATCTTGCTTCCTTTCGATATTTGCGCATATCGGATCGTAACTTCCTGAATTATGGCCCCTGATTATATGCAAAATCGCCTTTTTTTTAGCTTGGAGGTTACAATTATTATCCGATTTAAAAAAGCGTTTGATTATATTACCGTTACACAGTAAGAAAGGTTGAGTTTGAATTTTGGGAAAATCAGACCAAAATTGCCATACAAAATGGCCGCCATTTGTACGCGAATACTGTTAAAAAATGGTATATCAAGGTTGTGGACCCTGTAAAGGTCACAATTTTAATTCGATTTTGATGAAACTTGAAATTCATCGTTATAACCCAAAGATCTTGGTTCTTTTCGATATTTGCGCATATCGGATCGTAACTTCCTGAATTATGGCCCCTGGTTATACGCAAAATCCCCCTTTCTTTAGCTTGTGGTCCCTCTGGAGGTCACAATTATTATCCAATTTAAAAAAACGTTTGATTATATCACCGTTACACTGTAAGGAAGGTTGAGTTTGAATTTCGGGAAAATCGGACCAAAATTGACAGACAAAATGGCCGCCGTTTGTATGCGAATACTGTTAAAAAAATGATATATCATGGTTGTGGACCCTGTATAGGTCACAATTTTAATTCGATTTTGATGAGGAAGGTTGAGTTCTAATTTCGTGAAAATCCTACCAAAATTGCCGGACGAAATGGTCGCCGTTTGTACGCGAAGAGTGTAAAAATGTGGTATATCATGGTTGTGGACTCTCTACAGGTCACAATTCTTATCCGATTTTGATGAAAAGTCACATTTCTAGGTTTTGTACCGTCAGGTTTCTATAGCACCTAGCTTGCTATTGTTAATTAATGAAATAGGCTGATACACCTGTCGTTAACCCTGTCCACAAAGAGCCGCTAGTCAATCAGTGTTATTAATACTAATTAACTATGGGTTCCTATTGCTTGTATGAGTGTACTTAACAGTTATCAGACTTATTAGCTATAGAAGTAAATTAGCTTGTTATTGTTTTAAGAAGCTTGTGACGAGTTCAATCAGTTGATTGGCTTGTAGATGGGTATCCAGTATACATTCCTCCATCTATAGATGTACGCCCGTTCTCTTCATTCAGTAAAATAGACACTGAAACTGTAGAAAAGTTCATTCAAAACGCAAAACCAACTACGTGCAGTTTGGATCCGTTACCATCATGCCTGGTTAAAGCCCCAATAACACTCTTGTTGTAAGTGAAAAATATGTCCCAATCTTCATTCTGGTCAACAAATCGTATTATTTTAGAATATTCCAATTAAATGATGATATAAATTTCATCTTAACACACCTAATTTAAAAAATTGGAAAAATTCAACCAATTGATTTGAAAAGTCTAACGTAAACCTTTTCAAATGTGACTTGGATTTTTAAATATTTTCGAACCCTCTGGACAAATAAAATAGGTTGTAATGGATAATTTACACAACAGGTAATGTTATTTCAATACTGAAAAAAGGCGACCCTTCTGAATGCGGCAATTACAGACCAGTTTCTCTTTTGAGCATCATTGCCAAAATTTTCGAAAAATGTATTTACAAGCATGTCTTTAACTTCATGAGGGATAATGCAATAATAACTAACTTACAAAGCGGTTTTATGCACGGTGACTCGACCACCTATCAACTAATTGACCTTACGCACTTCTTTTGTCAAGCCATAGACGAGGGTCAGTACACGAGGACGGTGTTCTGTGACATCAGCAAGGCATTTGACAGGGTGTGGCATGCTGCACTGTGTCGGCAGCTTGGGGCGGCTGGGATCAGAGGAGAATTGCTTCAATGGTTCAAAAATTATTTGTATAACAGAAAGCAAAGCGTCGTTGTCAGTGGAGTCTCCTCTGATCCTAAGACCGTCCTTGCTGGTGTACCACAGGGCTCTGTCCTCGGCCCCCTTCTCTTTCTTATATATATAAATGATATCGTTAAGAACATTAAATCGAATATTCGACTTTTTGCGGATGACACTAGCATCTATCTAAAAATTAATGACCCAACCGCATGCGCGACTGTCTTAAATAGTGACCTTGAAATGTTAAACAAATGGGCAAAAACGTGGCTGGTTTCCTTTAACCCGCTGAAAACTGAATCACTTGCACTGACTACTAATGAGACCCACTGTTACCTACACTAAATTTAGACGGAATTCCTATTACAGAAGTTTACCAACACAAGCATTTGGGATTGACTTTTCAGAAAAATTGCAAATGGGACAAACACATAAATATAATTTTGGCTAAAACGAGTAAAATGATTAATTGCCTTAGGTCTTTAAAACACCGCCTTAATAGAAATACCTTGAAAACTATATATACCTCTTTTATCCTTCCACATTTTGACTATTGTGACGTAATATGGGATGGGTGCACAGAAGAACTAAAAAACAAATTAGAACACTTGCAACTAGATGCACTCAGAACTATATGCGGGGCTGTAAAGGGTACCAGCCATAGGTTATTATATGAAGAAACAGGATTTATCACTCTGCAAGAGAGGCGAAGGCGTCACAAACTCATCTTAATGTACAAAATTATTAATCATTTAACTCCCCCATACCTCCACAATTTAATTCAATTTTCCAATATTCCTTATAATCTTCGTAATAGCAATATTTTAACTGATTACTTATGTCGAACAACTTTATTCTCTAAATCCTTTATACCTTCTACCATAAAAGAATGGAATAACCTTGATATAAGTATTAAAAATTCGCCCTCGATAAATAATTTTAAAACCAAAATAACTGATAAAGATAAAAATATACCCCCTTATTTCAACTTTGGCAAACGTAAAAATCAAATATTACATAGTCGTCTTCGTCTCTCATGCAGTGACCTAAATGGGCATAAATTTTTAAGGCATATTTTGGACAGCCCCGAGTGTGATTGCGGTCATTCCTTCGAAGATACTGATCATTTTCTTATACATTGCTCCTTACATTCTGATGCACGAAAAATATCTATAAATCTTTTACCATCGAATTTTATCAATACACATAATCTGTTATACGGTGTAAGCAGCAGTGATATTTCGTTAACAATTTTTGAAAGGGTCCACATGTTTTTTGACATGAGTAGAAGGTTTTAAGATCTATTTCGACCAAAATGCGAACACGAACAACTGCGTAGCCAATGTGTAAATATGTATATATGAAATGTTGATTAAGTATTCATTTTATTGTTTTGTTGTTCACTCGATTACTTCTTTTACATATCCATATTATTTTTTGTATTTAGGAGAGAGGTCATATAGGCTATGCCTGTTCCTCAATCCCTTTCAATTTCTGAATAAAATATTGTTTAAAAAAAAAAAAAAACAGGTAGGACATTTAAACATCTAGTACTTAGAATACGGGTATTATTTATTTTCTGGAGCTATCAAGCCAACAAGAATGTTATTGTCCCTTTAAAGAACACCGCGATATATTCGCACCATTAATCCGTAAAATTATCAATACTTCCCTCTCGTTGGGCATGTTCCATTCAGACTGGAAAAGAGCTATCATAAAGAAGTCAAATTTAGACCACATCAAAAAGAACTACCGTCCAGTTAGCAACCTTTCCTTTTTGTCCAAATTGGTCGAAAAAGCGTCCCTGATCAGCTTTACCAAGCACATTGACAGTCATCGACTCCTACCATCATACCAGAGCGCATATCGTAAAAACTTTAGTACAGAAACATTAATCCTTAAAATATATAACGACATCTTACATAATATGGAGGCAGACCACCATTAAATTTTACATCTCGGTACCCACAAATTGTAGTTCGTCTATTTATAGCAGTTCTCTCTCTGTCTCTTTTCTCCCCTTTTGCATGCCCATTTTTGTTGATTTTTTGGCCTAGAATGGTCTAAGAGGGTTTGAATTAATATTTTCTGCTAGGTTTTGGTAAATATTCATGATTTTGAGGCGGAAGGATAACGGCGTTATGAGGTTGGCTACGGTGATATGTACGGCAACTAGATACATGTTTTGAGTATGCTTCTTCAAGTTCGTGTATCTCAAAATTTTGGTGGTCAACCTCATAAAAATTTTAGTGCAAAGACATGGCCATGTGTTCTTCTGTCTATAGTGAAAAGCATTTCGCCCAACGAAAATTTGGGGATAAGTTGGAGGTGGGCAAAGAGTCCAGAATTAACATTGAAGTCAATGGGGAAATTAATGGTGGTCTGCCTCCTGTATGTAAACAAACTGACGGTGTGTGAGAGGCCTAAATTTGATGCTATGATCTCCAATTTGTCAGAAAATGTGACATATGACATTTTGATAATAAAAAAAGTGAAATGGTAAAATTTCTAAAATATTTGACAAATTTGTGAGGGGAATATTTGATTTTAGTCCAAATTTTGTGATTTTCAGTGTTTATTTGCTTTTTAAAATTAGTGAAAAATATTTTAATGTGTAATTTTGACTTTTTCTGCATCGTAAAGGTTAGATGGGAAGAAAGTATTATAATTTCACTCAATTTTGCCTAAAAATCATGATAATTTGTCTGAAATTCTTCAGATTACCCCCAATATTACCGTCAAAATTTTAATTATTCATCTGTTTTAAAATGAAACAAAATGTCTTGCATGTCTTTATTTCCATTGTTAAATAACTTGGAAAGGAGCCATGTGTTTGTCAGATATTGAAAAAGTATCAAGATGTGTTTAAAAAAATTTAAAAATTAAGAAATGTTGTCTAATTATGTACTGCTGAGGCATGTTAGAATTTTCAAAACATGAGTGAACTGCATTTTTCTTGGGTATTCCTCAGACTTAACACAATTTTAATCTTTTAAAACCTGCAATTGTTGCATTTCCCTTCTCGAGAAAGTAAAATCTGTGTGTCTGCAGGGAAATTTCTCTGTCTTCATTTCATTTAGACTGGCTCAACCTCCCGACCCCACCCATTTTCTTGAACATGATATTTGGATATTCAATTGAAAATATATTGACTCCAAATTAACAGTAATTGGATTTTGTGCTTGAATTGTAACCGAGCATTTTATTTTGCACAAACAAATAGTTACATAAAAGATTCCATGAATTTTTAAGACTTTTTGTTTATGGCCAAACATGTTATTCTATGACATTTCCCCCAAATGAGTCCACACCCCAAAATGGATATGTTGTAAATGTGTCTTTTGCAGCTTAATGTTTGACATTTTTGATGTAAATCTATTATTTGTGGTGATCTTTTAAAATGTGGCACTTACAGAGCAATGAAATATTAATTAATAGCCTTTTCATACTCCTTTTATGCAATGAATTATGTCATAACTCCCTTTTTCCACCTCATTTTGTCAGGAAATTGATGTAAAGATTAAAACAACTTGCTTCCACAAAATATTGACACTATATAATTCCAAGGATACCTCTGATTGTTAAAGTGTTTTAAATACTGAAATATTCCCATTTTTTAAAAAAAAATAGTGCTTTGTGACCCTTTTGTTGGAGTGGCTGGTTGTCAACTAAATACAGCATTTATTTTACATTTATCAATCCATATTTTAATAAATGATTCATATTTCTTACAAGTACCTGTGTTTGTATGTATGTATACCAGCCAGGGATAGAAAAATGTGGCTTTTAGCCATATTCCATCAACAGTATTACTTATGTGGCAGGGAATATGATAAGCGGTATCGCATCGCAGTTTGCTAAACAAAAACGACGTAAGTGCGAATCAAATATTAATTTGATTAGCAGAAAATTTTCAAATTCAAGGGAACCCGCGAATCAAATTTCTTGTCCCAAATCAAGCGTGAAAAATGTTTAACTTATATAATTTACCGTTTCACTGCGTACGGACATTTTAATCCTCTGCATGTCGGTCACTTAATAAGTAAATAATCAGTAATCTACGGTAATTGTAAGCTAACCTTTTAACAGTCATCCAAGCCCGGAATTAGGTTCACAATTCCGTAAATATACAAGCTCGATAATTATTCATAAAACCATAATTTGTATCTGTAACCATTTCCCTTTGTAGTAAGAATTGACCGCGTGTTCCCAACTGGTAGGCTATCTCCTATTTGTCATCAGTGCCATCACACAAATATTTTAATTATTTTCCATTCACTCAACAAAGTAATATCCCATTGTCTTTTATCGTACGAAAAATGTATCCATCTGAAGCGTGCACTATTATTAGCTCTCGACACCGGTTTATTTTTTATTTGTTTGATAAAGTAATTTGCGACAAATTGCAATTGGTTCATTTTGGCGGGAAAAAAGGTCACATGGACAAATAACAACAACATGGCGACAATGCATGCATTGCACTCGGCAAACTTCGGCAGATCTTCCGAGGTTTGCCGAGTGGCATGCATTGCATACGGGTGTCGAAGGTTCTATGTAATTTTAAATAAAATCTACCGTTTTATAACAAAGTCAAACAATGTTTCGACATCAAAATTGTCTTATCACAGATATTTGGTTTCATTTTCTGTCGTGTAAAGAAAGACATGTAATTTTGGAGGAATATTTTGCCGGCATGAAATTGAACCAGGTAGCCGAATTCTATCGTATTCGTAACAAAAACTTTGTAGACTTATGTGGATTTAAATTTGAATATTGTATGGGAATTCAATATGAAAAACAGCGAGGTGCATCTATTTGTTTGTATTGAGAACAATATGCTGCATATAAACATAAAACTATTATTAACTCATCGGGTCCGATAGCTTGAATATACGGGCCAATTAAACCCCTCTCCTATACCGATAGCTTGAATATACGGTCCACTGATTATTAGTGGCATCCCCGAGAGACTTAAATTCGCGGTCTATTTTTTACATTGTTTCCTGGAACCATAAATTGTTAAAGCCAATTGACTAACTAAAAGTAGTTAATCTAATCAAATATAGTTTTAACTAACGAATGATCATAAAAAATGCATACGTCACAACAAAACTTCAGGGGTTATAAGGTCGTGAGCTCACGAGAATATTCTGTTCATATCGGTCGCCATTTTGGACGGTCGACCGCTTTGATGTACTGTTTAATTGACCAATAAAGTTATACAAAAAAACGCTTGACATTCCAAAAGTTGTAATTCCCTAAAACAATGGCTTCAACTAATGATTGGTATCATAAAATGTCTAGGTCACAACAAGGTGTTAGGTGTTATAAGGTCGTAAACTCACAAAAAAACTTTCCCGGCAACGACTGCTGTCGGTCTCTTTCATATGTACGTTTGATTGATCAATAAAGTTTTTAAAAAACGTCGATTCGCTTTCCAGACGTAATTAGCCAATAAATATATAGTTTTAACTAATGATTGAACTTGAATGAAGTCATAAACTATACGTCACAACACAGGTTTTAGGGGTCATAAGGTCGCGAACTCTAAAGGAAAAATATTTTCAGGGGTCGCCATTTTGTTAAATGAATGTCAGTTTTGTACGCCTAGATTGTTAATAATTTCGTCGGTATGGACAATGATTCCGACTCAGACTCCGAAGGATTTTTACTGGAAGATATATTAGACGCAGAAATTAGCAATAATAATATCCTGGACAGCGAATTGACTGACAATTCGAGTGAGGAACACGAAGGCTCCGAAATAGCTAGTGACGAAGCGAACCAAAATGGCGGCCAATCTTCGAGATTCAACTTTCAACAAGGATTTTATTTGGAATGATGCACTGAATTCCGTTAGATGCCCATCATTTTTAGGAGATGGCTAGGCCCATAATACATATTAGAACGCGAGAAAAACAAATTTAATTTTTTTTTAGTTTATCTTTTTGACCAAACTTGCTTGACGAAACCAATGGGCAATAGATATCACATTGAGAAATTCAATGGGGTTCGAAAAAAAAATGCAGGAACGAAATTTGTGATTGCCAACATTATTTACAGTGCCAATCCTAAGAACTGGTTATGGACTAAATTAATCAATTGTGCTTACTGTGTGATGCATGGATCAGTAAAGTGTAACTTCATACTTCATAATTATTAAATTAAACGTACCCGGTAATGTTATTTTACATTCATAGTTCTTTTTATGATAAGGAATAACTTTGTTATTATTTGGTATTTTTGTTTCAAAAAAACACCCTTGTAAAGCTTGTTTTTAATTCTACATTTGGTAATATAAATATTTTTTGATTGGAGTAATAGTTTTTGTTTTGTTTTGGGATATCTGCAATAGGTGAGATTAGTGGATAATCTTTTAATTAACACTAGGGATAGAAGCCATAGTCTGGTTAATTGGCTTAGGAGATTAAGCATTAATTAACATAATTAGCTCTAGGGGTCAATGAGTTAAAGGGAGTTATATTATGTCCCCCATTATTACACACATCAATATTACTTGTATACCGGTAGAAATTATGGCCTCTAGAGATCGTTCAATATGATATCATGAAAATTTACTTTTTATACGCCCACATTGAAATGTGGTCGTATATTGTCGTCGCCCCCGTCCGTCCGTCCGTCGGTCCGTCCGTCGGTCCGGCGTCCACAATTGCTTGTGGACGCTCTAGAGGCTAAAGTTAATATCCGATTTCCGATAATTAGTGCCAGAGTTATGGCCCTTGATCACTTCAAAAAATCTTGTGGACGCTATAGAGGCCAAAGTTAATATCCGATTGGCTTTAAATTTATACACAGTGTTTACGGTCATGAGACGAAGAAGCCTATTGATTTTCAGCGATTTCCGATAATTAGTGCCAGAGTTACGGTCCTTGATCACTTCAAAAAATCTTGTGGACGCTATAGAGGCCAAAGTTAATATTCGATTGGCTTTAAATTTATACACAGTGTTTAAGGTCATGAGACGAAGAAGCCTATTGATTTTCAGCGATTTCCGATAATTAGTGCCAGAGTTATGGCCCTTGATCACTTCAAAAAATCTTGTGGACGCTATAGAGGCCAAAGTTAATATCCGATTGGCTTTAAATTTATACACAGTGTTTAAGGTCATGAGACGAAGAAGCCTATTGATTTTCAGCGATTTCCGATAATTAGTGCCAGAGTTATGGCCCTTGATCACTTCAAAAAATCTTGTGGACGCTATAGAGGCCAAAGTTAATATCCGATTGGCTTTAAATTTATACACAGTGTTTAAGGTCATGAGACGAAGAAGCCTATTGATTTTCAGCGATTTCCGATAATTAGTGCCAGAGTTATGGCCCTTGATCACTTCAAAAAATCTTGTGGACGCTATAGAGGCCAAAGTTAATATCCGATTGGCTTTAAATTTATACACAGTGTTTACGGTCATGGGACGAAGAAGCCTATTGATTTTCAGCGATTTCCGATAATTAGTGCCAGAGTTATGGTCCTTGATCACTTCAAAAAATCTTGTGGACGCTATAGAGGCCAAAGTTAATATTCGATTGGCTTTAAATTTATACACAGTGTTTAAGGTCATGAGACGAAGAAGCCTATTGATTTTCAGCGATTTCCGATAATTAGTGCCAGAGTTATGGCCCTTGATCACTTAAACAAATCTTGTGGACGCTCTATAGGCCAAAGTTAATATCCGATTGGCTTTAAATTTATACACAGTGTTTAAGGTCATGAGACGAAGAAGCCTATTGATTTTCAGCGATTTCCGATAATTAGTGCCAGAGTTATGGCCCTTGATCACTTCAAAAAATCTTGTGGACGCTATAGAGGCCAAAGTTAATATCCGATTGGCTTTAAATTTATACACAGTGTTTAAGGTCATGAGACGAAGAAGCCTATTGATTTTCAGCGATTTCCGATAATTAGTGCCAGAGTTATGGCCCTTGATCACTTCAAAAAATCTTGTGGACGCTTTAAAGGCCAAACTTATCATCTGATTGACTTCAGATTGATACACAGAGTTTAAGGTGTTGAAACGAACAAGTATATTGATTTTCAATGAATTTTGATAACTGAACAGCTAAATCCATGATTTTAAATGTTTCATGTATATATACTAATTCAATTGTTAGCGTGGGGTAAAATTTTATAAAAAGCAATCAAATTCTAATGATTTTCTGATAATTACATAATGAGTTGTTACTCTTAATCAGTTTTTAGAGTATTACAAATGTTTCATTACCGAAAAAAGTAAAAATATGCGACAACCCTTGTTGACTGCCCGGACGATTTAGCTGCTGTGGGCGTATGTTTCGTTGCCTGGCAACCTATCTTTTGCTATTCAATCAAGAGGAACTGCTAATCAATTTTCAGATTGATTAGCACTTTTTTTTAAAACATCCTATGACTGCTAATCAATTTTTTTTTCTTACCATATACCCTGTTATGTGGACACAGGTTGGATTTGTTATCAAAGCAACATTTTCAGGGGGTGGGCTTACAAGTTTCATTATAGTTCCTTACAGTTACCCTCAATGCAACAAATTTGCAGCTTGTCTTCTTGTATACTGGCCAAGGTTTCTAGAAATAAATGCCTTTCACCTCAGAGTTTCCAAGAAATAGGGAATTATTGGCATTTTGAGACATACAAAGTGTCAAAAAATGGGCCATTTTGTAAAAAAAGGTAAAATAAAGTCAATTTTTGAAAAATATTCCAATATTTTGAATATGTTTGATGAGACTTGTTTGAAACTCTTTAAATCTTTTTGCAAAACTCACATTTTGACAAAATTAAGAAAGAGTCTTCAATTCTAGAACAAAAGGCCCATGGACCTGATCTGCAACCCAGCATACAAAACAGTACATAACTTTAAAGGGTCACCATTTCTTCTGCAATTATTTTTTTTTGATTCTGTATTATAATAATTTTGCAAAAATAAATGTGAAGCTATAAAGAAAAGAATTTTGATGATATATGAACTTTTAAAAACATATAGGAGGCAGACCACCATTAAATTTTACATCTCGGTACCCACAAATTGTAGTTCGTCTATTTATAGCAGTTCTCTCTCTGTCTCTTTTCTCCCCTTTTGCATGCCCATTTTTGTTGATTTTTTGACCTAGAATGGTCTAAGAGGGTTTGAATTAATATTTTCTGCTAGGTTTTGGTAAATATTCATGATTTTGAGGCGGAAGGATAACGGCGTTATGAGGTTGGCTGCGGTGATATGTACGGCAACTAGATACATGTTTTGAGTATGCTTCTTCAAGTTCGGGTATCTCAAAATTTTGGTGGTCAACCTCATAAAAATTTTAGTGCAAAGACATGGCCATGTGTTCTTCTGTCTATAGTGAAAAGCATTTCGCCCAACGAAAATTTGGGGATAAGTTGGAGGTGGGCAAAGAGTCCAGAATTAACTTTGAAGTCAATGGGGAAATTAATGGTGGTCTGCCTCCATATGGAACATCAGTTATTATCCCCATTTGTCGCCATAGATCTTAGTGCCGCGTTTGATACCGTCAACCATGAACTGCTGCTTGAAATCCTTCAAAAATGCTTTGGCGTTTGTGAAACCGCACACAATTGGATAGCTTCGTATCTCTCTGGTAGAAGCTTTAGTGTTAACATCAATCAAACTTATTCAACACCAGTCGGTATAAATTTTTCTGTTCCTCAAGGTAGTATAAACGGTCCAGTTTTCTTCACATGCTATTCCAGCACCTTGCAGTACAGTGTCAAGGATGACCGTAATCTCGTTGGGTATGCCGATGATCATAACATCTACGGCAGTTTTAAAGCTGGCGAGATTTCATCGGAATTAGAAACGATCTCGCGGTTGTCTTCCACGATGGATGACATTAAACATTGGATGCTCAGCAATCGGCTTAAAATGAATGACGATAAATCAGAATTTATAGTTTTTGGTAGTAACAAACTCCTACAAAAATGTACAACAACAGAGATCAAAGTTGGAGATGTATCTGTCACACGATCAAACAGTGTTAAAATTCTCGGTGTTTCAATGGACGAAAACCTTAATCTAAAAAAGCATATCGCAATAAAATCTCGAACCGCTGCGATATCACTATTTAATATCAAGAAAATAAACCGCTACCTTGACAGAAATTCTCGCTTAAAACTTGCTAATGCTCTAGTTTTTTTCACACCTAGACTACTGCAATAGCCTCTTTTACCGCTTCAAAGAATACAAAACCTCACAGCAAAAATGATACTCGGACAGTCAAAATATTCAAGGTCAACAGATGCTCTGATAGAACTTCATTTTTATACGCCCACATTGAAATGTGGTCGTATATTGTCGTCGCCCCCGTCCGTCCGTCCGTCCGTCGGTCCGTCCGTCCGTCCGTCCGTCCGTCCGTCCGTCGGTCCGGCGTCCACAATTGCTTGTGGACGCTCTAGAGGCTAAAGTTAATATCCGATTGAGTTTAAATTTATACACAGTGTTTAAGGTCATGAGACGAAGAAGCCTATTGTTTTTCAGCGATTTCCGATAATAACTACCAGAGTTATGGCCCTTGATCACTTCAAAAAATCTTGTGGACGCTCTAGAGGCCAAAGTTAATATCCGATTGGCTTTAAATTTATACACAGTGTTTAAGGTCATACGACGAAGAAGCCTATCGATTTTCAGCGATTTCCGATAATTAGTGCCAGAGTTATGGCCCTTGATCACTTCAAAAAATCTTGTGGACGCTCTAAAAGCCAAAGTTAATATCCGATTGACTTTAAATTTATACACAGTGTTTAAGGTCATAAGACGAAGAAGCCTATTGATTTTCAGCAATTTCCGATAATTAGTGCCAGAGTTATGGCCCTTGATCACTTCAAAAAATCTTGTGGATGCTCTAGAGGCCAAAGTTAATATCCGATTGACTTTAGATTTATACACAGTGTTTAAGGTGATGAGACTAAGAAGCCTATTGCTTTTCAGCGATTTCCGATAATTTGTGCCAGAGTTATGGCCCTTGATCACTTCAAAAAATCTTGTGGGTGCTTTAGTGGCCGAAGTTAATATCCGATTGACTTTAAATTTATACACAGTGTTTAAGGTCATGAGACGAAGAAGCATATTGATTTTCAGCTATTTCTGATAATTACTACCAGAGTTATGGCCCTTGATCACTTCAAAAAATCTTGTGGATGCTCTAGAGGCCAAAGTTAATATCCGATTGACTTTAAATTTATACACAGTGTTTACAGTCCTGAGACAAAGACGTCTATTTATTTTCAGCGATTTCCAATAATTACTGCCAGAGTTATGGCCCTTGATCACTTCAAAAAATCCTGTGGACGCTCTAGAGGCCAAAGTTAATATCCGATTGACTTTAAATTTATACACAGTGTATACGGTCATGAGATGAAGAATCCTATTGATTTTCAGCGACTTTAAAAAATGACTGCCAGAGTTATCTCCCTTGATCACTTCAAAAAAGGCCAAACTTATCATCCGATTGACTTCAGATTGATACACAAAGTTTAAGGTGTTGAAACGAACAAGTATTTTGATTTTCAATGAATTTTGATAACTGAACAGCTAAATCCATGATATTAAATGTTTCGTATACCAATTGTTAGCCTGGGGCAAAACTTTATAAAAAGCAAACAAATTCTAATCAGATTTTAGAATATTACGAATGTTTCATTACCGAAAAAAGTAAAAATATGCGACAACCCTTGTTGACTACCCGGACGATTTAGCTGCTGTGGGCGTATGTTTCGTTGCCTGGCAACCTATCTTTTACCCATACATGCTCGTGCAGAATATAAAGTATTGCTTTTACATTTAGTATATAAGTGCTTAAATAACCTTGCTCCCCAGTACTTAGTAGATTTACTTAAACCCAATCCCAACCGATATTCGACACGTTTTTCAAACAGCCAGTCACTATATGTCCCAGCAACAAAAAGAAAAACATTTGCGGATAGGTCTTTCAGTGTTGCCGGTCCACGGCTATGGAATGATCTACCCGACAGTTTAAAGAACTCTACTTCTCAGGAAAACTTTAAAGACCACATAAAATAATAATTCTTAATTGCATATATTGATAGCCAAGGGTTACTACATTCATTTTACGTCAAGTTCACACAAATCTGATTAAAATTAATTCAGATATTAACGTTTAAACATCAGACAGCAAAAAACGGTTTTCAAATTTTCAATTACAACCTTAATCCGGTTGATTGGCTGGTGACGTCACAGGCACTACACATAATCTATACAATATATCAATGTATACACACCACCAGTTAACATGTGTGTATTCTTCGGTCCAATTAACATTTGACTGGCGTAATCATTAACTCGTCATTATTTACATGTAAGCTACATATTATCACAATACTATACAAGTCAAAGCATTTTCAAAAGTCAACCTTTCTCGTCTTGAATTGTAATAGATTATATATTTCAAGATGCCACATTATCATTGTGTTATTGAGAGTTGTGGAAATTCCAGCAAGGAAAAGGGGAATAATGTACCGGCGTTTCACAAATTTCCCAAGGATGAAATCTTACGGAAAGAGTGGATTGCGTTTGTAAACAATTCAAATCCTGATTGGCAACGTACAGTCACAACAGTGATATGCAGAGAACATAGCTTTATTATTAAAAAAAAGTTAAACGATGTTAGACATTATAACCTGATCTTATCGCGCAAACGTATATGTGTGAAATAGCTTTATTTAACGTCCGCTTCCACCGAGGTGATATCGCAGACAAAACATATATCCATCAAATGATTTATATTTAGATGTTTGAACACTAATCAACAAATAATACGAGGCTACTTTATTACAAAAACATCGATGAACAAAGCTAATTAATCTGGTCGGCGTAAAAAATGATAATTACCTAATCAACATTCCTTTAAGAATTAATTTATGACCCAGGGTGTGTTTCAAAACCGGTAACCATACAGAATGAAAAAAAAATATTTATCAAGCTAAATAAATTTGTATTTTTAATGAACCTAAATATCTTGCCTTTCATTGCCTATACTTTTTTTTCTGGTCAGATTTCAACAAATTTTAAATTTTAACAAAATGTGTCGTTTGTTGTGAAATTCTATGGTGTGGGACGGAAAAGATTAAATTGTTGTCACTTAAATCATGTTAAAAATTGAAATTATCTGAAACTTGTTTATGCTTTACTAACAGTCCACTAATCAAATATTTATATAAGTTTTCTTTTAAATTCCTTTTAACTGTCAATTTTATTTCTAAATTTCCGTCCCACACTTTTTTGCTTACAAAAGTTTTATATTTCCTATAATTAATTTTATAGAAAAACTAAAGTATACCAAACTATCAATGAATTAATCAATAAAAGTAGTGGACACTTGTTCTTTGAAAACAAATTGTAATTTAAAAACCTATGCCCAATTAAAAAGTTATTCCGTCCCACACCAGAAAAATTTCCGTCCCACACCAACATAAGGGAGGTAACTCACACTCACTTGACACTAGATGGGGCTAGAATTGCATTGCATCACCTTTTCTGTGTCCTGAAGGTTGAAGTTAGGTTTGCAATTTATTTTAAAAAATACAATGCCACTCTCAAATAAGGAAAAGTGTAAAAGATACAGAGAAAAAAATAAGGAATTATGTAGATTTAAAGAGGCAGAAAGAAAGAGAAAACAAAGAGAGAAACTAAAAGAAAATTCAGAGGCCTATAACGAGCAGAAGAGAAAAGATTGCGATAGAAAAAAATTTAAGAGGGATGAAAGTAAGTTAAGAGAAGAAATTGCTGTTACTCCAAATACACCAACGTCCTCAAACCATCAACCTAAAGAAACCTCTCAAGTTCTTGAAAATCCATTTTCCACAAAACAATCATTATGCCGCTCTGTAAAGCATGTTAAAGATGCTCTTCCAAAAGACCCTCTAAAACAAACTTGCGTAATTAGTAACTTAGTTAAATCTTTATCTCCTGGTAAAAAAAACAGAATTCTATTGGATTTAAGAAGAAAATATGAACCTAAAGTTGGAGGAAGACCTGTTGTTTTATCAACTGAAAAGCGTGATTTTCTGTTATCATTTTTAGAGAGAGAAGATATATCCTATACATTACCAGGAAGAAAAGACCAGATTTACATTGGCAAAGATGCTGATCGTAACAGTGTATACAAACCAAAACGTTATCTGTTATGGAACTTAAGAGAGCTAAAAGACATTTTGAATGGGGAAACAGTAGCAGATAACTCTGAAGATTTACTAAACTACAAAAATAAATTTGGGGAACATATAAAATTTACAACACTGCATAGATTTTGTAAAACTCAAAAACACTTGAAATTTCAATCACAAATCCCACAATTATCATGCTTATGTGACACATGTGAAAATTTAGAATTATTAATTGATGCAATTATTAAACACTGTCCAGAAATGAAACATATATTTTCTATTAACCCAACCATTAAGGATATTTTAGAGCTTTATTCTTGTGATGTTTACAATGAAAATTGTGCAGCTGCACAATGTGATGAGTGCCCTGAGGTAGATTTAAGCGATCTTTCCACCCAAGATGATATTTCTTATTACAAATGGATAACTGCTGGTAAATATCCTGAAAAATCATTAATAGTATCACCAGTCAATTAGTTCATGGAAGTACTAAAGCAAACAATTGATGCTGCTAAACTTCATTATTTCAGAAAATGTAATCAGCACAAGTCCTTTAACTCACAAAAAGAAAATTTAAAACAAAATGAAATTTTAATTCATGTAGACTTCAGTGAAAACTATGCGAATCAACAACAAAATGCCATTCAAAGTGCCTATTTTGGCCAACAATCATTTTCAATATACACATGCAATGTGTACTATAAGGATACTATTGAATCAGTGACAAAAAATTATAATTTTGCATTAGTTACTTCAGAATTAGATCATTCAAGGGGTTTAGCATTTTTTTTGAATAATAATTTAATTAACTATGTTTCTAATAAACATTTTTTTGATACTATTAATATTTGGTCAGATGGTTGTGCAGCTCAATTTAAAAGTAAGTTTTGCTTTCATTTGTTAACAAAATATCCAAGCAAATATAAGATTTATTGGAATTACTTTGAGAGCCATCATGGTAAAGGTTCTGTTGATGGAATAGGGGGTTGTGTAAAAAACATGGTGTATAGACATGTCTTTGCGAAAAAAGTTATTATAACTTCTGCTAAACAATTTGCAGAATATGCTGACAGTATCATAAAGGGTATAAATGTCATTTATATTAATACTGATAGTATGTCAGCAGATCCAACAGATGGTGCTGACATTCCTAATGTGCCAGGAACGCGAATGGTCCGATTCATTGAAAGAATTGAAAATATCCATGGTTTCAAATTAAATTTCTTTAAATTTTCTGACATTGGAACAGTTAAGAGAACACCTTTTATTGAAATTGATTACAACAATAAAATCGCTGTTGAAATGGATGTAGAGGAATGTCATACTACTCCAAGTACAGAACTAAAAGTAAAGAATATAACAACGGGAGATTGGTGCTGTGTTTTTTTGGAACAATACTCGTATTGGTACTTGGGTATTGTTACTAAGGTTTCTAAACGTATACAAATGGATTTTCTGCAGCAAACCGGTATAAATTTAAACAATTTTAAGCACGAAACAGAAATTTTTGAAGTGAATCATAATCAAGTCTTTTATAGGTTACAAAATATACCAACACCAATTTCCAAAAGTCGAAACGACAAACTTAAAATAAATGAAAAAGAATTTAAAGTTATTAAACAACTTTACGATGAACTTTTAAATTAAGGATCTACTGTATTAAAAGATTTCAATTAAAATAAGAGCTGGATAAATAATAACTTATATATTGATGTATTAGAGTTAATATAATGTTAAAACTTTTCAATAATCATCCGACATGAATCAAAGACATGAATGAAACAACAGGCGGGCAGAGTCTGATGAATCTTGGAAGTTTTAGACTGTTTGTCATTATGTTATGAAAATTGGCTTTTTAGTGAGAAAATTTGTAAATTTTTCAATCTTTTTTCAATGCGCCAATATAATTTTAAGGACCCAGGGCTTATTACATATCTAGTCTCTTTGTAAAATATGTTGTTTTCAAAAGTTGTTACATTTACTGTTCAAATTTACATGATTTAAGTGAAAGTGTAGGATGGACAATTGTTATAGTGTGGGACGGAAAAAAAACGTATATGAATATTTTCCAAGTATTTAAATATTTTTTAGAATTAAATTATGTGTTTAAATCAATAAGCCCCTAAGAGATTATAGAATAAGTTTTTAGACTTAAATTAAAATCTTACTTTTTTGGCAACATTTCCTGTCCGTCCCACACCGTCATATTTTCCGTCCTACACCATTACATTTTTCTTGATTTTCCAAAAAATTTTAATTTTAGGTTTTTAAACTATGTTTATATGTTACCTACATTTATTTAAGCTTTATTTTGTGCCAAAATAATTAAAGATGTTATTAAAGTTTTGATAGAATTTGTCTTTATTATTAGCCAGTTGGAATTAGTCGATTTTATCGATTCCGTCCCACACTGTCATACATCTGTCCATATCTGTGTTAAATTTGGAGTTTGGAATTTCATCTAGGTATAAGTATAAACTAATAGACTAAATACACATCTTTGAACAATACAAACAACTGTCATATAATTACACTAATTTCTATTATCATTTTTATACGCCCACATTTTCATGTGGACGTATATTGTCGTCGCCCCCGTTCGTCCGCCCGTCCACAATTGTTTGTGAACAGTCTACAGGTCACAATTTTTATCCGATTTCAATGAAACTTAAAATATAGGTTTATCACCCTAAGATCTCGGTTCCTTTCGATATTGGCATGTATCGGACGGTAACTTCATGGGTTATGGCCCCTGATTGTACGAAAAATCACGTTTTTTAGCTTGTGAACAGTGTAGAGGTCACAATGCATGTTTATAAAACAAAGATCTTGGTTCCTTTCGATATTTGCGCCAATTGGATCGTAACTTCCTGAATTATGGCCCCTGATTGTCCGAAAAATCGCCCTTTTTATACGCCCACATTTTCATGTGGACGTATTATGTCGTCACCCCTGTCCGTCCGGACGTCCGTGAAAATGTGGGCGTATAAAAAGGGCGATTTTTCGGACAATCAGGGGCCATAATTCAGGAAGTTACGATCCAATTGGCGCAAATATCGAAAAATCGCCCTTTTTATACGCCCACATTTTCATGTGGACGTATTATGTCGTCGCCCCTGTCCGTCCGGACGTCCGTGAAAATGTGGGCGTATATTGTCGTCGCCCCCGTTCGTCCGTCCGTCCACAATTGTTTGTGAACAGTCTACAGGTCACAATTTTTATCCGATTTCAATGAAACTTAAAATATAGGTTTATCACCCTAAGATCTCGGTTCCTTTCGATATTGGCATGTATCGGACGGTAACTTCATGGGTTATGGCCCCTGATTGTACGAAAAATCACGTTTTTTAGCTTGTGAACAGTGTAGAGGTCACAATTTTGAACCGATTTGGATGAAACTTGAAATGCATGTTTATAAAACAAAGATCTTGGTTCCTTTCGATATTTGCGCCAATTGGATCGTAACTTCCTGAATTATGGCCCCTGATTGTCCGAAAAATCGCCCTTTTTATACGCCCACATTTTCATGTGGACGTATTATGTCGTCGCCCCTGTCCGTCCGGACGTCCGTCTGTCCGTCCGTCCGTCCGGACATCCGTCCGTCCGTCCACAATTTGTTTGTGGACTCTCTACAGGTCACAATTCTTATCCGATTTTGACGAAACTTGAAATATAGGTTTATCCCCAAAAGATCTCGGCTGCTTTCGATATTGGCATGTATCGGATCAAAACTTCATGGATTATGGCCCCTGATTGTCTGAAAAATCACGTTTTTAGCTTGTGGACCCTATAGAGGTCACAATTTTGAACCGATTTTGATGAAACTTGACGTGAATGTTTGAAACCCAAAGATCTTGGTTCCTTTCGATATTTGCGGCTATCGGAATGTAATTTCCTGAATTATGGCCCCTGATTGTCCGAAAAATCACCCTTTTTAGCTTGTGGTCCCTCTGGAGGTCACAATTATTATTCGATTTAAAAAACCGTTTGATTATATCACCGTTACACCCTAAGGAAGGTTGAGTTCGAATTTCGGGAAAATCGGACGAAAATTGCCATACAAAATGGCCGCCGTTTGTACGCGAATGCTGTTAAAAAATGGTATATCAAGGTTGTGGACCCTGTGGAGGTCACAATTTTGATTCGATTTTGATGAAACTTTAAATTCATGGTTATAACCCAAAGATCTTGCTCCCTTTCGATATTTGCGCATATCGGATCGTAACTTCCTGAATTATGGCCCCTGATTATACGCAAAATCGCCTTTTTTTTAGCTTGGAGGTCACAATTATTATCTGATTTAAAAAAACGTTTGATTATATTACCGTTACACCGTAAGGAAAGTTGAGTTCGAATTTCGGGAAAATCAGACCAAAATTGCCATACAAAATGGCTGCCGTTTGTACGCGAATACTGTTAAAAAATGGTATATCAAGGTTGTGGACCCTGTAAAGGTCACAATTTTAATTTGATTTTGATGAAACTTGAAATTCATGGTTATAACCTAAAGATCTTGGTTCTTTTCGATATTTGCGCATATCGGATCGTAACTTCCTGAATTATGGCCCCTGGTTATACGCAAAATCCCCCCTTCTTTAGCTTGTGGTCCCTCTGGAGGTCACAATTATTATCCAATTTAAGAAAACGTTTGATTATATCACCGTTACACTGTAAGGAAGGTTGCGTTTGAATTTCGGGAAAATCGGACCAAAATTGACAGACAAAATGGCCGCCGTTTGTACGCGAATACTGTTAAAAAAATGATATATCATGGTTGTGGACCCTGTATAGGTCACAATTTTAATTCGATTTTGATGAGGAAGGTTGAGTTCTAATTTCGTGAAAATCGTACCAAAATTGCCGGACGAAATGGTCGCCGTTTGTACGCGAATAGTGTAAAAATATGGTATATCATGGTTGTGGACTCTCTACAGGTCACAATTCTTATCCGATTTTGATGAAAAGTCACATTTCTAGGTTGTGTACCGTCACACCATAATCATTGTCGGTTTCGAATTTCATTAATATCAGACTGGAACTGACCAACTAAATGGCTGCTCCGAATACAGTATGAAATACAGGACTTAAAGATGTAGGAAAAATCACTTTCGGTATTGCTTGTTCTCTGTCCATCTCTCGAAAATGTGGGCGTATCCTGCCTGGCAGTGCCAGCCTATCTTTTAGCTTGTGGTCCCTCTGGAGGTCAAAATTGTTATCCGATTTAAAAAACCGTTTGATTATATCACCGTTCGATAGTTATGAAGGTTGAGTTCGAATTTCGTGAAAATCGGACCAAAATTGACGGACAAAATGGCCGCCATTTGTACGCGAATAGTGTGAAAATATGTTTTATCAAGGTTGTGAACAGTGTAGAGGTCACAATTTTGAACTGATTTGGATGAAACTTGAAATGCATGTTTATAACCCAAAGATCTTGGTTCCTTTCGATATTTGCGCCAATCGGATCGTAACTTCCTGAATTATGGCCGCTGATTGTCCGAAAAATCGCCTTTTTTAGCTTGTGGTCTCTCTGGAGGTCAAAATTGTTATCCGATTTAAAAAAACGTTCGATTATATCACCGTTACATGGTTATGAAGGTGGATTTCAAATTTCGTGAAAATCGGACCAAAATTGACGGACAAAATGGCCGCCGTTTGTACGCGAATAGTGTGAAAATATGTTATATCAAGGTTGCGGACCTTATACAGGTCACAATTTTGAACCAGTTTTGATGAAACTTGACATGTATGTTTATAACCCAAAGATCTTGGTTCCTTTCGATATTTGCGCCCATCGGAACTTCCTGAATTATGGCCCGAAAAATGACCTTTTTATGCGCCCACATTTTTATGTGGACGTATATTGTCGTCGCCCCTGTCCGTCCGGACGTCCACAATTTGTTTGTGGACTCTCTACAGGTCACAATTCTTATCTGATTTTGACGAAACTTGAAATATATGTTTATCCCCAAAAGATCTCGGCTGCTTTCGATATTGGCATGTATCGGATCAAAACTTCATGGATTATGGCCCCTCATTGTACGAAAAATCACGTTTTTAGCTTGTGGACCCTATAGAGGTCACAATTTTGAACCGATTTTGATGAAACTTGACATGCATGTTTGTAACCCAAAGATCTTGGTTCCTTTCGATATTTGCAGCTATCGGAATGTAATATCCTGAATTATGGCCCCTGATTGTCCGAAAAATCACCCTTTTTAGCTTGTGGTCCCTCTGGAGGTCACAATTATTATTCGATTTAAAAAACCGTTTGATTATATCACCTTGAAAAAACCGTTTGATTATATCACCGTTACACCCTAAGGATGGTCGAATTCGAATTTCGGGAAAATCAGACGAAAATTGCCATACAAAATGGCCGCCGTTTGTACGCGAATACTGTTAAAAAATGGTATATCAAGTTTGTGGACCCTGTGGAGGTCACAATTTTGATTCGATTTTGATGAAACTTGAAATTCATGGTTATAACCCAAAGATCTTGCTTCCTTTCGATATTTGCGCATATCGGATCGTAACTTCCTGAATTATGGCCCCTGATTATACCCAAAATCGCCTTTTTTTTAGCTTGGAGGTCACAATTATTATTCGATTTAAAAAAACGTTTGATTATATCACCGTTACAACCTAAGGAAGGTTGAGTTCGAATTTCGGGAAAATCAGACCAAAATTGCCATACAAAATGGCCGCCGTTTGTACGCAAATACTGTTAAAAAATGGTATATCAAGGTTGTGGACCCTGTGGAGGTCACAATTTTGATGAAACTTGAAATTCATGGTTATAACCCAAAGATCTTGCTTCCTTTCGATATTTGCGCATATCGGATCGTAACTTCCTGAATTATGGCCCCTGATTATACGCAAAATCGCCTTTTTATACGGCCACATTGAAATGTGGTCGTATATTGTCGTCGCCCCCGTCCGTCGGTCCGTCGGTCCGTCCGTCGGTCCGGCGTCCACAATTGCTTGTGGACGCTCTACAGGCTAAAGTTAATATCCGATTGACTTTAAATTTATACACAGTGTTTAAGGTCATGAGACGAAGAAGCCTATTGTTTTTCAGCGATTTCCGATAATAACTACCAGAGTTATGGCCCTTGATCACTTCAAAAAATCTTGTGGACGCTCTAGAGGCCAAAGTTAATATCCGATTGACTTTAAATTTATACACAGCGTTTAAGGTCATAAGACAATGACGCCTATTGATTTTCGGCGATTTCCGATAATTAGTGCCAGAGTTATGACCCTTGATCTCTTTAAAAAATCTTGTGGAGGCTCTAAAGGTCAAAGTTAATATCCGATTGACTTTAAATTTATACACAGTGTTTAAGGTCATAAGACGAAGAAGCCTATTGATTTTCAGCGATTTCCCATAATTAGTGCCAGAGTTATGGCCCTTGATCACTTCAAAAAATATTGTGGACGCTCTAGAGGCCAAAGTTAATATCCGATTGACTTTAAATTTATACACAGTGTTTAAGGTCATAAGACGAAGACGCCTATTGATTTTCAGCGATTTCCGATAATTAGTGCCAGAGTTATGGCCCTTGATCACCTCAAAAAATCTTGTGGACGCTCTAGAGGCCAAAGTTAATATCCGATTGACTTTAGATTTATACACAGTGTTTAAGGTCATGAGAAGAAGAAACCTATTGATTTTCGGCGATTTCCGATAATTAGTGCCAGAGTTATGGCCCTTGATCTCTTTAAAAAATCATGTGGACGCTCTAAAGGTCAAAGTTAATATCCGATTGACTTTAAATTTATACACAGTGTTTAAGGTCATAAGACGAAGAAGCCTATTGATTTTCAGCGATTTCCGATACTAAAACGTAAATATCTGAATTAATTTTATTCATATTAGTTTGAACTTGAAGTAAAATGGATTTTGTAACTATTGAGTACCCGTACGTAAAAAATTTCTGAATCATTTGATGTGGTCTTTAATATCTGATTGACTTTAAATTTATACACAGTGTTTAAGGTCATGAGACGAAGAAGCCTATTGATTTTCAGCGATCTCTGATTATTATTGCCAGAGCTATGGCCCTTGATCAAAAAATCCTGTGGACGCTCTAGAGGGCAAAGTTAATATCCGATTGACTTTAAATTTACACACACTGTTTAAGGTCATGAGACGAAGAAGCCTACTGATTTTCAGCGATTTCAAATAATTACTTCCAGAGTTATCTCCCTTGATCACTTCAAAAAAACTTTTCACGCTATAGATGCCAAACTTATCATCCGATTGACTTCAGATTGATACACAGAGTTTAAGGTGTTGAAACGAACATGTATTTTGATTTTCAATGAATTTTGATAACTGAACAGCTTAATCCATGATGTTAAATGTTTCCTATACTAATTGTTGGCGTGGGGCAAAACTTTATAAAAAGCAAACAAATTCTGATGATTTTCAGATAATTACATAATGAGTTGTTACTCTTAATCAGATTTTAGTGTATTACAAATGTTTCATTACCAAAAAAAGTAAAAATATGCGACAACCCTTGTTGACTGCCCGGACGGTTTAGCTGCTGTGGGCGTATGTTTCGTTGCCTGGCAACCTATCTTTTTTTAGCTTGGAGGTCACAATTATTATCCGATTTAAAAAAAACGTTTGATTATATTACCGTTACACCGTAAGGAAGGTTGAGTTCGAATTTCGGGAAAATCGGACCAAAATTGCCATACAAAATGGCCGCCGTTTGTACGCAAATACTGTTAAAAAATGGTATATCAAGGTTGTGGACCCTGTAAAGGTCACAATTTTAATTCGATTTTGATGAAACTTGAAATTCATGGTTATAACCCAAAGATCTTGGTTCTTTTCGATATTTGCGCATATCGGATCGTAACTTCCTGAATTATGGCCCCTGGTTATACGCAAAATCCCCCTTTCTTTAGCTTGTGGTCCCTCTGGAGGTCACAATTATTATCCAATTTAAAAAAACGTTTGAATATATCACTGTTAAACTGTAAGGAAGGTTGAGTTTGAATTTCGGGAAAATCGGACCAAAATTGACAGACAAAATGGCCGCCGTTTGTACGCGAATACTGTTAAAAAAATGATATATCATGGTTGTGGACCCTGTATAGGTCACAATTTTAGTTCGATTTTGATGAGGAAGGTTGAGTTCTAATTTCGTGAAAATCGTACTAAAATTGCCGGACGAAATAGTCGCTGTTTGTACGCGAATAGTGTAAAAATATGGTATATCATGGTTGTGGACTCTCTACAGGTCACAATTCTTATCCGATTTTGATGAAAAGTCACATTTCTAGGTTGTGTACTGTCACACCATAATCATTGTCGGTTTCGAATTTCATGAATATCAGACTGGAACTGACCAACTAAATGGCTGCTCCCAATACAGTATGAAATACAGGACTTAAAAGATGTAGGAAAAATCACTTTCAGTATTGCTTGTTCTCTGTCCATCTCTCGAAAATGTGGGCGTATCCTGCCTGGCAGTGCCAGCCTATCTTTAGCTTGTGGACCCTATAGAGGTCACAATTTTGAACTGATTTTGATGAAACTTGACATGCATGTTTATAACCCAAAGATCTTGGTTCCTTTCGATATTTGCGCCTATTGGAACGTAATTTCCTGAATTATGGCCCCTGATTGTCCGAAAAATCACCTTTTTATACGCCCACATTTTTATGTGGACGTATATTGTCGTCGCCCCTGTCCGTCCGGACGTCTGTCCGTCCACAATTTGTTTGTGGACTCTCTACAGGTCACAATTCTTATCTTATTTTGACGAAACTTGAAATATAGGTTTATCCCCAAAAGATCTCGGCTGCTTTCGATATTGGCATGTATCGGATCAAAACCTCATGGATTATGGCCCCTGATTGTACGAAAAATCACGTTTTTAGCTTGTCGACCCTATAGAGGTCACAATTTTGAACTGATTTTGATGAAACTTGACATGCATGTTTATAACCCAAAGATCTTGGTTCCTTTCGATATTTGCGCCTATTGGAACGTAATTTCCTGAATTATGGCCCCTGATTGGCCGAAAAATCACCCTTTTTAGCTTGTGGTCCCTCTGGAAGTCACAATTATTTTCGATTTAAAAAAACGTTTGATTATATCACCATTACACCTCAAGGAAGGTTTGAGTTCGAATTTCGGGAAAATCGGACCAAAATTGACAGACAAAATGGCCGACGTTTGTACGTGATTACTGTTAAAAAATAGTCTATCATGGTTGTGGACCCTGTAGAGGTCACAATCTTAATTCAATTTTGATGAAACTTGAAATACATGTTTATAACTTAACAATCTTGGTTCCTTTTGATATTTGCGCCCATCGGAGCAAAACTTCCTGAATTATGGCCCCTGATTGTACGAAAAATGGCCTTTATTAGCTTGTGGTCCCTCTGGAAATCAAAATTATTACCCGATTTAAAAAAATGTTTGATTATATCACCAGAAAATCTGGAAAAACTTTATTGTCAAATGCAGAAATCGAACACCCGACCTCCAGACTACGTCCTACTGTTCTGCACCTAAACTAATTGGTAGGTTGCATGGCCGAATAGTTGGCATGTGTGCACTGATCATAAAGCGTGTCATTGAGTCAACTTGCGTGGTTTCCAATCCCTGGCTGTACGTGACAAGTAATATGGTCGCCTGTCCAAACTCCTGGGTTTTATCCAGTTTCCTCCCACTGCTAATTGTTGAAATTTAATTTTAAAAACAATATGTTAGTCCCAAAATGACCTAGTCTGGGTCAAGTCAACGTTAAACCCATTCCTCTCCCTAAACTGGACTAATGAAGACGGGCATACGCCAAACAGTGTGTTATGCAGGAAATTTTGCACGCCAGCAGCACTATGGCCTACTCTTCTACTGCCAAGGGATTTTTTATGAGCACACAGGACCTCAGTTTTTCGTGCCATAGTAACGACTAGACAGCTGTTCTTGTCAGGCCATCCATCCTTCATCACTAACAAGGGGAAACCACGGCAGAAAATCTAGATGAACTTTGTCACCCAATGCAGGGATCAAACACCCAACCTCAAGGCTACTGAGCCAGCATCTTACCCACTTAGCAACATGATCCCCAGTCGAATTTGAAGCCTACTGAAAATGCACCTTTATAACCCAAAGATCTTAATTCATTTCGATATTTGCACATATCAAATTCTAACTTTCGGTATTGCTTGTTCTCTATCCAGCTCTCGAAAATGTGGGCGTATCCTGCCTGGCAGTGCCAGCCTATCTTTTGTTGAAAATTTCCATGATATTGCCATGATAAATAACTCTGTGTAGCAGTCGCTATCTTGTGCCACGATAGTCGCGTGATTCGATAGGCGCACGATGGTGTAATTTGATATGTAAAATTAACTATGCTTATCTGTCATAAACAATTGATGTCAACAAGATATACTGCCACGATGTTATGAACTGCCATGATATTTGAAAGGTTGAAAACCGACGCAAAAAGCTACGCTGTATACAAAAAATGTACATATGCAATTAGATTTTAACCAAGCCTGGACACAAGCGGCCGGACACGGATGTTGTCCCTCGCAATTTTACGCCATGTCAGGCCTCTGATTGTACGAAAAATCATGTTTTCAGCTTGTGGACCCTATAGAGGTCACAATTATGAACTGATTTTGATGAAACTTGACATGTATGTTTATAACCCAAAGATCTTGGTTCCTTTCGATATTTGCACCCATTGGATCGTAACTTCCTGAATTATGGCCCCTGATTGTATGAAAAATCGCTTTTTTTTTTTTAGCTTGTGGTGCCTCTGGAGATCAAAATTATTATCCGATTTAAAAAGAAATGTTTGAACATATCACCGTTACATGGTAATTAAGGTTGGGTTCGAATTTCGTTAAAATCGGACCTAAATTGACAGACAAAATGGCCGCCGTTTGTACGCAAATAGTGTGAAAATAAGGTTGTGGACCCTATAGAGGTCACAATTTTGAACCGATTTTGATGTAACTTGACGTGTATGTTTATAGCCCAAAGATCTTTGTTCCTCTCGATATTTGCGCCCATCAGATTGTAACTTCCTGAATTATGGCCCCTGATTGTCCAAAAAATCGCCCTTTTTAGCTTGTGGTCCCTCTGGAGGTCAAAATTATTATCCGATTTCGAAATTGTTTGATTATATCACTGTTACACGGTAATGAAGAGTGAGTTAAATTTTGTGAAAATCAGGTCAAAATTGACGGACAAAATGGCTGCTGTTTGTACGCGAATAGTGTAAAAATGTTAATCAAGGTTGTGGACCCTATAGAGGTCACAATTTTAATATGATTTTGATGAAACTGGACATGTATGTTTATAATCCAAAGATCTTGGTTCCTTACGATATTTGCGCCCATCAGATCGTAACTTCCTGAATTATGGCCCCTGATTGTCCGAAAAATCGCCCATTTTATCTTGTGGTCCCTCTGGATGTCAAAATTATTATCCGATTTTGAAAACCGTATGATTATATCACTGTTACATGGTAATGAAGAACGTGGTTGAATTTCGTGAAAATCGAACAAAATGACCGCCGTTTGTACGCGAATAGTGTGAAAGTATGTTATATCATGGTTGTGTGATAAGTTTAAGATATCTTTGTTTACTGTTATTTAAATGTACACAGTTTATATCTACAACCTAGTTGCGCATGCGTATTGTTCTGTTCTACATCTACATGCCTGGGCCCTGTTTCACAAAAACTTAAATCCCCTTAAAATTGTCTTAAACTAAAATTTCATCCTAACTTAAGATAGATGCGTTTCACAAAATGATTTTAAGCATTTTAGTTAAAATCCACTAAAATAATATTTTAGTTAAAATCTAATATTCTTAATTTAAAATAGTGGCGTTTCACAAACCGATTTTAAGGAGAATTTTGATAATATTGTGAACGGTCCGGGTCATTCAAATTCTTTTCACCCGTTATTGTAAGTCAATTTAATCATTTGGATGGCGCTCCATATTAGAACTCCAAGAAAAAAAAATACAAACTCCAAACCCCAGTGAACTAAACACTAAAAGAAACCCATTTATTCATATCCAATGTCTAGGAAAGAAGAGCCCTCTTATCTATAAAGAAAATATGTTTGTGTACAATGGTTTAATCAAACTGATCCCGCAGTGAATATTCGCCTGGCCGCTACAATCACTGATAAGCATGACATCGACGAGGCTTAATGAGTACGGCATATTAACTTTTTTACTCCGACAAATTAAATTCTCAAACATTTTTTTGAAGTATAAGAAAAATAAATAAAGAGGTTTGAAGCATTGTAATTAAAAAATATTTCCTATTTAGTGTAAATGGGTATTAAAATGAGTAAAACGCACCATTTTGCCCGAAGCAGTTAGGTGTTATGTAAACAATGCACGAGCCGTTTAGCCAATGACTGACGGCACGTGAAGTCAATGCACATGTTGTAGACAGTCATGTGTGACAGAGATAATTCGTTAGTAATTCTCTGTGAAACAGATTGTGGTTTAATATGGCCCATCTCTTGGTTTTCAAAGGCTTAAAGGCCTATAATGCTAGGCAAACTAAATGTAGTATTTACGCATACTTTTGGGGGTTATAATATGTAAAGAGATAAGTCAATAATCTCAAATGTGTTTATTGAAAAATGTTATAGGCCTAGGCCAATTTGAAATTAAATTTTAATAGGAATTTATTATTATTTCTTAATGAAGTCTTGCGTTAATAAAACAAAAATTTTAGGAGCCAAAGCTAGTTTATCTTGGGGAAAAATCATTTAATTGAGTAGGTATCATCTTCAAAGTATCATTGAAAGGGTGGGTCTATGAGAATGACATGTCAAATCTAGGCATCGGAACATTGGCTATTTGGTGTATTAATTTCAAAGTTGATAAATGATTTTAAAATGCGACGAAAAATTACAACCTAGATTAGCCGTTTGAGTCACAAATATCATATGTTTGTGACAATTCTCCATAAAACTACAAATCCATGCGATTTAGTTTATCGATACACATTATTTCCATTGAAGCCTGCAAGTAAATAAAATTCCCATGTTACGATTCAAATGCCAAGTTCAAGGTCAACCCACCGATACTTTTCGAATCACATACACTCATTTATTTCACCTCTCTACGAATGTCTGACCGTGTGCAAACATTGCTTTAACGTATGAAACTTTCCCCATTGATATTATAACTGTTAATTCAACCTGCCAACAGTTTTCAGTTTCGAGGTGTATTTGCTTTCATCGTAAGTACCCACAGCGGAAATGTGCACTGCGCGGGCGCAAGCGATTTTAACTAAAATCTATTAAAACCGCATTTTAAGTTACAATCAATCCTTGTGAAACGCATAAAATTTAAAATTTCATTTTGATTTTAGTTAAAATCTATTTTAGTGATTTTAGATTAAGTTTTTGTGAAACAGGGCCCTGGTTGCGCATGCGTATTGTACAGGGCTCGAATTAGCGGGCGACGTGGGCGAAATAGTCGCCTAACCCATGGCTGACTTCGCCCTAAAAGGCAATAGGGCGAAGCTGAAGTCGCCCTCACTTCGCAGTACATTTGTGTAAGGGCGAAGTAGTAACCGGCATCGATATCAACGGCAAATAAAGCATTTTCAAAACTACACCACACGTGGTTCATATTGTGAGCTTCGAAAGGGAAAAGGAAATTTAGAAGAGTAAATTGTGAAAAGCAAAACATGCATTTAATATTTTGTTTTTAGACTTTCTCTGTGTTAGCTGGGATAATGTTTAATAGTTTCAATGATAAACATTGTATTTGATGTCAACAGGAAATACAATTCTTTAAAACAAAGCGAAAGACTTGAATCATAAATCTCCGTTACAACCTCTAGCTTAGTCCAAAAATAACAGCCAATCAAAAGCCATTATGGTCAATATGGCGGCGAATACAATGTTTTTCATGTATTTCTGTCTAGATAAAGATAAAATGCTGATTTGGTTCCCTCTCGTTGAAATAATTTAATGATAAAAAGAATAATAAATATAAATATGCGATGAAAGAGGGCAAAAGGTGTATTTATTGTTCTATCAGCATACGATAGATACACTCAGTAAAGAACAACACGTCTGTGGTGATACCGGTAGTGAAAATTTCTGTAGAACGATTGATAGAGATAGTTAAGTAAAACAATTTGTCAATTGTTATCAAAATGAAAACAAATTTAACCAAATGATAAGTATAATGTCGGGTTGATGATCAAAGCTACAGAAATATTATTAGTTCCACTAAGCTAAACACATGAACTAAAACAAACAATGTAAATGAGTGTGTGTGAGTGGGGTGTCAAAAGAATAATTTCTTACTCATTACCGTACTGACTGAGTTACGTTGTATACTGTCGTAGGAAATAAATATATATTTGCAGCTAAAAGATGTTTGTTAATTTATTTAGCATGTTGTGTAACTTATTAAAATTGGTGGTGCCAATGCATGAAATTTGACCTCTCCTTCGAGTCTCCCTATGTCTACCTCACTTCTCCCTATTCTGCCTGTAGGGAGAAGTGACTTCTCCCTAAAATTTGCCCCTAGTTTTAGCCCTGGTATTGTAGTGTGTTTAAGTTATGGCGGTTTGTTAATAAAGCGTGTTCTAAGACTGTTATTAGATTGTGTAGAATTTGAGTTTAACCATGGTACCAGAGCGTGGCAACAATCCAAGTGTAGCGTTAATCATATAGAGACTGTGTTTTGGGGGGCTAACACAGTTTATATCTACATGCCTAGTTGCACATGCGTATTGTTCTGTTCTATATCTACATGCCTGGTTGCGTATTGTAGTGTGTTTAAGTTATGGCGGTTTGTTAATAAAGACTGTTATTATATTGTGTAGAATTTGAGTTTAACAATGGTACCAGAGTTTGGCAACAATCCAAGTGTAGCGTTAATCGTATAGAGACTGTGTTTTGGGGGGCTAATTACAGAGTTTTAGAAGCTTTCTGTGGATTGTAATGTTGAAGATCGTCAGCGGAAATTAAAATATTTAAAAGCAGTAAATAGCAGACGAAATAAATAGTGGTTTACGACAATGAATATGAAATTGAATCCCCCCGAACTGTCAAAAGACAAAAACTATGAGCGCTACAAACAGGAATTATTGGCCTGGCGAGAGGTACCCAGTTTGGATAAAGGTAAACAAGGCATTGCCGTAGCCCTTTCACTTCCGGACGAAGAAGCCTATTGATTTTCAGCGATTTCCAATAATTAGTGCCAGAGTTATGGCCCTTGACCACTTCAAAAATATCTTGTGGACGCTCTAGAGGGCAAAGTTAATATCCGATTGACTTTAAATTTATACACAGTGTTCAAGGTCATGAGACGAAGAAGCCTATTGATTTTCAGCGATTTCTAATAATTAGTGCCAGAGTTGTGGCCCTTGATCACTTCAAAAAAAACCTTGTGATGCTATAGAGGCCAAACTTATCATCCGATTGACTTCAGATTGATACACAGAGTTTAAGGTGTTGAAACGAACAAGTATTTTGATTTTCAATGAATTTTGATAACTGAACTGCTAAATCCATGATATTAAATGTTTCCTATACTATTTGTTAGCGTGGGGCAAAACTTTTATAAAAAGCAAACAAATTCTAATGATTTTCAGATAATTACATAATGAGTTGTTACTCTTAATCAGATTTTAGTGTATTACAAATGTTTCATTACCAAAAAAAGTAAAAATATGCGACAACCCTTGTTTACTGTCCCGACGATTTAGCTGCTGTGGGCGTATGTTTCGTTGCCTGGCAACCTATCTTTTGTTTTCCTCAAATTAATCAAATTTAATGAGAAAAATCTTGATTATTATGGAAGACCAAACAGCTCTTTATTCAGTGTTCTTAGTTCTAAATTCATAGTCCTTAATTCTTACTTCTTCATTTGTTGTCGTATTTCGACATTTGTACACTAAAATTAACATTTGTATCTTAAAATTAATATTTGTTTCACAAATCAGACATTTGTCATATGAGATTTGTAAAATGTATTTTAATATAAGATATTTAATTTTTTTAGAAAATCAAAAAATTAGTCTATATTTACATTTCATCTGAAAAATACAACAAAAAACAAATATCGAATAACAAATTTCAAAATACATAATCTCCAAATACAAATCTTAGGAAACATTTCTCTAAAAACATTTCTCCAAAAACAATTCTTCAAATACATTTCTCTAAAAACATTTCTCGAAAATTCATCTAACCGGAACATTAGAAATCAACCTGGCATACAATAAGTCACCTTACAATAAAGAAGAATCGAGCAAGCATACAACAAGTAAAATCGCACAATGACCGTGACTTTAATGAAATCATGTGCGTGTTATGTTTCTATATAGATATATTGGCTGATGTGATATACATGTAGTATTAAAAATAAAATAAATTGAAGTAGTTGGATCAATGAAAGAGGACTTATCTCTTCTAAATTATGTATATGTCAGAAAATATGTATATTGTTAAAATTTATTTGTATGCAACCCGATATCTTGTATTTCGTGTTATGGCCGGTATTTTGACGTTAAATACCCCCCCCCCCCTCCTCCGGTTTCCCCCACTGCTAAAGACCCTACGCGCATGCTAATTATGGAAATAAAATTGAACCATGTGTTAGGTGTTAGTTCCTAAATGACCTAGTTGTGTCGAGTGGTTAAACTCCATTTCTCCCTCTCTTTGAACAAAGAAATATGTCGCCATCACACAAGGCCTAATTTCTGAAAATAGACTACTTTTAACTTATTTTCGAAATCGAAGGCCCGGTTCGATTAGTCATTCTACGCATGTGGTTTCACTAGAGAAATTAAATGAAATGGGATTTAACATCCAACTGTTCTGCTCCTAAACTGGGCTAATGAAGGCGAATACACGACATACAGTGTGCTATGATGAAAATTTTGCCCGGTGAGCGGCGCTACGGCTTACTTTTTATATTGAATTCCAACTGCCAAGAGGTCGTTTCACTAGAGTCACGGTCACCGAGCGATTGTTCTTATTGGGGGATCGTATCACAAGCGTCGCGGTCACTGAGCAATTGTGCTTATACTCGATTCCCATTATTGTATGGTGACTTATTGAATGCCAGGTTGATTTCTAATGTTCCGGTTTGATGAATTTCGAGAAATGTTTTTGGAGAAATGTATTTGGAGAAATGTTTTTGAAGAAATGTATTTAGAGAAATGTTTTTGGAGAAATGTTTTGCAAGATATGTATTTTGAAATTTGTTTGATATTTATTTTTTTGTTGTATTTTCCTGATGAAATGTAAATATAGACTAATTTTATGATTTTCTAAAAAAAAATAAATATCTTATATTAAAATACATTTTACAAATCTGATATGAAAAATGTCTGATTTGTGAAACAAATATCAATTTTAAGATACAAATGTTAATTTTAGTGTGCAAATGTCGAAATACGACAACAAATGAAGAAATAAGAATTAAGGACTAAGAATTTAGAACTAAGAACACTGAATAAAGAGCTGTTTGTAGATTATAGGGTTAACTTTACAACGGCCAGAGCATCATTGCAATTTAGATTCAATTGATAAGTGGTATGCTTAATATTGAAGAAATTATGGTGGTTTTTATGATGTCCATGTGTGACCGACACCAAGCTGCCCACCACAATTTATTGAGCTAAAAAACACAGAAAAAATAAAAAAGTTATGTAATGGATGTTTAAAACCTGTAGTTGGATATCTAGTTAATTTGAAATTATAAAAATTTAATGTCAGCAAAGAAAAAAAAATAGTGTCCCTTTGTCCCACTCTTTATGACACCTTAGCAAATAAGCACTCTTAAACAATTTGTAGTGTTACATACATTATGGAAGAGCTAAGTCTGCATATATCGGCCTGATATGTTAACTAAATTATTAGTAACGCATAGGGCTGGGTAAAATATCGATAGTATCGATTGGACGGCCCTGAAAAGCACTATCGATAGCGGTGGGTTACTATCGATTATCGCTCTTCGTCTATTTTTCTTGCGTCTGAAATGTCAGTGGCTTCTTTCAGTTAATCATAATACACCGCTCACTTTAATTACTATCAAGTGAAGTATTCAACACATAACAAAATTGTGACTGCTTATTGAACAGCCGTTTTCATAAATTCACTCTCATTGAAACGTTACTTTAGTTTTGAAGAAATTATTGTTGAATATCGCTAAATCGGAGATACCCGGATGTGTAAATGAAGTTAGCGTTATTTCCCTTTGCAAGCTTCAGAATTCATCTGAACAGTTCACTATTTCTGTACGTGTGCCTCAGTAATAGGGTACCCGGTACAATAAATAGTACACATGGACGTCAAAACGCTTGTTGATGTTACCGGCAAAGCTAAAAGTGCTGTGTGGAAGCACAGGAGCAAACGATCTTTCGCAACTTCGAATGGTGTTGAACTTTGAACTTACTCTGTATCCAGTCTTGATGACGACCGTGAAAATAAGTTTGTTTTCGATACTATCGATTATCGACCGACATTTCATTGCCGATTATCGATAGTAAAAATCACTATCGATACCCAGCCCTAGTAACGCATTAATTAATTGATCCATGCCATAATCAACTTTTGATGTTATCAGATTTCTCGGATATTGAAAATAGATTAGAATGATTCAGTCATATTTTATTTAATCTAAAAATATATTGGAATTAACCCAATATATGATAGTTTTAGAACTATGTAATTGGCATTGTTGAGATAATTACTAACGGTATACAGGACAGGTACATGTGTATTTGTACATTGTCAATTTGTTTTTTTTAAAAGTCAACTTTGTTTGATTTGTGGACGGGAAATGTTGATCCGTTATTCACTTTTCACAATGTACATGTATGTAGAGCATGCTTAGTTTTTGTCCATTCACAGGTGGATGTCATGCAGAAAAGCCCTTTACCTACAAAATAGTTTTAAATTTGGTTTGAGAAAAGAAAAATATTCTTTAGTGAAACATTTTTATTTGTAGGAACATGCATCGTTGATCAAACAAATTGATTATGAAACTGTGACCACTTTTGAACGTCAGTTTGTTGACGCCATCAAGACATTATGGGAGGATGATGGAATTCAAGAATGTTATGACAGACGGAGAGAGTATCAACTTACCGATTCTGCCAAATAGTAATAACCCTGTGTTTTTATACGCCCACATTGGAAATGTGGTCAAATATTGCAGTCGCCTGTCCATGCGTACATAAGTCTGTCTGTCTGTCTTCCATAATTTCTTGTGAACATTCTACAGACAACATTTATCATCTAATTGTTTCGAAATTGATATATGTTGTTTATATTTGTGGGATTTTCAGCGCTTTCTGATAATTAGTGTCAGAGTTATAGCTCTTGATCACTTTGAAATATCTTTGTGGACGCTCTAAAGGTTACCATTAATATCTATGGATGCTCTAGAGGCTAAAGTTAATATCTGAGTGAATTTAAATTTACACCCTGTGTTTAAGGTCATGCGACGAAGAAGCCTATTGAATTTCAGCGATTTCAAATAATTACTGTCAGAGTTATCTCCTTTGATAACTTCAGAAAATCTTGTGACGCTAATTAAGAGGCGAAAATTATCATCCGATTGACTTCAGATTGATACACAGAGTTTAAGGTGTTGAAACGAACAAATATTTTGATTTTCAATGAATTTTGATAACTGAACAGCTAAATCTATGGTATTAAATGTTTAGTATACTAATTGTTAGGGTGGGGCAAAACTTTATAAAAAGCAAACAATTTCTAATGATTTTCTGATAATTACCTAATGAGTTGTTACTCTTAATCAGATTTTAGTGTATTACAAATGGTTTATTACTGAAAAAAGTAAAAATATGTGACAACCCTTGTTGACTGCCCGGATGATTTAGCTGCTGTGGGCGTGTGTTTCGTTGCCTGGCAACCTATCTTAATACCATTAGAAAGGTAATTGAACGACCATCCGATCCGTCAGTTATGGAATTTGATATATCAAAATACCATGTATTTTTATACGCCCACATTTTCATGTTGACGTATATTGTCGTCGCCCCTGTTCGTCCGTCCGTCCGTCCGGACGGACGTCCGTCCGTCCGTCCGTTCACAATTGTTTGTGAACAGTCTACAGGTCACAATTTTTATCCGATTTCAATGAAACTTAAAACATAGGTTTATCACCCTAAGATCTCGGTTCCTTTCGATATTGGCATGTATCGGACTTTAACTTCATGGGTTATGGCCCCTGATTGTACGAAAAATCACGTTTTTTAGCTTGTGAACAGTTTAGAGGTCACAATTTTGAACCGATTTGGACGAAACTTGAAATACATGTTTATAACCCAAAGACCTTGGTTCCTTTCGATATTTGCGCCAATCGGATCGTAACTTCCTGAATTATGGCCCCTGATTGTCCGAAAAATCGCCCTTTTTAGCTTGTGGTCCCTCTGGAGGTCAAAATTGTTATCCGATTTAAAAAACCGTTTGATTATATCACCGTTCCATGGTTATGAAGGTTGAGTTCGAATTTCGTGAAAATCGGACCAAAATTGACGGACAAAATGGCCGCCATTTGTATGCGAATAGTGTGAAAATATGTTAAATCAAGGTTGTGAACAGTGTAGAGGACACAATTTTGAACCGATTTGGATGAAACTTGAAATGCATGTTTATAACCCAAAGATCTTGGTTCCTTTCGATATTTGCGCCAATCGGATCGTAACTTCCTGAATTATGGCCCCTGATTGTCCGAAAAATTGCCCTTTTTAGCTTGTGGTCCCTCTGGAGGTCAAAATTGTTATCCGATTTAAAAAACCGTTTGATTATATCATTGTTCCATGGTTATGAAGGTCGAGTTCGAATTTCGTGAAAATCGGACCAAAATTGACGAACAAAATGGCCGCCATTTGTACGCGAATAGTGTGCAAATATGTTATATCAAGGTTGTGAACAGTGTAGAGGACACAATTTTGAACCGATTTGGATGAAACTTGAAATGCATGTTTATAACCCAAAGATCTTGATTCCTTTCGATATTTGCGCCAATTGGATCATAACTTCCTGAATTATGGCCCCTGATTGTCCGAAAAAAATGCCCTTTTTAGCTTGTGGTCCCTCTGGAGGTCAAAATTGTTATCCGATTTAAAAAACCGTTTGATTATATCACCGTTCCATGGTTATGAAGGTTGAGTATGAATTGTGTGAAAATCGGACCAAAATTGACGGACAAAATGGCCGCCGTTTGTACGCGAATATTGTGAAAATATGTTATATAAAGGTTGTGGACCTTATAGAGGTCACAATTTTGAACCGATTTTGATGAAACTTGACATGTATGTTTATAACCCAAAGATCTTGGTTCCTTTCGATATTTGCGACCATCGGGTCATTACTTCCTGAATTATGTCCCCTGATTGTACGAAAAATCACCCTTTTTAGCTTGTGGTGCCTCTGGAGGTCACAATTATTATATGATTTAAAAAAAAACGTTTGATTATAAAAACCAAACAAATTCTAATGATTTTCTGATAATTCCTTAATATGCGACAATTCTTGTTGACTGCCCGGACGATTTGGCTGCTGTGTGGGCGTATGTTTCGTTGCCTGGCAACCTATTTTTTTTAAGTTGAAAAAACAATTCATGCACACATTTTTATACGCCCACATAGAAATGTGGACGTATATTGCCGTCGCCCCTGTCCGTCCGTCTGTCGGTCGGTCCGTCCGTCCATCGTCCACAATTTCTTGTGAACGCACTAGGGGCCAAGGTTAATATCCAATTGACTTTAAATTTATACACAGTGTTTAAGGTCATGAGACGAAGAAGCCTATTGATTTTCAGCAATATCCGATAATTACTGCTTGAGTTATGACCCTTGATCACTTTGAAAAATCTTGTGAACGCTCTAGAGGCTTAAGTTAATATCCGATTGACCTTAAATTTATACACAGTGTTAAAGGTCATGAGACGAAGAAGCCTATTGATTTTCAGCGATATCCGATAATTACTGCCAGAGTTATGACCCTTGATCTCTTTGAAAAATCTTGTGAACGCTCTAGAGGCTAAAGTTAATATTGGATTGACTTTAAATTTATACACAGTGTTCAAGGTCATAATACGAAGAAGCCTATTGATTTTCAGCGATATCCGATAATTACTGCCAGAGTTAGACCCTTGATCACTTTGAAAAATCTTGTGAACGCTCTAGAGGCTAAAGTTAATATTGGATTGACTTTAAATTTATACACAGTGTTCAAGGTCATAATACGAAGAAGCCTATTGATTTTCAGCAAAATCCGATAATTACTGCCAGAGTTATGACCCTTGATCACTTTGAAAAATCTTGTGAATGCTTGAGAGGCTAAAGTTAATATCGGATTGACTTTAAATTTATACACAGTGTTAAAGGTCATAAGACGAAGAAGCCTATTGATTTTCGGCGATTTCAAATAATTACTTCCAGAGTTATCTCCCTTGATCACTTCAAAAAACCTTGTGACGCTATAGATGCCAAACATATCATCCGATTGACTTCAGATTGATACACAGAGTTTAAGGTGTTGAAACAAACAAGTATTTTGATTTTCAATGAATTTTGATAACTGGACAGCTAAATCCATGATGTTAAATGTTTCCTATACTAATTGTTAGCGTGGGGCAAAACTTTATAAAAAGCAAACAAATTCTAATGATTTTCAGATAATTACAAAATGAGTTGTTACTCTTAATCAGATTTTAGTGTATCACAAATGTTTCATTCCCAAAAAAAGTAAAAATATGCGACAACCCTTGTTGACTGCCCAGACGATTTAGCTGCTGTGGGCGTATGTTTCGTTGCCTGGCAACCTATCTTTTTTGAAGCAATTTGTTACATTCAATAACCGACTGATCGAAAGTTTATTTTATTGCTGTTCCGATGCTACTAAAATCACTTGAAAATGGTATACAACGAAACATTTTGTGGACAAGTAAATCTCACAAATAAATCTTGTAGTTTTTCGTGTTTTGACGTCATAAGACACTGTTAAAAAAAGATGTATTTCAAGTTCCCCGGACCCATTTCGTGGTAAATTGCGTCTAAATGCACTGAATGTTCATTTATAAAGTAAGCGTTATGTTATATGAATAAAGAACTTGCCTAAAAATGGTTAAGTTCCATTTTATTTCTACACCTTTTGCATTGATGACTTTGTTGACATCACGTGACTAACATTCCTGCACTCCTACATCGAAAAAAAATTACATTCCGCAGCTGAGAGGGAAGATAACTTTAAATGATACATACGATTTCTATCCACTTGAGAGGGAAGCATACCCAAATGAAGTTGGAACAACAAAAGAATTAATGCTGGCTAAGAATAATTTGAAAAAAAAAGGCTCCGATTCTGGATTTTTCGTTTAAGGTCGAGATGATGGAATTGACAGAGAATTAGGTCAATCAGGTTGATACGTACGTAACCCGATTGTCGCAAAAAATTTTATTCAATAATAAAGTATTTATAAGAGTTGTCACGCTACTTTTATACGCCCACATGGAAATGTGGTCGTATATTGTCGTCGCCCTTTCCGTCCTCTGTCCGCCGTCCGTCTGTCATGTCCGTCTGTTGGTCCGTCGTCCACAATTTCTTGTGAACACTCTAGCATACATGCCAACTATTCCGATTTTGTCGGAATCATTCCGATTTTCTGAGTCTAATTCTGAATTCCGATTTTACTCTTTATAATTCCGTTTTTTATACGCCCACATTGAAATGTGGTCGTATATTGTCGTCGCCCCCGTCCGTCCTTCCGTCCGTCCGTCGGTCCATCCGTCCGTCCGTCCGGCGTCCACAATTGCTTGTGGACGCTCTAGAGGCTAAAGTTAATATCCGATTCACTTTAAATTTATACACAGTGTTTAAGGTCATGAGACGAAGAAGCCTATTGTTTTTCAGCGATTTCCGATAATAACTACCAGAGTTATGGCCCTTGACGACTTCAAAAAATCTTGTGGACGCTCTAGAGGCCAAAGTTAATATCAGATTGACTTTAAATTTATACACAGTGTTTAAGGTCACAAGACGAAGAAGCTTATTGATTTTCAGCAATTTCCGATAATTAGTGACAGAGTTATGGCCCTTGATCACTTCAAAAAATCTTGTGGACGCTCTAAAAGCCAAAGTTAATATCCGATTGACTTTAAATTTATACACAGTGTTTAAGGGGACCTACTCATCGAAAAACCAAATTCTATATTTATACTTAGATTTCAGCAAATATGTGATATTATTAACCCCTTTAGGTAGTTGATCTGGAATGCACAACTTTTGTCACCCAATTTTCTGCCGTTGCCATGGTAACTGGCCACGCCCACTTTTTGTGCAAGCTTTTTTGTGGAAGCTTTTTCTCAAAGCCTAATACATATATTTTACAAATTCCAACTGCAATTATTACCTGATAGTCTAAACTGTGCAATGAAATAATAATATCCACCTGGGATGATTCTGAAATATTTTGTGCCCCTTGAGATTCGAAAGATCGAGAATCTGTATGAAATCAAAGTTTCGAACTTCACCGACATATAGTAATTTTCAAATTAGAATGCTAAAACTCTTTCATTGCATACAACTCATAGCACTGGTTACATATTCCAAATTTCAGGATAATCCGTTGAACGGTTTTTGAGAAATTGTGTCCACAAAACTGTATGACATCATAAAAGTCTGATTTGAGAAATCGACAAACAAAAATGCACCCAAAGTAATGTATCATGAAATAACAGAATTGGCATTGTTTTTTTGTTTTTTGTTGAAATTAGGTTATTGCAGTTGTACATTTGAGACATAATACCTATATTTCATAAAAGTAAGGGTGGTACAAGTTTTGGATGCTGTACAGGTCTGAGTACTAAGGCCAAGGGTTTGTGTTGGATGGAGGGTGGGGACAGATCTGAGTCTCGAGTTGCTGAAATCACAACAAAATAATATTTGTTTCTAATAAATTATAATTGAGACTAAAGACATCAACAGATACATTCATTCACACCACAGGATGTTGGGTTGTATGTTTCACAATGTGGGAAGGGGTTGAGATGGGATCAGATGAGTGGGGAGGGGGGGGCGGTCGGAGATACATCACTAACGACGCTACTTGTTTCCGAAAATAGCGACTGATCGCGGTCATTATCGGGCTTATCACTACCAAATATACCAGAGATATTACATTTTGGACGCCAAGGTCGTTTCTTCTTGTCAAATATACTTTTGGCGAGCCATTTTATTTGTTTTGGGGTCGAAATACCGACTAAATCCATTTTGCAGCGTGAGCTATCCGCCATAGTTGTATGGATCACATGGTCGATCACATGACCTCTCACGTGACGCGGTTGACTAATTTACATACCGTTCAGCCAATGAAAATAGACTAAACGTCAAAAGGTCAAAGTTTACTACCAAATAAGGACAATTGGGTCGGGAACACCCTCTATTTCGCGCGCTACTGTCGTTTTCAGTATAGAGACACATTGAAGTAATTTGTATGACGTTACAGGACTGGAATTCCCCTTTCTATTGATACCAAGCATGCTGGGATTTCCTCTGCCATCATGGCGGCAATCGACGGCGAAATACGAACAATTTCAGGAAATAATATTAATTCTATCAACAAAACAACACAAATAGGGTGAGAAAATGACTAATTATATGTAAAATAAAAATATTTAATAAAAAAATGAACGGATATGTGAAAGTAAACATATTTGTGGAGTCAAATACGGCAAAATCTCAATGTCCATGAAAATGATGAAATTTGCCCATTTCATACTGAACTCGAGCCGTAGGTCCCCTTAAGGTCATAAGACGAAGAAGCCTATAGATTTTCAGCGATTTCCGATAATTAGTGCCAGAGTTATGGCCCTTGATCACTTCAAAAAATCTTGTGGATGCTCTAAAAGCCAAAGTTAATATCCGATTGACTTTAAATTTATACACAGTGTTTAAGTTCATAAGACGAAGAAGCCTATTGATTTTCAGCGATTTCCGATAATTAGTGCCAGAGTTATGGCCCTTGGTCACATCAAAAAATCCTGTGGACGCTCTAGAGGCCAAAGTTAATATCAGATTGACTTTAAATTTACACACACTGTTTAAGGTCCTGAGAGGAAGAAGCCTACTAATTTTCATCGATTTCAAATAATGACTTCCAGAGTTATCTTCCTTGATCACTTCAAAAAACCTTGTGGCGCTGTAGATGCCAAACTTATCATCCGATTGACTTCAGATTGATACACAGAGTTTAAGGTGTTGAATCAAACATGATTTTGATTTTCAATGAATTTTGATAACTGAACAGCTAAATCCATGATATTAAATGTTTCCTATACTAATTGTTAGCTTGGGGCAAAACTTTATAAAAAGCAAACAAATTCTAATGATTTTCAGATAATTACATAATGAGTTGTTACTCAGATTTTAGTTTATTACAAATGTTTCATTACCAAAAAAAAGTAAAAATATGCGACAACCCTTGTTGACTGCCCGGACGATTTAGCTGCTGTGGGCGTATGTTTCGTTGCCTGGCAACCTATCTTTAAAATTTATTGGAAGAAATTTATTTTATTTCATTCCTGACCTTTTTGATTGATAAAATCCCTCTCGTTTTATTTTTAAATTGACGACTGTCTCGGCATTCTCGCTGTTTGTTGCGAATCTGATTGCGATATTGTGTATCGTAGTATGAGTCGGTAAAACAACGGAAATAGTCGAGAACATGTGTCATGTTTTCCTTATTGTTATTAATATAAAATGGAATAAGCTATTATGTCTGGACTAATCAAGATCAAAATGTCATGTGGTTATTTCCGTCATTTGCCGTGTCTAATTTGCATAATTCGTTGTAATACGACGGAAATAGCCGAAAACATGTCTCCAGTTTTCTCGATCATTATTGATATAAAATGGAATAAGCTAATGGCATGTTTTTTTTTAAAGTGTACCATAGATTCCCAATCCCAACTGAATTATGAAATTCCTATGCCCTTACAAAGTCACTGTCTTGGGGAAGATTGATACATATTCTTCCAAAATATATCTTAAAAAAGATAATTTTTTTATTGAACATTTTACCAAACATACTGAATTTTGTTAAAAAGTATGACTCCAGATGATATTATACCAAATGCAAATGGTGCACATTGGAATTCCTATAAATAACAATCTCTACAGGTAGAATATACATTGAACTATGTTGAATGAAAGACGATGTAATTTTTGGGGGGTCATAAGACAGTAACAATGACAATTTTAAGAAGCATAAAATGCCGATTTTGATTGGACAGACGCATGGATAATTTATTTTCCCTTCAGATATTAACCATTGCTTATATATATTAATAATTTTCTTCAAAATTTAAATGTAATAATTCATTATCTAAATCTTAAGTTCATTGGGGATATGATTTACAAATTAATTATTAATTTAAAAATAAATTGCATTGCTAATGTTACATGTGGACAGACATTCTGGCAAATTTGTAACACTAGCACCAAAGTTCGAAGAAAATTTCTATTTATAGTGTTAATGTAAGTAGTTACTCAGTTACTGAGATATAATTATATGAAAAATAAAGCATAATATAAAAGAATTAAAGATGATAATATATAATCACATTTTAATTACATAAAATTTAAATATTTTGGGGGCATGCTAATGTTACCTAAGGACAGACATGGAAATTTTATAAATAACTGTATTACTTGAATTATTGTTTTTATCTAAAAATTCAAATAGTCCAAAATAAAAGGTATTAAATAAATGTTATATGATACTTCGACCGGGGGTGAGTTTTTATTTTAAAATCAGACAAATAGTATTTTAAAAGCATGTGCTAATGTTACGTAAGGACAGACTGTTTGTTTAGTTTGTCTGATAATTGACACGTTAGCACTTTTTTTTGCGGTAGTGCCGGGAGTCAAAGTCATTTCGATCGAGTGAATAGTGCGAGAATGCCGACAGCCATTTGTTATGCATCGACAATCGGAATGCCGGCTTTCCGTTCTAAACGCCGTAAAGAAAGTGATACATTATGAGTAAATAACGCCATGAAAGCCGAAATGATTGTGCTAACGTATCAAGAGTGCTAACGTTCACATTTTCGGACAGACAGCTGTAAAAATGGCATAACCAGTCGACTACCCGTATCAAATTATCCTTTTCCGGTGTGGAAGATCGAGACTAATAACTACTTTCGTTTTACGTGGTTATTCAAATTCTATCACGTAATACGGAGCCGAAAAGCAATATTTAAAAAATGCTAACGTTTCGCTAAAACTGGACAGACATAAATGGACGAAACGTTAGCAAAATATAAGCATTGAAATTTGATTTTCCAAACCATTTTCCTGCGATGTTTTAAATGGCATTTTGTAAAACATAAACAGCCATTCCACAATACGTAAAATTTATTTCCATGTGACATAAAAATACAAAGTTTGAAAAACAAATGTAAGACCACCTCAATAATGTAGTGGATGGACAGATCAGTCAGATTTTCACTGGGGTTTGAACAATTAAGTTTCCACCAGTATATTTTTTTGTCTGTTTTCAAAATCACAACCTGCCCATTGTAATTATACAAAAACAAATGAAAAATTTTAAAACAAATGTTATTTCAAAGTATTCTAAAATCTTGATAAAAATGGTGGGAAAAATGTCTGTCTTAAATGATGCAATTCATTAAAATGTTTGTAATTTATTTTAATTAAAAAATACTTCAATAAACCTGGTACTATGTATTTTATATGTTCAATATATGCTGATTTTGAAAATAAGAAAAATATTTACAAACTCTTTTTCCTTTTTCTTATAAAACCATTACATTTGTAAGGTACCCACTGGTACACTTTATAAAAAAACATGTCTGGACTAATCGAGATTAAAATGTCATGTGGTTATTTCGTCATAGGCCGTGCCTAATTTGCATACTTTGAGCATATTATTTGCTTCGCGGAGCCATTCTCGCATACACTCGTACAGTAAACGGCGGATTTACCGTTAGTTGCCAGTAACGTTGTGGCTTCTTCCTTAGCCATATTTCCTTCTGACTTGATAAAAAATGTTTTCCATGTGTGAAAAAAACAAATTACAATTTAAAACTAGACCTGCATGCAGGAATGACGGGTTTCACTGGTGCCACGTCACTTTCGGTGCCACGTTACCCTTAAACATATGTCACTTCAGATACCAATGAAACCATCAAACAGGTTTCCACATAAGCATTGTAAACATCAAATAAAATGGACGAAGAATCAACCAAATCCAGCAATATCAATTCATTTTATATATATGTTACTTGTAAGTGATCCTGGCAAAATTTCATTACTTCCGGTGATAATGAAAATGTTCAATTAGTTTTATGAAATCAGAAATGGCATAAGGCATCATAATGGCGAAAATTGTATGTAAATCGAATGAGAATTGCCACTTTTATAGACCAAAAACCTTGAAAAGTGACTTGTAGAAAATCGTCTATTTCTCGGCAACCGTACACGATAAAAACTATCTTTTGGTAGCTATATGATCGTATGGGTTCAATCCATTTGTTGATTGGAATAAAATATCATAATTTGAAATATATTACAAATCAGACTCATTTGAAAAAAATGTCTGTTTTGAAGGCTAAAAATACAGTTTTTGCCAAAATGACATTACTTCCGGTGATACTGAAAATGTTAAATTAGTTCTATGAAATCATAAATGACACAAGATATCATATGGTGAAAATTTTATGAAAATCGAATAATAACTGACACTTTTATAGACCAAAAACCTTGAAAAGTGACTTAAGGAAAATCGCCCATTTCTCTGCAACCGTACAAGTTAGAAACCATTTTGTGGTATCTATATGATCCTATGGGTTCAATCTATTTGATCAATAGAATCAAATATCACAATTTGAAAAAAATAACAAATACGACTCATTTGAATAAAATATTGTTTTTTGAAGGCTAAAATTTAAGTTTTGAGCAAATGACGTCATTTCCGGTGGCAGCGCAAGGGGTAAAATGGTTTGACATAGTCCACTATGGCATAAGGCATCCAATGGCGAAAGAAAATTGAAAATCGAATAATAATTGATTCTTTTACAGCCAAAATTACGTGAAAAGTGACTCATGCAAAATTGCCTATTTCTCGGCAACTGCTTATATTACAAACTAATTTTCACATACATTCTCTTCGTATGGATTATAGCTACAAGTTTATAAAAGTTACGTAAAAATATTTTAAAATCTGAAAAGCCTGAATGAGTTGTAAATAGGTCAATTTTACGCCTTTTTTTCACCTTAATCCAATTTGCTAGAAAATGAAAAAGAAATTAAAAAAACTGCTTCCGACATTTTTTGCGCCTTTAAAGGACACACTCTTTGAGTCATATAATTTTTCAAAAAAATAATATTTGTTTTCAAAAAATGGTACCTAACTGTCAAAATTGTAGTTTTTGGTAAAATTATGCCACTTCCGGTGCCGACAGATAACACTTTTGGTAATAAAAAAAATGACAATTGAGACAACGAAGCATATGAACTTTGTTTTATACAAATCGAACAATAAAAAAATAATCTAGGACTGAAAAACTGAATTAGCCAATGGAGGCCAAGGAAAATTACTGAGACAAAATTTTTTAACATTTTTGCGCAAGTCAGATGACTCTTTAATTCTGTGCACAACACGACTAAAAAATATTCATAAATAAAAAAGTTTTTTGTAAAATTTTAAATTTCCGAAATTTGGCGCGTAATATCTTCGAAGATTTGCCGAAAATCAAAAATCGAAAGTAGCGCAGCTATGTGCCCTGTCTCCAGCTATGCCAAAATGTATCGAAAGTTAAAATCCCATGATTATTGTTAAAATTACCGCAATATTTGTAAAAACGATAACTTTGGTGATTTCGGACATTTCGCATTGTCGCAGAACGTTCAAAATAGCTTTATCCTCTAAGTCACACCCACTTTCCCAGTAAAACCGAAGAAATCGTAACGATGCGACACGTAGTTGCTGAGATCTACTCAAAACAAAAGAAGAATAATAATAACTTGATCTGCTACTGTCCCATGCAGATATGAAAGCTTTCATATTCATCGTCACGTGTCATCGATTATATCAAGTATCTCAAATATAGTATGAAACATTGAGTAATCTGAAAACTAAAGGGAAATAACTGATACTTGTGTTGCTGTAATCGGGATGACTTCCGATTTCAAAACTTTCAGAAAAATGAAATTAAAATGGTAAGAAAACATCGAAAAATTAAATGAGATAACTTTGAACAAAACTAAAACTTTTTGAATCAGGTTGAACTCAACTGTTTGAATATGTACGTTAAATATGTAGATTTGGAAAATTATAAAGACATAATATCAAAATCGGTCAAAAACTCACAAAGTTACAAATGTTAATGTAGTGAGAAACATTGCACCCGGGCAAAAAAATAATCTTTAAACTAAAGGGAAATAACTGAAACTTGTATAGCTGTAATCGGGCTTCCAAGATATGTTATATAATTATGGTTTCCAATATGTTTGGTTATAAGTAGGAAATCGTGACGACTTCTTAAGCATGTTTTAAACAAAGGGTCATAGACTGCAATATACAAGAATGGCACTCTGCAATAAAAAAAACTGGCCAGAGATTTCTATGCAGAAATTAAATAATTGCTAGAACCAGAAAAATATTTATCCACTATAATAAATAAGCAACATAGAGAAAATGAAATGAAATTGAATGGGGTTTAACGTCCTACTGTTCTGCTCTTACAATGGGCTAATGAAGATGGGCATACGCCATAAAGTGTGCAATGAGGGAAATTTTACCCGGGAAGCGGCGTTACGGCCTACGAGGTTGGTAAGGCGACCATACTCCTTGTCACGTACAACCAAGAAATCGAAACGAGGCCATTTGACTCAATGACAGACGTTATGATACAGAGCGCACGTGCTAACCATTCAGCCACGCAACCTCCCTAAAATCGGCAAATTGCTCACCTACAGCGAGAAACATTTCAACCGGGCCAAATTTTCTATTTTAACAGTTTAATTTGCACGGTACCTTTAGTTATCAACCGAATATTACAAAACTTTTAAAAATAAGCTCCCCCTGACCAGCTTAATCGTTCGCAATAAACGTTTGTCCCTTAAAATCGACAAATTGCTGACTTTAAAGTGAGAAACATTACAACCGGGCCAAATTTTCTGTTTTATCACTTTAACAGTACCTTTGATTACCAACCGATTATTACAAAACTTTAAAAAGAGAAAGAGAGGAATGCGGCCTAACGTCCATTCGACACAAACTAGGTCATTTCGGGACTAACATATGTTTTTTGATTTTATTTAAAAACTCCCCTTGCACGTACTGGTCTTTAGCCGTTGGGAGGAAACCGAAGAACACGGAGAAAACCCACGAGGTTGGACATCATACACCATGTCACGTGCAACCTGGAGATCGAAACGACGCCCGTTGACTCAATGACAAACGTTACGATACAGCGAGCACGTGCTAACCATTCAGCCATCCAGCCTCCCTGAATTCGGAAAATTGCTGACTTATAGCAAGAAACATTTCAACCGGGCGAATTTTCTGTTTTAACAGTTTAATGTGCACGGTACTTTAATTACCAACCGATTATTACAAAACTTTTGAAAGTAAGCTCCAACTGACCAGCTTAATCGTATGCAATAAACGTTTTGCCTGAATTGAAAGTTCTGCACGGAAAAAGTTCATCTCGATTTCCCGGCGTGGTTCCCCTTGTCAGTGAGGCAGAACGGAGGGCCTGACAAGCACAGCTGTGTAGTCCTTCGGATGGGACGAAAACGAAAAACCAAGGTCCCGTATACACATTGGAGTGCACGTTAAATATCCCAAAGCAGTTGGAATTCGATACTGTTAAATAAACTCTATACGATGACTAAATGCGTAGATTGTAGTCACCCACACTGCATGTTTCGCTTAACAATGAAAGGGTGCCGTTTTCAATGTTCGATCCTTTTGTTCTTCTACTCCTGATATGTTGGACTGTTGATCGATGGTTTCATATAAAAGACTATTAATAAGACTCTTTGTAGAAGAAGTTCCCAAAAAATAGTATGTTGACTTTACGAGAAAGACCTCTAAACATGCTCCAAATTGTAAAAATACGACTTTTTGGATTTTCAATCTCTTTTTTTCGGCTATCCCTGATATTTAAAAAAAATGATACAATGATTTCACACAACAGGCTAGCTATTAGACTCTCTATTGACAAAAGTTTCACCGCCCTCCCTTCATTATAACCGAAGTTATCGTGCCCTAAAGAATCAACAAATCAGCATGCTTATCTCTGCTTACCCTAAGCAGAAAATGCTCATCTTTGAACTCAATCATAACATTGACCTAGTGAACGTCTACAACAAGTTTGAACATTCTAGCTTAATTAGAAAGAGGGTTATTGTGCTCCAAAGTCTCGGCCCTTCAAATTGCTTTTATTTTTCATTTTCAATTCAAAATGGTGACTCCCGGTTGACCTAAATCAGAATTCTATTCGCGACATTTTTTAGGCCTTCCTACAAGGATTCAGAAAATATAACTCCCGAGTCTGTAATTAAAATAGCAAAAAAGCCTTATTGATTTTTCACGTTTAAAGATGGTGGCACTTCCGGTTCGATCGACAATCTCCATATTTTGTGTACGAATCAGTAATTCCTTGTCTAGTATCGAAAAAAAAAACTAGGTCATTCTGACCTATATTTCGACGATTTTTTTGAAAACTTTGATCCTTAATTTCACCAAGGGGAGATAAGTTAGAAAATTTCTGAAGTCATTTTTCAAGTCGCATCATTAAGGTCTACTTACATATTAAATTTCATGAAAATCGTACAACTACTAAAGAAGTTGTCGAGTTGGTGTAAACTTCCGGTTCGAAATCACAGCGACGAATTTTCGAAATTCGAAAATCCGAAATTGCAGATTTAAAGTAAATGTCTTAGGATACTCAAAGAAAAAAGAATTAGTAAAATAGATCAAATAGTCACAAAGTTACAGCATTGTATCTCATCCATTCGTTCGTAAATTTCGGTGATTTCGGATTCGTAAAACGTTTTGAAAATACATTTAATCAAGGTTCGCACCCCATTTTTGGGGGGGTAGGTCAAAATTTCAGAAAGATCCTATGGATAGATTCTGAGAAATCCGATTTGCAGAAAACACACAAAAAAAAAAAATAATAATAATAACTTTAACAGAAACAATAAGCTTTCATATGTAATACATATGAAAGCTTAATAACTAGACCTGCATGCAGGAATGACGGGTTTCACTGGTGCCACGTCACTTTCGGTGCCACGTTACCCTTAAACATATGTCACTTCCGATACCAATGAAGCCATCAAACAGGTTTCCACATAAGCATTGTAAACATCAAATAAAATGGACGAAGAATCAACCAAATCCAGCAATATCAATTCATTTTATATATATGTTACTTGTAAGTGATCCTGGCAAAATTTCATTACTTCCGGTGATAATGAAAATGTTCAATTAGTTTTATGAAATCAGAAATGGCATAAGGCAGCATAATGGCGAAAATTGTATGTAAATCGAATGAGAATTGCCACTTTTATAGACCAAAAACCTTGAAATGTGACTTGTAGAAAATCGTCTATTTCTCGGCAACCGTACACGATAAAAACTATCTTTTGGTATCTATATGATCGTATGGGTTCAATCCATTTGTTGATTGGAATCAAATATCATAATTTGAAATATATTACAAATCAGACTCATTTGAAAAAAATGTCTGTTTTGAAGGCTAAAAATACAGTTTTTGCCAAAATGACATTACTTCCGGTGATACTGAAAATGTTAAATTAGTTCTATGAAATCATAAATGACACAAGATATCATATGGTGAAAATTTTATGAAAATCGAATAATAACTGACACTTTTATAGACCAAAAACCTTGAAAAGTGACTGAAGGAAAATCGCCCATTTCTCTGCAACTGTACAAGTTAGAAACCATTTTGTGGTATCTGTATGATCGTATGGGTTCAATCTATTTGATCAATAGAATCAAATATCACAATTTGAAAAAAATAACAAATACGACTCATTTGAATAAAATATTGTTTTTTGAAGGCTAAAATTTAAGTTTTGAGCAAATGACGTCATTTCCGGTGGCAGCGCAAGGGGTAAAATGGTTTGACATAGTCCACTATGACATTAGGAATCCAATGGCGAAAGAAAATTGAAAATCGAATAATAATTGATTCTTTTACAGCCAAAATTACGTGAAAAGTGACTCATGCAAAATTGCCTATTTCTCGGCAACTGCTTATATTACAAACTAATTTTCACATACATTCTCTTCGTATGGATTATAGCTACAAGTTTATAAAAGTTACGTAAAAATATTTTAAAATCTGAAAAGCCTGAATGAGTTGTAAATAGGTCAATTTTACGCCTTTTTTCACCTCTTAATCCAATTTGCTAGAAAATGAAAAAGAAATTAAAAAAACTGCTTCCGACATTTTTTGCGCCTTTAAAGGACACACTCTTTGAGTCATATAATTTTTCAAAAAAATAATATTTGTTTTCAAAAAATGTACCTAACTGTCAAAATTGTAGTTTTTGGTAAAATTATGCCACTTCCGGTGCCGACAGATAACACTTTTGGTAATAAAAAAAATGACAATTGAGACAACGAAGCATATGAACTTTGTTTTATACAAATCGAACAATAAAAAATTAATCTAGGACTGAAAAACTGAATTAGCCAATGGAGGCCAAGGAAAATTACTGAGACAAAATTTTTTAACATTTTTGCGCAAGTCAGCTGACTCTTTAACTCATTGACCCCTAGAGCTAATTATGTTAATTAATGCTTAATCTCCTAAGCCAATTAACCAGACTATGGCTTCTATCCCTAGTGTTAATTAAAAGATTATCCACTAATCTCACCTATTGCAGATATCCCAAAACAAAACAAAAACTATTACTCCAATCAAAAAATATTTATATTACCAAATGTAGAATTAAAAACAAGCTATACAAGGGTGTTTTTTTGAAACAAAAATACCAAATAATAACAAAGTTATTCCTTATCATAAAAAGAACTATGAATGTAAAATAACATTACCGGGTACGTTTAATTTAATAATTATGAAGTATGAAGTTACACTTTACTGATCCATGCATCACACAGTAAGCACAATTGATTAATTTAGTCCATAACCAGCTTTTAGGATTGGCACTGTAAATAATGTTGGCAATCACAAATTTCGTCAACCGTTATGTTCCTGCATTTTTTTTTTCGAACCCCATTGAATTTCTCAATGTGATATCTATTGCCCATTGGTTTCGTCAAGCAAGTTTGGTCAAAAAGATAAACTAAAAAAAAATTAAATTTGTTTTTCTCGCGTTCTAATATGTATTATGGGCCTAGCCATCTCCTAAAAATGATGGGCATTTAACGGAATTCAGTGCATCATTCCAAATAAAATCCTTGTTGAAAGTTGAATCTCGAAGATTGGCCGCCATTTTAGTTCGCTTCGTCACTAGCTATTTCGGAGCCTTCGTGTTCCTCACTCGAATTGTCAGTCAATTCGCTGTCCAGGATATTATTATTGCTAATTTCTGCGTCTAATATATCTTCCAGTAAAAATCCTTCGGAGTCTGAGTCGGAATCATTGTCCATACCGACGAAATTATTAACAATCTAGGCGTACAAAACTGACATGCATTTAACAAAATGGCGACCCCTGAAAATATTTTTCCTTTAGAGTTCGCGACCTTATGACCCCTAAAACCTGAGTTGTGACGTATAGTTTACGACTTCAATCAAGTTCAATCATTAGTTAAAACTATATATTTATTGGCTAATTACGTCTGGAAAGCGAATCGACGTTTTTTAAAAACTTTATTGATCAATCAAACGTACATATGAAAGAGACCGACAGCAGTCGTTGCCGGGAAAGTTTTTTTGTGAGTTTACGACCTTATAACACCTAACACCTTGTTGTGACCTAGACATTTTATGATACCAATCATTAGTTGAAGCCATTGTTTTAGGGAATTACAACTTTTGGAATGTCAAGCGTTTTTTTTATAACTTTATTGGTCAATGAAACAGTACATCAAAGCGGTCGACCGTCCAAAATGGCGACCGATATGAACAGAATATTCTCGTGAGCTCACGACCTTATAACCCCTGAAGTTTTGTTGTGACGTATGCATTTTTTATGATCATTCGTTAGTTAAAACTATATTTGATTAGATTAACTACTTTTAGTTAGTCAATTGGCTTTAATTTAACAATTTATGGTTTCAGGAAACAATGTAAAAAATAGACCGCGAATTTAAGTCGCTCGGGGATGCCACTAATAATCAGTGGACCGTATATTCAAGCTATCGGTATAGGAGAGGGGTTTAATTGGCCCGTATATTCAAGCTATCGGACCCGATGAGTTAATTCTGTGCACAACACGACTAAAAAATATTCATAAATTTTTTAGGGTGGGTGGGTGGTGGTGAAAGTCTCACTTTTCGGCATAATTTCTGCACCATTCAGCATTTAAAGAACGACAAGCTTTTTGTAGCATTACCAAATGACGTGACGTCAAATTGAATGACAACGTTATTTTGACAAAAAGTTGTCTGAATACAATTGCCTAAAGCTATCTCAAATACAAATAAAATCATCTAAATTTTGCATACTGTATTAACAATAGAATATACGTTTTAATGATACCAAATATGTCTGCTTGATATTTATTGGTGACACGGAATACGCTTGGAAACTCGGGCCGATTCGTTCAGTGAAAATACCACGACGTTAAATTACGTAACGACTTTTCGTTGAGTGGTCACCTAAAAATAGCTCGGGTTTTCTCATTTTACGTCTGAATGAGATCATATTCGGCAGCCAATAAGACGAGGATTCCCGCAAGACACCGCAACTTCCCTTGCGGAAATTGATTCTCTAGCAGACGACAAATTGATGATTTAAAGATTTCAAAGCGAAATTTTACACAGATTTGGTGCTGCGGGTCGAATTTTTTTTTGACGAGGTATGTATTTTTATACGCCCACATTTTCATGTGGACGTATTATGTCGTCGCCCCTGTCCGTCCGTCCACAATTTGTTTGTGGACTCTCTACAGGTCACAATTCTTATCCGATTTTGACGAAACTTGAAATATAGGTTTATCCCCAAAAGATCTCGGCTGCTTTCGGGAAAATCAGACCAAAATTGCCATACAAAATGGCCGCCGTTTGTACGCGAATACTGTTAAAAAAAATGGTATATCACGGTTGTGGACCCTGTAAAGGTCACAATTTTAATTCGATTTTGATGAAACTTGAAATTCATGGTTATAACCCAAAGATCTTGGTTCTTTTCGATATTTGCACATATCGGATTGTAACGTCCTGAATTATGGCCCCTGGTTATACGCAAAATCCCCCTTTCTTTAGCTTGTGGTCCCTCTGGAGGTCACAATTATTATCCCATTTAAAAAAACGTTTGATTATATCACCGTTACACTGTAAGGAAGGTTGAGTTTGAATTTCGGGAAAATCGGACCAAAATTGACAGACAAAATGGCCGCCGTTTGTACGCGAATACTGTTAAAAAAAATGATATATCATGGTTGTGGACCCTGTATAGGTCACAATTTTAATTCGATTTTGATGAGGAAGGTTGAGTTCTAATTTCGTGAAAATCGTACCAAAATTGACGGACAAAATGGTCGCCGTTTGTACGCGAATAGTGTAAAAATACGGTATATCATGGTTGTGGACTCTCTAAAGGTCACAATTCATATCCGATTTTGACGAAAAGTCACATTTCTAGGTTGTGTACCGTCACACCATAATCATTGTCGGTTTCGAATTTCATTAATATCAGACTGGAACTGACCAACTAAATTGCTGCTCCCAATACAGTATGAAATACAGGACTTAAAGATGTAGGAAAAATCACTTTCGGTATTGCTTGTTCTCTGTCCATCTCTCGAAAATGTGGGCGTATCCTGCCTGGCAGTGCCAGCCTATCTTATAATGTCTATTTAATTTATATACACTGAATTAATTAATAAAACACATTTAAGTCGGTATAAAATGCGATCGAAATAGACCCGTGAGCGTGAAAACGGTACCAGTTCAAAGCGGCCATGTTTAGCGTGTTTTGTCACGTGACGCGCTGTCAATTGTTTTATCGAGTGGCCCGCTATTCTTCCGAGATTTTGATACAAACCGTAATTTTTACCCATCACGAAATACATCATTAAAACGACAATTAAATTATCTATAAGTAGAAATTGTTAAAGTTTTTTAAAATTGATAATGATTGTAGAAAGAACGAGTTGAAGATGTGTTTACGTCAAAGGAATTAACACGTACCGATAACGTCAAATCATCAAATTAATGGCGAATGCGTTGTTGTTACGTATATTATTCTTTCTAAGTTTGTGTACGGGTTATTCGCTTTCATTTTCTGCAAATATTTGTAAATGCAACCAATATTGTAACTTAAATAGAACATTGATGAGCATGGAAGTAGAAATTTAAAAAGTATATATTATCAAAAAGTGGCAAAAGTACGCGACCTTAGTTGAAGCACAGATAATACCGTACGGTATTATCTATGGTTGAAGTTAATAAAGTACCGGTATTCGGGTTTTATTTTAAAATAAATTTTAAAAATTTTCCTCACAAACTTAAACAGAAAATTATCTTACTTAGATAATAAATTCTACTACAAAATATAATTAAGTTAATCATTATTTTACTTTTCTTTACACAGATTGTGAAATTAAAAAGGAAAAAGAAACCCACCAAAATTACACAGGAAATTTTGCTGTTGCTGTTGGAACATATCTGAATTCAATTATGTTTGAAAAATTTATTATCTTAAAAGACCACCACCCAAAGATGAAGATGAAATAAGAATTTATGTTTTTGCTGGACCAACAAGTGATGGCCGACTGTTTTCACTTCCTCAAACTGAAGCTGTTAAATTACTGTTAAGTTCAAAGCAAAAATAAGTAATTTATTTTATTTCTAAAAACAAAAACGTAAATTTTAAATATCTGTATGTATTAAAAACGAAGTATCAAAAGAGGATCTTTAGGTGATGAATTGAAAGATAAAGAAAGGTACATAGTAAATGCCATTTCCTGAAGCAATGGTCCGAGGAATCATACACTGGGAGGAGTATGAATAAATTATAAATGCAAGACTAGTTACATATAAATTATTGTCTTGAAATTGAAATAAATGCAAGACTTGTTACATATAGATTATTTTCTTGAAATTGAAATAAAGTTAATAAAAGTGCATAGTATTAATAAATTTCAAAAAATTGTCCACATAATTTATTTTCTGGTTTTTAGTTTCCAGGCACTGGTGACGTTGAAAGGTCTAACTGTCAACTCCTTATCATGTGTTATTTTACTCCTGAAATGTATATAGCTTAATTTATTTTATTATTTTTATACGTCCACATTCATAATGTGAACGTATTATGCCGTCGCCCCTGTCTGTGTGTGTGTGTGTGTGTGTATGTATGTATGTATGTGTGTGTGTGTGTGTGTGTCTGTGGTTCGCCTACAGGGCGCAATTCTTCATGGATTTTCTTCAAACTTGGTATACTTATTCCTTATACCCCAAGGAAGATCCCTATTGTTTTTGGGGCATGCCCGACCCCCAGGGGCCGAGCCACGCCCATTTCAAGTATTTGTTTGTTTGTCGTCCACAGGCCACATTTCTTAACTTATAATCTTGAAACTTTGCATACACATTCTTTATACCCTAAGGAACATCCCTATCGTTTGGGGTGTATGCCCCACCCCCAGGGGCAGAGCCACGCCCATTTTCTTTTCGTGTGTCTTTGTGTCGCCTACAGGGCGCAATTCTTACTGGATTTTCTTCAAACTTGGTATACGTATAACTTATACCCTAAGGAAGATCTCTGTTGTTTTTGGTGCATGCCCAACCCCCCAGGGGCAGAGCCACGCCCATTTTCTTTTTGTGTGTCTCTGTGTCGCCTAGAAGCCGCAATTCTAACTGTATTTTCTTAAAACTTTGTATACTTACCCTAAGGATGATCCGTATTGTTTTTTGGTGCATGCCCGACCCCCAATGGCAGAGCCACGCCCATGCCTTGTATTTATTTGTTTGTCGTCTACAAGCCACATTTCTTAACGTATCATCTTGAAACTTTGAATGATTATTCTTTGTACCCTAAGGAACATTTCTATCATTTGGGGTGCATGCCCAACCCCCAGGGGCAGAGTCACGCCCATTTTCTTTTTGTGTATCGCCTACAGGCTACAATTCTTAATCGGTCATCTTGAAACTTAAAATACTTATTCCTTATACCCTAAGGATGACCCCTTTTGTTTTGGGTGCATGCCCGACCCCCATGGGACAGCAACACCCATTTCGTGTATTTGTTTGTCTGTCGTCTACAGGCTGCATTTCTTAATGTATCATCTTGAAACTTTGAATACTTATTCTTTTTACCTTAAGGAAGATCCGTATTGTTTTTGGTGCATGCCCAACCCCAAGGGACAGTGTCACGCCCATTTTTTTTTTGTCTGTCTGTGTGTCACCTACAGCCCACAATTCTTAATCGATCGTCTTGAAAACTTTTTTTATACTTATTCCTTATACCCTAAGGCTGACCACTATTATTTTTGGTGCATGACGGACCCCCTGGGACAGAGCCACGCCCAATGCTTTTGTGTCTTGTGTTCGCCTACAGGATGCAATTCTTAACAGATCCTTTTAAAACTTTACAAACCTATTCCTTATACCCTAAAGATGACCCCTATTGTTTTTGGTGATTTCCTAACCCCCAGGGGCAGAGCCATGCCCATTTTTACTTCGTGTCTATGTGTGTTGTCTACAGGCCACGATTCTTAATGGATCGTCTTTAAACTTGGGATATGTATTCCATATAGCCTAAGGACGTCAACTGCATGCCACGACTCACACAGGCAAGACACGACCAATTTTTGTGTTTGTCGTTTACAGGCCGCAATTCTGAATGAATCAGCTTGGTACTTGGTTTATGTATTCCTTATAGCCTGAGGGCGTCCACTATTGATTTTGATGAATGTCCCGACCCCCAGGGGCAGAGCCACGCCCACTTTTTGCCTTTAGTGTTAGGAAGGCACAATTCTGAATGGATTATCTTGGTATAGTTATTCCTTATACTCTAAGGACGGCAACTATTAATGTTGGTGCACGACCCTCAACGCTAAACAAACCAAACGCCTAGCGTTCTTGACAAAGTACCATATCAATCAAAGCAGGAATGTGGACGTATATTGTAGCGTTAGCGTTATGTTTAGATTGATCCTGCCTGATGAATTATTTAGAAACTTATTTGGTTATTATAAGACTGGTCAGTTTCAGATTTTATATAATTTAAATATAACATACCTGGTTGAATTGTGCTTCTGTAGATCTTTAATTTGATATGCAACATGAAATAGTTCCCTTCAAACTTTCAAAATATGTCGTTGTGCCCCGCCCCTTTCCCCCCCAGTCACAGTGCGACACATCATTTTTGAAATCAGCATAAAGATATAAAACTTTTCAATTTCAGTAATTTTTGACATGTAAACCTTTACTCATCTCTTTCAGATGATGTTTTGTTAAATAAATATGTATTTTTTATGATTGCCAATCATCCAGGTTGCATTATCTTAAAAACAAAGATGGCCGCTATGTGCCACGCCCCTTTTTGCAAATTGATTCATCAGAAATCATGATGAATTTTTTAATTGATTTTATTTCAGGAACTTTAGTAAATTTAGTTAGTTATGCTTTCAATATCAATTGTATTGAAAAATAAAACATTTGTACCTTGCTTTGTTTATTAAATGTTTGTTATTGAGTTTAATTAAGCGATCACCGAAATCAATATTTCGGATTCTAGCCACGCCCCTTTTTACACGTCGGTATATAGAATCTCTAATTAAAAAAATTGAATTTTTCAGAAAATTTTACTTATATAGCATATTTTCATCACCAATATAGCAGTGGTCAAAATTTAGATACACAATATTAGATTTAAACTACGTTCACTTATAGTAACAAAAACAAAAGGGGAAAATTACATGTTTTCCCTTCTTTAATTACAGTATAATTTTTGTACAAAAATATCAAAATCTGACATCTTAATTTGATCATAACTTTTTTAATAATTTTTCAATTTTCATAATTCAAAAAGAATTGAGATCCTTGTAGCAGCCTCTAAATAAATACATGCATTAAATAGCTGTTAATCACAGTTGAAATTTTGATGTGGTAATGCTACTTTTTGTCTAAAAGTTACCATGGCATACCCGTAATAAATTTTAAGCCTTTTGATAATTTTGAAACAAATCATATACGTGGATAGAATTACTCAGAGAATTTCGTTAGAAAAGGTAATAGTCTACACCACTAATTATATCCATGTTATATCCATGCTTCTCGCTTTTATCAGAATGACAATTTGCATGTCAATCCTTCAGCTGATTGTCTGGGGATACGTTTTTGCACTTGAAAATCCAATTTGATAATTAAAAACTATATTTATTTGTATTTAATGTATGCAAATATGGTAATACAGCAGAGCATAACTCCACACTTGTCTGTGTTACATGCATGCTTCTCGCTTCTATCAGAATGAAAATTTGCACGTCATTCCTTCTGCTGAATGTCTTCGAGAATACGTTTTTGCACTTGGAAATGCACTTTAATAATTAAAAACTTATTTATCTATATTCACTGTATCTAAAAATGTATGTAACAAGAACTATTTTGGTCGTAGGTACGTAACATTTTAGCAACATCGGTCCAAAATAATTGAAATCACTCGTAAGTTTCGTTGTTAGCGTACATTTTGCCATAAACTTGTCTAACAATGCAGTTTGGGCTTTAGCGTATATTGATGTCGTAAATATCAAGCCATGTGGCTGGAAAGCGTCGATGAATTTTGCCGTATGTAACATGATCTTGGACACGAAGTCAAGCACACATGGGTTGAAACAAATGCTAACTGCTAATGAATATTTTCATCACTCGAATTGCGGTTACAAAATGCATGGACTCGTACACATTTTTACGACATAGTCACCGCTTCACTCGATCCTCTGTTCAGCTGGAAAACGATGTAGAACGTATGTAACAAAGTTGGACACGAAGGCGTTACGTACTGTACCCGATTTTTTTTGCTCAAATATACAAAAAAAAATAAATGAAATTAAATTGTGGTCATTGCCTGTGGAAAGTCTTTTTGTAGTAGTCTTGACATATATCAAAAACAATAGTTTTTAAATTACATGTTTACAGTGTAATTTGATTATCCATGAGTGATGCATGAGATTTGTGAAATATTTTTTACAAAATGTGGGAAATTAATGATGGAGATGGACATAGACAATTTTTCATTACAACTTTTAAAGATACACTTAAATCTGGCATATGTTATCTCTGCAGGGTGTTTTCTAAATATACAAATAAAAAAAGTCCAGGTAATACTAATTTTTGTCCCCCGCCTTTCGAAGAAAGTTGGGGGACTATTAAAATGGGTTCGTCCGTCTGTCTGTCCATCTGTCCGTCACACTTTTTGGGACACAATAACTCTCTTCCAAATTGAGCTAGAATGTTCAAACTTGGTGTGTGTGTTTATTAGGTCAATGCCTTGATGGAGTTCGAAGATGAGCATTTTCCGCTTAGGGTAAGCAGAGATAAGCAATTTGATTGGTTGATGCTTTGGGACACGATAACTTTAGTAGCATTACCACATCAAAATTTCAACTGTGATTAACAGCAATTTAATGCATGTATTTATTTAGAGGCTGCTACAAGGATCTCAATTCTTTTTGAATTATGAAAATTGAAAAATTATTAAAAAAGTTATGATCAAATTAAGATGTCAGATTTCGATATTTTTGTACAAAAATTATACTGTAATTAAAGAAGGGAAAACACGTAATTTTTCCCTTTTGTTTTTGTTACAATAAGTGAACGTAGTTTAAATCTAATATTGTGTATCTAGATTTTGACCACTGCTATATGGGTGATGAAAATATGCTATATAAGTAAAATTTTCTGAAAAATTCAATTTTTTTAATTAGAGATTCTATATAGCGACGTGTAAAAAGGGGCGTGGCTAGAATCCGAAATATTGATTTCGGTGATGGCTTAATTAAAATCAATAACAAACATTTAATAAACAAAGCAAGGTACAAATGTTTTATTTTTCAATACAATTGATATTGAAAGCATAACTAACTAAATTTACTAAAGTTCCTGAAATAAAATCAATTAAAAAATTCATCATGATTTCTGATGAATCAATTTGCAAAAAGGGGCGTGGCACATAGCGGCCATCTTTGTTTTTAAGATAATGCAACCTGGATGATTGGCAATCATAAAAAATACATATTTATTTAACAAAACATCATCTGAAAGAGATGAGTAAAGGTTTACATGTCAAAAATTACTGACATTGAAAAGTTTTATATCTTTATGCTGATTTCAAAAATGATGTGTCGCACTGTGACTGGGGGGGAAAGGGGCGGGGCACAACGACATATTTTGAAAGTTTGAAGGGAACTATTTCATGTTGCATATCAAATTAAAGATCTACAGAAGCACAATTCAACCAGGTATGTTATATTTAAATTATATAAAATCTGAAACTGACCAGTCTTATAATAACCAAAAAGTTTCTAAATAATTCATCAGGCAGGATCAATCAAAAAATAATAAAATAAATTAAGCTATATACATTTCAGGAGTAAAATAACACATGATAAGGAGTTGACAGTTAGACCTTTCAACGTCACCAGTGCCTGGAAACTAAAAACCAGAAAATAAATTATGTGGACAATTTTTTGAAATTTATTAATACTATGCACTTTTATTAACTTTATTTCAATTTCAAGAAAATAATCTATATGTAACAAGTCTTGCATTTATTTCAATTTCAAGACAATAATTTATATGTAACTAGTCTTGCATTTATAATTTATTCATACTCCTCCCAGTGTATGATTCCTCGGACCATTGCTTCAGGAAATGGCATTTACTATGTACCTTTCTTTATCTTTCAATTCATCACCTAAAGATCCTCTTTTGATACTTCGTTTTTAATACATACAGATATTTAAAATTTACGTTTTTGTTTTTAGAAATAAAATAAATTACGTATTTTTGCTTTGAACTTAACAGTAATTTAACAGCTTCAGTTTGAGGAAGTGAAAACGGTCGGCCATCACTTGTTGGTCCAGCAAAAACATAAATTCTTATTTCATCTTCATCTTTGGGTGGTGGTCTTTTAAGATAATAAATTTTTCAAACATGATTGAATTCAGATATGTTCCAACAGCATCAGCAAAATTTCCTGTGTAATTTTGGTGGGTTTCTTTTTCCTTTTTAATTTCACAATCTGTGTAAAGAAAAGTAAAATAATGATTAACTTAATTATATTTTTTAGTAGAATTTATTATCTAAGTAAGATAATTTTCTGTTTAAGTTTGTGAGGAAAATTTTTAAAATTTATTTTAAAATAAAACCCGAATACCGGTACTTCAACCATAGATAGGGTGCCCCACGTGCCAACTGAAAAGTTGTTCTTGACACGTTGATCCTGCACGTTTTAGTTCAATGACTTACTACTGATTTCTAACAGTCTCGCACACTCGTTGAGGCTATAAATAGCAACAGCATGCGGAAATGTTCAAAACACCAAACACTACTACAGCCATAAAAAATCTATTGTTGACGATTCTGAATAGCAATAATATTTAACTTTTTGGTTATTACGGCATCTTTAGAAATTACGCTCGTTTTATTTTTTAAATTGCTTTATAATTAGCTGTACCATTAGAAGCTGCATATTTTGGTTAAGTACAAATAATATCTCTGACTCAACATCCGTATGGAAGAATGATGATCAAAGCAGTAGTTTCATTTTACTTTTACAAGGTTCTTAAAAATATTGTTGAGATGCCTGATGTTGGTGCTTCTAAATTCAATTTCTTGTTCCATGTTTCGTAAAAAAAGTAGTCTTGATTATCCCGACCCGTCAATTAGACGTAGAATGATCGGTAGACTAGTTAAGCGAGACTAATTTCAAAACAAGGGCACGTAACCTATCTTTTACTCAAGAGTGTCTGGATGTTATGGACGCCACTCCAAACCATTTTTCAGTATTATTTATGTATGGTTTAATGATCATAGCTTATGAAGTACAGCATGGTCGTTTATTTAGTGACTATGAATGTGTGAAACAGATTTAAGGCTTTCTAAATATATAAGTATTGTGGTGTAATTGTCGAGATATTTGGAGATATTCATTTAGGGTGGGGCACCCTACCATAGATAATACCGTACGGTATTATCTGTGCTTCAACTAAGGTCGCGTACTTTTGCCACTTTTTGATAATATATACTTTTTAAATTTCTACTTCCATGCTCATTAATGTTCTATATAAGTTACAATATTGGTTGCATTTACAAATATTTGCAGAAAATGAAAGCGAATAACCCGTACACAAACTTACAAAGAATAATATACGTAACAACAACGCATTCACCATTAATTTGATGATTTGACGTTATTGGTACGTGTTAATTCCTTTGACGTAAACACATCTTCAACTCGTTCGTTCTACAATCATCATCAATTTTAAAAAACTTTAACAATTTCTACTTATAGATAATTTAATTGTCGTTTTAATGATGTATTTCGTGATGGGTAAAAATTACGGTTTGTATCAAAATCTCGGAAGAATAGCGGGCCACTCGATAAAACAATTGACAGCGCGTCACGTGACAAAACACACTAAACATGGCCGCTTTGAACTGGTACCGTTTTCACGCTCACGGGTCTATTTCGATCGCGTTTTATACCGACTTAAATGTGTTTTATTAATTAATTCAGTGTATATAAATTAAATAGACATTATAAAATACATACCTCGTCAAAAAAAATTCGATCCGCAGCACCAAATCTGTGTAAAATTTTGCTTTGAAATCTTTAAATCATCAATTTGTCGTCTGCTAGAGAATCAATTTCCGCAAGGGAAGTTGCGGTGTCTTGCGGGAATCCTCGTCTGATTGGCTGCCGAATATGATCTCATTCAGACGTAAAATGAGAAAACCCGAGCTATTTTTAGGTGACCACTCAACGAAAAGTCGTTACGTAATTTAACGTCGTGGTATTTTCACAGAACGAATCGGCCCGAGTTTCCAAGCGTATTCCGTGTCACCAATAAATATCAAGGAGACATATTTGGTATCATTAAAACGTATATTCTATTGTTAATACAGTATGCAAAATTTAGATGATTTTATTTTTATTTGAGGTAGCTTTAGGCAATTGTATTCAGACAACTTTTTGTCAAAATAACTTTGTCATTCAATTTGACGTCACGTCATTTGGTAATGCTAACTTTAGCTCTAATTAAGTGAGAGTGATGAAACTTGGTGTGTAGTTTCATTACAGTAATACCTTGACTAAGTTCGATAATGAGCATTTTCTGCTCAGGGTAAGCAGATCGATTCGCAATTTGATTGGTCGAGACTTTGGAACACAATAACTCTCCTTCTAATTGAGTTAAAATGTTCAAACTTGGTGTATATGCTTATTAGGTCAATGCCTTGATGGAGTTCGAAGATGAGCATTTCCGGCTTAGGGTAAGCAGAGATAAGCAATTTGATTGGTTGATGCTTTGGGACACGATAACTTTAGTTCTAATTAAGTGAGAGTGATGAAACTTGGTGTATAGTTTCATTACAGTAATGCCTTGACTAAGATCAATTATGAGCATTTTCTGCTCAGGGTAAGCAGAGTGATAAGCAGTTTGATTTGCCGAGACTTTGGAACACAATAACTCTCCTTCTAATTGAGTTAAAATGTTCAAACTTGGTGTATATGCTTATTAGGTCAATGCCTTGATGGAGTTCGAAGATGTGCATTTCCGGCTTAGGGTAAGCAGAGATAAGCAATTTGATTGGTTGATGCTTTGGGACACGATAACTTTAGTTCTAATTAAGTGAGAGTGATGAAACTTGGTGTATAGTTTCATTACAGTAATGCCTTGACTAAGATCAATTATGAGCATTTTCTGCTCAGGGTAAGCAGAGTGATAAGCAGTTTGATTTGCCGAGACTTTGGAACACAATAACTCTCCTTCTAATTGAGTTAAAATGTTCAAAATTGTAGTAACTCATGTACCAGTACTGTGGCCTTACCCATATATCAAGGTTGTAGACCCTTTAGAGTTTAGAGACCACATTTTTACTCTGATTTTGATGAGACTTGAAATGCATACGTTTTCAACCCAAAGACCTTGGTTCCTTTCGATATTTGCGCGTATCGAATTGTAACTACATGAATTATGGCCCTTGATTGTAGGAAAAATCAATTTCTTTTTAGCTTGTTCTCTATCTGTCTCTCGAAAATGTGGGCGTATCCTGTCTGGCAGCCGCTGGTGAAAAAAAAAGATGCCAGAAATTGTCTGATTAATCGCGATTATTGGGTCAGGCGATTAAATAATCGTCTCCTTTCTCAATAATCGTTATATCACGATATATCATGATTATTTTCAAAATAATCATGATTATGATTTGGGAGAATCAAATTTATAAAATTAGGAAAGTATATCGTATTATTTCGACCGAATTCTCGTCAAAATGACAGAAGGATGATAAAACAGGTATCCGATAAAACACCTCGTGTGAACAGTTTCTAGTTACCCCACTAGGTTGATTATCCAGTCGGCAACTACTCATATGTTATAGTACAAACTATGCGTCTGGATAATATTTCTTTTATTATGGTTAGAAAAGGAAATGAAAATTAAGGAGTTTAGATCGAAGGGAAAATGGCTTTACAAGTTTCGATAACTTTAATATTTATGATACTCGAACAAAACTTTGAAACATATGACAGTACCACAAAACATATTAGAACCATATTAATTAACACTGGAAATCATTGTATGACGAGTCGTTTGTCTATCAATAAAAGTCAATAAAAAGTTTACACGTTTCGTGATGATATGAATGATAGACATTTTTTTTTTATTACAATAATATTAAATATGAAGAAATGCAATGGGGCATTTTCAGATTTTTAGGGACGTAGTAGAAAAATCCTTTACTAATTTACTAATTAATAATACCATAAATAATTAAATTCTCAATAGCAAGCGCTGAAATAAGCGGCCGGACGTGGACAATGTCCGGGTGAATTGACCCCCTTTGACAGGCCAAATTGCCTTTCGTCCGGACATAATTGTCCAACCGAGTTTGGGTAAAACAGTAAGCCAAAAATTCGCGAATTCGAGTCGATCGCTAATTATTACTAGACTCGAAAATCCCGCCACAAAAGTATCAACGACCCGAGTCATAGTGAAAATGTTACTATTTATATCTAGGCTGCGTGCAGATAAAATAAAATCAATAATTTTTAGAATCGGCTTTTTGACGTTGGTTGTATCAACGGCCCGAGTCCTATTGAAAATATAACTATTTTTTAAAGAATCGGCTCAAAATCCAGGCCCAAAAATATCAACGACTCGAGTCATAGTGAAAATGTTACTATTTATATCTCGGCCGCGTGCAGATAAAATAATCAATAATTTTTAGAATCGGCTTTTTTATGCTGATTATATGAACGAACCGAGTCATAGTAAATATATTACTATTTTCTTTGGAATCGGCTCTTTCACGCTGGTTATATCAACGACCCGAGTCATAGTAAAAATATCACTATTTACATGTATCTCGGCCGTGTGAAGATAAAATAATGAATAATATTGAGAATTGGCTCTTTTACGCTGGTTATTCGAGTCTACGTGTAGTAGCTAGCTTTGCGTTACTTTCGTATATGATTAGCTCTAAATCACACCGAACATGGCATGTAATTATACAAATTATTAGTTATAATATTTAAAATGTTACAAGAAAATGTTCAAGTTGACTATGGATGTAATTAGGGAGAGACTTTTTATACGAAAATTAAAATATCTCACTTTATTGGACACTTACGATGTGAATGTAAATAGAAGAGCCTTGAAAGCATGTCGCATAAAATAACTTCTTATTATCCCGGCTAGTAGGACCGTTTCAGAAAATTTTAAGACTGGTACTGTGTCTAATGTCTCTCACTAGTTCGAAAATTACATACAATAAGAACCGTAGAACATACGAAGAAGACGATGGTGTTGTGACAACACTAAAATGTGAACTCTGTAAAGTATTTTAAAATATCAAATATATGAGGGAATTTTCTATAGTATGGAATAATGGTATTTGTCAGGCTGAAAATCTGAAATATCCGGCCGAAAATCAGTTCAACCTGACATGATGTCAGGCTGAACCTTAGCAGTTATTTCAAGGCTTGCTCAATAGATTGTGTGCATTTTTAACTCTGTAGGAAGCGTGACCCAATTATTCTTTCAATAAACATCGTGTTCGTCTTTCATGAATCCCCGGAGATCAATTCGAGGCATTTTAATATGTAATATTTTTTGATAGGCCACTATCGCTATTTGTATCTGCATCACCAATATGTTTCACTGTCAACATCTGATATCAGTAAAACCCTGGTGAAGACGTACCAATGCATCACTAATCCCACTGTAATACTGTTAACACTGGAAAACTGGCATCGTTTAAGATGGGGTTTTTAGACTTGAAAAAATGCTATAGAGTTTGATTTTAAAACATCGTTTGATAATTGACAATAATCGTTTGAAAATTACAAAAATGGTTTAATTAGAACCATAGTTTCATTTAATGGTACAGCGTTTGATTTTTCCGAGGGGGGGTTTAAAAATGGACGAACCGTCGAATTATGTAATGCGTTTGATTACTAGACATCGCTTTAATTTCCGAACTGCCGATTAATTTATCAAGTGTTTAAATATTAGACGAAAAATTTATTTGCTCGTGAGTCGTTTATCCGATCGGTTCATTTTGATTACAATTATTTACATATGAAATGAAGTACGAATAAAAAGGGTGGATATAAAAAAATGCACACGAAGATATGCTAAACTTACCGTGGTCGTAGTATGTAAAAACTTGGTGTATATGCTTACTAGGTCAATGCCTTGATGGAGTTCGAAGATGAGCATTTTCCGCTTAGGGTAAGCAGAGATAAGCAATTTGATTGGTTGATGCTCTGGGACACGATAACTTTAGTTCTAATTAAGTGAGAGTAATGAAACTTGATGTATAGTTTCATTACAGTAATACCTTGACTAAGTTCAATAATGAGCATTTTCTGCTCAGGGTAAGCAGAGCGATACGCAATTTGATTGGTCGAGACTTTGGAACACAATAACTCTCCTTCTAATTGAGTTAAAATGTTCAAACTTGGTGTATACATGCTTATTAGGTCAATGCCTTGATGGAGTTCGAAGATGAGCATTTTCCGCTTAGGGTAAGCAGAGATAAGCAATTTGATTGGTTGATGATTTGGGACACGATAACTTTAGTTGTAATTAAGTGAGAGTGATGGAACTTGGTTTATAGTTTCATTACAGTATAATGCCTTGACTAAGATCGATAATGAGCATTTTCTGCTCAGTGTAAGCAGAGCGATAAGCAATTTGATTTGCTGAGACTTTGGAACACAATAACTCTACTTCTAATTGAGTTAAAATGTTCAAAATTGGTGTGTATACTTTTTAGGTCAATGCCTTGATGGAATTCGAAGATGAACATTTTTCTGCTTAGGGTAGGCAGAGATAAGCAATTTGATTGGTTGATACTTTGGGACAAGATGACTTAGGTTCATCTTGATTGATGATTTTTATGTCAATACAATGACTACATTCTCATTCAGTAATGGATTCGACAGTAACAGTGTATAGAAACGATTGACTCGGACATGAGGGCCCTTTCCCTTGGCTAGAGGGGCCCTTTTGTCAAGCGTGGGGGCCCTTTTGTCTGCCTTTAGGGTCCCCCTAAGTAGGGTACATTTTTATACGCCCACATTGAAATGTGGTCGTATATTGTCGTCGCCCCCGTCCGTCCGTCCGTCCGTCCGTCCGGCGGTCCGGCGTCCACAATTGCTTGTGGACGCTCTACAGGCTAAAGTTAATATCTGATTGACTTTAAATTTATACACAGTGTTTAAGGTCATGAGACGAAGAAGCCTATTGTTTTTCAGCGATTTCCGATAATAACTACCAGAGTTATGGCCCTTGATCACTTCAAAAATTCTTGTGGACGCTCTAGAGGCCAAAGTTAATATCCGATTGACTTTAAATTTATACACAGCGATTAAGGTCATAGACATAAGACAATGACGCCTATTGATTTTCGGCGATTTCCGATAATCAGTGCCAGAGTTATGACCCTTGATCTCTTTAAAAAATCTTGTGGACGCTCTAAAGGTCAAAGTTAATATCCGTTTGACTTTAAATTTATACACAGTGTTTAAGGTCATAAGATGAAGAAGCCTATTGATTTTCAGCGATTTCCAATAATTAGTGCCAGAGTTATGGCCCTTGATCACCTCAAAAAATCTTGTGGACGCTCTAGAGGCCAAAGTTAATATCCGATTGACTTTAAATTTATACACAGTGTTTAAGGTCATAAGACGAAGACGCCTATTGATTTTCAGCGATTTCCGATAATTAGTGCCAGAGTTATGGCCCTTGATCACCTCAAAAAATCTTGTTGACACTCTAGAGGCCAAAGTTAATATCCGATTGACTTTAGATTTATACACAGTGTTTAAGGTCATGAGACGAAGAAACCTATTGATTTTCGGCGATTTCCGATAATTAGTGCCAGAGTTATGGCCCTTGATCTCTTTAAAAAATCATGTGGACGCTCTAAAGGTCAAAGTTAATATCCGATTGACTTTAAATTTATACACAGTGTTTAAGGTCATAAGACGAAGAAGCCTATTGATTTTCAGCGATTTCCGATAATTAGTGCCAGAGTTATGGCCCTTGATCACTTCAAAAAATCTTGTGGACGCTCTAGAGGCCAAAGTTAATATCCGATTGACTTCAAATTTATACACAGTGTTTAAGGTCATAAGACAAAGACGCCTATTGATTTTCAGCGATTTCCGATAATTAATACCAGAGTTATGGCCCTTGATCACCTCAAAAAATATTGTGGACGCTCTGGAGGCCAAAGTTAATATCCGATTTACTTTAAATTTATACACAGTGTTTAAGGTCATAAGACGAAGAAGCCTATTGATTTTCAGCGATTTCAAATAATTACTGCCAGAGTTATCTCCCTTGATAACTTCAAAAATTCTTGTGACGCTATAGAGGCCAAAGTTACCATCCGATTGACTTCAGATTGATACATAGAGTTTAAAGGGTCAATCCCAGTAACTTTTTGGGGAATAAAACTGCTTAATTTTGTGTTAATATCCCTTATATCCCATTACCTAAGGCCGATCAACTAACCCGATATTTGTGATATGCTTGTAAATGACTTAAACCTGACAGTCTTCATCTGGAAACGGAGACCGTTGTATTATACAGTATCTGGATGAAACCAGACTTTTTTCTGTAAAAATGATATGTAGGTGAAATTTACCTTTTGTTATCAAGTACAGTACATGGGTCATTCACTGTATAGATCTCTCAAGAAACGGGAATCGATTATTAGGTCACCCAATCAAAAAATTGACCCGAAATCTTAAAAGGGTTACGTGTCCGGATAAGCAGTGTTGACGTTAACGTCAAAACGACTCAGTATTTTGAGCTGAAACTTTGAGCCAAGGTAAATACACCATGTCTCTATATTTTGGTCCATAAATTTCGTAAATGCTCGGACTTTAATTTTTGAGACTCTGTTCTTATCGGGATTGTCCCTTTAAGGTGTTGAAACGAACAAGTATTTTGATTTTCAATGAATTTAGATAACTGAACAGCTAAATCCATGATATTAAATGTTTCATGTATATACTAATTGTTAGCGTGGGGTAAAACTTTATAAAAAGCAATCAAATTCTAATGATTTTCTGATAATTACATAATGAGTTGTTACTCTTACTCAGTTTTTATACGCCCACATTTTCATGTGGACGTATATTGTCGTCGCCCCCGTCCGTCCGTCCGTCCACAATTGTTTGTGAACAGTCTACAGGTCACAATTTTTATCCGATTTCAATGAAACTTAAAACATAGGTTTATCACCCTAAGATCTCGGTTCCTTTCGATATTAGCATGTATCGGACTGTAACTTCATGGGTTATGGCCCCTGATTGTACGAAAAATCACGTTTTTTAGCTTGTGAACAGTTTAGAGGTCACAATTTTGAACCGATTTGGATGAAACTTGAAATGCATGTTTATAACCCAAAGATCTTGGTTCCTTTCGATATTTGCGCCAATCGAATCGTAACTTCCTGAATTATGGCCCCTGATTGTCCGAAAAATCGCCCTTTTTAGCTTGTGGTCCCTCTGGAGGTCAAAATTGTTATCCGATTTAAAAAAACGTTTGATTATATCACCGTTCCATGGTTATGAAGGTCGAGTTCGAATTTCGTGAAAATCGGACCAAAATTGACGGACAAAATGGCCGCCATTTGTACGCGAATAGTGCGAAAATATGTTAAATCAAGGTTGTGAACAGTGTAGAGGACACAATTTTGAACCGATTTGGATGAAACTTGAAATGCATGTTTATAACCCAAAGATCTTGGTTCCTTTCGATATTTGCGCCAATCGGATCGTAACTTCCTGAATTATGGCCCCTGATTGTCCGAAAAATTGCCCTTTTTAGCTTGTGGTCCCTCTGGAGGTCAAAATTGTTATCCGATTTAAAAAAACGTTTGATTATATCATTGTTCCATGGTTATGAAGGTCGAGTTCGAATTTCGTGAAAATCGGACCAAAATTGACGGACAAAATGGCCGCCATTTGTACGCGGATAGTGTGAAAATATGTTATATCAAGGTTGTGAACAGTGTAGAGGACACAATTTTGAACCGATTTGGATGAAACTTGAAATGCATGTTTATAACCCAAAGATCTTGATTCCTTTCGATATTTGCGCCAATCGGATCATAACTTCCTGAATTATGGCCCCTGATTGTACGAAAAATTGCCCTTTTTAGCTTGTGGTCCCTCTGGAGGTCAAAATTGTTATCCGATTTAAAAAATCGTTTGATTATATCACCGTTCCATGGTTATGAAGGTCGAGTATGAATTCTGTGAAAATCGGACCAAAATTGACGGACAAAATGGCCGCCGTTTGTACGCGAATATTGTGAAAATATGTTATGTAAAGGTTGTGGACCTTATAGAGGTCACAATTTTGAACCGATTTTGATGAAACTTGACATGTATGTTTATAACCCAAAGATCGTGGTTCCTTTCGATATTTGCGCCCATTGGATCATAACTTCCTGAATTATGTCCCCGGATTGTCCGAAAAATCGCTTTTTTTCGCTTTTGGTGCCTCTAGAGGTCAAAATTATTATCCGATTTAAAAAAACGTTTGACTATATCACCGTTACATGGTAATGAAGAGAGAGTTTGAATTACGTGAAAACCGGACTAGAATTGACGGACAAAATGGCCGCCGTTTGTACACGAATAGTGTGAAAATATGTTATATCAAGGTTGTGGACCCTATAGAGGTCACAATTTTGAATCGATTTTGATAAAACTTGACAGATCTTGGTTCCTTTCGATATTTGCGCCCATCGGGTCATTACTTCCTGAATTATGTCCCCTGATTGTACAAAAAATCACCCTTTTTAGCTTGTGGTGCCTCTGGAGGTCACAATTATTATATGATTTAAAAAAAACCGTTTGATTATAAAAACCAAACAAATTCTAATGATTTTCTGATAATTCCTTAATATGCAACAATTCTTGTTGACTGCCCGGACGATTTAGCTGCTGTGGGCGTATGTTTCGTTGCCTGGCAACCTATCTTTTTTTTTTAAACATACCAAATCTTTGACTTGATTTTTCTCAAAACTTACTTTGAGTTGGATGACTTCAAGCAGTCACACTCACAGCTCAGTTAATTTATGCCCAATACATCAAATTGAAGGTATTGAGATGGAGAATATGAAAATAACAATAACTCAATTTTCAAAATTTCCTCATTGATCGAGACTCAGTATGCCATGGCGGGTCACATATGATAAATAATGTTTGTATGCTAATGTGAACAGCGTTAAACTGAATGGTAAGTACCATGGAAGATAATGAATTTGCAAAAGAGCAAGTACACTTAAGTTTTAATTAAAGTTATTGTGATGGATTTTCTGCAAGACACTGGCCTGGCATCAGATGTTCCATCCCTGCGTTGGTCAAGACAGTTTATCAGGATTTTCCTGTGTGGTTTTCCCTCGTGAGTGGTGCAGAACAGGGGGCCTGGCAAGGAAAGAGGTCCTGTTTACATATTGGAATGCACGTAAAAGATCCCTTGGCAGTTGGAATTCAAAATAAGACTAGACCATAGTGCTACTGCCTGGGGAAAAATTTCCTTCATAGCACACTGTATGGCATATGCCTAACAATGCCCGTCTTCATAAGCCCAGTCACAGAAGGACATTAAACCCCATTTCATTTATAATTTTCAGCTATCTGGATAGTGTTAATCGAATAGCGGAGCCAGATTACTTACCCTCACTGCAGGATATTTTGCGTGTAAGAGTCCCAACTACGGGTATCATTGAATATCCTTTTGATCTTGATAGTATAATATTCAGGTAAGTCAATTTTACAATACGTTGACCAGAAATATAAGTTTCTAAACAAAACATGTATGCTTTATGCCGCAACTTCATATGCTTGATGAATGAATGAATCTTTCTAGGATGGTTGATGTTGGGGGCCAAAGATCAGAAAGACGGAAATGGATTCACTGTTTTGAAAATGTCACGTCCATTATGTTTTTAGTCGCCTTAAGTGAATATGATCAAGTATTGGTAGAATCCGACAATGAGGTAAGTTAAGAATTACGTATAAAAGTTGTCAAACATTTTCTGCTCCGGGTAAGCAGAGTGATAAGCCATTGGATCGGTTGAGACTTTGGAACACAATAACTCTCCTTCTAACTGAGTTACCATGTTCAAACTTGGTGTAGGTGAATGACTTGATTGCAGACAGTAAACAGAGAAAAGCAATCTGATTGGTTGATGCTTTGAGGCACGATAACTTTTATTATAATGAAGTGAGAGCGATGAAGTTGCACATGTTCAACTTCTGCAACTCGTTGCAACTAGCGGCAACTAGTTGCAGTCGACATGAGCAATACTGTATTTTTCGGTGTATTAGGCGCACTTTTTTTACCAAATACTATATTTTCTAGACTGTTGCGCCTAATACACAACATTAAGCAAATCCAGGCTTTTCCCGTGTCTTCACCGAAGTCAGTTCAAATTAAACACAATAATGTTCCCTTTTGTGTCCATTTATATTTGTTATTAATGTTTTAGATAGTTTAAAATACGTCAATAATTATCACCCATATTTCTGTTATTTTGTGCATAAAAAAGATGTCAACATTTTCTGCTTATCGGTGTACAGTATAGTGTTAGTCATAACCGTCAATGCAAACCCTATCGGCCGATAGCCAATCAACGTTAACGATGTTTAAAAAAATAGCATGTGTCATTCCGTGTCAAATCAGCCATTGAGTTAAACCGTACCCCTTCGATTTAGTTGAAATTTGGTGTATATTGGTCATTCCATAAATGAGGGGGCCAAAGTGGGACATGGGTACTAAAATTTTAAGTAATCTCAATCACTGATAAACTTATACCAATAATAGGAGTAATGTATGCCATTTGTGGGACAGTTAATGATTTCTCATTGTTGAGTTCCAAAAAAAAGTAATGAACGATTTTACATGACCGGTTACGTACAGATTTCTCGTGTAAAGGGACACCAAATTAGACTTTTAATGCTAAATTTCTTTGGATGTATAAGATATATTAATGTGTTTATGATGTATTATTATTCAAATGAGGCACCTTCATAAGAAATCTAAGCAGAAATAGTGAATATTTGTGCCAACACCTCTTGTCAGCCAATGTCGATTACATGGATATTCCCAACTTCTCCATACAAACTTAAAAGTGTCTTTAGATGTTTAAAAAAAAAAGATTTTACAAAATTGTTGAAGTTTGTATGACCCTAACCCTCGACATGAACTACTGTACTTGAAAATCAGTATTGTATCATGAAAAATCACCAAGGAAAGGTTTAATGTGATCCGGAGTATTGCAGTTTCACGTGTAAAGGGACACCAAATGTTGACGACTTGAATACTAATAATTTAATCAAGCCATATTAAGTAGTATTTCAACTTTAAAACTTGAACAATGAATGAACTTTCAAATATTAAAAAAAAATAAAACTTTCAACAATCAAAATGAGTAGCAGTCTTTGAGAATTGCTTGTGTCCCTTTCAATAGCTTACGTTGTGAACCCGTTTAGCCAAAAAAATAATTAAAAAAGACTTGAAAGAGCAAGGTAACATTTCAAAATTGTCAGCTTGTCACAGGGAAGCAAAGAAAATAATGGAGCATTAGTTACATACGTGTATACTAATACAATATCTCGTTAATGATAGGGACACGACATTTTTGGTTTCCCATTTTTATAATAATATACTGACACTGCAACCATTCTGTCACGTGATCCCCAAATACCAAGGAAGCGATAATTTTCAGGTATCGAAGAATACTATTATTTTAGACTCGGCAGTTATAACGTTCAGCATTTATGCACCGTATGCAAGAGAAAAATTTGCGTCACAACGTAATTTCGATCACAACGTAAATACTGGGACACTAAACTTTGATTCGAACTTATTCAGAAAATATCCATTCGCCGGGCCATCGACTGCTTTGGATATGTGTATCATGTGACCGTAAACTAAACATCTCTCTCTGACGTAATTCTCAGATAATAGACGGCGTTACCGGTGGCATAAACAAGCACTTCGTAAATTGAACGAGGGACGCAATTTTGAATGTCGATAAAGCTAATAAAATTTGTACGGACAATTTTACAACATACATCTGATTACGTATTCGGAATTTGTTATTTTTTCAACGCCAACGAGATGGAATAGAGATGAAACATTTTGGTTTTATTTTTCAAGTTAATATCGTGGCTAAACTGACAAAAATACAACGTAAATATTGGGGACACAAAAATTTACGTTGTGAGGCGTGAATAAAAATCCTTCGTCTGAGATTATTTAACATTTGTTTAGAAATGAAAAATTACCAAACGAAATTTTACATCTTCTGCTGCATGTCTTATGAAAATATTTGGAAATATTAGTATTTTGCTCAACATGGTCTAGTTGTTAAAATGTTAAGTAAAAAATGTCCCCAAAAGTAACTCAAAATTTCAGGGACACCATGAATTGCAACATAAAAATATTTAACCACAAACCGATTTTCTATGTTTTTATAGAACATAAGTATAAAATAATAAACATATTACATGATGAATTACTTTTTTAAATAATTGGTGATCAGAAAATAGGTATTTTTGCTGCTTTGAGCAATGATATGTATGAATTTTCAATTGGACCCCTCATTTATGGAATGACCCACATGCTTATTTGGGAAGGAAAAACTGTCATTTCAAATTTTAGCTTGATCCGACCAAAGGTTGCCGAGATATGGCTGTTTCAATTTGGGTCATTTTGGCCAAAATGGGCATGGCAGCCATTATTCATTTGACCATTACTCAGTAACCAACAAGTCAAAATTGCTATAATGTAGCTTTCATATGTATTACATATGAAAGCTTATTATTTCTGTTAAAGTTATTATTATTATTTTTTTTTGTGTGTGTTTTCTGCAAATCGGATTTCTCTGAAATTTTGACCTACCCCCCCAAAAATGGGGTGCGAACCTTGATTAAATATATTTTCAAAACATTTTACAAATCCGAAATCACCGAATTTTACGAACAAATGCATTTGACCTACAATGCTGTAACTTTGTGACTATTTGATCTATTTTACTAATTTTTTTTTCTTTGAGTATCCTAAGACATTTACTTCAAATCTGCAATTTCGGATTTTCGAATTTCGAAAATTCGTCGCTGTGATTTCAAACTGGAAGTTTACACCAACTTGACAACTTCTTTAGTAGTTGTACGATTTTCATGAAATTTAATATGTAAGTAGACCTTAATGATGCGACTTGAAAGATGACTTTAGAAATTTTCTAACTTATTTCCCCTTGGAGAAATTTAGGCTCAAATTTTTCAAAAAAATTGACGAAATATAGGTCAGAATGACCTGATTTTATTTTTCGATACTAGACAAGTAATTACTGATTCGTACACAAAATATGGAGTTTGTCGATCAAACCAGAAGTGCCACCATCTTGAAGCGTGAAAAATCCCTAAGGCTTTTTTATACGCCCACATTGCAATGTGGTCGTATATTGTCGTCGACCCCGTCCGTCCGTCCGCCCGTCCGTCCGTTGCTTGTGGAGGCTCTAGAGGCTAAAGTTAATATCCGATTGACTTTAAATTTGTACACAGTGTTTAAAGTCATGAGACGAAGAAGCCTATTGTTTTTCAGAGTTAATATCCGATTGACTTTAAATTTACACACACTGTTTAAGGTCGTTTCAATGTGGGCATATAAAAATAAGCTCCCCCTGACCATCTTAATTGTTAGCAATAAACGTTTGCCCCCTAAAATCGGCAAATTTACACAGGACAGGATTGTATACAAAAAAGTACTTGGTTAGTGAAATCTGTCCAAACGAGGTAAAAAAAAAATGCCTCGTCTGGAGTTCCAAAACAAGGTTTTTTAAATTGCCCTTTTTATACGCCCACATGGAAATGTGGTCGTATATTGCCGTCGCCCCCGTCCGTCCGTCTGTCGGTCCGTCGGTCCATCCGTCCATCGTCCACAATTTCTTGTGAACGCTCTAGAGGCTAAAGTTAATCTCCGATTGACTTGAAATTTATACACAGTGTTTAAGGTCATGAGACGAAGAAGCCTATTGATTTTCGGTGATATCTGATAATTACTGCCAGAGTTATGACCCTTGATCACTTTGAAAAATCTTGTGAACGCTTTAGAAGCTATAGTTAATATCCGATTGACTTTAAATTTATACACAGTGTTTAAGGTCGTGAGATGAAGAAGCTTATTGATTTTCGGTGATATCTGATAATTACTGCCAGAGTTATGACCCTTGATCACTTTGAAAAATCTTGTGAACGCTTTAGAGGCTATAGTTAATATCCGATTGACTTTAAATTTATACACGGTGTTAAAGGTTGTGAGACGAAGAAGCCTATTGATTTTCAGCGATATCCGATAATTACTACCAGAGTTATGACCCTTGATCACTTTGAAAAATCTTGTGAACGCTCTAGAGGCTATAGTTAATATCCGATTGACTTTAAATTTATACACAGTGTTTAAGGTCGTGAGATGAAGAAGCCTATTGATTTTCTCTGAAATTTTGACCTACCCCCCCAAAAATGGGGTGCGAACCTTGATTAAATATATTTTCAAAACATTTTACAAATCCGAAATCACCGAATTTTACGAACAAATGCATTTGACCTACAATGCTGTAACTTTGTGACTATTTGATCTATTTTACTAATTTTTTTTTCTTTGAGTATCCTAAGACATTTACTTCAAATCTGCAATTTCGGATTTTCGAATTTCGAAAATTCGTCGCTGTGATTTCAAACTGGAAGTTTACACCAACTTGACAACTTCTTTAGTAGTTGTACGATTTTCATGAAATTTAATATGTAAGTAGACCTTAATGATGCGACTTGAAAGATGACTTTAGAAATTTTCTAACTTATTTCCCCTTGGAGAAATTTAGGCTCAAATTTTTCAAAAAAATTGACGAAATATAGGTCAGAATGACCTGATTTTATTTTTCGATACTAGACAAGTAATTACTGATTCGTACACAAAATATGGAGTTTGTCGATCAAACCAGAAGTGCCACCATCTTGAAGCGTGAAAAATCCCTAAGGCTTTTTTATACGCCCACATTGAAATGTGGTCGTATATTGTCGTCGACCCCGTCCGTCCGTCCGTCCGTTGCTTGTGGAGGCTCTAGAGTTTAAAGTTAATATCCGATTGACTTTAAATTTATACACAGTGTTTAAAGTCATGAGACGAAGAAGCCTATTGTTTTTCAGAGTTAATATCCGATTGACTTTAAATTTACACACACTGTTTAAGGTCGTTTCAATGTGGGCATATAAAAATAAGCTCCCCCTGACCATCTTAATTGTTAGCAATAAACGTTTGCCCCCTAAAATCGGCAAATTTACACAGGACAGGATTGTATACAAAAAAGTACTTGGTTAGTGAAATCTGTCCAAACGAGGTAAAAAAAAAATGCCTCGTCTGGAGTTCCAAAACGAGGTTTTTTAAATTGCCCTTTTTATACGCCCACATGGAAATGTGGTCGTATATTGCCGTCGCCCCCGTCCGTCCCTCTGTCGGTCCGTCCGTCGGTCCATCCGTCCATCGTCCACAATTTCTTGTGAACGCTCTAGAGGCTAAAGTTAATCTCCGATTGACTTTAAATTTACACACACTGTTTAAGGTCGTTTCAATGTGGGCATATAAAAATAAGCTCCCCCTGACCATCTTAATTGTTAGCAATAAACGTTTGCCCCCTAAAATCGGCAAATTTACACAGGACAGGATTGTATACAAAAAAGTACTTGGTTAGTGAAATCTGTCCAAACGAGGTAAAAAAAAAATGCCTCGTCTGGAGTTCCAAAACGAGGTTTTTTAAATTGCCCTTTTTATACGCCCACATGGAAATGTGGTCGTATATTGCCGTCGCCCCCGTCCGTCCCTCTGTCGGTCCGTCCGTCGGTCCATCCGTCCATCGTCCACAATTTCTTGTGAACGCTCTAGAGGCTAAAGTTAATCTCCGATTGACTTGAAATTTATACACAGTGTTTAAGGTCATGAGACGAAGAAGCCTATTGATTTTCGGTGATATCTGATAATTACTGCCAGAGTTATGACCCTTGATATCTTTGAAAAATCTTGTGAACGCTTTAGAAGCTATAGTTAATATCCGATTGACTTTAAATTTATACACAGTGTTTAAGGTCGTGAGATGAAGAAGCCTATTGATTTTCGGTGATATCTGATAATTACTGCCAGAGTTATGACCCTTGATCACTTTGAAAAATCTTGTGAACGCTTTAGAGGCTATAGTTAATATCCGATTGACTTTAAATTTATACACGGTGTTAAAGGTCGTGAGACGAAGAAGCCTATTGATTTTCAGCGATATCCGATAATTACTACCAGAGTTATGACCCTTGATCACTTTGAAAAATCTTGTGAACGCTCTAGAGGCTATAGTTAATATCCGATTGACTTTAAATTTATACACAGTGTTTAGGGTCATGAGATGAAGAATCCTATTTGATTTTCAGTGATATCTGATAATTTCTGGCACTTGATCACTTTGAAATACCTTGAGGCTAGAGGCTATAGAGGCTATAGTTAAATTTATACACAGTGTTTAAGGTCGTGAGATGAAGAAGCCTATTGATTTTCGGTGATATCTGATAATTACTGCCAGAGTTATGACCCTTGATCACTTTGAAAAATCTTGTGAACGCTTTAGAAGCTATAGTTAATATCCGATTGACTTTAAATTTATACACAGTGTTTAAGGTCGTGAGATGAAGAAGCCTATTGATTTTCGGTGATATCTGATAATTACTGCCAGAGTTATGACCCTTGATCACTTTGAAAAATCTTGTGAACACTTTAGAGGCTATAGTTAATATCCGATTGACTTTAAATTTATACACAGTGTTTAAGGGCATGAGACGAAGAAGCCTATTGATTTTCGGTGATATCCGATAATTACTACCAGAGTTATGACCCTTGATCACTTTGAAAAATCTTGTGAACGCTCTAGAGGCTAAAGTTAATATCCGATTGACTTTAAATTTATACACAGTGTGTTTTCATGATAGGAAGAAGCCTGTTGATTTTCAGCAATATCCGATAATTCCTGCCAGAGTTATGACCCTTGATCACTTTGAAAAATCCTGTGAAAGCTCTAGAGGCTAAAGTTAATATCCGATTGAATTTAAATTTATACACAGTGTTTAAAGTCATGATACAAAGAAGCCTATTGATTTTCAGCGATATCCGATAATTACTACCAGAGTTATGACCCTTGATCACTTTGAAAAATCTTGTGAACACTCTAGAGGCTATAGTTAATATCCGATTGACTTTAAATTTATGCACAGTGTTTAAGGTCATGAGACGAAGAAGCCTATTGATTTTCTGTGATATCCGATAATTACTACCAGAGTTATGACCCTTGATCACTTTGAAAAATCTTGTTAACGCTGTAGAGGCTAAAGTTAATATCCGATTGACTTTAAATTTGTACACAGTGTTTAGGGTCATGAGATGAAGAATCCTATTTGATTTTCAGTGATATCTGATAATTTCTGGCACTTGATCACTTTGAAATACCTTGAGACAAACCATCAAAACTATTCTAATCATTTCTGATAATTATTTAATGGGCTATTACTCGTAATAAGATTATCATGTGTTGTAAATAGTAAATGTTCTCCTTACTGATAAAAGAAACAATATGCGACAACCCTTGTTGACTGCCCGGACGACTTAGCTGTTGTGGGCGTATGTTTCGTTGCCTGGCAACCTATCTTTTTGGAACGAGGTATTTTGTTCAGAACAAGGCTTGGTAAAAATGCCTCGATTACTAAACGTGGATTTTTCAAGATAGTTAGTAGCGGTATTTGCTATCGGCGAATTTGTAAAAATTAAGATTTATGTTATTTAATACGAAAATAAAACCAGTTCAAACTATATTATTATTAGAGAAATTGACAAGACAAGAATACACGCCATCGGTGGCGGTGTAAAACTATTGCAGACACATAGCTACCTTGATTGATTTATTGCCCCAATCAGGTATAGGTGTTAAGAAACAACTGTGGTGTTGTGACATTTTATTGGGGGCAATAAATTAATCAAGGTATAGCTGTGTGTCTGCAATTGTTTTACACCTCCACCTAACAAATTACTGTTTATCTAATCTAAGTACAACAAATAAATAATCCATTCTTATTAATCAAAAAAGCATAAAATTTCATTTCATATTTCTAATACGCCTGTTTATTTTTTATACGCCCACATTGAAATGTGGTCGTATATTGTCGTCGCCCCCGTCGGTCCGGCATCCACAATTGCTTGTGGACGCTCTACAGGCTAAAGTTAATATCCGATTGACTTTAAATTTATACACAGTGTTTAAGGTCATGAGACGAAGAAGCCTATTGTTTTTCAGAGTTTTCCGATAATAACTACCAGAGTTATGGCCCTTGATCACTTCAAAAAATCTTGTGGACGCTCTAGAGGCCAAAGTTAATATCCGATTGACTTTAAATTTATACACAGCGTTTAAGGTCATAAGACAATGATGCCTATTGATTTTCGGCGATTTCCGATAATTAGTGCCATAGTTATGGCCCTTGATCTCTTTAAAAATTCTTGTGGACGCTCTAAAGGTCAAAGTTAATATCCAATTGACTTTAAATTTATACACAGTGTTTAAGGTCATAAGACAAAGACGCCTATTGATTTTCAGCGATTTCCGTTAATTAGTGCCAGAGTTATGGCCCTTGATCACCTAAAAAAATCTTGTGGACGCTCTGGAGGCCAAAGTTAATATCCGATTGACTTTAGATTTATACACAGTGTTTAAGTTCATGAGACGAAGAAGCCTATTGATTTTCTGCGATTTCAAATAATTACTGCCAGAGTTATCTCCCCTGATAACTTCAATAATTCTTGTGACGCTATAGAGGCCAAAGTTACATTCCGATTGACTTCAGATTGATACATAGAGTTTAAGGTGTTGAAACGAACAAATATTTTGATTTTCAATGAATTTAGATAACTGAACAGCTAAATCCATGATATTAAATGTTTCATGTATATACTAATTGTTAGCGTGGGGTAAAACTTTATAAAACGCAATCAAATTCTAATGATTTTCTAATAATTACATAATGAGTTGTTACTCTTAATCAGTTTTTAGTGTATTACAAATGTTTCATTACCGAAAAAAGTAAAAATATGCGACAACCCTTGTTGACTGCCCGGACGATTTAGCTGCTGTGGGCGTATGTTTCGTTGCCTGGCAACCTATCTTTTAATAATTTTTCATTTTTCATAATTCAAAAAGAATTGAGATCCTTGTAGCAGCCTCTAAATAAATACATACATTAAATTGCTGTTAATCACAGTTGAAATTTTGATGTGGTAATGCTAGCTAAAGTTAATCTTCGATTGACTTGAAATTTATACACGGTGTTTAAGGTCATGAGACGAAGAAGCCTATTGATTTTCAGCGATATCCGATAATTACTACCAGAGTTATGACCCTTGATCACTTTGAAAAATCTTGTGAACGCTCTAGAGGCTATAGTTAATATCCGATTGACTTTAAATTTATACACAGTGTTTAAGGTCATGAGATGAAGAAGCCTATTGATTTTCGGTGATATCTGATAATTACTGCCAGAGTTATGACCCTTGATCAATTTGAAAAATCTTGTAAACGCTCTAGAGGCTAAAGTTAATATCCGATTGACTTTAAATTTATACACAGTGTTTAAGGGCATGAGACGAAGAAGCCTGTTGAATTTCAGCAATATCCGATAATTACTGCCAGAGTTATGACCCTTGATCACTTTGAAAAATCTAAAGTTAATATTCGATTGACTTTAAATTTATACACACTATTTACGGTCATGATACAAAATGGCCTATTTATTTTCAGCGATATCCGATAATTACTGCCAGAGTTGTGACCCTTGATCTCTTTGAAAAATCTTGTAAACGCTCTAGAGGCTAAAGTTAATATCCAATTGACTTCAAATTTATACACAGTGTTTAAGTGCATGAGACGAAGAAGCCTGTTGATTTTCAGCAATATCCGATAATTCCTGCCAGAGTTATGACCCTTGATCACTTTGAAAAATCTTGTGAACGCTCTAGAGGCTAAAGTTAATATCCAATTGAATTTAAATTTATACACGGTGTTTAAAGTCATGATACAAAGAAGCCTATTGATTTTCAGCAATATCCGATAATTACTGCCAGAGTTATGACCCTTGATCACTTTGAAAAATCTAAAGTTAATATTCGATTGACTTTAAATTTATACACACTATTTATGGTCATGATACAAAATAGCGTATTTATTTTCAGCGATATCCGATAATTACTGCCAGAGTTATGACCCTTGATCACTTTGAAAAACCCTGTGAATGCTCTAAAGGCTAAAGTTAATATCCGATTGACTTTAAATTTGTACACAGTGTTTAGGGTCATGAGACGAAGAATCCTATTTGATTTTCAGTGATATCTGATAATTTCTGGCACTTGATCACTTTGAAATATCTTGGGGACAAAGGCCTTGAGACAAACCATCAAAACTATTCTAATCATTTCTGATAATTATTTAATGGGCTATTACTCGTAATAAGATTATCAGGTGTTGTAAATAGTAAATGTTCTCCTTACTGATAAAAGAAACAATATGCGACAACCCTTGTTGACTGCCCGGACGACTTAGCTGTTGTGGGCGTATGTTTCGTTGCCTGGCAACCTATCTTTCATTTTTATACGCCCACATAGAAATGTGGACGTATATTGCCGTCGCCCCCGTCCGTCAGTCTGTCGGTCCGTCCGTCGGTCCGTCCGTCGGTCCGTCCGTCCGTCCGTCCATCGTCCACAATTTTTTGTGAACGCACTAGAGGTCAGGGTTAATATCCGATTGACTTTAAATTTATACACAGTGTTTAAGGTCATGAGACGAAGAAGCCTATTGATTTTCAGCAATATCCGATAATTACTGCCAGAGTTATGACCCTTGATCACTTTGAAAAATCTTGTGAACGCTCTAGAGGCTAAAGTTAATATTGGATTGACTTTAAATTTATACACAGTGTTCAAGGTCATGATACGAAGAAGCCTATTGATTTTCAGCAATATCCGATAATTACTGCCAGAGTTATGACCCTTGATCACTTTGAAAAATCTTGTGAACGCTCTAGAGGCTAAAGTTAATATTGGATTGACTTTAAATTTATACACAGTGTTTAAGGTCATGATACGAAGAAGCCTATTGATTTTCACGGATTTCCGATAATAAGTGCCAGAGTTATGGCCCTTGATCACTTCAAAAAATCTTGTGGATGCTCTAGAGGACAAAAATGATGTCCGATTGACTTCAAATTTATACACGGTGTTTAAGGTCATGAGACGAAGAAGCCTTTTGATTTTCAGCGATTTCTGATAATTAGTGCCAGAGTTGTGTCCCTTGATCACTTCAAAAAATCTTGTGGATGCTCTAGAGGCCAAAGTTAATATCTGATTGACTTTAAATTTATACACGGTGTTTAAGGTCATGAGACGAAGAAGCCTATTGATTTTCAACGATCTCTGATAATTATTGCCAGAGTTATGGCCCTTGATCATATCAAAAAATCCTGTGGACGCTCTAGAGGCCAAAGTTAATATCCGATTGACTTTAAATTTACACACACTGTTTAAGGTCATGAGACGAAGAAACCTACTGATTTTCAGCGATTTCAAATAATTACTTCCAGAATTATCTCCCTTGATCACTTCAAAAAACCTTGTGACACTATAGATGCCAAACTTATCATCCGATTGACTTCAGATTGATACACAGAGTTTAAGGTGTTGAAACGAACAAGTATTTTGATTTTCAATGAATTTTGATAACTGAACAGCTAAATCCATGATATTAAATATTTCCTATACTAATTGTTAGCGTGGGGCAAAACTTTATAAAAAGCTAACAAATTCTAATGATTTTCAGATAATTACATAATGAGTTGTTACTCTTAATCAGATTTTAGTGTATTACAAATGTTTCATCCCCCCAAAAAGTAAAAATATGCGACAACCCTTGTTGACTGCCCGGACGATTTAGCTGCTGTGGGCGTATGTTTCGTTGCCTGGCAACCTATCTTTTATTTTTTTTTCATTTTTTATTTTTTATTTTGTGAAATGCCTCTTAAGCAGGTGATACTGTGACAGAAAACGAAACGGGGTAGAATCCTGTAGAAAATAGATAAAAATGGATACCAGTAATGATAAATATCCATAAAATTATAAGATATTGTGCAATATTTACACTTTATCCGAAAGGTTACCATACTATCTAATGCTGAAAATAAGTGTTCTGTGAGGAACATGCAATACTATGAATATCTCTAAGGAATATTAAAATACAGGTAACCAAATAAAACAAACCAAAACACACACACAAATTGTTGATATTGTAACAATAAATGGATTTATTTTGCATGAAACGTTTAGAAACTGAACATAATCGAAAATAAGTATTACTGCACCAAAATAAACGTGCGAAACCTCCCGTCCTAAGTATTATTAACCAAATGCACCCGATTTGTGGAATACCTTATACCCCTACATGATATACAAGTAACTCAATTTTCTGAAACGGAAAATCACCCCTACCAAAAGTCTTGTGGATGCTCTAGAGGCCAAAGTTAATATTCGATTGACTTAAAATTTATACACATTGTTTGTATGGCGGGGGAAAGCGGCAAGAACCTAATGCTATGTAGAAATGTCTAATTCAAAACACACATGTAACATAATGCCATACCAAATACCTAAAACGCCTAATGCAAAAAACAAAATACAAGAAACCTCTAATACAAAATACCTCATACGTCTATTGCAAAAGACAACATACAAGAAACCTCTAATACAAAATACATATAACCTCTTATGCACAATTGATTTTACAATCTGAAACATCTACCATAAGCATTAGATGACATATCTCTCATGCATTTCTTACGTTTCTCCACTGAATTATCTTTATTTAGGTCAATGTCAAGGTCACCGAACACAACTTGGCGACCTATTTGGTTAGCGAGCTATTCGACCGATCCAGCAGGCAGGATTGATTAGGTAATTAAGTGATCAACGTATTTATCGTGTTATACCGTCAATAAACCTACCTTGATTAACTACTTAATCCGTCTTGATTGATTGACTTAATCCTTTGTCGGACAATTCATCAATCTAATCTTAAACAGAAGTCATAGCTTTCCCTTTGTCGGACTATTCATCAATCCAATTAGAGTGATTATAATTTTAATCCACCTGTTTACCTCGTGGTCTTCAATTGTCGGGCATTTTAATCGCATTGATGTGAGCCGACAGCATTTATAAACTATTCATAGATGTCACATATCGTAAGAGTATATTATTTTATAACACCCTACATGTAATTCATTTTGTCTACGATATCCTTTACGTCTTTTAAAAATCCATATATAAATTCTCATCCACAGTGGCACTTTCCCGTGATCTCGAGCGCCGCACGAATATTGCTTAACATGTTATTAGGCAGTGCTTACTATGAAGCTGTGTGCTGTAAGTCACGTACGCCATAGCGGCAATACGCTGAAGTCAGCTATGCCTTTTCTCATCACCACAAGTATTACTATTTCGAACGCTTTTCTTTCATTTGCTGCCGTGTTCTTATTTATATTACGCACGGATTTGAATATTTTGTTGACATTTTATAAAGAAAAAACGATGTTCTGACATCACAAACTATTCTTATTTCGGGAGTTCGGCATTCATTTGCTGTCACGTAAATCTAAAGGAATATTACGGTTGTGAATTTTATGTCGAAGCAGGATCGGCAAGGTTTCATTCAATGTATTACGAAAATGCTTAATTTTGTACGACATTTACTGACATAATTTTGAATGCCGTACGGGAATTAGGTGTGAAAAATAGCGCGGTTCACCAATTTTATGACGTACGAGATTTGAATATTTTGTTGACATGTGATTTTTAATTGTGGTATGAATTGAATACCGTACGGGAATTAAATATGAAAAATAGCGAGGTTCACCTTATTTGTTATGTACGTGATTTGAATATTTTGACGACATGTGACTTTTAATTGTGGTATGAATTCGTCTGCTTAAATAACGATAAGAGTTATGCCCCTTTATTTTCGGTAAAATGTCCGACACGAAAAATTTTGAAATCCCATCCCTGGGTTATATGTATTTTGTATTAGAGGTTTCTTGTATTTTGTCTTTTGCAATAGACGTATGAGGTATTTTGTATTAGAGGTTTCTTGTATTTTGTTTTTTGCATTAGGCGTTTTAGGTATTTGGTATGGCATTATGTTACATGTGTGTTTTGAATTATACATTTCTACATAGCATTAGGTTTTTGCCGCTTTCCCCCGCCATATGTTTGAGATCATGAGACAAATAAGCCTGCGAGAGTTATGGCCTTTGATATATACATGTACGACGAGACTTATGGCCTTTGATCACTTATAGAGGCTCTAGAGGTCTAAGTTAATATCCGATGGACTTTAAATTTAAAAACAGTATTTAAGGTCATGAGACGAAAAAGCCAATTGATTTTCAGTGATCTCCAATAATTACTGGCAGAGTTTTCCCCCTTGTTTACTTTGAAAAGTTTTGTGAAGCTCTAGAGGTTTTGAACTTATCATCCGATTGATCCACAGAGTTTAACCCTTAAGAACCCCCACTGCCTGAAGCAAAAAGCCACCCAACCCTGGCCTCCTGAAGCCCATTTCAAATTTATTGAGTGTATACACTAAATTTGCAATAACTTTTTATCCATATAGAGTAGGAAAATGCTTTTTGGCAGTTATGTTACCAATATAATGTAACACCTGTTCGTAGACAAAAAGTAGGTCATGCTCATTAATGATACAGGTAAGCTCAGGTATCCAAAAGGTAAAAGGTAAAAATTTGAAAAAAAATGTTTTATAAGATTTAATACTGTCATAAAACATCCCATAATATCAATGTAAAATACAAAACAAATAATTTTTATCATTTACAATCCAGTGTGACATTGAGACGATGGATAATGACAATTCTTTTTCAGTTCTATACAGCATTTAATTCATATCACACAGTATATATTTATACTCACTAACAGCTATTTATCTACAGTTATAATAATAATATTTGTATTGTGCAATATAAGAACTTTGTTAATGATATTGACTAAATTAACGCCAATATTCTGTTTTGGTGTGCCAATCCACCCAGCAGGTAGATCCTTGGCGAATGCATAAGTAACGTCGCAGTCAGAACACCTAAATGTTGTTTTCGTTTGTTTGAAGGGATTGTCTTTCTTTGATGCACAGTTATTATCTCTTATATATTGATTGTGCTTGTAAGCACATACAACACAGATATTGCTTCTTGTGGCCTCCTCTGGCCGCTCTGGAAAGTGATTTCGACATTTTGAAGTCGACCAGGGATGTTGGCTTCACGACTCTCACGACTCTCACGGCACTTTGTGCCACTGCGATACATACCAATCAGTTGTAAGCAAATGTTGTCAAGGAAATTATTAAATGTTCTTGATCGTTGTTTCGCAGGATTATGAGCACGATAATAACCTTTGAGAACATATGCATTATAGTAGGTGGAAAAGGTGATTTTGAGATTATGATTATACATTTCATTTTATTAGTTTTTATACGCCCACATGGAAATGTGGTCGTATATTGCCGTCGCCCCCGTCCGTCCGTCCGTCCGTCCGTCCACAATTTCTTGTGAACGCTAAAGAGGCTAAAGTTAATATCCGATTGACTTTAAATTTATACACAGTGTTTAAGGTCATGAGACGAAGAAGCCTAGTGATTTTCAGCGATATCCGATGATTAGTACCAGAGTTATGACCCTTGATCACTTTGAAAAATCTTGTGAACGCTCTAGAGGCTATAGTTAATATCCGATTGACTTTAAATTTATACACAGTGTTTAAGGTCATGAGACGAAGAAGCCTATTGATTTTCGGTGATATCTGATAATTACTGCCAGAGTTATGACCCTTGATCACTTTGAAAAATCTTGTGAACGCTTTAGAGGCTAAAGTTAATATCTGATTGACGTTAAATTTATACACAGTGTTTAAGGGCATGAGACGAAGAATCCTATTGATTTTCGGTGATATCCAATAATTACTACCAGAGTTATGACCCTTGATCACTTTGAAAAATCTTGTGATCACTCTAGAGGCTAAAGTTAATATCCGATTGACTTGAAATTTATACACAGTGTGTAAGGTCATGATACGAAGAAGCCTGTTGATTTTCAGCAATATCCAATAATTCCTGCCAGAGTTATGACCCTTGATCACTTTGAAAAATCTTGTGAACGCTCTAGAGGCTATAGTTAATATCCGATTGACTTTAAATTTATACACAGTGTTTAAGGTCATGAGACGAAGAAGCCTATTGATTTTCGGTGATATCTGATAATTACTGCCAGAGTTATGACCCTTGATCACTTTGAAAAATCTTGTGAACGCTCTAGAGGCTAAAGTTAATATCCGATTGAATTTAAATTTATACACGGTGTTTAAAGTCATGATACAAAGAAGCCTATTGATTTTCAGCAATATCAGATAATTACTGCCAGAGTTATGACCCTTGATCACTTTGAAAAATCTAAAGTTAATATCCGATTGACTTTAAATTTATACACACTATTTACGGTCATGATAAAAATAGCCTATTGATTTTCAGCGATATCCGATAATTACTGCCAGAGTTATGACCCTTGATCACTTTGAAAAACCCTATGAATGCTCTAAAGGCTAAAGTTAATATCCGATTGACTTTAAATTTGTACACAGTGGTTAGGGTCATGAGACGAAGAATCCTATTTGATTTTCAGTGATATCTGATAATTTCTGGCACTTGATCACTTTGAAATATCTTGTTGACAAAGGCCTTCAGACAAACCATCAAAACTATTCTAATCAATTCTGATAATTATTTAATGGGCTATTACTCGTAATAAGATTAACATGTGTTGTAAATGTTCTCCTTACTGATAAAAGAAACAATATGCGACAACCCTTTAGCTGTTGTGGGCGTATGTAAGTAGATCTCATCATTCTTTTCACAAAACTTTTTACAGATTCAAAATCGGATGAAATTTTTTTTTTTTATTGAGGTTCAAAGTTGCGATTTTTGACTTTTCGCGGAAGAAAGGTTTTTCAACACTTTGAAAAGGTCATTTTGGGTGTTTTTTGTGAAGCAATATTTCATTTACTATCAAAACTATCAAAAATGTAGATGTAAAGTCACGAAATACAACTTTAAAGCTAATTATGTTTCAATTTTCACATTTCTGTAATAATTACACCGATTTCCACAGCAACTGCAAATTACATAAGTTTTCTAAAAAATTCCATTTTTGTCGAAGTGATTTTGGTCAATTTTTTCATCAAAAATGGTATTATCCATGTTACATCAGAAATATTGAACCTGGTTGTTATGCATTTTAAAATCAGTAGCTATCAAGTGAGATTAACAAAAAAAAAAAGAGTAAAAATATCTAAATGCCTTTTCTCAAGAGCTGGATTTATGTTCATTTTTGAACAATTGTCCGCGGCACACATTTGCCTATTTTTGGGGGGTTTTGGGGACATTAATAAAATAAGAAGGAATTGAGATACGGAAGTGAAATTATATGAATATGTCAAAAAGTTTGTGAATTTTTAAAATTACATATTTCCAATCCGCCATATATTATCAATTTTGGTTGTCATAGCAACCAAAATTGAAAAAATGCAATTTTTGACCATTTTCAACGCTATTTATCATAACCTAAAAGGTGATCACCACATTATAAAATAAGCATTTTAAAATATTTTAAACCTAAGTAATGTCAAATGATATGGATTTTTTAGGTTTGAGCCAAATATTAAGGAGTTTGAGTGGTTACCATAGCAACCACTGTATATTTTTTAAAAAAGCATCATTTTCCGATTATTTTCTCATTAATATTAATTTTTATATTATTTTAAGTCAGTAGCTGTCAGGCAATGATTGAACAAATAATATAACAAGATATTTATATGCCATCTCTTTATACGCTGGAATGAGGTTCACGTTTGAAAAACATTCTGCTACTGGAAATTGCCCAATTTTAGGCTTAAAAAAATTATGAAGGAATTGAGATTTTCAAGTGAAATTTGTGTACCGTACTGGTAAACGTAGTGAATTTTAAAAATTACTTATCTTTTCTCTTCTATAATACTTAATATTTGGTTGTTATAGCAATCAAAACACACCCCCCCCCAAAAAAAAGGCAATGTTATTCAATTTTCAAACCATTTGATCACCATGAAAAACCAAAAAGGTAATGTTATTCAATTTTCAAACCAATTGATCACCATGCCAAACCACATATTTACAGCCTATGTAATATAAAATATTATGAATTGTATAATTTTAGAGAAATATTAAGGATTTTCGATGGTTGCCATAGCAACCAATTGATTTTAAAGAAAGGACAACGGTTTAAAATCACTTTTCTCAGCATTCGTTGCTTACATTATTGTTAGAATTCTGCTTTTACATATTATTTCTACTCAGAAGATAACAACATTGACCAATAGAAAAATATTCTCTAGTCTAAGGACTAAATAGTAAAAGTAGGTTACTCAGTTACTGATGATAGGCTATGGCCTAGTCGTGTTTAACTTAGGCCTGGGCCTGGAACCTACCATGTTGACAAGTCAAAGATTTTTTTGTTTCTACTTCACTTTTGAATATTTCTATTATTCTTTCAAATCAGTATATGTAGCCTATTGAGCAACTTTATTATTTTTATACGCCCACATTTTCATGTGGACGTATTATGTCGTCACCCCTGTCCGTCCGTCCGTCCGTCCACAATTTGTTTGTGGACTCTCTACAGGTCACAATTCTTATCCGATTTTGACGAAACTTGAAATATAGGTTTATCCCCAAAAGATCTCGGTTCCTTTTGATATTGGCATGTATCGGATCAAAACTTCATGGATTATGTCCCCTGATTGTACGAAAAATAACGTTTTTAGCTTGTGGACCCTATAGAGGTCACAATTTTGAACCGATTTTGATGAAACTTGACATGCATGTTTGTAACCCAAAGATCTTGGTTCCTTTCGATATTTGCGGGTATCGGAATGTAATTTCCTGAATTATGGCCCCTGATTGTCCGAAAAATCACCCTTTTTAGCTTGTGGTCCCTCTGGAGGTCACAATTATTATTTGATTTAAAAAACCGTTTGATTATATCACCGTTACACCCGAAGGAAGGCTGGGTTCGAATTTCGGGAAAATCGGACGAAAATTGCCATACAAAATGGCCGCCGTTTGTACGCGAATACTGTTAAAAAATGTTATATCAAGGTTGTGGACCCTGTGGAGGTCACAATTTTGATTCGATTTTGATGAAACTTGAAATTCATGGTTATAACCCAAAGATCTTGCTTCCTTTCGATATTTGCGCATATCGGATCGTAACTTCCTGAATTATGGCCCCTGATTATACGCAAAATCGCCTTTTTATACGCCCACATTGAAATGTGGTCGTATATTGTCGCCCCTGTCCGTCCGTCCGTCCGGCGTCCACAATTGCTTGTGGATGCTCTAGAGGCTAAAGTTAATATCCGATTGACTTTAAATTTATACACAGTGTTTGAGGTCATAAGACGAAGAAGCCTATTGATTTTCAGCGATTTCCGATAATAACTACCAGAGTTATGGCCCTTGATCACTTCAAAAAATCTTGTGGACGCTGTAGAGGCCAAAGTTAATATTCGACTGGCTTTAAATTTATACACAGTGTTTAAGGTCATAAGACGAAGAAGCCTATCGATTTTCAGCGATTTCCGATAATTAGTGACAGAGTTATTGCCCTTGATCACTTCAAAAAATCTTGTGGATGCTCTAGAGGCCAAAGTTAATATCCGATTGACCTTAAATTTATACACAGTGTTTAAGGTCATAAGAAGAAGAAGCCTATTGATTTTCAGCGATTTCCGATAATTAGTGCCAGAGTTATGGTCCTTAATCACTTCAAAAAATCTTGTGGACACTCTAAAAGCCAAAGTTTATATCCGATTGACTTTAAATTTATACACAGTGTTTAAGGTCATAAGACGAAGAAGCTTATTGATTTTCAGCGATTTCCGATATTTAGTGCCAGAGTTATGGCCCTTGATCACTTCAAAAAATCTTGTGGACGCTCTAGAGGCTAAAGTTAATATCCGATTGACTTTAAATTTATACACAATGTTTGAGGTCATAAGACGAAGAAGCCTATTGATTTTCAGCGATTTCCGATAATAACTACCAGAGTTATGGCCCTTGATCACTTCAAAAAATCTTGTGGACGCTCTAGAGGCCAAAGTTAATATTCGATTGGCTTTAAATTTATACACAGTGTTTACGGTCATAAGACGAAGAAGCCTATCGATTTTCAGCGATTTCCGATAATTAGTGCCAGAGTTATGGCCCTTGATCACTTCAAAAAATCTTGTGGATGCTCTAGAGGCCAAAGTTAATATCCGATTGACCTTAAATTTATACACAGTGTTTAAGGTCATAAGAAGAAGAAGCCTATTGATTTTCAGCGATTTCCGATAATTAGTGCCAGAGTTATGGTCCTTGATCACTTCAAAATATCTTGTGGACGCTCTAAAAGCCAAAGTTAATATCCGATTGACTTTAAATTTATACACAGTGTTTAAGGTCATAAGACGAAGAAGCTTATTGATTTTCAGCGATTTCCGATAATTAGTGCCAGAGTTATGGCCCTTGATCACTTCAAAAAATCTTGTGGACGCTCTAGAGGCTAAAGTTAATATCCGATTGACTTTAAATTTATACACAGTGTTTGAGGTCATAAGACGAAGAAGCTTATTGATTTTCAGCGATTTCCGATAATTAGTGCCAGAGTTATGGCCCTTGATCACTTCAAAAAATCTTGTGGACGCTCTAGAGGCTAAAGTTAATATCCGATTGACTTTAAATTTATACACAGTGTTTGAGGTCATAAGACGGAGAAGCCTATTGATTTTCAGCGATTTCCGATAATAACTACCAGAGTTATGGCCCTTGATCACTTCAAAAAATCTTGTGGACGCTCTAGAGGCCAAAGTTAATATTCGATTGGCTTTAAATTTATACACAGTGTTTACGGTCATAAGACGAAGATCAGCGATTTCCGATAATTAGTGCCAGAGTTATGGCCCTTGATCACTTCAAAAAATCTTGTTTGATATCCGATTGACTTTAAATTTATACACAGTGTTTAAGGTTATGAGACGAAGAAGCCTATTGATTTTCAGCGATCTCTGATAATTGTTGCCAGAGTTATGGCCCTTGATCACATCAAAAAATCCTGTGGACGCTCTAGAGGCCAAAGTTAATATCTGATTGACTTTAAATTTACACACACTGTTTAAGGTCATGAGACGAAGAAGCCTACTGATTTTCATTGATTTCAAATAATTACTTCCAGAGTTATCTACCTTGATCACTTCAAAAAACCTTGTGACGCTACAGATGCCAAACTTATCATCCGTTTGACTTCAGATTGATACACAGAGTTTAAGGTGTTGAAACGTACAAGTATTTTGATTTTCAATGAATTTTGATAACAGAACAGCTAAATCCATGATGTTAAATGTTTCCTATACTAATTGATAGCGTGGGGCAAAACTTTATAAAAAGCAAACAAATTCTAATGATTTTCAGATAATTACATAATGAGTTGTTTCATTACCAAAAAAAGTAAAAATATGCGACAACCCTTGTTGACTGCCCGGACGATTTAGCTGCTGTGGGCGTATGTTTCGTTGCCTGGCAACCTATCTTTTTTTTATACGCCCACATTTTCATGTGGACGTATATTGTCGTCGCCCCTGTTCGTCCGTCCGTCCGTCCACAATTGTTTGTGAACAGTCTACAGGTCACAATTTTTATCCGATTTCAATGAAACTTAAAATATAGGTTTATCACCCTAAGATCTCGGTTCCTTTCGATATTTTCATGTATCGGACCGTAACTTCATGGGTTATGGCCCCTGATTGTACGAAAAATCACGTTTTTTAGCTTGTGAACAGTGTAGAGGTCACAATTTTTATCCGATTTGGATGAAACTTGAAATGCATGTCCATAAACCAAAGATCTTGGTTCCTTTCGATATTTGCGCCAATTGGATCGTAACTTCCTGAATTATGGCCCCTGATTGTCCGAAAAATCGCCCTTTTTAGCTTGTGGTCCCTCTGGAGGTCAAAATTGTTATCCGATTTAAAAAACCGTTTGATTATATCACCGTTTTATGGTTATGAAGGTTGAGTACGAATTTCGTGAAAATCGGACCAAAATTGACGTTTAAAATGGCCGCCATTTGTACGCGAGTAGTGTGAAAATATGTTATATCAAGGTTGTGAACAGTGTAGAGGTCACAATTTTGAACCGATATGGATGAAACTCGAAATGCATGTTTATAACCCAAAGATCTTGGTTCCTTTCGATATTTGCGCCAATCGGATCGTAACTTCCTGAATTATGGCCCCTGATTGTCCGAAAAATCGCCCTTTTTAGCTTGTGGTACCTCTTGAGGTCAAAATTGTTATCTGATTTAAAAAAAACCTTTGATTATATCACCGTTCTATGGTTATGAAGGTTGAATTCGAATTTCGTGAAAATCGGACCAAAATTGACGGAGAAAAAGGCCGCCATTTGTACGCGAATAGTGTGAAAATATGTTATATCAAGGTTGTGGACCTTATAGAGGTCACAATTTTGAACTGATTTGGATGAAACTTGACATGTATGTTTATAACCGAAAGATCTTGGTTCCTTTCGATATTTGCGCCCATCGGTTCGTAACTTCCTGAATTATGGCCCCTGATTGTCCGAAAAATCGCCCTTTTTAGCTTGTGGTCCCTCTGGAGGTCAAAATTGTTATCCGATTTAAAAAAACGTTTGATTATATTACCGTTCCATGGTTATGAAGGTTGAATTCGAATTTCGTGAAAATCGGACCAAAATTGATGGACAAAATGGCCGCCGTTTGTACGAGAATAGTGTGAAAATATGTTATATTAATGTTGTGGACCTTATAGAGGTCACAATTTTGATGAAACTTGACATGTATGTTTATAACCCAAAGATCTTGGTTCCTTTCGATATTTGCGCCCATCGGATCGTAACTTCCTGAATTATGGCCCCTGATTGTCCAAAAAAATCGCCCTTTTCAGCTTGTTGTGCCTCTGGAGGTCACAATTATTATCTGATTTATAAAAAAAATGTTTGATTATAAAAACTAAACAAATTCTAATGATTTTCTGATAATTCCTTAATATGCGACAACTCTTGTTGACTGCCCGGATGATTTGGCTGCTGTGTGGGCGTATGTTTCGTTGCCTGGCAACCTATTTTTAGCTTGGAGGTCACAAATATGCGATTTAAAAAACCGTTTGATTGTATTACCGTTACACCCTAAGGAAGGTTGAGTTCAAATTTCGGGAAAATCGGACGAAAATTGCCATACAAAATGGCCGTTGTTGTACGCGAATACTGTTAAAAAATGGTATATCAAGGTTGTGGACCCTGTGGAGGTCACAATTTTGATTCGATTTTGATGAAACTTGAAATTCATGGTTATAACCCAAAGATCTTGCTTCCTTTCGATATTTGCGCATATTGGATCGTAACTTCCTGAATTATGGCCCCTGATTATACGCAAAATCGCCTTTTTTTTAGCTTGGAGGTCACAATTATTATCCAATTTAAAAAAACGTTTGATTATATTACCGTTACACCGTAAGGAAGGTTGGGTTTGAATTTCGGGAAAATCAGACCCAAATTGCCATACAAAATGGCCACCGTTTGTACGCGAATACCAGTCATTGTTTTTTGAGGCGCGCGATCGCTCGCGAGCGCCTGCCGCGCACCTGAATGTCGGCCGAGGGGCGGTTTTTCTCCCTCGCCTTAAAATTGAAAATCGCTCTCCATATTTGTAAATCATAGACATGTATTCGATCTCCGCCATACTGTCATTGTGAAATTAAATTATTTGGTGTATTCGATTATTATGTGATCGCACATGGTAATAAAATTCCGATGAATATGTTGCTAAAAATAGATGGCGCCAAAGCGCCATTATTGGTTAATTTAACTGAAATGAAAAGTAGAACTCTCGCGAGACGTGAGAAATTACAAGAGATGGCACGTAAAAATTTCTAAAGCGAATAATTTCGGAAGAAATAGATTATATTTTGATGGAATTTTCAAGCGTTTATGATTATATTTTGAATGGGGGTTATGTTTACTAAAAATAATTATACAAGCTAAATATATTTAGAAATTTCGACAAGTATTTCTATTGGAATACCGTAAGTAGTTATAGACGATAGCAGAAGTTTTACTTGACCGTACGACTACGAACGAATGATATTATTTAGCAGACGATGTATATTATCAATTATGTAAACAGGAATGACCCCTTGCACCAAGTTATTGATCTTAAGAACCATTTTCCATATACAGAAAACTAGTCACTCTCCTTAACTTCTAAATCACTCTTCTTATCGAAACTGGGAGAGCTTTTTTTTAGGAGAGCGATTTTTTCAATTTCTTCATTTAAGGGGAGCTTTTTTCGACTCTCCTCTAAAATACAAAAAACAACGACTGGAATACTGTTAAAAAATGGTATATAAAAGTTGTGGACCCTGTAAAGGTCACAATTTTAATTCGATTTTAATGAAACTTGAAATTCATGGTTATAACCCAAAGATCTTGGTTCTTTTCGATATTTGCACATATCAGATCGTAACTTCATGAATTATGGCCCCTGGTTATACGCAAAATCCCCCTTTCTTTAGCTTGTGGTCCCTCTGGAGGTCACAATTATTATCCAATTTAAAAAAAACGGTTGAGTTTGAATTTCGGGGAAATCGGACCAAAATTGACAGACAAAATGGCCGCCGTTTGTACGCAAATACTGTTAAAAAAATGATATATCATGGTTGCGGACCCTGTATAGGTCACAATTTTAATTCGATTTTGATGAGGAAGGTTGAGTTCTAATTTCGTGAAAATCGTACCAAAATTGCCGGACGAAATGGTCGCCGTTTGTACGCGAATAGTGTAAAAATATGGTATATCATGGTTGTGGACTCTCTACAGGTCACAATTCTTAACCGATTTTGATGAAAAGTCACATTTCTAGGTTGTGTACCGTCACACCATAATCATTGTCGGTTTCGAATTTCATTAATATCAGACTGGAACTGACCAACTAAATGGCTGCTCCCAATACAGTATGAAATACAGGACTTAAAGATGTAGGAAAAATCACTTTCGGTATTGCTTGTTCTCTGTCCATCTCTCGAAAATGTGGGCGTATCCTGCCTGGCAGTGCCAGCCTATCTTTTGTATATTTTAATCAATGTAAATAAATATCAAATAAAGGCCTAAAAGGCCTTACGCATGTCGTTTCTTAGAATTTGTTATTGTTAACTGATTAACAAATGTGATACTTGAGGTCTTAATTATTTCCCCTAAAAAACAAGAATTAAAATTATAATAATTAGTATGACAACTGTAATATGATGCTAAATTATCTATAAAAAGTTTTGCAAAATTGGGTATCCGTATCGACATTGTTGACATATGACTGACCTAATTTAATTCAGATCTATGTTGGTCGGTTCTATCAATCATCTCAAAACAAAATGTTGTAAATCGCCAACGACAAATCCAGAAATAGTCATTCAAATTATTTCAACTGGCGTTGATTCTTTTGTTGATCCAACTTTATTTGGGTACAATTCTCTTTTTAAGTGGAAAGAAATCGTATGTTATGTATACGGTAGGTACCACATTATCGTCCACACGCCGACTCGCGGCTACAGTCAGTACAGACCACACGGACAGAGACCTGTGTGGATATTTTCCGGTTTCATTTCCATTCGCGTGCACAGAAATACATTAACATTGGGCTTGGATAATTCATTAAACAGCGAATTTATGATTTCAGGGCATTGAAACAGTCGACAATTTTATAGAATTTTTCCATTCTTGAAATATCTTTAGTGTTAAAAGTAGAGACGTGTGGTAGCTCGTAGGAAATTTCCATTCGATCCTCAGATCCTGTCACGTGGTTATAAAAGTGCGCGAATATGAGTCATGTGATGTAAATAAAGTAAACTCTGTGAAATACGTAAAAAAATGGATTTTAACTATGTTATTTATTTTCAGGCAAGTCTTTATACATTTAACATAACGTTTACTTCATAAATTAACATCGGATTTGCCTTTCGACGTAATTTACCGCGAATATGAGCCTTAGGAACTTGGAATACATTAATTAGTTTTTGTGTTGAAATGACGTCATAACAAGGCAAAACTACGCGATTTATTTTTGACAAAATTGCTCATTGTATACAATTTTCAAATGCTCCGCTCAGGTTCTTAAAATGCTCCGATTTTGTTGATTTTAATAGCATTGAAACGACAATAAAACGAACTTTCGATCGGCGGGGTGTGATATCCTGGCAAATCGCCACAAAAAAAGATTACGTGAATTGAAGCCTTCAACTTAAAAAAAAGGCATGGTATTTCGAAAAACCAACAAAGCACCCCACGCCGATCGAAAGATCGTTCAATTACCTTTCTAATAATATTAAAATGAAAAAAAATTATTAAAAATAAAGACCTGAGCGGAGCACTTGAAGTGAGGTACCCTCGTTTAAAAACGTGACAAAAATTTTTACCGTAACGTCAAAACACGCGAAATTGACGTTTTTTAACTTACGTTTATGAAATTAATAAGAAGAATAGGTATATAAAAATTATACCAAACAAAAGAGCAAGATATCGGCTTTCAAAATCCGTTTTAAATATTAATAAAGATTATATAACGACTGTGTGACATTAAGTTTAAAAAAGGTTACAAATCGGGAAAAAACGACTTTCTTCCAACGCGAGCAATGGGAGTTGTGACACCTAATTATAGCATATCCACATAAAAAATTTCATGAATAGTCTGCGCGGCCACCGATAATGACGTCTTGTCTTATACAATTTCGTCATCTGGTCATTCTTATCACAGCCTCCCATGAATTTGTTGTAATCTTGGATCAGCTTGGGCATTCTTATTTCACTGACTGTTCCATCCTTATTTCTTCGATTTACTGACCCATTTAGAGTTGGGTCATGGCAAGTCCAAAGAAAATTGATCGGCTTTCGGTCTTGCCACACTAATGCTGATAATGACGACACAAAAACTCACCCACTGTCACCACGATTCTTCAGGTCTTTGTTCTTCTTCTTTAGTTGTTTGGGATAGTGTGGACTCTCATTTCATCATATAAATAATAAAATAATTTGAGATGAATAAAATCTGTGCACATAGACGATGTGATTTTTATACGCCCACATTTTCATGTGGACGTATATTGTCGTCGCCCCTGTTCGTCCGTCCGTCCACAATTGTTTGTGAACAGTCTACAGGTCACAATTTTTATCCGATTTCAATGAAACTTAAAACATAGGTTTATCGCCCTAAGATCTCGGTTCCTTTCGATATTGGCATGTATCGGACTGTAACTTCATGGGTTATGGCCCCTGATTGTACAAAAAATCACGTTTTTTAGCTTGTGAACAGTTTAGAGGTCACAATTTTGAACCGATTTGGATGAAACTTGAAATGCATGTTTATAACCCAGAGATCTTGGTTCCTTTCGATATTTGCGCCAATCGGATCGTAACTTCCTGAATTATGGCCCCTGATTGTCCGAAAAATCGCCCTTTTTAGCTTGTGGTCCCTCTGGAGGTCAAAATTGTTATCCGATATAAAAAAACGTTTGATTATATCACCGTTCCATGGCTATGAAGGTCGAGTTCGAATTTCGTGAAAATCGGACCAAAATTGACGGACAAAATGGCCGCCATTTGTACGCGAATAGTGTGAAAATATGTTAAATCAAGGTTGTGAACAGTGTAGAGGACACAATTTTGAACCGATTTGGATGAAACTTGAAATGCATGTTTATAACCCAAAGATCTTGGTTCCTTTCGATATTTGCGCCAATCGGATCGTAACTTCCTGAATTATGGCCCCTGATTGTCCGAAAAATTGCCCTTTTTAGCTTTTGATCCCTCTGGAGGTCAAAATTGTTATCCGATTTAAAAAAACGTTTGATTATATCATTGTTCCATGGTTATGAAGGTCGAGATTGAATTTCGTGAAAATCGGACCAAAATTGACGGACAAAATGGCCGCCATTTTTACGCGAATAGTGTGAAAATATGTTAAATCAAGGTTGTGAACAGTGTAGAGGACACAATTTTTAACCGATTTGGATGAAACTTGAAATGCATGTTTATAACCCAAAGATCTTGATTCCTTTCGATATTTGCGCCAATCGGATCGTAACTTCCTGAATTATGGCCCCTGATTGTCCGAAAAATTGCCCTTTTTAGCTTGTGGTCCCTCTGGAGGTCAAAATTGTTATCCGATTTAAAAAAACGTTTGATTATATCACCGTTCCATGGTTATGAAGGTTGAGTATGAATTTTGTGAAAATCGGACCAAAATTGACGGACAAAATGGCCGCCGTTTGTACGCGAATATTGTGAAAATATGTTATATAAAGGTTGTGGACCTTATAGAGGTCACAATTTTGAACCGATTTTAATGAAACTTGACATGTATGTTTATAACCCCAAGATCTTGGTTCCTTTCGATATTTGGGCCCATTGGATCATAACTTCCTGAATTATGTCCCCGGATTGTCCGAAAAATCGCTTTTGTTCGCTTTTGGTCCCTCTGGGGGTCAAAATTATTATCGGATTTAAAAAAACGTTTGACTATATCACCCCGTTACATGGTAATGAAGAGAGAGTTTGAATTACGTGAAAACCGGACTAGAATTGACGGACAAAATGGCCGCCGTTTGTACACAAATAGTGTGAAAATATGTTATATCAAGGTTGTGGACCCTATAGAGGTCACAATTTTGAATCGATTTTGATGAAACTTGACAGGTATGTTTTAAACCCAAAGATCTTGGTTCCTTTCGATATTTGCGCCCATCGGGTCATTACTTCCTGAATTATGTCCCCTGATTGTACGAAAAATCACCCTTTTTAGCTTGTGGTGCCTCTGGAGGTCACAATTATCATATGATTTAAAAAAAAACGTTTGATTATAAAAACCAAACAAATTCTAATGATTTTCTGATAATTCCTTAATATGCGACAATTCTTGTTGACTGCCCGGACGATTTGGCTGCTGTGTGGGCGTATGTTTCGTTGCCTGGCAACCTATTTTTATCTGTCATTTCGGCGTCCTGTAGCAATCATACCACTAAACTGCTAGTTGCTCCTAGTTCTTCCAAGAAAAGCCGGGTAGATTTCCCTGTATAGATTTCCCCAGAAAGTATATACCCAGATTCCGAGTCAGTGAACATAAAGGCTTTTATTCCCCATTTCGTTGGCTTGTCTTTGATATATTGCTTTATACCTAATCGACCCTTCGTAGGTATCATGCCCTCATCCACGCTGTTGTTTTGTTGTTGACTGCCCGGATGATTTAGCTGCTGTTGGCGTATGTTTTGTTGCCTGGCAGAATACTATTTTTATAGGATAATGGAATAATACTACGATCATGGCAAGACGGGCATCTATGAGTGCATTTTTTTTTAAAAATCACCTTATTCGTATTTCATATGTAAATAATCGTAATCAAAATGAACTGTTGATCTATACACGCATCTCAGGAAATTCAACGCCTTGTCTGATAAGTAAAGGCAGTAGATAATTTAATTGTGTGTTGATTTCTATAAGAATCGCTGGAAATTAAACGCATCGTCAGTTTTTAAACGCCCATATTGAAATGTGGTTGTATATTGTCGTCGCCCCCCCGGCTATCGGTCTCTAGAGGCTAAAGTTAATATCCGATTGACTTCAAATTTATACACAGTGTTTAAGGTCATAAGTCGAAAAAGCCTATTGATTTTCAGCGATTTCTGATAATTAGTGCCAGAGTTATGGCCCGTGATCACTTAAAAAAATCTTGTGGACGCTCTAAAGACCAAAGTTAATATTCGATTGACTTTAAATTTGTACACAGTGTTTAAGGTCATGTGACGAAGAATCCAATTGATTTTCAGCGATTTCCGATAATTACTGCCAGAGTTTTGGCCCCTGATCACTTCAAAAAATCCTGTGAACGCTCTAGAGGCCAAAGTTAATATCGGATTGACTTTAAATTTATACACAGTGTTTATAGTCATGAGACGAAGACGTCTATTGATTTTCAGTGATTTCCAATATTTACTGCCAGAGTTTTGGCACCTGATCGCTTCAAAAAATCCTGTGGACGCTCTAGAGGCCAAAGTTAATATCGGATTGACTTTAAATTTATACACAGTGTTTATAGTCATGAGACGAAGACGTCTATTGATTTTCAGTGATTTCCACTATTTACTGCCACAGTTTTGGCCCCTGATCACGTCAAAATATCCTGTGGACGCTCTAGAGGCCAATGTTAAGATCCGATTGACTCTAGATTTTACACACAGTGTTTAAGGTCATGAGACGAAGAAGCCTATTCATTTTCAGCGATTTCAAATGATTACTGCTAGAGTTATCTCCCTTGATCACTTCAAAAAAAATCTTGGGACGCTATAGAGGCCAAACTTATCATCCGATTGACTTCAGATTGATACACAGAGTTTAAGGTGTTGAAAGGAACAAGTATTTTGATTTTCAATGAATTTTGATAACTGAACAGCTAAATCCATGATATATACTAATTGTTAGCGTGGGGCAAACAAATTCTAATGATTTTCTGATAATGAGTTGTTACTCTTATTAATCAGAATTAAATGTATTACAAATGTTTTATTACCGAAAAAAGTAAAAATATGCGACAAAGGTGACAACCCTTGTTGACTGCCCGGACGATTTAGCTGCTGTTTGTGTTTGTTTCGTTGGCTGGTAACCTATCTTTAAACACACCTTGGAGAAACTAAAGCCATTACCATCAATCTAAACCATAGTACTAAGTAAACCACTTTTGTTATTCTTAAAAAGATTTTTATCAATTATCAAATGTTGTTTTGAAAGTAAAATGAATATTAACTAGCGCTAAAACTACTGTTTTAAATCATACCATGTCTATGGTGATAAACGACACTTAAAATAAATGATTTGGCTACCAACCTACCTGCCACTGTTTCTTTCAAGGAAAGGAATAAACTAACAGATAAACAATTAAAGAAAATAGACAGGTATACCCACGTTCGTAACCAGGAGTACACTCTTACACATGTGGCAACTGGTAAGCATACCTTTGAAAATATCAAATTTTTGATACCTGACATTATGTCTGTAATCGACAAACGCTTTGATATGGCATCAATAAATAACGACATTTATGATGCCCTGTTAATATCAAATCATACTACTTAGGATCTTGAGGACAATGATTTTGGATTTGTCCAAATAAGAAACTAGCAGAACAATTGTCTGAACCTTTGTCTTTTCATGGATTCAATTTGGACGTGTCTTCGAGAATATAAACATTTGATGTTTATAGTGAAACATAAATGTAGATTATTTCAAAACAAAATAGGATTTTGGAAATCTATATTTGCCTACCATCAAGAATTACATCCTCATTATCTACTTCTTATTGAATTGTGTTTAACTTTAGCCTGGTCATCTGCTACAGTAGAAAGAGGTTTGAGCACCACCCAGAGAATTTTAACGGATTCTAGAATTAGTCTGAAGAAAGACACAATCAATGACCTGCTTATCATTCGTATCAATGTTCCATTCTGTTGATACAAATGACTTGCTCTTCGTCAGGTTGAATGTTTTGGCAAGATGAGATTAAATGGGGTTTAACGTCAAAATGTTCTGCTTCTTCTTTTGGGTTATTAGAAGACAGGCTTAGTTATATGAGGGAAATTCGAACTGCCATGGGATCTTTTACGTGCATTCCAATGTTTAATTTATGGCTCCTCAGTTTTTTGAAGCACTAGACAGCTGTCCTTGTCAGGCCCTCCGTCCTGCACCACTGACTCGGGGAAACCCTCCCTGGAATTGCATGAACTTTTTCGGCCAATGCAGGGTTCGAACAAACTACCTCGAGACTAGTGAGCCAGAACTAACCCACTTAGCCACTGTGCCTCAGGAATGGTTTTGCGGAGTGTTCAAATTGAAAACAACATTGAGTGAGAGATGGGGACCGGCGGTGGCGGGTAAAGTCCACTTGACACAAAATTAGGTAGGGGTCTTTAGCAGTGGGACGTATTCGGATGACCAGGAGAAAACCTACGAGGTTGGACAGGCGGCCCTACTCCTTGTCAGGTAACAACCAGTTGACTCCATGACAGAGCTTATGATACAGCGGCAAGTGCTAACCATTCGGCCACCCAACCCCATTGAATGTGATATGGTTTGCAAATACTATTTCTTTAAAGACTGGTGCAGGATTTAGCGAATTTAATTTAATTTTTTTTAAACGTTGAGCCAATTAATATTTGTATACTGTTGGTCTACAATTAACACAGTGTACAATTTTATGGATGCACAATTTCTGAATTTTTGCGTTTGAAGGAGGATGCTCTCGTCTTTATCAAGCATCTATCTCTCTCTCTCTCCAAATTTCAGCACTCCGTCCAATCTTCAACTAGGTGTCACAACTCCATTGCCCGTGTTGGAAGAATGTTGTTTTTTCTGGATTTGTAACCCGTTTTAAACTAGACGTGATACACTCGTTATTTAATCTTTTGTAATAATTTTAAAATAATTAAGAAGCAGATAGTCTATTCTTTTGTTTGATATAATTTTTATACGCCTACATTGAAATGTGGTCGTATATTGTCGTCGCCCCTGTCCGTCTGTCCGTCCGTCCGTACGTTTATCGGTCCGTCCGTCGGTCCGGCGTCCACAATTGCTTGTGGACGCTTTAGAGGCTAAAGTTAATATCCGATTGACTTTATACACAGTGTTTAAGGTCATGAGACGAAAAAGCCTATTGTTTTTCGGCGATTTCCGATAATAACTACCAGAGTTATGGCCCTTGATCACTTCAAAAAATCTTGCGGACGCACTAAAGGCCAAAGTTAATATCCGATTGACTTCAAATTTATACACAGTGTTTAAGGTCATAAGACGAAGAAGCCTATTGATTTTCAGCATTTTCCGATAATTAGTGCCAGAGTTATGGCCCTTGATGACTTAAAAAAAATCTTGTGGACGCTCTAGAGGCCAAAGTTAATATCTGATTGACTTTAAATTTATACACAGTGTTTAAGGTCATGAGACGAAGAACCCTATTGATTTTCAGCAAATTCCAATAATTAATGCCAGAGTTATGGCCTTTGAGCACTTCAAAAAATCTTGTGGACGCTCTAGAGGCCAAAGTTAATATCCGATTTACTTTAAAGAGACGAAGAATCCTTTTGATTTTCAGTGATTTCCGATAATTACTGCCAGAGTTATAGCCAGGGTTCCCGCGGTCCTTGAAAATCCTTGAATATCCTTAAATTTAAAATTTCAATTTCAAGGTCTTGAATATCCTTGAATTTCGCGGAAATAGGAAAATATCCTTGAATTTCAGTTAAGATCCTTAATTTTGTTGGTAATACTAGTAAGTTGATCTGAAAATCCCGTTTAGATTATAAGTAATGCTGGTTATACTATAAACAATAACTGACGTATACCTGTCAATCAACTGATCTAAATAAACAGCCGTGTTTTGTCACGTAATAACAAGATAAGCCAATGACATTTACCGTAAGGCTACCAAATAGTCTCACGTGACTCCATTGTCCAATTAACATACTAGAAGCCACTACACTGACTAATCAAAATCGGTATTAGTAATTACATTAAACAATGCATAATGACGAAAAGGGAAATAAGTCTGTTTTAAAAATGGCGGGAGTTTTTCCCGGTGTGCCGAAAGTCAATCTGTAATAATAAAAAACAGTTTATGTCTTCAATTCCTTTTAAATATGAGATTTTAACGATAGTTGGTAATGTTTTGGTTGTTTTTCAGATGAAAAATTGTAACTTTAGGCTAAAAATGTCCTTGAAAATCCTGGAATTTGACGTATATTTATCCTTGAATATCCTTGAAAAAATGTTAGACGAAGCCGCGGGAACCCTGTATAGCCCTTGATCACTTCAAAAAATCTTGTGGATGCTCTAGAGGCCAAAGTTAATATCCGATTGACTTTAAATTTATACATAGTGTTTACAGTCATGAGACTAAGACCTCTTTCGATTTTCAGTGATTTGCAATAATTACTGCCAGAGTTCTGGCCCTTGATCACTTCGAAAAAATCCTGTGGAAGCTCTAGAGGCCAAAGTTAATATCCAATCGACTTTGAATTTATACACAGTGTATAAGGTCATGAGACGAAGAAGCCTATTGATTTTCAGAGATTTCAAATAATTACTGCCAGAGTTATCTCCCTTGATAATTTCAAAAAATCTTGTGACGTTATAGAGGCCAAACTTATCATCCGATTGACCTCAGATTGATACACAGAGTTTAAAGTGTTGAAACGAACAAGTATTTTGATTTTCAATGAATTTTGATAACTGAACAGCTAAATCCATGATATTAAATGTTTCATATATATATATATTAATTGTTAGCGTGGGGTAAAACTTTATAAAAAGCAATCATATTTAATGATTTTCTGATAATTACATAATGAGTTGTTACTCTTAAAGTTACATTATGGGAGATTTTTAAAAGGATTTAGCCATTCTTGCTATAATAGTTCAAAAATAGATGATGAAACAAGAATATATTGAAAATTTCAGTCAAATTACTTCATCCTGAACATAGAAATTGGGTTGAGTTGCATCTTCACCGATTCTTCGTATGGCTGATCGTCGATTGACAGGCCTTAACTCCACCTACATAGCCTCGATTATCAAGTAATGTTTAAACAGCATCTAGTGAAGCTTGTGTATAGCCTCGGTCATCGCTGTCTTTTATGAATAATTTCCGGAAGTATGATGACGTCAACGTCACGAAGAAACCCCGCCCACGACGCCATTGTGATTAAATCACTCAACGAAATCCTTTTTAAATCCAAGCACAATCCAAGCCATCTGTGGGTCTACGGAGTTGATTTTTGGCTTGTTGTTTAAATAAAGATCTAATTTATAATTTCTATGACATCTGAGGCCCGAAGGAAGACTGACAAAAGTATTTTTTTGCTCTCCAATAATGTATCTTTAATCAGTTTTTAGTGTATTAAAAATGTTTCATTACCGAAAAAAGTAACTGCCCGGACAATTTAGCTGCTGTGGGCGTATGTTTCGTTGCCTGGCAACCTATCTTTGAACTCAACGTTGAGAAATCATTAACCTTCCCTCAAATGGCATACATAACTCCTATTATTGGTATAAGTTTATCAGTGATTGAGATTACTGAAAATTTTAGTACCCATGTCACACTTTGGACCCCTCATTTGTGGAATGACCCATATACATTATTTAAATTAGTAAAACGAAAAAGCCTGTCAAATTTCAACAATTTCTGTAGATTACTTCCAGAGTTGAGACCTTAGTTTCAGTTTGTAGAACCTTGTGCACCTATAACGGCAAAAATTATAATCTGATCTGTATGGAACTGTCTTGTAAGGGTGGATCACTTGGCTAAGTGGGTAAGATGCTAGCTCGCTAGTCTGGAGGTGGGGTGTTCGATCCCTGCATTGACCAAGAAAGTTCCCCTTGTCAGTGAAAGTGATGTAGAATATAGGGCCTGACGAGGACAGCTGTCTAGTCGTTCGGATGGAATATAAAAACCGAGCACCGGTGTACACATTGGTGTGCCATAAAAGAGTAGACAGTAGCACCTCTGCCCGGGTAAAATAGCACACTGTATGGTGTATACCCGTCTTCCACTAGCCCAGGTTAGGTGTAGAACAGTAGGACGTTAAACCCCATTTCATTTCGTCTTGTAAAGGCCCCTAATTACCTACAAAAGAATATATGCGACAAAATTTGTTGACCGCTCGGATGATTTAGCTGCTGTAGGTGTATGATTTGTTGCCTGGCAACCTCTTTCATCCAGTCTTCTAAATTTATACCGGTACTCACTTTTTATTTTTTGTTTCAGAACCGAATGGAAGAATCAAAAGCCTTGTTCCGAACAATCATCACATACCCATGGTTCCAAAACTCGTCAGTCATTCTTTTCTTGAACAAGAAAGATTTATTAGAAGAGAAAATTATGCACTCACACCTAGTAGACTATTTTCCTGAGTTTGATGGCAAGTATAAACTTGTATTATTCTCCAGTATTCTGTGTAGGTGTCACAGCTCCATTGCGCTGGTTGGAAGAAAGACGCTTTTTCCCCGATTTGTAATCTTTCTTCAAGTTAACGTCACACAGTTGCTATTTTATCATTTGTAATAATTTAAAAATATTTTGGAAGCAGATAAACTGTTCTTTTGTCTGATATAATTTTTAAACGCCCATATTGAAATGTGGTCGTATATTGTCACCGCCCCCGTCCGTCCGGCTTCCACAATTGCTTGTGGATGCTCTAGAGGCTAAAGTTAATATCCGATTGACTTTAAATTTATACACAGTGTTTCAGGTCAGAGTTATGGCCCTTGATCACTTCAAAAAATCTTGTGAAGGCTCTAAAGGCCAAAGTTAATATCCGATTGACTTTAAATTTATGCAGTGTTCAAGGTCATGAGACAAAGAAGCCTACTGATTTTCAGCGATATCTGATAATTAGTGCCAGAGTTATGGCCCTTGGTCACTTCAAAAAATCTTGTGGATGCTCTAGAGGCCAAAATTAATATCCGATTGACTTTAAATTTATACACAGTGTATAAGATCATGAGACGAAGAAGCCTATTGATTTTCAGCGATTTCCCATAATTAGTGCCAGAGTTATGGCCCTTGATCACTTCAAAAAAAAATCTTGTGGACACTCTAGAGGCCAAAGTTAATATCCGATTGACTTTAAATTTATACACAGTGTTTAAGGTCATGAGACGAAGAAGCCTATTGATTTTCAGCGATTTGTGATTATTAGTGCCTTGATTACTTCAAAAAATCTTGTGGATGCTCTTAGAGGCCAAAGTTAATATCCGTTAATATACACATTGTTTAAGGTCATGAGACGAAAAAGCCTATTGGTTTTCAGCAATTTCCAATAATTGCTGCAAGAGTTATGGCCCTAATGATTTTGAGTGATTTCAAATAATTACTTCCAGAATTGTCTCCCTTGTTCACTTCAAAAACCCTTGTGACGCTATAGAGGCCAAACTTATCATCCGATTGACTTCAGATTGATACACAGAGTTTTTTAAGGTGTTGAAACGAACAAGTATTTTGATTTTCAGTGAAATTTGATAACTGAACAGGGTAATTCCAACTTAACTTCCCACTTTGGTAGAATTTTCAAATTTTTCTGATTAACTTACTTTTAGGTTTTAATTAGTAAGCATATATCCTAGTTTAATTTTACAAAAAAAAATTTTAAATCCTGTGAGACGGTTTTGAAAATATGTGTATTTACACACTCCTATGTAAAATATGTATCAATTTCGTATGATTTCCCTACTTTTCCTGCCTTGAAAAGAATAAATATGATTATTCAAAAACCTGTTATTTTATTACTAATAGCTACTTTCATGTGATGAAATTAAAGACAAAAGCACTTGGTTTTGGTTTTTACTCTGTATACTCCACAAATGGCACCACAAAATTAGCAATATTGTTTGTCCCATCTGTCACAATTTTAATGAATTTTTCTTTTAAAAAGTATTTTTTGATAAATATAAAATTAAATTATAATAATATTATCTTCTATATGCAAGCCATAAACTAAATATATGGTTGTATTTTTCTTGATTTAGTTTTGCAATGAATAAACTGGAGATTTCATGGTGTCCCATCCGTCACAAATCCCCCGCTGTCCCATCCATCACAGAGTTTCATCCCATCCGTCACAATGAAATTAGTGTCTGAAATCCAGACACCTGCAGATTTCATACTTAAAAAACTTTGTTGACTATCTACTAAGCAATAATATTGCATCTGAAGGCCAGAGTAATAAAAATCATAGCAGTGCAACATTTTATTGGCAATATTAACTGTATACTTAACAGAAAGTCCTGAAATGCTGGAAATCAGCACGGTTCATTTTTAATCATTTCAATGCTTCACACCAAATTTGAAAAAAAATCCATTAAAAATTGTAGCTTGTATCACTTTAATTTTGTTTTCGGTAAAGGGGAGCATAATTGCTGAACAGAAGGCAGTATATGTTGTAAATCGAAAGGATCAGTCCTTTCATGATCCCAATCCTTCACACCAATTGTGGAAAAAAAAAACCAAAAAAAAAACATCTGATAAAAACTGCAGCCTCTATATATATTGTGTGCACATGTTTTGGAAAAGGGGCAATTACTATGGAACAGAAGGTTGCACCCTTCAAACCCCAAATCAATTGGGTCTATACACATTCACAATAAATTTGAAAAAAATCCTTTAAAAACTGAAGCTTGTATTATGTTTACAAGGTAACTCCAGAATGAAAGGTCCTAGCAGACTGTAAATAACATTAGTCTATTGATTACCCCAATTCTTGACACCAAACTTAACAAAATTATGTTAAACTGTAGCCTCGATTGCGTTCACAAGCTTTTCGGCAATTTAGGTCTTTCGACAAGCGGGATAAATGTGGAACGGACAACCATACCACAGAATGCTGAATATGGATGGGATTAGTGCTCTTATTATCAAAGTGCATCACACCAAATTTGAAAAGAAATCTGTTAAAAATGGTAGTCTCTATCAAGTTTTGGACGGGGTGGAGGTAACTCTAGAATGGGAGGTTATGTAATGCTGAAAATGGACAAGTTTTGTCATATCATGACACCAATACTTCACACCAAATTAGAAAAAAGTCTATTAAAAACTGAAGCCACTATCATGTTCAGAAGGCTTTTGAAAACAGAGGATGACTTTAGAATGGAAGGTCGGCATTAAATTCTAATCCTGAATAATCAATTTGTTGCATATATTTAATGTCCCATCCGTCACATATTCGGATGTCCCATCTGTCACAGTGTTGATGGTGCCACTGTGGCATAATGACAAATATGAAAACATAGCTATTTTACCTAAATCCACTTAAATGATTCTATTTTAACATAGGCATGTCAGTTAAACTAAATTTTAGTAATTGAGATAGATCAATGTTCCGGTACCAAGGTTACATAAAACGGTGGTCTAGAAATGTCCCATCCGTCACATCAAACATAATCCCAAAATGCTCAGTAATTATTTTTTCTGAAAAAATTTTTTTTGTTTGATATTAAAGGGTTGACATGGTGGTTGTGAAACATACTTTCAATTGCATGATTTCAAATGTATTGAAATAACCAGATTTCAAATTTACTCTGAAAATGTTATCTTTTGTCCCATCTGTCACCCTGGAATTACCCAACAGCTAAATACATGATATTAAATGTTTCCTATACTAATTGTTAGCGTGGGGCAAAACTTTTATAAAATGCAAACAAATTCTAATGATTTTCAGATAATTACATAATGAGTTGTTACTCTTAATCAGATTTTAGTGTATTACAAATGTTTCATTACCAAAAAAAGTAAAAATATGCGACAACCCTTGTTGACTGCCTGGACGATTTAGCTGCTGTGGGCGTATGTTTTGTTGCCTGGCAACCTGTCTTTGTTGTTTATTTTCGTAATATTTCAACAGACTGTGGATACTTTAAATGTCTCATTTTTATGTTATTATATCAATGCATACAATTTGCTTTTTGTTATTAAATCATCGTAGCTAATTCTCGTTCGGCAGCCATTTTTATAAATTTAGCATAGCCTTGGATTTGATCAAATCATTTATTTATGCTTAATCAATTTGAGTTTTAAATTTCGCGCTTAGTGGCTCAGCAGCCATTTTTATAAATTAAGAATAGCTGCAGAATTTCTGGGCCCAAATACCTCTTTGGAATTAATGTCTTGGTTAGAAATTTCGGCATTTGGCTCTTTCTTCAGTATAGGATTTTTGAATTGAAAAAAATATAAATATTATAATGTATTGATCTTATGATTTTTCTGAATCTCGAACAATCTAATTATCAGAAAAATAATACTTAGAAGATAACTTTGTATCTTTACAAAGCAATATATTGAAATATGTGATAGTGGTCAGGGTGGTAATGTAACTTGGACGGAATTTAAGCAGGGCCAGTTATTTCAAAGTTACATAAGAATATCCAGTAATTTGATAATTCTACCCATTCTTCTCAATGAATTCCTCAAAGAGATAACAGAAATAACTGACTGGAGAGATAACGTTTAGCACAAGGATTGGTTGAAACTTAATTTTTCTTATCAACAGGCTACTGAATGAATAAGATGGAATTACAGGTGCCATTTCACAGTCGATATTCAATATAATTCATTCAATTTTGTTTTAAATTAATGATATAAGTTTTAATTATAATAATAACCAACTCCCATATCCAAAATCCAATTATATATTTCTCTAAAATTCAATTTCGTTCAAGAGGCTAGCACACATTGGTAATGTAACTGGACGGAAAAAAAATCAATAACCATAACTAAATAAGGTACAATTTTAAAATCTAATTTATTTTTCAATGTGTGACATAGTAATAACTTCTTTTATTTATGCCCTCGAAAAAATAATCACTAGAAAATGGGATTTAAAAAAAGAAAAGAAAAAAAAACCCACCCAAGATTGAATTCTTCTGATCACCACAGGATAAACATCAAAGTACTGGAATTCTGTGACTATCGACAAGTAGCTGTACCGACCCAACTGCATAATTATCGTGATAGTTCTTGTTTTAAGGCGTATCTGCTCCTTCCCCTACCCTCCCAGCTTTGGTACAGTAGCATTCTGTCTTTGTTACGATATAATTCTGTCTTGTTACGATAAAATTCTGTCTTGTTACGATAAAATCATTACAACTTTCTGTCTTCTTGCGAAAAATGTTCCCCACATCCCGCGATCAAAAGAATTGGCCATTTTGGTAACTGCACATTGATAAATTTCTTACAAAGTCTATACTCAGGACTTTTTTATACATAAAATTATTGAAGTTAACGTAACTTACCTATAACGTAACAATTTGGACAGAAAATTCAGATTTACTTATCAGATGAGAACTGTATGAAAATATCGCAGATTAGCGGATGAAAAATGACAAGCTGTTGACTGTGCAACTATCGATGCCAAATATGGTAGTGGGAGTGTCCCATTAGGTATGTTCGATAGATTGACATTACATAACGTAACGGAACTGAACTTGGACGGAAAATAATTCTAGCTTTTAAAATCGACCGTATGCGAAAATGAAGGATTTTCTACTGACATAAATGAAACTGTTATGGACATGTGGATACTATATAACTAACAGGAGCATAAAAAACAATTTCATTATAAAGGTTTTTTATTTCATAAACAAAAATAAAAGTAAAATAAATGGACAGAACGTTACATTATTAAGGGGCCAGTTTCTGGGTCAAAATGGGTAACAATAACAAAAGAAAGTTATCCCTCCAACTCTTTTTTCTCATACAGCATTAAATGAAGGCATGTAAAAACCCAGGTTTTGCAGTATTAGGTGTAAATTACTCTCCAGAAATGCAGTGAATTTGAGCATATGCAGTACTTATTTAATTTCAGTTAAATTTTATAGGAATTTTCGATTGTTTTGCGACAGGTAATGATAAATTTCACACACAAGTCCTTCATTTTGTCTCAACTATCTCAAAGAAACATCCTCTCTATGATGAAAACACCTGATAGAAATTTCTTCACAGTGTGAAAGACTGTGGCTATTAGCTGGGTCCCTATACTGAAGAAATAGCCATTTACCTGTGACAATAATTTTAGCGATTTATAAGGGTATAGAATGGTTGATGCGTCACGCAAAGGTCTGTATGTGTGATTATTGGTGACGATTTGATGACGATATTTAGTAATAAATTTGTTTATTTAACCGCCTAGGATTTATTTTAAATATTACATCATAAAAACAGACGGACATCACAAGGTAAGGCATATATAACTTCGTTTCCGTTCTCAATATTACAAATATATGTCAATAATATGTATATGGGTCATTCCATAAATGAGGGGGCCAAAGTGGGACATGGGTACTAAAATTTTAAGTAATCTCGATCACTGATAAACTTATACCAATAATAGGAGTAATGTATGCCATTTGCGGGACAGTTAATGATTCCTCATTGTTGAGTTCCAAAAAAAAGTAATGAACGATTTTACATGACAGGTTACGTACAGATTTCTCGTGTAAAGGGACACCAAATTAGACTTTTAATGCTAAATTTCTGTGGATGTATAAGATATATTAATGTGTTTATGATGTATTATTATTCAAATGAGGCACCTTCATAAGAAATCTAAGCAGAAATAGTGAATATTTGTGCCAACACCTCTTGTCAGCCAATGTCGATTACATGGATATTCCCAACTTCTCCATACAAACTTAAAAGTGTCTTTAGATGTTTAAAAAAAAAAGATTTTACAAAATTGTTGAAGTTTGTATGACCCTAACCCTCGACATGAACTACTGTACTTGAAAATCAGTAATGTATCATGAAAAATCACCAAGGAAAGGTTTAATGTGATCCGGAGTATTGCAGTTTCACGTGTAAAGGGACACCAAATGTTGACGACTTGAATACTAATAATTTAATCAAGCCATATTAAGTAGTATTTCAACTTTAAAACTTGAACAATGAATGAACTTTCAAATATTAAAAAAAAATAAAACTTTCAACAATCAAAATGAGTAGCAGTCTTTGAGAATTGCTTGTGTCCCTTTCAATAGCTTACGTTGTGAACCCGTTTAGCCAAAAAAATAATTAAAAAAGACTTGAAAGAGCAAGGTAACATTTCAAAATTGTCAGCTTGTCACAGGGAAGCAAAGAAAATAATGGAGCATTAGTTACATACGTGTATACTAATACAATATCTCGTTAATGATAGGGACACGACATTTTTGGTTTCCCATTTTTATAATAATATTCCGACACCTCAACCATTCTGTCACGTGATCCCCGAATACCAAGGAAGCGATAATTTTCAGGTATCGAAGAATACTATTATTTTAGACTCGGCAATTATAACGTTCAGCATTTATGCACCGTATGCAAGAGGAAAATTCGCGTCACAACGTAATTTCGATCACAACGTAAATACTGGGACACTAAACTTTGATTCGAACTTATTCAGAAAATATCCATTCGCCGGGCCACCGACTGCTTTGGATGTGTGTATCATGTGACCGTAAACCAAACATCTCTCTCTGACGTAGTTCACAGGTAATAGACGGCGTTAGCGGTGGCATAAACAAGCACTTCGTAAATTGAACGAGGGACGCAATTTTGAATATCGATAAAGCTAATAAAATTTTTACGGACAATTTTACACTATACATGTGATTACGTATTCGGAATTTGTTATTTATTACAACGCCAACGAGATGGAATAGAGATGAAACATTTTGGTTTTTTTTTTCAAGTTAATATCGTGGCTAAACTGACAAAAATACAACGTAAATATTGGGGACACAAAAATTTACGTTGTGAGGCGTGAATAAAAATCCTCCGACTGAGATTATTTAACATTTGTTTAGAAATGAAAAATTACCAAACGAAATTTTACATCTTCTGCTGCATGTCTTATGAAAATATTTGGAAATATTAGTATTTTGCTCAACATGGTCTAGTTGTTAAAATGTTAAGTAAAAAATGTCCCCAAAACGTACACAAAATTTCAGGGACACCATGAATTGCAACATAAAAATATTTAACCACAAACCGATTTTCTATGTTTTTATAGAACATAAGTATAAAATAATAAACATATTACATGATGAATTACTTTTTTAAATAATTGGTGATCAGAAAATAGGTATTTTTGCTGCTTTGAGCAATGATATGTATGAATTTTCAATTGGACCCCTCATTTATGGAATGACCCATATTGATACCGCACACAGTTCCATAGTGTATATGCCGTACCATGTCATTATTCGACTTGTGAAAAAACAATTCTTTCTTGTAACGGTCCTTTTTTCTTTTGAAGTCTAAATAGTGGAATGTTGATTGACAGTTTGGGATTGGAGCCAGACGCCTTGGCGCCATATTGTAAAATCGACAGTTTGGGATTGGAGCAAGACGCCTTGGCGCCATATTGTAAAATCGGCACGTTCTATCTGCGTTTATCTTTCGTTGAAAGTGGAGTGAGTGTTTGTGAATACGGGCATCTATTCAATGTTGAACTTTTGCACTTTTTAATAGCAATGTGTTGTCTGTTGTCCACCAAGATGGCGGCGGCCAATGTGAATTTAAGCAGGTGCAATATCCAAGCTGCAGCTACTCTTAATTGCGAAGACATTTAAACAATAGGATTTAATCAGGACAGGGAGTCGACGTGTACACACACGAAAATCCGATGCATAAGATTTATCATTCGTGGATGTGTTACGTAAGCGTGTGAAATAAAATTTAAATGGATATATAGGTAAAGTTTTTATACGCCCACATTTTCATGTGGACGTATTATGTCGTCGCCCCTGTCCGTCCGTCCGTCCGGACGTCCGTCCGTCCGTCCGGATGTCCGTCCGTCCACAATTTGTTTGTGGACTCTCTACAGGTCACAATTCTTATATGATTTTGACGAAACTTGAAATATTGGTTTATCCCCATAAGATCTCGGTTCCTTTCGATATTGGCATGTATCGAATCGGAACTTCATGGATTATGGCCCCTGATTGTACGAAATATCATGTTTTTAGCTTGTGGACCCTATAGAGGTCACAATTTTGAACCGATTGTGATGAAACTTGACATGCATGTTTATAACCCCAAAATCTTGGTTCCTTTCGATATTTGCGGCCATCGGATCGTAACTTCCTGAATTATGGCCCCTGATTGTCTGAAAAATCGCCCTTTTTAGCTTGTGGTCCCTCTGGAGGTCAAAATTATTATCCGATTTAAAAAACCGTTCGATTATATCACTGTTACATGGTAATGAAGGTCGAGGTCAAATTTCGTGAAAATCGGACCAAAATTGACAAACAAAATGGCCGCCGTTTGTACGCGAATAGTGTGAAAATATGTTATATCAAGGTTGTGGACCCTATAGAGGTCACAATTTTGAACCGATTTTGATGAAACTTGACATGTATGTTTATAACTCAAAGATCTTGGTTCCTTTCGATATTTGCACCCATCGGATCGTAACTTCCTGAATTATGGCCCCTGATTGTCCGAAAAATTGCCCTTTTTAGCTTGTGGTCCCTCTGGAGGTCAAAATTATTATCCGATTTAAAAAACCGTTTGATTATATCACCGTTACATGGTAATGAACGCTCTGTTTGAATTTCGTGAAAATCAAACCAAAATTGACGGACAAAATGGCCGCAGTTTGTACGCGAATAGTGTGAAAATATGTTATATCAAGGTTGTGGACCCTATAGAGGTCACAATTTTGAACCGATTTTGATGAAACTTGACATGCATGTTTATAACCTGAAGATCTTGGTTCCTTTCGATATTTGCGCTCATTGATTTGTAACTTCCTGCATTATGGCCCCTGATTGTACGAAAAATCACTCTTTTAGCTTGTGGTCCCACTGGAGGTCAAAATTATTATCCGATTTAAAAAAGCGTTTGATTATATCACCGTTACATGGTAATAAAGATTGAGGTAAAATTTTGTGAAAATCGGACCAAAATTGACAGACAAAATGGCCGCCGTTTGTACGCGATTAGTGTGAAAA